>CM074718.1:649041982-651441982 GCA_037306005.1 Rhinophrynus dorsalis
AGGGAAACGTGCGCAGAGGCAAATTCTGCAAAAAATGTCCTCGATTTTTCGGAACTGGGGCCATGATTAAGAGGGAAACGTGCGCAGAGGCAAATTCTGAAAAAATGTCTTCGATTTTTCGGAACTGGGGCCATGATTAAGAGGGAAACGTGCGCAGAGGGAAATTCTGCAAAAAATTTCCTCGATTTTTCTGAACTGGGGCCATGATTAAGAGGGAAACGTGCGCAGAGGCAAATTCTCCCAAAAATTTCCTCGATTTTTCTGAACTGGGGCCATGATTAAGAGGGAAACGTGCGCTGAGCTGACCATCTAAAACATTATGGGTGAGGGTCTTCTGCGGAGCTGACCATCCTAAACATTATATGCGAAGGCCCGCTAGTGAGCTGACGCTATAAAACATTATATGAGAGGGCCCGCTAGAGAGCTGACCCAATAAAACATTATATGAGAAGGCCCGCTGGTGAGCTGACCTATACAAAAATTGTCAAACAGCGCCCGCTGGTGAGCTGGCCCTATATAAAAATTATATCACAGGGCCCGCTGGTGAGCTGGCCCTATATAAAAATTATATCCCAGGGTATATGGAAGAGAGTCAACCATATACCCATTTTTTGGGTGGAAGGGGTGAATGGGAATACAGAGTATTCCCATAATTGTAAATAAAATATATAAAGTGACTTTATGTTCACCCGGGGCTTTCCTCCAGTGGAGTGCAGAAGTCAGGGGAAATCCAGGCCTTGTTCATTTTTATAAGTGTCAACCTATCAGCATTTTCGGTGGAAAGGCGGATACGCTTATCTGTTATGATGCCACCAGCAGCACTAAATACCCGCTCAGACAGAACGCTGGCGGCAGGGCAGGCCAGCACCTCCAAGGCGTAGAGTGCCAGTTCATACCACGTGTCCAGCTTGGACACCCAGTAGTTGTAAGGCACAGAGGGATCATTGAGGAAGCTGACACGGTCTGCTACGTACTCCTTCACCATCTTCCAAAACTTTTCCCTCCTTGTGACACTAGGCTGCGCATCAGGGTGAGGGTGCTGGCGGGGTGTCATGAAGGTGTCCCACGCCTTGGAGAGTGTTGCCCTGCCTTTGTCGGAACTGCTGTGTGCTCCCCTTTTCTCCCTTCTCGGTTGGCCAAGGTAGCATGTACTCTGCCGCCAGCATTGTCAGATGGAAAATTTTGGAGCAATTTTTCGACAAGAACCTTCTGGTATTGCACCATTTAGCTTGTCCTCTCCACCGGAGGAATGAGAGATGAGAAATTCTCTTTGTAGCGGGGGTCCAGAAGGGTGAACACCCAGTAATCCGTGTTGTCTAAAATGCGTATAACGCGTGGGTCACGGGAAAGGCAGCCTAACATAAAGTCAGCCATGTGTGCCAGAGTACCAACAGGCAAGATTTCGCTGTCCTCACCAGGAGAATGACTCTCAATCTCCTCATCCCCTTCCTCCTCTTCTGCCCACCCACGCTGAAGAGATGGAACTAAAGTTCCATGGCTACCCTCTGTAGCGGAGGCAACCGTGTCTTCCTCCTCCTCCTCCGCCTCCTCCAATTGTCGCTGAGAAGACGAAGTGAGGGTGCTCTGGCTATCACCTTGTGTAAGCTCTTCCTCCCGCATTTCCACCTCTTCCACATGCAAAGCGTCGGTTTTAATTGTGAGCAGCGAGCGTTTCAGTAGACACAGAAGTGGGATGGTTACACTGATAATAGCGTTATCGCCGCTCACCATCTGTGTCGATTCCTCAAAATTGTGTAAAACCTCACAGAGGTCTGACATCCATTCCCACTCCTCACTTCTGATTAGAGGAAGTTGAACGGAGAGGCGACGACCGTGTAACAGCTGGTACTCCACTACTGCCCTCTGCTGCTCACAAAGCCGGGCCAACATGTGGAAGGTGGAGTTCCAGCGCGTGCTCACGTCACACAGCAGCCGGTGAGC
This sequence comes from Rhinophrynus dorsalis, assembly GCA_037306005.1. NCBI lineage: Eukaryota > Metazoa > Chordata > Amphibia > Anura > Rhinophrynidae > Rhinophrynus > Rhinophrynus dorsalis. The sequence continues at coordinate 649,043,924 of CM074718.1, forward strand.
TGGCAATTGTAAGCGCTGCTGCAGCTTCAACAGGCCGGCTGAAGCTGTTGATGACTTACGGAAATGTGCACACACGCGGCGCACCTTGGTCAAGAGATCATGCACATTGGGGTAGGTTTTTAGAAATCGCTGAACCACTAAATTAAATACATGCGCTAGGCATGGTACGTGTGTGAGCTTGCCGAGCTCCAAAGCCGCCACCAAGTTACGCCCATTATCGCACACAACCATGCCTGGTTGCAGGTTGAGTGGCGAGAGCCACTGCTCGGTCTGGTGATTAATCCCCTGCAACAGCTCTGAGGCCGTGTGCTGTTTGTCCCCAAGGCAGATCAGCTTCAGCACGGCCTGTTGACGCTTCCCCACTGCAGTGCTACACTGCTTCCAGCTACCGGCTGATGGGTGAGTGGCGCTGCACGCAGAGAATTCGGAGGTGGAAACGGAGGAGGAGGAGCCAATAACGTAGGTGCTGGCGGAAACCCTGATGGAGGTAGGGCCCGCAATCCTCGGCGTGGGTAGCACCTGTGCCATCCCAGGGTCCGAGTCGCTCCCAGCCTCCACGACATTCACCCAGTGTGCCGTCAGGGAAATGTAGCGTCCCTGGCCACAAGCACTTGTCCATGTGTCAGTCGTTAAGTGGACCTTCCCAGTAACTGCGTTGGTCAGGGCACGGGTGATGTTACGGGACAAATGGTGGTGTAAGTCAGGGACGGCACACCGGGAAAAGTAGTGGCGGCTGGGGACTGCGTACCGAGGGACAGCTGCTGCCATCAGGCTGCGGAAGGACTCAGTCTCCACAAGCCTAAATGGCAGCATTTCGATGGCCAGTAATTTGGAAAGGTGTGAGGTTAGTGCTATGGCCTGTGGGTGGGTGGCTGGGTATTTTCGCTTGCGCTCAAATGCCTGGGGTAACGACATTTGGACGCTGCGCTGGGACAGGGAAGTGGATGTGGTCGCTGATGGTGCTTCAGATGGTACAGGTGCAGGGCGGGAGGTATGCGGGCCTGCGCCTTCGACAGGCGATTGGCCGGCACCGAAAACAGGAGAAGAGGAGGCAGTGGTGTGGCCTGCAGACACAGATTGGCGATCCGGGCGTTCCTCCCACTTATTACGGTGCTTGGATGCCATGTGTCGGATCATGCTGGTGGTGGTGAGGTTTCTAGTGTTCATGCCTCGGCTCATTCTGGTGTGGCACAGGTTGCAAACTGCAATTCTTTTGTCGTCCGAACTTTCCTTAAAAAAACGCCATACCGCGGAACACCTACCCCTTGGCAAGGGAGATTTACGCAAGGGGGTGCTCCGTGGAACATTTGCGGGCCGGTTTGGTGCGGTCCGCCTTCTTTCTGTAGCCACACCACTGCCTCTTCCAGCCTGTTGCGGTGCTGCAGATGGCTCACCCTCAGGACTGCTGTCATCGCTCGGCTCTCCACCTTCCCAGGTGGGGTCAGTCACCTCATCGTCCACCAAGTCCTCCTCCACTTCCTCACTCTGATCATCCTCCTCATTTCTTGATCCCACCACATACTCAGTCATTGACAACTGTATATCATCCTCCTCATCAAGGTCTTGAGACAGTAAAAGTGGTTGATTTGATGGCAACTGTGTCTCATCATCATCATCATCCACTTCCTTTGACCTTAAATGCCGTTCCCCTCTGTCATCTTCTTGTGATTGGGTACCCTCTAGAAGTTGTGAATCAGGGCACAAGATTTCATGTTCCTCTGCAAGCGTGCTTGGAGAGAGGTTCAAATTAAGGATTGGTGATGAGACGAGCTCCTCACTATATCCCAGTGTGGGATCACTTCTTTGACCAGACCCTCTATGGTGGGAGGAAGGATGATCAGGGTGAGGATTATGTTGACCAGACTCTTGGCTACTGAGAGTGGACTTGGTGGAAGACAGGGTGGTGCTTAACCGACTGGAAGCAGTATCACCTGAAATCCAAACGACCACCTGTTCGCAGTGGTCTGACCTCGAGAGTGATGTCCTGCGACGCCCTGTAAACTGAGACATGAAGCTAGGTATGGTGGATGTCTTTCTTTCTTGTGCTCTGGCACCAGGCACAGTTTCTACGCGTCCTGACCCGCGCCCTGAACTATCAGGATCACGTCCACTTCCCTGTCCCTTTTTACCCGCCTTCTTCATATTACACGGAATATGTGCTGCAAATCTGCAACTTTGCACACTAAACAGAATGTGCTGCTTATCTGCGGCTAGGTACAGTGAACAGAATAAGTGACTTTTATTTTTTACACTTTGCACACTAAACAGAATGTGCTGATAATCTGCAACTTTGCACACTAAACAGACTATGCTGCTTATCTGCGGCTAGGCACAGTGAATGGAATATGTGACTTTTAGTTTTTACACTTTGTACACTAAACAGAATGTTCTGCTAATCTGCAACTTTGCACACTAAACAGAATGTGCTGCTTATCTGCGGCTAGGATCAGTGAACGGAATAAGTGACTTTTATTTTTTACACTTTGCACACTAAACAGAATGTGCTGATAATCTGCAACTTTGCACACTAAAAAGAATATGCTGCTTATCTACGGCTAGGCACAGTGAATGGAATATGTGACTTTTAGTTTTTACACTTTGCACACTAAACTGAATGTGCTGATAATCTGCAACTTTGCACACTAAACAGAATATGCTGCTTATCTGCGGCTAGGCACAGTGAATGGAATATGTGACTTTTAGTTTTTACACTTTGCACACTAAACTGAATGTGCTGATAATCTGCAACTTTGCACACTAAACAGAATGTGCTGCTTATCTGCGGCTAGGATCAGTGAACGGAATAAGTGACTTATTTTTTACACTTTGCACACTAAACAGAATGTGCTGATAATCTGCAACTTTGCACACTAAACAGAATATGCTGCTTATCTGCGGCTAGGCACAGTGAATGGAATATGTGACTTTTAGTTTTTACACTTTGCACACTAAACTGAATGTGCTGATAATCTGCAACTTTGCACACTAAAAAGAATGTGCTGCTAATCTGCAACTTTGCACACTGAACAGAATGTGCTGCTAATCTGCAACTTTGCACACTAAACAGAATGTGCTGCTAATCTGCAACTTTGCACACTAAAAAGAATGTGCTGCTAATCTCCAACTTTGCACACTAAACAGAATGTGCTGCTAATCTGAAACTTTGCACACTAAACAGAATGTGCTGCTAATCTGCGGCTAGGCACAGTGAACGGAATATGTGACGTTTTTTTTTTAAACTCTGCCCCCCAAAACAAAATATATCTGCTGCCCCCACACACAGTAGTCCTAAAAAGGACTTTTGGGTCTTTTTTTTGTTCAAACGCGCTTTTTTTCTGCCTACACTGACTTTCCCTTCCTATCCTCATCTCTCCCTGGCTAAGACTGAGCCGAACTCGCTGGTCAGGTGCTATACAGCACCCGATCATGGGTTCTGGCCAGCCAATCAGTGTAATGCCAGCAGCCAACATGGCTGCTGGCATTACACTGATGTCAGAGCCTCCCCGCACGTTTATTGACTGCGCAGCAGCCGCGAAACGTGCGGGGAGGAGACCCGAACATGGCGGGCGAGCACATGCGGTACTCGTACGAGTACCGCCATGTGCCGAGCAGAGCGATGCTCGAGCCGAACCGAGCTTCGGCCGAGCATGCTCGCTCATCACTACTCATTATGTCTCTCTGTATATTGGAAAGACTCTCAGTGGGTCTGGTAGCATTAGTCCTCGCTGAGGTGTGTTATCCTGGTCCTTTTCAGCTCAAATGAAGGGGGTCATCTGACTTCTTGACCAGCAGCTTTATACGGCTCTGGCCGCAGCATAATACACCTCAGGGGGCCTATGAATACCAGCAATGACTGCTAGTTTCACACCCCAGCCTTCACCCTACCAGCCTTTGTTGGAGGAGTCACATCTGCATGATCTTCTCCCTCTGGGCTTGCCCTTTAATCGCTGCTACTTGTAGCTTTTTGACCCTTATAATAACAGGAGAAACATATTCAAAGGATCATTCAAATTGTCATTGACTCCGAAAATATTCCGGCCTCCAAAATGTAAAAATACATTGATTAATTAGTTTCAAGATAGAAGCGGCATTCTAGTATTGGCTAAATATAATAAGTAGAAAATAAATAAGAGAAAAAAGATCCAAATGGGCTTTTGGTTACCAGCCCTTAAAAGGGCTATTGTGACTTTATAGATGTGAATAATTAGGTGAGCCCTTATTTTAACCCTTTGAGTGCCAGAGAGGTACACATTGTATTGCTCTGCTATGAGTTGCATACCTCTCCAGCGCTCAAAGGGTTAATGGGACACGTATTATAAGAGAAAATGTCTGTGATATATAATGGTTATTAGATAATAATTATAGTAGATAATATATGTTAATATTGCATACTTAACACAATTAAAATCTCATATAGGATTTACAGTATGGCACAATACTCACATAGGTCTAAATGTATGTGAAAATACTTGTATATGACAAGTGTTGAGCGAGCATGCTCGGCCGATGCTCGGATCGGCTCGAGCATCGCTCTGCTCGGCACATGGCGGTACTCGTACGAGTACCGCATGTGCTCGCCCGCCATGTTCGGGTCTCCTCCCCGCACGTTTCACGGCTGCTGCGCAGCCAATAAACGTGCAGGGAGGCTCTGACATCAGTGTAATGCCAGCAGCCATGTTGGCTGCTGGCATTACACTGATTGGCTGGCCAGAACCCGTGGTCGGGTGCTGTATAGCACCTGACCAGCGAGTTCGGCTCAGTCTTAGCCAGGGAGAGATGAGGATAGGAAGGGAAAGTCAGTGTAGGGAGAAGACAAGCAAATTTGTGAAAAAAAAGACCCAAAAGTCCTTTTTAGGACTACTGTGTGTGGGGGCAGCAGTTTATTTTGTGTGGGGGGGAAAAAAAAAAAAAAAAAAAAAATTCATATATTCTGTTTAGTGTGCAAAGTTGCAGATTAGAGCACATTCTGTTTAGTGTGCAAAGTTGCAGATTAGAGCACATTCTGTTTAGTGTGCAAAGTTGCAGATTAGAGCACATTCTGTTAAGTCTTCAAACTGTAAAATATCAAAGTCACATATTCCATTCAGTGTGCTTCGCCGCAGTTTAGCAGCACATTCTGTGTACTGTGCAGAGTTGCAGAATAGGAAGAAATACTGTTAAGTCTTCAAACTAAAATATCAAAGTCACATATTCCATTCAGTGTGCGTCACCGCAGTTTAGCAGCATATTCTGTGTACTCTGCACAGTTGCAGAATAGGAAGATATACTGTTAAGTCTTCAAACTAAAATATCAAAGTCACATATTCCATTCAGTGTGCGTCACCGCAGTTTAGCAGCATATTCTGTGTACTCTGCACAGTTGCAGAATAGGAAGAAATACTGTTAAGTCTTCAAACTAAAATATCAAAGTCACATATTCCATTCAGTGTGCGTCACCGCAGTTTAGCAGCATATTCTGTGTACTCTGCACAGTTGCAGAATAGGAAGAAATACTGTTAAGTCTTCAAACTAAAATATCAAAGTCACATATTCCATTCAGTGTGCATCACCGCAGTTTAGCAGCACATTCTGTGTACTGTGCACAGTTGCAGAATAGGAAGAAATACTGTTAAGTCTTCAAACTAAAATATCAAAGTCACATATTCCATTCAGTGTGCGTCACCGCAGTTTAGCAGCACAGTCTGTGTACTCTGCACAGTTGCAGAATAGGAAGAAATACTGTTAAGTCTTCAAACTAAAATATCAAAGTCACATATTCCATTCAGTGTGCTTCGCCGCAGTTTAGCAGCACATTCTGTGTACTCTGCACAGTTGCAGAATAGGAAGAAATACTGTTAAGTCTTCAAACTAAAATATCAAAGTCACATATTCCATTCAGTGTGCGTCACCGCAGTTTAGCAGCATATTCTGTGTACTCTGCACAGTTGCAGAATAGGAAGAAATACTGTTAAGTCTTCAAACTAAAATATCAAAGTCACATATTCCATTCAGTGTGCATCACCGCAGTTTAGCAGCACATTCTGTGTACTCTGCACAGTTGCAGAATAGGAAGAAATACTGTTAAGTCTTCAAACTAAAATATCAAAGTCACATATTCCATTCAGTGTGCTTCACCGCAGTTTAGCAGCATATTCTGTGTACTCTGCACAGTTGCAGAATAGGAAGAAATACTGTTAAGTCTTCAAACTAAAATATCAAAGTCACATATTCCATTCAGTGTGCGTCACCGCAGTTTAGCAGCATATTCTGTGTACTCTGCACAGTTGCAGAATAGGATGAAATACTGTTAAGTCTTCAAACTAAAATATCAAAGTCACATATTGCATTCAGTGTGCGTCACCGCAGTTTAGCAGCACATTCTGTGTACTCTGCACAGTTGCAGAATAGGAAGAAATACTGTTAAGTCTTCAAGCTAAAATATCAAAGTCACATATTCCATTCAGTGTGCGTCACCGCAGTTTAGCAGCATATTCTGTGTACTGTGCACAGTTGCAGAATAGGAAGAAATACTGTTAAGTCTTCAAACTAAAATATCAAAGTCACATATTCCATTCAGTGTGCGTCACCGCAGTTTAGCAGCACATTCTGTGTACTCTGCACAGTTGCAGAATAGGAAGAAATACTGTTAAGTCTTCAAACTAAAATATCAAAGTCACATATTCCATTCAGTGTGCTTCGCCGCACTTTAGCAGCATATTCTGTGTACTCTGCACAGTTGCAGAATAGGAAGAAATACTGTTAAGTCTTCAAACTAAAATATCAAAGTCACATATTCCATTCAGTGTGCGTCACCGCAGTTTAGCAGCACATTCTGTGTACTCTGCACAGTTGCAGAATAGGAAGAAATACTGTTAAGTCTTCAAACTAAAATATCAAAGTCACATATTCCATTCAGTGTGCTTCGCACCAGTTTAGCAGCACATTCTGTGTACTCTGCACAGTTGCAGAATAGGAAGAAATACTGTTAAGTCTTCAAACTAAAATATCAAAGTCACATATTCCATTCAGTGTGCGTCACCGCAGTTTAGCAGCACATTCTGTGTACTCTGCACAGTTGCAGAATAGGAAGAAATACTGTTAAGTCTTCAAACTAAAATATCAAAGTCACATATTCCATTCAGTGTGCTTCGCCGCAGTTTAGCAGCACATTCTGTGTACTCTGCACAGTTGCAGATTAGGAAGAAATACTGTTAAGTCTTCAAACTAAAATATCAAAGTCACATATTCCATTCAGTGTGCGTCACCGCAGTTTAGCAGCACATTCTGTGTACTCTGCACAGTTGCAGAATAGGAAGAAATACTGTTAAGTCTTCAAACTAAAATATCAAAGTCACATATTCCATTCAGTGTGCTTCGCCGCAGTTTAGCAGCACATTCTGTGTACTCTGCACAGTTGCAGAATAGGAAGAAATACTGTTAAGTCTTCAAACTAAAATATCAAAGTCACATATTCCATTCAGTGTGCGTCACCGCAGTTTAGCAGCATATTCTGTGTACTCTGCACAGTTGCAGAATAGGAAGAAATACTGTTAAGTCTTCAAACTAAAATATCAAAGTCACATATTCCATTCAGTGTGCGTCACCGCAGTTTAGCAGCACATTCTGTGTACTGTGCACAGTTGCAGAATAGGAAGAAATACTGTTAAGTCTTCAAACTAAAATATCAAAGTCACATATTCCATTCAGTGTGCGTCACCGCAGTTTAGCAGCATATTCTGTGTACTCTGCACAGTTGCAGAATAGGAAGAAATACTGTTAAGTCTTCAAACTAAAATATCAAAGTCACATATTCCATTCAGTGTGCGTCACCGCAGTTTAGCAGCACATTCTGTGTACTCTGCACAGTTGCAGAATAGGAAGAAATACTGTTAAGTCTTCAAACTAAAATATCAAAGTCACATATTCCATTCAGTGTGCTTCGCACCAGTTTAGCAGCACATTCTGTGTACTCTGCACAGTTGCAGAATAGGAAGAAATACTGTTAAGTCTTCAAACTAAAATATCAAAGTCACATATTCCATTCAGTGTGCGTCACCGCAGTTTAGCAGCACATTCTGTGTACTCTGCACAGTTGCAGAATAGGAAGAAATACTGTTAAGTCTTCAAACTAAAATATCAAAGTCACATATTCCATTCAGTGTGCTTCGCCGCAGTTTAGCAGCACATTCTGTGTACTCTGCACAGTTGCAGATTAGGAAGAAATACTGTTAAGTCTTCAAACTAAAATATCAAAGTCACATATTCCATTCAGTGTGCGTCACCGCAGTTTAGCAGCACATTCTGTGTATTCTGCACAGTTGCAGAATAGGAAGAAATACTGTTAAGTCTTCAAACTAAAATATCAAAGTCACATATTCCATTCAGTGTGCTTCGCCGCAGTTTAGCAGCACATTCTGTGTACTCTGCACAGTTGCAGAATAGGAAGAAATACTGTTAAGTCTTCAAACTAAAATATCAAAGTCACATATTCCATTCAGTGTGCGTCACCGCAGTTTAGCAGCATATTCTGTGTACTCTGCACAGTTGCAGAATAGGAAGAAATACTGTTAAGTCTTCAAACTAAAATATCAAAGTCACATATTCCATTCAGTGTGCGTCACCGCAGTTTAGCAGCACATTCTGTGTACTGTGCACAGTTGCAGAATAGGAAGAAATACTGTTAAGTCTTCAAACTAAAATATCAAAGTCACATATTCCATTCAGTGTGCGTCACCGCAGTTTAGCAGCATATTCTGTGTACTCTGCACAGTTGCAGAATAGGAAGAAATACTGTTAAGTCTTCAAACTAAAATATCAAAGTCACATATTCCATTCAGTGTGCGTCACCGCAGTTTAGCAGCACATTCTGTGTACTCTGCACAGTTGTAGAATAGGAAGAAATACTGTTAAGTCTTCAAACTAAAATATCAAAGTCACATATTCCATTCAGTGTGCTTCGCCGCAGTTTAGCAGCATATTCTGTGTACTCTGCACAGTTGCAGATTTGCAGCACATATTCCGTGTAATATGAAGAAGGCGGGTAAAAAGGGACGGGGAAGTGGACGTGATCCTGATAGTTCAGGGCGCGGGTCAGGACGCGGAGAAACTGTGCCTGGTGCCAGAGCACAAGAAAGAAAGACATCCACCATACCTAGCTTCATGTCTCATTTTACAGGGCGTCGCAGGACATCACTCTCGAGGTCCGACCACTGCGAACAGGTGGTCGGTTGGATGTCAGCTAATACTGCTTCCAGTCGGTTAAGCACCACCCTGTCTTCCACCAAGTCCACTCTCAGTAGCCAAGAGTCTGGTCAACATAATCCTCACTCTGATCATCCTTCCTCCCACCATAGAGGGTCTGGTCAAAGAAGTGATCCCACACTGGGATATAGTGAGGAGCTCGTCTCATCACCAATCCTTAATTTGAACCTCTCTCCAAGCACGCTTGCAGAGGAACATGAAATCTTGTGCCCTGATTCACAACCTCTAGAGGGTACCCAATCACAAGAAGATGACAGAGGGGAACGGCATTTAAGGTCAAAGGAAGTGGATGATGATGATGATGAGACACAGTTGCCATCAAATCAACCACTTTTACTGTCTCAAGACCTTCTTGAGGAGGATGATATACAGTTGTCAATGACTGAGTATGTGGTGGGATCAAGACATGAGGAGGATGATCAGAGTGAGGAAGTGGAGGAGGACTTGGTGGACGATGAGGTGACTGACCCCACCTGGGAAGGTGTAGAGCTGAGCGATGACAGCAGTCCTGAGGGTGAGCCATCTTCAGCACCGCAACAGGCTGGAAGAGGCAGTGGTGTGGCTACAGAAAGAAGGCGGACCGCACCAAACCGGCCCGCAAATGTTCCACGGAGCACCCCCTTGCGTAAATCTACCTTGCCAAGGGGTAGGTGTTCCGCGGTATGGCGTTTTTTTAAGGAAAGTGCGGACGACAAAAGAATTGTATTTTGCAACCTGTGCCACACCAGAATGAGCCGAGGCATGAACACTAGAAACCTCACCACCACCAGCATGATCCGACACATGGCATCCAAGCACCGTAGTAAGTGGGAGGAACGCCTGGATCGCCCATCTGTGTCTGCAGGCCACACCACTGCCTCCTCTTCCCCTGTTTTCGGTGCCGGCCAATCGCCTGTCGAAGGCACAGGCCCGCATACCTCCCGCCCTGCACCTGTACCATCTGAAGCACCATCAGCGACCACATCCACTTCCCTGTCCCAGCGCAGCGTCCAAATGTCGTTACCCCAGGCATTTGAGCGCAAGCGAAAATACCCAGCCACCCACCCACAGGCCATAGCACTAACCTCACACCTTTCCAAATTACTGGCCATCGAAATGCTGCCATTTAGGCTTGTGGAGACTGAGTCCTTCCGCAGCCTGATGGCAGCAGCTGTCCCTCGGTACGCGGTCCCCAGCCGCCACTACTTTTCCCGGTGTGCCATCCCCGCATTACACCACCATGTGTCCCGTAACATCACCCGTGCCCTGACCAACGCAGTTACTGGGAAGGTCCACTTAACGACTGACACATGGACAAGTGCTTGTGGCCAGGGACGCTACATTTCCCTGACGGCACACTGGGTGAATGTCGTGGAGGCTGGGAGCGACTCGGACCCTGGGATGGCACGGGTGCTACCCACGCCGAGGATTGCGGGCCCTACCTCCATCAGGGTTTCCACCAGCACCTACGTTATTGGCTCCTCCTCCTCCGTTTCCACCTCCGAATTCTCTGCACGCAGCGCCACTCCCCCATCAGCCGGTAGCTGGAAGCAGTGTAGCACTGCAGTGGGGAAGCGTCAACAGGCCGTGCTGAAGCTGATCTGCCTTGGGGACAAACAGCACACGGCCTCAGAGCTGTTGCAGGGGATTAGTCACCAGACCGAGCAGTGGCTCTCGCCACTCAACCTGCAACCAGGCATGGTTGTGTTTGATAATGGGCATAACTTGGTAGCGGCTTTGGAGCTCGGCAAGCTCACACACGTACCATGCCTAGCGCATGTATTTAATTTAGTGGTTCAGCGATTTCTAAAAACCTACCCCAATGTGCATGATCTCTTGACCAAGGTGCGCCGCGTGTGTGCACATTTCCGTAAGTCATCTACAGCTTCAGCCGGCCTGTTGAAGCTGCAGCAGCGCTTACAATTGCCAGCTCACCGGCTGCTGTGTGACGTGAGCACGCGCTGGAACTCCACCTTCCACATGTTGGCCCGGCTTTGTGAGCAGCAGAGGGCAGTAGTGGAGTACCAGCTGTTACACGGTCGTCGCCTCTCCGTTCAACTTCCTGTAATCAGAAGTGAGGAGTGGGAATGGATGTCAGACCTCTGTGAGGTTTTACGCAATTTTGAGGAATCGACACAGATGGTGAGCGGCGATAACGCTATTATCAGTGTAACAATCCCACTTCTGTGTCTACTGAAACGCTCGCTGCTCACAATTAAAACTGACGCTTTGCATGTGGAAGAGGTGGAAATTCGGGAGGAAGAGCTTACACAAGGTGATAGCCAGAGCACCCTCACTTCGTCTTCTCAGCGACAATTGGAGGAGGAGGAGGAGGAGGAAGACACGGTTGCCTCCGCTACAGAGGGTAGCCATGGAACTTTAGTTCCATCTCTTCAGCGTGGGTGGGCAGAAGAGGAGGAAGAGGATGAGGAGATTGAGAGTCATCCTCCTGGTGAGGACAGCGAAATCTTGACTGTTGGTACTCTGGCACACATGGCTGACTTTATGTTAGGCTGCCTTTCCCGTGACCCACGCGTTATACGCATTTTAGACAACACGGATTACTGGGTGTTCACCCTTCTGGACCCCCGCTACAAAGAGAATTTCTCATCTCTTATTCCTCCGGTGGAGAGGACAAGCAAAATGGTGCAATACCAGAAGGTTCTTGTTGAAAAATTGCTCCAAAATTTTCCATCTGACAACGCTGGCGGCAGAGTACGTGCTACCTTGGCCAACCGAGAAGGGGAGAAAAGGGGAGCACACAGCAGTTCCGACAAAGGCAGGGCAACACTCTCCAAGGCGTGGGACACCTTCATGACACCCCGCCAGCACCCTCACCCTGATGCGCAGCCTAGTGTCACAAGAAGGGAAAAGTTTTGGAAGATGGTGAAGGAGTACGTAGCAGACCGTGTCAGCGTCCTCAATGATCCCTCTGTGCCTTACAACTACTGGGTGTCCAAGCTGGACACGTGGTATGAACTGGCACTCTACGCCTTGGAGGTGCTGGCCTGCCCTGCCGCCAGCGTTCTGTCTGAGCGGGTATTTAGTGCTGCTGGTGGCATCATAACAGATAAGCGTATCCGCCTTTCCACCGACAATGCTGATAGGTTGACACTTATAAAAATGAACAAGGCCTGGATTTCCCCTGACTTCTTCACTCCACTGGAGGAAAGCCCTGGGGGAACATAAACTCACTTTATATATGTTATTTACAATGATGGGAATACTCTGTATTCCCATTCACCCCTTCCACCCAAAAAACGGGTATATGGTTGACTCTTAATCTTCTCATCCTCCTCCTCCTCTTCCATATGCCCTGTGATATAATTTTTATATAGGGCCAGCTCACCAGCGGGCGCTGTTTGACAATTTTTTTATAGGTCAGCTCACTAGCAGGCCTTCTCATATAATGTTTTATTGGGTCAGCTCTCTAGCGGGCCCTCTCATATAATGTTTTATAGCGTCAGCTCACTAGCGGGCCTTCGCATATAATGTTTAGGATGGTCAGCTCCGCAGCAGACCCTCACCCATAATGTTTTAGATGGTCGGCTCAGCGCACGTTTCCCTCTTAATCATGGCCCCAGTTCAGAAAAATCGAGGAAATTTTTGGGAGAATTTGCCTCTGCGCACGTTTCCCTCTTAATCATGGCCTCAGTTCAGAAAAATCAAGGAAATTTTTGGGAGAATTTGCCTCTGCGCACGTTTCCCTCTTAATCATGGCCTCAGTTCAGAAAAATCTAGGAAATTTTTGGGAGAATTTGCAGATGATATACAAGTAAATATACAGCAAATACTGTTTGGTAACAATTTTTCGCCTAAAGTCGTTTTTATTTTCCTTTTTGTGTGTTTTACGGTCAGTCTGTAAAAATGGCGTACTACGGGCGAAAGATCGTTCCCAGCAGCGATGTTGGAGTCCAAGATGCATCCAGACATCCTCCCTATGCTGTCCCTGAACCATTTCTGTGGTGTTTCCATAATTTTCTGCCCTTTTCCTATGGACCAGGCACCCTCCCCTCATCAGAGCAGGGGGTGCCTGGTGTAATGCTCGAGTCCTCCCATTGACTTCAATAGGGCTCGGGTGCTCGGCCGAGCACTCGAGCCTCCGGGGGTGCTCGGTCAGAGCACCCGAACACGCGAGCATTGGGGTGCTCGCTCATCACTATATATGACATTTCTTGTATATGCACTGCTGGTATTTGTTTCCTATGCAATTGGCCAGAAGTATTGTCAGGTTATTATAATATACAGGTAAAAAATAAAAAAATACATAGCGTATTCTCTAACAATACAAATGTCCCAACAATATTTGAGTCTTTGCTTGTACACAGATGTGTGGTTCTATGGCTACCGAGGGACCAGGCTAGAGCTAGGCCTGAAATTATATATCAAGCGTCCTTAAACACAGCATTCTCTAGTACCCTTAGCCCAGCCTTAGCCACACCAATAGCCACACAACCATGTTTAATCACACCCTTTTTTGTGACCAAACCCCTTTTAGATTTATTTTTCACAGCAATGTAGTAATTTTACAGAGGTGGATGAAAATGTTATAGATAGGGACGGGTATATACAGCAACCATAAGTGACCTTTACTAGATATGTAGCCTTTTAAAACTCAACTTGTTTGTAATGTCAAAGGAGAATTTTTTTTTACATCAAAAAAGAGAAGGTACTTTTTCAGATTTCTCACTGAGTTGCTTACCCCAACCTGCTTTGTAATTGGATATCCTGATGATTAGTTCCTGCATCGAGCTAAGGATGGTACACATGCATTGATACAATGAAGTTATTTATTACTTAAACATTATATAAACAAATTATGTCTGGGTAGTTAATTTTCTACTCAAGGCTTAGTCTCAAGAGCTTTAGAAAATTATACAAAATTACCATTTTTGGCTGTATCATACCCCTTACTTCTAATGAGTTTTAAATCCAATTACTACAGTGGTCTTGCAGTCTTTGCTTTTTTATTAAAATTCAATTTTACACCACAAACAAGGAAAAAAATTAAAAAGTTATGTTTTCAAATGAGCTAATAAAAAAATTAGTTTTAACACTCTTTGGGAATTGAACAGTATGTAACACTGTAAAACACCACAATGACAAAGAGCTGGACATGTTTATGGCTTGTTATGTTTTGGTAGACATAAACTAAACAGCTTCACAACTCTTAGTCTTTCCAGCTTTGATTTATTTGTCACAAACCCGGATAATGTGATTACTATAATAGGGCCCTACACTTGCAGTTGTTAATGGCTCTTCACTTCACGCTACATCCAGTGAGTTTCCTGCTTGCTCACACATGGCAAGAAGTCACTGACGTCACACCTGGAAGTTCAGAAGCTGGGTAGATTTAAGAAAGACTGGTCTGGTCTGAGACATGATGGATGGGACAAGGTGGATGAGTTTAATGAACATATTTTGTATTACTGGGCTGTGAGGTGACACTGCAGCAAACTGGATGGGTGCATAAGTGGGTGGGCTAATGCGCGTGGCAGGCAACCTAGAAATCTGAAGAAGAGATACGTGTCAACCAATAACTTAGTTGTTAAAGCAGAACTTTCACTACACAAACATAGAGCAGCAAATGATTATTACATTAGCGCTATGTTCACACTTATTGTTATTTTCAAATATAGTTGCTGCTTTAATAAAAAATATAACCTTCTATGCGGGCAGGCATTGGATGGGATCTTGCAGTAGGAGCTCTCAGCACCTGTATTGTCAGTCCCTTCCTGTGCCTTTCGGCACTACGGAATTCAGCCCAACAATCGTGGAGTTGAAGGGGACAGACAGCTCAGATGCAGAGATGCCGGCTCTGCAAGATGTTTGCACTGTTCCCCGGTGCCTGTCTGCATAGAAGGTTATATTTTTTGTTAAAGCAGCAATTATATTTGAAAATAACAATAAGTGTGTGCATAGCGCTAAAGTAATAATCAGTTGCAGAGCTATGTTAGTGTAGTGAAAGTTCCACTTTAAAGGAATAGTAATACTTAAAATGTAAAAATAAATATGTTGTAGGGTTTATCCCCTTGATTAAAACAAGAGTACTCCCACTGCTGAGAGGTGCTTCATTCAAAAGTTATTAATTTTTAAAGTTGAAATTTTTAGGTGCAATATCACAGTGACCTGAAATTGTAGAGTGGCACTGTTGCTACACCATCCTATGGAGATTTATGGTCCCGGGACCAGAGCTGTCCATAGGATCGTGTAGCAACAGCGCCACTGTACAATTTCAGTCCACTGTGATATTGCACCTAAAAAATTCAACTTTGAAAATTAATAACTTTTGAATGAAACACCTTTCAGCAGTGGGAGTACTCTTGTTTTACTCAGGGGGATAAACCCTACAACATATTTTTTTTTACATTTTAAGTATTACTATCCCTTTAAACTCTTGCAGGCACTTTAGAAAATGGAGACTTAGGAAGAGAGACACTAAGTACACTGTAGTGAGATTGGTTTACTCTGGGATTGCTTCAGTTCTTCTCAGTAAACCAGCCTCACTGTGAACAAAAATTAATAATTGTGATAATTCAGTATATTAGTATATTTAAGCTAGAAAATTTGTTAGATGTTAAAAGTCCCATTTAAATTAGTTGAATTATTCCCATGTGGTGCAGTTATTTGCCCCAGATTTGCTCCAGTTCTTGTAAGTAAGTCAGCCTCTTACAATTTTGCACATTAACAAGCTGATTCAATAAGCATAACTAGGGCTGTTTCAAAGCAAAATAATAATTCTTTATATAGCGCACACAGATTACACTCATATTGGTTTCTGTCCCCATTGGGGCTCACAATCTAAATTCACCTATCAGCATGTTTTTTGGAGTGTGGGAGGAAACCCAAGCAAACACAGTGAGAACATACAAACTTATTACAGATGTTGTCCTTGGTGGGATTTGAACCCAAGAACCCAGTGCTGCAAGACAACAGTGCACAACAGGGAGCAATGACTAATTTGCAAATTTCCATCTGCTCTAAATGGGCACTAATTGGACTCCAACATCGCTGCTGGGAACGATCTTTCGCCCGTAGTACGCCTTTTTTACAGACTGACCGTAAAACACACAAAAAGGAAAATAAAAACGACTTTAGGCGAAAAATTGTTACCAAACAGAATTTGCTGTATATTTACTTGTATATCATCTGCAAATTCTCCCAAAAATTTCCTCAATTTTTCTGAACTGAGGCCATGATTAAGAGGGAAACGTGCGCAGAGGCAAATTCTCCCAAAAATTTCCTCGATTTTTCTGAACTGGGGCCATGATTAAGAGGGAAACGTGCGCTGAGCCGACCATCTAAAACATTATGGGTGAGGGTCTGCTGCGGAGCTGACCATCCTAAACATTATATGCGAAGGCCCGCTAGTGAGCTGACGCTATAAAACATTATATGAGAGGGCCCGCTAGAGAGCTGACCCAATAAAACATTATATGAGAAGGCCTGCTAGTGAGCTGACCTATAAAAAAATTGTCAAACAGCGCCCGCTGGTGAGCTGGCCCTATATAAAAATTATATCACAGGGCATATGGAAGAGGAGGAGGAGGATGAGAAGATTAAGAGTCAACCATATACCCGTTTTTGGGGTGGAAGGGGTGAATGGGAATACAGAGTATTCCCATCATTGTAAATAACATATATAAAGTGAGTTTATGTTCCCCCAGGGCTTTCCTCCAGTGGAGTGGAGAAGTCAGGGGAAATCCAGGCCTTGTTCATTTTTATAAGTGTCAACCTATCAGCATTGTCGGTGGAAAGGCGGATACGCTTATCTGTTATGATGCCACCAGCAGCACTAAATACCCGCTCAGACAGAACGCTGGCGGCAGGGCAGGCCAGCACCTCCAAGGCGTAGAGTGCCAGTTCATACCACGTGTCCAGCTTGGACACCCAGTAGTTGTAAGGCACAGAGGGATCATTGAGGACGCTGACACGGTCTGCTACGTACTCCTTCACCATCTTCCAAAACTTTTCCCTCCTTGTGACACTAGGCTGCGCATCAGGGTGAGGGTGCTGGCGGGGTGTCATGAAGGTGTCCCACGCCTTGGAGAGTGTTGCCCTGCCTTTGTCGGAACTGCTGTGTGCTCCCCTTTTCTCCCCTTCTTGGTTGGCCAAGGTAGCACGTACTCTGCCGCCAGCGTTGTCAGATGGAAAATTTTGGAGCAATTTTTCAACAAGAACCTTCTGGTATTGCACCATTTTGCTTGTCCTCTCCACCGGAGGAATGAGAGATGAGAAATTCTCTTTGTAGCGGGGGTCCAGAAGGGTGAACACCCAGTAATCCGTGTTGTCTAAAATGCGTATAACGCGTGGGTCACGGGAAAGGCAGCCTAACATAAAGTCAGCCATGTGTGCCAGAGTACCAACAGTCAAGATTTCGCTGTCCTCACCAGGAGGATGACTCTCAATCTCCTCATCCTCTTCCTCCTCTTCTGCCCACCCACGCTGAAGAGATGGAACTAAAGTTCCATGGCTACCCTCTGTAGTGGAGGCAACCGTGTCTTCCTCCTCCTCCTCCTCCTCCAATTGTCGCTGAGAAGACGAAGTGAGGGTGCTCTGGCTATCACCTTGTGTAAGCTCTTCCTCCCGAATTTCCACCTCTTCCACATGCAAAGCGTCTGTTTTAATTGTGAGCAGCGAGCGTTTCAGTAGACACAGAAGTGGGATTGTTACACTGATAATAGCGTTATCGCCGCTCACCATCTGTGTCGATTCCTCAAAATTGCGTAAAACCTCACAGAGGTCTGACATCCATTCCCACTCCTCACTTCTGATTACAGGAAGTTGAACGGAGAGGCGACGACCGTGTAACAGCTGGTACTCCACTACTGCCCTCTGCTGCTCACAAAGCCGGGCCAACATGTGGAAGGTGGAGTTCCAGCGCGTGCTCACGTCACACAGCAGCCGGTGAGCTGGCAATTGTAAGCGCTGCTGCAGCTTCAACAGGCCGGCTGAAGCTGTAGATGACTTACGGAAATGTGCACACACGCGGCGCACCTTGGTCAAGAGATCATGCACATTGGGGTAGGTTTTTAGAAATCGCTGAACCACTAAATTAAATACATGCGCTAGGCATGGTACGTGTGTGAGCTTGCCGAGCTCCAAAGCCGCTACCAAGTTACGCCCATTATCGCACACAACCATGCCTGGTTGCAGGTTGAGTGGCGAGAGCCACTGCTCGGTCTGGTGACTAATCCCCTGCAACAGCTCTGAGGCCGTGTGCTGTTTGTCCCCAAGGCAGATCAGCTTCAGCACGGCCTGTTGACGCTTCCCCACTGCAGTGCTACACTGCTTCCAGCTACCGGCTGATGGGGGAGTGGCGCTGCGTGCAGAGAATTCGGAGGTGGAAACGGAGGAGGAGGAGCCAATAACGTAGGTGCTGGCGGAAACCCTGATGGAGGTAGGGCCCGCAATCCTCAGCGTGGGTAGCACCCGTGCCATCCCAGGGTCCGAGTCGCTCCCAGCCTCCACGACATTCACCCAGTGTGCCGTCAGGGAAATGTAGCGTCCCTGGCCACAAGCACTTGTCCATGTGTCAGTCGTTAAGTGGACCTTCCCAGTAACTGCGTTGGTCAGGGCACGGGTGATGTTACGGGACACATGGTGGTGTAATGCGGGGATGGCACACCGGGAAAAGTAGTGGCGGCTGGGGACCGCGTACCGAGGGACAGCTGCTGCCATCAGGCTGCGGAAGGACTCAGTCTCCACAAGCCTAAATGGCAGCATTTCGATGGCCAGTAATTTGGAAAGGTGTGAGGTTAGTGCTATGGCCTGTGGGTGGGTGGCTGGGTATTTTCGCTTGCGCTCAAATGCCTGGGGTAACGACATTTGGACGCTGCGCTGGGACAGGGAAGTGGATGTGGTCGCTGATGGTGCTTCAGATGGTACAGGTGCAGGGCGGGAGGTATGCGGGCCTGCGCCTTCGACAGGCGATTGGCCGGCACCGAAAACAGGGGAAGAGGAGGCAGTGGTGTGGCCTGCAGACACAGATGTGCGATCCAGGCGTTCCTCCCACTTACTACGGTGCTTGGATGCCATGTGTCGGATCATGCTGGTGGTGGTGAGGTTTCTAGTGTTCATGCCTCGGCTCATTCTGGTGTGGCACAGGTTGCAAACTACAATTCTTTTGTCGTCCGCACTTTCCTTAAAAAAACGCCATACCGCGGAACACCTACCCCTTGGCAAGGTAGATTTACGCAAGGGGGTGCTCCGTGGAACATTTGCGGGCCGGTTTGGTGCGGTCCGCCTTCTTTCTGTAGCCACACCACTGCCTCTTCCAGCCTGTTGCGGTGCTGAAGATGGCTCACCCTCAGGACTGCTGTCATCGCTCAGCTCTACACCTTCCCAGGTGGGGTCAGTCACCTCATCGTCCACCAAGTCCTCCTCCACTTCCTCACTCTGATCATCCTCCTCATGTCTTGATCCCACCACATACTCAGTCATTGACAACTGTATATCATCCTCCTCAAGAAGGTCTTGAGACAGTAAAAGTGGTTGATTTGATGGCAACTGTGTCTCATCATCATCATCATCCACTTCCTTTGACCTTAAATGCCGTTCCCCTCTGTCATCTTCTTGTGATTGGGTACCCTCTAGAGGTTGTGAATCAGGGCACAAGATTTCATGTTCCTCTGCAAGCGTGCTTGGAGAGAGGTTCAAATTAAGGATTGGTGATGAGACGAGCTCCTCACTATATCCCAGTGTGGGATCACTTCTTTGACCAGACCCTCTATGGTGGGAGGAAGGATGATCAGAGTGAGGATTATGTTGACCAGACTCTTGGCTACTGAGAGTGGACTTGGTGGAAGACAGGGTGGTGCTTAACCGACTGGAAGCAGTATCAGCTGACATCCAACCGACCACCTGTTCGCAGTGGTCGGACCTCGAGAGTGATGTCCTGCGACGCCCTGTAAAATGAGACATGAAGCTAGGTATGGTGGATGTCTTTCTTTCTTGTGCTCTGGCACCAGGCACAGTTTCTCCGCGTCCTGACCCGCGCCCTGAACTATCAGGATCACGTCCACTTCCCCGTCCCTTTTTACCCGCCTTCTTCATATTACACGGAATATGTGCTGCAAATCTGCAACTGTGCAGAGTACACAGAATATGCTGCTAAACTGCGGCGAAGCACACTGAATGGAATATGTGACTTTGATATTTTAGTTTGAAGACTTAACAGTATTTCTTCCTATTCTACAACTGTGCAGAGTACACAGAATGTGCTGCTAAACTGCGGTGACGCACACTGAATGGAATATGTGACTTTGATATTTTAGTTTGAAGACTTAACAGTATTTCTTCCTATTCTGCAACTGTGCAGAGTACACAGAATATGCTGCTAAACTGCGGTGACGCACACTGAATGGAATATGTGACTTTGATATTTTAGTTTGAAGACTTAACAGTATTTCTTCCTATTCTGCAACTGTGCACAGTACACAGAATGTGCTGCTAAACTGCGGTGACGCACACTGAATGGAATATGTGACTTTGATATTTTAGTTTGAAGACTTAACAGTATTTCTTCCTATTCTGCAACTGTGCAGAGTACACAGAATATGCTGCTAAACTGCGGTGACGCACACTGAATGGAATATGTGACTTTGATATTTTAGTTTGAAGACTTAACAGTATTTCTTCCTATTTTGCAACTGTGCAGAGTACACAGAATGTGCTGCTAAACTGCGGCGAAGCACACTGAATGGAATATGTGACTTTGATATTTTAGTTTGAAGACTTAACAGTATTTCTTCCTATTCTGCAACTGTGCAGAATACACAGAATGTGCTGCTAAACTGCGGTGACGCACACTGAATGGAATATGTGACTTTGATATTTTAGTTTGAAGACTTAACAGTATTTCTTCCTAATCTGCAACTGTGCAGAGTACACAGAATGTGCTGCTAAACTGCGGCGAAGCACACTGAATGGAATATGTGACTTTGATATTTTAGTTTGAAGACTTAACAGTATTTCTTCCTATTCTGCAACTGTGCAGAGTACACAGAATGTGCTGCTAAACTGCGGTGACGCACACTGAATGGAATATGTGACTTTGATATTTTAGTTTGAAGACTTAACAGTATTTCTTCCTATTCTGCAACTGTGCAGAGTACACAGAATGTGCTGCTAAACTGGTGCGAAGCACACTGAATGGAATATGTGACTTTGATATTTTAGTTTGAAGACTTAACAGTATTTCTTCCTATTCTGCAACTGTGCAGAGTACACAGAATGTGCTGCTAAACTGCGGTGACGCACACTGAATGGAATATGTGACTTTGATATTTTAGTTTGAAGACTTAACAGTATTTCTTCCTATTCTGCAACTGTGCAGAGTACACAGAATGTGCTGCTAAACTGCGGTGACGCACACTGAATGGAATATGTGACTTTGATATTTTAGTTTGAAGACTTAACAGTATTTCTTCCTATTCTGCAACTGTGCAGAGTACACAGAATATGCTGCTAAACTGCGGTGACGCACACTGAATGGAATATGTGACTTTGATATTTTAGTTTGAAGACTTAACAGTATTTCTTCCTATTCTGCAACTGTGCAGAGTACACAGAATGTGCTGCTAAACTGCGGTGACGCACACTGAATGGAATATGTGACTTTGATATTTTAGTTTGAAGACTTAACAGTATTTCTTCCTATTCTGCAACTGTGCAGAGTACACAGAATATGCTGCTAAACTGCGGTGACGCACACTGAATGGAATATGTGACTTTGATATTTTAGTTTGAAGACTTAACAGTATTTCTTCCTATTCTGCAACTGTGCAGAGTACACAGAATGTGCTGCTAAACTGCGGCGAAGCACACTGAATGGAATATGTGACTTTGATATTTTAGTTTGAAGACTTAACAGTATTTCTTCCTATTCTGCAACTGTGCAGAGTACACAGAATGTGCTGCTAAACTGCGGTGACGCACACTGAATGGAATATGTGACTTTGATATTTTAGTTTGAAGACTTAACAGTATTTCTTCCTAATCTGCAACTGTGCAGAGTACACAGAATGTGCTGCTAAACTGCGGCGAAGCACACTGAATGGAATATGTGACTTTGATATTTTAGTTTGAAGACTTAACAGTATTTCTTCCTATTCTGCAACTGTGCAGAGTACACAGAATGTGCTGCTAAACTGCGGTGACGCACACTGAATGGAATATGTGACTTTGATATTTTAGTTTGAAGACTTAACAGTATTTCTTCCTATTCTGCAACTGTGCAGAGTACACAGAATGTGCTGCTAAACTGGTGCAAAGCACACTGAATGGAATATGTGACTTTGATATTTTAGTTTGAAGACTTAACAGTATTTCTTCCTATTCTGCAACTGTGCAGAGTACACAGAATGTGCTGCTAAACTGCGGTGACGCACACTGAATGGAATATGTGACTTTGATATTTTAGTTTGAAGACTTAACAGTATTTCTTCCTATTCTGCAACTGTGCAGAGTACACAGAATATGCTGCTAAACTGCGGTGACGCACACTGAATGGAATATGTGACTTTGATATTTTAGTTTGAAGACTTAACAGTATTTCTTCCTATTCTGCAACTGTGCACAGTACACAGAATGTGCTGCTAAACTGCGGTGACGCACACTGAATGGAATATGTGACTTTGATATTTTAGTTTGAAGACTTAACAGTATTTCTTCCTATTCTGCAACTGTGCAGAGTACACAGAATATGCTGCTAAACTGCGGTGACGCACACTGAATGGAATATGTGACTTTGATATTTTAGTTTGAAGACTTAACAGTATTTCTTCCTATTCTGCAACTGTGCAGAGTACACAGAATGTGCTGCTAAACTGCGGCGAAGCACACTGAATGGAATATGTGACTTTGATATTTTAGTTTGAAGACTTAACAGTATTTCTTCCTATTCTGCAACTGTGCAGAGTACACAGAATGTGCTGCTAAACTGCGGTGACGCACACTGAATGGAATATGTGACTTTGATATTTTAGTTTGAAGACTAAGTAAATTTGCACATTTTGTTCTGGATTGTGTGATTAATCACAGACTGAATCTTCCTCAGCATTTGCAATGCATTCCGATCATTTAGATATTAACATAAAGGACTTGTATTCATACACAATGCTTAACCCTTTTTGAACAAGAGTTACAAAGTCGTGGTCAGAGATGCTAAACTAGGTACAATTATTTCTTTTAGCCCACATGTGACATATACAGAGAAGACATATTGTTGTGGTTTTTTTTGCCTTCTTTTGGATCAACGATGGTAAACAGGAATAGGAAAAGGGTTGAACTAGATGGACGCAAGTCTTTTTTCAACCTAAATTACTATGTTACTATGTTACATATCCCGAAGCACTTCATACTGATCCTGTCCACAAATGAGACGCATATTGCTTAAACTTTTTTTTTATAAATGTTATATAATTCTATACATTATTATTGACTTTTTTTTATTCCTGTCTATAGACAGCAATATCAACAGTTCCACCTGATGCTCTTGATGTTGACTTTTCATCAGACCCTATTTTGATTTAGCTTTTGAGTGGGTCATCTGCAATTAATGGAAGTGTCCATATAATATAAACAGAGCATCCACTTTATTAGGTACACCACTACTGCCCATTGACAGTGTCACAAATCAAACTATAGTTAAAGGGTGGTACCGTGTTCACCATAGAAAAAGCAGGAGACTGGTAGAGTAAAAGTGATACCTTTATTGGCTAACTGAATGAACTGATGCTCACTTAAGAAAGCTCTCCATGTCTACATAAGATATGTGAAACATGTAGGGGAGACAGGACAAACTCTAAGACAAAGGATGGATTCTCATTGGACAAGTGTGAACAACAAAAGAGACACCCCAGTTGGTTATCATTTTAGCACAACTGATCACAGCGTTAAAAATCGCAAGTTGACTGTACTGATGGGAAACTTTAGGACACAGAGAGAGAGAAAAAAATATGGGAATATAAATTGATAACCAAGTTTAATACTCTGAACTGTGGCCTGAACCATGACAAGAGGTTTATTCCATGTTATCTCACACAATAAGCATATCTTGGGCCATTTGGATGCTAGATAATGGTGATAAGAATTTCACTTTCAGTGATATTAGTTTGTCCCCTGTGGTGCAGGTAATTTACTCTAGATTTACAGCACTTTAACTTGTTGGATATAACCCCATGTCACCAGGAACAGCTGAAGATTGTCAGTAAATTGTTCCAGAAGCACTATGGTGACTTTAGAATATGTCATTGGCCTTAAAGCAGTCATTGGTATCACAGTCTACCTTTGAGGCCTAGTTAGCCTGTGTTTCCTTCCTCTGTGGTGTGTCGGCCGGCATCCCTGCGGTCACCTCCGCATTAATATGTCTGTTACAGGCACTGGCTCGGATGCCTGTTTATGGGCCTATTCTGGGTGGCCTAATTGGATCCCTCCTCCTTCTACTCCTTTATAATCCTCCTTGGGGTTAGGAGTCATTCCCCTTATGTGGTGTTTCTGCCATTGTGTCTTGTGCTCCGTTGTGACCCGTGCCTTATCTGAGTATCCCCTCCGTGTATGATCCCGGCTTGTCTGACTACCCACATCGATCCTGACCTGTGGCTCTGGTTAACTACTTTCTCTGTGTATGACCCGGCTTGTCTGACTACCCACATCGGTCCTGACCTGTGGCTCTGGCTTACTACTCGCTCTGTGTATGACCCGGCTTGACTGACTACCCACATAGGTTCTGACCTGTGGCTCTGGGTTACTACTTTCTCTGTGTATGACCCTGGCTTGCCTGACCAGTGGCGCAGGCTACTACCCACTAAGTGTAGCCTCAGGTTGCCTTCCCTGTGGGCCTGGTTACTTTTGCTCCTTGTAGTTCTCAGTTTACCTGACCAGTTGCCCTGGCACCTACTCACACAGCATAGTCTCCGGTTCCCTGACCAGTGGCCTGGTTACTCTCGCTCCGTGTAGTCCCGGCTTGTCTGACCTGTGACTCTGGCTGCCTACTCTCTCCTGCCTGACCATTAGCCTCTGTGTCCCACGGCTCTGTCTGACTCTCGCTCCATGTTGTCTTAGTCTCCAGTACCTTGAGTAGTGCAGTGCATAGTACAGTGTGCAGCTCCGGAGGGGCCTTGGGTCCTATTTGCTTGTCTGGGGTTGTGTGGGCTATACTATTATTGCTGTACATTATAAATAAAGGTGGTTATTCTTTATACGATTATGTCTGTCCTTCTTTTGCCTGCAAACTGTGACCGTACATAAGGTCCATGTCTAAGGAAGGTACAGGCAGTCCACCTAATCAGAGCATCCTGTCCTGGATGGATTCTCAGGACCAGAGAATTGACCAATTGTCTTTTGCTATGCAAACACTGTTAAATCTCACAGCTCACCTATTCCGCTTTGCTCCGCAACCTGTGGCGTCCCCAGCCCCTGCACCGGTTGTGGCTACTACCTCTGAAGCTGGCATAACTAGAGGGTTGTCTGGCTCTGCTCCTCTATCCCAAAGATACGATTGGGAACATACGATGTGTAGGGGATTCCTCAATCAGCTGGGAATTTTTTTGGAGATGGTACCATACGCATTCGCTACTGAGTGAAGTAAGGTGGGATTCCTGATCTCTCTCCTATGCAGCAAGGCATTGTCCTGGGCCAATCCACTATGGGAGACGGGAAAACCCATAGTCCACAATTTCACAGAGAGTTTTTGCTGTTCCTGGGCGCGCAAGTTCTGCTGCCAAATGACTTATGACAATACGGTAGTGAGCATGTACAGTAGCAGACTATGCTACTGAGATCCATACTCTGGCAGTGGAGGTAGGATGGAACAATGAAGCCTTAGTTGCCGCATTCTCCCAGGGCTTGTGTGATGCAATTACCTGCCTGGTGATCTGGAGGAGCTGATCTCAGTCACCATCTTGATTGATACACGGATCAGTGAAAGGCCTTCTTTCAAGAACAAGGGCGGAGACCTGTACCTCGTTTTGAACCTAGTTTCTCATACCCACCCTGTCCTCCCTCGCCTCCCACACCTCTTAGTTCTAATCCCACCGGGGGAGAACATATGTAGCTAGTCTTTACATGCATTTTGAAGGAGGAGAGGGCTCAGTACAAGAGGGGGTGCCTTTACTTATAATGTGGAGAGCCACGTCATGTGTTGCATGCTTGCCCTTTACGATTGGGAAAACGCTCACCTAGAGTCAAGTAGGGGACAGACCCTGGGTGGAATTTCAAAGTCCCCAGAGAGAATGATGGACAAGCCTATTCTTGAAGTAGTGCTATCTTGGGCAGAGTCTTCTGTGATAGCTCTGGCACTACTAGACTCCGGGGCCACAAGGTGTTTCATTGATGCAGACTTCATGGCCAAACACGCTATTCTGTTGCTGCCTCGTTCCACTCCGTATCACGGCGCCCGTGATCTGGGCGACATTCTGTCCATTTCGCTGATACTGCTCTCCTATTGGCTGCTCTGTACTACTCCTCCTAGTGACAGCCTTTTTATACCCTGGGCTGTCACTCTGCTAGTGCCCTTTCGTGGTGTACCTGATGCCTAGCGCTAGTTCTGTGATTCTGATACCAGTGTATGACCCAGGACTGCCTGACCACGCCATTATTCCTTGTTCCTGATTCTGTGTACCGATTCGGATTGGTTGACGCTCCTGCTCCGTGTACCGACCCGGCGAGATAGACGTTCCTGTTCCGTGTACAGACCTGGCGAGATTGACGTTCCTGCTTCCTGCTCCGATTCAGCTTTGCTACGTTCCTGTGCTGTTTACTGAACCGGTTTGGCGGTGGTTCCTCCTCTCAGCTTGCTTGCTGGACAATCTCTGGCAGTTCCGGTTGCTCACAGTGCACGGTTCCCTCGAGTGTGTCTCACGTCTCCGGTACTCCGGTACCTTGACCGATTCCTCCAGTTGGCTCAGAGTCTCAGTGTGCCAGTATCCTTTCACACCGCGCTGCATCGCTTGGTCATATTTGGGTTCAGTAGGGTGCTTTCCGTGGTTGCCGTTATCCTGACCATTGCGATTATTAACCCCTTCAGGGGTGTTGCCTCGTATCCACTTGCTATACCAGTGTGGTTGCATCCTATACCCTGGGCGTACCGTTTCTGTAGGTCAGTTGGGCGCTTCCGGTTGCCATCCATTTTATAGGAGCACATTAACCCTTTGGGGTATAGCAAGAGCGTTGGTGTTGACCGCTCCGTTGGGCCTCCATTTGGCACAAGCTCTGTCAAGCCTTTGTAGTCCACGGTGGGCGTCCACCGTAGTGGAACCGTGCTAGTTACCTTTGCCTCCGTTACACCTGTCCAATTGTTGCCTCCTGTGGCATTTGGTGACATTGTCCACAGCTACTGCTAGCCACTCTGCCTGTGGCCCACTGTATATTGGACTCATACACTGTATCACGATATACCGGACCTGTGTCAGTATTGTGTTGTGCACTTTACTGGACCCATGTGGGTAACCACTTGTAACCTGTCTTGTGTCAGTTGATGCTTATGCTGGACCCGTGAGGGTTACATTGTTTCTTGTGTGCTTCAATAAAACTGTGTTTTTTACCTAAACCTAACGTGTCTGAGTGTACTGAACTGTAACACTCCGTTGGCCATTGAGTCTATTGACGGCAGACCCCTACAGCCGGCACATGTTACTCATGAGACTCACCCCTTGTCTCTAAGGGTAGGGTCACCCCATGTGGAGACACAACAGTTCCAGGTGATACATTCCCCCCATCATGCCATCATTCTGGGTTTTCCCTGATTTCAGACTCACAACCCTAGAATAGATTGGTAGACCTGTCATATTCTGTCATGGCCTTCTCTATGCTGCCTCCAGCAGCTTACGAGAGTATTATGTACCTCTACCTTGTTACCTACGGAGTATCAGGCCTACAAAGAGGTATTTAATAAGGTAGAGGCCAGTACATTGCCACCACACAGGCCCTACGATTGTACTATTGATCTGGTACCAGTGGCCAGACCTCCTAGGGGCCAAGTTTATCCCTTGTCGGTGGAGGAGAACAAGGCCATGGAGGACTATGTGGAAGACGCCCTAGGTAGGGACATTATTCGGAAGTCTTCCTCCCCTGCAAGCTCAGGCTTCTTTTCCGTTAAGAAAAAAGATGGGGAGCTCAGACCATGTATTGATTTCAGGGGCCTAAATAAGCTAATGGTAAAGAAAGCTTATCCTATACCATTCCACCAGCCCGACACCTTCCCACCCCAGCCTGGTTCCTCTGCCTACTGGTGGACTTAGTACCTGTATGCACTGGATTCAGGCTGGGAATCAAACAGTGTATGAGGGGGACATATCGTGCACCCTGTGACGTATGCCCTCAAGCTTCCCGCTAACATGAACATTTCCAATGTGTTTCATGTATAGCTACTCAAACCTCTGGTTTGTAACCATTATACTAAGGCTTCGATCCGTCCCAGACCCGTTCAAGTGGGGGACCATGAGGAATACAAAGTACAGAGCATCCTGGACTCTCGCATGGTCAGAGACCAGGTACAATATTTGTTGCACTGGAAAGGCTATGGACCTGTTGAGCGTTCCTGAGTCGCTAAGAGAGATCTTCATGCACCTGCCCTTCTCCGAGAGTTTCATTCCCACACGGCCTATAGTGCTGGTCCTATTCCACGGGGGAGAGGTTGTTAAGGGGGAGGTACTATCACAGTCTACCTTTGATGCCTAGTTAGCCTGTGTTTCCTTCCTCTGTGGTGTGTCAGCCAGCATCCTTGCGGGTTGTCACCCGTGACTTATCTGAGTAGCTGCTCCGTGTATGACCCCGGCTTGTCTGACTACCCACATCGGTCCTGACCTGTGGCTCTGGCTTACTACTCGCTGTGTGTATGACCCGGCTTGTCTGACTACCCGCATAAGTTCTGACCTGTGGCTCTGGCTTACTACTCGCTCTGTGTATGCCCCCGGCTGGCCTGACCAGTGGCCCTGGCTACTACCTGCTCAGTGTAGCCTCTGGTTGCCTTCCCTGTGGGCCTGGTTACTTTCTCTCCTTGTAGTCCTCGGATTACCTGATCAGTTGCCCTGGCTCCTACTTGCTCAGCATAGTCTCCCGTTGCCTGACCAGTGGCCTGGTTACTCTCGCTCCGTGTAGTCCCGGCTTTTCTGACCTGTGACTCTGGCTGCCTACTCTCTCCGTACACTCCTAGCCTGCCTGACCGTTAGCCTCTGTGTCCCGCGGCTCTGTCTGACTCTCGCTCCCTGTTGCCTTAGTCTCCAGTACTTTGAGTAGTACATTGCACAGTACAGTGTGAAGCTCCAGAGGGAACTTGGGTCCTATTTGCTTGTCTGGGGTTGTGTGGGCTATACTATTATTGCTGTACATTATAAAAAAAAGGTGGTTATACTTTATACAATTGTGTCTGTCCTTCTTTTGCCTGCAAACTGTGACAGTTGGATCTGAACCCATTTGAAAATGTGTGGGATGAGGTGGAACGGGATATGTCAGGGTCCCAGCTCTGTCCAATCTGAAAAAATTGTTGGGTGAGATCAAGTTTGTTTAGATCAGAGGAGGCTCTAACCTGCTGTTATCTTGAGAAACTGGTCACTCAGTGTATATCCAATCCACTTAAAGGGATAGTAATGTTTCACAAAAACAGCAGCTCCAATTAATCTTCATAGTATTTGGGCCATGGACTGTGTTATTTCAATACTGTCAGAGTTTTAGTACAAGAGTAATTGAATGATAAAGTATCCCCCTCCTACCCCTTTTACCTTGTGTGAGCCACCTCCCCTCATATGTGGAATCTGGTCCTGGGACCATACAGGTCACAGCAAGGGACAATCTATTCACTGTGAGTATAAGGAAAGCCCTGCCCACCTTGAAAGTTTTTTCAGGTTCTTCCTTATACTCACTGAAGATTGTCCCTCTCTGTGATCCATCCGGACAGTCTTGCTGCTCTGAGGTGAGCAGTGGTACATCAGTGAAAGGGCGGGAGGGGGATACTTTATCATTCAATTACTCTTGGACTACAACTCTGACAGTAATGAAATAACACTCTCCGCGGCTCAAATACTATGAAGATTACTTGGAGTTGCCTTTATTGTGAAACATTGCTATCCCTTTAAAGACAATAGAATGGCTGCACAGACCATCAAAACAAAATCCACAATACAATGAATCAGCAATCAAGCTATTAACAGGTAACGGTATATACATATCTTTCATAGAGTTCGCTATAGGCAATCCAGCCTTGTATCCTCCTGGTATTTAAGCCTTATACCTGTAACAAAAAGTGCATGTGAATATTCAGCAATGAAGAGAAGAAAAGGTTGGCACACGTCCGGTTAAAAAGTTGTTTCAGTCAACATTAATGCTGCAAATGCACAATGCATGTATGGGAATAGGAGGCACTTCTCCATGAAGCCAACAGCTGTTTCATGTCACAGCTGCACTTTGTCAAGGCATTTGGTAAAGTATCTGACAGTCATTACTGGCATCAAATATAGACTGTAACACCCCATCCCCAATGCAGAATATACCTGGAGAAAAGGAACAGTACTCTAGATGTCAAGATCCCATACCTTTGTTACACTTATACATGTTACAGTCAACAATCTTTTTCATCACCATAACAAATCTGGGTAGGGTAAAATTACTGAACTCTCAATTACACTAACCCTAACATTGCTTAAAGGGATAGTAATACTTCTTTTTAACTTTATTTTATTTTGTAGGCATTAAAAAAACATGAAGAACGATATAAGTCTTATCTCTCAAACCTTTATGGTTTAAGAGATATTCACAAGCAAAGTTTCCCCTCCCGCCCCTTTTTCCTAGTGTAAGCCATCGTTTCTCAGATGGGGAATCTGGTTGTAAGGCCAGACAGATAACAGAAGGGGTCATTCTTCTTAAAATGAAAACAATGCCCCCCTTGACAAGCTTTTCAGGTTTTTCCCTTATCTTAATTGAAGATTGTCCCTCTCTGCAGTCTACCTGGGCACCTCCCTTCTGCTCTGGCTGAACAGTGTTACATCAGTAAAAGGGGCGGGAGGGGAGACTTTATCATTGAATTACTCTTGAACTACAACTCTGACAGAATTGAAATAACACTCTCCAAAGTCCAAATACTATGATGATTAATTAGAGTTGCTTTTATTATGAAACATTACTATCCCTTTAACAATGTGCACTGCTCTGGCACACAAAGGGACAGACACATGATATTACTGCAAAAAAGGTGAAATTTCATTCAAGCCTAAGGCTGATGTGGTTTGTAGTTTTATTATCCTCAATTAATTATCTCTGTCCCCTCCTTGAGAATTAGGCTATTTCAATGCCATCCACACCTCAATTCACTGACATCTCCCCTGTGTACCTTAAAAAGAGAATCATTGTGGATGAAATCATCACCAGAATGAAAGCCAGCTTTAAAGGAATAATAATGTTTCACAAGAAAATCAGCTACAATTAATCTTCATAGTATTTGGGCCACGGAGATTGTTATTTCAATACTGTCAGAGTTGTAAAATCTCTGTTTCCATCAAAATAATAGGGCAGCATTTCAATTGCTATCATTTTGGCAAGTTTGCTATTCCATGGGCAGGGCTTATAATTTTAAGTCCTTTGCTACTAGCCGGACCTGAAAAGTTACTCGCCACCGCAAGCCAAAACATACCCACCAGGTCTGAATTTCTACTCGCCAGGGCAAAATTTTCACTCGCCATTGGCTAGTGGCAAGTGGAAATTTTGAGCCCTGCCATGGGCATAGCTGTTTTGATATTTTTCTGGATTTTCACTTCTTTCTGAGAACTCACTATGTATGGGTTGCCAGCACATAAAACTTTCACTGTGTTTCTTGATGCAGGGACTCGATGTCACTTCCTGAGTCATGACTCATCTTCCTCCAGAGGAAGATGTCTTCTGTGAGAAAGCTAAAACACTATAAGTATATGTCCCTTGGCTTCTACTGCTGCTAGTGATTGTACCTCTAATATGCACCTGGTGTATCTCCCAGTCAGACCTGTAGATGTGCTTCAGGTTGGATCTGAATGAAGATATGTCTAAATGTGATCCGCTTTGCCCTTGCTCATATATTTTTACAAATACAACATACAGAAGTATGTTTATCTATTGTGAGTGAAGTAGATCCATACTAGTGATCTAATAGACAGAGAGGTTCCTGAGGTACTACTACTGTAGGGGTTGGATTGTACAACAGTATTAGTAGTAGGTGGCAATGGCACTGCTCTTTGAATAGCAGTTGAATCACCCATAGCTAAGTTTGTTGAAGTTGTCCTGTGTCATTTCTAAGTCAATACTAGTGAGTGTGACTGGGAGAGGATTGGACATGGAAACAGTGATGATATTTTTTTTATTATTAAGGAAGATGAAAAAAAGGTTAAGGAGAAGGAGAAAGATGTGATCAAGGGAAGGGAATGTCTCTCAGTGACCCATCTAGAGAGGTTTGTGAAATAATTGTACTTAAATGCAGAAACAGATTCATATCTTAGATGGAAAATTGCTTTCTAAAGGAGGGATCAGGCAACTGGTAGGCTATCCAGGGTGACCATAGTTTAAGGAATTGTGCTAAACTAACAGAATACTTGTCAATTTACATTTACCCTGATTTGATTAAGCTTTGTCTTGACCCTCCCCAGATTAAAAACTGGAGAAATCCATGAAGAGGTAATGGTATAATGGGCATTAAGTTGAGACACAGTCAAGTGCAAATGATTTGAGATACAATGAAACTCTTGTCTTGAACCCCAAGTGAATGTGTTTTCTTATATGTTTTTTTAAAGTTTGAAAATGTTTTTTGAAGAACAACATTAAGGGGGGCTTAAATGGTACAAGAGACCAGACAAGACTCCCCCAAAGCAGGACCCATATAACACAAGGCACACTAAGAGTAACAAAAATAGAAAAATAATTGTATTTATGTACACAATATCAAAAAAGATATAAAAGCACTTAAAAACCATCTTGTCTGACTTCCAATGGCAATCTCTCTTTTAAAGGGATAGTAATGTTTCATAATAAAAGCAGCTCTAATTAATCATCATAGTATTTGGACTTTGGAGAGTGTTATTTTAATTCTGTCAGAGTTGTAGTTCAAGAGTAATTCAATGACAAAGTATCCCCCTCCCGCCCCTTTTACTGATGTAACACTGTTCAGCCAGAGCAGAAGGGAGGAGCCCAGGTAGATTGCAGAGAGGGACAATCTTCAATTAAGATAAGGAAAAAACCTGAAAAACTTGTCAAGGGGGCAGGGTTTGCATTGTTCTCATAGGAAGAAGATTGTCCCCTTCTGTTATCTGTCTGGTCTATGGACTGCATCGTTCTTCGTGTTTTTTTTAATGCCTACAAAATAAAATAAAGATAAAACAAAGTATTACTATCCATTTAAGGAATGTAAAGCTATTAAAGAGATAAAAGAATGTGATGATGTTGTTATTAAGGAGGCAGACAAGGGGGAAAATGTTGTGATTTGGCCTACTACTATGTATGTGGCTGAAGTGAACAGACAACTTAAGAATATTTCTATCTATAGATGTTTATTTGGATCCGACAAAATTTTAAAATACAATTAGATTCTATCCTCTCTGGAGCTTTCAGGGAGGGTATAATCTCAAAACAGGAATTGGGATTTCTTACAGTTGCTAGCCCTGTCGTACCAACCTTCAATGCCCCGCCAAAAGTACAGAAAAATATTGACGAGCCACCAGTATGTTCAATTGTGGCAGTGATAGGAGGTTTGTGCGAGAGGGCTTGTTTATTTTTGGATCATTTTCTTCAGCCTATAGTTTTTCAGCTCGATTCCTTTTTACGCAATTCCTCAGATCTCCTCACCAAGCTTCAGGAGCTGTCCATTGATTCGGGTGCCCTACTCACTACATGTGATGTAGAGGCGCTCTATTCAAGTATCCCCTATGAATATGGCTTAAGAGCAGTGTCATACCTTTTACATCAATCTAGTCTTGGTTCAAATTTATTTTTTTGCTAATTTTTGTTGGACAATTATTTTGTTTTTGATGGCACATTTTATTTGAAAGTATCTGGGACTGTATGCTCCCCATCATATGCCAATATTTTCTTGGGGTGGTGGGAGAGAGAATTTGTTTTTAGTGAGTCAATTGATTGTTATACCAACTACAAATAATTTTGGTATCGGTATATTGACAGTATCAATTTCTTGTGGTCTGGTCAGCCAGAACTGTGTAAAGAGTTTCTGGAAAAGCTTAATGAAAATAACATCCAACTAACTTTCTCTTCTCCACAGAGGACCATTGATTTTTTGGACATGTCTATTTTGAGCGACGATCATGGGGCTCTCCAAAAAGATCTTTTTCGTAAACCTACAGCAGTGAATTCCCTTCTTCATTTTACAAGTGCACATGAGATGGGATGTAAAAGGGGAATCCCCTTTGGGCAATACCTAAGGGTACGCTGTAATTGCTCCACAGATAATCAGTTTTAGAGCTAGGAGTTAGAACATCGTTTTTTGGAACGTGATTATCCAAAATCATGTCTTAAAAAAGGGATTTCAGAGAGCTAGAATAACTCAGAGGAGTTCCCTGCTAAACACAGGTCAAGGTAAAAATCAGGAAATTAACCCCCCAATTCATGTTATAACAAGATTTAATTCACATTGGGGGGTTCTTAAAAAGATTTTGGGTGACCATTGGCATTTATTGTTGTCAGATTCTACTTTAAAATCATGTTTGTCTGATAAACCATTGATTACGGCTAGAAGAAGTCAGAATTTGTTGGATTTACTTGTTCACAGTCATTTTTGATCTGGGAAACATTCCACTGGGGGGACTGGGTTGGTGGGCACATTTCCTTGTGGTCAATGCTCCATATGTAATAACATTTCAAGGGATAAAGTAATCTATAATCCAGTTGCTCATAAAAACTTGGTGTTGTGCCATTTTTTCAATTGCAGCACAAGGAATTGTGTCTATGCCCTCAGATGCCCCTGTGGTTTAGTGTATGTAGGCCAGACCTCCCAACTGTTAAAGAGTCGTATTCAAAAACACATTTCACTTATTAGGAATTCTGACAGGTAGAGAGTGGATACCCTCACTTCTGTTGCGTCTCATTTTTTGGCAAAACGTAATAGTTCTTCTGAACATTTGGAAGTTCTAGGCCGAAAGGATCAAAATGGATATCAGAAGAGGGAACCTTGGACTAAAATTATTGAGAAGGGATGTCTGGTGGATTTTTATGTTAAAGACTTGTGTTCCATCGGGCCTTAATGAGGATATGCAATTTTCTTGTTACTTACAGACTTGAAACCTTACTAATTCTGTTCTTTTTTAAAGTTTCATTTGGATCTTTTGACGGTTGGGTGATTAACACTACTTGGGATTTGATGCAGTGGACTGTTTTGTAGAAGCAGAGTACCGGGAAATATGAACACCTATGACATCCTTTGGACCTTATCAGTTGTAATATGATGATTAATATAATATTATTATTATTACATTTTTTTCTCTCTCTCTTTTTCTTGATATAAATCATTGGGTGTACGTTTAGTGTTCCTTGTTCTGATCTGTGTAATCATATTTCTATGTACATACGAATTATTGCTATATAAGGTGCACCTTATTTGTAGCATCTGGGTGGTAGTAGTTTTGCTACTTTAGGTTTATTAGATATTAGATATCACTATGGTTTTGTAAGTCTCTTTACAGTCTGTAATAAGTGTGCAATAAGGGAATAGCATTGGTCTCTGGCGTTTTATTTTTGAGGTCAGAGTTTTGCTTGATTCTATTTGTTTGCTTATTTGTCTGACTGTTATTGACTTGTTACTTTACCAAGTGATGCCTTTTTTAGATTTATTTTTTTTGAGTTTCCAATCATGTGACTTTTGTGGTGCTCATGTGACCAGTGTGTCTTGGTTATTCATTGGCCACGACATGTTTGATCTCTGGGCACATCTATAATTAGCACTTTTAGAGCTGGGTTTGAATTTAGGTTAGTTATGAAATGCTGTTTATCCGGACGATTTATCCAGGTTATTAGACTGTGAATTCCTTCTTCTTAGTTCCGGGACTCGGGACTGTATGTTCACATGACCGTTGTTGTTGTCACGTGAGTATCGGGTTCCATTTGTATTGTAGTTCAGGTGTGTAGGAGAAGGAAAATATGTTGATGCATTATTATTCAGGTGTGTCTTATTGTTATCATTGAACTATCTATTTTGTCACATGTTTCCAAATTCTGATTTGGATTGGGGCAAGGATATTATATAAACGGCCTCCTGTTTGATCCATGTTACCCCTGACGAAGCCACAGTCAGTGGCGATACCCATTGGGTGATGGGTTGATCTGGAGAGTCTATCTAATACACATGGTTGCCCTTAGGTCTCCACCTGATTTATATTTTTTTAGATGTTTGTTTTCATTATTTTTTCATTTATTTTCTTTATGTACATTTTGCATTCAGATCCTTATGCTTTTTTGTTATTTCATGGGATTGTATATCACTAAGTGGCTTCTGTTTATAAATGTATCTGGACTCTCCAGTGTTGGTTTTTAAGTGCTTTTATATCTTTTTTGATATTGTGATATTGTGTACATCAATAAAATTATTTTTAAATTTCTGTTACTCTTAGTGTGCCTTGTACTATTTGGGTACTGCTTTGGGGGAGTCTTGTCTGGTCTCTTGTACCATTCGAGCCCCCCTTAATGTTGTTCTTCAGTTTGATTGACCCTGAGAGCACCTAGGCTATTTTAGCTTTTATTTGGGGAGTAGTTTATTCTAAAAGGCTTGTGCAATCCCAGTTTTTGTATTTGTAAATGTTTATTTAACTTTATAGAACAGTTATAGAACCTTGACCTTTAGTTTGTGGTGGGTTATTACTGTCAATGTCTGATACGGCGGTTAGTCTCAGTGCTAATTCCTCTGTAACTATAGCAACAACACTAAAATGTGACTTCTTGAATGTTAAAAGTTTAGTACTACTACTGATGGTGGAACTTTACATATCACTTTTACAAACAACATCCTCTTGAGGAGGAGCAGGAGGACCATATTACTTCACTCCCACCAACACATCCATGCACTCCTAGTCCTTTTCTCTTATCACTGCCCCTACCCTGTTTGGTGGTCATTATAATTTTAGAAACATTGAGTTTTACTGTAAAAGTAACTCTAAAAAATAATGTATGTCTCTCTCTAGTGTCTGTCACTGGCACTTACAGTCTTGGCTCAGTTGTAGAATCTTCCACCTGTCTGTCGCTATCAGCCAGTATTTTTATTTTTTATTTTTTTCAGACTGCCTCTATCTGTCACTGTCAGAATCATTTCACTATTTACAAATCGCACCCACACTCCTAGCATCCACAAACATCCCCTCTTTGCTTTACTACTGCTAAATTATAGCTAATGTCAACATTTCAGCAACTTTCTATTTCTTTATCAAGGACTGCAGTGTTAATTTTTACAGTACAGTACATGATAGACCTGCTAGCAGCGTGAATAAAGGATAAAGCACACTGCATCAGGTGCAGCAGAGAGTCCACAACACAACAGTATGTGTTTTCCCTCTTGTTCTTTTCTTTGTGGATGTAGGAAAGTAACACAAGATGTCAACTTGTACTTGTCTGTTTGTCTTGTCTTTAATGTGTAATGTATTATGTCTGCCTGTGTTATATCTGACTGTCTTTCAGTCTCAGTCAGGTCTCAGACTCCAGCCAGTTCAGACAGGAGAATCACCTGCCAGTCTGACTGTCAGTGTGACTGTCACCTACTACTGGATAGTAACACCAATACTCCTATCACGCAACTCCAGTTCCCCCTCTTTGCTTGTCTGCAAGGAAAAAAGTGATAAATGCACATTTCACAGGAACTACCATGGAAGGCAGGAAGTGCTGTTTTTTTTTACAAGTTTTGTTTTTGAGGCAAAAAAAAAGTTTCACCTATCCTTATTAACATTGACAATCCACATGTTGTCCAACTCTGCTCTGTAGTTTTCAAAGTTCAAACAGAATAACATTTATTTAACTGTCACCAATTAATATATATTTAATGTAATATCAGATATTACTGTCCTACCCATTTTATTGATTTGTCTGTTATAAGGTTTTGGATTGGTGTTATAAAAATAAAAAGTAAACAAACATAACTACAAACAACTGGTATGAGGCTGAAAATAATATTTTAAAACACAAATACATATTTTTAACCTTTAAGGATCAGAATAGTGTGCAATGCATTGCTCTGTTCCTTAAGTAGTTAAACTTTTGTACAATATATAAACAGTGTATGCAAGTGCAATACTTTGTTTTTTATATATCTATACCAGTAAATGCTTCACTGTTTTACACAATTTATTTTGTCCAAAGGTGCTTGTGTCACACACATAGGGAAAACGCAAGTCAATGGAATATACATGCTAATCTCAAATGCCATTTTGATTTTTGAGTGCAGTATTTTTCAGGTTTTCCCCAGTATGCAAGGGCTGCTTATTTTTATATATTTTTTCTTTCCTGCCCCAATATGCGTTTTGTTTCTGACTTTGAGGAGTGGGTTGATTTTTATCTGAGTTATTCCTCTTCTGCAAATCCACTCAGTGACCCGTCACCGTTTTCCTACTGCAATCCTGTGTCCCTTCCACTCCAAGTTCTCTCCATGGTGTTATACATACTGTTAATTTATATCACCCTCCATGGAGTTGTCTCTAGGGATGGGCGAAAATATTTGCTTCAAACTGAAATCAGCAAATAATGACACTTCCCACTTGGCGAATAATTTCCAGCGAAAAGTGACAAGGGTGTCAGGCTTTCTCAGCAATCCATTTTGTGTTTGTGAGATGAGAAAGCAGCATGTTTTTTGAGCTAGAGAAGATAGTGGAATTGAAGTTTCATTTTGGGAATCTTTTAGGTAGGGCATTTGTTCTCTGTATTAGAGTCAGTGGGGGCACTCTGGGGAGAAGAAGGGGGGAAGGAGGTTGACCCCAAATACCCCAAAATTATGTGTGACTGACTGGCAAAAGACAGAGAGCTGGAGACCCATTTTCTTGCTGATCTTGCTGTTATTGTCTCTGTGCTGGGGAAATCTGGGGAAAGAAGTTATTGATTTTGTTTCAGTTACTTTTTTTAGACAGACTTTGATAAGACAGGGTGGACAACTTAAAGAATAATAAAAAAACAATAAAAAATAAATAAAAAGAATAAATAAATAAACAAAAAACTAAGTATATTAGGTGACAGACAGCTGACTGGGCTAAGGCAAGACATGATACTCCATCTGTTGTGTTGTGTACTGTAGAGTAAAAACACACAGAGTAATTGAGAAATGTCCAGCAAATGCACAAGGGAAAGGGTGGAGCAGTGCAGGGACGTGAGAGTAAAGTAGTAGCTCCAAAACTGACTGCAGCAATGGTTACTGCAGCTTGTGCAATCAATGATGATGATGCCTCTCCTCCAAGGAAGGATGCAGTTTGTCAAGGTCCCAGCAAATCTTCCGGCACCACCAGTGCCAGTACAAATAAAGAACCGTATATGAAGACATATAAGAAGAACACTTAAGATGACAACAAGTCGCAGTCAAGTGTTGATGATGGCAATGACATAATAGTGGATGGTGTAGCAGCTGAAGTGCCTGCTGCATCAGATAGTGAGACAAAACACCTGTCCTTAAAGTAGTAGCAAACATTTTTGCAGTAAAAGTAAAAATAAATAGTTTGAGACCTCTAAAAGCTTGGAGGAATATCCCTCTAGCATCCTTCACTAGTTCAGATACAGATGAAGTTGAGAGTGAGGATGATGATTTGGCCATAAAGTTAGCAGAAAGGCAACGGCTGAATCTTCCACCACTGAAATGAGTACTGTGCCTATCTATAAAATGTTTGAGGAAAGTCTGACCCTGGACAAGCAGAGATGTGGAAAAGTACACAGTCACCCTATCAGTCATTATCAGAATCTTGCCTCTTCAAAGTCCAAGTCCCACTCAGCCACACACACCTGTGCTGAGTACCCAGCAGCAGCAACAACAGCAACACAGGTTATTAATATCCACAATGTTAGATATGACGTGTGCTCCTGCTGCAGCTGTAAGTGCTGCACCTGTGACACCTAGTAGTAGCAGTAGAATTGCATTAACATCTTGCCCCAGTAATAGTAGTAGCAGCACCTCAGGAAACCCTCAGTTCATGAAATCCACAGTATGGAGATACTTCACTTGCGATCCTAAAGCTAAACATGTTGCAATCTATTGTCTGTGCAAAAAACACGTGAACAAGGGGAGAGTAGGTTCACACCTAGGCACCTCCTCTATCTGATCCCATCCCAAGCGCCACCGCAGGTCTGACTGGGAGACACACTATCAACAAGATCACACACTATCAACAGAGATGTTACAACTAACAGCAGCAGAAGCAATCTAAAATGTTCCCAGGGCTCTAGGGCAGAAAAAAGAAGTAGTGAAGTTATTTATGTGTCAGAGAGTGTGCTATTGCCAACAGTTAGTTCACACCAAATAACACCTATGGCTCCTGCTGCAGAGGTGTATGATGACTCTGGCTTTGCTGTAGGTGATGGCAAGATTCATAGACCGCCCACACATGCTGTTTCTACTGCCACCACCTTCACTAGTCATGTTGTTAAAGCAATAAAGTTTCAGGGTTCTTCTGCCATGTTCTCCCAACCCACACTGACTGAGATCCTGGGAAGGAATCAAAAACATCACAAAAACAATACCAAAATATGCCTTTGTAATGTCAAGGTTGTCAAGATGTTGGTAGTGGATATGCTGCCGTATTCTTTTGTAGAAAACAGAGGTTTCAGAGAACTGATGTCATGTGTAGCTCCATGCTGGCATATCCCAAGCCACAGTTATTTTTTCCAGAACAGCTGTGACTGAATTGTACAAGCAGGTGGTTAGTGTGGTGGGCAAAGGGCAGAAAAGTGTGCATAGCAAGAAAATCCACCTGACAACAGATAGGTGGACAAGTAGGCAGAGCACAGCCTTTATGACTATGACTGCTCACTGGGTTTCCTTCCCAGCACCAACAGTGGACAACACTAACTTACAGCATCAGGTGACAGCCAATAATCCTGCTTCTGGTTCTGGCAGTGTGATTAAAAGGTGATAGATGAATGGCTTGTACCCCAGTTGTTAAAAGCTGGTTTTGTGCCTGCTGATAAAACAGCTTCAACATAATCACTGTTTTGGGAATAGGTGATATGGTACATATGCCCTGCTTTGCCCATGTGTTAAATTTAGTTTTGACCAGATTCCTGGCAGACTCCAAAACCCTCAGAGAGATGCTTACTATTGACCACAAAATCTGTGCCCATTTTAGTCACTCCTACAGTTCACGCAACTCTTTATATTCCATGCAAGAGTGTAACAACCTGCCCCATCACCAGCTGAAAATTGAGGTACCTTCCAGGTGGATTTCCAAAGTGTACATGCTAGAGCATTTATACAAGCAGAATAAGGCCATTAGTGAGTACACCGTGCCAAACTGGAAGGCTTTGGAGGGAGTCTCTTTGTCACCTTTTCAATGGCAACTAATGTGCGATGTATGTGAGCTGCTGAAACTCTTTGAGTAGGCAACCATGCTGGTGATTTGCACTGGGTCAGGAATTAGTGAAATTCTATCACTGTTATTTTTATTGCAGAAAAAAATGAGGAGCATGGAGGAGGAATCTTACCATAATGACAACACAGACATGCACCAGCTGGTAAATGACATGTTAGCATGCTTTGAACAAGATCCTTGCATAGTGTCCATTAAAAGCAACAAAGAATAAATTCTTGCCACTTTGCTGGACCGCCACTTCAAACACAACATTTCCGAACTTCTGCCAAAGGGCCATCCGCAGTTTGTTACAACAAGGAGT
Organism: Rhinophrynus dorsalis; assembly: GCA_037306005.1. NCBI lineage: Eukaryota > Metazoa > Chordata > Amphibia > Anura > Rhinophrynidae > Rhinophrynus > Rhinophrynus dorsalis. Next base: position 649,085,948 of record CM074718.1, read on the forward strand.
CATGATGATCAGCAGCTCTCCGAGGAATTGCATTCTGTCAAGGAATATCAAGATATGCTTATTGATTGAGTGGGGGGTTGCATTGTGTAGGAATGGAGGAACATAGAGATTTGACACAAATATGACAATGGTAAAAAATATATACATGCACAAATCACACCATTCCAGTCTCCCACTACAATACACATGTGCCACATTGTAGGTTGTACTTTATTTTTTATTACTTGACATCATCATCATCATCATGAATATGTGCCAGTGTCGCTTAAGCAGGAAGTTAGTGTTGTGGGCAAAGGACAAATGCACATTTTTCAAGGCATATGTTGCTATAGAACTCAAAACTTTTACTTTCAGAGCCTTATTTCTAAACTACAGCAGTCAGAAGAGGTAATATTGTAGTGGGAAATGTAGTACCCATATGAAATATAGGCAACAAATTTGTTAAAAAAGGCGAAAAGGAGGAAAATTTTGCATTGGCGAAAAGGAGAAGACTTTCACGAAAAAAAGAGAAATATCAGCCAATTTTCACAAAAAGTCATGCAGGAAATTTTTCCCACTTTTTGCCCACCTCTATTTGTCTCTCAATATTTAAACTCTGTGGTGAGCAGCTAAGATGGACTCCTGAGGCATTCACCAGAGAGAATACAATTGTCTACAGCTTGGATGCAATTCTGGCAGATCAGATGCTTCCAAGGTACTGTGTACATTCGCTCTGAGGTGTACCTTGGAAGCTCATCAGAGCATTCAACTTTTCTCTTACATGTGTTCTCTCTTGTGTGTTCTCTCTTGTGCTCATTCTCTCATATATATGCTCTTTCATGCACTATATTGCTCTCTCATGCATGCTCTGCCTCTCTTTAGTGCTTTCTATTTTGTGTAGCGTGCATGCTCTCTCTCTCACTCTCTCGTGTGCTCCTATCACATATGTGCACTTTTATTATCTGTTTCAATGTGTCTCTATGCCTGTTTCTCTTTCTGTTACTCTTTTTTTGTCTGTCTGTCTCCTTCTGTCTCTCTGAGGTTGGTGGGAACTGAAATACAAAACATGTTGCCAACTCTTGCTTTAGTAAATGTAATTAGAGCTGCAGGTGTTCAATTAACGACCTGGGACTACTGTGTTTTTGAAACAATGGGCCTTATGTTTACAGAAAAAATGGCATTGATCTGGAGAAAGCCAACATTTTTTCACTGCCAAAATATAATGGTTATGTTGCTCTCTTACGGTAGATCTGCTAGTGACTCATACCTCCCAAGTGTCCCTCTTTAGGAGGGACAGTCCCTCTTTTAGACCCAAATCCCACTGTCCCTCTTTCCCACCCTAATGTCCCTCTTTTTAGGAGATCAGATTGAGTGGTGTGTATATAAGTGTATCACATTGCTCCACAGCAATAAAACTCACATTATTGTTTCTTTAAATGTCAGTATATATGTTTATAAATTAGTCTGCTTAAAAAAATACTTTGGTCTTGTTATAAGTTATTTATTAGGTAACACAAGGAGGTGTCAATAGGTCATGAAATAGCCTAAAAATTCTTGTTAATGCCCCGCCCACCAGCCACACCCCCTAAAACACAATTGTCCCTTTTTGGCAATATGAAATGTTGGGATGTATGGTGACTGATTTTACAATTGTCATGATATGACATTTATATTTTTTAACTTTGCATATTTTTTCCAAGAGTAGTAAAACTAATTTGTTAATTGTTATACTGTATCAACATAAATGTGTGCTTCATGTGGTCAGTTTTAATGTTTTAGGGAGGTGGGGTTAGCACCTCTTTCCCTACCCTTCTTTTTTTTCCTTGGATTACTAGAACTAATTGCCATTTGAAAGCACATCCCTCATGAAACAAAAGATGTTGCCTTTCTGAGCAGGAAATATGAATAATGAGGGATGAGTGAATCTGTCATGATTACTTTCACGGGTCATATATCCAGAACAGTCCAAAAAAAAATATGAGTTTTGGCAAAATGGCTCAGAACATGAAGCATCCCTTCTTTATAATGGAACATTTCCGATTAATTTTCGTTTTTTAATCACACTATTTTAACCTAAAGATTTTTCGATATAAACCACATCTAAAAAGTTATAAAAGGTTATCTTCTACCAGCTTCCCAAACACAGAAAATGCTACTTTATAACCCCCTTCATTGTTAGTGTAAAGAAGTGGAAAATAGTCTATAGCATTGAGTGGGTTATATAAAATGGAAAATGAATCCCACACTTACAACCAAGAATATCACCCACCCACTTTAGTAATTTTAGTAAACCATATTTAACCTCCCCAAGCCAAACCAAACAAACATACAGTAGTATTATGGAAATTGCACCTTGATATATATATATTTTTTTATATTTTTTTTTTTGAAAAAAAATCAGATTTATCACAGTGACAAGTTATGATGTCATAAATAAAAACATACAAAATATTCTAATATCATACACTATACATAAAAAAACATTGGTTTTGTGAAAGTTTGTTATTTTTAAAATCCCTGAATCCTCCAAGGAGATTGGTATCAAATATGCATAGTTTTACCAACATACATGGCCAGCACAGACCTCTCATTAACATGTGTGAAAAGGGTGTTTTGAACATTATGAATTAAAAATGCACATCCCATTAGTTACATGGTAGAACAGCTCAATCCTATATAATAATTCGCTAAAACGTGTGTAACGACGCAGTCATGCACAGTAGAGACTGCCAGTGACGAGGCTGATACAGATCGGGGCGTTCCAAAGGAGAGTCCAGCTCTGTATCAGCCGCGGTGTGGGCAGTCTCTACTGTGCATGACTGCCCCACGACCGGCTGGCACTGTATCTGCCTCAGCACGGGCAGTCTCTACTGAGCATGACTGCCCCGCGACCAGCTGGCAGTGGCACTGTAGCCCGTGTAACGGGCTCTTCAACTAGTAACTGTATAAATGCATATAATTTCTGACTAACTTCTACAACATAAAATGCCTGAACTTTCTTTTTACACAAAATGATGAAACAGAAAGATTTTTTATGAAGGCATAAAAATTACCCCATGTCAAAATAACCCCCTACGAGCAAACATTTCATGAAAGTGTATATTGTACTACATTAAATGAGGGGTCTTTTGCCTTTCTACCCCTAACTCAGTGTGCACAGACGATGCCATTCAAGTAAAAAATTATTGAAAAATTTGGAAACCATTAAAAACTATGGAATCATTGAAAACTATGGATTTTCCTACTTTATTCTTTGGCTATAACTGTTAGAAGAAAATGGTACCCCACTGGTATACGTTTACATACAAAGGAGGGTGCAAGAAGCACAAAACTACACCTATCTGTTTTCTTTTTTGAAGTTGTATTCCTGCACTAAAATGTGCATAAGTATTAGAGATGTGAAGGAAAACTGTGCCAGGCATATCATTTTGGAAGGTAGTCTTTCACAGACATTAAAGGATGAGTTGTTTGCATTTTCACACCTAGGCAATTACGCACAGATGTTTCCAGATGGGGGCACTATAGAAAAAATAAAATAACTATTTTAGATTTCTATCCTTTCAAAGGTATATGTAGCTCTGAAAGACTTGGAATTTCCTACTGTAGTCATAGCTACTGCTCTTTAAAGAAAAATGGCACCCCATTGATATGATTTTACATACAGTAGGGAGTGACAGAAGCACAAAACCATGCCTAATACAATAATTTGAGTAAAAAATGTACTCAAATGGTTAAACCTATAGAAATTAAGAAAAGGTAGTGAAAGCATACCACTTTAGAAAACAGATAAATAGTTGCATCAAATGAGGAGGCACTTGTCTTTCTACCTTTTAGACTAGAATACACAACTATTTGTAGAATCAGGTGCTATAGAAAACAACATTACATTTTAAGCTTCAGCCACTTCAAAAATATTAAACTTTTTTAACATCATGGAATTTCCTACTGTGTTCAGCACCTAGTTCCAGCCTGTTACCCATGTGTGTGCTGGGGGGCAATACTGTAGTGGGTGCTAGTAGTATGGCTATCAATGAAACAAAGCTGGAGAAGCTGTGTGATTTTTTTATAGCTACTAATGGAACAACACTGGAGTGTCAAAACATGAGTGTGTGGATATGTGGAAACAGAGGGAGCAGACTGTGTAAATGGGAATTTGTGATTAACCTTGCATTGTAGAACAAGGCTAGGGGTCAGACAGTGAATGTGAGTGTCTGTGACTACCCTTGATTAGTTGGACAAAGTGTGTGGGAGTAAGATAGCATATGTGGGGGATCTGTGACTACATGTGGTCAGTGGAACCAGTCTTAGTGGTAAGACATCATGTGTGGATCTGACTTCCAGTGGTCGGCAAGCTGGGAGATCAGTGAATGTGGGTATCTGTAACTTTAAGGTGCAGGAGAACTGGGCTGGGGAAGCAAGTAGTGTGCATTCTAGAGCGGTGTCCAACACATTTCAAAGGAATGCAATGCACACCCCTTTGGCATACACAGAGTAATATTTTTAATTTTAGGTGGGGAATGATGGTGGTTGAAGTATGGCAACAGATGGAGGGTCTCATACTGCTCATCCCTACCTAAAAGGGAACAATGGTAATACAACACTTAACATTTCCTAATAATAAACCCCACACTTGCCTTAAGCTTGGCATAAATCCTAATGACATTATGAAGCAAATCTGTATGGATTCCTTTTCTAAAATTAATCTTTAATTGGCACTGGAGATGAATGTCCATGGTGGCAGACATGCTTTATTGGTGGAAAGACTTCTGGACTTAACTCTTAATACTGAAGTCTTCTTAAAGAGAACATGTCACGCAGAATAAACTGTATATCATTAGAAAAGCAAAACATTTTGAATATACTTCTGTTACTTTTTTTCTCTGCAATGACAGGCAACCAGATTCCCCTGAAGTCCACCAAAGGGCCGTCCATTATTCTTACAAACTTTAATTGGGGTTGAAAAAGTACTGCATATTAACCTTTTGCATGCAAGAGTGGTCTTTAACCCTTTGAGTGCCAGAGGGGTACTCTTCTGGCACTCAAATCGTTATCTCATTGCTCTTTAATGTATTGGAGATCTCTCTAGAAACCAAGGGGTTAAAGTGGAAAGTGGAATGGTGTAAGTGTAAATGGAAGTATGCTTTGAGATAAGGTAAAGAGGATGTGCTCTTTTTGGGGTGAAATTTGGGTGTTTGAGATGAGATAGGTAGAAATGATCTCCTCTTCCCACTGTACCAAATAACAGCCCCAGGACCTCAGGAGAAACTTCTGAGGGCCACATAGGACCCTAGGGCAGCCTGTTCTGCACCAGTGGTATATTGTCTATATAACAGACTTTTACTTTTCTTTAATTAACCATTTACGTGCCAAAGGGGTGTCCGATACATTGCAAAAGCAATGCATTGGACATCCATCTGGCACTTGAAGGGTTACGTTCTGTGTTGACAAGTTACTCACGTTGATTCAGAAACCCATGGAAATTGCAGATATTGAACTATTGTGATTTAACCTTTTGAGCTCAAGAGCTGCACGCAGTGTGCTATAAACCACTCTGACACTTAAAGGGTTAAGATTCATGTGTAACTATGGGGATTGTGACTTCAATAGAAACAATGCTGATTCATACACAATACTGTATTGTGTGCCATGTTCTGTACTGTGTGCAGTGGAGCAACCCAGTCCCATCCTAAGGACAAATAATACTTCTCTACATTTATATTAATTCAAATGGGACATTTAAAGTGACAGTATTGTCTATTTAAAATTAGTTGCCTGAGTCTTCTGTATAGTAAAAGGAATGTAATGTGCTATGTCTAAGTGCTTACTTCTTTGTATTTCAAAAGTAATGAAGCACTGAATAGCCACAGGCTGCCCCTTCGCTCCACATCACTCAGAAGATGCAGGCTGGTTGGGATGGCTGCAGTGAGGGACAAACTTCAGTAAGCAAAGGGAAATCCTGCCCTCCTTAGTCAAGGGTGGGCAGGGTTTCACTTAAACTTACTTACTGAAGTTTGTCCCTCACTGCAACCATCAAATCGCACTACCTGATCTCTGTGGGAGGCAGCCAGAAAGTGCTTAGACATAGCACTATATGTTCCTTTTAATATACAGAAGACTCTGGCAACTAATTTTAAAGAGACATTACTATCACTTTGACTCCTTGAATGCTAGATGTAGCAAAAGAGAAAAGGGGAGGAAGACCACAAGCACCCCTGTGCAAGATTAATCAGAAATCGAATGGCTACCACCAACACCTATGGGTGCGTATTCACAAAAATAGTTGGTGGACAGTGGTATACATCAATTCCAGGGAAATAGCAACTGATGATTTCAACTGCCCACAGACACAGTATCAGTAATTGCACTGCACTGGATATTTGGCTGCTCCAACGTGACACTCTGCCCCAGAGCAGCTTAGAATAACATAAAAAGAAAAGAAAAGAAAAAAAAAGAGCACCCAACAGTGTAATATAATCACCAAAAACACTAGTAGTATAAATAATTAATAGCACTCACTTTTAGAAATGGTCAGAAAGCTGTTATCAGTGTTATTTCAATACTGTCAGAGTTGTAGTTCAAGAGTAATTGAATGATAAAGTGTATCCCTCCCACCCCTTTTACCTAGTGTAAGCCGTCTCCCGTCAGATGTGGAATCTTAAGACCAGACAACTCACAGCAAGGGACTATCTTATTACTGTGAGAACAATGAAAACCTTGCCCCCCTTGACAGGTTTTTCAGGTTTGTCCCTTATTAATTGAAGATTGTCCCTCTCTGTGATCCATCAGGACAGTCTTGCTGTGCTGAGCATTGTTACATCAGCAAAAGGGGCGGGAGGGGGATTCTTTATAATTCAATTACTCTTGAGCTACAACTCTGACAGTATTGAAATACCACTCTCCATGGCCCAAATACTATGAAGATTAATTGGAGCTGTTTTTATTGTGAAACATTACTATACCTTTAAGAATATGGGAAAAGTACTGTGATATCCTCCTGTTGCACAACTCAGATCAGGCTTGTTCTGGCACAGCCGGGATTTTGTCTTGTCACAGGACCAAACAAGTTTTTGTAGTTTATTCTTATAGAGAACCTGTTCTGGGAACCAGGAACTATAAACAGGAAATAGTTGTCTAGTATTGCAATGTTTTCTAGGTGTGGCAGAATCCCTCAGTCATTTTCTAAAGAGCTTGCAGCTAGTGATGAGCGAGCACCCCAATGCTCGGATGTTCGGGTGCTCTGACCGAGCACCCCCTGAGGCTCGAGTGCTCGGCCGAGCACCCGAGCCCCATTGAAGTCAATGGGAGGACTCGAGCATTACACCAGGGGAGGGTGCCTGGTCCATAGGAAAAGGGCAGAAAATGATGGAAACACCACAGAAATGGTTCAGGGACAGCATAGGGAGGATGTCTGGATGCATCTTGGACTCCAACATCGCTGCTGGGAACGATCTTTCGCCCGTAGTACGCCATTTTTACAGACTGACCGTAAAACACACAAAAAGGAAAATAAAAACGACTTTAGGCGAAAAATTGTTACCAAACAGTATTTGCTGTATATTTACTTGTATATCATCTGCAAATTCTCCCAAAAATTTCATCGATTTTCTGAAGTGAGGCCATGATTAAGAGGGAAACGTGCGCAGAGTTTGAAAACTTAACAGTATTTCTTATAATTCTGCAACTGTACAGAGTACACAGAATAGGCTGTTAAACGGCGGTGAAAGACACTGAATGGAATATGTGACTTTAATATTTGAGTTTGAAAACTTAACAGTATTTCTTATAATTCTGCAACTCTGCAGAGTACACAGAATAGGCTGTTAAACGGCGGTGAAAGACACTGAATGGAATATGTGACTTTGATATTTTAGTTTGAAGACTTAACAGTATTTCTTCCTATTCTGCAACTCTGCACAGTACACAGAATGTGCTGCTACACTGCGGCGAAGCACACTGAATGGAATATGTGACTTTGATATTTTAGTTTGAAGACTTAACAGTATTTCTTCCTATTCTGCAACTCTGCACAGTACACAGAATGTGCTGCTACACTGCGGCGAAGCACACTGAATGGAATATGTGACTTTGATATTTTAGTTTGAAGACTTAACAGTATTTCTTCCTATTCTGCAACTCTGCACAGTACACAGAATGTGCTGCTAAACTGCGGCGAAGCACACTGAATGGAATATGTGACTTTGATATTTTAGTTTGAAGACTTAACAGTATTTCTTCCTATTCTGCAACTCTGCACAGTACACAGAATGTGCTGCTACACTGCGGCGAAGCACACTGAATGGAATATGTGACTTTGATATTTTAGTTTGAAGACTTAACAGTATTTCTTCCTATTCTGCAACTCTGCACAGTACACAGAATGTGCTGCTACACTGCGGCGAAGCACACTGAATGGAATATGTGACTTTGATATTTTAGTTTGAAGACTTAACAGTATTTCTTCCTATTCTGCAACTCTGCACAGTACACAGAATGTGCTGCTACACTGCGGCGAAGCACACTGAATGGAATATGTGACTTTGATATTTTAGTTTGAAGACTTAACAGTATTTCTTCCTATTCTGCAACTCTGCACAGTACTCAGAATGTGCTGCTAAACTGCGGCGACGCACACTGAATGGAATACGTGACTTTGATATTTTAGTTTGAAGACTTAACAGAATGTGCTCTAATCTGCAACTTTGCACACTAAACAGAATGTGCTCTAATCTGCAACTTTGCACACTAAACAGAATGTGCTCTAATCTGCAACTTTGCACACTAAACAGAATGTGCTCTAATCTGCAACTGTGCACACTAAACAGAATGTGCTCTAATCTGCAACTTTGCACACTAAACAGAATATATATATATATTTTTTTTTTGTTTTGTTTTTTTCCCCCCACACCAAATAACCTGCTGCCCCCACACACAGTAGTCCTAAAAAGGACTTTTGGTTCTTTTTTTTTCACAATTTTTGTTTTTTTCCTCCCTACACTGCCTTTCCCTTCCTATCCTCAGCTCTCCCTGGCTCAGACTGAGCCGAACTCGATGGTCAGGTGCTATACAGCACCTGACCACGGGTTCTGGCCAGCCAATCAGTGTAATGCCAGCAGCCAACATGGCTGCTGGCATTACACCGATGTCAGAGCCTCCCTGCACGTTTATTGGCTGCGCAGCAGCCGCAAAACGTGCGGGGAGGAGACCCGAACATGGCGGGCGAGCACATGCGGTACTCGTACGAGTACCGCCATGTGCCGAGCAGAGCGATGCTCGAGCCGATCCGAGCATCGGCCGAGCATGCTCGCTCAACACTACTTGCAGCACATCTTGGTATTTTGTAAAGGAGAACGAGTTACTCAAAAGTTACTGTTACTATGTCCAGTAAAGCCTATTGTTTTTATGAATGCTTACGTTGTGCATCTTGTGCCACTGTTCAGTTGATAACATCTGCCATCAGTCATTGATGCATCTACCCTTTCCTTCCATGGACAAAATCTAGGCCTGTTTGAATATGCAATGTGCAAACGTTTTAGGCAGGTATGAAAAAATGCTGTAAAGTAAGAATACTTTCAAAAGCAGACATGTCAATAGTTGATATTTATCAATTAACAAAATGAAACATGAGTGAACAGATGAAAAATCTAAGTCAAATCAATATTTGGTGTGACCACCCTTTGCCTTCAAAACAACATCAGTTCTTCTAGGTACACTTGTACAAAGTCAGGTGTATGATTAAACAATTATACCAAACAGGTGCTAATGATCATCAATTTAACATGCAGGTTGAAACACAATCATTAACTGTAACAGACACATCTATGTAGGAGGAATAATACTGGTTAAGGAATAGCCAAACTCGCCTAACAAGGTGAGGTTGCTGAAGACAGTTTAATGTCAAAAGTCATACACTATGGCAAGACTGAGCACAGCAATAGGACACAAGGTAGTTATACTGCATCAGCAAGGTCTCTTCCAGGCAGAAATGTAAAGGGAGACAGGGGTTTCCAGATGCACTGTCCAAGTGTCACAGTTCCCAGAGAAGTTCAAGAGTCAGTACGGTATAGTTAAATGCAATTTCTTGACAACCGAAAGGTAAACAAAATATATAATATATATACAGCAGGAACAAATGGATGGCTACAGGCCAGAAGCTCTATCAGGAATAGTAGGCTGCCGAGCCGGACCAATCTGCTGGAGACTAGGTCTAAGCCACTGGTAGTCTCTGCTGGAGCCAGGAGCAGGACCAGGAGCAGGAACAGGAATACAAGATCTTGATCCGACGTTGCGGGCTTCCCGACTCAAGCCTGCAGTCAGTAGGGAGCGATATCTGACTTACACCTGCAGTCAGAATGGAGCGAACTCTGACTCACGCCTGCAGTCAGAATGGGAAATAGATAGTTGACTCACCTTCAGTCAGTATCAGAGGTGGTCTACCAGAGCCCCAGGTCCGCACTAGTTTGGGTGTCTGCTAGGTAGAAAGAACAAACGTAAGAGTAGTCAGACAGAGCCACAAGTCAGCACCAGAGGGGGTAGTCAGACAAGCCAGGTCATGCACAGTTCAGGTAGTCAGCAAGAGCCACAGGTCTGCACCAGGTTGGGTGTCCACTATAGGGATAAGCAAAAGAATAGTCAGACAGAGCCACAGGTCAGCACCAGGTTGGATGGAAGACTAGCCAGGTCATACACAGAGCCCAAGGTGATAGAACTGCTATGAAAAACAATGCAAGGGCAACTGAGTCAGGACTCCGTCTGCCTTTTAAAACACTCCACAGGAAGTAGGTAGGAGGAGCAGCTCAGATAGAGGAAGTAGGTAGGAGGAAGTATGTAGGAGGAGACTACAGGAAGCAAACACATACGGATGATACGAGGAGGAATATTTTTGAGCCTTTAACCTGGTCAAAGAGTTCAGTGATCATGGGAATAGGATAAGCATTCTTTACCAAAATCTTATTCAGACCACGAAAGTCAATACATGTGAGTAGCTCTCCGTCCTTCTTGACAAAAAAAAATCCAGCACCAGCGGGGGATGTGGATTTATGAATAATTCCTCTGGCCAGCACATCAGACACATATTCCTCCATTGCCTTATTCTCCTCCACAGGCAAGGGGTAAGTACGGCCCCTAGGAGGGTATCACGGTTCCCGTGCTTCCCTGTAAATCTTTGCTGGGTTGCTTGTACATTGGAGGATGCTGACTGGCCCGCCCAGAATGTTCCTTTATACACTGGGCTCTGGGCACTTGTCAGTTGCCCTTTTGTGGTGTTCCTGAGCCTGCGCCTTGTTGCTGTGTTTCTGCTTTCCGGTTTACCGACTCGGCTAGTCTGACCATCCCATCGTTCCTGCTCCGTGATTGACCCGGCTCTGGCTGACGTTCCTGCTCCGTGATTGACCCGGCTCTGGCTGACATTCCTGCTCCGTGATTGACCCGGCTCTGGCTGACGTTCCTGCTCCGTGATTGACCCGGCTCTGGCTGTTGACTCTAGCTCCAAGTACCGATCCGGTTCCGGTTGGGATCCAGTGCTGCATCTGTTCCTGTGTTCCTGTGTGTTCCAGGTCGCCGGCTGGCAATATTCTGAACTGTGTTTGTGTTGCTCTGACTAATCCTCTCTCTAGTATTGGACCGTTACCTGAGCCTGTTCCTTTAACACTGCAGTACCAGTACCCGTGTATGACCAATTTTAACCCTTGCTGTGCCGGTTGCCTCTGATCTCCGAGCCTGTAGTCTTACTTGCCAAGCCTGTGTATTCCTTACGAGCCTGTTAACACTGTATGTGCCTACCTGACCAGACCTCCCTATTGCACTAGCAGAGCTGTAGCCTTTCCGGTGCCGTTACACCGCTACCACGCCGGCTGGCGTTGGACCCTCCATTTGCTCTTGCTGTTTGTGCTCCATTGGACACCAGTGTGGTGTTCCGGTCCAGGTCACCTTTAGCGCTCATTGTGTTACTACCGTATTACCATCCGTTGGCTCACTATCGCTTGTGCAGTATTCATGCGCTCTGGCACCCAAGGGGTGCGTACGGCTCTTCTCCCATTGGCGTAAGCTGGGTTATATCCGTGACAAGGTTAAGGGCGATTCCGATTCTGGTCCATTTACTTGCAGTGGCTCTCTCCAGATTATTCCACTAAGGTGGTATAGGCACGGTTCTGGGCATTTGCTGGTCAATCTGGGCGTTCATTTCCAAAGTTCTGAGAGTGATTAGTTCAGTCACACAATACACCCTTCTCTTCATCATCAAGAGACTGATATCTGTTCTGGGCGTTGGCCAATCAGTGAACTTGTCTAGTTCATTTTCTCCACATTTAACCCTGTGTTTGCTTATCTTTACTTTTACTCTTTAAATATATATTTGGGCCTGTATCACAGTTACCATTTTTGGCCCCTAGGGGTGCTGTTCTTCCATTTTTATTTTCAATAAAACTGTGTTTTACTAGATCAAGTGTCTGAGTGTCAGAAAACTGTAACAGTATGAAAGGGCAAAGGTGATAGTAATACACAGAACCTCCACTGGAGGATGGATGTTCACGAGCAACGCTTAGACCAGTTGGCACTGGCCATGCAAACCTTACTAGAACATACGGTACACCTTGGTAAACCAGATCAAAATCCGGTGGCCCCCCCAGTTATGACACCGGATAGTACCCATGGGCAAATGTTGGCTTCCTCTAGAAGTTTAACGGCTGCAGCACAGTTACCCCTAAGATACGATGGCGAACCCACACTGTGCAGAGGTTTTCTTAACCAATTAGAGATATTTCTTGAACTCACACCCCACGCCTTTCCGAATGACCGTAGCAAGGTGGGGTTCATGATATCTCTATTAACTGGCAAAGCCCTGGCATGGGCTAATCCTCTATGGGAGCAGGCTAAACCATGTACTCTGAGCTTTAACGAGTTTGTCAGACAGTTCCGCAGAGTATTCGAGATGCCTGGGAGAGCCACCTCTGCGGCCAAGAAACTGATGGTTATACAGATGGACGATTGTATTGTGGCTGATTATGCAATAGAATTTCGGATTTTAGCTGCAGAAGTGGCCTGGAATAATGAGGCACTACTGGCAGTCTTTACCCAAGGGTTATCGGACCCCATTAAAGATGAGATTGCGGCCAGGGAGGTACCCACTGATTTGGATGAGTATATAGATTACGTGATACTCATTGATACCCGCATGCGCGAAAGGCGCCTGGCAAAAAGGGCAAATTCCAAGACCCATGGGCACGATAAGTCTTTTAACCCACCCTCTCCTCCCACTCCTCCTGACCGGGTACCTGAAACAGGGGAGCCTATGCAAATCGGCTTCACCAGGCTGTCCAAGGAGGAGCGGTCTTACAGCAAAAGACAAGGGTTATGCCTATATTGTGGCAAAAATGGGCATTTACTACGCACATGTCCGGTACGTCCGGGAAAAGCACGCACCTAGGGTACCTTGAGGGACAGGCCCTAGGTGGTGTACAGATCCCCAGATCCTTGCTCTAATAAACCCACCATACCGGTGAGTTTTCTCCTGGGCAAACATGCTGTGGAGGTACTAGCCTTGGTAGATTCTGGAGCAGCAGGCTATTTCATGGACCGGGCATTTGCTGAAAGACACAATATTCCTCTGTCTAAAAGAGATACTCTGCTAGCCATTGAGGCTATTGATGGCAGACATCTGGAACCAGCCCTTATCACCATGGAGACTACTCTCTTCACTATGTCTGTTGGGGCCCTCCACAAGGAGGTTCGTTTCCAGATTATACACTCTCCCCATTATGCGGTCATTCTGGGGTTCCCTTGGTTAATGCTGCATAACCCTCAGTTTGACTGGCAAACTTGTGAAATTAAGTCATGGTCTGACCACTGCTCTGGTCACTGTATATCTCGTCCTGTCATGATTATGTGTACCTCTCCCTCGTTGCCAGCTGAATACAGCAAGTTCAGTGACGTATTCAGTAAGGGTGAGGCCAGCGCACTGCCTATTCATCGGCCATATGATTGCGCCATTGATTTGCCCCCGGGAGTGGTGCCACCGAGGGGTAGGACGTATCCATTGTCCTGTGAGGAGACTAGGGCCATGGAGGAATAAATTGAGGATGCTCTCAGACGAGGGATTATTCGTAAATCATCCTCTCCGGCAGGTGCAGGGTTCTTTTTCGTGAAAAAAAAGAATGGTGAACTACGACCTTGTATTGACTACCGTGGCCTCAATAAGCTGATGTCCAGAAACGCATACCCCATTCCACTCATCACAGAGTTATTTGACAGGTTGAAAGGCTCCTCTATTTTTACGAAACTCGATTTACGTGCCGCCTACAACCTAATAAGGATAAGGGCCGGTGATGAGTGGAAGACGGCATTCAATACTAGGTCAGGCCACTACGAATATCTAGTGATGCCATTTGGGTTATGTAATGCACCTGCCGTATTCCAAGAGTTCCCCAACGATATCCTCCGCGACATGTTACAGTCTCATGTGGTTGTTTACCTGGACGATATTTTGATTCACTCTGCTAATTTAACCCAGCACATCCAGCATGTCTCTGAGGTATTGCTTCAATTACGCAAGAACAAATTGTTCTGTAAACTGGAAAAATGCGAATTTCATTGTTACAAAGTACCTTTCTTGGGTTTTGTTATATCTAAAGATGGCATAGCTATGGACCAAGAAAAGTTGGCTGCAGTCTTACAATGGCCATGACCCAAGGGGTTAAAAGCGATCCAAAGGTTCTTGGGCTTTGCCAACTACTACAGAAAGTTTATTCAGAACTTTTCTATCATTACGAAACCCCTTTCTGATCTTACGCATAAGGGCGCAAATCCCTCTCAATGGTCTGAGGCAGCTGAGATAGCCTTCAAAACCCTCAAGAAGGCATTTGCATCCGCCCCTATACTATACCACCCTAATCCCACCCTGCCTTTTACGCTAGACGTAGATGCCTCCGAGGTTGGGGTAGGGGCAGTTCTCTCCCAACGTCCCAAGGAAGGGGGGAACCTGAGGCTCTGTGGGTTCTTTTCCAAAAAACTTTCTAGTGCCCAAAGCCATTACGAAATTGGTGATAGGGAATTGTTGGCTATCATCTTGGCATTAAAAGAATGGCGACATCTTCTGGAAGGCACAACAACCCCAGTTTTGATCCTCACGGACCATAAGAACTTGATATACCTATCCGAGGCCAAAAGGCTGTCATCTCGCCAGGCTCGATGGGCCCTATTTCTGTCCAGATTTAACTTCATAGTATCGTACCTACCAGGGTCTAAGAACATAAGGGCAGATGCCCTTTCTAGACAATTCTGCACAGACATTGAGAGGTATTAGACGCCGGTTCCCATAATTCAGCCAGATAGGATTCTGGCCACTATTCGTACCATCACTTCGCCACTGGGAGAGCAAATGTTGGCATCACAAGCGCAGGCACCTTCTGAAACCCCAGTTGGCAAGTGCTTTGTGGACAAGCCTTTTCGTACCCGGCTACTCGAGACCTATCACTCATCCAAGGCAGCTGGGCACATTGGCAGGGATCAGTTGGCATGGTCATTGTCCCGTACATTCTGGTGGCCCTCCCTGAAGGCTGACTGTTCTGCATTTACCGCTGCTTGTGCCACCTGTGCCCGCGCCAAAACTCACAGGCATCTCCCAGTGGGACTGCTCCAACCTGTGCCCAATGGTGATCGTTCGTGGTCCCACATCTCTATTGATTTTTTGGGAGAGCTGTCAACTTCCAAGGGCTTTACGTTTATACTGATGGTGGTAGATAGGTTCTCTAAGATGGCTCATTTCGTGCCCCTCTCTGGCCTTCCTTCGGCCCAGGAATTGGCAACAATTTTTGCCAGAGAAGTATTCCGCTTGCACGGGGTTCCCAGAGTGATTGTATCTGACCGGGGGAGTCAATTCGTGTCGAAATTCTGGAGGGCTTTTTGTGGCCAGATGGGCATTCAATTGTCATTTTCCTCTGCCTACCATCCCCAGACCAACGGGGCCGCTGAACGTGCCAATCAGGAACTGGAGCAGTTTTTGCTCTGCTTTGTGACTGATCATCATGATAACTGGGCCGACCTGTTGCCGTGGGCGGAGTTCGCCAGGAACTGTGCGGTTAATTCATCGTCGGGGAGCTCTCCATTCCTTGTCAATTATGGGTTCCAACCCTGTCTACTCCCAGACTCATTTCAGTCCCAACAGATTCCGGCTCTGGATGAGCACATGGAGCAGCTCCGCTCCACTTGGGCACAGGTACAAAGGTCCCTCAGTCAGTCCTTCCACAGACATCAGCGGCATACCAATCGCAGACAGTTGCCAGCGGTTTTCTTCCAGGTTGGGGACAGGGTATGGCTTTCCTCCAGGAATCTCAACCTGCAAGTGCCTTCGAACAAACTGGCCACCCGGTTCATTGGGCCATTTAAGATTATTCGCAAGGTCAATCCTGTGGCATACGCATTGGAGCTTCCTAATACTATGCGTATTCACAATGTGTTCCATATGTCATTACTGAAGCCCTTGGTTTGCAACCGCTATACTACCACTCCGGTGGTTCCTGGGCCGGTGCATGTGCAGGGCCAAGAGGAATGCGAAGTCCAGAGCATTATTGACTCCAGGAAATTTAGAGGCAAGTTGCAATATTTGGTCCACTGGAAAGGGTATGGGCCTGAGGAGCGCTCTTGGGTAGACCACAGGGA
Organism: Rhinophrynus dorsalis; assembly: GCA_037306005.1. Lineage (NCBI taxonomy): Eukaryota > Metazoa > Chordata > Amphibia > Anura > Rhinophrynidae > Rhinophrynus > Rhinophrynus dorsalis. Next base: position 649,102,577 of record CM074718.1, read on the forward strand.
CCTCCATGCACCACGTTTACTGCGCAACTTTCACTCTAAATATCCTCGGAAACCGAGACCCTCCGGCAGGGGAGGGGGTCTTTGAGAGGGGGGTACTATCACGGTTCCCGTGCTTCCCTGTCAATCTTTGCTGGGTTGCTTGTACATTGGAGGATGCTGATTGGCCCGCCCAGAATGTTCCTTTATACACTGGGCTCTGGGCACTTGTCAGTTGCCCTTTCGTGGTGTTCCTGAGCCTGCGCCTTGTTGCTGTGTTTCTGTTTTCCGGTTTACCAACTCAGCTAGTCTGACCATCCCATCGTTCTTGCTCCGTGATTGACCCGGCTCTGGCTGATGTTCCTGCTCCGTGATTGACCCAGCTCTGGCTGACGTTCCTGCTCCGTGATTGACCCGGCTCTGGCTGACGTTCATGCTCCGTGATTGACCCAGTTCTGGCTGTCGACTCTAGCTCCAAGTACCGATCCGGTTCCGGTTGGGATCCAGTGCTGCATATGTTCCTGTGTTCCTGTTTGTTCCAGGTCGCCGGCTGGCAACATTCTGAACTGTGTTTGTGTTGCTCTGACTAATCCTCTCTCGAGTATTGGACCGTTGGCTGAGCCTGTTCCTTTAACACTGCAGTACCAGTACCCGTGTATGACCAGTTTTAACCCTTGCTGTGCCGGTTGCCTCTGATCTCTGAGCCTGTAGTCTTACTTGCCAAGCCTGTGTATTCCTTACGAGCCTGTTAACACTGTATGTGCCTACCTGACCAGACCTCCCTATTGCACTAGCAGAGCTGTAGCCTTTCCGGTGCCTTTATACCGCTACCACGCCGGCTGGCGTTGGACCCTCCGTTTGCTCTTGCTGTTTGTGCTCCATTGGACACCAGTGTGGTGTTCCGGTCCAGGTCACCTTTAGCGCTCATTGTGTTACTACCGTATTACCATCCGTTGGCTCACTATCGCTTGTGCAGTATTCATGCGCTCTGGCACCCAAGGGGTGCGTACGGCTCTTTTCCCGTTGGCGTAAGCAGGGTTATATCCGTGACAAGGTTAAGGGCGATTCCGATTCTGGTCCATTTACTTGCAGTGGCTCTCTCCAGATTATTCCACTAAGGTGGTATAGGCACTAGTGATGATCGAGCACCCCAATGCTCGGGTGTTCGGGTGCTCTGGCCGAGCGCCCCCGGAGGCTCGAGTGCTCGGCCGAGCACCCGAGCCCCATTGAAGTCAATGGGAGGACTCGAGCATTACACCAGGCACCCCCTGCTCTGATGAGGGGAGGGTGCCTGGTTCATAGGAAAAGGTCAGAAAATGATGGAAACACCACAGAAATGGTTCAGGGACAGCATAGGGAGGATGTCTGGATGCATCTTGGACTCCAACGTCGCTGCTGGGAACGATGTTTCGCCCGTAGTACGCCATTTTTACAGACTGACCGTAAAACACACAAAAAGGAAGATAAAAACGACTTTAGGCGAAAAATTGTTACCAAACAGTATTTGCTGTATATTTACTTGTATATCATCTGCAAATTCTGCAAAAAATTTCATCGATTTTTCGGAACTGGGGCCATGATTAAGAGGGAAGCGTGCGCAGCATAAAGCAGGTGTTCAACGTGGTTATGGCCCGGGTAAGGTACAGCATTCAGGAACGGAGGCCGCAGCTACCACAGGTTTTACAACATGTCTGTTTGCCCTTGTTAAGTCCAAAATTTATAGTCGGAACAGTGGGGTCTGATCCATTGAGTAAAAGTGACGAAGTGACTTAGTGGATGAAGCCAAGAACTACCTTCTGCTCTGTCGAACACCCCAGCCCTATTTAATTCAAAGGGAGGAACTGAGGCACTCCGATACAACCTGTATATCACAAAATGGAGGGCCTCATTCACATTGTGGTACAATAGTTCAGGTAGTGGTCCAACACTCATAAAGCCTATGCACTAAGTGAAAGGGCTGCCAAAAATTAGACTGAAATGTCACTCCAATACACCCTTTATTACACATAAAGGAGGGCATCATACACACCCTTGAAAAATTAGGATTAATGGCCTGCTGGTGACCCTCTAAAACATTAGGGGCGAGGGCATGCCGCTAAGCTGACCATCTAAAACATTAGGAATGAGGGTCTGCTGCTGAGCCGACCATCTAAAACATTATGGGTGAGGGTCTGCTGCGGAGCTGACCATCCTAAACATTATATGCGAAGGCCCGCTAGTGAGCTGACGCTATAAAACATTATATGAGAGGGCCCGCTAGAGAGCTGACCCAATAAAACATTATATGAGAAGGCCCGCTGGTGAGCTGACCTATACAAAAATTGTCAAACAGGGCCCGCTGGTGAGCTGGCCCTATATAAAAATTATATCACAGGGCCCGCTGGTGAGCTGGCCCTATATAAAAATTATATCACAGGGCCCGCTGGTGAGCTGGCCCTATATAAAAATTATATCACAGGTTATATGGAAGAGGAGGAAGAGGATGAGAAGATTAAGAGTCAACCATATACCCATTTTTTGGGTGGAAGGGGTGAATGGGAATACAGAGTATTCCCATCATTGTAAATAACATATCTAAAGTGACTTTATGTTCCCCCGGGGCTTTCCTCCAGTGGAGTGGAGAAGTCAGGGGAGATCCAGGCCTTGTTCATTTTTATAAGTGTCATCCTATCAGCATTTTCGGTGGAAAGGCGGATACGCTTATCTGTTATGATGCCACCAGCAGCACTAAATACCCGCTCAGACAAAATGCTGGCGGCAGGGCAGGCCAGCACCTCCAAGGCGTAGAGTGCCAGTTCATACCACGTGTCCAGCTTGGACACCCAGTAGTTGTAAGGCACAGAGGGATCATTGAGGACGCTGACACGGTCTGCTACGTACTCCTTCACCATCTTCCAAAACTTTTCCCTCCTTGTGACACTAGGCTGCGCATCAGGGTGAGGGTGCTGGCGGGGTGTCATGAAGGTGTCCCACGCCTTGGAGAGTGTTGCCCTGCCTTTGTCGGAACTGCTGTGTGCTCCCCTTTTCTCCCCTTCTCGGTTGGCCAAGGTAGCATGTACTCTGCCGCCAGCGTTGTCAGATGGAAAATTTTGGAGCAATTTTTCGACAAGAACCTTCTGGTATTGCACCATTTTGCTTGTCCTCTCCACCGGAGGAATGAGAGATGAGAAATTCTCTTTGTAGCGGGGGTCCAGAAGGGTGAACACCCAGTAATCCGTGTTGTCTAAAATGCGTATAACGCGTGGGTTACGGGAAAGGCAGCCTAACATAAAGTCAGCCATGTGTGCCAGAGTACCAACAGGCAAGATTTCGCTGTCCTCACCAGGAGGATGACTCTCAATCTCCTCATCCTCTTCCTCCTCTTCTGCCCACCCACGCTGAAGAGATGGAAATAAAGTTCCATGGCTACCCTCTGTAGCGGAGGCAACCGTGTCTTCCTCCTCCTCCTCCTCCTCAGCCTCCTCCAATTGTCGCTGAGAAGACGAAATGAGGGTGCTCTGGCTATCACCTTGTGTAAGCTCTTCCTCCCCCATTTCCACCTCTTCCACATGCAAAGCGTCGGTTTTAATTGTGAGTAGCGAGCGTTTCAGTAGACACAGATGTGGGATGGTTACACTGATAATAGCGTTATCGCCGCTCACCATCTGTGTCGATTCCTCAAAATTGCGTAAAACCTCACAGAGGTCTGACATCCATTCCCACTCCTCACTTCTGATTAGAGGAAGTTAAACGGAGAGGCGACGACCGTGTAACAGCTGGTACTCCACTACTGCCCTCTGCTGCTCACAAAGCCGGGCCAACATGTGGAAGGTGGAGTTCCAGCGCGTGCTCATGTCACACAGCAGCCGGTGAGCTGGCAATTGTAAGCGCTGCTGCAGCTTCAACAGGCCGGCTGAAGCTGTAGATGACTTATGGAAATGTGCACACACGCGGCGCACCTTGGTCAAGAGATCATGCAAATTGGGGTAGGTTTTTAGAAATCGCTGAACCACTAAGTTAAATACATGCGCTAGGCATGGTACGTGTGTGAGCTTGCCGAGCTCCAAAGCCGCCACCAAGTTACGCCCATTATCACAAACAACCATGCCTGGTTGCAGGTTGAGTGGCGAGAGCCACTGCTCGGTCTGGTGACTAATCCCCTGCAACAGCTCTGAGGCCGTGTGCTGTTTGTCCCCAAGGCAGATCAGCTTCAGCACGGCCTGTTGACGCTTCCCCACTGCAGTGCTACACTGCTTCCAGCTACCGGCTGATGGGTGAGTGGCACTGCGCGCTGAGAATTCGGAGGTGGAAACGGAGGAGGAGGAGGAGGAGCCAATAACGTAGGTGCTGGCGGAAACCCTGATGGAGGTAGGGCCCGCAATCCTCGGCGTGGGTAGCACCTGTGCCATCCCAGGGTCCGAGTCACTCCCAGCCTCCACGACATTCACCCAGTGTGCCGTCAGGGAAATGTAGCGTCCCTGGCCACAAGCACTTGTCCATGTGTCAGTCGTTAAGTGGACCTTCCCAGTAACTGCGTTGGTCAGGGCACGGGTGATGTTAAGGGACACATGGTGGTCTAAGGCGGGGAAGGCACACCGGGAAAAGTAGTGGCGGCTGGGGACTGCGTACCGAGGGACAGCTGCTGCCATCAGGCTGCGGAAGGACTCAGTCTCCACAAGCCTAAATGGCAGCATTTCGATGGCCAGTAATTTGGAAAGGTGTGAGGTTAGTGCTATGGCCTGTGGGTGGGTGGCTGGGTATTTTCGCTTGCGCTCAAATGCCTGGGGTAACGACATTTGGACGCTGCGCTGGGACAGGGAAGTGGATGTGGTCACTGATGGTGCTTCAGATGGTACAGGTGCAGGGCGGGAGGTATGCGGGCCTGCGCCTTCGACAGGCGATTGGCCGGCACCGAAAACAGGGGAAGAGGAGGCAGTGGTGTGGCCTGCAGACACAGATTGGCGATCCGGGCGTTCCTCCCACTTATTACGGTGCTTGGATGCCATGTGTCGGATCATGCTGGTGGTGGTGAGGTTTCTAGTGTTTATGCCTCGGCTCATTCTGGTGTGGCACAGGTTGCAAACTACAATTTTTTTGTCGTCCGCACTTTCCTTAAAAAAACGCCATACCGCGGAACACCTAGCCCTTGGCAAGGGAGATTTACGCAAGGGGGTGCTCCGTGGAACATTTGCGGGCCGGTTTGGTGCGGTCCGCCTTCTTTCTTTAGCCACACCACTGCCTCTTCCAGCCTGTTGCGGTGCTGCAGATGGCTCACCCTCAGGACTGCTGTCATCGCTCGGCTTTCCACCTTCCCAGGTGGGGTCAGTGACCTCATCGTCCACCAAGTCCTCCTCCACTTCCTCACTCTGATCATCCTCCTCATTTCTTGATCCCACCACATCCTCAGTCATTGACAACTGTGTATCATCCTCCTCATCAAGGTCTTGAGACAGTAATTGTGGTGATTTGATGGCAACTGTGTCTCATCATCATCATCCACTTCCTTTGACCTTAAATGCCGTTCCCCTCTGTCATCTTCTTGTGATTGTGTACCCTCTAGAGGTTGTGAATCAGGGCACAAGATCTCATGTTCCTCTGCAAGCGTGCTTGGAGAGAGGTTCAAATCAAGGATTGGTGATGAGACAAGCTCCTCACTATATCCCAGTGTGGGATCACTTCTTTGGCCAGACCCTCTATGGTGGGAGGAAGGATGATCAGGGTGAGGATTATGTTGACCAGACTCTTGGCTAGTGAGAGTGGACTTGGTGGAAGACAGGGTGGTGCTTAACCGACTGGAAGCAGTATCAGCTGAAATCCAACCGACCACCTGTTCGCAGTGGTCTGACCTCGAGAGTGATGTCCTGCGATGCCCTGTAAACTGAGACATGAAGCTAGGTATGGTGGATGTCTTTCTTTCTTGTGCTCTGGCACCAGGCACAGTTTCTACGCGTCCTGACCCGCGCCCTGAACTATCAGGATCACGTCCACTTCCCCGTCCCTTTTTACCCGCCTTCTTCATATTACACGGAATATATGCCGGTAATCTGCGGCTAGGCAAACGAAACAGAATGTGACGCTAATCTGCGGCTAGGCACAGTGAACGGAATATGTGACGTTAATTTGTGAATTTGCACACTAAACAATATGTGCCGCTAATCTGCGGCTAGGCACACTAAACAGAATGTGACGCTAATCTGCGGCTAGGCACAGTGAACGGAATATGTGACGTTAATTTGTGAATTTGCACACTAAACAATATGTGCCGCTAATCTGCGGCTAGGCACACTAAGCAGAATGTGACGCTAATCTGCGGCTAGGCACAGTGAACGGAATATGTGACGTTAATTTGTGAATTTGCACACTAAACAATATGTGACGTTAATTTGTGAATTTGCACACTAAACAATATGTGCCGCTAATCTGCGGCTAGGCACACTAAACAGAATGTGATGCTAATCTGCGGCTAGGCACAGTGAACGGAATATGTGACGTTAATTTGTGAATTTGCACACTAAACAATATGTGCCGCTAATCTGCGGCTAGGCACACTAAACAGAATGTGACGCTAATCTGCGGCTAGGCACAGTGAACGGAATATGTGACGTTAATTTGTGAATTTGCACACTAAACAATATGTGACGTTAATTTGTGAATTTGCACACTAAACAATATGTGCCGCTAATCTGCGGCTAGGCACACTAAACAGAATGTGACGCTAATCTGCGGCTAGGCACATTGAACGGAATATGTGACGTTAATTTGTGAATTTGCACACTAAACAATATGTGACGTTAATTTGTGAATTTGCACACTAAACAATATGTGCCGCTAATCTGCGGCTATGCACACTAAACAGAATGTGACGCTAATCTGCGGCTAGGCACAGTGAACGGAATATGTGACGTTAATTTGTGAATTTGCACACTAAACAATATGTGCCGCTAATCTGCGGCTAGGCACACTAAACAGAATGTGACGCTAATCTGCGGCTAGGCACACGAAACAGAATGTGACGCTAATCTGCGGCTAGGCACACGAAACAGAATGTGACGCTGATCTGCGGCTAGGCACAGTGAACGGAATACGTGACGTTAATTTGTGAATTTGCACACTAAACAGAATGTGACAATAATCTATGGCTAGGCACACGTTTAAAATGGCCCTTTTTGTCGCTGCGTTGTACAATATTTGTTCCTGTGCACCTAGTACAATGTCACCTTACTAATATCCCACCATCAATAAAAAAATGAAATTGTGACCCCCCAAACAAAATATGAATGCTGCCCCCACACACAACAGTCCTAAAAAGGACTTTTGGGTCTTGAAAGAGTGCCAACACTTTTATTCTCCCTACACTGACTTTCCCTGCCTGATCGCATCTCTCCCTGGCTGAGAATGAGCAGAACTCGCGAGTCGGGTGCTATACAGCACCCGATCACGGGTTCTGGCCAGCCAATCAGTGTAATGCCAGCAGCCAACATGGCTGCTGGCATTACACTGATGTCAGAGCCTCCCCGCACGTTTATTGGCTGCGCAGCAGCCGCGAAACGTGCGGGGAGGAGACCCGAACATGGCGGGCGAGCACATGCGGTACTCGTACGAGTACCGCCATGTGCCGAGCAGAGCGATGCTCAAGCCGAACCGAGCTTCGGCCGAGCATGCTCGCTCATCACTAATAGGCACGGTTCTGGGCATTTGCTGGTCAATCTGGGCGTTCATTTCCAAAGTTCTGAGAGTGATTAGTTCAGTCACACAATACACCCTTCTCTTCATCATCAAGAGACTGATATCTATTCTGGGCGTTGGCCAATCAGTGAACTTGTCTAGTTCATTTTCTCCACATTTAACCCTGTGTTTGCTTATCTTTACTTTTACTCTGTAAATATATATTTGGGCCTGTATCACAGTTACCATTCTTGGCCCCTAGGGGCGCTGTTCTTCCATTTTTATTTTCAATAAAACTGTGTTTTACTAGATCAAGTGTCTGAGTGTCAGAAAACTGTAACATAGGGGTAGTACCAGGCAACAATTCCAATGCACAATCATACGGTCTATGTGGAGGAAGAACCTCGGCTTGATTGAAAACATCAATAAATGAAGTATACTCCTCGGGAAGGAGTGGAGTCGAAGCTTTCGTGACTCTTACGGGACACGATAGACAAGACTTTTTGCATTGTGGAGACCAGGATTCAACTTCACAAGTGTGCCAATCAGTCCTGGGCTTATGTCTCTGTACCCAAGGAAACCCCAGGACCATGACATGATGTGGAGAATTAGTTACCTGAAACTTCAGGGTTTCCATATGCAGGGCTCCCACTCTCATGGTTAGCAAGGCGGTCTCATGTAATAGTCTGCCATTAATATCCTCAATGGCCAGCAGGGAAATAAGAGGCAACAATGGAATTTTCTTATTGGCTGCAAATTCCGCATCAATAAAGCAGCCAGCTGCCCCAGTGTCCAGTAAAGCTGGAACTGAGGTAGATTTATTAGCCCAATAAATGCAGACCTTTAACACAGGCTTTTCCAAAAGATTCTCTGGAGACAATTAAATGCCCCCTATCATCTGTCTCCGACTGACTTTAGAATTCAAGCTTCTCTTAGGGCAAATAGGACATACCCACAACAAATTATCGGCCTGTCCACAGTGCAGACACAGGCCCTCCCTTCTCCTATAGGCCCTCTCCTCTCTCGAAAGCCAAGTGACACCCACCAGCCTAGGTTCCTCACTCTCAGAGAACAGATCAGGAGGCGTGGGAGGAGAGGGAGGTAGGGTGGGTCAGGATCATGAGGAGACGGCTCCCTTTGAGGCCTCCGCAGGCTCTCATCAGCCGAGGGTCTCCCCCTGACTATGTCATCCACCTGTATAGGTTTGTTACTGTCAAAACCCAGTCCCAGGGACATGGGAGGCGAGGGAGGATAGGGTGGGCCAGCATAAAAAGCAGGACTTCTCTTTGAGGACCTTCGCAGATACTCCTTAAAGGAGGGTCGTTCTCTGATTCTGGAATCTACCAGGATACAAAATTCAATCAGTAAGTCCAAATCGTTAGGTAGATCGAGGGCCACAATCTCATCTTTCATAACATCATTGAGCCCTTAAAAAAACGGCCATCAGGGCCTCATTATTCCAGTCAACTTCATTGCATGAGTGCGGAACTCAATCGCATAGTCAGCCACTGTTCGGTTACCCTGACGCAGGGTCATAAGATGCTTGGATGCCAAGGCCACGCGGCCTGCCCTATCAAAAACTTGTCAAAATGATTTCACAAATTCAGAGAAATTGTGAGCAATGGGTTTGTTCGTCTCCCATAGTGGACTGGCCCATGCCAGTGCCATGCCTGTGAGGAGAGATATAAGGAAACCAACTTTACTGCACTCATTAGGAAAAGCATCCAGTACCAACTCAAAATATATGCCCAGCTGATTAAGAATGTCACGGCAACCATCTGGATCCCCACCATACCGATGTGGGAGCTGTGCGGAACCTGTCAACATCTTGACCATGCCTGCGTCAAGAGTGGTTGTAAATACTGGTGCCCGGGAGGGTTCGGGAGGGGCCACCAGTTGAGTACATATTTGTTCAAAGTTAGTAGTGCGCTGCGAGACTGTCTGCATGGCCAAAGACAACTGATCGAGTCGTTGACTCAATGTCTCCATCCTTTCCAGGATCCTTTGAAAAACTGCATTACTATCACCGGCTGAACTCATGGCCCTTGCGTACTGTCATGGTTCCCAGAGAAGCTCAAGAGTCAGTACGGTATATTTAAATGCAATTTATTGACAACCGAAAGGTAAGCAAAATATATACAATATATACAGCGGGAACAAGCAGACGGTTACAGGCCAGCGAGCTCTGCTATCAGGAATAGAAGGCTGCCGAGCCGGATCAATCTGCTGGAGACTAGGCCTAAGTCATTGGTAGTCTCTGCTGGAGCCAGGATGAGGATCAGGAGCAGGAACAGGAACACAGGATCTTGATCCGACGTTGCGGGCATACCGACTCAAGCCTGCAGTCAGTAGGTATCATGGTGCCCGTGATTGCCTCCAGTGTTTAGTTGCTGTAACAGCAACCTTGTTACTTCCTGGCTGTCGCTCTATGCAGGACGCTGTTCTTATAGTTCACTGGTTAGTGATGCCATCTCTCCACCCACCTACTAGGCCTTAAAGGCCTTAGCATTTCCAGTTACCAGTGCCCTTTTGTGGTGTACCTGAGCCTAGTGCTGTGTTGGTCCATTGCTGTTCCTGTGTATTACTCCTTCTCCGTCTGACTACCCAATTCGGCTCTGACTCCTGGCTTCATCTGACTACCCAATCCAGCTCTGACTCCTGGCTTCGTCTGACTACCAATCCGGCTCTGACTCCTGGCTTCATCTGACTACCCGATCCGGCTCTGACTCTTTGCTTCATATGACTACCCGATCCAGCTCTGACTCCTGGCTTCATCTGACTACTCTCCCTCTGTTGTGCTCTGGCTTGTTACTACTAGCCTTGGCTACCCAGCCCCGGCTATTGAGATCCTTGTTGCCTGGGCCTACAGTTTTCACCATGCTCACTACCCCTGTAGCAGTGCTTGTCGGTCAGTCCGTGTCACTGACCTCATGTTGTCTAAGTACGGTTGGGTTGTTGCCTCACCTAGCATTCTAGGTGCCGTTTTTCCTTGCCTCTGGTATACCCTAGCGGTAGGGTATAGTTGCACTATTCTTAACCTGCCTGGTGAAAGATCTAGTCTTGTGAAGGTTACCAAGGGCTGTAAGAACACTAGCTACACCTGCCTAGTGTAGAGTTGAGGAAGTGTCTTGCACTGTACTCACACCTGGCCTCGAGAAGGTGGTGGAGTTAGAGTCACTCCAGTGTTCTGGAGTTCCTCGCTCCTGTTGCCTGGGTTTACCCTAGCGTTAGGGTACAGACGTGGGTCATGTCACACTTGCCTAGTGAACGGTGAAGAAAGTGTGTGCACTGTTCTGCCCTGGTCTCGTGAAAGTGTATTATCATTGCTGCTACCATTGTGTTTAAATAAATTTTATTTAATTTTATCGGTACTTGTTAAGTGTCTTTATTTCTTTAGTCACTCCGTGACAGTAGGGAGCGATATCTGACTCACGCCTGCAGTCAGAATGGAGCGAACTCTAACTCACGCCTGCAGTCAGAATGGGAAATGGATAGTTGACTCGCCTGCAGTCAGTATCAGAGCTGGTCTACCAGAGCCCCAGGTCTGCACTAGGTTGGGTGTCTGCTAGGTACAAGGAACAAACGTAAGAGTAGTTGGACAGAGCCACAAGTCAGCACCAGAGGGGGTAGTCAGACAAGCCAGGTCATACACAGTTCAGGTAGTCAGGCAGAGCCACAGGTCTGCACCAGGTTTGGTGTCCACTATAGAGATAAGCAAAAGAATAGTCAGACAGAGCCACAGGTCAGCACCAGGTTGGATGGAAGACTAGCCGAGTCATGCACAGAGTTCAAGGTAATAGAACTGCTATGAACAACAACGTAACTGCTATGAACAACTGCTATGAACAACAACGCAAGGGCAACTGAGTCAGGCCACAGGAAGTAGGTAGGAGGAGCAGCTCAGAGGGAGGAAGTAGGCAGGAGGGAGTAGGTAGGAGGAGACTACAGCAAACACATAAAACAGAGGCCTGCTGCATGCTTGAAGCCTCGCGCCTGGATATGATGCTGAAACCAAGGTAAGCTGTAAAACCAAACTCTTTTGAAAAAGTACAAAGAAATGGCAATGTTGAGGCCTGTAGATGCAGTGGTTGGCCAAGGCTTATTTGCTACCTACAGTTCTTCTAGAAGCAGCGTGGATCACTGCAAAATGCGTAGTATTGTGTGTTTTTAGATTGTTTTTATATTTTCACTATCATTCTGTTTCTGATCTGTACAACACACATCGCACAGATATAAGTATCCACATCTACGAGCAACGGGGACACCATTTCCTATATACTGAGCAGAGATCTTCTCTGTAAGCTTGTATTGCTGTGCTTATGTATATGCATACACACAGCCACATTTAAGTGTGAGTGTAAGATTTAAATATTATTGTTGCCTATGATTACATTAGTGTGATAACGCACTATGGGCGCCTCTTTCATTCTTTTGTTTTGGGATTTCTGCAGATGGAGTTCATGGTATCCTCAATGCTGGGAAGTACAGGCAGATACTATTTCATCATGCAATACCATTAGGGAGGCATCTGATTTGCCCCAAATATATTTTTCGGCATGACAATGACCCCAAACATACAACCAAAATCATTAAGAGCCATTTTCAGCTTAAAGAAGAACAAGGAGTCCTCAAAGTGATGGTATGCCCCCCACAGAGTCCTGATCTCAACATCACTAAGTCTGTCTGGGATTACAAAGAGAGAGAAGCAACTGAGGCTGCCTAAATCCACAGAAGAACTGTAGTTAGTTCTCCAACATGTTTAGAACAACCTACCTACCGAGTGCCTTAAAAAAACATGCTCAAGTATATCTAGAAGAATTGATGCTGTTTTGAAGGCAAAGGGTGGTCACACCAAATATTGATTTGATTTAGATTTTTCTTATGTTCCCTCACTATGCATTTTGTTAAATGATAAATATAAACTATTAACATGTCTATTTTTGAAAGCATTCTTATTTTACAGCATTTTTTCACACTTGCCTAACACTTTAGCACATTACTGCATGTCGAGCCAACAAACAAGAACAAAACTCATGGGGTCCATAAGGATTTTCCGGCTAAAGTAAGTTAAGTGGGAGTTTATTATTATGAAGTTTTAGTTCTTCTTTAAAGTTTATTACATAAGCTATTTAGCTAACTGGCAGATGTTTCCAATGCACAGGGGTAAGCTGAAAAATCAGGGATTGATTTCCCAGAAAGCAGAGTAGACAACATCCTCCTACAGGGTCAGCTAAATGAAGCCCCTGAGGACTGACCGGGGGGCTCACAGTTAAGTAGACCCTATACTTAGAAGCCTGTGTATGATGTATGGTTTTATAACTACAAAGTTAGCTAAGTATATTTTTTACAATAAAAATGAGGGCTTAGTCTGAAAACTGAGCTATTGTAACAGATTGCTGATTTGTGGTTATGGATAGTGCAATCCCAGTGCCCCTGCACAGACCCTCTGACCATGCGAGAGTCCAGGATACTCTGTACTTCATATTCCTCATGGTCCCCCACTTGAACTTGATGAAGTATCAAAATAATACATTTAGATAATACAAATTTAATATATACCAAAAAAGGCACACAATAATCCCGCACTGAAATTCATAATTTAGTGATGGAAAATCAGGATTTTAATAAAGACACAGAGGCGAGTATTATGCATAATCTCCTTCTTTTACTACTCAGCAGCAAAGTTTTATGAACGTTACAAATAATAACACAAACTTGAATATGATAACCCCACCCCTCATAACAGGTAACCAATCCCATTCAATACAGTTGTATAATAGGTATAATCAGAAGGTTCCACTTCCTCTTTATTTGGTGAAGTAAGTAAATTTGATTGCAGAACATCTCATAACGTTATTTCAAACAAAAATCCAATGCAAAACTTCTTCTGATATCCATCAATGAAATTCAGATTAACCTAAAACAAAACAATTATCACGGTGCCCGTGGTCCTGGCTGCAGGTGGCGACATTCTGACTAGTCTATTTCCATACCTTCTGTCTGATTGGTCAGTATCCTTGTCGCTGCCCAGTAATAGCCTTTATAAACTCTGTCATGTCAATACTATGGTGCCCTTTCGTGGTGTACTAGTTCTTGACTTATGCTCCGTGATTGCTGTTCGTGTATAACCTGGCCTGCCTGACGACATTCCTGAGTTTGCTGTTCTACTTCTGATTCCATTGCTGACCGTATCTGGCTGAGGACCTGCTTCCATTGCTGACCGTATCTGGCTGAGAACCCACTTCCGTTGCTGACTGTTTCTGGCTGAGAACCCGTTCCGTTGTAGATCATATTTGGCTGCGAACCCGCTCCACTACTGACCACTCCTGGCTCACTGTTCCGTACCAACAGTGTCTAGCGTATTGTCACTCTGTTGACAGTAGCCTCTATCCTACCACTTGGTTGCCTCCTTTTCTTAAGCTAGACTTCCTGTGGCCTTGCTGTTAATCTAGTCGGTTGCGCCGTGTGGCGCTATTACTCTGTCAACCGTCTGCTAAGCATTCGTGCTGTAGATACTCTCTGACCGCCATTGGCGGTGTGCACACGCGAAGTACTGGTACAGTGTTCTTAGCACTGACTGAGTTACTCTGATCTCTCTATGTCCACCTCCCTACAGAGCTGGGCTCACTCTCTTCGGGAGTTGCAGTTATCACAGGGCGTTACCTATTGACCCTTTGAGTGCCTGGTCTCTCCAGGTAAAGTCGTGCATATTCCACGCGGCAGTAGCCTTGGGCTTTAGAGCCAGCATTGCGCTATTACCATCCTCTGTGGAGTTGACACTGGTTGCCTACATATATTTCACATTGTGTTACGATCCACCCCTAGCATTCTAGGGTCTGCTTGAGAGTTGTCTCTGTCTATCGGCATCAAGCTCCAGGGTCAGTGTTGCCTCACTCCTTTGGGTTCAGTGTCGCCCAGGCGTCTGGGCTGTGCCAGCAGTGTTGCCTCGCTCCTCTGGGTCTGGGTTCCGTTCCTCACAGGCATCTGGGTTGTGCCAATCATCTCCTCCTGGACCATCTGTGCCAAGGTCCTGTGGTCAGTTCTCGGACTGTGTTACCTGCTGCCTGTTCAGTTCCAGTCAGAACCTTCTTACCGGTGATTGTATCATTCATACAACTGTTCTTATAACTGACTTGCTATTCCTGTAATACCTGCCTATATTGCTATACTGTTGGTGTGGGCTTAAGGCCTAATTATGTGTGTGAACTTATTATCAATAAAGTCATTTGAACCTTATCAGTTTGGTCTGAGTGTTCATCAAAATCCGTGACAGCAATACAATAAGGGTAGGGTTAGTAACAGGGAGGGATAATACTCGCCTCCTTGTCTTTATTAAAATCCTAATTTTCCATCACTAAATTAGGAAAATCTACGAATTTTAAGGCAATACACGGAGGCTCCTATTCTGCAAGTTTAAAGCTGCATTATAACATTAGTTGATACATGCTCAATCGGTTTAAAATAAAACAATTCAAAAGTGAATTCCCTGGACCAATCTGCCTCTTTGAGGATATCTTCCAATCTGCCCCCGGTTAAGAGGGATTTGGAAGCCATGGCCCCACGAGAGGAGTGAGCTCCGTATAAAGAAATATCAATGCTAGCAGTGTGCATGATCCAGTGAACCCATCTAGCTAATGTAGCAGTAGATGCAGGTAAATAAGGTTTAACAAAAGAAATAAGTAGTTGTGAAGAGTTAGGTTGTCTAAATTTGGAAGTAATGGATTCGTAACATTTAAGGCAGTGAACTACACAAAGTTGTGGGTTAAGTGGAAATTTAGGGTAAAAAATTTCCTTAGAGAGGATTTAGTTCTTCTAAAGATCAGAAAACTGACACCATCAGGTTTATAGAATCTGTTAGAGATATCCAAGGCATGAACATCAGATACTCTGCGAAAGGATGTAAGGCATAAAGTATGGTCATTTTAGCTGAGATTTGTTTAAGGGAAAGCAATTCGTTAGGAGGCCAAGATTCAAGAAAAGAGAGGACTACTTTAACATCCCAAAGGTTAGACTTGGGGGGGCCTAGATATCTTGATGCCTTTAATTAATTTACAAATTAAAGGGTGTTGACCTGAAGGGAGACCTTCAATATATTCATGAGCAGCCAAAATAGAGGATTTATAACAATTTATTGTCCTATAGGCTTTCCCTTGTTGAAAACAAAAAGAAAGAAAGTTAAGGATAGAATTCAGTGTGGAGGAAAATGAATCCAAGTGCCGGGCACCAACGTGACCATGTCTGCCAGCATGATCGATAACATGCTCTAGTGCCTGTGGCCCATGATTCGGATATGAGGAATTGAGCCGTTTCTGAAAGGCCGTCGGTAATCCATCTATTCCCGATAACCGCCATGCTAGAAGACGAAGCTGGTTTTGAAGTAAGAGATTGTGTGGGTGTCCTAGAGAGTCCAGCAATAACTGGGGAAAAGGTTTCAGATATCACGGGTAATTTATTGAATCATGGTTGTGATGTCCAAAACAGCGTGATCAATACCACCGTGATTTTCTGTTTCTTGACCTGTAAAATCACCCTGGGAATCATGCTGAAGGGAGGAAAAGCATAACCCCCTTGCGCGGGCCAAGTCTGTAGGAAAGCATCCAAGGCCAGAGCTTCTGGGTCTGGTCTCCAGCTGAAAAAGTGCAGTAGTCGAGCTTTGAGTCTGGAAGCAAAAAGGTCTATAGAAAATGGGCCACAAATAAGTTCCAATCTACGACTGAATTGGATAGACCCGAGAGATATTCCACTTGGATAGAAATGTTTCTGTTCAGGCAGAAGTGCCAGAACTATTTTTCCAGTATTGCTAGAGTCCTTGATTTTGTGCCTCCCAGGTGATTGATGTGTCGGACTGCCGATACGTTGTTCATTTTCAATAGTATGCAGCAATTCGAAATGTTCTTTGAGAAACTTTTTATGGCGAAAATCCCTCCAACAATTCTAAACAATTGATGTGCATACTACTTTGTGAGGGAGACCATTTCCCTCCTGTGCTGAGATTTCCGCACCGAGCCCCCCAACCCAGTGCACTGGCGTCCGATTCGATAATGAACTCTGGGGATGTTCTTTAAATCGCTCTCCCATTCCATTCTTCCATGTGGTTCAACCACCAGAGAAGCTCTTCCCTCGCCTCTACCGACAATGGAATGAAGTCTGAATAACCAAGGCCTTTGCAAATGTGTATAGTCTTTAATCTTTAAAGGGCCAGATAATAGAGAGGAGCTGGGAATATAGCCTGAAGAATACCTACAACCCTTGCTAATTGTCTCAGGGAAACCACCTCCGCTATCAATATGGACTTGATCTCCTTGCAGATGTTTTTGAGTTTGTTGCATGTTAAGCGCAGGGAAGTATTCTGTGAATCCACCAAGAGACCTAGAAACTCTATGACCTGTGTAGGTTGAGTCACCGACTTTTTCCAATTTATAAGGAAACCTAAGTTGGTCAAAATTAGGATTGTCAGTTGAAGATGGTCTTTGAGATTCTCTACGCTTTGGGACATTATAAGGATGTCGTCCAAATAAATGAGCATGCAAACACCTCTGCTTCTTAGAAAAGAAACCACCGGTTTCATAATTTTGGTGAAATACCATGGAGCCGAGGAAAGACCGAATGGTAGGCACCTGAACTGCCACATAATTCCCTTCCAAATAAACTGAAGAAGGTGGCTGTAACGGTTTTGTAAGACACTCAGACCAGGAGGTTAGAAAAAAAAAAACAGTTTTATTAATAGACAAGGAACACTGCCCACTACAGGCTAGTATGGAAAGACAGGTAAATGATATACAGGTATATGTATGCCCTCTCAGGCCCAGTATATAGAGCAAGAACAAATACTGTCACAGGACAGGCATAAAAAAGAAGTACCAGTATCAACTGGGTTAAAGTTCTAGGTAGGTAATCAGTCTCTGTTGTGGTGTGTTTGACAACGCCCAGTAGATGTTAAGAGTAGCAAGAGACTGTGGTGCAAGATGTGGAAGCACCTTAGCAGTGAGGCAGAACTGACACACTCCCAGGTCAGGCAAGGAGAGGAGATACACAACACTCTGCAAGAGCTAGCACTACTGTTGAGCAGTGGGCACCCATGCGGTGCCGTAACGGAGGCAATGCACACTGCTAGAGCTGAGGGACCAGAGCCATAAGCACACTTCCGGTGCGGTAACGGAGTTACAAAACACTGCAAGAGCTGAATGGAACCAGAGCCAATAGCACCCTTCTGGTGCGGTAACGGAACCCTGTACACTGCGAGAGCTGAAGGAATCACCCAATAACACCACCCGGTGCGGTAACTGATACACTGCGCGTAGTAAGGGTTAAGCAGAAGCACAGTGTTAACAGAGGCCACAATGCTCTGCAAGTGTAACCAGGAGGCTCAGTATAACAGAGGCTGCAATGCTCTGCAAGTGTAAATGGAAGGCTCAATAAATCGAAGGCAACAGTGCTCTGCAAGTGTTAATGGACAGGCTCAGTATAACGGAGGCAACAGTGCTCAGCAAGTGTTAACGGAAAGGCTCAGTATAACAGAGGCAACAGTGCTCAGCAAGTGTAACGGAAGGCCCAGTATACGGAGGCAACAGGCTCTGCAAGAGTTAACGGAATGTTCAGTCTACACAAACACTGCTACTATGAAAGTTCAGAATGTCGCCAAGCGACACAGGATCAGGATCGCAGCTGGAACACTCTCAGGATGCCAGGATAGCTGGAAACAGATCACGGAGCAGGAACATCAGCCAGGCCGGGTCAATCACGGAGTAGGAACATCAGACAAGCCGGGTCAATCACGGAGCAGGAACGTCAGACAAGCCGGGTCAGATCATGGAGCAGGAACGTCAGCCAGGCCAGGTCAATCACGGAGCAGGAACCAATGAGCGTAGTCAGACGGGCCAAGTTGGTACATAGGAATGCAGGAACACAGCAACAGTAGCACTGGTACAGGAACACCACGAAAGGGCACCTGACAGGTGCCAGAGGCCCGGTATATGAAGGCCATACTGGGCGGGCCAAACAAGCTCAGCCAATGGGAGCGCACCACAGCAAAGAGTGACAGAGAGATCACGGGAACCGTGATAGTGGCGTTGATGATGGGCTATGGGGACCATTAGATAGGCATCCTTTAGGTCCAGTTTGACCATCCAATCTGAGGGTGTAAGAAGGTCTCTGTGGCAGTGAATGCCCTTCATTTTTAAATGCCGGTAAAGAACAAAAGCATTTAGATTTCTTAAATTTATAACCGGCCGTACCCCTGAGTCTTTTTTGTGTACCAGGAAGATGTTGCTGATGAAACCTGGCTCGAATTGAGGGGCTTGTGTGATATTGCCTTTTTTTCTGAAACTCTAGGACTTCTAAATATTTCAATTGGAAATCTTCCCTTGAAAAATGGATAGGGGTGGGAATTTTTAACTGAAAAGGCAGGGAATAAAATTCTATTTGGTATCCCTTTACAGTTTGGAGAATCCACTGATCTGAAGTGATCAGGGACCAAGTGTGGGAAAAATGGGTGACTGCCACCCACTTTCTCCACAGATTGATAATATAGATGACTATGACTTACCTGTAAAAGGCCTGGAACGTGGTAATCCTCGATTATTCTTCACCCTCCAAGTTCTACCTGGGGGGGGGGGGAGTTGTTGTTCTGGAATCCTGGGGATAATTTTCCCATGAAGTGTAGGATAGGTCTTGTTGACTCCTATAATTCCCTCTACAGGAGTTGGATTGTCGGCCCGGAAATCGACCTCTTCCTTTCCCGGCCCTGACAAAAAAACCCGTTGGTTAAAGATCTTTTTCATAGATTACTGGGATTTGTCTAGAGCCGAAAAAGTGTCCACAATTTTTCTGAGGTCCTTTATAAAGGTTTCCCCAAATAGAAAGCCATTAGTTTCGGGGCATGCCTCTGTAGAGGCCATTTCTGCTAGTTTGGGGTCTATCTGTAGCAAAATAACCCTGCGTCTCTCTGTAGACAACGCTGTTTTAGCGTTGCCTAAAAGGCAACAGGCTCGTTGAATCCAACCTGTAGGGTGTTCAAATCAATATGTGAAGAAGAAGATATGGCTTCTTCAGTCATGTCAAATATTTTGGATAAAGGCCCTAAAATATCAAGAAGCTTATCTTGTCATTGTCTGAGGGATCGTTCCACCTCTTTCCTGGGATCTCATCCCGATTTGGCCATATATTGGGCCATCAAGTAGGTGTTTCGCAGATTTTGCTCAGCGAAGGCCTAGGACATTCAGCCTTTAATTTATTTCTGGCCTTGGTATCTAAGAAGAAAAGAAAACATCCTGCGCTTGTTCAGCTCTAAAAATATTAAAATACTGGGAAACGTTACTCAATTGGCTATATAAGTAGGATAAAACCTCATACTCTAACCTAATTAAAAAAAAACCAAACCCCCCTCTAAGAACTCACAATGGAAGGACATATGCTGACTTACATGCTCAAAATGGCTGCAATGGGTGGGAAGAGCACACAAACACAGGACCTGGCTATCCAGTCCATCTATAAATATGTGCTCCCCCCACCCAGGCAAGCCACATGCATTTCTTCTTAAAGGGATATCCTAGCTATAAGGCTATCAGAGAGCATGGTCATTTGCTGCATAAGAAAAAAGAAACCCCCTTAAGATATATTCATAAATGGATAGAGATAACAGGGCAAACTAAATTATATAGAAGTGACTGTGTATTTGAAACAGTGTAAAGAAATCAATATTTTTAAAAAAATTGCCTTTAAGTACTTTACATGTAACTTATACATATTAATGTTATATTGAAATAGATTATAAGTGTATATATTGTGAAAATATAGCATTTGGTGCTGGTGGAGATGTGGAAGAAGTCAAGAGCAGTGAGTCTATCTGAGCTATATTTTGTATCTCTCAATTATCCACACATGCACCTTGTTGCCTGGCTCTGTATGTAGGTAGTTACGGTTGGTATTTATTTGGGATTTATTACTAACTAGAGTGAACGCTGCTTTGATTGACATCTTCATTGCTTCAGCTGCACGCTACTAAGTTACCTTTATTGTCCTCTTTATTGCTAGCATTCTGCTTTGCTGGAGACTATATCACATGTATACGGTGGGACACTTTGAATTTACACAAGTTGCTGTTTTCAGAAGATTATCTGGATTGTTCCATCACAGACTTATGTGTTTGTCTTGGTAGGAGTTTTTTTTAATAAATTAAATTTTTTTTAATTTTTGGATTGTATTTCATACTGCTGGGCCCAGCATTTACAGATTAGGTAGGTCTTTAAGTTAGCTCTGATATGCTTCAGGTTTGGGTTTTAAGGAGTGTGTAGGGAGGGTGTCTATTTGGGGATTCCAATGTGGGGTAATTGTGTGTCTTTTTTTGGTATATATTATATTTGTATTATCTAAATGTATTATTTTGATACTTTTTCAATACATTTTTGATACAGGTTTATGAGTGCCTTGCGGAGATCTTCTTTTTTCTTCTTTTTGTGTATATGATTAATTTGGATTTCATTGGCACCCTTGTCACACATGGTTTAACCTACATGTATAATTCTCTGAGTGTTTACAATCTAATTTCTACTTTTTAAAACACCATCCTTTTTTAATAGTCATCCCATAATATAACATTTTTTCATTACAACATTTCCTATAGTAACCCTAATTCTTCTGCAGTGGGAGAAGCCTTAGTAAAAAAAAATAAAAATAAAAAAAATCTGAGGCTGTTCTGTGCACCAAAATGTCTCCTAACAGTTGCTCATGGTCTGGAAACTGAAAGTCCATGATTCTCTGCTACAAACTTTTCATATGTGCACCCCCCATAGAACCACTGTGTTGGTCTTTCAAGCTTGATATATCAGGTCTATGAGTCACTGAATCATGTAGTAAAGATACTGGAAGAAAATCTGCTGCTGGGGCATGATAAGAGGCTCCCAAGTGAGGGGTGATTCCCCCTGGCCTGGTGTCTGACAAGAGACAGGGGCTCCTCAAGTGGCCGTCTGTGGACTGCCTGTTGTTGTGTATAGAAACAAACACAGAGAAGGAGCAGTATCCTTTCCTGGTGGAGAGAGGCCATTGTTAGAGAGAAACCTACCACTATAACCTGTAAGGAAATGTTAATGTGGTAGTCCACCCCGTTTCAGGCTTTACATATTGTGCAAGTTAATAACATGTAAAATAAAGCTGTTTATTTCATCTACACCTATTTTTTTACACTTTTATGTTCCTGACAGTGAGATCCCTAGATCTATTTGCAGAGAGCCTTCCGTCAGGAAGTGTGAAAGTAGGGCTGGTGATAGAGCTTAGCTCTTTTAATCCTCTGAGTGGCTGAGGGGTATCCAAGGCTTTGCAATGCCTTGGATGCCCCTCTGACACTCAAAGGGTTAAGATTACCATCATTTTATTATGTACCCTTAACCCCTTAATGAACGGCCGATCGGTGCAGCGTGGTCAGTTAAGGACCACGGAGCATTTTTTTTTTTGCTATATCCGCCTCCGGACTCCCCGAACGGCATGCAGCCACGGGGGGAGCCCGGAATTCCATGACGCTCATAGTACGTCATGGGTCGTTCAGTCAGATCGACCCTTGACGTACTATGACCGTCAAGGGTCGTTAAGGGGTTAATGGATATTTCTCTATAAAGACATGATAACAAGAGGCTCTCCAGCTGTTTCTGTACTATAACTTCCATCGTCTCCTACTAGGCAACAGCTGGCAGTGGATAGTAGGAATTGTTATCTTGCAGCAGTTGGAGAGCCTCATGTTGCCAACTCCTTCTCTATGAGATAACATTTAGTTAAATAACAGCTTATTTTATTATCGTGCAGATAAGACATGTATTTGCATGAAGTGAACTTAATGGAAAATTAGATCAAGGCATCTAGATTTTGTAACTTATTTACTGTCATTCACAGTGCAGCTTACAGTAATAAATAACTACATTTTTGTCATTATAAAGTGGTGCAGGTTTGGCGTAAACAAAACTTACCATTGATTCTAAAGGGAATTTTAATCCCTTGCATTCTACAGTCGCCAGCCCATTGAGAAGCATTGCACTGGTGACATAGCATGCAAGAAGTTACAAGCTCTGTTTAAATCAATAGGGAATGATCCTCATGCAGCACCTGAGAGTATTTTCTGCCAAGCTAAGATATACTGTATGGGGATTTTCAGAGCTAAGAAAAAGTAGATTAATCCTGGGAAGTGTCTTGTAATAAGTGAAGAAGAATATGGGTGGGACTAGGAGATACCTTAGATATACATTGCCTATAAATTAAGCCCTGCATATAATCATTTTCAGACATACACATCATCTTATTTTCATATAATCTAACTTTTTATATTTTATGTTTTTACATCAATCTTCCTATGTTGTGTTTCTTTAAAAACCAGGACAGGGAAGTAAAGAGATGAAAGAATCTTTTTTGAGGTAGTGAGTTGGGAGGTACCATGAATATGATATTTACATCATGTCATTAAAACTACCTGTTGAAAAAAAAATTGATTGCATCTATATTTTGATGTCAAGTCATTGCTTTGCACTAAATGTCATGATATATTTATGGGTGAGGTTGCAGTCACCTCTTCTGTAAGGGAGTTACAGAAGGTGCAAAAAAAATTTCAGATGATTGGGCCCAGTGTTGAGTAACCTAACCTTTTCTGGTGGGTACTTTGCATAAGTACTTGGAACCATAAGCCAATCTTCACGCTGGAGCTCCATCAAAATAAAACCTGTAAAACCTCACCCTCCTTAAGAACTTTCAGAAAGGAGTGCCTAAATATAAATAGGGATGGGCGAAAGTTGTCACAGTGTTCCAGCAAGAAATTCCACAAAAAACACTTTTTTGTCCGTTTTTTCGTGAGAAATTCCTCTTTTCAAACAGTGAGTAAAATTTCTGTGTATTTTGCACAATGGCGAAAATACCCAGCCAATTTTTTAGTGGCTAGAAAGTTTCCACCCATAATTGATTTGTGTTGTTTTTGTTTTTTCACTACAAAAACGTGCCGTATTTGCTGAAGTCAGAGACAATAGAAGCAGCAACAGAGCTAGGTAGACGTGCTGTGCTGTTCTGTTCTGTTGGACAAGGGGTATAGTGACAGCGACAGTACTTGGTTTGGGTATCATGGTGTTTGGATACAGATGTGCCCCCAGATGTTATTTACCACACACACTGGGCACATTGCAGTTCCTGATGAGAGCCACAGTTCCTGCTCTCAAAGGAAAAAATTATATTCTAATAACAACATACCCATGATTTTGGAGGAGGGGCAGGTGGAGAAGATTTAATGGCCAACTTCTTTTCTCCACATATACTGGGGGCTACTTATTGTGCTGCTACTGCCTCAGGCGCATCACTGGAGCCAGTCGTGGCAAGTGGAATTTTCATCATCCATCTTCCATCCATGTTACTGCTATTGTTGATCCCATTCCCTTTCAGCTGCCTAATCATCCTGCTGCTTAAACAACTCAGCAGTTGCAAATTCCACAATTATGGACTCAGGAGGACATTTGACAATGGCCTGTTGCCACTGGCCAACATAACCTGCTGGCACTAGGCCAGTAGGGCATTTTGATTTTTTTTTCTCAGGGCTTGTGCTTTGAAAAAAAAAATAAAAAAAAAAATAAAAAAACAGTCCTACAAAAAAATATGAACAATTTTTGTTCCTAAGAAGCCTAAGTCTTACAAATCAATGTTTCCTTAGGGCTCATGCTAAATAAGCTTAAGTCCTACAAATCAATGTTTCTTCAGGGCTTGGGCCTCTAATAAGTCTAAGTCCTACAAAGGCCTCTAACACCAAATCTAAGAAATAATCTATCAAGTCAAGTATCAGTCCACCCCAGTGGAAGCTTATGTCAGGGGGTAGACTTGTGTGAATCAGTTCTTCCAAATTCGGAAGTTGGATGAATAAGGGTCAATCGGCTCATTCAGGACAGCCCGAAAGGCAAGGACCATTCTCAAAAAAATACCCAAATCTGAACAGCCCTGGTTTTCGGTGAAAATTTCAGAAATTTGGATGATGACTTCCCATGAGCATGCTACTTTCCCTCCCTCTGTAGTTCAAGTAGCTTCTTTGTTTTATGATGGGGGTCCTCTCTAGTCCAATTAGCTTCTTTGTTTCATGATGGGGGTTGAACTAATGACACAGACACCCAGAAAGCCTGCATTTCCTGTTAGTCCATTTTGGAGCTCAGAGAGAGAAGAAGGAGAGAGAGAGTGTCCAGAGATAAGTGATTTTACTAGCCAGTCTAGTGCCTTATTAGCCAGTCTAGTGCCGTATAGCCAGTCTAGTGCCATTCTAGTGCCTTATTAGCCAGTCTAGTACCTTATTGCCACTGTCAGGAGCTGTTGTTTTTTGTTTTTTTTTAAAGTTTCACAGGCAATCTGACAGTTGTTGTTTAGGCAGGCATCCAGTAATAGAGCCTTATTGTCACTGCAAGTCATCTTTATTCTTGTTTAAAAGAAAAATATTAGGGATTTGTGTAAATAATAATTTCCAGAACGACACAGCCAGTGTGACATTTGTGTAGGCAGGCAGGCATCCAGCAGAAGTGCCTTACTGCCACTGCAAGTCATCTTTGTTCCTGTTTAAAAATATTAGGGATTTGTGTAACTAATTTCCAGAGTGACACAGCCAGTGTGACATTTGTGTAGGCAGGCAGGCATCCAGCAAATATGCCTTATTGCCACTGCACGTCATCTTTATTCCTGTTTAAAAGTAAAATATTAGGGATATGTGTAAATAGTAATTCAGAGTGACACAGCCTGTGTTCCATTTGTGTAGGCAGGCAGGCATCCAGCAGAAGTGTCTTATTGCCACTGCAAGTCATCTTTGTTCCTGTTTAAAAGTAAAATATTAGGGATATGTGTAACTAATAATTCAGAATGACACAACCAGCATGACAGTTGTCATGTGGCCAGGTTTTAACATTTTAAAATTACTGTAATGGATTTGAGTCATGGTGAACAACCTGATGTTACTCATCCTGGTACCAGCTGCAGTGACCGAGCAACCACCAACACCACCACAGTGCTATTGCTTTCAGGCAGAGCTAGCAGCAGAAGGTGGCTAAAGAAGAGGACTGTCAGTAGTACTAGTACTACTAGTAGTCAATGTCATTGTCATACTCAGCAGCAGCACTCCAAAAAATAAAAATAAGAAAGGAACTGCAGGTCGTTCTACCTCTACTAGCATGGTAGAGAGGTCCAAGCCCTCCTCTGAGACCACGAAGCAGCCAGCATCTGTTAATCATCGTCACCTGTTTTGTGCTGATCCCCGAGAACCACTGTCAGTTCCGTCAACACCTCCGTTACAGCCAGTTCTATAAACCTGGGGTCACCTAGCGTGTTTAACACCACAGGTCTGAAACTGCGAGCAGTATCAATGCAGGATTTTTACAATGAACATCCGTATAAGCAGCCCAAACAGGATTTATTGCAATATTTGGAGAAAATTCCTCCTGTCGTCACTGTGACTGCCACTGAGAGCATATCTTCTCCAAAAAATGTTATTGAGGGTGAGGGAGATAGTTGTTTACCATTTCCTGGTAGCCACCAGGCAGAAGAGGCAATTCAGCAGGTCTCCCCAAAATCTGCTGCTGATGATTTTTCTTCCTGTCCAAACCTTTAAGAGGTAGAAGAAGAATATGAGGGACCAAGGCCCCTTGAGCTTGATTTTTCCACTGAGCTTGATTTTTCTCCACAACTTGATTTCCTGCCACACATAGTGCTCCTCCTGTTTCTCCAGCTACAATTGTCTCTTCTAATGAAAACTCAACACCTGCCTCTTCAGTTCCAGTTGAGTCTCCCAGGCAGGTAGTAGCTGCTAGTGTCTCCGCCACCACTGTTACTCCACAATCCTCCTCTAATCCCAGTCCCAACATCCCTGCTGCCATGTCTAGTTCTACTAGTACCCCTGTAATGGTATGTAGAACAAAATAGCATCGTGAGATTGCTCCAGCATGGAAAGATGAAGAAAGTATCACCTTAGTTTCTTCTTCTCCACCACCTTCCATGTCAACTAGCAGAGTCATCTGTCACTCCAAGGAGTGGGAGAATTTTGTGACACTTAGCGATGGCCGGCTAGCAAAATGTAAATTGTGCAACTGGGAAGTCAGCTGTGGGAGGGTGCTGGGTCATCTAACCACCTCCGGGATGAACCAACACCTGGACAACTACCACAAGTCAGTGTTGATAAGTGCAGAAAGTGGAACTACTACATATACCAGTGTCACACACACCACCAGTAGGCAGGAGAAAGGGCAGGGGGATTATGTCACATCTGGTCCTAAGAGCAGACAGTCACAGCCCATTCCAAAATCAATACAGGCCACACTGGAAGATTTTGGTGGGTTTCATTCAAAGGGGATCTGCAGACAGCAGTCCAGAAAAATCACACTCCTAATTGCACAGCTCATAGCTGTTGGTGGTGTTACTTTTAATTTGGTGGATGGAGAACCTTTCCAGCAACTTATGGAGGCTGTCACACTCCGATATAAAATTCCATCTTGTACCTCATTTAGTCGAACTATAGTGCCCTCACTGTACCGGTCATGTGTTGGGCTTTTGAAGGACCTGCTAGGAAAGGCTGGTGGCCAGTCAGTGCACTTTACCACTGACTTATGGAGTGCTCCGAATGGCCAGCATGGCTTCCTATCATTGATGGCGTATTGGCGGCAGCCCAATGTGTTGCAAGACACATCATTACCGACAACAAGTTAAGGTGCAGTAGCTATGCAGAGGCACCACTTAACACCTCAGCACCTTCTCCTCCATGCTGAGGTAATGGATCAGCAGCACACCTCAGATAACATTCTCAAATCACTGCAGAACATGATGCCGCAGTGGCTATGGGAGCAGTCAGGCGCACAGACACAAATGGGGTTTGTGGTTGCTAACGGTGCAGCTAACATAATAAAGCCTCTCCGGGATGGCAGATTTGTGGGTGTGCACTGCTCAGCGCATGTCCTGCATCTGGTAGTGAAGGTAGCGCTGAAAGATGACAGTAACACTGGAAGGTTGTCAGCACTTCTGGCTTTGTGCCAACAAATTGCTGGACACTTCCATCAGAGCGTCAAAGATAGCCAGCTCCTCAGGGAGGAACAGAAAAAGGCAGACCTCCCAGAGCACAGCCTGAAACAAGATGTTGAGACCAGGTGGAACTCCATCTTAGATATGCTAGAAAGTATCCTGGAAAAGAAAAAGGCAATTCACACAATGCCATGTAACCATTTCATTGGCAGTAACAGAACACTGGGCTGACTGGGCCCTGATGGAACAGGTAGTGACAGTCCTCACACCTTTACGTGCTTTGATGGAAATTTTAAGCAAAGAGAACACTAGCCTGGCTGAAATCATTCTCCTCTTCACACACCTCTCCTTATATCTGACGATTTACTTGCCCACAGGGAACGCTTGTCTGGTGCTGAGGATAATATAATTCCCGATGTTGCTGCCTTTCTAACGAGGCTGAAAAAGGAACTGACTCGGTGCAGGGAAAAGCGCATGGACTATTGTCCCGAGTTAATGCTTGCCACAATTTGTGATCCTCAAATCAAAGGCAAGATGGCACTTATAGCATGATGCAAGAAAGGTTCACATTGGATAATGGAATTTTTGTGCGCAGATAGATTTTGCGCATGTTCTAATTCAGGACGCTAAATACCAAACGCTTCTTGAATTGCGCATAAAAAATTCCATTTTACGACAACAGTACACAG
This sequence comes from Rhinophrynus dorsalis, assembly GCA_037306005.1. Classification (NCBI taxonomy): domain Eukaryota; kingdom Metazoa; phylum Chordata; class Amphibia; order Anura; family Rhinophrynidae; genus Rhinophrynus; species Rhinophrynus dorsalis. The sequence continues at coordinate 649,130,881 of CM074718.1, forward strand.
ACGTATAAATTCATTCACAATAGCAGTTCTTGCATTAGGCGGATTTGCTATTCCACTCACACAGATTTGTTCATCTTAGCCACACCCACAAAAAAATAAATATATGCAGCCGTTCGCTAATCTTGAATTTTCATGCGCAATTCAACAAAATCATGCGCAAACCTATTCCCTAGTGGTTTTCACATGGGAAATAGCAATTGCACACATTTCCTGCATTGCGCCATTAGTTCCAATTCCCTCATTGCCTGGAGGGTACAATTGATAGTGAGAGTGCGTGAGAGGCAAAGAAAAAACAGGATGTAGTCAGAGGAGGTGGGAGAAGATTCCACAGATGAGCTGTAGGAGTGTGGTGGTCTCCCATGACCTATCAGTAGCAGCGCCAGTAGCATTTCATCTTGTTCCAGTGGACCAGCATTGCTTTCTATGCTGAGACAATGAACAGATTATGCTTCAGACAAAAGAAAGAGCTCCCCATAAGTAGAAAAAGAGCTGAGTCTGAGGTTAAGGCTTACCTTGTAGAACCTTCTTTGTCCCCAAATAGAGATCCCTTGAGTTTCTGGGATAACAAGAAGGCTGTGTGTACTACTTTATCCCTGGTAGCCCAGGAGTTGCTTTCTTGCCCCCCAACCACTGTCCAGAGTGAGTGGGTATTTTCCGCAACAGGAAATATACTTACCCCCAAGTGCTCTCACTTGGAGCCTCAGCTCATAGAGCAAATTACTTTTTTAAAAGTCAACCTTTCAAAGCTGGGTTACCCTGCTCACAGGTTCGATGTAGATTTAAAAAAAAGGACTTAACTATAATTATCCATAGTAGCATAATACACTGAGCTCTCCAGCTTACCCAGCTCTAGAATCATGGTACGTTGGGAAGAGGACATCCCCCCGACTTGGTGGGATACAGGGGGGAATTAAAGTCTACGTTGTTGTCCCACTATACACTACTATACACTAAAAAAGTCTGCAGTATCTATCTAGTAAGCCCTGCGTGCTCCAGTGTTCTGCAGTTTGCTGCTGGCTACATCTACAGTGTAGCTGTCATCCCGAGTCCTCCCTGCACCAGTCATCCTCAGTTTTGTAGTCTGTTGTAACAAAAGTCGTATATCTATCTACTGAGTCCTGCCTGCTCCAGTGTTCTGCAGTTTACTGCTGGCTACATCTACAGTGTTGCTGTCATCCGAAGTCTGCCCTGAACCTGTCATCCTCAGTTTTGTAGTCTATTGTAAGAAAAGTCATCCTGTCTTCTAAAGTGTTCTGCAGTTTGCTTCTGGCTACATCTGCAGTAGACTTGTGCATGGCAAAAATTTTTCTGTAAAATTTGATTTCAGATGATTTTTTTTTCTTTTATTCAGTGGATCCGAATTTCCGACCGGACCTATTCAACTCGGACAAAATTCGGCGACATTCCGAATTATTCTGTGAATTTAACATACTTTAAAAAATGACTCTCCCTTGAGGTGGCAATAAGGTACTAGGCCTGCCTACCTCCCTACACCATTGTGAGACTAGCTGTGTCACTCTGAAAACTATTCAAAGTCCTATTATTTTATTTTGCACAGGATCAAAGATGACTCTCCCTTGTGGTGGCAATAAGGTACTAATGCTACCTGCCTGCCTACACCACAACTGGCATGATCTCCTTCTGCTGTCTCTGAGCTCCAACAAGGGGCTAACAGGAAATGCATCATGAAACAAAGAAGCTAATTGGACTAAAGAGGGAGGGAAAGTAGCGAACGTGCGGGGAGAACGTCATCCGAATGTAAGAATTTTTTTTACGAATTTCTGACCCAGTAGCGTTCTTATTCAGGAAAAAAACTAATGCCCCTTGTCTTTTGGCAGACCCGAATGACGACCGAATGCCCCTTATTTGTCAGAATTCCTAATTTGGAGGAACTGATTTGCGCAAGTCTAATCTATAGTGTTGCTGATTCTGCCCTGCACCATTCATCCTCAGTTTTGTAGTCTATTGTAACAAAAGTTGCATATCTATCTACTGAGTCCTTCCTGCTCCAGTGCAGTTTGCTGCTGGCTACATCTACAGTCTTGCTGTCATCCCTAGTCCACTCTGCACCAGTCATCCTCAGTTTTGTAGTCTATTGTAACAAAAGTCGTATATCTATCTACTGAGTCTTCTGCTTCTGTTTTCTGCAGTTTGCTGCTGACTACATCTACAGTGTTGCTGTCATACCGAATCCACCCTGCACCAGTCATCCTCAATTTTGTAGTCTATTGTAACAAAAGTTGTATATCTATCTATCTACTGAGTCCTGCCTGCTCCAGTGTTCTGCAGTTTGCTGCTGAATACATCTACAGTGTTGCTGAGTCTGCCCTGCACCAGTGATCCTCAGTTTTGTAGTCTATTGTAACAAAAGTTGTATATCTATCTACACTAAAAAAGTCTGCAGTATCTATCTAATAAGCCCTGCCTGCTCCAGTGTTCTGCAGTTTGCTGTTGGCTACATTTACAGTGTTGCTGTCATCCCAAGTCTGCCCTTCACCAGTCAGCCTCAGTTTTGTAGTCTATTGTAACAAAAGTAGTATATCTATCTACTGAGTCCTGCCTGCTCCAGTGCAGTTTACTGCTGGCTACATCTACAGTGTTGCTGTCATCCCAAGTACACCCTGCACCAGTCATCCTCAGTTTTGTAGTCTATTGTAACAAAAGTCATATATCCATCTACTGAGTCCTGCCTGTTCCAGTGTTCTGCAGTTTGCTGCTGGTTACACAGTGTTCCAGTCATCCTGAGTCCGCCCGGCACCTGTCATCCTTAGTCTTCCTTCTTCCTTCATATAGCAACATCCATGCTTCATCTACAATACCAAGGCTAAAGCTCCACTTTGTGCTGTTCCACCGTCTTCATTAAGACCCTGAAAATGGTTCCATTTATTTTTATTTATTTAATTTAAAATTTTTATTGTATATTTTAAAGCATTTTGAATTCAGGCGAATAATTCGGATTATTGCCGAATTTCAGCTGAGTCGAACTGGTCCAGTGTAAAATGCGGACCCTCTGAATAAAAAAAAAAATTGTCCGAAATCGAATTTTACCAAACTTTTTTGACATGCAAAAGTCTATTGGGGGTTCCTGTCTCTATCACTTTAAATACAAATGTCTTGTTTATTTTTTTAACTTTTCCCCCAAATACCAGTCAAAACCCCCCCCAAAACAAATTCGCTCCGTATCAGCCACGGCGCGTTCTGGCAGTCAGTACTATGCATGACTGCAGTGCAGAAAGTGAGAACAGAGGATCCAGCCACCGGGAGAGAAAGAGGCAAGGGTGGTGAAAGAGGCATTGCGGGGGGGGGGGGCGGGCAAAAGTGTGGTGAAAGAGGCATGGGGGGGCAAAAGGGTGGTAAAAAAGGTGTGGGGAGCAAGAAAGTGGTGAAAGTGCCATGGGGGGGGCAAGAGTGTAGTGAAAAAGGCATGGGGGGGCAAAAGTGTGGTGAAAGAGGCATGGGTGGCAAAAGAGGTATGGGGGGCAAGAGGGTGGTGAAAGAGCCATGGGGAGACAAGAGAGTGGTGAAAATGCCATGGAGGGGCAAGAGGGTTGTGAAAGAGGCATTGAGAGGGCAAAAGTGTGTTGAAAGAGGCATGGGTGGCAAAAGAGGTATGTGGGGCAAGAGGGTTGTGTAAGAGGCATTGGTTTGCAAAAGTGTGGTAAAAGAGGCATGGAGGCAAAAGGGTGGTGAAAGAGACATGGGGGGCAAAAGGGTGTTGAAAGAGACATGGGGGGGAAAAGGGTGGCAAAAGAGGTATGGAGAGCAGGAGGGTGGTGAAAGAGCCATGGGGGGCAAAAGAGACTTGGGGGGCAAGAGGGAAAAATGCCAAGGTGGGTGAATACTTTTGCAAGGCACTATATATATATATTATTCATAATGAAGACATTTCTGTACACTGCAACTGGAGCAGTTTCTATAACCCAGGAGAGCTATTGCTGTTAACCATATAATTGGTTTGCAGCTATTTTTCTTGTGAGTGCCCATGTGTGGGGTGATCTGGTGATGGAGCAATATCAGAGGTCTCTAAACTAGGAGTGCCCCTATATCCCATGTTTATTTGCAAGAGGACATTTATTGACATTTTGTACCTAGGTGTCAAGCAGATGCATCAAACAAAACAGGTCATTGCACTTTATTTAATGTAGTAGCATATTTGTGCATATTAGTTATAGGATCTGCAAAACTACAGAAACAGCTCTGCAGCTGTACAGTTTAATTCTGCATCCCTAGGCAGCTCTCTACTTTGTCTAGTGATTTCACTGACACTGACTGTCTGGTAAAAGAAGGGTAAAGAATACTTGGCTGTCTCCAAAGAACAAATAAAAGGTCCTCCAAGTTAAAGAACAAACACTGGCAAAGAGAATTGTTCGTATTTGGTCTAGTGTACGTGACAATAATGTCGTGTATAGTACATAAACAGGATACTCACTATTGCAACTTACACAGACACATGAACTGCTTTTGAAACTCACCTGGAAAAGTTCCTTGTATAGTGACCTTTGCTGTGCCAGAGATAATAGCAGTGATATGTGACACCAATATCTTTAATACAAAGTCATTAGCCATCCAAACAGTTGGCAGATAGTTAATGCACTATACTGGGGACCTCACTGACTTCCAAAGAACTTAATTGTTTTTCACTGTCTAAGATAAGTCAACTTTAGCTGAATAACAGCTTATTTTATTATTGTGCAGATAAGATATGAATTTCCTAGAAATGAGGTAGTTTTTTTGTTAATTAATGTCATTTTCTATATAGTTTTGCAGTCATAAAGAACTACATTTTTGTCATTGTAAGATATCATTCTCTTATGAAGTCTTGAACAGAGATGAGAGATTTTATTCTGTAGAACATTATTTTTATCTGCTTCTTTATTTAGTAGGTTCACTATCCCCATCATAGTAGATGCTGGCAAGCAGAGGAGTAACAAAAAAAACAACAACCCTGTGCCGAGCTGGAAAATCTGATGCAAAACCACCAACACTCCCCTGCTCTAGTGATGAGCGAGCACTAGGGATGAGCGAGCACCCCGATGCTCGGGTGCTCGGGTGCTCTGACCGAGCACCCCCTGATGCTCGAGTGCTCGGCCGAGCACCCGAGCCCCATTCAAATGAATGGGAGCACTCGAGCATTAAACCAGGCACCCCCTGCTCTGATGAGCGGAGGGTGCCTGGTCAATGTCCCCCTTCATCTCCGCTATGCCCCTCTTCCACAATGTCCCCCTTCATCTCCTATGCCATAGCGGAGATGAAGGGGGACATTGTGGAAGAGGGGCATAGCGGAGATGAAGGGGGACATTGTGGAAGAGGGGCATAGACTCTATGCCCCTCTTCCACAATGTCCCCCTTCATCTCCGCTATGGCATAGGAGATGAAGGGGGACATTGTGGAAGAGGGGCATAGCGGAGATGAAGGGGGACATTGTGGAAGAGGAGCATAGCGGAGATGAAGGGGGACATTGTGGAAGAGGGGCATAGAGTCTATGCCCCTCTTCCACAATGTCCCCCTTCATCTCCGCAATGCCCCCTTCATCTCCGCAATGCCCCCGTACCTCCATTCCCTGGTGGTCCAGAGGAGCGTCTTCGGATCTGTGCCTCTTCCGGCACAGATCCTCTTCACCCGAACATGTCGGGCGAGCACATGGCGGTACTCGTACGAGTACCGCCATGTGCCGAGCAGAGCGATGCTCGAGCCGATCCGAGCATCGGCCGAGCACGCTCGCTCAACACTAGCGAGCACCCCAATGCTCGGGTGTTCGGGTGCTCTGACCGAGCGCCCCCGGAGGCTCGAGTGCTCGGCCGAGCACCCGAGCCCCATTGAAGTCAATGGGAGGACTCGAGCATTACACCAGGCACCCCCTGCTCTGATGAGGGGAGGGTGCCTGGTCCATAGGAAAAGGGCAGAAAAGGATGGAAACACCACAGAAATGGTTCAGGGACAGCATAGGGAGGATGTCTGGATGCATCTTGGACTCCAACATCGCTGCTGGGAACGATCTTTCGCCCGTAGTACGCCATTTTTACAGACTGACCATAAAACACACAAAAAGGAAGATAAAAACGACTTTAGGCGAAAAATTGTTACCAAACAGTATTTGCTGTATATTTACTTGTATATCATCTACAAATTCTCCCAAAAATGTCCTCGATTTTTCTGAACTGAGGCCATGATTAAGAGGGAAACGTGCGCAGAGGCAAATTCTCCCAAAAATTTCCTCGATTTTTCTGAACTGGGGCCATGATTAAGAGGGAAACGTGCGCTGAGCCGACCATCTAAAACATTATGGGTGAGGGTCTGCTGCGGAGCTGACCATCCTAAACATTACATGCGAAGGCCCGCTAGTGAGCTGACGCTATAAAACATTATATGAGAGGGCCCGCTAGAGAGCTGACCCAATAAAACATTATATGAGAAGGCCCGCTGGTGAGCTGACCTATACAAAAATTGTCAAACAGCGCACGCTGGTGAGCTGGCCCTATATAAAAATTATATCCCAGGGTATATGGAAGAGAGTCAACCATATACCCGTTTTTTGGGTGGAAGGGGTGAATGGGAATACAGAGTATTCCCATCATTGTAAATAACATATATAAAGTGAGTTTATGTTCCCCCGGGGCTTTCCTCCAGTGGAGTGGAGAAGTCAGGGGAAATCCAGGCCTTGTTCATTTTTATAAGTGTCAACCTATCAGCATTGTCGGTGGAAAGGCGGATACGCTTATCTGTTATGATGCCACCAGCAGCACTAAATACCCGCTCAGACAGAACGCTGGCGGCAGGGCAGGCCAGCACCTCCAAGGCGTAGAGTGCCAGTTCATACCACGTGTCCAGCTTGGACACCCAGTAGTTGTAAGGCACAGAGGGATCATTGAGGATGCTGACACGGTCTGCTACGTACTCCTTCACCATCTTCCAAAACTTTTCCCTCCTTGTGACACTAGGCTGCGCATCAGGGTGAGGGTGCTGGCGGGGTGTCATGAAGGTGTCCCACGCCTTGGAGAGTGTTGCCCTGTCTTTCTCGGAACTGCTGTGTGCTCCCCTTTTCTCCCCTTCTCGGTTGGCCAAGGTAGCACGTACTCTGCCGCCAGCGTTGTCAGATGGAAAATTTTGGAGCAATTTTTCGACAAGAACCTTCTGGTATTGCACCATTTTGCTTGTCCTCTCCACTGGAGGAATGAGAGCTGAGAAATTCTCTTTGTAGCGGGGGTCCAGAAGGGTGAACACCCAGTAATCCGTTTTGTCTAAAATGCGTATAACGCGTGGGTCACGGGAAAGGCAGCCTAACATAAAGTCAGCCATGTGTGCCAGAGTACCAACAGTCAAGATTTCACTGTCCTCACCAGGAGGATGACTCTCAATCTCCTCATCCTCTTCCTCCTCTTCTGCCCACCCACGCTGAAGAGATGGAACTAAAGTTCCATGGCTACCCTCTGTAGCGGAGGCAACCGTGTCTTCCTCCTCCTCCTCCTCCGCCTCCTCCAATTGTCGCTGAGAAGACGAAGTGAGGGTGCTCTGGCTATCACCTTGTGTAAGCTCTTCCTCCCGCATTTCCACCTCTTCCACATGCAAAGCGTCGGTTTTAATTGTGAGCAGCGAGCGTTTCAGTAGACACAGAAGTGGGATGGTTACACTGATAATAGCGTTATCGCCGCTCACCATCTGTGTCGATTCCTCAAAATTGCGTAAAACCTCACAGAGGTCTGACATCCATTCCCACTCCTCACTTCTGATTAGAGGAAGTTGAACGGAGAGGCGACGACCGTGTAACAGCTGGTACTCCACTACTGCCCTCTGCTGCTCACAAAGCCAGGCCAACATGTGGAAGGTGGAGTTCCAGCGCGTGCTCACGTCACACAGCAGCCGGTGAGCTGGCAATTGTAAGCGCTGCTGCAGCTTCAACAGGCCGGCCGAAGCTGTAGATGACTTACGGAAATGTGCACACACGCGGCGCACCTTGGTCAAGAGATCATGCACATTGGGGTAGGTTTTTAGAAATCGCTGAACCACTAAATTAAATACATGCGCTAGGCATGGTACGTGTGTGAGCTTGCCGAGCTCCAAAGCCGCCACCAAGTTACGAACATTATCACACACAACCATGCCTGGTTGCAGGTTGAGTGGCGAGAGCCACTGCTCGGTCTGGTGACTAATCCCCTGCAACAGCTCTGAGGCCGTGTGCTGTTTGTCCCCAAGGCAGATCAGCTTCAGCACGGCCTGTTGACGCTTCCCCACTGCAGTGCTACACTGCTTCCAGCTACTGGCTGATGGGGGAGTGGCGCTGCGTGTAGAGAATTCGGAGGTGGAAACGGAGGAGGAGGAGCCAATAACGTAGGTGCTGGCGGAAACCCTGATGGAGGTAGGGCCCGCAATCCTCGGCGTGGGTAGCACCCGTGCCATCCCAGGGTCCGAGTCGCTCCCAGCCTCCACGACATTCACCCAGTGTGCCGTCAGGGAAATGTAGCGTCCCTGGCCACAAGCACTTGTCCATGTGTCAGTCGTTAAGTGGACCTTCCCAGTAACTGCGTTGGTCAGGGCACGGGTGATGTTACGGGACACATGGTGGTGTAATGCGGGGATGGCACACCGGGAAAAGTAGTGGCGACTGGGGACCGCGTACCGAGGGACAGCTGCTGCCATCAGGCTGCGGAAGGACTCAGTGTCCACAAGCCTAAATGGCAGCATTTCGATGGCCAGTAATTTGGAAAGGTGTGAGGTTAGTGCTATGGCCTGTGGGTGGGTGGCTGGGTATTTTCGCTTGCGCTCAAATGCCTGGGGTAACGACATTTGGACGCTGTGCTGGGACAGGGAAGTGGATGTGGTCGCTGATGGTGCTTCAGATGGTACAGGTGCAGGGCGGGAGGTATGCGGGCCTGCGCCTTCGACAGGTGATTGGCCGGCACCGAAAACAGGGGAAGAGGAGGCAGTGGTGTGGCCTGCAGACACAGATGGGCGATCCAGGCGTTCCTCCCACTTACTACGGTGCTTGGATGCCATGTGTCGGATCATGCTGGTGGTGGTGAGGTTTCTAGTGTTCATGCCTCGGCTCATTCTGGTGTGGCACAGGTTGCAAACTACAATTCTTTTGTCGTCCGCACTTTCCTTAAAAAAACGCCATACCGCGGAACACCTAGCCCTTGGCAAGGGAGATTTACGCAAGGGGGTGCTCCGTGGAACATTTGCAGGCCGGTTTGGTGCGGTCCGCCTTCTTTCTGTAGCCACACCACTGCCTCTTCCAGCCTGTTGCGGTGCTGCAGATGGCTCACCCTCAGGACTGCTGTCATCGCTCGGCTCTACACCTTCCCAGGTGGGGTCAGTCACCTCATCGTCCACCAAGTCCTCCTCCACTTCCTCACTCTGATCATCCTCCTCATGTCTTGATCCCACCACATACTCAGTCATTGACAACTGTATAACATCCTCCTCAACAAGGTCTTGAGACAGTAATAGTGGTTGATTTAATGGCAACTGTGTCTCATCATCATCATCATCATCCACTACTTCCTTTGACCTTAAATGCCGTTCACATCTGTCATCTTCTTGTGATTGGGTACCCTCTAGAGGTTGTGAATCAGGGCATAAGATGTCATGTTCCTCTGCAAGCGTGCTTGGAGAGAGGGTCAAATGAAGGATTGGTGATGAGACGAGCTCCTCACTATATCCCAGTGTGGGATCACTTCTTTGACCAGACCGTGTATGGTGGGAGGAAGGATGATCAGAGTGAGGATTATGTTGACCAGACTCTTGGCTACTGAGAGTGGACTTGGTGGAAGACAGGGTGGTGCTTAACCGACTGGAAGCAGTATCAGCTGACATCCAACCGACCACCTGTTCACAGTGGTCGGACCTCGAGAGTGATGTCCTGCGACGCCCTGTAAAATGAGACATGAAGCTAGGTATGGTGGATGTCTTTCTTTCTTGTGCTCTGGCACCAGGCACAGTTTCTCCGCGTCCTGACCCGCGCCCTGAACTATCAGGATCACGTCCACTTCCCCGTCCCTTTTTACCCGCCTTCTTCATATTACACGGAATATGTGCTGCAAATCAGCAACTGTGCAGAGTACACAGAATATGCTGCTAAACTGCGGTGACGCACACTGAATGGAATATGTGACTTTGATATTTTAGTTTGAAGACTTAACAGTATTTCTTCCTATTCTGCAACTGTGCAGAGTACACAGAATGTGCTGCTAAACTGCGGTGACGCACACTGAATGGAATATGTGACTTTGATATTTTAGTTTGAAGACTTAACAGTATTTCTTCCTATTCTGCAACTGTGCAGAGTACACAGAATAGGCTGCTAAACTGCGGCGAAGCACACTGAATGGAATATGTGACTTTGATATTTTAGTTTGAAGACTTAACAGTATTTCTTCCTATTCTGCAACTGTGCAGAGTACACAGAATAGGCTGCTAAACTGCGGCGAAGCACAATGAATGGAATATGTGACTTTGATATTTTAGTTTGAAGACTTAACAGTATTTCTTCCTATTCTGCAACTGTGGAGAGTACACAGAATAGGCTGCTAAACTGCGGTGACGCACACTGAATGGAATATGTGACTTTGATATTTTAGTTTGAAGACTTAACAGTATTTCTTCCTATTCTGCAACTGTGCAGAGTACACAGAATAGGCTGCTAAACTGCGGTGACGCACACTGAATGGAATATGTGACTTTGATATTTTAGTTTGAAGACTTAACAGTATTTCTTCCTATTCTGCAACTGTGCAGAGTACACAGAATAGGCTGCTAAACTGCGGTGACGCACACTGAATGGAATATGTGACTTTGATATTTTAGTTTGAAGACTTAACAGTATTTCTTCCTATTCTGCAACTGTGCAGAGTACACAGAATAGGCTGCTAAACTGCGGCGAAGCACACTGAATGGAATATGTGACTTTGATATTTTAGTTTGAAGACTTAACAGTATTTCTTCCTATTCTGCAACTGTGCAGAGTACACAGAATAGGCTGCTAAACTGCAGTGACGCACACTGAATGGAATATGTGACTTTGATATTTTAGTTTGAAGACTTAACAGTATTTCTTACTATTCTGCAACTGTGCAGAGTACACAGAATAGGCTGCTAAACTGCGGCGAAGCACACTGAATGGAATATGTGACTTTGATATTTTAGTTTGAAGACTTAACAGTATTTCTTCCTATTCTGCAACTGTGCAGAGTACACAGAATAGGCTGCTAAACTGCGGTGACGCACACTGAATGGAATATGTGACTTTGATATTTTAGTTTGAAGACTTAACAGTATTTCTTCCTATTCTGCAACTGTGCAGAGTACACAGATTAGGCTGCTAAACTGCGGCGAAGCACACTGAATGGAATATGTGACTTTGATATTTTAGTTTGAAGACTTAACAGTATTTCTTCCTATTCTGCAACTGTGCAGAGTACACAGAATAGACTGCTAAACTGCGGCGAAGCACACTGAATGGAATATGTGACTTTGATATTTTAGTTTGAAGACTTAACAGTATTTCTTCCTATTCTGCAACTGTGCAGAGTACACAGAATAGGCTGCTAAACTGCGGCGAAGCACACTGAATGGAATATGTGACTTTGATATTTTAGTTTGAAGACTTAACAGTATTTCTTCCTATTCTGCAACTGTGCAGAGTACACAGAATAGGCTGCTAAACTGCGGCGAAGCACACTGAATGGAATATGTGACTTTGATATTTTAGTTTGAAGACTTAACAGTATTTCTTCCTATTCTGCAACTGTGCAGAGTACACAGAATAGGCTGCTAAACTGCGGCGAAGCACACTGAATGGAATATGTGACTTTGATATTTTAGTTTGAAGACTTAACAGTATTTCTTCCTATTCTGCAACTGTGCAGAGTACACAGAATAGGCTGCTAAACTGCGGCGACGCACACTGAATGGAATATGTGACTTTGATATTTTAGTTTGAAGACTTAACAGTATTTCTTCCTATTCTGCAACTGTGCAGAGTACACAGAATAGGCTGCTAAACTGCGGTGACGCACACTGAATGGAATATGTGACTTTGATATTTTAGTTTGAAGACTTAACAGTATTTCTTCCTATTCTGCAACTGTGCAGAGTACACAGAATAGGCTGCTAAACTGCGGTGACGCACACTGAATGGAATATGTGACTTTGATATTTTAGTTTGAAGACTTAACAGTATTTCTTCCTATTCTGCAACTGTGCAGAGTACACAGAATAGGCTGCTAAACTGCGGTGACGCACACTGAATGGAATATGTGACTTTGATATTTTAGTTTGAAGACTTAACAGTATTTCTTCCTATTCTGCAACTGTGCAGAGTACACAGAATAGGCTGCTAAACTGCGGCGAAGCACACTGAATGGAATATGTGACTTTGATATTTTAGTTTGAAGACTTAACAGTATTTCTTCCTATTCTGCAACTGTGCAGAGTACACAGAATAGGCTGCTAAACTGCGGCGAAGCAGACTGAATGGAATATGTGACTTTGATATTTTAGTTTGAAGACTTAACAGTATTTCTTCCTATTCTGCAACTGTGCAGAGTACACAGAATATGCTGCTAAACTGCGGCGAAGCACACTGAATGGAATATGTGACTTTGATATTTGAGTTTGAAGACTTAACAGAATATGCTCTAATCTGCAACTTTGCACACTAAACAGAATGTGCTCTAATCTGCAACTTTGCACACTAAACAGAATGTGCTCTAATCTGCAACTTTGCACACTAAACAGAATGTGCTCTAATCTGCAACTTTGCACACTAAACAGAATGTGCTCTAATCTGCAACTTTGCACACGAAACAGAATATATGAAATTTTTTTTTGTTTGTTTTTTTCCCCCCACACAAAATAAACTGCTGCCCCCACACACAGTAGTCCTAAAAAGGACTTTTGGTTCTTTTTTTTTCACAAATTTGCTTTCTTTCTCCCTACACTGACTTTCCCTTCCTATCCTCATCTCTCCCTGGCTAAGACTGAGCCGAACTCGCTGGTCAGGTGCTATACAGCACCCGACCACGGGTTCTGGCCAGCCAATCAGTGTAATGCCAGCAGCCAACATGGCTGCTGGCATTACACTGATGTCAGAGCCTCCCTGCACGTTTATTGGCTGCGCAGCAGCCGCGAAACGTGCGGGGAGGAGACCCGAACATGGCGGGCGAGCACATGCGGTACTCGTACGAGTACCGCCATGTGCCGAGCAGAGCGATGCTCGAGCCGGTCCGAGCATCGGCCGAGCATGCTCGCTCAACACTACCCTGCTCCATTCTTATATTGATTTAATCAACACTTTTGATTTTTCACCCAGTCTTCACCACAACACTTGCAATGTTTAAAAATATTTTTTGGCGTGGCTTGGATGGCGACGGTGTGAGACGCAGTTTTGGTGAGCTCCTCTGATGTGACCCTCGTTTTATTTTAAATAGCCTCTCTACAGATGTTACTTCTGCTTCTTCTCACAGTTCACTACTAACAGAGGCAACTGAAAGAGAAAAGGGAAAAGAAAAACAATAGAAAAAACAACATTACTGACTTTTTACAGAGACGGCCTGCAGAGGAGCCAAAGCCTACTGCATCATCAGCTTCCTTTCAACTTGTACGCGCGGTAACTGACTGACATCTCAGCCAAGACTCCACACCGATCAGTCATGGCGACTTTCCCTGAGACCACGGATGACTCCCCACTGACCAAAGGAGTTCTAACCACCTTGCTTCACAGCCTCATTTCTAAGGATGACCTAAGAATATACTCTGAGGATCTGAAGCAGACTTTTCGAGCCGAAATGACTACTATCAAAGAAAATATGGCTCAACTCACCCAGCGTGTGAAACTCGTAGAGTATGAGAGAGAAATGATTATCCACAGTGTCGGCACTAGAACAGGCTACAACTGATCGGCCTGATACTGTTCAACACCTAAACTGGAAATTGGAGGATTTGGAAAATCGTAGTCGATGTTCGAATATTCGTATCAAAAATCTGCCAGAGACGATCCCGCCGCAAGATTTAAGGAAGATGATAATCACCATATTTGCAAATCTACTGAAAGACTCTCCTCCACCTTCTATCCAAATGGATCGAGTACATCGCACCAGGAGGCCTAGGACTTATGTGGGCAATGCTCCAAGAGATTTGTTAGTGTGCTTACACAAGTTTGAAATAAAAGACCTCATAATGTGGAAAAGTAGCGAAGCGGTCCACTGATGCATGGGGGCACAGAAATTCACCTTTTCAATGACATGTCCCAACAAACCTTACGACAAAGGCGTATGATAAAAACCCTCACTGACTTGTTGAGACATCTCCAGATAAAATACCGTTGGGGCTTTCCTTTCTCATTTACCACTTCCAATGCAGGGAAAACAGCGACTCTTCAGTCAGTTGACGACATACCTGCTTTCTGCGCATCACTGAATTTAACCCCTCCAGCTTTTCCTTCTGCATCCTCCTGTAATGGATAGCAAGGAACGGATAAGAGTCAGTACAGATTTGAAACACCACCTTTATTGAGCAATGTAAAAATTCAATGTAAACACCATAGATATAGAATAGGGTAGAACATAACACATGAAGCCAGAGGTTCCTACCAGCAATAGGAGACTGCTTCTGGTAGACCTTCTACTGGAGACTATGCAATAGCACCTGCTGGGGCTGGGACCCAGGAGAGAACCCAACGTAATTACTGGGGGTAGGACTCAGGACAGTATTAGCGTGGTGACTGGCTCTGACCCAGGACAGTATACCGTGAAGCTCAAGCAGAGGGGACTGACTGCCCTCCTGTCACCGTTTAAATGACAATTTGGTTAAGGTAAAACAATGTAGCTTTATTAAATAAATAATAAAGAAGAGAAATGCCCTTCACAGGTCCAGACCCAGACAGAGGATAAGCTCTTCTGGATCTGACACAGGTCAGGGTACAACAGAGACAGGTATGTACAAAATAACAGTAATGCAGAGTGTAGAACTGGAACAGGAACTGGAACAAAACCTCAGCAGGCCAGGAGGTGCCCTAGGTGAGGTAAGTACTGCAGGGAAGAAGTCCCCAATGGAACAGGGTGACAGTTGAGACTACCGGACTTGCCCAGAAAACCAGGTATAGGCAGCCCACGTGACGGCTCAGATACACTTACTCGGAGGTTATGCCCGGAGGCAACAGGAATAGGCACAGGCTGTATAGTAGCGCAACCGGAGGCAATCGTGAGACACAGATCGAACAGCGCAACCGGAGGCAACAGTAATAACAGGCCGAGTATAGCGCAACCGGAGGCAACAGAAAGGTACCGGTAGCTAGTAGTGCAACCGGAGATAATCGTACGGCACAGGCTGTGTAGTAGAGCAACCGGAGGCAACGGAAAGGTGCAGGCTGAAAGGTAGTGCAACCACAAGTAACCACTAAGGCACAGGCTGTATAGTAGCGCAACCTGAGGCAACAGTGAGGCACAGGCTGTATAGTAGTGCAACCAGAGATAGCCGCTAAGGAACAGGCTGTCTAGTAGCACAACCGGAGGCAACAGAAAGATGCAGGCTGAAAGGTAGTGCAACCACAAGTGACAGCTAAGGCACAGGCTGTATGGAGAGCAACCGGGCAACCATAGAGCAAATGGCTATAGGACACAAGACCGGAGGCAACAGGGACACTAGCGGTAAAACAGGTAAAGCAGGGACACTAGCGGTAAAGAAGAGTAGCCAATGCAGAAACGGTACTCTAGAGAGCGGAGGTCAGCCAAGGCCTGGATCAGTACACAGAGAGCAGAGTCAGCCAAAGCCTGGATCGGTACACAGAGATCGGTAGTCAGCCAAAGCCTGGATCGGTACACAGAGAGCGGTAGTCAGCCAAAGCCTGGATCGGTACACAGTGAGCAGTAGTCAACGGAATCGGTCACGGGAATTGTAGTCAGGCAAGCCGGGTCGTAAACAAATCGGGCAGCGAAGACAGGAGCAAAGTCAGACGAAACCGGATCATACACAGAACAGGAACACAGCAACAAACGTCTGGTCAGGAACACCACGAAAGGGCACCAGTATAGTGACAGGAGGGCGTATATATAAAGGCAAGCCCTGGCTCTGGGTTGAAAACCCAGAGCCAATAAGAAGCAGCCAAGGTAACCCGGAAGTAAGAATGTCACTCAGGCAGAATCACAGGCACCCTTATACCTTCCAAGCACCGGGGCGGCCGGCTCCCCTCTGATCCAAGGTAAGCACCAGCATTTACACCTCTGAACCTGTAATACAAAAGTCGCAAAAAAGATCTGACTGGGATTCATCTTCTCCGCTTAAAAAAAAAAAAAAAAGCTTAGGCGCATTGACTTAGATGCTTCCTCCTCCTGCACTTCGTTGGAAGCTTGGACATGAGATGGACATTACTTTTGATGCACTGTTCCAAAGTTCCTTGGTTGGACTGTTACTTCTAAAGACGATGTATCGTTAATGGCCATCCGGCCTTTCTAGGACTTTGTTTTGTCCAGTTGAACTATTGCTTCGTTCCTGTTTTCTCACGTCCTGGTTGAGATACACCTTAGGGACAGACAATGTTTCTGCCATGTCTACTCATGGCCCATTGGCTGTACTTGTCATCATTCTCCAGAGAATATCTGAGGAGTACTATAACACTCATGTTGCCTATACCTTCGAGGGATTGAATTCCTCCTCTCCTCATCCTCCGCTTGCTTGTTCTCATTCTCTCTCTTCTGTTCTGTTAATTTTTTCTCTCTCATCACCTGTTTACTTTTCTCCTTCCTACTCTCTCTTCTCCATCTGTTTCCCTATGCCTCGACTTTCTATGTTTATCATGCTATGTATAAAATGGTCTTTCCTGCATTTTGGAGAAACGTGGAATGTATCATATATTATTAGAGAGCCCTTCCTACAGCAGGGTTGTCTGGGCATCTTCTGCTACTCTAAACATGGAGCTCTTTTTTTTTGTTTATTTGGGCCCTATGTCCGAACTTATAACAGACTTTTGCAGTATGTCTAGTCATCTTACTATTAACTAACAGCTCTGTATGTGGGAGAAACTGGACAAGCACTACATAGGAGATTTAATTCCCACAGATCCAGTGTTAATAACAAAAAGACAGAGACACCAGTGGGAGAACATTTTTGCCAAAATGGGCACAGTGTCACGGATATTAAGTTAACTGTATTGATGGGACTGTTTCGCACTCAGAGGGACAGAAAGGTATGGGAGGTAAAATTAATGTTAAAATTTAATGCAATTTGTAGTGGTTTGAACAGAGATAAGGAATTTCTGTCAAAATATAATTTAGTTGATTGACCTTTCCAACAGACCCAAGAGCATCGTAAATACCTCTAAAGCCTCAGAGGAGGAGTGCAATTTACCATTGACTGATCAAAGTATCTGGATCTGGACTGCATTCTGTTATCTGATTTCCATGCTAAACAATGTGATGTGTACTTGTATTTAAGAGAGATTTTTTCATATTTATCTGTATAACATGCCTGAGGAAGAAACCTAAGGTCTTGAAAGCTTGCATTTAAATCTGCTTAGTTAGCCAATAAAAGGTATCAAAAACTATATTTGCCTACTATTAACTACACATCATATCTATATTGACACTGGCCTCTGCTGGGACAGTTTTTTGCTGGCCCAGGGGATGCCAATAAATTGGCTTTGTCCAATGCGGGAGGATTTGAGTGACTTTTACTCTTTGTATTTATTTATTGTACAATTTTATCCTCCTGTTTTCCTTCGGTTCTGGTCTTTGGGGTGGTGAGGGGCTAACAGTGGGTTCCGCTTCCCTCTGGCGCTTAGGGGGCTGGTACTTATGCTTTAAATACTTGCTCCCCTAATATAAACAATGTGGTGTGCCCCTAATTTTAATATTGCCTGGGTCCCTACTTACTTCACCTGTCTTGATGTCTACTTAAGCTTGTTATTGTGTGATCAGTGAGGTTAGATCGTGGTATAATAGTCTGCTCATATGACTCAACTAGACAGATCTGTCATCATATTACAGAACAGGGGGTCATATGGGTAGGTTCTGGCAACTCTTTTAGATCTTCACTCGTGTGGATCATGCGGGCCATAGCTCCGTGGACACCTGATTCTATATCATTACACTAATTTAGAGCTTTGGGCACTGGAGCATATACATACTAAATGGGGCTTCCAATAGACTTAATGCATTGCACTAGTTTCAAACCAATTTCGTTGCCGTTCCTAAAGACCTACTCATGTTATTCTTGCCAGTTCTGTATGAATCTGAATCAGGTTACTGGATCTAGCCTCACATGGAAATTTTAATAGTTACTAATTTTCTTTATTATAGTCTTCAACACCTTCCCTTTGCAACCTTGTCTGAAACCCATTCTATCTAATATCATTATATGTCCATTTGGACTTTGTATGATCATATAATCTAGTATGGGTTTTTTTGTATGTGGCTCACCCGGCAAGGTCAGCTCAGCCTTTCACCTCTCTGAGGTAGATAAAATGAGTCCAGGACATACTTGAAAAACAGAGATAATCTGAATGTATTCTTCCCGGTAAAATACTTTCACACACACAAAAAAATATATATATTGAGGAACCTCTTTAGGACCCCCTTAATTTCTGTGGCTGGATCCGGGAATTAACTACCATTCTTATCAGCCGGGATGCTCATACAATGTATTTCAAATTGGACATATCACTTTACCCTCTCCATACTCCCCTTTCTCTGCGTACAAGGTCACACATTCTCCAAAGTTCAATCTTCTTCACATAGGCAATTTGTGATATTCTGTTATACTCTCATTATACAATCATTCATTCAGCTCTGTCTTTCTAGATACATGTTCACCCTTTCCCTTCACACACTTGCCAAATTAGAGGCTAACTGTCACAGTTTGTTACTGTTTGTAAAAGAACACTCAGACAATCAGGTAAGGTTAAAAGCTTTATAGAGAATAATGTACAATAGCCCCACTCAGGTCCAGATAAGGTCTGTACCAAGTACTTTCCAGATCTGACACAGGTCAGGGCAAAACTACAAACACTGTAATAGTCAGCAAACAAAATTAATGATCTTGGACTTGTAGGCAGATTCTCAGTAAGGTACAGGAACAATAATATCCTCAACAGCCCCACACCACAATAGGTGACACAGACGATGGGTGATTGAAGGGCAATCCCTAGTGGACTAGGGTTCACGTAGGCAACACTGGCAAAACACTGGCAGGGGACTGACCCTAGGAGAGTAGGGTAGATGGAGGCAACATGGGCAGGACTCTGGCAGTAACGGGACCCTAGAACGCTAGGGTTAACTGTGGCAACACAGGCAGTACTCTGAACCCTAGAACACTAGGGTTAACGGAGGTAACACCGAATGGACTCAGGCAGTGACTAGGCCCTAGCACGCTAGGGTTAATGGAGGCAACACGGCTGTGGCACTTATAGTGACTGAACCCTAGAACTCTAGGGTAAGCGAGGACAACGCAGACCGGACTCAGGCAGTGACAGGACCCTAGCACACTAGGGTTAACGGAGACAACAGACACCAGATGCTGGCGATGTAACGACCCTAGGTCACTAGGGTAAACTGAGGCAACACGGGCAACAGTGTGGTATTGGCTTGACACAGGTATTATAGGGTTACCAGAGGCAACACAGACACTGGTGAGTGCAGGGACTCCCACAAGCTCCCGGAGACAGTAGGAGCGGCAAACGAACGGGAGATAGACACGTAACATAACCGGTCCTGGACTGGTGTCTCCCTGTATAGTATACGGAGGTAATAGGCTAGTCCAGTAAGCGATGGAACTAGCAGCACAACCAGGTCGACACACACTGACTTCACAGCCAGTCAGGAGGACCACCAACACTAGCCCAGCCAGATCGGTGTAACGGATTATCAGCCAGTCCTAGTCAGAAATGGAATCAGATACTCAGCCACGCTGGTTTGGTACACAAGGAGTTAGTCAGCCAGTCCAGTCAGTAATGGAATCAGATACTCAGCCAAGCCAGTTCGGTACACAAGGAGTTAGTCAGCCAGTCCTAGTCGGTAACGGAATCAGATACTCAGCCAAGCCAGTTCGGTACACAAGGAGTTAGTCAGCCAGTCCAAGTCAGCAACGGGATCGGATCACAAGAGCGTCAGGCACAAGTGTAGTCAGGCAAGCTGAGTCATACGCGGAAACAGGAAACAAGAACAACTAGTCGCTAGATACGGGTACACCACGAAAGGGCACCGGTATAGTGACAGGAGGGCGTATTTAAAGGCAAGCCCTGGGAGGAGCAATAACCCAGAACCAGTAAGAACGCAGCAAGTGTAAACCCGGAAGTAACAATGTCGCTCAGGGATCACGGGCACCATGATAGTACTCCCTCTCAATGACCCCCCCGTCTTGAGGAAGGTCTGGGTTTAGCTGGGAACTTAGCATGGAATCTGCGCAACAATAGTGGAGCATGGATGTCAGAGTGGTTTATCCATGAGCGTTCCTCTGGGCCATATCCCTTCCAGTGTACCAGGTATTGGATCTGTCCACGGAATCTACGTGAGTCTAAAATGCTCTGCTCTTCATATTCATCGTGAACCTCAATACGCACTGGAGCTGGAACTGGTATAGCGGTTACACACCAGGGGCTTGAGAAGGGATACATGGAACACGTTATGAATTCTCATAGAGGCAGGCAACTCTAAGGCATAGGCCACAGGGTTAACTTTACGGAGCACCCGGAACGGCCCCACAAATCAGGGAGCCAACTTGCCACATGGAACTTGCAACTTCAAATTCTTGGAGGACAACCATACCCGGTCCCCCACTTGGAACACGGGAGCCACCAGACGTCTGTTGTTGGCATGCCACTGAACTCGTTGAAACGAGTCCCTGAGAGCACTCTGGACTTGTGCCCAAGTGGCGTGGAGTTGCCTAATATGTTCATCTAGGGCCGGCATCTGCTGTGCTTGAACCTTGTCTGGAAGCAAACATGGTTGTAACCCATAGTTGATGAGAAAGGGTGAGCTCCCGGAGGCAGAGCACACGGCACAGTTTCTGTGCCATCTTCGAGAATCTGTCAACCACCATAAGAATGACTGTGTAACCATTTGAGGCAGGCAGTTCTCCCATAAAATCTATTGACACATGTGACCATGGGCACTCGCCATTAGGAACAGCTTGCAGGAGCCCCACTGGGAGGTGCCTTGGGGACTTGGAGTGGGCACAAACTGTACAAGCTGCCGTGAACACTGCACAATCAGCCCTTAGCGTGGGCCACCAGGACATTCGGGACAACGACCATATTAATTGGTTCTTGCCTACATGGCCAGCAGCACGGGATGCATGATAAGTCTCCATTAACTTAGCCCAAAAAGGTTCATCCACAAAGCATTTTCCCATGGTTTTCTCAGGGGGGGCATTGGCCTGGGCTGCCAAAATCTCTTGGCCCAATGGGGAAGTGATGCTGGTGCATAGAGTGGCAAGGATGCGATCCGGAGGTATAATAGGCACTGGCACCGACTCTGACTCTGGATCTGTACCAAATTGTCTGGATAAGGCGTCTGACTTAATATTCTTAGTGCCCGGTAAGTATGATACTATGAAATTGAAACGTGACAAAAACAAGGCCCATCTGGCTTGTCTAGGGGATAACCTTTTGGCCTCCGAGAGGTAGGTAAGGTTTTTGTGGTCTGTAAGAATCAGGATCGGTGCCCTAGTGCCCTCTAACAGATGGCGCCACTCACAAAGTGCCAAAATAATTGCCAGTAATTTGCGATCCCCAATGTCGTAGACACTCTGGGCCTTAGTAATTTTCTTTGAAAAAAATCCACATGGCATTAAGGTCCTCCCTGGACCCAATCTCTGCAACAGTACTGCCCCTACACCAGTCTAGGAGGCGTCTACTTGCAGAGTAAATGGCAAACTAGGTATCGGATGAGACAGAACTGGTGCTGAGGAGAATGCAGATTTCAGGGAATCAAATGCCTTTACTGCTTCAGGGGACCATACTGAAGCATTAGCACCTTTGGGCGTCATGTCAGTCAATGGCTTTACAATCAAAGAGTAATCACGGATACATTTCCTATAATAATTTGCAAAGCGCAGGAACCGCTGCAAGAGCTTGAGGCCAATGGGACGTGGCCACTGCAACACAGCCGATAGTTTGTCTTTGTCCATGGCAATGCCATCTTTGCCAATCACGTAGCCTAGGAACGGCACCTTGGATGTATGGAATTCGCATTTGTCTAGTTTGCAAAATAACTTATTTTCTCTCAACCTCTATAGTACAGCTTTGACATGTTCCTTGTGAGTCTCCAGGTCAGCGTAATAAATCAGAATATCATCCAGGTAGACCACTACGCAGGACTTTAACGTGTCCCTATGAACATCGTTGATAAACTCTTGGAATACTGCCTGTTCAAGTGTTAAAGGCGGATTTCCACTCATCACCCTCCTTTATTCTGACCAGATTATTTGCTGCCCTTAAATAGAGTTTGGTGAAAAAGGAAGCGCTCTTGAGTCAATCAAACAATTCCATTATGAGCGGAATGGGGTAGGCATTCTTGATCATTATCTTGTTCAGACCCCTGGAATCAATACAGGGTCTGAGTTCCCCATTTTTCTTTTTCACAAAAAAGAATCCAGCCCCCGTGGGCAAGGAAGACTTACGAATTATGCCCCCCGGGCCAGGGCATCAGAGATATACTCTTCCATTGCCTGATTTCCCTCACAGGACAATGGGTATGTTCTACCCTTAGGCGGCATTGAACCGGGCAAGATATTAATAGCACAGTCATAAGGGCGATGCTGTGCAAGGTGCTAGCCTCTCCCTTACTGAATACATCGCTGAATGATTGGTATTCAAGCGGTAAGGAGAGAGAGGTACACAGAATCTTGGTAGGTTGGTGTAAACATTGTGTCGTACAGGACTCAGACCAGGCCAGAATCTCGCAGGATCTCCAATCTATTCTGGGGTTGTGTGTTTGCGGCCATGGGAGACCCAGAATAATTGCATAGCGTGGAGATCTTCTACAACCTACAATGTGGCAGATATATATTGTAGTGGTGGTGGTGGGGGACTGGCATGGTGTGATTTGTGTATGTATTTTTACCATTGTCATAATCTATCCTCCTTCTCAGATTATTGACACATATTACTTATCGGTCATAGCAGTGGTCCCAAGTGGGGTAGATGGTGGCAACCCTTCTTCACATCCGTCCTCCATCTCCTCATCTGTGCTGCTGTTAATATATTTGTCCTGGCTTTGTCTGTCATGTGTGGTTTCTGCTACTACTACAACTACTGGAGCTGGATGTTGATGTAATTCTACTGCCACTACTACTAGGTATCAAAGGTGCAGCACTTATAGCACCGGCACCAGAGGTACTCGTCATGTCTAACACAACCTGTGTTGCTGGGTACTCAAAACAGGTGTGTGTGGCTGAATGGGACTTGGACTTTGAAGAGGCAATGATGCTGAGGATGACTGATAGGGTGACTGTGTGCTTTTTGACATCTGTACTTGTCCAGGATCAGCCTTTCCAATGACTTATAGACAGGCACAGTGTTCCTTAAATGTGGTGGAAGATATACCCTTTGACTTTCTGCTAACCTTATAGCCCTGTCATCATCCTCTCTCTCAACTTCATCTGTACAAGAGAAGGATGCTTGAGGGATATATTATAGATCTGCATCATCATCAGTCATCATTAGTGTGACGGAACTGTGGCGACCATGGGAGATATTGGTGTGTTAGGGATATGGGATCTCATGTCTTCAGACTATTTCTACCCAAAAGACAACCATAGACTGAGCTGAGCCATAGTTGCTTTCAATACATTGCTGGAATGCAGAGATGGGGGTTGGGCTTGACTTCCACTATACTACAGTTCTGTGCTAAGGAATGTTAATTGATTCCTGCTGTGCTTCCTTGACCAATCAGAGGAGGTTATTGATGAGCCAGTTAAGAATGTATGATTTCAAGTCTTAATCTGCATTCTTATCCTGATAAGGATGCTGGTGACTGATTGGTCAAGCATAGAAACACTGTTCCAAGTATTCGTTTGCATGCTGATCTAGATAAGAGTCTCTGTAGTGTATATAACCTGTGTGTTTGAGTCAATAAAAGTATCACGGTGCCCGTGATTGGCTGCAGTTACTTGTCTGTCACCAGTAGGGGGCTTCTATTGGCTGTCTGCAGATAGCCCGCCTCTTATTGACTATTTAAACCTGGATTGGGCACCCTTTGAGTGCCCTTTCGTGTTGTTTCTGACCTTCTTGCTATCACTATGCTAGTGATAGCTGGGCCTCTGTTCCAGTGTTCCTGAGTTCCTGATCTCATGTGTTCCTGAGTTCCTGATCTCTACTGTTCCAGTGTTTCCTGCATGCTGAAGTACTTCCAGTCCTGGTTCCGGCCTAGTCTCTGGTGTTGCAGTTCCTGCTGAACTTCTCTGCTGTTTTCTGACCTGACTGATCGTTGCTGGTTCCTGTCATCTCATCACCTGTCTTCAGTATCCTGGCGACCTTCTGCCTGGTCGCGTTGGTGACATTGCTACAATTCCGTGTTGGTCCCAGCGTGCGGACGCTGGTTTGCTCCCAAGCCTTGCGGCTATACAAACTCGCTTGTTACACCAGTGTGCGGTCACTGGTTTGCTCCAAAGCCTATCAGCTATACAAATCTGTGTTGGTCCCAGCGTGCAGACGCTGGTTTGCTCCTAAGCCTTGCGGCTATACAAACTCGCTTGTTACACCAGTGTGCGGTCACTGGTTTGCTCCAAAGCCTATCAGCTATACAAATCTGTGTTGGTCCCAGCGTGCGGACGCTGGTTTGCTCCTAAGCCTTGCGGCTATACAAACTCACTTGTTACACCAGTGTGCGGTCACTGGTTTGCTCCAAAGCCTTTCAGCTATACAAATCTGTGTTGGTCCCAGCGTGCGGACGCTGGTTTGCTCCTAGCCTTGCGGCTATACAAACTCACTTGTTACACCAGTGTGCGGTCACTGGTTTGCTCCAAAGCCTTTCAGCTATACAAATCTGTGTTGGTCCCAGCGTGCGGACGCTGGTTTGCTCCTAAGCCTTGCGGCTATACAAACTCGCTTGTTACACCAGTGTGCGGTCACTGGTTTGCTCCAAAGCCTAACGGCTATACTATTCAGTGTTGTTTCCAGCGTGCGGACGCTGGTTTGCTCCAAAGCCTTGCTGCTTAACGATTCTGCTAATTTGCCAGTTCCATCTGACTGCTGCTATTATCTCTGGGCTGCCCTGCCCGGTATTGGTAAGGCCGGTAGAACCTTTTGCCACATTCCATCTGAGGTTGCCTTACCCGGTATTGGCAGGGCCGGTAGAGCCTACATTATGTATCTATTGAGGCTGCCTTGCCCGGTAATTTGGTAAGGCCGGTAAACCGTTATGCTATTCCATCTGCAGGTTGCCTTACCCGGTATTGGCAAGGCCGGTAGAGCCTAAAGACTGTCCTGTCCGGTATATTGACAGGACCGGTAGAGTCTGCCTTCTGTCTGTGCTATATTCTGTATATATATATTATGTATGTTATTGCCATCCTAAGTTATCATTTATTATTTCAATAAAATTGATTTTTTTTACCTAAAACTTGTGTCTGAGAGTCATAATAAACCGTGACAGTACGAAAGGGCCATGACCTCAGACAGCAAGGGTGAAGGTAACGCACAGAATATCCATTGGAGGATGGATGTGCTCGAGCAACGTTTGGATCAGTTGGCAGTTGCAATTCAAACGATCCTTGAACGCACGGTACCTGCTGCCCAATCTAGCTCTAGCCCGGTGGTCTCGCCAAGTCAGACACCGGAAAGTGATACCAGACCCCTAGGGGGTACTGTTAAAGGGTTAACGGCTTCTGCACCCTTGCCGCTAAGATATGATGGTGACCCTAGTCTCTGCAGAGGGTTCATCAATCAACTCGAAATCTTTATGGAATTGACGGCACACGCATTTCCCAATGATCGTAGTAAAGTGGGGTTCACGATATCACTGCTCACTGGCAGAGCATTGGCTTGGGCTAACCCCTTGTGGGAGAATGCTAAACCTTGTACTAAGAACTTTAGTGAATTTGTGCGTTCCTTTCGAAGAGTGTTTGAGCCTCCTGGTAGAACCACCTCTGCTGCCAAACGCCTTATGGAGATACAACAGGGCAGGCGTACAGTGGGCGACTATGCCATCGAATTCCGCACATTGGCAGCAGAGGTAGGTTGGAATAACGAGGCATTATTGGCAGCCTTCTCTCAAGGCCTGAATGACCACATTAAAGACGAAATCGCTGCTAAAGATCTACCTATTGATCTAGATGATTACATTGAGTATGTTATGATAATTGACTCCAGAATACGTGAGAGATCAATTGCCAGAGATCGTAAGTTACGGTCAAAAAATAATGAGCCTAGTAGCATGTTTTGCCCACCCATCCCTCCCTTGGCATTGAAGTCTAGTGAACCAGTACGGGAAACAAATGAACCTATGGAAATAGGCTTCACTAGACTATCCAAGGCAGAGAGACTATATCGCAAAAAACAAGGGTTATGTTTATACTGCGGTAAAAAAGGGCACTTGCTAAATTCCTGTCCGGTACGTCCGGGAAACGCACACACCTAGGGTATCTTGGGGGACAGGCCCTAGGTGGTGTACAATCGTCCCCAGTGTCGGGCATAATGAAACCCACCATACAGGTGGTATTGTCTTGGGCACAACGCTCTGTGGAGGTTTTGGCCTTGGTTGACTCCGGTGCAGCAGGGTATTTTATGGATAATACCTTTGCTGAATTGCACGGAGTTCCACGCATTGAAAGAGAAAACCCCTTGACTATTGAAGCGATTGATGGTAGACCCTTAGAACCGCCTCAGGTTATATTTGAAACTATGCCATTGTCTATGACTATTGGGGCACTTCACAGAGAAGAGCAGCAGTTTCAACTGATTAATTCCCCGCACCATGCGGTGATATTGGGATTTCCGTGGTTACAGTTACATAACCCACAATTCGATTGGAAGAAGTGTGAAATTGCTGCTTGGTCCCAGTTTTGTATGGACAAGTGCGTCATCCAGCCTATTAAGGTCATGTGCACCTCCTCTGCTATGCCGGATGTGTACCAACAGTTTGGCGATGTTTTTAGCAAAGGAGAGGCTAGTATGCTACCCCAGCATAGACCTTATGATTGTTGCATTGAATTGCAGCCTGGTGCAGTACCTCCGAAAGGACGCACTTATCCATTATCTTGTGATGAAAATAAGGCTATGGAGGATTACATTTCTGATGCCCTTGCTAGAGGGATCATACGTAAATCTACCTCTCCAGCTGGGGCTGGGTTCTTTTTTGTAAAAAAGAAAAATGGCGAATTAAGACCATGCATTGACTACCGGGGCTTGAATAAACTAATGGCAAAAAACGCATACCCAATACCACTCATCACCGAGCTTTTTGACAGGCTTAAGGGCGCTTCGATATTTACCAAGTTGGACCTACGGGCCGCTTACAATCTGGTTCGCATTCGAGCAGGTGATGAGTGGAAAACTGCCTTTAATACTCGAGCTGGGCACTACGAGTATCTAGTAATGCCTTTTGGGCTGTGTAATGCACCCGCAGTTTTCCAGGAACTGATAAATGATGTTCTGAGAGATATGTTACAGACATGTGTTGTGGTGTACCTCGACGATATACTGATTTACTCCCAAAACATGGCACAGCACATCAAAGATGTATCCGCAGTATTGCTACGACTCCGTGAGAACAAATTATTTTGTAAAATGGAAAAATGTGAGTTTCATAGAACCAGTGTGCCATTCTTGGGGTTCATAATTGGCAATGATGGCATTGCCATGGACAAAGAAAAGTTGTCAGCTGTCCTACAATGGCCAAAACCCAAGGGTCTTAAAGCCATACAGCGTTTCCTGGGTTTCGCTAATTATTATAGGAGGTTTATTAAGAACTTTTCTTCCATTGTCAAACCTCTGTCCGATCTTACGCACAAGGGTGCTAATCCTTCTTGTTGGCCGGTATCTGCTGAGAAAGCCTTTGAGAATTTGAAGCTGGCATTTGCTGCGGCTCCTGTGTTATCCCACCCCAATCCTTTACTTCCATTTACGTTAGAGGTTGATGCCTCAGATATTGGGGTCGGGGCAGTACTTTCGCAGCGACACGAGAAAGGTGGAACTCTCAGACCTTGTGGGTTTTTCTCTAAAAAGTTGACTGTCACTCAAAGCCACTATGAGATAGGTGACAGAGAATTATTGGCCATTATCCTTGCTCTTAAGGAATGGCGTCATTTGCTTGAAGGTACTAAGAATCCTGTCTTAATCCTAACAGATCATAAGAATCTGACCTATCTCTCGGAGGCCAAGAGATTGTCCTCTCGTCAGGCCAGGTGGGCACTGTTCCTGTCTCGATTTAATTTCATTGTATCATATTTACCAGGGTCAAAAAATATCAGGGCTGATGCACTGTCAAGACAATTTGAGGCCGACAGTGACAGAGTGGAAGCACCAGCTCCTATCATCCAACCTGATAGAATACTGGCTACTATACGCACGAGTATCACTTCTCCTCTAGGGGAGGAGATCCTGGCCTCTCAGGGGTCCGCTCCCCATGAAACCCCAGTGGGCAAATGTTTTGTCGCTGAATCATTTCGTACTAGGCTGCTCGAAACCTACCATTCCTCTAAGGCTGCGGGACATATTGGTAGAGACCAATTGTTATGGTCCCTTTCTCAGTTATTTTGGTGGCCTTCCATGAGAAACGATTGTGCCGAATTTACGAATGCCTGTGCCACCTGCGCCCGCGCTAAGACCCCGAGACATCTCCCTGTGGGCTTGCTTCAACCGGTGCCTAATGGCGAACGCCCCTGGTCTCATGTTTCCATTGATTTTATGGGAGAGTTGCCTATGTCGAAGGGGTACTCCTTTATATTCATGGTGGTGGACAGGTTTTCTAAAATGGCTCATTTCGTGCCCCTCCGTGGTCTTCCTTCAGCAAAGGAATTGGCAATGGTGTTCGCCAGAGAAGTATTCCGGTTGCATGGAGTGCCTAGGGTACTGGTGTCTGACAGGGGGAGCCAGTTTGTGTCTAGATTTTGGAGGGCATTTTGCCAACAGATGGGCATACAGCTGTCCTTCTCCTCTGCCTACCATCCCCAGACCAATGGAGCCGCTGAACGAGCTAATCAGGGCTTGGAACAATTTCTCCGTTGTTTCGTTACTGACCATCATGATAATTGGTCCGACTTGTTGCCTTGGGCAGAGTTCGCCAGGAACTGTGCGGTCAATTCTTCATCTGGGAGCTCTCCGTTTCTGATTAATTATGGGTTCCAGCCCTGTTTGCTTCCAGACTCATTTCAGACGCAACAGATTCCAGCTCTGGATGAGCATATCGAGCAACTCCGTTCCACATGGGCACAAGTTCAGAGGGCACTTGGTCAGTCATTTCAGTGTCATCAGCGCCATGCTAATCGCAGAAGGCTTCCAGCGGTTTCCTTTCAGGTTGGGGATAGAGTATGGCTTTCCTCCAGAAATCTCAAGCTGCAGGTTCCGTCTAATAAGTTGGCTCCTCGGTTTATTGGTCCATACAGAGTTATTCGCAAAATTAACCCTGTCTCCTATGCACTAGACCTACCTGCATCCATGCGTATCCATAATGTGTTCCATGTGTCCCTTCTTAAGCCTCTGGTTTGCAATCGCTATACTACCACACCTGTGGTGCCAGGACCTGTTGAGGTCGAGGGCCAGGAGGAGTACGAGGTTCAGAGCATTATTGATTCCCGTAGGCTTAGAGGAAGGGTACAGTACCTGGTACATTGGAAAGGGTATGGTCCTGAGGATCGATCATGGGTGGATAGTACGGACCTTCATGCACCTAGGTTAACTAGGGCCTTTCATGCCAATTACCCGCAGAAACCTAAACCCTATTCTAGGAGAGGGGGTCTTTGAAAGGGGGGTACTATCACGGTGCCCGTGATTGGCTGCAGTTACTTGTCTGTCACCAGTAGGGGGCTTCTATTGGCTGTCTGCAGATAGCCCGCCTCTTATTGACTATTTAAACCTGGATTGGGCACCCTTTGAGTGCCCTTTCGTGTTGTTTCTGACCTTCTTGCTATCACTATGCTAGTGATAGCTGGGCCTCTGTTCCAGTGTTCCTGAGTTCCTGATCTCATGTGTTCCTGAGTTCCTGATCTCTACTGTTCCAGTGTTTCCTGCATGCTGAAGTACTTCCAGTCCTGGTTCCGGCCTAGTCTCTGGTGTTGCAGTTCCTGCTGAACTTCTCTGCTGTTTTCTGACCTGACTGATCGTTGCTGGTTCCTGTCATCTCATCACCTGTCTTCAGTATCCTGGCGACCTTCTGCCTGGTCGCGTTGGTGACATTGCTACAATTCCGTGTTGGTCCCAGCGTGCGGACGCTGGTTTGCTCCCAAGCCTTGCGGCTATACAAACTCGCTTGTTACACCAGTGTGCGGTCACTGGTTTGCTCCAAAGCCTATCAGCTATACAAATCTGTGTTGGTCCCAGCGTGCAGACGCTGGTTTGCTCCTAAGCCTTGCGGCTATACAAACTCGCTTGTTACACCAGTGTGCGGTCACTGGTTTGCTCCAAAGCCTATCAGCTATACAAATCTGTGTTGGTCCCAGCGTGCGGACGCTGGTTTGCTCCTAAGCCTTGCGGCTATACAAACTCACTTGTTACACCAGTGTGCGGTCACTGGTTTGCTCCAAAGCCTTTCAGCTATACAAATCTGTGTTGGTCCCAGCGTGCGGACGCTGGTTTGCTCCTAGCCTTGCGGCTATACAAACTCACTTGTTACACCAGTGTGCGGTCACTGGTTTGCTCCAAAGCCTTTCAGCTATACAAATCTGTGTTGGTCCCAGCGTGCGGACGCTGGTTTGCTCCTAAGCCTTGCGGCTATACAAACTCGCTTGTTACACCAGTGTGCGGTCACTGGTTTGCTCCAAAGCCTAACGGCTATACTATTCAGTGTTGTTTCCAGCGTGCGGACGCTGGTTTGCTCCAAAGCCTTGCTGCTTAACGATTCTGCTAATTTGCCAGTTCCATCTGACTGCTGCTATTATCTCTGGGCTGCCCTGCCCGGTATTGGTAAGGCCGGTAGAACCTTTTGCCACATTCCATCTGAGGTTGCCTTACCCGGTATTGGCAGGGCCGGTAGAGCCTACATTATGTATCTATTGAGGCTGCCTTGCCCGGTAATTTGGTAAGGCCGGTAAACCGTTATGCTATTCCATCTGCAGGTTGCCTTACCCGGTATTGGCAAGGCCGGTAGAGCCTAAAGACTGTCCTGTCCGGTATATTGACAGGACCGGTAGAGTCTGCCTTCTGTCTGTGCTATATTCTGTATATATATATTATGTATGTTATTGCCATCCTAAGTTATCATTTATTATTTCAATAAAATTGATTTTTTTTACCTAAAACTTGTGTCTGAGAGTCATAATAAACCGTGACAAAAAGAGAGTTCTTCCCTTCATCAAGTCTCGGCTGATGTTTGGGAACAGGAGGTTCAGTTTACTATGGGAGTGTTATTCTGAGGGAGAAAGGAACTATAAAAGAGGTATCCAGCTTATGATACAAGGCGTCACGTTACAACTGGTGGCAAGCAGCGGGATTCGGCTTATCCCAAGAAACTGAAACTGAGACCAGCATCCAGGGGGAGATATAGCCGCTGGCTTGACCCCGGTCTCAGCAGCGCAGCGAGCAGTGGATGGAGCAACAGCGAAACTGAGACCAGCATCCAGGGGGAGATATAGCCGCTGGCTTGACCCTGGTCTCAGCAGCGCAGCGAGCAGTGGGTGGAGCAACAGCAAAACTGAGACCAGCATCCAGGGGGAGATATAGCCGCTGGCTTGACCCCGGTCTCAGCAGCGCAGCGAGCAGTGGATGGAGCAACAGTGAAACTGAGACCAGCATCCAGGGGGAGATATAGCCACTGGCTTGACCCCGGTCTCAGCAACGCAGCGAGCAGTGGATAGAGCGTTGGTTCATCTGAACCAGCGGAAGCAGTGTTGCGGCGGGCTTGGCAAAGCCCTGGAGGATCTGCTGGAGTCCAGAGTTCAAGGGGGCCCCAACCTGTGGATGGCCAAAGCAACTATGGCTCAGCTCAGTCTATGGTTGTCTTTTGGGTAGAAATAGTCTGAAGACATGAGATCCCATATCCCTAACACACCAATATCTCCCATGGTCGCCACAGTTCCGTCACATATCTCCCCCTTGTCCACCTCCGACAGCCACAGCATGATCCACACGGGTCAGCTCGCTGCTGTCCGGAGTGGACACATAATCTGGTAATGCCATGTCCACAACAAGACTTTTGGGACAAGTACTGTTGTGGACATGGCACTACCAGATTATGTGTCCACTCCGGACAGCAGCGAGCTGACCCGTGTGGATCATGCTGTGGCTGTCGGAGGTGGACAAGGGGGAGATATGTGACGGAACTGTGGCGACCATGGGCGATATTGGTGTGTTAGGGATATGGGATCTCATGTCTTCAGACTATTTCTACCCAAAAGACAACCATAGACTGAGCTGAGCCATAGTTGCTTTCAATACATTGCTGGAATGCAGAGATGGGGGTTGGGTTTGGCTTCCACTATACTACAGTTCTGTGCTAAGGAATGTTAATTGATTCCTGCTGTGCTTCCTTGACCAATCAGAGGAGGTTATTGATGAGCCAGTTAAGAATGTATGATTTCAAGTCTTAATCTGCATTCTTATCCTGATAAGGATGCTGGTGACTGATTGGTCAAGCATAGAAACACTGTCCCAAGTATTCGTTTGCATGCTGATCTAGATAAGAGTCTCTGTAGTGTATATAACCTGTGTGTTTGAGTCAATAAAAGAGAGTTGTTCCCTTCATCAAGTCTCGGCTGATGTTTGAGAACAGGAGGTTCAGTTTACTATGGGAGTGTTATTCTGAGGGAGAAAGGATCTATAAAAGAGGTATCCAGCTTATGATACAAGGCGTCACATTACAATTAGGTCACCCTCAGCAGCAGCAGCATCACCTGACAGTTGTTGCCCTCTATTACCCTTATATTCCTCTAATCTTTCGGAGGTTTCAAACGATTTCTTTTTACTTTTACTATACAAAATTCACTACTACTTTGAGGACAGGTGTTATGGTGTCTCACTTTCTGATGCAGCAGGCGGTTCAGCTGCTACACCTTCCTCTATTATGCTTTTGCCAGCATCATCAACACTTGAATGTGACTTGTTGTCGTCTTCAGTGTTGTTCTTATATGGTTCTATATTTCTACTGAGATTGGTGGTGCTGAATCTAGTTTTGCTGGGACCTTGACAAACTGATCCTCCCTTGGAGTAAAGGGATCATCATCATTGATTGCACACGCTGCAACAACCTATCACGGTGCCCGTGATTCGTGCTATCCTGTGTCTATCACTTGCTGGGAGTTCCTCATTGGCTGTCTGCTAATAGCCCACCTCACACAGCCTTTTTAAACCCAGTCTGGGCACTCCCAGGTTGCCCTTTCGTGGTGTTTCTGACATTACTTGTCCTGACCTGCTTGTCAGGCTCTTGGGCCTGAGGTACCTGTGTTCCAGTGTTCCAGTGATCCAGTGTTCCAGTGTGCCGGTGCTCCTGTGTTCCAGTACTTCGACTGTTGATCATTCCTGAGATCCTGAGTCTCCTGCCTGCTTTCCTTTCCAGCCGGTTCCGGTTACCATCCGTGGCTCCAACAGTTCCGGTCATCTGTCAGTGCAGCGGTGCTCGCCCCCGTGGATCCTCCGCTTGATCTCATGGCTCTTGCTCCACCCACTGTAGCTGAGGCGACATTGTTCTTGTTTCGCTCCGGTGACTTATTACTGTTGGTCCCAGCGTGCGGACGCTGGTTAGCTCCATTATCCTGGTGGCGCATAATACTGTTGGTCCCAGCGTGCGGACGCTGGTTTACTCCATTAAACCTGGTGGCGCTAGTTACTGTTGGTCCCAGCGTGCGGACGCTGGTTAGCTCCATTATCCTGGTGGCGCATAATACTGTTGGTCCCAGCGTGTGGACGCTGGTTTACTCCATTAAACCTGGTGGTGCTAGTTACTGTTGGTCCCAGCGTGTGGATGCTGGTTTTCTCCATTACCCTGGTGGCGCTTGTTACTGTAGGTCCCAGCGTGCGGACGCTGGTTTACTCCATTATACCTGGTGGCGCTTATTACTGTTGGTCCCAGCGTGCGGACGCTGGTTTACTCCATTTAACCTGGTGGCACTTGCTCCTGTTGGTCCCAGCGTGCGGACGCTGGTTTACTCCATTATACCTGGTGACTCATATTACTGTTGGTCCCAGTGTGCGGACGCTGGTTGCTCCATTAAGCCTGGTTTGCTCCTTGACTATTCAGATACTGAGGTCAGGTTGCTGTCCAATTTCTTATGCAGTTGTCTTGTATTCTCTGGCAAGAGACTTCTGCTAAGCAAGACCATTGATCCTATTCCACTCTACTGTCACAGTCATCTGACAGCCAGGTCTCCTCTCTTGGGCTGCCCTGCCCGGTATTGGTAAAGCCGGTAGAACCTACTTACGTTACCATCGTTAGGTTGCCTATACCCGGTATAGGCAGGGCCGGTAGAGCCTACTATCAGTGTTCCTTCAGGCTGCCCTGCCCGGTATTGGTAAGGCCGGTAAAACCTGTACTTGCTGCCACCTTAAGGTTGCCTTACCCGGTATTGGCAGGGCCGGTAGAGCCTACACTCAGTACTCCTTTGGGCTGCCTTGCCCGGTATTGGTAAGGCCGGTAGAACCGGTACGTTCATCTCACGGTTGCCTTACCCTGTATAGGCAAGGCCGGTAGAGCCTATTGCTATTTTGCATCTGTCACTTGGGTTGCCTTGTCCGGTATTGTTGGTAAGGCCGGTAGAACCTATTCTCGTTGTCATTTATTGTTGTATTGTCATATATGTTGATACCCTATGGGGATTGCCTTAACTTTTCAATAAAGTTACGTTTTTACCAAACCTTAAGTCTGAGAGTCTTCAAATACTGTGACACAACCATTGCTGCAGTAGGTTTTTGGACTACTACTTTCTACTACTTTCTCACGTCCCTACACTGCTCCACCCCTCCCCCATTCCCCTTGTGCATTTGCTGGACATTCTTCAACTCCACTGTGTTTTTTTACTGTACAGTGCACAACACAACTGAGCTGAATGATGCCTTGCCTAAGCCCAGTCAGCTGTCTGTCACTGTCACCTAAGATACTTAGTTTTTTATTCTTTTTTTATTTTTTATTTAAATTATTTTATTTTTTTAAGTTATCCACCCTGTTGTCTTATCACAGTCTGTCCAAAAAAATTATAACTGAAAAAGAAAATCAATAATGTCTTTCCCCAGACTTCCCCACCCAGCACAGGCACAATAACAGCAAGATCAGCAAGCAAATAGGTTGCCTGTGTCTTGCCTGTCAGTCACATGGAATTTTGGAGTATTTGGGGGACAACCTCCTTCCTCCCTTCTTATCCCCTAGAGTGCCCCCAGACTCCCCTAATACAGAGAACAAATGTCCTACCTAAATGACTTCCTAAACTAAATTTCAATTCCCCTTTATTTGCCTATCTCCTCTAGCTAAAAACATGCTGCTCTCTCCTCTCACAAACACAGAATGGCTGCTGTGAGAGCCTGACAGCTTTTTATATGGCTGTAGAAAACTTTTGTGTGGTGTAGAAATATTTCTTCCCATTGATTTCAATGGGTGGAAAAGGTGGAAAAAAGCGAAAAACTGCACTTTTCGCAGGAAATTTTTCGCCAAACTGAAAGTGCCATTATTCGCCAATTTCAGTTTGAGGCGAACATTTTTGCCCATCCCTACCAAAGACTCATCTTGCCCCATTGTTTGGGAGGCCCACAAGTGTGTAGTCAGGGGCCAATTCATCAAATTAGGGTGCATCAAGCAAAGGGAAAAGAGGAAACGTATTACCCATATTTTAGATACCATTCGGACTCTAGACTTGCGCCATAAATCCTCTCTTCTGCCCTAGGATCGCTAAGAACTAGATCTAGTGAGAGAGGAACTTTCTTCCATTCTGCGCACATCCACTAGAATGTCCTTTATGTGGCTAAAATATAAGAACTATATCTCGGGAGACAAATGCAAAGTCTATTTTGCGACTTATACAGATTAAACATAAACCTACTTCGGTAGTGAAAATAAATGACTCCCATGGCCAAGCGGTCTCCTCCTATCCAGACATTGCGGACACCTTTAAATCATACTATGAAACACTATATAAACTGCCACCCCCCTCCTTTCCAGGACAAACCTTCTCATATTAGGGCGATTAAAACATTCTTATCAAAAGCCAGCCTGCCCACTTTACCATGTGATTCCACAAAGGAGTTGGAACTAACCATCTCCTTGGAAAAGTTTCATTTGGCTATTGACTCGATGGCCTCCGGAAAGAGCCCTGGCCCGGATGAATTCTCTTTCAAGTATTATAAATCCTTCAGGTCCTCCCTATAACCTTTTTTTGCTGGATACTTTTAATGCAATTATGCCGGGAGTCCCTTTCCCTAAACAATCTCTTGAAGCCCATATAGTGGTCTTACCGAAGCCAAATAAGCACCCCCAAGTCTGCTCCAGTTATCGTCCTATCTCATTATTAAATGTAGACCTAAAACTTTTTGCAAAAATCCTGGCTAATCGCCTTAAAGCCTATGTACCTAACATTATACATCTAGATCAAAACGGCTTTGTGCCTGGCAGGGAGGCCAGACTTAATACATCTCCCCCGGTTTCTCTGATCTACCACTCAATAAAGTATCATATACCCTTGCTTTTTCTAGCAACCGATGGTGATCGAGTGATTGGACGTTTCTGAGGGAAACTCTCCTGACTATCGGACTTGACCCTGCTATGATGCATGGGATTAGGTCCCTTTATTCCAACCCCACTGCAAAGGTATTGGTGAATGGCAGTTCTCCGATCCTTTTCATATACGCAACGGCATGAGACAAGGGTGCCCCCTTTCGACATTACTTTTCATACTTACTTTAGAGCCAATACTTTCCGTCATCCATTCTGACCCAAGCGTAATGGGCATTCAAACCAGCGCCTATGAATTTAAAGTATCTGCGTATGCTGATAATACTCTTTTCTTTATAACTGAACCACGATCCTCATTACAAGGTCTTCTACACCATTTGACAGAATTTTCTAATGTATCCCAGGCAAAAATTAACTACTGAAAATCCGATATTTTAAATCTGAATCTGGATAGTGTGTCGGTAGCATCTCTGCAAGCGTCCTAATTGTTTAGATGGTCTTCTTCACACATACCCTTCCTCGGCATATCCCTCTCATCTAACCTAATGACTTTATCTGATGACAATTTGTCCCCCCTCCTCAAGTTTATACAATCAGATTTGTCTTGGTGGAAAGGCTTATATATTTCATGGCTTGACAGAGACAATCTCTTGAAGATGGTCATCCTGCCTACAATATTATACATTTTCAATGTTCTCCCGATACTTATGTCTCCCAGATGTCTAAATGTCACGGTGTGACTAGGAAATGAACACACTGACAAGAATAGATGAACTTAATATAAAACTTTATTAAGTACAATAAAGACAGGTAATAAGGAAACAGGCTGGTGGTAACAAATGACAACAGTAGTATAGTAATGACACTAAGTGGCAGTAGATACTGACACACCTTCAAAAGACCAGGGAGGAACAGTGGACTCACTTTCTTCACCCTTCACCAGGCAGGTGAACAGTAATGAAATGGCCCTTTGACTACACAGGTAGATGCGAGGATAGTGCGGGTACACCGCATACACGGAATGAATGGCACACCTTCACGAGACCAGGGAGGAATAGTGAACTCACTTTCCTCACCCTTCACTAGACAGATGAGCAATAATGGAAAGGCCCTGGGACTCACACAGGTAGATGCAATAACAGTGCGAGTACTCCTCGCGTATGTCTGGATAGTGCACCTTCACGAGACCAGGGAGGAACAGTGGACTCACTTTCCTCACCCTTCACTAGGCAGGTGAACAGTAACGGAATGGCCCTTGGACTTACACGGTAGATGTGAGGGCAGTGCTGAGCACTCCCACACATACACAGTCGGCAGGAAATGAAAGAGCGCACCAATACCCTGACAGGGTATACAATAGGCTGATAGCCAATACTGAGGCTCGGTAAGGCAGCACGCAAACCGGGATGGCCACGGGAGGTCAAACACACGGTATAACCGACAAGCGCCGCTAACGGAAGCGAGCGCAGAGTGGAATGCACAGGCAACACAGAAACCAAACCGAGGCACGGAATGGTAAAGGAGCGCAACAACTGAGAGTAAACCAAGAGGCAGCCAATGGTCAGAACCGGATTGGGTAGTCAGACGTTGCCAGTGGTCGTAGCCGGAGTGGGTAGTCAGACGTAGCCAGGGGTCAGAGCCGGAAAGGGATAGTCAGACGTAGCCAGGAGTCAGAACCAGACGGGTAGTCAGACGTAGCCAGGTAATGCACAGGAACAGTAATGGACCAACACAGCAATAAGCTCAGGTACACCACGAAAGGGCAAAGGTAATGACACAGGCTGAGGTTTAAAAACCCTGACAGGTGGGTGGAGCGATGACCTCACCAACATGTTGACCTACAAGAATAGCGACTCAGTAAGAGCGTCAGCCAGGAAGTAAATAATGTCGCACTTATGGCAATATTGCAAGAGGCAATCACAGGGCACCACTATACTGAAACAGTTACACTCCCTTTTTGTGGCCTTCATTTGGGCAAATAAAAGACCTAGGATCCATTATGATCTTTTGTCTAGTTCCCAATCTAGGGGAGGGCTACATTTTCCAGATATAGTACGCTACCATAAAGCATTTGCTTTGACTAAAATATTTGACTTCCTCCCGTCTAGATCCAAGAGGTGGACAAACACATTGGATACTGTGTTGGGAAATATATCATTGGTTCAGCTCTTATGGACTCCTCATCAGCTTATCCCAAAATCCTGTTATAACCATGTCATTTTAGGGCACATCCTGATGTATTGGCGGTCAATAAATGACACTTTCTTCCTTGCTCCATCCCCCTTCCCCCTTTGCTTTCTGGTGGGGAACTCCGCCTTCCCACAAGGCGTATCGGATCCAACCAGATGGAAAGAAATGGGCCTTGATACTTTAGCAGCACTGTCACAGAATAGCTGTTTTATGTCATTCGATTTACTTAGGATGAAATTAGGCCATGTTTTAACTCCATGGTGGATTCTTCTTCAAGTCCGTCATTGGTTCTTAATGGAATCTAAACGGGGTGTGTTTGATAGAGACCTCTCCAAATTCAAAACCTTACTTCATGATTCTCCTCTTCGTCTTAGACCCCTATCCATCTGTCACTCCCTATTGAAGGAGTCTCCTAATAATGATATGCCCTACTTCTTGGGGGAATGGTATAGGGAGCTGAACTTACCTCATGCTCAAGTCACCTGGTCATGGATATTGAAATGTAACATTCAAGCCAGAGATTCTAAAACATGTCTTCTCATCTCTTGCTGGTCTACAACTCCTTTATGTCTACATTGTGTTTGTAACTCCTCTTCTAAGATTTGCTGGCGATTAGTGATGAGCGAGCACCCCAATGCTCGGGTGTTCGGGTGCTCTGACCGAGCACCTCCTGAGGCTCGAGTGCTCGGCCGAGCACCCGAGCCCCATTGAAGTCAATGGGAGGACTCGAGCATTACACCAGGCACCCCCTGCTCTGATGAGGGGAGGGTGCCTGGTCCATAGGAAAAGGGAAGAAAGGATGGAAACACCACAGAAATGGTTCAGGGACAGCATAGGGAGGATGTCTGGATGCATCTTGGACTCCAACATCGCTGCTGGGAACGATCTTTCGCCCGTAGTACGCCATTTTTACAGACTGACCATAAAACACACAAAAAGGAAAATAAAAACGACTTTAGGCGAAAAATTGTTACCAAACAATATTTGCTGTATATTTACTTGTATATCATCTGCAAATTCTCCCAAAAATTTCCTTGATTTTCTGAAGTGAGGCCATGATTAAGAGGGAAACGTGCGCAGAGGCAAATTCTCCCAAAAATTTTCTTGATTTTCTGAAGTGAGGCCATGATTAAGAGGGAAACGTGCGCAGAGGCAAATTCTCCCAAAAATTTCCTTGATTTTCTGAAGTGAGGCCATGATTAAGAGGGAAACGTGCGCAGAGGCAAATTCTCCCAAAAATTTCCTTGATTTTATTGAACTGAGGCCATGATTAAGAGGGAAACGTGCGCTGAGCTGACCATCTAAAACATTATGGGTGAGGATCTGCTGCAGAGCTGACCATCCTAAACATTATATGCGAAGGCCCGCTAGTGAGCTGACGCTATAAAACATTATATGAGAGGGCCCGCTAGAGAGCTGACCCAATAAAACATTATATGAGAAGGCCCGCTGGTGAGCTGACCTATACAAATATTGTCAAACAGGGCCCGCTGGTGAGCTGGCCCTATATAAAAATTATATCACAGGGCCCGCTGGTGAGCTGGCCCTATATAAAAATTATATCACCGGGTATATGGAAGAGAGTCAACCATATACCCGTTTTTTGGGTGGAAGGGGTGAATGGGAATACAGAGTATTCCCATCATTGTAAATAAAATAACATATATAAAGTCACTTTATGTTCCCCCGGGGCTTTCCTCCAGTGGAGTGGAGAAGTCAGGGGAAATCCAGGCCTTGTTCATTTTTATAAGTGTCAACCTATCAGCATTGTCGGTGGAAAGGCGGATACGCTTATCTGTTATGATGCCACTAGCAGCACTAAATACCCGCTCAGACAGAACGCTGGCGGCAGGGCAGGCCAGCACCTCCAAGGCGTAGAGTGCCAGTTCATACCACGTGTCCAGCTTGGACACCCAGTAGTTGTAAGGCACAGAGGGATCATTGAGGACGCTGACACGGTCTGCTACGTACTCCTTCACCATCTTCCAAAACTTTTCCCTCCTTGTGACACTAGGCTGCGCATCAGGGTGAGGGTGCTGGCGGGGTGTCATGAAGGTGTCCCACGCCTTGGAGAGTGTTGCCCTGCCTTTGTCGGAACTGCTGTGTGCTCCCCTTTTCTCCCCTTCTCGGTTGGCCAAGGTAGCACGTACTCTGCCGCCAGCGTTGTCAGATGGAAAATTTTGGAGCAATTTTTCAACAAGAACCTTCTGGTATTGCACCATTTTGCTTGTCCTCTC
Source organism: Rhinophrynus dorsalis (assembly GCA_037306005.1). Taxonomy (NCBI): domain Eukaryota; kingdom Metazoa; phylum Chordata; class Amphibia; order Anura; family Rhinophrynidae; genus Rhinophrynus; species Rhinophrynus dorsalis. The sequence continues at coordinate 649,172,039 of CM074718.1, forward strand.
CACCGGAGGAATGAGAGATGAGAAATTCTCTTTGTAGCGGGGGTCCAGAAGGGTGAACACCCAGTAATCCGTGTTGTCTAAAATGCGTACAACGCGTGGGTCACGGGAAAGGCAGCCTAACATAAAGTCAGCCATGTGTGCCAGAGTACCAACAGTCAAGATTTCGCTGTCCTCACCAGGAGGATGACTCTCAATATCCTCATCCTCTTCCTCCTCTTCTGCCCACCCACGCTGAAGAGATGGAACTAAAGTTCCATGGCTACCCTCTGTAGCGGAGGCAACCGTGTCTTCCTCCTCCTCCTCCTCCTCCTTCTCCGCCTCCTCCAATTGTCGCTGAGAAGACGAAGTGAGGGTGCTCTGGCTATCACCTTGTGTAAGCTCTTCCTCCCCCATTTCCACCTCTTCCACATGCAAAGCGTCGGTTTTAATTGTGAGCAGCGAGCGTTTCAGTAGACACAGAAGTGGGATGGTTACACTGATAATAGCGTTATCGCCGCTCACCATCTGTGTCGATTCCTCAAAATTGCGTAAAACCTCACAGAGGTCTGACATCCATTCCCACTCCTCACTTCTGATTACAGGAAGTTGAACGGAGAGGCGACGACCGTGTAACAGCTGGTACTCCACTACTGCCCTCTGCTGCTCACAAAGCCGGGCCAACATGTGGAAGGTGGAGTTCCAGCGCGTGCTCACGTCACACAGCAGCCGGTGAGCTGGCAATTGTAAGCGCTGCTGCAGCTTCAACAGGCCGGCCGAAGCTGTAGATGACTTACGGAAATGTGCACACACGCGGCGCACCTTGGTCAAGAGATCATGCACATTGGGGTAGGTTTTTAGAAATCGCTGAACCACTAAATTAAATACATGCGCTAGGCATGGTACGTGTGTGAGCTTGCCGAGCTCCAAAGCCGCCACCAAGTTACGCCCATTATCACACACAACCATGCCTGGTTGCAGGTTGAGTGGCGAGAGCCATTGCTCGGTCTGGTGACTAATCCCCTGCAACAGCTCTGAGGCCGTGTGCTGTTTGTCCCCAAGGCAGATCAGCTTCAGCACGGCCTGTTGACGCTTCCCCACTGCAGTGCTACACTGCTTCCAGCTACTGGCTGATGGGGGAGTGGCGCTGCGTGTAGAGAATTCGGAGGTGGAAACGGAGGAGGAGGAGCCAATAACGTAGGTGCTGGCGGAAACCCTGATGGAGGTAGGGCCCGCAATCCTCGGCGTGGGTAGCACCCGTGCCATCCCAGGGTCCGAGTCGCTCCCAGCCTCCACGACATTCACCCAGTGTGCCGTCAGGGAAATGTAGCGTCCCTGGCCACAAGCACTTGTCCATGTGTCAGTCGTTAAGTGGACCTTCCCAGTAACTGCATTGGTCAGGGCACGGGTGATGTTACGGGACACATGGTGGTGTAATGCGGGGATGGCACACCGGGAAAGTAGTGGCGGCTGGGGACCGCGTACCGAGGGACAGCTGCTGCCATCAGGCTGCGGAAGGACTCAGTGTCCACAAGCCTAAATGGCAGCATTTCGATGGCCAGTAATTTTGAAAGGTGTGAGGTTAGTGCTATGGCCTGTGGGTGGGTGGCTGGGTATTTTCTCTTGCGCTCAAATGCCTGGGGTAACGACATTTGGACGCTGTGCTGGGACAGGGAAGTGGATGTGGTCGCTAATGGTGCTTCAGATGGTACAGGTGCAGGGCGGGAGGTATGCGGGCCTGCGCCTTCGACAGGCGATTAGCCGGCACCGAAAACAGGGGAAGAGGAGGCAGTGGTGTGGCCTGCAGACACAGATGGGCGATCCAGGCGTTCCTCCCACTTACTACGGTGCTTGGATGCCATGTGTCGGATCATGCTGGTGGTGGTGAGGTTTCTAGTGTTCATGCCTCGGCTCATTCTGGTGTGGCACAGGTTGCAAACTACAATTCTTTTGTCGTCCGCACTTTCCTTAAAAAAACGCCATACCGCGGAACACCTACCCCTTGGCAAGGGAGATTTACGCAAGGGGGTGCTCCGTGGAACATTTGCGGGCCGGTTTGGTGCGGTCCGCCTTCTTTCTGTAGCCACACCACTGCCTCTTCCAGCCTGTTGCGGTGCTGCAGATGGCTCACCCTCAGGACTGCTGTCATCGCTCGGCTCTACACCTTCCCAGGTGGGGTCAGTCACCTCATCGTCCACCAAGTCCTCCTCCACTTCCTCACTCTGATCATCCTCCTCGTGTCTTGATCCCACCACATACTCAGTCATTGACAACTGTATAACATTCTCCTCAACAAGGTCTTGAGACGGAAATAGTGGTTGATTTAATGGCAACTGTGTCTCATCATCATCATCATCATCCACTACTTCCTTTGACCTTAAATGCCGTTCACATCTGTCATCTTCTTGTGATTGGGTACCCTCTAGAGGTTGTGAATCAGGGCACAAGATGTCATGTTCCTCTGCAAGCGTGCTTGGAGAGAGGGTCAAATGAAGGATTGGTGATGAGACGAGCTCCTCACTATATCCCAGTGTGGGATCACTTCTTTGACCAGACCGTGTATGGTGGGAGGAAGGATGATCAGAGTGAGGATTATGTTGACCAGACTCTTGGCTACTGAGAGTGGACTTGGTGGAAGACAGGGTGGTGCTTAACCGACTGGAAGCAGTATCAGCTGACATCCAACCGACCACCTGTTCGCAGTGGTCGGACCTCGAGAGTGATGTCCTGCGACGCCCTGTGAAATGAGACATGAAGCTAGGTATGGTGGATGTCTTTCTTTCTTGTGCTCTGGCACCAGGCACAGTTTCTCCGCGTCCTGACCCGCGCCCTGAACTATCAGGATCACGTCCACTTCCCCGTCCCTTTTTACCCGCCTTCTTCATCTTACACGGAATATGTGACTTTAATATTTGAGTTTGAAAACTTAACAGTATTTCTTCCTATTCTGCAACTGTGCAGAGTACACAGAATAGGCTGCTAAACTGCGGTGACACACACTGAATGGAATATGTGACTTTAATATTTGAGTTTGAAAACTTAACAGTATTTCTTCCTATTCTGCAACTGTGCAGAGTACACAGAATAGGCTGCTAAACTGCGGTGACACACACTGAATGGAATATGTGACTTTAATATTTGAGTTTGAAAACTTAACAGTATTTCTTCCTATTCTGCAACTGTGCAGAGTACACAGAATAGGCTGCTAAACTGCGGCGAAGCACACTGAATGGAATATGTGACTTTAATATTTGAGTTTGAAAACTTAACAGTATTTCTTCCTATTCTGCAACTGTGCAGAGTACACAGAATAGGCTGCTAAACGGCGGTGACACACACTGAATGGAATATGTGACTTTAATATTTGAGTTTGAAAACTTAACAGTATTTCTTCCTATTCTGCAACTGTGCAGAGTACACAGAATAGGCTGCTAAACGGCGGTGACACACACGGAATGGAATATGTGACTTTAATATTTGAGTTTGAAAACTTAACAGTATTTCTTCCTATTCTGCAACTGTGCAGAGTACACAGAATAGGCTGCTAAACGGCGGTGACACACACTGAATGGAATATGTGACTTTAATATTTGAGTTTGAAAACTTAACAGTATTTCTTCCTATTCTGCAACTGTGCAGAGTACACAGAATAGGCTGCTAAACGGCGGTGACACACACTGAATGGAATATGTGACTTTAATATTTGAGTTTGAAAACTTAACAGTATTTCTTCCTATTCTGCAACTGTGCAGAGTACACAGAATAGGCTGCTAAACGGCGGTGACACACACTGAATGGAATATGTGACTTTAATATTTGAGTTTGAAAACTTAACAGTATTTCTTCCTATTCTGCAACTGTGCAGAGTACACAGAATAGGCTGCTAAACGGCGGTGACACACACTGAATGGAATATGTGACTTTAATATTTGAGTTTGAAAACTTAACAGTATTTCTTCCTATTCTGCAACTGTGCAGAGTACACAGAATAGGCTGCTAAACGGCGGTGACACACACTGAATGGAATATGTGACTTTAATATTTGAGTTTGAAAACTTAACAGTATTTCTTCCTATTCTGCAACTGTGCAGAGTACACAGAATAGGCTGCTAAACGGCGGTGAGACACACTGAATGGAATATGTGACTTTAATATTTGAGTTTGAAAACTTAACAGTATTTCTTCCTATTCTGCAACTGTGCAGAGTACACAGAATAGGCTGCTAAACGGCGGTGACACACACTGAATGGAATATGTGACTTTAATATTTGAGTTTGAAAACTTAACAGTATTTCTTCCTATTCTGCAACTGTGCAGAGTACACAGAATAGGCTGCTAAACGGCGGTGACACACACTGAATGGAATATGTGACTTTAATATTTGAGTTTGAAAACTTAACAGTATTTCTTCCTATTCTGCAACTGTGCAGAGTACACAGAATAGGCTGCTAAACGGCGGTGACACACACTGAATGGAATATGTGACTTTAATATTTGAGTTTGAAAACTTAACAGTATTTCTTCCTATTCTGCAACTGTGCAGAGTACACAGAATAGGCTGCTAAACGGCGGTGACACACACTGAATGGAATATGTGACTTTAATATTTTAGTTTGAAGACTTAACAGTATTTCTTCCTATTCTGCAACTCTGCACAGTACACAGAATGTGCTGCTAAACTGCGGCGAAGCAAACTGAATGGAATATGTGACTTTGATATTTGAGTTTGAAGACTTAACAGAATTTCTTCCTATTCTGCAACTCTGCACAGTACACAGAATGTGCTGCTAAACTGCGGCGACGCACACTGAATGGAATATGTGACTTTGATATTTTAGTTTGAAGACTTAACAGTATTTCTTCCTATTCTGCAACTCTGCACAGTACACAGAATGTGCTGCTAAACTGCGGCTTCGCACACTGAATGGAATATGTGACTTTGATATTTTAGTTTGAAGACTTAACAGAATGTGCTCTAATCTGCAACTTTGCACACTAAACTTAATGTGCTCTAATCTGCAACTTTGCACACTAAACAGAATGTGCTCTAATCTGCAACTTTGCACACTAAACAGAATGTGCTCTAATCTGCAACTGTGCACACTAAACAGAATGTGCTCTAATCTGCAACTTTGCACACTAAACAGAATATATATATTTTTTTTTTTTTTTTTCCCCCCCACACAAAATAACCTGCTACCCCCACACACAGTAGTCCTAAAAAGGACTTTTGGTTCTTTTTTTTCACAATTTAGCTTTTTTTCCTCCCTACACTGACTTTCCCTTCCTATCCTCAGCTCTCCCTGGCTAAGACTGAGCCGAACTCGCTGGTCAGGTGCTATACAGCACCCGACCACGGGTTCTGGCCAGCCAATCAGTGTAATGCCAGCAGCCAACATGGCTGCTGGCATTACACTGATGTCAGAGCCTCCCTGCACGTTTATTGGCTGCGCAGCAGCCGCAAAACGTGCGGGGAGGAGACCCGAACATGGCGGGCGAGCACACGCGGTACTCGTACGAGTACCGCCATGTGCCGAGCAGAGCGATGCTCGAGCCGATCCGAGCATCGGCCGAGCATGCTCGCTCAACACTACTGGCGATGTCTTTCCGACACAGGGTCAGTGCCACATATATGGTGGACTTGTTCATTAATCCAAACATTTTGGTTCTCTATACTGGATCAAATACATAAACTGCTTTGGGTTCAAATTCCCCTGGACCCTCTTGTTTGCTTATTTTCCTATAAGTCCCATATCTCATTAACCTTACCTTCAGGGCTCTGGAGTATGGTTCGCTCACTTTTGGCTTTGGCTAAATCTCTTATACCTACATATTGGTGAGATGATCATCCACCTCTCCTCTCGAGGTGGTTTATGAAAATTGAAGAATTCTACAACATGGAACGGCTCCACTCGCTCTCTACTGGTATATATGAGCAATTCTCTTCACGGTGGCAGTGGTAGACAGCCCACACATCCTCATTGTCCCAACCCTTATAAGTGGAGATGATATCTCTAGTGTTCTCTGGGATTTGATTTTATTTCTATCCATTCAATTGGTATGGCTTTTGCCATGTCCCGACTCAGTCTGGAGAGAATCCTCCTCCTCTTTTTTTTTGTTTTCTCTATCCTTCCCTATAACCCCTATTTGTTCTCACTTTTCATATGCAATTTGTTCAGGAATTCCTTTTCTTAGATAATCTTTACAAGTTATTCTATGTATGTGTACATTATCCTTATACTTTAAGAGATTACCTGTTGTCTTTGTGTTTTAATTTATTGTATGTTTATGCTTTACTTCCTATGTGATGTATCGCAATTATTTCGATAAAGCATTAAAAAAAATAAATAAAAAAATAAACTTCTCATCAAGCTTCAAATGAATAGACTGATCTGCATTATTTGAAACTGAGTGACACTGACTTAAAGGTTTAGTAATGTTTCACAAAAAAAAGCAACTCCAATTTATCATCATAGTATTTGGGCCATGGAGAATGTTATTTCAATACTGTCAGAGCTGTAGTTCAAGAGTAATTGAATGACAAAGTACCCCCCTCCCTCCCCTTTTACTGATGTAACACTGCTCACCTCAGAGCAGCAAGACTGTCCAGATGGATCACAGAGAAGGAAAATCTTCAGTGAGCATAAGGGAAAAACCTGTCAAGGCGGACAGGATTTCCTTATGTTCACAGTAAGAAGATTGTCCCTTGCTGTGATCTGTCTGGTCAAGTGACCAGATTCCACATCTGAGGGGAGGTGGCTTACACTAGGTAAAAAGGGTGGGAGGGGGATACTTTATTATTGAACTAGAACTCTGACAGCATTGAAATAACAATCTCCATGGCCCAAATACTATGAGGATTGATCAGATCTGCTTTTTTGTGAACCATTACTATCCCTTTAAAGAGTTTGCAAACTATAAAGTGGTCAGTTGCAGAATAGAATTAGTTCTGATATCATATTTTATTTATAAATGTTTTACCAGGAAGAATACATTGACATTTCTCTTGTTTTCAAGTATGTCCTGGATAGCTGTCAGTAAAGGGCTACATAGTTACACAAATTGAGAAACATTATATATACATACACATATAAATATACATATATATTAAATATTAAAATTATATACAGTTACATACTTTTTTTAGATATAAAGAAGTGTTTACTTTTAAGGATTTTAGACTGGGAGCAGATCTGATTATTTCAGGCAGATTTTTCCAGGCTTTTGGAGCTCTGAAGGAGAAGGCAGATTGTCCTGCTTCTTTCTTGTATTGTGATATACACAGTGAATTATTAGCAGTGGAGCGGAGGTTATAGCTATATAAATGTGGTATTAAAGCTAAACTGTAGTGAATGCACAAATACATCTCCACTGCAGTTTTTATGCAATCTTAGTGCCTATTCTACAGAATATGAGTGCTTTAGTGTGCCCATAGACTGCCCTACTGACCTCCCATTGGCACAAGCAGTATTTTAGTAAATTTCTGTTAGACAAGCATAGGGTATTCCCAGCACTATGATTTATCCAGGACGTGGTTTAAAATGTAGTAGTAGTGGTATAAGCCTTTGTTTTGTGTTGCTGTCAGCGCGGCTTACCTTAGCATCGGCCAGTAGCCGGCCGCATCCATGTCCCTGCCGACTCCCATACCGGGACTCTGTATGCGGCTCACTTCCGCATTGCTCTCTTCCTCGAGCAGGCGCAAGTCAGCTGGTAGTTCCAGTGATGTCATGCACCTCTCATAAAGGGGTAGGGGCTGGTTTTATGCTCCACCCCCTCTGTCTCACATTGGTATATAAACTGCCTGGACACCATCTCATTTGCCCTTTCATGGTGTCCAGTGCAGTAGCGCTTGTTACCTTGCTCTTGTGCTGACCCTTGCCTGGCTGACTCTCTGCTCCATTTATGACCCTGGCCTGGCTGACTCTTTGCTTCATGTATGATCCTTGACTAAGTCTGACTATCCATTCTGGTGCCGACCTGTGGCTCTGGCTGACTACCTGCCCCGTGTTTGACCCCTGGCATAGTCTGACTATCCATTCTGGAGCTGAAATGTGGCTCTGGCTGACCCTTTGCTCCATGTATGATCCATGGCTAAGTGTGACTATCCATTCTGGTGCCAACCTGTGGCTCTGGCTGACTACCCGCTCTATGTTTGACCCCTGGCGTATTCTGACTATCCATTCTGGTGCTGACCTGTGGCTCTGGCTGACTTACTGCTCCATGTATGACCCTTGGTTAAGTCTGACTATCCATTCTGGTGCAGACCTGTGGCTCTGGCTGACTACACGCTCTGTGCTTGACCCCTTGGCATAGTCTGACTAGCCAGTCTGGTGCTGACCTGTGGCTCTGGCTGACTTACTGCTCCATGTATGACCCTTGGCTAAGTCTGACTATCCATTGTGGTGCAGACCTGTGGCTCTGGCTGACTACCCGCTCTGTGCTTGACCCCTTGACATAGTCTGATTAGCCAGTCTGGTGCTGACCTGTGGCTCTGGCTGACTATTACTCCCGTTGCCAGTGGGTATTGCCATTGCCTGTTTCTGTCCTAGTCCTGCTGGGTCATATCCCCGGTTATTAGCTATCACTTGTGAGACCCCCTGAAGCAGTCACCTATTTCTGGTAGGAATCTCTTGCTCTAGTTTCCGGATTATTCTCACCCTAGGCTCTGGTCCGCTTCCTTCTGTTTACCTCTGCTTATTTAATAAAGGTAGACACATGTTCCCACTCACACAAATTGACTCTATTGTTTGTATCTGCCCAGGTTTTCTTTCTCCATAGCACTAAGGGTCCACAGGGGACTAGTTAATAACACTGAATCTCGGGTGTCAGCTAGACCCCGTAGCATCATCACCCTGTAAATCAAACATACATATTAACTATCTCATTAAATGCCGGTAAATGGCCAACACTCTCTAATACATGCAAACACATGAGACATTAATGTTTTCAAGAATGGGAACACATGGTGAAGACAATGGAGGTCACAAAAAGACAGGGTTCATTCTTAGGGTGACAACCATTCCATCACAATCTGCATCATTTGAAATCAACAGGTAAACTGACTGAAAGAGTTTGCACTCTATAAAGCGGTCAGTCTCAAAATATAAAATGAACTCTAATCTCAGATAAATATGGTGTTAAAGCTATACTGGAGTGAATGCACAAATCTGGCTGCACTACAGTTTTTATCCAACCTCGGTGCCTATTCTATAGATTATGAGTGCTTTAGTGCATATCAGACAACATAATCCTCAGTCTTTAAGACTTTAAAACATGTTACTCCTGCCCTATAGTGTGTGCAGGAAAATGGTGTAAAGTTATACCATTTCCTCTGTGTCTTATTTAGTTCAAAACATTAAACAAAGAGCAGAGCAAAGGAATACCCCAAAATGCCCATAGCCTGTCTTACTGCCCTCCCGTTGGCACAAGCAGCATTTAAGGGACAATTTTTGGCATACTGTAAGTATTTTAGCAAATTAGGCAAGTATAGGGTATTCCCACCACTATGATTTATCCAGTATGTGGTTTATAATGTAGTAAATCCATAGCACTGGTTTAAGTAAAGTAATACAGCAAGTAGCATTGCTATTTAAAGCCTTTGTGTTGTGTTCCATAAACCTCTGGCAATTAAAGGGTTTTAACGGAACAGAAAGGCCTCATAAGAATAACATCACAAACTTCGCGGCACTTATATCGATATATATAATGTAATGATACACTGTAATAATATAAACAACAATGTTGCATCTCACCAGTCTCTCTATTGTCCTCACTCGGTGCCGATCTCCAACAGACCTCCAGTACGTCTCTCCAATGTAAAACAGCTCATCAAAAAAGAATGGGATGGCACTCGTTGGCAGACTTTTAGTAAACAATAAAAGCAATTTTATTGAAACTACTATTGGCAAACAGACACAATGTATACACCTTATCTCACATCTAAAGCGTTTCGCACCACACAGTGCTTACTCATAGATAGAGTAAGCACCATGTGGTGCGAAACACGTTAGATGTGAGATAAGGTGTATATATCGTGTCTGTTTGTCAATAGTAGTTTCAATAAAATTGCTTTTATTGTTTACTAAAAGTCCGACAACGAGTGCCATCCCATTCTTTTCTGATGAGCTCTCATAAGAATAACTACTCAGATACCGCTGAATGGCTTCAAATTTTCTCCCTTATAAAGAGATCAGCCAGGGATACTGAAACACAGGAAATGAACTATAAACTGCTCACCAGGTGGTACATGACACCACAAAAAATTGCACATTTTTTTAACCCTTCATCCGCCCTTTGCTGGAGATGTAACTCGGAAACTGGATTGATGTTACACATATGGTGGTCATGCCCCCAGATATCAATATATTGGTCTGAAATAGCTTCTATAATAAATTATGTATACAAGATTTCACAACCGTTAGATCCATTGTTATTTCTCTTTCACTATACGAGACATTTACCCAGATTCTCTTCTCCTAGAAAGTGGTCCTGTATTCAAACGCTCCTAAATGCTGGGAAAGGGCTAATCCCACTGTATTGGAAAAAGACATCCATTCCGTCCTGACAAGAATGGGCTGCAAGAATCAATAAATATGTCACTTTGGAATATTATCATGCTATTACTGAACATTCCATAATTAAACACTTAGACAACTGGTTGGAATGGATCCAGTCTTCCCCCCAATCGGAAACTTCCTATTTTCTAAATCTATGAAGGATAACAGAGGTCTACACAGACATGTATTTAACTTGATTGTAACGAGGTCTCCAACACAATTCGACATATGGTTGCAGATGTGTGGCTCCTGACCAGATGCGTGCCTCAACCCCCCTTCTCTCTTACCCCCCTGTAACTATATATTATTTTTTTCTCTCATCTCTGTTCATCTTATAGTACATTCAATATGATGTCACTCTCTGATCTTTCTACATAATAGTGTTAACACACACTTACTTGTTTCCTACAGTCATATGACTGCACTTAAATCTCAGATAACCTTGACTTGATGATCTCAGTCTTCCCTCCTCCTCAATGTATTACTCTAGTACTTTTAGTCCTCATAAGTCACTGGTCTGTTTGACTCTGACAAACATATACCTTCTTTCAAAACACTCATTTCAATGTTTCCCTTCAATTTCTTTATCTCTACCTTATATGATATTTATTACTATGTAATTATATGCAATTGTATGTTTATGAATAGAGTTTTTCTTTTTCCTTTCATTCATCTGTTTACTTCTTTGTAATGTTATGTCTGTAATTTTACAGGACTTTCAATAAAGATCTTTCAAAAAAAAAAAAAAAAACTCTGCTTAAATTCCAATTAGTGGAACCTTCTTAATAAGTTTAAAAAATGAATTCTACATACAGCTAGCTCAGCATGGAGTATTAGGAGGTGTAGTAACTGCACAATTTAAATAACAGGAGTAGATTTGTATTCACATCTGCCTACATAATGATCCAGCAATAACAGCATCCACCTGTTGCGATATATGCCTCTTATAGAATTCATGCTGTTTATACTTTAAATTAAAACCAGTAAGGTAAGGTAAGGAAAACATCCTATGAAACAGAAGCACACAAAACAAGGTATATCAATATTATATGCATATGAAAGGCTGAAAATTGGTATAATGTCCATGCTCATTTGTCAGTTATTAAACTTTCAAAGATTGGCAGCTTTCCATATAATGCACATTTTAGAGCAACAATCGTAGAACACTAAGATCATACTACCAAGGGATATCTGGAATTCCATCTAATGTCTTACATATCATACAATGTAGATATTTTAAAACAAAAGTGATCATTATAATCAATCATTTGGCCTACGACAAGGAAATATCATATTATAGACAAAACAATAGTTCATAATTGACTAACACATTCCACTCATAGCATCACTCTTCATCAGAGGTTTAAACTCAATAATGCATGAATTGTGTAATTTAAACATGAAACAGGTTAATGGAATTCCCATATTTATCAATTCCAAGAACTGTGTACAGGATAGGAATAGCAAATAGGAACAGGGCTGGGACCCCAAAAAAGTACATAATCCAATGTGTCATTGGTCACCTGTACACACTTACTCAATTATGTCATACTAGTATAAAAGCCAGTGTACACGGGCCAAGATGTGGTTGACTTTAACCCTTTGAGTGCTGGAGGGGTAAGCAACACATTGCTTTGCAATGTGTTGCATACCCCTCTGGCACTCAAAGGGTTAAAAGGCCAGTCCTGCTCATCCAGCACTCAAAGGGTTAAAAGGCCGGTCCTGCTCTGGGTACTGAAGTCAGGCACCTGATGTGCTGTAGAGGCTGCCCAAATGCACAGAATGCTCCCAGCATTCCACACAAAATGCTCCCAGCACAGAACTCCCAGCATTCCTCACAGAATGTGCCCAGCACAGAACTCCCAGCATTCCGCACAGAATGCTCCCAGCACAGAACTCCCAGCATTCCACACAGAAAGCTCCCAGCACAGAACTCCCAGCATTCCGCACAGAATGCTCCCAGCACAGAACTCCCAGCATTCCACACAGAAAGCTCCCAGCACAGAACTCCCAGCATTCCGCACAGAATGCTCCAAGCACAGAACTCCCAGCATTCCACACAGAATGTTCTCAGCACAGAACTCCCAGCACAGAACTCCCAGCATTCTGAGTGTTCGAGCAGCCCCTACTGTGCATGACGGCTTCTAACAAACATCCTAGCAAATTAATATATAGGAGATGTCAGTCAAGATATACAAAGAAAGTCCTGTCCTTTACCAGCAGTAGTTGGATGTTTTCTTACCAGGTAACGATTACTGAATATTCTCTTGCATGTTAAGAGCAAAAAACAACAACATTGCAGTATAGTTACATAAATGCTCCTTTCAATCATAGTAAAAAATACATGCATTCCATGCCATATCACCTCTGTTGATCCAGGAAAAAACAACAAAAACATTGAATCCATTTCCAATTAAACCCTTAGTGATAAGGACTTTTTTTTACATCAGAGGACAAGAGCAGTTTTGACCTTTTTTGTTCAAGTATATTTCCCCTCTAATTTACTTAGACCACCCACACAAATTACATACCATTTTTTAAGGATAAGAATGTTTTCTTTTGATGCCATATCGATAACCCACCATTTAATTTCATTTAATTTGTGCTCATTTCATTCATTTTTAACAGGGACTGGATAAAAGGTATGAAAGGATGTTCATACCTCCCAAGTGCCACTTTTTAAGGAGGCTTTGTCCCTCTGAGGCAAAAATCCCTATTTTCCTCTTTCCCACCCCTTTGTCCCTCTTTTAGGCGATCAGACTAAATGGTGTGTGTATATACGTGTATCACATTGCTTCACTGTAATAAAACTCACATTACACATTGTTTAAACTTCAGTATACATATTTATAAATTATTCTGTGTAAATAAAATAATTTGGGCTTGCTCTAAATTATTTATTCAGTAACACAAAGAGGGGGATCACACTATCATGAAGTTTTTTCCTTTAAGTCCCCCCAATCCTGCTCCCAGTACCTCAAAAGTGCTTCATTTTTGGTCATTTGAGGCACTGGGAGGTCTCTGCTTTACGTCTCTCACAATCACAGTGAGGAGGAGAGAGGCAGAGAACACTGACAAAGGCAATTTATATTGCCTTTGTCATGTTTTGTCACCAGCATGTGATCCCTGTAGCAGCAATCACATGTGAGTAGCCACCGGAGAAAGCCTGAAACCAACTACTACAGTCCTGGAGCAGCCTCAGTTACAGCCTCCCCAGCATGATCACAGTGTGCCCTGAAGTGTACTGCAATCATTTTACCTATGACATGCCAGTACTGTCACCTGTCCTTAAAGGGCAGAACTGCATGACAGACCTGGCAAGTGAGTAAAAAAAATTCCTAACTGACTCCAAATAGCAGTCGGATATTTTCCTGGTTCAACATCCTATCTGCTTAGAGAGCTAACTGTTATAACACTGTTCAGTGATAGATAGGTATACATTACTTTTTTGAAAGGAACTACAGTATCTGCAAGCACTGAATTCCAAGGCAAAAAAATCCATAATATTACTGCCTTTACTGTAAAAAAAACCCCTGACTTTTCCTTTATTATTGGATGGCCTATTGTTCTTTGCTCATCTTTTTGAGTAAATAGTTTATTGGAGAGTTCTTTGTATCAACTTCAAATATATTTTTAAATGATAATTATATCATCCCTTTGACGTCTCTTTTCTAATGTAAGCAAACCCAGTTTGGCTAGTCTCTCTTTACAACTCAGATCCTTCTATCCCTTTATCAGTTTTGTTGCATGTCTCTTCACCTTTTGCAGTTTAATAATGTCTTTTTTAAGAAACGGTGCCCAAAAGAGGTAGAATCCCATGCATCTATATCCCTTTTCATTTAAATTTTAATGGCAGTAATATTCTTACCAGTATTGACCAGAAATCTTTCTCTAGGCTCTAGTAAATTCTCTTTGAAGTGGTCTAGAAATGCAAACAAGAGTAATTACCTTTTTCCTGCTCCATTGAATTCCAGTATTTAGGCAGAGATGGCTAAGTCTACAGAATGTATGGGTTAACCCACCAAGAACCAGAGGGGTGCACAACCCATCACCTACAATGAGCCATGCAGCCCCCTGGCACCCATAAGGAACACAATATGTTTAGCCCCAAAAAATAATGTGACATAAATTTCTTCACCTGGTTCAAGTCACAGCTTCATCTTAACCTTTGTTTTCAGTGAACAACAATGGAGACTCCCCAGTGCGTCAACATTTTTGCAAAACTGATCACAGCATTAAAGATTTAAATGTGACTGCACTGATCAGAAATGTTAAGATACAGAGAGACAGAAAGATCTCGGAGGAGTATAAACTGATATCCAAGCTTAACACTCTGAACTGTGGCTTGATTTGGAATTTATGTTGCATTACCCCACAAAATAAGCATATTTTGTTCCTTTTGGGTGCCAGGGGGCTGCTCGGCTCATTGTAATATATGGGTTGTGCACCCCTCTGGCACTTGGAGGATTAACACATACGTTCTGTAGACTTAGCCATCTCTGCCTAAATACTGGGATTCAGTAAGAATATACACTGCTAGTATAATATAAATGTTAAAGTTATGTGCATGAGTTTTAAAGTCATGTATTGTTCATTCAGCCTTCATTCTTATTTTACCTGAAGAAGAGACTTAGAAGAGACCTAGTTTTCTTGAAAAGTTGTATCCTAGAACCACACAGCTAGCCAATAAATATATCATTTTTACTTTACTACTCTACTGCATTTTCTATGGCTAACATAGTACCACACTTTACCCTCAGAGCAATGTAGAGTTTTATGCTACCACCAGAGCAATATGCAGTTATATTTTACCACCAGAGCAATACAGAGTTATATGCCACCAGCAGAGCAATACATTTTATACCACCACCAGAGCAACACAGTTATATGCCACCAGCAGAGCAATACAGCATGATATGCCACCACACAGTGTCCCACTGCCTCCCACAAAAGCATTATAATTCACAATATATGCCTAAGTGGGGAATTTTATGTTTATAGGGGTATATTTGGCAACAGCAGGGGTGACACAGAAACCCAGAGGACTCAGAAGTCAGAACATAATTATAAATCACCTTTATTAAGGCACAGAACAAGGTAAAGAATAAGACAATAGGAACAGGCAGAAGGCCGGCAGATAAGCACACATTACTATCAGGAATGGTAGGCAGCCTAGACTGGACCAAACTGCTGAGACTAGGCCGAAGCCACTGGAAGTTTCTACAGAAGCTAAGGTTGGAGCAGGAACAGGAACCCCTCGGATCTTCACCACTGGAACTCGAACTGAAACAGGAACCAGATCCGCCATGGAGGGTCTTCTACTGGAACAAGGACTGGAACTAGAAGGGAGACACTGACCAGTGACAAAAGAAAACACTGACACACGCCTGCTGTCAGTCTAGTAGGAGGAAAGCTGACTCACGCCTGCAGTCAACTTAGCTAGGAGCTGATCACTGACTAATGCCTGTAGTTAGGACCACTGAGATCTAATACCGGACTCACACTGGCAGTCGGTTTAGGAGAAAGTCTACCAGAGCCCCAGGTCTGCGCCAGCTGGATGTCTGCAGGAGGGAGGCACTACTGAGAAAAGCCGGACAGAGCCAACGGGCAGCACCAGATAGGATGGTCAGACAAGCCTGGTCATACGTGGAGGGATTAGTCAGCCAGAGCCGCAGGTTTGAACCAGAGATTGGATGTCAGACAAGCCAAGGGTCATACATGGAGGGGATAGTCAGACAGAGCCACAGGCCAACATCAGATCGGTTAGTCAGACAAGCCTAGGGTCATACATGGAGTGGTGTAACGGTTTGTTCGACACACAGACACAGTAGGTTTGGATAAAACACAATTTTATTAAACAATAAAGATCACAATAACCCTCACAGGTCCTGTAATATATGCAAAATATAGTACAGCCACTAGACAGGTTATACAGAGGTAAGCCCACACAGGTCCAGTATAAGTAGAGAGTCCATATAACAATATACTGACACAGGTCAGGCAGATCTTGAGTGAGTCCTAGTTTATCAGTACTGCGTGGGTTAATAGTAGGCAGAGAACGTTGACAGGCCCTAATGTAGCAAGGCCTTTTAAGAAGTTCAAACAGAGGTGAGAGCTTTAATTCAACTAATGCCCAAGATAATGGATACCAGACAATTGTGGACTGCCATAGCAGTAAAGGAGACTGAACAACTTGAGCACTGCCGTAGCAGTAATGGAGACTAAGCAACTTGAACACTGCCGTAGCAGTAATGGAGACTGAGGCCTAGATTTAAAGGCAACCGTTAAACCAGCCACTAAGTGAAAAAGGCACATCGCTCGCAAATAATACAGGAGTTACGGCAGATTCAATAGCTACTCTACGAGAATAGCTATCGAGCGTAGGCACACAAAAAACACGTAACACAAAACCCGTTGTCGCTCATGTTAATGCACAACGGGCGGACAAATCACACGATAACTGAGCTCCAAACAACATCTAACATAACGGCTGCCGTTGTCAAGCAACCATGATTGATGCCAAAACAAATTCAAACACACATCCAATCCCAAAGCCCCAATGTATCAAATAACTTCAAATACACCTATATATACCCAAAAATAACCGCCACACACTGTCTGTTATCGAGTTCTTCAGAGCCAGATATCAGGACCCAGGAGCGGAGGATAGTGATCAGAGAGAGGGAGACAGGAGCGTTCATTGGAGGTAGAGGAGTTTTGGAGTTTGGAGAGAGGAGAGCATTGCACAGAATACGACACATAGCACACCTTTGCACATATTACATACACACATACAAACACATACACATACATACACATAGTCCTTTTATTTTATAACACCTCACACATTTTACTTTTATTTTTGACAGTGTGAATCTGGGAGTGAAAGTGTGTGACAGAGAGTGACTGGATCGAGTGTGTCTGTGAGGGCCTGTGGGAGTGCCTGGGTGTGACTGGGTGAATGATGGCGAGGAGAGGAGGACAGGAGAGAGGGATGGGGAGAGTAGTGGAGGAGGAGGAAGATCAGGAGGAGATCCCTCAGCAGAGCAGGGGTGGGAGAGGGAGATCCGCAGGGCGGAGGGGGACCCGGCCCACAAGAGCAGGAACACGCAGGACAGGGACAGAACCTGCAGTGGGACGAGGGGTAGTTGCTGGGGAGCACCCCACACAGTCAGGGTCAGACCAGGCAGGGCACTCCGGCTCTGAGTCATCCCATGCCGGAGGTGATGAGGCCAGGATCAGAGACCCAAAGTATACAGAGGAGGAGAACACGGCTCTTGTGGAAGCTGTCCTGGAGAGGCAGAGTGTTCTCCACCCGACAGCGAAGGTCCCTGGCCTGTCAGCGAGGAGGAAAGCAGCCTGGAACCAGATCTGCAGCCGGGTCAACGCGGTGGCTCCATGCAGACGGGACGTGGAGTCCATCAAGAAGCGATGGGGCGACTGCCGGAGGGTGGTCAAGACCAAGCTCTCCGAACTCGCCAAGCACGCCCGAGGCACTGGAGGTGGCCCACCTGTCCCTATCACCTTCTGCGGCTGGGAGGAGATGGTGCGCCAGAATATGTCCCCAACCCTGATCGAGGGGGTTGTTGGAGGAGCTGACACTGGGGATGAGAGGACCCTCCACACTACCGGTAAGTGCAACACTACAGAACAACACACTACAGCAACCAACACCAGCTGCACACACACTCACACCTCAACACATGTCCATCATTCATGCACACAACTGCACCAACACAGCACCCTGAGGGTTAAAAACAGGACACAACACAAGGACAAATATCAAGGTCCAACTTGGAACAAACCTGTCCAAGTCCTACTTCAACCCTCCTGTCGCTGTGCTCATCACACACAATACACAAACCATGCAGTTCCAAATGTCGACTGTCATCACTGTTCACACACAATGTCACCCATGTCCCCGCTGGGATGTCAGCACTTAACCCCTCGAGTGCTAGAGGGATCATCAATGCATCGATCAACAATGCTTTGGCAACCCCTCTGGGACTCAAAGGGTTAACCAGACAACAATCAAGTCAATAGGCCAACGATCACATGCTACACAGGGGACATTCACTAAGCGGTGACAAACACATGGTGGAGAGAAATTCACCCTCACACATCCTCATTTCACCAATACCAGTGTTAGCCTATGGAGAATATGCAATAACATGAATCAAGTTGCTAAGGTCCCATCGTATACACTCCATAGAAAACACTGGAAATGGGGAAATGAGATCACTGGAGAAGTCAGCATTATGTACACTCCATCATGTCAACAACACCGCTTACTGAATCACAAAAAGGATGGAGCAGGTCACACATCACAGTGGCACTGAGAATAACTGCTTGTATGTGCAACACACAGGCCTCAAACAATACCCCAGAATTAAAGGGGGAAAAAGTAGGCCTTGGTGTTGTGTCTGCAATCATTTACCCTAACTTCAAATGACATATCTCACATCTGATTCCCACATGGATCCTCAGGGGTGCTGATGCCATGGATGGATGGTACACCAGACACTGTTTGCAGGATACACATGGGAACCAAATATCATCCATTGTACCTTGGTCACCAACAGGCCATGAATGATAGATATCTCGGATTGAGTACGGTTGCCTCACTCAGAAGGATGGATGGGCTCATACTCAAAGAAAAACAGGCCTCAATCAGAGATATCCCTCACTACTGGCGTGATTGTTGCCCTTCAGGATTCAACTGGAACACACGACATGGACAGGATCCTGTCCAGTTCATCAATCTCTGATTGCCAGGGTGGTATCCCATGCCCTACAATGAAATGCATAGGATATGATCCTGACAACCAGAGAGTCACCTGTCAAGTAATGAAAAATTGTGAATTGGACGGGATCAGCTAAGAAGATAGGGTTGAATAACACTTGATTCCCACTGCACATCTGTTCAAACAAAGATATGCACACAAAGGAAAATGGTCAGATATGTACCTTTCAAATGGCTCAAAATATGTCCCAACACGATGTGAACCCAGAGATCATCTCACTGCCTGTGATTGCCCTACTGGCCAGATATGTGCATCCATCAGAAACTAACTTACATTGATACCATCCAAATACACATACCTCGTATATCCCACTCTACGTAGATGGGATATACGAGGTATGCTCATATCCATCATATCAATCCAATGTATATTTTGATGGGTGCACATATATAGCCAGTAAGGCAATCGCACCTACTGAAATGATCTCTGGCTTCATATCTGGAAAGGATATATTCATATCCCTATGAAAGGTACACATCCACATGCATATATGACCATTTCTCCTTGTATGTAACTGTAATGGCATAGCAATTGTTAATTTCACCAACATGTGGATCCATGTTAGTCCTATCCCGCCAACCCTCATGGTTAGACAGATATCGCTCTATTTGACAGCTGGAGATTCCAGTCATTAGAACACACGGAGGCTCTTCAGCAGAGCCTAAATTGCCCCATTCAGAGATGGAGACATCTTTGAGATGGTCAACAAAGTGTGCCAGGTTTGCAAGCACACTCTGTTCACCATTCCAATGAGGTTTACATCTCTGAATGGGGCAATTTACGCTCTGCTGAAGAGCCTCCGTGTGGTGAAATGACTGTCAAACATGTCAAAACGACTGTCAAATAGAGCAATATCTGTCTAACCATGTGGGTTGGAGGGATAGGACTAACATCGATCCACATCTATCTCTTACAATGCCTACAATATTACATCATGGTGAAATTAACCATTGCTATTCCGTTAAAGGGATAGTAATACCTAACATGTGAAAAGAAAAATATATTGCAGGGTTCATCCCCCGAGCAAAACAAGGGTATTCCCACTGCTCAAAGGTGTTTCATTCAAAATGTAGCACAGCTCATAGTTGACTACTCCAGCGGCAATATCACAGTGGCCTGGAACTCTAAAATGGCGATGTTGCTAGACCATCCTATGGACAGCTTACGTCCAGACGCAATAAATTCTCATAGGATAATGTAGCAACAGTGCCAATGTACAACTTCAGGCCACTGGGATATAGCACCAAAGCAATTCTACTCTGAGCTGGGAGACTTTTTGAACAAAAACCTCCTCCAGCAGTGGGAGTACCCTTGTTTCACTCAGGGTGATAAACCACAAAACATATATTTCCCTTTCTGCATTTCATGTATTAGTATCCCATTAATCCCATCATGGCTACGTTTACTAATCACACAATCTCAATTCTCCACACAGCTTATGGGCCTCCATCGCAGCAGGAGCCCGTGGAGGAGCCGACCACACCACCCAGTGAGGAGGATACAGAGGAGGGGACTAGCCACTGGGAAGCGTCTACAACCACCACACCTCCTCCCCAACTGGCTGCATCACCACTGCCTGCCTCTCAACTGGCTGCCTCTCAACTGCCTGCCTCTCAACTGGCTGCCTCTCAACTGCCTGCCTCTCAACTGGCTGCCTCTCAACTGCCTGCCTCTCAACTGCCTGCCTCTCAACTGGCTGCCTCTCAACTGCCTGCCTCTCAACTGGCTGCCTCTCAACTGCCTGCCTCTCAACTGCCTGCCCCACCACAGGATGCTCGACAAATGTACAGCGGCTGGATTCAGGGGGAGAGATGGATGCATCCCACTAGCACCGGGAGCTATTACCCTCCAGCAGCACCACCACCACCACCAGGGAGGCAATGGCTGCCCGGGAATGTGGCCACCAGCCAATATGGGCCATATTCCACCGAGATGGATCTACCCTCCTGGATGGCTCCCCAGCATGGCCCCAGGTATGATCCCAGGTGGGGGCCAAGCACCTACCACTGGCCAAGGTATGACCCTTGGCCACTTGACTACCAACACCTGGGCCTGATTGGGGAGCCCCAGCGCCCTCAGCCAAGGGACTTGTTCACCCCACCACCTCAACCAGCACAGACATCAGTGGGCAGCAGTGGGTCCCTTGATGTGGTGGGCAGCCACACACCGTCTGTGCAAGCCACTCCACCAACACAAACAGCAGTAGCAGCCACAGCACACCCAGTACCAGCAGAGGAGACAGCAGAGGCTGGGGAGATAGAGGCTGAGGAGACAGCTGAACCTGTTGAAGCAGAGGCTGAGGAGACAGCTGAAGCTGGGGAAACAGAGGCTGAGGAGACAGCTGAAGCTGGGGAAACAGAGGCTGAGGAGACAGCTGAAGCTGGGGAAACAGCACATGTGTCACCGGCCACTCCCATCTCCAGCAGTCAACGCACCCCAGATCTGGAGGCTGAGTGCATGGCCCTTCAAAGAGGACAGCTCCGGGCAACCCACGCCACCAACGACAACCTCACGAGGAACCGGAGGGAATCCCGGAGGAACACGAACAGGTTGGAGACCAGAATCCAAGCTCTGGAGTCAGAGGTTGCCAGGGGGAACACACAACTCCACCAGATACATACGGGGATGATGGACATGTTTGCACAGGTGCTCGTGGAGTTGCGAGAGATTAACCGCAGGGAGAACCTGAGGATGGAGAGGGAGAACCTGCGTTCCACAGAGGGGTCCACTGCACCCACCACCCCTTCCAGTGTTACCCCAGAAGCCACACCTAGGGGACAGAGGGTGACAAGGCAATCAGCCAGGGCATCCACCTCTGGCACCAAGTCTAAGGCCCCCCCCCAAAAAAAAAAGAAATGAAAGGCCCAACCTGTCATCTGCCCCCTCAATAAATGAAAATTGTGCTTTTGAATCCTGTCTGATCTGCTGTGTATTCACTTATAGATTGGGTGGCAGGGTTGTCTCCAATGCATTGCCAAACAATGCAGTGAACTCAACTCCTGCCTGGGGGAAATGTTTGTGTGATGTTACAACATGGGTTCACACACACCCACACCGTTGTCCAAATTCACCTGGCAACCCATCCCTGTAGCCATATAACACAACAGTGTTACATGGCCATGATGTGTGTCAGATTTGATCAGAACATACCCCTTAGCACAACAACTGGTGCAACACTGAACATTCGTCTGCATCAATTGTTGTGTTTGAGGGGAAAACCAAACTAACAGCTATGCGACTTAGCAGGGAAATAACAAGCAGGACAGATTGAACATGCATCAATATGGTCTTTAAATCAAAATTCTATTGTGCAGCTGACATACTGGGGAACACAATGTACACCCTAGGATCTCTGTGTGTGTTACACATTGTGATCCTAGGGTGAGCATTGTGTTCTCCAGCAAGTCAGTTGCACAACAGGAGTTTGAATCACAGCCTAACTTACTGCATAACCCAAAAATCTTCCTAAGATTTAATTGTGTAGCACGCACATTGGAACCTTAGGCTGAGCATTGGCTTATGTATTAAAGGGATAGTAAACCTTGAAAATAAGTTCATTCTATATTGTAGCCCTTAAAAAAACATGTAAAATGATATAAGTCTTATTTCCCAAATCATATATGTTTGGTAGATAAGACTGATATCATTTTTCATGGTTTTTAAAGGGCTACAATGTGAAATAAACTTATTTTCAGGGTTTACTATCCCTTTAAGTTGTGTTGTTGTTTAACTAAGGTTATAACACACTTCACCAGTAATAACACTTGTCCACATGGTTGTTTTTGTTGATGTAGCCCATGTACTGAGATATGACAACCTACAGCAATCTCAGGACATTGATTATATTGAGCAACACACAAACCATGGACATCACATCACAGTGGAAGTGTGTCCCCTGTATCACCAGCTAATCACTCACAACACACATCAGTGTATCACTGCCATCATGTCATTGCATGTATACATCACAAAGTCCACTCATGGTCAGGCAACTAGTGGACTCCTGTGATGTAAATCATGCCTTCCTTTGTATGAGGGATACTCTAGCCTTGGGTACGGTTCCACATTGACAGGTATTTGATCCAACATTCATTCATACAGACACGGATTGAGTAGTGATGTTTCTTGTGTATGTAGCCAATATGCATTAAACACTTGTATGAGCACAAAAAGGTACATCTGAACTAAATAGGAATACATTAGAAATGCTAGTGAACTGCTCATGTGTTGTCTACATCGTTTGGCATCTGTGTATGAGCAGTCTTACTGTACAGGTCTGATACCTGGATGTTAGTACACACATAAATTTGTGTCCATATGTGAATGTTCCAGTAGAGGTTGCTGTGAACATCAGGTCAAACATTGCATCACCAACACAATCACTTGGAACGCCAAGGGGTGAGCTTCATGGAAGTGTTGTCCAGACTTCAGTCCAGTCATATGGAAACTCCTCTGTTCAAGGATGGATCGTGCTATGGATGCCTGTGGGACAAGAGGACAGGATTTGGAACATCACCCTCGAAGTGATCGTCATGCAACAGCTACAACATCATGATCCTCTTAATCTTTCCCGTTACATAAGTCTACACAAACCACTGCTTTGTAATGTGTTGTGTACTGGTCTATGAACCATCATGGGGGGAACTAAGGGGATGTTAACCATCCTTAGGGATATTTGCCCCTGACATGGTTACACACATCAACAAATATGTCCTAATAGCTTCCTGACAACAATATATTTGGGCTGCCACTGTCAGAGACAGGCCAAATATGTTTGGTTCATGGAGCTAGTAGGACATATTTGTTAATGTGTGTATTTCTTTCTGGGGCACATATCACTGCACACACACACACACACAGGGCAGCATGGTGTCCATGGAGATGTGATCCACATTTCATGAGCTCCATGTTGTGTAACACACTATTACTGTCGATCCACCCCTCTGCTGCTTTATTCAACTGTAGCAAGCTACTGGTCCCATGTCCCCACGAATGCCCCCTGAACCCCTTATATGACAGAGTTCTATCCGATGCATTGGCTTGGATGAGACTCCCTTGCTACAGGGGTACCATGGTTGCTATGGGTCTGATCCTAGCAGAACACTTTAGTTGGTGCCTAGGGAGCTGTGGGATATGCTGAACAAGGTTAAAGTGTTGTACCTTGGTTTCCAGGGGGGGCATGCATGATATCCTTGAGGTAGCAGTATCAACATGGACGACAGGTTGTCAGGTGTATTCGGAATCTCTAGGCCCAATCTGACTGGTCCACGGAATAGTTGATGCTGGTGGTCCATACTGCAGCCAGTGACAGGGCTGTGTCACTGATGCTGTGGGGTGAAACAGAACATGTGTGTTGTGGTGGGTGTGTATGCATGGATTGTGTGCATACATGTATTATACTCACAGCAGAAGTGATCCCTGATCAATCTGTCCCTTGTCTGCATCCCTGTTGGGGTTTCCTCACACTCAACGATATCCACAGGGTCTTCAGGTCTGGGTGGGGGATGGACATCGTCGATGAGTCTGGTGTCCACCGCGATATTATGTAGGATGGCACATGCCACGATGATGTCGCAGACCTTGCCTGGTGCATACTGCAATGCTCCCCCCGAGTGGTCCAGACATCGGAATCGGGACTTGAGGAGGCCGAAGGTCCGCTCAGTGGCATTCCATGTTCTGGCATGAGCCTGGTTATATCGTTCCTGGGCATCGTTTTGGGGATTGGCGACCGGGGTGAGGAGCCATGGCTTGCATCCATAGCCAGCATCACCTGTGGAAAGTGAGTGACATGGTGTGACAAGGAGCACATATTGTGGTGAACATACTAGCACATGTGTATGTGGTGTCATTTGGTGCTGTTAACTCACCCAGTAGCCATCCGCCTGTATAGGTCCCATTTTCGAAATCCCTCTGCACAGATGAATTTCTGAGTATATGTGAATCGTGACAGCTCCCGGGAAATTTTGCACAGACATTCATTATGGCCAGGTTGCTGTCACACACCATCTGCACATTCATGGAGTGGAAGTTTTTGCGGTTCAGGAACATATGTCCCTGATGTGCTGGTGCTTTGATACGGACATGGGTGCAATCTATTGCACCCATGACCCTGGGCATGCCTCCCCTTGCATAGAAGTCCTGCTTCAGATGTGTCCACTCCATATCGGTGATGGGGAAACGTATGTAGGTACTGGCCTTGGCTTTGAGGGCTGGCAAGACCTGGGCCAGCACCCTGGAGAATGTGGCCTGGGACATGCCAGATGCGTAACCCTCTGTCGACTGAAAGGCGCCACTTGCCATGAAGTGTATGGCACACAGGAGTTTTTGAAGGCCAGTTAGAGCATGGTTATGGGTGCATATGGGATCCACCTGCTCCTTGATGACCTCATACAGGGCTATGATGCTGTGTGGCCTCAACCTGTAGCGATCAATAACCTCGTCATCGGTCATTCCAAAGAGAGTGACCCTTGGACGGTATACCCTGGGCCTTGGTGGTCGTCTATGCATCCTGGGCTGCTGCAGGGGTCCCTGTGGCAGCTGGGGAGCATCCTGTTGCTGCAGCTGTGCATCTGCAGGCAGGTGTCCTCCGGGTGGGGATGGGCTCCTGTGTGGCTGCTGAGCCAGAGCCTCCTCACTTGCAACAGGTGGAGGCTGTTGATGAGGCGTGCTTGGAGGTTGCTGATGTTCCCCAGCTCTCTCCCTTGCATGCCTTCTCCGCAGCCTTCGCAACAATATGAAACCCAACATACTGTTTGCTCTCTCTATCTGTCTCTATCTGTCTCTCTCTATCTCTATCTATCTCTCTCTCTCTCTCTCCCTCCCTGAGTGGAAAACAAGCCACAAGTGAGTGTGTTGAGTTGTCCCTTTAAGTACTTGCTAGGGCGTTGTGTAGGTGTGTTGATGAGGTGAGTGCTGACCAATGGTGAGTTGTTTTTGTCCAGGTAAGTGTTAGCAGGTGTGTGTGTGTTATAAGATATGGTGTGTTGTGCTTGTTCTGTGTGTGCCATTTGCGGACGTGCAGTTGTGGGGTGCAGGTGGCGTGTTGATGTTGCCCAGGTGAGCTTGTATTTGCAGGTGTCCGCTTTGTGTGATGACCCCCATTGTTCCGTGCCATGTTGTGTTGTTGTTTTTGTGTGTTGTTGTCCCTGTGGTGTTGGTTGTTGTTGTTTGTGTAGTGATTTGTGTTGTGTGTGCATGTTTTTGTGTTGTTTTGGCATTGCACGGGTTAATTTTCCCATTTACATGGTTGTGCGGTAAGCATTTGGTGTGTTTTCCTCTGTAACGGGTGTTTTGTTTTGGCCGTTAAGTGTCTAACGTGTGTGAGAAGTGGGTCTTAACTTTTAGCCGTTAGGTGTGTCTTTTTTTCAGCCGTTATCAGTACCGCAAGCCTTTGAATAGCTCTGGGGTATGTTTTTCCATGCGTCTGAATGCACGTAAGTGTATCGGCCGTAAGGATTCTACAACTGCCGTTAGCTGTTGTTTAGACGGATCTTTGAATTGCAACATGACACTTAACGCACCCGTTAGTGATTTTTTTTGCTAACGGCTGCCTTTAAATCGAGCCCTCAGTGACTTAAACACTGCCGTAGCAGTAACGGAGACCAAGCAACTTGAGCACTGCCATAGCAGTAATGGAGACTAGGCAACGGGACACTGCCGTAGCATTAACGGAGACTGAGCAATTGAAGCACTGCCGTAACAGTAACGGAGACTGAGCAGTAGGAGCACTGCTGTAGTAGGAACGGAGACTGAGCCACTTGAGCACTGCCGTAGCAGTAACGTAGACAAGGCAACTGGATACTGCCATAGCAGTAACGGAAAACTGAGCAACTCACCCTGAGAGGCACCGAACCTGGAATGGTTCTTAAGGCAGACCAATAGGAATGTCGCTGGGGCGACACGGAGGCAACCGAGACCAATCTGAAAAGCTGTCCAGTGAGAGACAAGCACTACCCTTAACCAGAGACCGGTCAGGGCATGCAGAGGAGGCAGCAGCCTAACCGGGCGGAATCCACACAGCACAGGAACGGAGAACAGTCCAAGTCGATACACGCAGCAGGAACGCCAGCCAAGCCAAGTCGGTACACGGAGCAGGAACGTCAGCCAAACCAAGTCGGTACACGGAGCAGGAACGTCAGCCAATCCAAGTTGGTACATGGAGCAGGAATGTCAGCCAAGCTGGGTCGGTACACAGGAGATGAGAAGCAGAATCCTCAGGCAGTCTGGGTCGGTGCACAGGCAGGAAACGAAATGCAGAGTAGTCAGTCAGGCCGGGTCGATACACTGAGAGCACACAAGAATCAGGAACAAGCGCTGGTACTGAAACACCACGAAAGTGCACCGGAGATGTGCCAGAACCCAGTATTTAAGGACAATACTGGGCGGGACAATCACAGTGCAGCTAATAGGCATTAGGCAGAAGTGAAAACTGACAGAATGTCGCCGAATAGCACGGGCACCGTGGTAAGTGGTTAGTCACCCAGAGCTGCAGGTTTGCACCAGATTGGATGTCAGACAAGCCAAGGGTCATACACGGAGCGGGTAGTCAGACAGAGCCACAGGTCATCAACAGATCAGGTAGTCAGACAAATAAGGTAATACACAGAGCACACTGAAACACAACTGCACTGGAACACCACGAAAGGGAAACTGAAGTGGTGTCCAGGCATTTTATCTATCAATTTCTTCACCCCAAAGAGGTGGAGCAATTAGTGTAGTATCCCTTTAAGAAACGAGGCACAACGCCACCAGGGAATCCCTGTGGTGCACGCCCAAGTTAGATGTGGCTAGAGCCGCTAGGGGGAGCAGCAAGGATGAACACCAGGGCTCACCGGTACTCCCAACACATGCGGCTAACCTGCGAGGACGCCGAGACCGGCGCCCACTGGGTCTGGTGGTAAGCGAAGTCTTACAAGGGGGTTGCAATTTGATTGTGAAATGTGTGTGCCCATTTGGTGCCCAGATTTATGTGTGTATGTATGTATATATGTCTGTATTTAACCCTTTATGGAACAGAGGGGTGTGAAACGCATTGTTTTACAATGTGTTATGACCATGTCTGGTCCTTAACTCTTTGGGTGCCAGAGGGGTATGCAACACATTGATTTCCAATGTGTTGCATACCCCTCCATCACTCAAAAGGTTAAAGTAATTAGGCTCATGAATTCTGTTTGAAAAAACTGGCAGCAACTATCATGTCCACCTCCATGGACATTACAGTACGACTGATTGTAGTTGTTATCTCTTGGCACACAGGTATAATTCATAGGGGCCATTAGGGTTTTCTAGCCATAGTAAGGTAAGTGGATTGTTATTATTAGGTAGTGCTACTTATCATTTAACTAAAAACAGAAGGGTGCGCAAGTATTCTTATAATGGCTGCCCATTACAGGCAGGGGGTTTGACCCCTTCCCTCCACGGCTCAATCTGTTAAGGCTATGGGTAGCATCCACCAATGCCAAGCAACAGATGATGAAACGAAAATGTCAGTTCTAGCGAAAAGAAGGGGGAGGGGGGATGAGACAAGACAGTTAAAGAGTTGTGCGAAATTTCAACCAGGTCGTCCAAATCTCATAGTAATCAGAGAAGGAGTTGGTCGCAAGGGCATGGCGTTTTTCCATTCGTGCTAGGGCATCTACGTTCTCAGCCCATTGCACCAGGGAGGGTACCGTAGTGCTCTTCCAGAATTTGGGGATCAGGTGTCTAGCTGCTATGAGGAGCAAAGGAATCAATGTACTTGATCGAGAAGGAGGGGAGGGGTTGAGGTGAGAATAACTTGAGAATAAACACAAGAGAGGGTCTATTGGAAGAGTTAAACTGAGCATAGTGTTAACTGCTCCAATCACCTCCGTCCAGAAGCGCTGAATCAGTGGACAGTGCCACCAGATGTATGAAAGGGAGCCAGGGTGAAGGAGGCATCTCCAGCAAGAGGAAGAGAGGGATGGGTAAAGTTTGGATAGGAGGAGCGGGGATCTATACCAACCCGTTATTATCTTGTAGTTGAGTTCTCGTGAACGAGTATCACGTGTTTAACGGAAATTATTACGCAGTATCCTTGACCACTCTGTCATATCTAATGATACTGAAAGTTCATTTTCTCATTTCTGAAGGAAATAAGGTTTAGGTAGCAAGGTGGGATGAGTTAGAGCGGAATAACAGAAAGACAGAGGATGTATAGGGAGGGAAGGGTCAGAAAAGGCAGATTCTAGGGGAGTGAGCTGTCTATCCGGAGAGCCTGCGGCACACATTGAATTATACCAGTGACGAATTTGAAGGAGAAGCCACCACGGGGCATCTTGTGAATCTAGGGAAGATGTAAACAGGTCGAAGGGTGCAAAGCGTGAATTCACTGTAAGAGAAGCTAGAGTGTGTAAGTTCTGTCGTTTCCAATCCGAGAGCATTCTGAGTTGTCGACCTGCGGGAAAGGAGGGGTTGTTCAGGAACGATTGGAGGGGAGAAGGGGCTGGAGCAAGGCGGTATCTGGCATTGACATCGAACCATATTCCTAATATATGGCCTAGAATAATATGTTTCGTATATGCTGGATAAGGATGTCGAGTCGGCAGCCAAAGGAGTTGTAGGAAATCCGCATTGTCAATAACGGGCGCGAGAATGCGAGTCCATCGTTTTGGAGGGAGCGAAATGAAATCAAATATTTTGGAAATAGCCACTGCTTTATAATAATTGAGAAAATCAGGGAGGCCTAAGCCTCCCTGGGAGATGGGGCGGGTGAGAATATTGTACCGAAGCCTGGGTGACTTCCCTGCCCATACAAAGTTAAGTACCTTAGAGGTTATGGAGTCGATGAAATGTTTTGGAATAAGTATTGGCAGGGCGTTAAAAATGTATAAAATCTTGGGTAGTATCATCATTTTGACGACGCTGACACGCCCCATCCAAGAGATAAATAGCGGAGACCAGGAGGTAAGATCCTTAGATATGGAAAGCAGAAGAGGGGAGAGATTGATGTCTGATACCCAGGTATGAGATGGAGGAGTCAGACCATTTAAATGGGAATGTTGCTTTAAGAGTATCAACAGAGTGTGGGTCAAGGTTTAGATTTAGAACTTCTGATTTAGCGTAGTTTAAGGAGGCCTGGGAGACGAGGGAATATGAGCGCAGGACTTCCAAGAGGGGAGGTAAAGAAGAATGAGGATGAGTGATAGTAAATAAAACGTCATCAGCAAATGCAGCCAATTTAAAGGTTTCGGATCCTGAGGTGATACCTGAGATGTCCGGATGATTCCATACTGTCTGAAGTAGTGGTTCGAGAGACAGGATAAAAAGAGGGGGAGAAAGTGGGCAGCCCTGCCGGGTGTCGTTAGAGATAGGGAAAGAAGAAGATAAAGTACCATTGACCAGAACATTCGCTGAGGGAGAAGAGTATAATCCTAGAATACCAGTCATCATGAGTGGTCACAAACCCACATTACTGAGGACTTCTTTATATTTTTTAAACACATAGAGCTATATTTCAACACTTACAGGTTTGTAGTTCAAGAGCTATTCAGTCAAAAAGTATACCCCTCCCACCCTTTTCCCTTGCATCATGCTGTCACTCATGCTGGCCCGGATGGAGCTCAGCGAGGGACAATCTTCAGTATGCATAAAGATAATCCTGCCCTCCTTCGTCGAGTTTGGCAGGGCTTTCCTTATACTTACTGTGTGAAGATTGTCCCTCGCTGCATCCGCCCGGTCCCACGACAAGATTCCAGATGTATGGGGAGGAGGCCACAAGGAGCGGAGGGGGATCCTTTCTGATTGAATTGCACTTGAACTACACATTGTTGAAATACAGTGCAATGTGTTAGGAAAAATATAAAGAAGACTAGGAGCTCAAGTTCAATTCAAGTATTACTATACCTTTAAATGTTGCTTTCGCCAAGGGGGAAGGGACAATGGGAAAATCTGTGGAATCATTTGGGCATTTCAGGACATTCTTTTCCTGTCAAATATCATGTGTAAAATATAGCAAGAGGCAATGGGGTAACAACTATACAGGCTTTTCCTGCATATACTATGGGGTAGGCTTGGGGAGGTTTTCTGGGGTTAAAGTCATACTATGGCAGACTTTGGTATGTATTAAACATTCATATAGGGGAGGATATATTAAAACTGGAGGTGGTACAGTGAAGAGCAACAAAATTATTTAAGGAAATGGAGGACTTGACATATGAGGAACGACTAGACAAACTTGATTTATTTATGCTAGAGAAAAGATGACTTAGAGGAGATCTTACCACATTGTACAATTATATGAGAGGTCAATAAAATGATCTCCGTGGTGAGCTATTCATTCTGAGGCCTGATCAAATGACCAGGGTACCCCCCTTGTGATTAGAGGAAAGGAGGTTTAGACTTCAGCAGCGGAAGGGATTTTTTTACAGTAAGGTCTGGTAAATTATGAAATTCCTTGCCCAAGGATGTGGTTATGTCAGATATAATGGATACATTTAAGAGAAGATTAGATACATTTCTTTCAAAAGGGAACATCCAGGGTTATACTGTGTATTAGTAGACAAATCAGGAAGGTCTGATAAAGACTAATTTATTTGGTAGCAGGAAAGCTATATAATTCTAATGTCTCTGGGTTATGAGGCAAAGGTTGAATTGATTGACTTGTGTCTTTATTTTTACCTAATTTACTATGTTACTATATACTGTTGTGCATATATTGACCCTTTGAGTGCCAGAGGGGTACAGAATGCATTGCAAACCAATGCATTTCGTACCCCTCTTGCACTCAGAGTTAAAGAGCAACAATTGAAGTTGGAGGCTAACACCAGTGGAGGTAAATTGGTATATATGGACAATTACCCAATGAGCTGGAGACACTAAAGCCACATCTGAACCCTTTTGCGTGCCAGAGATGTATCCAATGCAGTGCAACATAATGTGTTTGATTCTCCTGTGACACTCAAAGGACTATAATGTTTTCATTTTTATATAAAAATATAGATGTGCATTAGGGACTCACTTATTTGATTGTTAATATATATAGTTTTTCATTTGTATATTTGTGCAGTACCAGCATCATATTGATATCTGGATGTTGCTGTTGAGAACAGGTATATATTTCTTCTGTTTTCACTATATATCATAGTAAGCTTATATTCTCAAAGAATAGAATTAAAGTAAATCAAATCCATGTAATTTTAAGAGAACCTTACATATTTAAGAACTTATAATGGCATATTTTGTAGTACCATGATAGCAATGATCATTATTCATAAATGTAGCACATGTTCAGTGCTGTTATGTTTCAAAATCACTTCACTGTCTGTGTTTCAGCCTCAGTCTGATTTATTGGATTTAGTACCGAATCTTTGGCGTATATTAATTTCAGACAGAAAAAGAGCAGGGGGGAGATTCAGTAAACAGCGACAAAGTGGTGATGACTTCTCCAGTTCCTATGTTATTCTATGGAGCCTCTGCACTAAGATTTCCTCAACTTTGGAGATCTCAGTGAACGGATCCATAGAATAACATAGGAACTGGAGAAGTGATAAACTGGAGAAGTCACCTCCGCTTTATCACCTCTTTATCACTGCTTAGTCAATCTCCCCCGTGGTCTCTTTTGTTCATTTATCTCTCGCTGTTATTATGACACTGTATTCTAGTCAGTCTGACTGCAGGAAATAAGGCGTGTGAGGAACCCTACTGAACTACCCTACTATCCAGTCAGCTGAAAAAATAACAGATGCAATCTCATACAAGTTTAGCTTATTTTAATCCTTATCTAGTGATACGCTTAAATCATTTGTTATTTTTGTTTAAAAAAAAATCTTCTTCTTCTGTTTCTCCCCAAGCATGGTCACTTTCCGACCAGCTCACATGGAGAACTCCTCCATCAACTGAGGAGGTTGGAACATGACAATACTTGGGGAGGAACAGAAGAAGATTGACAGACTGCGGTACAGAGCTGTAAACACAGTCTGTCTGGAAGTAAGGCACAGGCTCATTTTTAATAATGTACATTTCACCAAAGCATGCTTTTTTTAAAACAAAAATAACAAATGATTTACGCTTCTCGCTAGATAAGGATTAAACTAAACTAAACTTGTGTAGGGGTGATAAGATAAAGAAACATTTATATATATATCTGTAACTATTTGAGGTTATGCTTTCACATAATATAAAGTACATTAGCCTCAGTTGTCTTTTAAAACACTGATACTGCCTAATAATAATAGCCCCCCACCTAATTTAACATGGGCAGAAAAATCTTATGGGCTCCAAACTCCGCCCACTGAAATCATCTTAGTAAGAAAGGAAACTTTCAGTTCCCTGACTTCAGTGCTGTGCTGACTGCAGGGGAATCCTGTCTGGGGACCAACTGGCGGCTCTGCAGCAGAGCCACAATCATGTAATTTTAAAAGAATGACTTCACTGGAAAGGTCTACAAAGTTTGCCTGGTTTGCAAACACACTTTGTAGACCATTCCAATGAAGTAATTCATTTTAAATAACTCAATTGCGGCTCTGCTGAAGAGCCTTCTCGTGTTGGCTGACAAGGATCTCCTGCTGTCAGCTGTAAAGGAAATGGCAAACTTTGAAAGCGAATATCTCTCAAACCATAGCAGTTTGAGAGATATGATTTGTTGCATATAGTTGAACTTTTTTTTTTATTTTATTTTAAAATAAACTTTATTTGAGTGCTCAGGTAAGTACAGAGGAACAGAAATAAGCGCATAACAATACATTAGAATGGCAATATGGTCACACAAATATTGGATACAGAGTTTTTGGACTAATGTACAGGCATGAATGAAAGGTAGGAGAGGCGAGAGGATGTCCCCCACATTACTAGTATTGTAAAGAAAATAGTTAAATTAAATAACAATCAAAATGCATTGAAAGAACATTCAATTTAGTGTGATGATTGTAAACCTCACATGCGCATCGCAATGTCAAACAAATCCTGGGTAGGACGAAACAATTGCCCTCCGGGCGCAGTTCTCTCTGACTCAGATGTAGCAAAGACACACTGTGTTGTGAAGGAGGGGGGTAGGGGAGAGGAAAGGAAGAAGAAAAAAAAAAAAAAAAAAAGGAGGGGGAAAGGGGGAAAGTTTATAGATAGTGTCCCCAGAGCATAAACCTATGATACTCTCCGCATTCCTATAGTTGAACTTTTTAAGCACTACAAATAGATAAATATTTTTTTTGGGACATTACTAATACTTTAACTTAGAATGGCCATCAAGATTTTCTGCCCAGTTTAAGTCAAGTGAAGATTATTAATAGGTGGTGGTTGTGTTCCTTTAATCTGTTGAGTGCCAGAGAGGTATCCAATGCACCACAATGTTAAGCTCTGAGTATTAGTTAGAGAATTGCTGCTGTAAATAATCAATGTAGCTGATAACATCAGTAAAGCCTGTCACTTTAATATTCGAGCTTGGCCCCTGCGATCACAAGAATTTTCTTTGGTTTCATTCCCTGTAGCTCGCTACAGGAAATGGAATCAAAGAATCTCTCCATATCACAGGGTTCATGTGGAATCTACAAGAGCCAAGCTCGAATATTAAAGTGAAAGTACCCATTTCTCATTCTTGTCGTGGAAGCCTTTCGGTGGTTGCAACACCTTGGGAGCATAAGATGCTAGTTTATCTCCTCAGAAGTATTTACTATATACTTGGGTCTCTATTGATATGTGTTTATGGCTGTTAAGTTCGGAGGTATCTGTGAACTGAACAATACCCAGCTCCCTCTCCATGAACTGAACAATACTCAGCACCCTCTCCATGAACTGAACAATACCCAGCTCCCTCTCCATGAACTGAACAATACTCAGCACCCTCTCCATGAACTGAACAATACCCAGCTCCCTCTCCATGAACTGAACAATACTCAGCACCCTCTCCATGAACTGAACAATACCCAGCTCCCTCTCCATGAACTGAACAATATTCAGCACCCTCTCCATGAACTGAACAATACTCAGCACCCTCTCCATGAACTGAACAATATTCAGCACCCTTTCAATGAACTGAACAATACCCAGCCCCTCTCCATGAACTGAACAATACCCAGTCCCTCTCCACGAACTGAACAATACCCAGCCCCTCTCCATGAACTGAACAATACCCAGCCCCTCTCCATGAACTGAACAATACCCAGCACCCTCTCCATGAACTGAACAATACCCAGTCCCTCTCCATGAACTGAACAATACCCAGCTCCCTCTCCATGAACTGAACAATACCCAGCCCCTCTCCATGAACTGAACAATACCCAGCACCCTCTCCATGAACTGAACAATACCCAGTCCCTCTCCATGAACTGAACAATACCCAGCTCCCTCTCCATGAACTGAACAATACCCAGCTCCCTCTCCATGAACTGAACAATACCCAGTCCCTCTCCATGAACTGAACAATACCCAGCCCCTCTCCAAGAGCATTTTCATTTATATCAATAAAGTCTGTGTTGGCATTATATAAATAGAAGATCATCAGAAGAAAGTCAAGCATGTGACTATTTATATTGCAGTTGAAGACGATTACAACATAATTTGTATTTATTAAACAGAAAAAGTCTATATTTGTCTGTACACAACAGTGTCTTTATTGTAATGCCTTCCACTAACTAAATCTTATGATTTCAAAATGTATGCATAACAAGAATTGTGCGTGTTGTTGTTAAAAAGTCTTTATATTTACAAATCATATTTTTTCTTTAAAAATGTATATATTACTTTAACTGTTTGAGTGTCAGATGGATGTATAATTAATTTCATACTCTCTGGCACTCAAAGGGATCAGAAATATCAATTTATTCTGGGGCAAACCAAATAAACAGAACTATAGGTAAACAATAAAACTTCCCAAAAATGAAAATGGGGTTTAGACCCATTTAATACTAGAGAGATGTTGAAGATGTACTGTGTATTCCAATTAGTAATGGAAGAAGAAATCCCAGAGCAATCTGTTTAATAGTTAATGCAGAATATCAGAAGCAGATAAGAAGCAATTTTCATGTTTTACTAAGTCCTCTTCTCCTATGGGAGCATACTTAGTAAAATGTTTGGGCTGCACTGTCCAGTCTCAAAATCTCCTATTAGATGTTATGGGTGTGGACAGAAAACTGACCTCCTTTGCCCAGAAGTATATGCCTCTCAACCACAGACTGCAGTTTGTGTGTGTAATCTCCATAGTCTCCTGTTGTGCCGGGCTTTAAGTCAGATATATAGGGTGTATGGGGACCTGCATCACACAGGCAGCTGAACTGGGACATTTAAGTGTTGCAGTTCAGTCTCTTGCTGCAGTACCAATGAGGAAGCATTGGAAGTCTCTTTTCAGTCTCATGTCCTGCTCATCTGCAGGTCTGCTGGGGCTCACAATGCATCCCTAGCTTCATTAGCAGCAGGTTCTGAGACATTTTAATGCATGGGCATATCCCGTGTTCTCAGGGGACCTCCTGTTCCAGGGGCCCTCACATTGGGTTCCCACCAGTAGGAATCTTATAAAAAGGAATGGATTCAGTCCATCCAGCTAGATGGTTAGTGAGGAGTGAGGGGTGCACATCATATACATATGGAGGTTTTGATCACAAATTGGAAGGAAGAGCAAGGCTACTTAAGAGTACCCTAAGGGCTAGATGTTTAAAAAGTTGCGGTAACTTATATTTTCTTTAATCAGATCAAATCTGATGCAATGGTCCATCAGTTCGCAGACATATTTTTGCATCCAGTTCTGCTATCTCCATTAAAGGGGAAAAGCAATCTTAAAAGTGGCCATGGTTTAATCTACTGTCATATCGTAAGGTGTTTACAGAAAACAGTGTTATTTTAGCCATGCGTTTTTTGTATGATTAACTTGATTTTTTTCCAACAAATTAAAAATGGTCTTACAATGGAGAAGACAGATTAAAGTAGCAGGTAGGAAAAAAGTCTCCGTTTGAAAATGTGCCATTTTCAAGTCAAAATGTTGCTTTAAAAACAAAATTGAAGACATTTTTAACATCAGAATTTTAAGGGCAATATTAATTAAGCTCATCTTCATGCCATTTATGGCCCATTTTCAAAGATGGCAGACTTACTTTTGTTAATACTGTCCTACTACCACCAACTGTTCCCCATGGTGAAGTTAATTAATTCCAGAACTTTTCCACTTATTATTTTGTGCATATAGCCTTAAGAGGTTAAACACAACAGAGTGCTTACTGTAACTCAGTGGGGTGAATGAACAGGTCCACCATCATAGCTCCAGTGACATTATCCTCTAACGCCAGGGCTGCAATCACTGTAAGAACTAGAGTACATGATCAATGTGGTGCATCCTGTCATACACATTTTGGCTCTATCGTTGTTTAGATAGTAATGCCAGATGCACAGGAAATGACAAGTCATAGAGGAACAGAACACCCATAGACATCCTCATTGACCTCCCATTGACTCAATCTGCATTAAAGGGATAGTAATGTTTCACAATAGCAGTAGCTCCAATTAATCTTCATAGTATTTGGGCCATGGAGAGTGTTATTTCAATACTGTCCAAGTTGTAGTTCAAGAGAAATTGAATGATAAAATATC
This sequence comes from Rhinophrynus dorsalis, assembly GCA_037306005.1. Lineage (NCBI taxonomy): Eukaryota > Metazoa > Chordata > Amphibia > Anura > Rhinophrynidae > Rhinophrynus > Rhinophrynus dorsalis. Next base: position 649,209,903 of record CM074718.1, read on the forward strand.
CCCCTCCTGCCCCTTTTGCTGATAAAACACTGCTCACCTCAGAGCAGTAAGACTGTCTGGATGGATCGCAGAGAGGGACAATCTTCAGTGAGCATAAGAGAAAAACCTGAAAAAGCTGTCAAGGAGGGCAGGGTTTTGACTATAAGTGAACAAAAAAGGTTGTCTACGCATCAAACCCTGAGTTTTACAAATAAGCAGCCTATGACTTGCTACAAATAAAACAGTGTGGTTTAGTGTCATATTTTGGCCAAAGATATGGAAAACTTGTCTGCACCTTCAAGGCACCCCACCTTAAGGCATTATTATTATTATTATTATCATGCTCACAGTAAGAAGATTGTCCCTTGCTGTGAGCTGTCTGGTCCCAGGACTAGATTCCACATCTGAGGGGAGGAGGCTTACACTATGTAAAAGGAGCTGGAGGGGGATACTTTATCATTCAATTACACTTGAATTACAAGTCTGACAGTATTGAAACAACACTCTATTCAACAACACCTCCCTTCAGGTGTGAAATCTGATCTTAAGGTCAGACAGCTCACAGCAAGGGACAATCTTCATACTGTGAGAACAACAAAAACCCTGCCCCCCTTGACAGGGTTTTCAGATTTTTCCCTTATGCTAATTGAAGATTGTCTCTCTCTGCAATCCATCTAGATACCACTTTTCTGTTCTGAGGTGAGCAGTGTTACATCAGTAAAAAGGGTGGCAGGGGGATACTTTATCATTCAATTACTCTCGAACTACAACTCTGACAGTATTGAAACAACACTCTACATGGTCCAAATACTATGAAGGTTAATTGGAGCTGCTGTTTTTGTGAGAAAAAGATTCAGTGTAATTAGAGTAATAACTTGGCGTTAGACAGGTTCAGGCTAGACATTTGATTCCAGTGTTTTTGGTGAATCAAATTGGTACATTCTGTCCAATGAGTCTTATGATTTCAAGAGGCATACATTACAACAAGATCAACTCTTCTGTTTCAACGTCTTATTTTTATTTTTACTAAAACATCATATTTTTTTCTTTAGAAAATGTACTGTATATAGTACTTTACTCAACTCAGGACCAGAGGGCTTTGCAACTTTCCATACTGGTCTGATATTTTAATTCTTTATTATTATTATTATTATTATTATGCTTGTTGTTTCTTTTTCTCCTTCTGTTTATTATTATTATTACATATCGAATGAAGATTTACTATGAAAATGTTGCCATTGTAATAGAGTGCATCAACATTTTCCACTTAATATGTCATGGGGAAAACTGTGCACTAGTTTTATGATGTGCGCTATACCATAAGCAACATTTTCATTGTATCATTGTAGACCAGGTAGCAGGTACAAGGAAGAGTAAAGAGGCTTCCAATGGCAACAATGCAGTCGAACTGCCTCCTCCTCCCCATTTAAGTGCCCTAAGTTAGTGTTTCATACTCATCTGGAACGTGGCAGCTCCATTGGCTGGATTGAAGGCTTCACTAGTAGTGATGAGCGAGCACCCCAATGCTCGGGTGTTCGGGTGCTCTAACCGAGCGCCCCCGGAGGCTCGAGTGCTCGGCCGAGCACCCGAGCCCCATTGAAGTCAATGGGAGGACTCGAGCATTACACCAGGCACCCCCTGCTCTGATGAGGGGAGGGTGCCTGGTCCATAGGAAAAGGGCAGAAAAGGATGGAAACACCACAGAAATGGTTCAGGGACAGCATAGGGAGGATGTCTGGATGCATCTTGGACTCCAACATCGCTGCTGGGAACGATCTTTCGCCCGTAGTACGCCATTTTTACAGACTGACCGTAAAACACACAAAAAGGAAAATAAAAACGACTTTAGGCGAAAAATTGTTACCAAACAGTATTTGCTGTATATTTACTTGTATATCATCTGCAAATTCTCCCAAAAATTTCCTCGATTTTTCTGAACTGAGGCCATGATTAAGAGGGAAACGTGCGCAGAGGCAAATTCTCCCAAAAATTTCCTAGATTTTTCTGAACTGAGGCCATGATTAAGAGGGAAACGTGCGCAAAGGCAAATTCTCCCAAAAATTTCCTCGATTTTTCTGAACTGGGGCCATGATTAAGAGGGAAACGTGCGCTGAGCCGACCATCTAAAACATTATGGGTGAGGGTCTGCTGCGGAGCTGACCATCCTAAACATTATATGCGAAGGCCCGCTAGTGAGCTGACGCTATAAAACATTATATGAGAGGGCCCGCTAGAGAGCTGACCCAATAAAACATTATATGAGAAGGCCCGCTGGTGAGCTGACCTATATAAAAATTGTCAAACAGGGCCCGCTGGTGAGCTGGCCCTATATAAAAATTATATCACAGGGCATATGGAAGAGGAGGAGGAGGATGAGAAGATTAAGAGTCAACCATATACCGGTTTTTTGGGTGGAAGGGGTGAATGGGAATACAGAGTATTCCCATCATTGTAAATAACATATATAAAGTGAGTTTATGTTCCCCCGGGGCTTTCCTCCAGTGGAGTGGAGAAGTCAGGGGAAATCCAGGCCTTGTTCATTTTTATAAGTGTCAACCTATCAGCATTGTCGGTGGAAAGGCGGATACGCTTATCTGTTATGATGCCACCAGCAGCACTAAATACCCGCTCAGACAGAACGCTGGCGGCAGGGCAGGCCAGCACCTCCAAGGCGTAGAGTGCCAGTTCATACCACGTGTCCAGCTTGGACACCCAGTAGTTGTAAGGCACAGAGGGATCATTGAGGACGCTGACACGGTCTGCTACGTACTCCTTCACCATCTTCCAAAACTTTTCCCTCCTTGTGACACTAGGCTGCGCATCAGGGTGAGGGTGCTGGCGGGGTGTCATGAAGGTGTCCCACGCCTTGGAGAGTGTTGCCCTGCCTTTCTCGGAACTGCTGTGTGCTCCCCTTTTCTCCCCGTCTCGGTTGGCCAAGGTAGCACGTACTCTGCCGCCAGCGTTGTCAGATGGAAAATTTTGGAGCAATTTTTCAACAAGAACCTTCTGGTATTGCAACATTTTGCTTGTCCTCTCCACCGGAGGAATGAGAGATGAGAAATTCTCTTTGTAGCGGGGGTCCAGAAGGGTGAACACCCAGTAATCCGTGTTGTCTAAAATGCGTATAACGCGTGGGTCACGGGAAAGGCAGCCTAACATAAAGTCAGCCATGTGTGCCAGAGTACCAACAGTCAAGATTTCGCTGTCCTCACCAGGAGGATGACTCTCAATCTCCTCATCCTCTTCCTCCTCTTCTGCCCACCCACGCTGAAGAGATGGAACTAAAGTTCCATGGCTACCCTCTGTAGCGGAGGCAACCGTGTCTTCCTCCTCCTCCTCCTCCTCCTCCGCCTCCTCCAATTGTCGCTGAGAAGACGAAGTGAGGGTGCTCTGGCTATCACCTTGTGTAAGCTCTTCCTCCCGCATTTCCACCTCTTCCACATGCAAAGCGTCAGTTTTAATTGTGAGCAGCGAGCGTTTCAGTAGACACAGAAGTGGGATGGTTACACTGATAATAGCGTTATCGCCGCTCACCATCTGTGTCGATTCCTCAAAATTGCGTAAAACCTCACAGAGGTCTGACATCCATTCCCACTCCTCACTTCTGATTACAGGAAGTTGAACGGAGAGGCGACGACCGTGTAACAGCTGGTACTCCACTACTGCCCTCTGCTGCTCACAAAGCCAGGCCAACATGTGGAAGGTGGAGTTCCAGCGCGTGCTCACGTCACACAGCAGCCGGTGAGCTGGCAATTGTAAGCGCTGCTGCAGCTTCAACAGGCCGGCCGAAGCTGTAGATGACTTATGGAAATGTGCACACACGCGGCGCACCTTGGTCAAGAGATCATGCACATTGGGGTAGGTTTTTAGAAATCGCTGAACCACTAAATTAAATACATGCGCTAGGCATGGTACGTGTGTGAGCTTGCCGAGCTCCAAAGCCGCCACCAAGTTACGCCCATTATCACACACAACCATGCCTGGTTGCAGGTTGAGTGGCGAGAGCCACTGCTCGGTCTGGTGACTAATCCCCTGCAACAGCTCTGAGGCCGTGTGCTGTTTGTCCCCAAGGCAGATCAGCTTCAGCACGGCCTGTTGACGCTTCCCCACTGCAGTGCTACACTGCTTCCAGCTACTGGCTGATGGGGGAGTGGCGCTGTGTGTAGAGAATTCGGAGGTGGAAACGGAGGAGGAGGAGCCAATAACGTAGGTGCTGGCGGAAACCCTGATGGAGGTAGGGCCCGCAATCCTCGGCGTGGGTAGCACCCGTGCCATCCCAGGGTCCGAGTCGCTCCCAACCTCCACGACATTCACCCAGTGTGCCGTCAGGGAAAGGTAGCGTCCCTGGCCACAAGCACTTGTCCATGTGTCAGTCGTTAAGTGGACCTTCCCAGTAACTGCGTTGGTCAGGGCACGGGTGATGTTACGGGACACATGGTGGTGTAATGCGGGGATGGCACACCGGGAAAAGTAGTGGCGGCTGGGGACCGCGTACCGAGGGACAGCTGCTGCCATCAGGCTGCGGAAGGACTCAGTGTCCACAAGCCTAAATGGCAGCATTTTGATGGCCAGTAATTTGGAAAGGTGTGAGGTTAGTGCTATGGCCTGTGGGTGGGTGGCTGGGTATTTTCGCTTGCGCTCAAATGCCTGGGGTAACGACATTTGGACGCTGTGCTGGGACAGGGAAGTGGATGTGGTCGCTGATGGTGCTTCAGATGGTACAGGTGCAGGGCGGGAGGTATGCGGGCCTGCGCCTTCGACAGGCGATTGGCCGGCACCGAAAACAGGGGAAGAGGAGGCAGTGGTGTGGCCTGCAGACACAGATGGGCGATCCAGGCGTTGCTCCCACTTACTACGGTGCTTGGATGCCATGTGTCGGATCATGCTGGTGGTGGTGAGGTTTCTAGTGTTCATGCCTCGGATCATTCTGGTGTGGCACAGGTTGCAAACTACAATTCTTTTGTCGTCCGCACTTTCCTTAAAAAAACGCCATATCGCGGAACACCTACCCCTTGGCAAGGGAGATTTACGCAAGGGGGTGCTCCGCGGAACATTTGCGGGCCGGTTTGGTGCTGTCCGCCTTCTTTCTGTAGCCACACCACTGCCTCTTCCAGCCTGTTGCGGTGCTGCAGATGGCTCACCCTCAGGACTGCTGTCATCGCTCGGCTCTACACCTTCCCAGGTGGGGTCAGTCACCTCATCGTCCACCATGTCCTCCTCCACTTCCTCACTCTGATCATCCTCCTCATGTCTTGATCCCACCACATACTCAGTCATTGACAACTGTATAACATCCTCCTCAACAAGGTCTTGAGACAGTAATAGTGGTTGATTTAATGGCAACTGTGTCTCATCATCATCATCATCATCCACTACTTCCTTTGACCTTAAATGCCGTTCACATCTGTCATCTTCTTGTGATTGGGTACCCTCTAGAGGTTGTGAATCAGGGCATAAGATGTCATGTTCCTCTGCAGGCGTGCTTGGAGAGAGGGTCAAATAAAGGATTGGTGATGAGACGAGCTCCTCACTATATCCCAGTGTGGGATCACTTCTTTGACCAGACCGTGTATGGTGGGAGGAAGGATGATCAGAGTGAGGATTATGTTGACCAGACTCATGGCTACTGAGAGTGGACTTGGTGGAAGACAGGGTGGTGCTTAACCGACTGGAAGCAGTATCAGCTGACATCCAACCGACCACCTGTTCACAGTGGTCGGACCTCGAGAGTGATGTCCTGCAACGCCCTGTAAAATGAGACATGAAGCTAGGTATGGTGGATGTCTTTCTTTCTTGTGCTCTGGCACCAGGCACAGTTTCTCCGCGTCCTGACCCGCGCCCTGAACTATCAGGATCACGTCCACTTCCCCGTCCCTTTTTACCCGCCTTCTTCATCTTACACGGAATATGTGACTTTGATATTTGAGTTTGAAGACTTAACAGTATTTCTTCCTATTCTGCAACTGTGCAGAGTACACAGAATAGGCTGCTAAACTGCGGTGACGCACACTGAATGGAATATGTGACTTTGATATTTTAGTTTGAAGACTTAACAGTATTTCTTCCTATTCTGCAACTGTGCAGAGTACACAGAATGTGCTGCTAAACTGCGGTGACGCACACTGAATGGAATATGTGACTTTGATATTTTAGTTTGAAGACTTAACAGTATTTCTTCCTATTCTGCAACTGTGCAGAGTACACAGAATAGGCTGCTAAACTGCGGTGAAGCACACTGAATGGAATATGTGACTTTGATATTTTAGTTTGAAGACTTAACAGTATTTCTTCCTATTCTGCAACTGTGCAGAGTACACAGAATAGGCTGCTAAACTGCGGCGAAGCACACTGAATGGAATATGTGACTTTGATATTTTAGTTTGAAGACTTAACAGTATTTCTTCCTATTCTGCAACTGTGCAGAGTACACAGAATAGGCTGCTAAACTGCGGTGACGCACACTGAATGGAATATGTGACTTTGATATTTTAGTTTGAAGACTTAACAGTATTTCTTCCTATTCTGCAACTGTGCAGAGTGCACAGAATAGGCTGCTAAACTGCGGTGACGCACACTGAATGGAATATGTGACTTTGATATTTTAGTTTGAAGACTTAACAGTATTTCTTCCTATTCTGCAACTGTGCAGAGTACACAGAATAGGCTGCTAAACTGCAGCGAAGCACACTGAATGGAATATGTGACTTTGATATTTTAGTTTGAAGACTTAACAGTATTTCTTCCTATTCTGCAACTGTGCAGAGTACACAGAATAGGCTGCTAAACTGCGGTGACGCACACTGAATGGAATATGTGACTTTGATATTTTAGTTTGAAGACTTAACAGTATTTCTTCCTATTCTGCAACTGTGCAGAGTACACAGAAAAGGCTGCTAAACTGCGGCGAAGCACACTGAATGGAATATGTGACTTTGATATTTTAGTTTGAAGACTTAACAGTATTTCTTCCTATTCTGCAACTGTGCAGAGTACACAGAATAGGCTGCTAAACTGCGTGACGCACACTGAATGGAATATGTGACTTTGATATTTTAGTTTGAAGACTTAACAGTATTTCTTCCTATTCTGCAACTGTGCAGAGTACACAGAATAGGCTGCTAAACTGCGGTGACGCACACTGAATGGAATATGTGACTTTGATATTTTAGTTTGAAGACTTAACAGTATTTCTTCCTATTCTGCAACTGTGCAGAGTACACAGAATAGGCTGCTAAACTGCGGTGACGCACACTGAATGGAATATGTGACTTTGATATTTTAGTTTGAAGACTTAACAGTATTTCTTCCTATTCTGCAACTGTGCAGAGTACACAGAATAGGCTGCTAAACTGCGGCGAAGCACACTGAATGGAATATGTGACTTTGATATTTTAGTTTGAAGACTTAACAGTATTTCTTCCTATTCTGCAACTGTGCAGAGTACACAGAATAGGCTGCTAAACTGCGGCGAAGCACACTGAATGGAATATGTGACTTTGATATTTTAGTTTGAAGACTTAACAGTATTTCTTCCTATTCTGCAACTGTGCAGAGTACACAGAATAGGCTGCTAAACTGCGGTGACGCACACTGAATGGAATATGTGACTTTGATATTTTAGTTTGAAGACTTAACAGTATTTCTTCCTATTCTGCAACTGTGCAGAGTACACTGAATAGGCTGCTAAACTGCGGCGAAGCACACTGAATGGAATATGTGACTTTGATATTTTAGTTTGAAGACTTAACAGTAGTTCTTCCTATTCTGCAACTGTGCAGAGTACACAGAATAGGCTGCTAAACTGCGGTGACGCACACTGAATGGAATATGTGACTTTGATATTTTAGTTTGAAGACTTAACAGTATTTCTTCCTATTCTGCAACTGTGCAGAGTACACAGAATAGGCTGCTAAACTGCGGCGAAGCACACTGAATGGAATATGTGACTTTGATATTTTAGTTTGAAGACTTAACAGTATTTCTTCCTATTCTGCAACTGTGCAGAGTACACAGAATAGGCTGCTAAACTGCGGCGAAGCACACTGAATGGAATATGTGACTTTGATATTTTAGTTTGAAGACTTAACAGTATTTCTTCCTATTCTGCAACTGTGCAGAGTACACAGAATAGGCTGCTAAACTGCGGTGACGCACACTGAATGGAATATGTGACTTTGATATTTTAGTTTGAAGACTTAACAGTATTTCTTCCTATTCTGCAACTGTGCAGAGTACACAGAATAGGCTGCTAAACTGCGGCGAAGCACACTGAATGGAATATGTGACTTTGATATTTGAGTTTGAAGACTTAACAGTATTTCTTCCTATTCTGCAACTGTGCAGAGTACACAGAATAGGCTGCTAAACTGCGGTGACGCACACTGAATGGAATATGTGACTTTGATATTTGAGTTTGAAGACTTAACAGTATTTCTTCCTATTCTGCAACTGTGCAGAGTACACAGAATATGCTGCTAAACTGCGGTGACGCACACTGAATGGAATATGTGACTTTGATATTTTAGTTTGAAGACTTAACAGTATTTCTTCCTATTCTGCAACTGTGCAGAGTACACAGAATAGGCTGCTAAACTGCGGTGACGCACACTGAATATAATATGTGACTTTGATATTTTAGTTTGAAAACTTAACAGTATTTCTTCCTATTCTGCAACTGTGCAGAGTACACAGAATAGGCTGCTAAACTGCGGTGACGCACACTGAATGGAATATGTGACTTTGATATTTTAGTTTGAAGACTTAACAGTATTTCTTCCTATTCTGCAACTATGCAGAGTACCCAGAATAGGCTGCTAAACTGCGGCGAAGCACACTGAATGGAATATGTGACTTTGATATTTTAGTTTGAAGACTTAACAGTATTTCTTCCTATTCTGCAACTGTGCAGAGTACACAGAATAGGCTGCTAAACTGCGGCGAAGCACACTGAATGGAATATGTGACTTTGATATTTTTGTTTGAAGACTTAACAGTATTTCTTCCTATTCTGCAACTGTGCAGAGTACACAGAATAGGCTGCTAAACTGCGGTGACGCACACTGAATGGAATATGTGACTTTGATATTTTAGTTTGAAGACTTAACAGTATTTCGTCCTATTCTGCAACTGTGCAGAGTACACAGAATAGGCTGCTAAACTGCGGCGAAGCACACTGAATGGAATATGTGACTTTGATATTTTAGTTTGAAGACTTAACAGTATTTCTTCCTATTCTGCAACTGTGCAGAGTACACAGAATAGGCTGCTAAACTGCGGCGACGCACACTGAATGGAATATGTGACTTTGATATTTTAGTTTGAAGACTTAACAGTATTTCTTCCTATTCTGGAACTGTGCAGAGTACACAGAATAGGCTGCTAAACTGCGGTGACGCACAGTGAATGGAATATGTGACTTTGATATTTGAGTTTGAAGACTTAACAGTATTTCTTCCTATTCTGCAACTGTGCAGAGTACACAGAATAGGCTGCTAAACTGCGGCGAAGCACACTGAATGGAATATGTGACTTTGATATTTGAGTTTGAAGACTTAACAGTATTTCTTCCTATTCTGCAACTGTGCAGAGTACACAGAATAGGCTGCTAAACTGCGGAGACGCACACTGAATGGAATATGTGACTTTGATATTTGAGTTTGAAGACTTAACAGTATTTCTTCCTATTCTGCAACTGTGCAGAGTACACAGAATAGGCTGCTAAACTGCGGTGACGCACACTGAATGGAATATGTGACTTTGATATTTTAGTTTGAAGACTTAACAGTATTTCTTCCTATTCTGCAACTGTGCAGAGTACACAGAATAGGCTGCTAAACTGCGGTGACGCACACTGAATGGAATATGTGACTTTGATATTTTAGTTTGAAGACTTAACAGTATTTCTTCCTATTCTGCAACTGTGCAGAGTACACAGAATAGGCTGCTAAACTGCGGTGACGCACACTGAATGGAATATGTGACTTTGATATTTTAGTTTGAAGACTTAACAGTATTTCTTCCTATTCTGCAACTGTGCAGAGTACACAGAATAGGCTGCTAAACTGCGGCGAAGCACACTGAATGGAATATGTGACTTTGATATTTTAGTTTGAAGACTTAACAGTATTTCTTCCTATTCTGCAACTGTGCAGAGTACACAGAATAGGCTGCTAAACTGCGGCGACGCACACTGAATGGAATATGTGACTTTGATATTTTAGTTTGAAGACTTAACAGTATTTCTTCCTATTCTGGAACTGTGCAGAGTACACAGAATAGGCTGCTAAACTGCGGTGACGCACAGTGAATGGAATATGTGACTTTGATATTTGAGTTTGAAGACTTAACAGTATTTCTTCCTATTCTGCAACTGTGCAGAGTACACAGAATAGGCTGCTAAACTGCGGCGAAGCACACTGAATGGAATATGTGACTTTGATATTTGAGTTTGAAGACTTAACAGTATTTCTTCCTATTCTGCAACTGTGCAGAGTACACAGAATAGGCTGCTAAACTGCGGTGACGCACACTGGAATATGTGACTTTGATATTTGAGTTTGAAGACTTAACAGTATTTCTTCCTATTCTGCAACTGTGCAGAGTACACAGAATAGGCTGCTAAACTGCGGAGACGCACACTGAATGGAATATGTGACTTTGATATTTGAGTTTGAAGACTTAACAGTATTTCTTCCTATTCTGCAACTGTGCAGAGTACACAGAATAGGCTGCTAAACTGCGGCGAAGCACACTGAATGGAATATGTGACTTTGATATTTGAGTTTGAAGACTTAACAGTATTTCTTCCTATTCTGCAACTGTGCAGAGTACACAGAATAGGCTGCTAAACTGCGGTGACGCACACTGGAATATGTGACTTTGATATTTGAGTTTGAAGACTTAACAGTATTTCTTCCTATTCTGCAACTGTGCAGAGTACACAGAATAGGCTGCTAAACTGCGGAGACGCACACTGAATGGAATATGTGACTTTGATATTTGAGTTTGAAGACTTAACAGTATTTCTTCCTATTCTGCAACTGTGCAGAGTACACAGAATAGGCTGCTAAACTGCGGTGACGCACACTGAATGGAATATGTGACTTTGATATTTTAGTTTGAAGACTTGACAGTATTTCTTCCTATTCTGTAACTGTGCAGAGTACACAGAATAGGCTGCTAAACTGCGGTGACGCACACTGAATGGAATATGTGACTTTGATATTTTAGTTTGAAGACTTAACAGTATTTCTTCCTATTCTGCAACTGTGCAGAGTACACAGAATAGGCTGCTAAACTGCGGAGAAGCACACTGAATGGAATATGTGACTTTGATATTTTAGTTTGAAGACTTAACAGTATTTCTTCCTATTCTGCAACTGTGCAGAGTACACAGAATAGGCTGCTAAACTGCGGTGACGCACACTGAATGGAATATGTGACTTTGATATTTTAGTTTGAAGACTTAACAGTATTTCTTCCTATTCTGCAACTGTGCAGAGTACACAGAATAGGCTGCTAAACTGCGGCGAAGCACACTGAATGGAATATGTGACTTTGATATTTTAGTTTGAAGACTTTACAGTATTTCTTCCTATTCTGCAACTGTGCAGAGTACACAGAATAGGCTGCTAAACTGCGGCGACGCACACTGAATGGAATATGTGACTTTGATATTTTAGTTTGAAGACTTAACAGTATTTCTTCCTATTCTGGAACTGTGCAGAGTACACAGAATAGGCTGCTAAACTGCGGTGACGCACACTGAATGGAATATGTGACTTTGATATTTGAGTTTGAAGACTTAACAGTATTTCTTCCTATTCTGCAACTGTGCAGAGTACACAGAATAGGCTGCTAAACTGCGGCGAAGCACACTGAATGGAATATGTGACTTTGATATTTTAGTTTGAAGACTGAACAGTATTTCTTCCTATTCTGCAACTGTGCAGAGTACACAGAATAGGCTGCTAAACTGCGGTGACGCACACTGGAATATGTGACTTTGATATTTGAGTTTGAAGACTTAACAGTATTTCTTCCTATTCTGCAACTGTGCAGAGTACACAGAATAGGCTGCTAAACTGCGGAGACGCACACTGAATGGAATATGTGACTTTGATATTTGAGTTTGAAGACTTAACAGTATTTCTTCCTATTCTGCAACTGTGCAGAGTACACAGAATAGGCTGCTAAACTGCGGTGACGCACACTGAATGGAATATGTGACTTTGATATTTTAGTTTGAAGACTTAACAGTATTTCTTCCTATTCTGCAACTGTGCAGAGTACACAGAATAGGCTGCTAAACTGCGGTGACGCACACTGAATGGAATATGTGACTTTGATATTTTAGTTTGAAGACTTAACAGTATTTCTTCCTATTCTGCAACTGTGCAGAGTACACAGAATGTGCTGCTAAACTGCGGTGACGCACACTGAATGGAATATGTGACTTTGATATTTTAGTTTGAAGACTTAACAGTATTTCTTCCTATTCTGCAACTGTGCAGAGTACACAGAATAGGCTGCTAAACCGCGGTGACGCACACTGAATGGAATTTGTGACTTTGATATTTTAGTTTGAAGACTTAACAGTATTTCTTCCTATTCTGCAACTGTGCAGAGTACACAGAATAGGCTGCTAAACTGCGGCGAAGCACACTGAATGGAATATGTGACTTTGATATTTGAGTTTGAAGACTTAACAGTATTTCTTCCTATTCTGCAACTGTGCAGAGTACACAGAATAGGCTGCTAAACTGCGGAGACGCACACTGAATGGAATATGTGACTTTGATATTTGAGTTTGAAGACTTAACAGTATTTCTTCCTATTCTGCAACTGTGCAGAGTACACAGAATAGGCTGCTAAACTGCGGCGAAGCACACTGAATGGAATATGTGACTTTGATATTTTAGTTTGAAGACTTAACAGTATTTCTTCCTATTCTGCAACTGTGCAGAGTACACAGAATAGGCTGCTAAACTGCGGTGACGCACACTGAATGGAATATGTGACTTTGATATTTTAGTTAGAAGACTTAACAGTATTTCTTCCTATTCTGCAACTGTGCAGAGTACACAGAATAGGCTGCTAAACTGCGGTGACGCACACTGAATGGAATATGTGACTTTGATATTTTAGTTTGAAGACTTAACAGTATTTCTTCCTATTCTGCAACTGTGCAGAGTACACAGAATAGGCTGCTAAACTGCGGCGAAGCACACTGAATGGAATATGTGACTTTGATATTTTAGTTTGAAGACTTAACAGTATTTCTTCCTATTCTGCAACTGTGCAGAGTACACAGAATAGGCTGCTAAACTGCGGTGACGCACACTGAATGGAATATGTGACTTTGATATTTGAGTTTGAAGACTTAACAGTATTTCTTCCTATTCTGCAACTGTGCAGAGTACACAGAATAGGCTGCTAAACTGCGGCGAAGCACACTGAATGGAATATGTGACTTTGATATTTTAGTTTGAAGACTTAACAGTATTTCTTTCTATTCTGCAACTGTGCAGAGTACACAGAATAGGCTGCTAAACTGCGGTGACGCACACTGGAATATGTGACTTTGATATTTGAGTTTGAAGACTTAACAGTATTTCTTCCTATTCTGCAACTGTGCAGAGTACACAGAATAGGCTGCTAAACTGCGGAGACGCACACTGAATGGAATATGTGACTTTGATATTTGAGTTTGAAGACTTAACAGTATTTCTTCCTATTCTGCAACTGTGCAGAGTACACAGAATAGGCTGCTAAACTGCGGTGACGCACACTGAATGGAATATGTGACTTTGATATTTTAGTTTGAAGACTTAACAGTATTTCTTCCTATTCTGCAACTGTGTAGAGTACACAGAATAGGCTGCTAAACTGCGGTGACGCACACTGAATGGAATATGTGACTTTGATATTTTAGTTTGAAGACTTAACAGTATTTCTTCCTATTCTGCAACTGTGCAGAGTACACAGAATGTGCTGCTAAACTGCGGTGACGCACACTGAATGGAATATGTGACTTTGATATTTTAGTTTGAAGACTTAACAGTATTTCTTCCTATTCTGCAACTGTGCAGAGTACACAGAATAGGCTGCTAAACCGCGGTGACGCACACTGAATGGAATTTGTGACTTTGATATTTTAGTTTGAAGACTTAACAGTATTTCTTCCTATTCTGCAACTGTGCAGAGTACACAGAATAGGCTGCTAAACTGCGGCGAAGCACACTGAATGGAATATGTGACTTTGATATTTTAGTTTGAAGACTTAACAGTATTTCTTCCTATTCTGCAACTGTGCAGAGTACACAGAATAGGCTGCTAAACTGCGGTGACGCACACTGAATGGAATATGTGACTTTGATATTTTAGTTTGAAGACTTAACAGTATTTCTTCCTATTCTGCAACTGTGCAGAGTACACAGAATAGGCTGCTAAACTGCGGTGACGCACACTGAATGGAATATGTGACTTTGATATTTTAGTTTGAAGACTTAACAGTATTTCTTCCTATTCTGCAACTGTGCAGAGTACACAGAATAGGCTGCTAAACTGCGGCGAAGCACACTGAATGGAATATGTGACTTTGATATTTTAGTTTGAAGACTTAACAGTATTTCTTCCTATTCTGCAACTGTGCAGAGTACACAGAATAGGCTGCTAAACTGCGGTGACGCACACTGAATAGAATATGTGACTTTGATATTTTAGTTTGAAGACTTAACAGTATTTCTTCCTATTCTGCAACTGTGCAGAGTACACATAATAGGCTGCTAAACTGCGGCGACGCACACTGAATGGAATATGTGACTTTGATATTTTAGTTTGAAGACTTAACAGTATTTCTTCCTATTCTGCAACTGTGCAGAGTACACAGAATAGGCTGCTAAACTGCGGTGACGCACACTGAATGGAATATGTGACTTTGATATTTGAGTTTGAAGACTTCACAGTATTTCTTCCTATTCTGCAACTGTGCAGAGTACACAGAATAGGCTGCTAAACTGCGGCGACGCACACTGAATGGAATATGTGACTTTGATATTTTAGTTTGAAGACTTAACAGTATTTCTTCCTATTCTGGAACTGTGCAGAGTACACAGAATAGGCTGCTAAACTGCGGTGACGCACACTGAATGGAATATGTGACTTTGATATTTTAGTTTGAAGACTTAACAGTATTTCTTCCTATTCTGCAACTGTGCAGAGTACACAGAATAGGCTGCTAAACTGCGGCGAAGCACACTGAATGGAATATGTGACTTTGATATTTTAGTTTGAAGACTTAACAGTATTTCTTCCTATTCTGCAACTGTGCAGAGTACACAGAATAGGCTGCTAAACTGCGGCGAAGCACACTGAATGGAATATGTGACTTTGATATTTTAGTTTGAAGACTTAACAGTATTTCTTCCTATTCTGCAACTGTGCAGAGTACACAGAATAGGCTGCTAAACTGCGGTGACGCACACTGAATGGAATATGTGACTTTGATATTTTAGTTTGAAGACTTAACAGTATTTCTTCCTATTCTGCAACTGTGCAGAGTACACAGAATAGGCTGCTAACCTGCGGTGACGCACACTGAATGGAATATGTGACTTTGATATTTGAGTTTGAAGACTTAACAGTATTTCTTCCTATTCTGCAACTGTGCAGAGTACACAGAATATGCTGCTAAACTGCGGTGACGCACACTGAATGGAATATGTGACTTTGATATTTTAGTTTGAAGACTTAACAGTATTTCTTCCTATTCTGCAACTGTGCAGAGTACACAGAATAGGCTGCTAAACTGCGGTGACGCACACTGAATGGAATATGTGACTTTGATATTTTAGTTTGAAGACTTAACAGTATTTCTTCCTATTCTGCAACTGTGCAGAGTACACAGAATGTGCTGCTAAACTGCGGTGACGCACACTGAATGGAATATGTGACTTTGATATTTTAGTTTGAAGACTTAACAGTATTTCTTCCTATTCTGCAACTGTGCAGAGTACACAGAATAGGCTGCTAAACTGCGGTGACGCACACTGAATGGAATTTGTGACTTTGATATTTTAGTTTGAAGACTTAACAGTATTTCTTCCTATTCTGCAACTGTGCAGAGTACACAGAATAGGCTGCTAAACTGCGGCGAAGCACACTGAATGGAATATGTGACTTTGATATTTTAGTTTGAAGACTTAACAGTATTTCTTCCTATTCTGCAACTGTGCAGAGTACACAGAATAGGCTGCTAAACTGCGGTGACGCACACTGAATGGAATATGTGACTTTGATATTTTAGTTTGAAGACTTAACAGTATTTCTTCCTATTCTGCAACTGTGCAGAGTACACAGAATAGGCTGCTAAACTGCGGCGACGCACACTGAATGGAATATGTGACTTTGATATTTTAGTTTGAAGACTTAACAGTATTTCTTCCTATTCTGCAACTGTGCAGAGTACACAGAATAGGCTGCTAAACTGCGGTGACGCACACTGAATGGAATATGTGACTTTGATATTTGAGTTTGAAGACTTAACAGTATTTCTTCCTATTCTGCAACTGTGCAGAGTACACAGAATAGGCTGCTAAACTGCGGTGACGCACACTGAATGGAATTTGTGACTTTGATATTTTAGTTTGAAGACTTAACAGTATTTCTTCCTATTCTGCAACTGTGCATAGTACACAGAATAGGCTGCTAAACTGCGGTGACGCACACTGAATGGAATATGTGACTTTGATATTTTAGTTTGAAGACTTAACAGTATTTCTTCCTATTCTGCAACTGTGCAGAGTACACAGAATGTGCTGCTAAACTGCGGTGACGCACACTGAATGGAATATGTGACTTTGATATTTTAGTTTGAAGACTTAACAGTATTTCTTCCTATTCTGCAACTGTGCAGAGTACACAGAATAGGCTGCTAAACCGCGGTGACGCACACTGAATGGAATTTGTGACTTTGATATTTTAGTTTGAAGACTTAACAGTATTTCTTCCTATTCTGGAACTGTGCAGAGTACACAGAATAGGCTGCTAAACTGCGGTGACGCACACTGAATGGAATATGTGACTTTGATATTTTAGTTTGAAGACTTAACAGTATTTCTTCCTATTCTGCAACTGTGCAGAGTACACAGAATAGGCTGCTAAACTGCGGCGAAGCACACTGAATGGAATATGTGACTTTGATATTTTAGTTTGAAGACTTAACAGTATTTCTTCCTATTCTGCAACTGTGCAGAGTACACAGAATAGGCTGCTAAACTGCGGCGAAGCACACTGAATGGAATATGTGACTTTGATATTTTAGTTTGAAGACTTAACAGTATTTCTTCCTATTCTGCAACTGTGCAGAGTACACAGAATAGGCTGCTAAACTGCGGTGACGCACACTGAATGGAATATGTGACTTTGATATTTTAGTTTGAAGACTTAACAGTATTTCTTCCTATTCTGCAACTGTGCAGAGTACACAGAATAGGCTGCTAAACTGCGGTGACGCACACTGAATGGAATATGTGACTTTGATATTTGAGTTTGAAGACTTAACAGTATTTCTTCCTATTCTGCAACTGTGCAGAGTACACAGAATATGCTGCTAAACTGCGGTGACGCACACTGAATGGAATATGTGACTTTGATATTTTAGTTTGAAGACTTAACAGTATTTCTTCCTATTCTGCAACTGTGCAGAGTACACAGAATAGGCTGCTAAACTGCGGTGACGCACACTGAATGGAATATGTGACTTTGATATTTTAGTTTGAAGACTTAACAGTATTTCTTCCTATTCTGCAACTGTGCAGAGTACACAGAATGTGCTGCTAAACTGCGGTGACGCACACTGAATGGAATATGTGACTTTGATATTTTAGTTTGAAGACTTAACAGTATTTCTTCCTATTCTGCAACTGTGCAGAGTACACAGAATAGGCTGCTAAACTGCGGTGACGCACACTGAATGGAATTTGTGACTTTGATATTTTAGTTTGAAGACTTAACAGTATTTCTTCCTATTCTGCAACTGTGCAGAGTACACAGAATAGGCTGCTAAACTGCGGCGAAGCACACTGAATGGAATATGTGACTTTGATATTTTAGTTTGAAGACTTAACAGTATTTCTTCCTATTCTGCAACTGTGCAGAGTACACAGAATAGGCTGCTAAACTGCGGTGACGCACACTGAATGGAATATGTGACTTTGATATTTTAGTTTGAAGACTTAACAGTATTTCTTCCTATTCTGCAACTGTGCAGAGTACACAGAATAGGCTGCTAAACTGCGGCGACGCACACTGAATGGAATATGTGACTTTGATATTTTAGTTTGAAGACTTAACAGTATTTCTTCCTATTCTGCAACTGTGCAGAGTACACAGAATAGGCTGCTAAACTGCGGTGACGCACACTGAATGGAATATGTGACTTTGATATTTGAGTTTGAAGACTTAACAGTATTTCTTCCTATTCTGCAACTGTGCAGAGTACACAGAATAGGCTGCTAAACTGCGGTGACGCACACTGAATGGAATTTGTGACTTTGATATTTTAGTTTGAAGACTTAACAGTATTTCTTCCTATTCTGCAACTGTGCATAGTACACAGAATAGGCTGCTAAACTGCGGTGACGCACACTGAATGGAATATGTGACTTTGATATTTTAGTTTGAAGACTTAACAGTATTTCTTCCTATTCTGCAACTGTGCAGAGTACACAGAATAGGCTGCTAAACTGCGGTGACGCACACTGAATGGAATATGTGACTTTGATATTTGAGTTTGAAAACTTAACAGTATTTCTTCCTATTCTGCAACTGTGCAGAGTACACAGAATATGCTGCTAAACTGCGGCGAAGCACACTGAATGGAATATGTGACTTTGATATTTGAGTTTGAAGACTTAACAGAATGTGCTCTAATCTGCAACTTTGCACACTAAACAGAATGTGCTCTAATCTGCAACTTTGCACACTAAACAGAATGTGCTCTAATCTGCAACTTTGCACACTAAACAGAATATATGAAATTTTTTTTTTTTTTTTTTTTTCCCCCCACACAAAATAAACTGCTGCCCCCACACACAGTAGTCCTAAAAAGGACTTTTGGTTCTTTTTTTTTCACAAATTTGCTTTCTTTCTCCCTACACTGACTTTCCCTTCCTATCCTCATCTCTCCCTAGCTAAGACTGAGCCGAACTCGCTGGTCACGTGCTATACAGCACCCGACCACGGGTTCTGGCCAGCCAATCAGTGTAATGCCAGCAGCCAACATGGCTGCTGGCATTACACTGATGTCAGAGCCTCCCTGCACGTTTATTGGCTGCGCAGCAGCCGCAAAACGTGCAGGGAGGAGACCCGAACATGGCGAGCACATGCGGTACTCGTACGAGTACCGCCATGTGCCGAGCAGAGCGATGCTCGAGCCGATCCGAGCATCGGCCGAGCATGCTCGCTCAACACTATTCACTAGTGTTAAGGAACTATGCAAGATTACTGATGCTTTCTATAGCACCATAGACAGTGTAAGGGGAGACTTGGAGCCTTGGACAGTGTTAATTGAAAACATAGACTACTTCTTGTAAAGTTGTGCAGTTTGCTTCTTCCCATCAGTATCTTTCTGGTCTCTGGTGAACAACATCATTTAAAGGTGCCATTTTGATGGCCACAATGTTTTGAAGGTGCCGTTTTGATGCTCACCAGTTAGGCTTCACCATTCCAATAGGATAGCTTTAATTACATAATTTTATATTAAGTCAGTACTGTTTCTTTTTCTAATCAATTGGATTCTGGATAGAAACCCTCTCACAGTATCCAAGGAGTTAAACTGTGCCTGATTTAAGCCACCAAAACGAAGGTAAGAAATAAAAATGACTATTGAGTTTTATTTTCTTTTATGCAGGCCAGTCTTGTGTGAATAGTTTCTTTTCAGTATATATTGTGGTCATTATTTATACGTTTCCCATACATGTGCTTTCAAAAATTGTGCTGCTAATCTAATAACAATTCTAGAACGATTCCAGTGCAAACCATGTGCACCATAGGGGACAAATAAAAAAATCCCAAAATCCCATGCAAGGTCTCCAACGCAAAGCAATATGTAAATGATTGACAGTTTTTTCATCCCCTTATGGCAGGAGTTATTAAACCTGTCCTCTCCCCACCTCCCAATGGTACATGTTTTACAGGTCTCCTCACATGAGCACAAGTGAACCAATAGGTGTCTCAGTCATTCTGAAGAATCTGAATTAATAACATTCACATGTGTCTAATTGAGGAGATCCTGGAAAGATGTACTGATGGGCTGTTGAGGACAGATTTAAGCTTCCTTGTCCTATAGTGCTGTTGGTTTGCAATCAAATTGTTTTAGTTCTTTTTAGTACATCAGTTCCCTTGTTACTCTCAGTATTTATCAGCCACAAATGAAAAGATTAACTTCATTTTGAATGTGATTAAAATGGGAGTAAACAAAAAAACATGAAGGATTATGGGGTAAAGAAACGACACAATACCCTCAATAACAGAAACCCATTCAAAGAGGCACGCTATATAGGCATAGAAGATAAATATCAAAAATATTTTTATTGAAGATACAAATTTTAAATGTAAACTGAGTCTATAAAATCATTTAAAAACACACACAGGCAAGCAAACTCTGAGAAAATATATAAAGTATCTCAGCTCAGCCTTTCACTCCTCTCAGGTAGATAAAATGAGTATAGGACATACTTGAAACCAGAGACAATCTCAATGTATTCTACCTGGTAAAATACTTTCACAAAAAAAAAAAAAAAAGTGCCTCTTTGAATGGGTTTCTGTTATTGAGGGTATTGTGTGGTTTCTTTGCCCCATAATCCTTTATGTTCTTTGGTTTGATTGTATATGGACGTTTGAGTGCACCTTTACTATTTAGTTTTTTTATTTTTGGCATAGTGAACTTCACTGGTGCGAGTTCTGTTTTGTTCTATTAACATTAAAATGGAAGTACACTGATTTTTTTTTTTAGCTATAAAATGTAATGTAGCGTAAAATAGATTTACTGTCTTTACCGACATGGAATTGCACTCTAAAGTAAGCTATTTTTTGCAATATAAAATAGATTAGGCATTTTATTATATTAACTCAATACCTGCCACCAGAACATCATAATATATTTGAACTGTTTCATTTCTAGAGTGATTTCTACTTATAGCTAAAAACAGAAGGGATCCACCATATGATTCAGTACTAAACCTGGCAATGGAACTGATTTGTTAGCCCTAATCCTGCCAAATGCCAATTTACAAACCTACTTTTGTCTAAAATGCTCTCCTTAAAGGGATAGTAATGGTTAATTTTAACTTGATTTAATATTGTAGATATTAAAAAAAATTAACATCAATGTAAGTCTTATCTCTCAAACCTTTATGGTTTGAGAGATATAACTTGCTAAAGTTACCTTTTTCTGGCTGTTTTACTCAAGTCTGCCATCTAGCTGACAGCTGCAGATTCCAGTCATTTGACCAGACAGAGGCTCTTCAGCAGAGCTGAAATCATGCTATTTAGAAATAAATACTTCATTGGAACGGTCTACATAGTGTGCTTGCAAGCCAGGCACACTTTGGAGACCATTCCAAATTAAGTATTTATCTTTAGATATCATTATATCGGCGCTGCTGAAGAGCCACATCTGGTCAAGTGACCAGAATCTGCTTCTGACAGCTTTATAGCTTGTGAAGCAGAAAGGGGAGGGACCCGAGAACTTTATTTTCCTATATCTCTCAAACCATAACTGTTTGAGAGATACGAATAAGTGCAAGTACTTTCTTTTAATTGCATATACCATATAGTTAATACTTTTTTTCTGACATTACTATCCCTTTAACACAGCTTGCTAAAAGGGGAGTGTAATGTGTAAGTCTATGGACATTTGAGGTATTTATTTTCCCCTGTGTCTCATTTTACATTAGTGGCTCGGCTCTACTCCCCTCACTATTTAAAAAAACTGGCAATGGTGGTTTTGACAGAACAGTTTGCTATTCTATTAATTGCACTTTCAAAAATACCATTGTGCAAAAATGTCCAACAGGCACAACATTTGCGCCCATTGGACACCACTTAAAACAAATAGAATTTGGTATTCTACGCAATGTGGAGGCATCACCACACTTTTTATAGAGCAAAACGTGCAATGAAAACCATTGGTGTGTGTTAGAAAACTGATTTGCAAAACACACTGGTTCTTAAAAACAAAAGAAGATTAACCCTATGAGTGCCAGTGGGGTATGCAATGCATAGTACAGTGTTGCATGCCCCACTGCCACTCATAGGGTTAATCTACCCTATGTAATCCTGATGTTCAGTGGGGTCCTAAGCACCTTGGGCAGCTACTGGCCACCCTCTTCTTTAATCTTCTCTCTTCTGTCTCCTCTTCTTTCACCATTAAAATCTTGTAAAAAAAAAAACCCATAATAATCCAATTAGATATCTTTGTAAAATCAAATAATGCCCCCAAGAGATGCCACAGTTAACCCTTTGAGTGTTGGGTGCCCCTCCAACCCTCAAAGGGTTAAAAGAAGTGTAGCATCTATTTTCCAAGTAATCTGTTGTCTTAGCCTTTTGTTTGTTAAAAAATGAATTCTTTTATTGCCAAATTGCTGATAAATGGCCGCTGCCACCTCTGCTGGCACCACTGGCGATGGCAGTCATGTATACAGTCACAGCCCCACCCTGTTCAATACATACAGGGCCGTTGCCCGATTCCCACTGAAGGACCAACTGGCTTTTATATGTCAGTCTCTGTTCAAAATGATTGTCAGCCTCCAATTGGCTGGGAATCTGGGATGTTTGCTTATGCATGTCTCAGCCAATCAGCTTCTAGGGGATTTTGTCATCCCCCTGTGGCATCTCTTGGGGGCTTTGTTTGATTTTAACATTAACTTTTTTTTTTAAAGTATTTAATGATGAAAGAAGAGAAGAAGAAGGGAAGAAAGAAGACAGAAGAGAGAATATTGAGGAAAATACACAGTGGATGAAAGGTAGGTGTTACATTTCTGGGTGTTAGGCTGATGTTAGGGGTAGTATTGTTTGTTTCATGTTAGGGATAGTATTGGGTTAGTGTATGGGACAGACGTGCAAATCGGTTTGTTAAAATTCGGCATTCAGATGAATAGGGGGTCATTCGGGTTATTCGGACCAAATCGAATGTCAAGGTTCAAATTTGAAAAACACTCTGAATGCGAACAGTCTTGGGTCGCATGTGCGTGCGCGCTCTACTTTCCCTCCCTCTCTAGTACTTATTACCTTATTGCCAAAGCAAGTCATCTTTGTTCCTGCTTAAAAATATTAGGAATTTGGTTAAAGAAGTTCCAGGGTGACACAGGCAGTGTGAATTTTGTGTAGGCTAGGCAGGCATCCAGCAAAAGTGCCTCATTGCCACAGCAAGCCATCTTTGTTCCAATTCAAAAATATAAAGCATGTGTTTAAATAAGTTATAGAGTGACACAGCCAGAGTGCCATTTCTCGTGTGGCAAGGTCTTAAAATTTTAAAATTATTGTAGTACACTACTGACCTATCAGTCATGGATTTGAGTCGTATTGAGCAACCTGATATTGCTCATCCTGGTACCAGCTGCAGTGACGCAGCAACCACCAAAGCCACCACAGTGCCGTTGCTTTCAGGCAGAGCTAGCAGCAACAGGCAGCAAAAGAAGAGGACTGTCAGTAGTACTAGTCAGACTCAACAGCAGCACTCCAAACCAAAAACTAGAAAGATGAAGGGAACTGCATGTAATTTCTACCTCTTCTATTAATGTAGAAAGGTCCAGGACCTCCTCTAAGACCATGAAGCAGCCATCACCTGTGTCCTGTCAGCTGTCTTATGATGATCCCCCCAAAACCACCTGCACAATGACTAGTGCTACTGCCAGTTTTGTCACCACCTCCGCTACTGCCAGTTCTATAAACTTGGGGACATCTAGCATGTGTAACACTACTGGTCAGACACTGCGAGCAGTGTCAATGCAGGATTTTTACAGCGAACATCCGTGTAAGCAGCTCAAATGGAAATTACTGCAGTATTTAGATAACATTTTTCTTACCACCAATGTCACTGCCACTGAGAGCATATCTTCTCTAGAAAAGGTTATTGAGGGACATAGTTTACTATTTCCCGGTAGCCACCAGACAGAAGAGGGAATTCAGCAGGTCTCCCCAAAGTCTGCTGCTGCTGCTGCTGATGTTTCTTCCTGTCCAAACCTACAATAGGTAGAAGAATCTGAGGGATTAAGGCCTCCTACGCTTGATTTTCCCACTGAGCTTGATTATTCCCCCGAGCTTAATTTTTCCCCTGCTTCCCACAGTACTCCTCCTGTTTCTCCATTTACACTTGTGTCTTCTATTGACAGCTCAACACTTGTCTCTCCAGTTCCATTTGAGTCTCCCAGCCAGGTAGCAGCTGCTACTGTCTCCGCCACCACTACCTCTGTTACTCCACAATCCTCCTCTAATCCCAGTCCCAACATCCCTGCTGCCATTTTTAGGTCTACTGGTACCCCTGTAAAGGTACATAGAAAGATAAAGCATAGTGAGGTTGTTCCAGCATGTGAAGATGAAGAAAGTGTCACCTCAGTTTCTTCTTCTCCACCACCTTCCAGAGTCATCTGTCGCTCCAAAGCATGGAACCATTTTGTGGCACTTGGCGATGGCCGGCTAGCAAAATGCAAATTGTGTGGCCATGGCCAATTGTCAGCCATGGGAGGGTGTTGGGTCATCTAACCACCTCATGGATGAACCAACACCTGAACACCCACCACAAGTCAGTGTTGATAAGAGCAGTAAGTGGCACCACTAGAACTGCAAATACAAGTGTCACACTCATGACCAGTAGGCAGCAGGAGAAAGGGCAGGGGGATCATGCCACATCTGGTCCTAGTAAGAGCAGCAGACAGTCTCAGCCCATCCCAAAATCAATACAGCCCACATTGGAGGATTTTGGTGGGTTTCATTCCAAAGGGGTATGCAGACAGCAGTCCAGGAAAATCACACGCCTCATTGCACAGCTCATAGCAGTTGGGGGTGCTACTTTTAATTTGGTGGACAGATAGCCCTTCCAGCAACTTATGGAAGATATTGCACCATGATATAAAATTCCATCCCGCACCGCATTCAGTAGAACTATAGTGCCCTCACTGTACCAGTCGTGCATTGGGGTTTTGAAGGACCTGCTAGGAGAGGCTGGTGGCCAGTCAGTGCACTTTGCCACTGACTTATGGAGTGCTCCAAGTGGCCAGCATGGCTTCCTATCATTGATGACACATTGGTGGCAGCCCAATGTGTTGCAAGACACACCAATACCAACAACAAGTTTAGATGCAGTAGCCAAGCAGGCAGGACACCGCTCTTTCCTCCTCCATGTTGAGGTAATGGATCAGCAGCACACCTCAGATAGCATTCGCAAAGCACTGCAGAACATGGTGGCGCAGTGCCTAGGGAGCAGGCAGGCACACAGGCACAAATGGAGTTTGTGGTTACTAATGGTGCAGCCAACATGATAAAGGCCCTCCGGGATTGGCAGATTTGTGGGTGTACACTGCTCAGCACATGTCCTGCATCTGGTAGTGAAGGCTGCTCTCGAAGATGGCAGTAACACTGGAAGGTTGCCAGCAATTCTGGAGTTGTACCGCCAAATTGCTGGCCACTTCCATCGGAGCATCAAAGATAGCCAGCTACTCAGGGAGTAACAGAAAAAGGCAGCCCTCAAAGAGCACCGCCTAAAACAAGATGTTGAGACCAGGTGGCACTCCACCTTAGATATGCTAGAGCGTATCCTGGAACAGAAAAAGGCAATTCACTAGTGATGAGCGAGCACCCCAATGCTCGGGTGTTCGGGTGCTCTGACCGAGCACCCCCGGAGGCTCGAGTGCTCGGCCGAGCACCCGAGCCCCATTGAAGTCAATGGGAGGACTCGAGCATTACACCAGGCACCCCCTGCTCTGATGAGGGGAGGGTGCCTGGTCCATAGGAAAAGGGAAGAAAATGATGGAAACACCACAGAAATGGTTCAGGGACAGCATAGGGAGGATGTCTGGATGCATCTTGGACTCCAACGTCGCTGCTGGGAACGATCTTTCGCCTGTAGTATGCCATTTTTACAGACTGACCGTAAAACACACAAAAAGGAAAATAAAAACGAATTTAGGCGAAAAATTGTTACCAAACAGTATTTGCTGTATATTTACTTGTATATCATCTGCAAATTCTCCCAAAAATTTCCTCGATTTTTCTGAACTGAGGCCATGATTAAGAGGGAAACGTGCGCAGAGGCAAATTCTCCCAAAAATTTCCTTGATTTTTCTGAACTGAGGCCATGATTAAGAGGGAAACGTGCGCAGAGGCAAATTCTCCCAAAAATTTCCTCGATTTTTCTGAACTGGGGCCATGATTAAGAGGGAAACGTGCGCTGAGCCGACCATCTAAAACATTATGGGTGAGGGTCTGCTGCGGAGCTGACCATCCTAAACATTATATGCGAAGGCCCGCTAGTGAGCTGACGCTATAAAACATTATATGAGAGGGCCCGCTAGAGAGCTGACCCAATAAAACATTATATGAGAAGGCCCGCTGGTGAGCTGACCTATACAAAAATTGTCAAACAGGGCCCGCTGGTGAGCTGGCCCTATATAAAAATTATATCACAGGGCCCGCTGGTGAGCTGGCCCTATATAAAAATTATATCACAGGGCATATGGAAGAGGAGGAGGAGGATGAGAAGATTAAGAGTCAACCATATACCGGTTTTTTGGGTGGAAGGGGTGAATGGGAATACAGAGTATTCCCATCATTGTAAATAACATATATAAAGTGAGTTTATGTTCCCCCGGGGCTTTCCTCCAGTGGAGTGGAGAAGTCAGGGGAAATCCAGGCCTTGTTCATTTTTATAAGTGTCAACCTATCAGCATTGTCGGTGGAAAGGCGGATACGCTTATCTGTTATGATGCCACCAGCAGCACTAAATACCCGCTCAGACAGAACGCTGGCGGCAGGGCAGGCCAGCACCTCCAAGGCGTAGAGTGCCAGTTCATACCACGTGTCCAGCTTGGACACCCAGTAGTTGTAAGGCACAGAGGGATCATTGAGGACGCTGACACGGTCTGCTACGTACTCCTTCACCATCTTCCAAAACTTTTCCCTCCTTGTGACACTAGGCTGCGCATCAGGGTGAGGGTGCTGGCGGGGTATCATGAAGGTGTCCCACGCCTTGGAGAGTGTTGCCCTGCCTTTGTCGGAACTGCTGTGTGCTCCCCTTTTCTCCCCTTCTCGGTTGGCCAAGGTAGCACGTACTCTGCCGCCAGCGTTGTCAGATGGAAAATTTTGGAGCAATTTTTCAACAAGAACCTTCTGGTATTGCACCATTTTGCTTGTCCTCTCCACCGGAGGAATGAGAGATGAGAAATTCTCTTTGTAGCGGGGGTCCAGAAGGGTGAACACCCAGTAATCCGTGTTGTCTAAAATGCGTATAACGCGTGGGTCACGGGAAAGGCAGCCTAACATAAAGTCAGCCATGTGTGCCAGAGTACCAACAGGCAAGATTTCGCTGTCCTCACCAGGAGGATGACTCTCAATCTCCTCATCCTCTTCCTCCTCTTCTGCCCACCCACGCTGAAGAGATGGAACTAAAGTTCCATGGCTACCCTCTGTAGCGGAGGCAACCGTGTCTTCCTCCTCCTCCTCCTCCTCCTCCGCCTCCTCCAATTGTCGCTGAGAAGACGAAGTGAGGGTGCTCTGGCTATCACCTTGTGTAAGCTCTTCCTCCCGCATTTCCACCTCTTCCACATGCAAAGCGTCAGTTTTAATTGTGATGAGCGAGCGTTTCAGTAGACACAGAAGTGGGATGGTTACACTGATAATAGCGTTATCGCCGCTCACCATCTGTGTCGATTCCTCAAAATTGCGTAAAACCTCACAGAGGTCTGACATCCATTCCCACTCCTCACTTCTGATTACAGGAAGTTGAACGGAGAGGCGACGACCGTGTAACAGCTGGTACTCCACTACTGCCCTCTGCTGCTCACAAAGCCAGGCCAACATGTGGAAGGTGGAGTTCCAGCGCGTGCTCACGTCACACAGCAGCCGGTGAGCTGGCAATTGTAAGCGCTGCTGCAGCTTCAACAGGCCGGCTGAAGCTGTAGATGACTTACGGAAATGTGCACACATGCGGCGCACCTTGGTCAAGAGATCATGCAAATTGGGGTAGGTTTTTAGAAATCGCTGAACCACTAAATTAAATACACGCGCTAGGCATGGTACGTGTGTGAGCTTGCCGAGCTCCAAAGCCGCCACCAAGTTACGTCCATTATCACACACAACCATGCCTGTTTGCAGGTTGAGTGGCGAGAGCCACTGCTCGGTCTGGTGACTAATCCCCTGCAACAGCTCTGAGGCCGTGTGCTGTTTGTCCCCAAGGCAGATCAGCTTCAGCACGGCCTGTTGACGCTTCCCCACTGCAGTGCTACACTGCTTCCAGCTACCGGCTGATGGGTGAGTGGCGCTGCGTGCAGAGAATTCGGAGGTGGAAACGGAGGAGGAGGAGCCAATAACGTAGGTGCTGGCGGAAACCCTGATGGAGGTAGGGCCCGCAATCCTCGGCGTGGGTAGCACCCGTGCCATCCCAGGGTCCGAGTCGCTCCCAGCCTCCACGACATTCACCCAGTGTGCCGTCAGGGAAGTGTAGCGTCCCTGGCCACAAGCACTTGTCCATGTGTCAGTCGTTAAGTGGACCTTCCCAGTAACTGCGTTGGTCAGGGCACGGGTGATGTTACGGGACACATGGTGGTGTAATGCGGGGATGGCACACCGGGAAAAGTAGTGGCGGCTGGGGACCGCGTACCGAGGGACAGCTGCTGCCATCAGGCTGCGGAAGGACTCAGTCTCCACAAGCCTAAATGGCAGCATTTCGATGGCCAGTAATTTGGAAAGGTGTGAGGTTAGTGCTATGGCCTGTGGGTGGGTGGCTGGGTATTTTCGCTTGCGCTCAAATGCCTGGGGTAACGACATTTGGACACTGCGCTGGGACAGGGAAGTGGATGTGGTCGCTGATGGTGCTTCAGATGGTACAGGTGCAGGGCGGGAGGTATGCGGGCCTGCACCTTCGACAGGCGATTGGCCGGCACCGAAAACAGGGGAAGAGGAGGCAGTGGTGTGGCCTGCAGACACAGATGGGCGATCCAGGCGTTCCTCCCACTTATTACGGTGCTTGGATGCCATGTGTCGGATCATGCTGGTGGTGGTGAGGTTTCTAGTGTTCATGCCTCGGCTCATTCTGGTGTGGCACAGGTTGCAAACTACAATTCTTTTGTCGTCCGCACTTTCCTTAAAAAAACGCCATACCGCGGAACACCTACCCCTTGGCAAGGGTGATTTACGCAAGGGGGTGCTCCGTGGAACATTTGCGGGCCGGTTTGGTGCGGTCCGCCTTCTTTCTGTAGCCACACCACTGCCTCTTCCAGCCTGTTGCGGTGCTGCAGATGGCTCACCCTCAGGACTGCTGTCATCGCTCGGCTCTACACCTTCCCAGGTGGGGTCAGTCACCTCATCGTCCACCAAGTCCTCCTCCACTTCCTCACTCTGATCATCCTCCTCATGTCTTGATCCCACCACATACTCAGTCATTGACAACTGTATATCATCCTCCTCATCAAGGTCTTGAGACAGTAATAGTGGTTGATTTAATGGCAACTGTATCTCATCATCATCATCATCCACTACTTCCTTTGACCTTAAATGCCGTTCACATCTGTCATCTTCTTGTGATTGGGTACCCTCTAGAGGTTGTGAATCAGGGCACAAGATGTCATGTTCCTCTGCAAGCGTGCTTGGAGAGAGGGTCAAATGAAGGATTGGTGATGAAACGAGCTCCTCACTATATCCCAGTGTGGGATCACTTCTTTGACCAGACCCTCTATGGTGGGAGGAAGGATGATCAGAGTGAGGATTATGTTGACCAGACTCTTGGCTACTGAGAGTGGACATGGTGGAAGACAGGGTGGTGCTTAACCGACTGGAAGCAGTATCAGCTGACATCCAACCGACCACCTGTTCGCAGTGGTCGGACCTCGAGAGTGATGTCCTGCGACGCCCTGTAAAATGAGACATGAAGCTAGGTATGGTGGATGTCTTTCTGTCTTGTGCTCTGGCACCAGGCGCAGTTTCTACGCGTCCTGACCCGCGCCCTGAACTATCAGGATCACGTCCACTTCCCCGTCCTTTTTTACCCGCCTTCTTCATCTTACACGGAATATGTGCTGCAAATCTGCAACTTTGCACAGTACACAGAATTTGCTTCTTAACTGCGGCTACGCACAGTGAATGGAATATGTGACTTTGATATTTTACAGTTTGAAGAGTTAACAGTATTTTTTCCTATTCTGAAACTGTGCACAGTACACAGAATGTGCTGCTAAACTGCGGCGACGCACACTGAATGGAATATGTGACTTTAATATTTTACAGTTTGAAGACTTAACAGTATTTTTTCCTATTCTGAAACTGTGCACAGTACACAGAATGTGCTGCTAAACTGCGGTGACGCACACTGAATGGAATATGTGACTTTGATATTTTACAGTTTGAAGACTTAACAGTATTTTTTCCTATTCTGAAACTGTGCACAGTACACAGAATGTGCTGCTAAACTGCGGCGATGCACACTGAATGGAATATGTGACTTTGATATTTTACAGTTTGAAGACTTAACAGTATTTTTTCCTATTCTGAAACTGTGCACAGTACACAGAATGTGCTGCTAAACTGCGGCGACGCACACTGAATGGAATATGTGACTTTGATATTTTACAGTTTGAAGACTTAACAGTATTTTTTCCTATTCTGAAACTGTGCACAGTACACAGAATGTGCTGCTAAACTGCGGCGACGCACACTGAATGGAATATGTGACTTTGATATTTTACAGTTTGAAGACTTAACAGTATTTTTTCCTATTCTGAAACTGTGCACAGTACACAGAATGTGCTGCTAAACTGCGGCGACGCACACTGAATGGAATATGTGACTTTGATATTTTACAGTTTGAAGACTTAACAGTATTTTTTCCTATTCTGAAACTGTGCACAGTACACAGAATGTGCTGCTAAACTGCGGCGACGCACACTGAATGGAATATGTGACTTTGATATTTTACAGTTTGAAGACTTAACAGTATTTTTTCCTATTCTGAAACTGTGCACAGTACACAGAATGTGCTGCTAAACTGCGGCGACGCACACTGAATGGAATATGTGACTTTGATATTTTACAGTTTGAAGACTTAACAGTATTTTTTCCTATTCTGAAACTGTGCACAGTACACAGAATGTGCTGCTAAACTGCGGCGACGCACACTGAATGGAATATGTGACTTTGATATTTTACAGTTTGAAGACTTAACAGTATTTTTTCCTATTCTGAAACTGTGCACAGTACACAGAATGTGCTGCTAAACTGCGGCGACGCACACTGAATGGAATATGTGACTTTGATATTTTACAGTTTGAAGACTTAACAGAATGTGCTCTAATCTGCAACTTTGCACACTAAACAGAATGTGCTCTAATCTGCAACTTTGCACACTAAACAGAATGTGCTCTAATCTGCAACTTTGCACACTAAAAAGAATGTGCTGCTAATCTGCAACTTTGCACACTGAACACAATGTGCTCTAATCTGCAACTTTGCACACTAAACAGAATGTGCTCTAATCTGCAACTTTGCACACTAAAAAGAATGTGCTGCTAATCTGCAACTTTGCACACTGAACAGAATGTGCTCTAATCTGCAACTTTGCACACTAAACAGAATGTGCTCTAATCTGCAACTTTGCACACTAAACAGAATATATTGTTTGTTTTTTTTCCCCACACACAAAATAAACTGCTGCCCCCACACACAGTAGTCCTAAAAAGGACTTTTGGGTCTTTTTTTTTACAAATTTGCTTTTCTTCTCCCTACACTGACTTTCCCTTCCTATCCTCATCTCTCCCTGGCTAAGACTGAGCCGAACTCGCTGGTCAGGTGCTATACAGCACCCGATCACGGGTTCTGGCCAGCCAATCAGTGTAATGCCA
Source organism: Rhinophrynus dorsalis (assembly GCA_037306005.1). Classification (NCBI taxonomy): domain Eukaryota; kingdom Metazoa; phylum Chordata; class Amphibia; order Anura; family Rhinophrynidae; genus Rhinophrynus; species Rhinophrynus dorsalis. The sequence continues at coordinate 649,241,990 of CM074718.1, forward strand.
GCAGCCAACATGGCTTCTGGCATTACACTGATGTCAGAGCCTCCCTGCACGTTTATTGGCTGCGCAGCAGCCGCGAAACGTGCCGGGAGGAGACCCGAACATGGCGGGCGAGCACATGCGGTACTCGTACGAGTACCGCCATGTGCCGAGCAGAGCGATGCTCGAGCCGAACCGAGCATCGGCTGAGCATGCTCGCTCAACACTACAAGATAGCACTTCATTCCAATTCCTTCACTGCCTGGAGGGAACAATTGATAGCGAGGGTGCATGAGAGGCAAAGAAAAACTAGAATGCAGTCACAGGAGGCAGGAGAAGATTCTGAAGATGAGCTGGAGGAGCGCCAGTAGCACTTCACCTTGTTCCGGTGGAGCAGCTGCTGCTTTTTATGCTGAGGCAATGAACAGATTATGCTTTGGACAAAACAAACAGCTCCCCATTAAAAGAAAAAGTGCTGAGTTTGAGGTTAAGACTTACCTTGCAGAACCTTCTTTGGCCCCAAGTACAGATCCCTTGACTTTCTGGGATAACAAGAGGGTTGTGTGGCCTACTTTGTCCCTGGTAGTCCAGGAGTTGCTTTCTTGCCCCCAACCACTGTCCAGAGTGAGCAGGTATTTTCTGTAACAGGAAATATATTTAACCCCCAGCGCTATCACTTGGCCCCCCAGCTCATGGAGCAAATTAATATTTTAAAAATCAACCTGCCAAAGCTGGGTTACCCTGCTCTCAGGTTCGATGCAGATTAGAAAAACTAAAAAGGTCTTAATCTAGAATCAACCATTGTACCATAATACGCTGAGCGCTCCAGCTTACCCAGAACTAGAACAGTGGCTGGTTGGGCAGAGGACACCCCCCTGACTTGGTGGGACACAGGCGGGAATTTAAAGTCTACAGTGTTGTCCTACTGTACAGGTTGTTCAGTCTTGCTCTATTGTTTTTCATCTCTTCTAAAAAAAAAAGTCTGCTGTATCTATCAGAGTCCTGCTCCAGTGTTCTGCAGTGTGATGTTGGCTACATCTGCAGAGTTGCTGTCATCCTGAGCCTGCCTCTCACCAGTCATCCTCTGTTGCTGTGTCCATGTACTGAGTCCTGCTCCAGTGTTCTGCAGTGTGCTGTTGGCTACATCTGCAGTGTTGCTGTCATCCTGAGTCTGCCTCGCACCAGTCATCCTCTGTTGCTGTATCCATGTACTGAGTCTTGCTCCAGTGTTCTGCATTGTGCTGTTGGCTACATCTGCGGTGTTGATGTCATTCTGAGTCTGCCTCGCACCAGTCATCCTCTGTTGCTGTATCCATGTACTGAGTCCTGCTCCAGTGTTCTGCAGTGTGCTGTTGGCTATATCTCCAGTGTTGCTGTCATCCTGAGTCTGCCTCGCACCAGTCATCCTCCGTTGCTGTATCCATCTACTGAGTCCTTCTCCAGTGTTCTGCAGTGTGCTGTTGGCTACATCTGCAGTGCTGCTGTCATCCTGAGTCTGCCTCACACCAGTCATCCTCCATTGCTGTATCTATCTACTGAGTCCTGCTCCAGTGTTTGGCAGTTTGCTGCTGGCTACATCTGCAGTGTTGCTGTCATCTGGATTCCGCCTGCACCAGTCACCCTCAGTGTTCCTTCTAATAGCTATATCCATGCTTCATTCATAGTACCATAAGGCTAAAGCTCCACCTCACCCTGTTCCACTGTCTTCATTTAGACCCTAGAAATGGTTCCATTTATTTTTATTTATCTAGTTTTGACTTTTATTGCATTTTTAAAAGCATGGCAAATTCAGAAGAATTATTTGGTTTTTACCTGAATTTCATCCAAATCGAACGGGACCGGTCCGAATTTCAGATCCATCGAATTAAAAAAAAAAAATTGTCTGAAAACAAATTTTAACAAATTTTTTTGCCATGCACAAGTCTAGTATGGGAGGTAGGTTGATGGTAACTGTTTTGAGCTCGCTCTTGTTCTCTGACACTGTGTCAAACAACGAGAGCTGGGTTTTTTCCATTTGATGTTCACACAATTCATGCTATTTGGTGTGAGTTGTAGGGAAGAAAAATCAACAATGATTGGCCACAATGTGAGTTTTGGCTAGCAACTCTTGTTGGTCCATGTACGGGGCCAGCTATAGAATAGCTGCAGTACAAATGTGGGGTTGTCTCTCTGTGTTGTTGTTTTTTTTTTCCCCTTACTGGCTGTTTTACTGATAGGTATAGCATTGAGTCCCAAGTATGAAGCAAGATCAGAGGAACTGGCATAAATTCACTCTATTTTCATGCACATACTATGAGACTTGCTGGCATTACCCCCTTAAGGATCTTAGTGATGTGCAACACATTGCTTTGCACACCCTTCTGGTCCTTAACTGGTTAAAATGTTATCAATGGCAATGTGTATGTGTCACTAAAGTGGTCATAAGTTCTAGTACATACCCTAAGTGCACAAAATATGAGGTGGGTAAGAACACAACTGAAATACCCAAATATGAACTCTGTGCATACAATGCATTATTAACTACATATTAGTTCACTAAAACTCAAGGTACCCCATTTTAGACAAGTGCTATCAATTAGATTTTACCAGATTGTGGCCTCAATCCAATTGAGGAGGTGAAATAGCCGGTAGCGGAGCAATTCAACTGAAACCACAATGGACGTTGGGTCACAGAAAAGGAATTGTGGCTAAACATTTGTTTTGTGTGTTATGTTCCCAAAACGCATGCTAAATAGTGTGAATAATAGGAACATCAAAAGCTGTTCAAGCACTGACCGCTAGCTAAAACACACAGTCACCCTCCCAAACACTAACCCTACACTACCAATAAGTGCAACAATACTAACATTAGCCTAACACCCACAGCTGTATAACACCTGTCATCTACGGTCCTTCTTCTTCAGTCTTCTGTGTTCTTTTTTTCTGTAATCTTACGTCTTTTTTGTCTTCTTTCAAACCTGTCCTGTAAAATAAAATAAAAAGACTTCAATGGAAGATTTGTTTGTAAAAAAAAAATGCCCCCAAGATATTCTTGACTTAACACCTTGAGTGCTGGATGGGTACTCATTCAGCAATCAAAGGGTCAAATGCAGTTTGGCATACCACTTAAAAAGGATATGTTGCCATTCCAGTTTAAAAAAAGAAGTAATTCCTTTGTTTAATAAAGAGAAGGCCTATCAGTCGTTAAAAATATCTCTGCTGCCGCTTCCTCCACTGGCTCCTCTGGCGGAGCCAGGAATGCATAGTGAAATAGACCCCCCTCCATACCTTTCAGACCATTGTCTGAGCCCAAATGAGCAAACTGGCTGGGATGTGTGCTTACACACCCCCTAGCCAATCAGCTTCTAGTAGGTTTCATCATTCCCCCCATTAGAAGTCAATTGGCTGGTAGGTGTTTAAGCACACCTCTCAGCCAATTATACGCTGGAATCCATTTTGAACAGAGACTGGCCATATAAAAACATTTATTTTATTTTACAAGGCTGACATGAAAAAAGACAAAGAAGAAAGAAGACAGAAGATTACAGAAAAAAGAACACAAAAGATTGAAGAAGAAGATAGACATTAGCTGGTCAGGGTGCTGAAGCCGCCACTGGACATCACATTACTTGTAAGTGTTTATTGTCAAGGGTTGTTTTTGTAACTTAGATTAAACCTGTGAGTATCAGTGGGGAAAGCATACCCCACTGGAACTCATAGGGTTAACTCTACTAACATTTCACACATTTTGTGATTGATATGGGGCCCTAATCCACTAGTGACTTAGGGTTTTTAATGCTATTTTTCAGGTACAATTCCTGCATCAGCACTTTTGAGATGTGTTAAGAGACACTGCACCCAAAAAATTGGTTGCAGATCTTCACACACTAAAGTGTGTCCCTTAACGTATCTTAGTGCTTAATGAATGGAATTGAATGGCATAGTTTGATGTTTTGTTGTGTGTCAATGGGCGAAAACACCTGCAAAATTATTGCCTGAGTTTTATTACCATTTGTTTAAACATTTAAGTAGTATTGGGAAATGTGCTTTTTATTTTTACATACTTTGTAAGATCTTTGATGTTGTGCACTTCCGCATTCTGTGGCACTGTGTATCTTCGGCACAGGTCTCAGGACTTCCCAGCACTAGTTCATTCTCCTCCCACCTCCCTCCCAGCTGCCCCAGGGACCGCGTTCATGCTTTACTTCTGTGTGCTGTGAATGGCTCCTAGTGTTACAGCAAGCTGCGATTAGCATTATACTGAGGTTGTAACTGATCTTCTTGTGTCTTATTTGAAATTGGTGTTTGAGAAGAGGTTTTCATTACATTTATTGTATTTTCTTGTTTAGTACAGAAGATGGGGCAATGCAGTTATAATTTACCTATAACCCTTTGAGTGCCAGAGAGGTATCCAACACATTGCATTGCTAGAAAGTCTCTAATGCATTGCTTGCTGAATGAAAGAATGAATGAATATGTTTATTTATATAGCACCACAAGTGTTAGCAGAGTTTTACATTTTAAGGGTTTAAACAATACAGGGTCACAGGTACTTTGTAGAGTGAAACATTGGTTGCGAGGTTCCTGCCCAAAAGCTTACAATCTAAAGTGGTAATGGGAGACATACAGAGTACATAAGGGTCAAGTGCTGAATACAGTGCTAGTTCTGATGATGATAGAGGACATCAGTAAAGTAAATAATTTATAAGAGCATCATTGTACAACATCAGTGCCCTCTAGCATGTTGAGATTTTATCCATGAGGTGCGTTTTTAAGTGAGAGTTGAAGGTTATCAGAGATGTGCAGTGGCACAGGTTGGATGGTAGAGCACTCCATAGATACGGAGCAATAAGAGAAAAAGGTTTGATACGTGACAGGGCTGTAGACACAAAAGGAGCTGAGAAAAGACAATCACTGGCCGAACGTAAGTAGCGGGATGGGGTATAACGAGAGATCAGAGTGGAACTGTAAGAAGGAGTAGAGGAGAAAAGTGTCTTAAAAGAGAGAAGTATGATTTTGTAAGATATCCGGAGTCTGGTAGGCAGCCTTTGGAATGTTTTGAGGAGGAGTGGGGCAGGGAAAAACCTAGGTGACAGAAGAGTAATTCGTGCTGCAGCCTTCTGTATAGGTTGAAGTGGATGGAGATGGGAAGCAGGAATGCCAGACAGAAGAATGTTGCAATAGTCCATGCGGGTGAGGATGATTGCGTGTATAAGAAGCGGTCCTAGAACAGAACCTTGAGGAACCCCAACAGAGAGTTGGACGGGAGACGATGAAGAAGTGGCAGAGGCGACACTGAAGGATCTGTTAGATAGATAAGAGGAGAGCCAGTCCAGTGCTGTGTTACAGATTCCTAAGGAGTAGTGTTGAGCGAGCACCCCGATGCTCGGGGGTTCGGGTGCTCTGACTGAGCACCCCCGGAGGCTCGAGTGCTCGGCCGAGCACCCGAGCCCCATTGAATTGAATGGGAGGACTCGAGCATTACACCAGGCACCCCCTGCTCTGATGAGGGGAGGGTGCCTGGTCAATGCCCCCCTTCATCTCCACAATGCCCCTCTTCCACAATGTCCCCCTTCCACAATGTCCCCCTTCCACAATGTCCCCCTTCATCTCCGCAATGCCCCCTTCATCTCCGCAATGCCCCCCTTCCACAATGTCCCCCTTCCACAATGTCCCCCTTCATCTCCGCAATGCCCCCTTCATCTCCGCAATGCCCCCTTCATCTCCGCAATGCCCCCCTTCCACAATGTCCCCCTTCCACAATGTCCCCCTTCATCTCCGCAATGCCCCCTTCATCTCCGCAATGCCCCCCTTCCACAATGTCCCCCTTCCACAATGTCCCCCTTCATCTCCGCAATGCCCCCTTCATCTCCGCAATGCCCCCTTCCATCTCCACATGTCCCCTACCTCCAGTCCCTGGTGGTCCAGCGGAGCGTCTGTAAGATCTGTGCCTCCTTCGGCACAGATCCCTGCCACCCGAACATGGCGGGCGAGCACATGGCGGTACTCGTACGAGTACCGCCATGTGCCGAGCAGAGCGATGCTCGAGCCGATCCGAGCATCGGCCGAGCATGCTCGCTCAACACTACTAAGGATTGAAGAATGCGGAGGAGGAAAGCATGATCAACAGTGTCAAAAGCTGCTGAGAGATCAAGCAGGATAAGTATTGAATAGTGACCTTGAGATTTGGCAATGTGAAGATCATTGACCACTCTTGTAACAGCAGTTTTGGTGGAGTGCTGCATGGGAGATGTCGCTAGCATCCAAGGGCTTAATATGAATACATACTTGCTATAGCTCTTCATTTCTCCTTTAGAAAACGTTTACTGTAAAATGAAAAAAGAAAAATTGTCTAAGCAGAAATGGCCAAAATTAACCCTTTGAGTGTCAGAGGGGTAAGCAATGCATTGCAAAAGCAAGTGTTAAAAAGGCCAACGCATTTCATTAACCAATACTTCCTCAGGGCAGAAGAAGTATCTGTGATACGAAATATGTTGGTCTTTTTAACAGTTGTACTTATTTATACACACTTTGTTACTGTTGCAAAATAAAAGGAAGATTTATTTAAAGGCACTCTGCCCACCGGACAGACTTCACCCGCTAATTACTACAAGGCTACTGGAGCAAAAGAAGAGCAGGAATTTTCTCCAGGTCAGACAATACTGAACCACATTGTGCTCCGGTTCCCAATACCCACTGAGGAAGCGAAAGAAAGCTCAATATTGCCAAAGCCGAGGGTCTCCAGCTATTGCTGTACATCACCCTTGTTAATCAAGATAGAACCATTACATCTGCTTGAAAGATCTGCTTAGTTCCAGCAGACGAACTTATTACAGGTGACTTTCATTGAATAAGCGATAATATACCAACAGAACTTTTGTCCATAAAGACGGGAGAGTAAGCCGACAAATTTACACTACTGGAAGAGGGGCATAGAGGAGATGAAGGGGGACATTGCGGAGATGAAGGGGGACATTGCGGAGATGAAGGGGGGCATTGACCAGGCACCCTCCCCTCATCAGAGCAGGGGGTGCCTGGTGTAATGCTCGTGTCGCCCCATTCTATTCAATGGGGCTCGGGTGCTCGGCCGAGCACTCGAGCCTCAGGGGGTGCTCGGTCAGAGCACCCGAGCACCCGAGCATCGGGGTGCTCGCTCAACACTAATCAGTAGCTATTACTAGGGTGTTATTTTGTTTTTCATAGTCAAACATTCTACAGAAGGAGCTAGATGCACATTGTTCCCATATTGTGATATTTGGCACCTTATATATATATTTAAACATTTTATATTTTAGTGCCTATACGGTTTCTTTATTCACTTTGTGCATCTGGCTGTTATCTGCTACACATTGTGATTTGTATGATTACCAGAACAGATAGAGGTACAAATGTGCAATTGATCTTTTTTGAATCTGTTTCTCCTTATAATAAATAGATTTTTATATAGTTATACAGAACACTTTCCCTTTGTGTTTCTTGTTTTGCCTGACCACTATCATACTATATGAAATATAGCGATCTGTTACTATATTTATTTTGATTTTAGATAGATTGTTGTTATCCTCTTCTTTAGCACAAATCCTGCATTTTATGTGTTACATATATATATGTATATATATATATGTATATATATATATATATATATATATATATATAGATATATAGATATATACTGGAGTATACATTTTTCTCTTTTAAGGTCTTTTTTTAGAGAAATATATCAGGGCTGAATCCCCTGCATAACATATCATTTACTTACTACATCAATGACCTCTAAACATCACTGTCTAACATCTGTGTGAGTCAGCACTTTATTGGACAGTGTAATAAGCAATGTCCAAGTTATCAATCTCAACAATGATGCAGATCCTTTATGCTTGAAACTCCCTGAACTCTGTGTTGAACAAGGAAAGGTGTATTACTCCCCCATTTATATATTTCAACCCAGAGCATGTTCATGGTTTTGGGAATAAGAGTATTTTATACTGCCATTGTTGCCAAACTTTTCAGAACAACTGCTGGACATCTGGCACTTTGTTAACCTGAAAATTCTAGTAACTGGCATATTTTCAAGCTGTTCAGACAGTCACTTTGTAAGATAGCATAGAGACATACTGTACATAAGCTATAATCACCCAACAAGAAAGTGCTTCATAGACCAGAATACTTATCTAACACAATTTTCTAGACTATGCAGCACTTACTTTGTCAATGATTATATGCATGAAATGATTATACATTTCTGTGAAGCTTTAAGTGCTTTTTATTAAAGAAAATGTACTACACATTGCTTTGTAAGGGATGTTCGGATAACCTAAAGATGTGGATAATCAGAATGGCCAACTCTCTGTGCGTCAGAAACCATTTTCAGGTGCAGAGAACTGTTTTGAGGTACCCTATTACAAAAAAATGGATCATTTTGTGCATCCAAGTGGGTGCTTTGTACCATCTTGATGTGTAGGTTGGAATTTTTGATAAAACATTTATAAAAAGTTAGGCATTTCTTGTATATCATGTTCAATAGCCTGTTTACACTGAATATACTGATCCCCATCTTAGGTAGGTATTTAAATTCACACCTCCTTCCTATAGACAGTAGGCTTCAACAGGCTGAATGTGATTTCCAAAAGAAAAAAGCATATCCATGTTTTTTAGAACAGTGTAAGAGTTTGTTGTTTTGTGGAATGCCACTACCCACCTATAGATTAACCCTTTGAGTGCCAGAGGGGTACAGAACACATTGCTTTGCAATGCATTCCGTACCCCTCTGGCACTCAAAGGGTTAATATACAAGTCCAATGGGAAGAAACATCCTATATAATAATTTGCTAAAATGTGCGTAACACCGCAGTCATGCGCAGTAGAGACTGTGGCACTGTGGCCCGTGTAACGGACTCTTCAACTAGTATGAAGATAAAACATACAGGCTCCTGTTGAGCTCAAAACAGCCTTTCCTTTACAAGGGTTTTGTTCACAGTAGAGGTAAGGTGAAATCACTGTTTTTAACTGCATTATGCAAAATACATGTTCACATATTATAGGCAGATAGGGATTTGCCTTAAGTTGGGGTGCCTTGACAGGACAGACAAGCTTTCCATATCTTTGGCCAAAGAATTTGACACTAAATCCCACTGTTTTATTTGGAGTGGGTCATAGGTCACTTGTTTGTAAAAATCAAGGTTTGATGCTCAGACAACCTCTTTTTGTTCACTAAATATATATAGATATATTTGTTGGATGAAGGGCACATGTCTATGTAAGTTCTTCTGTTAAACACTTTAGAGATGATTATTCTTATAAATAACCATATTGTAACTCATTGAAAATGAAATTGATAGAATTTATAAGGAGGTGCACTTTGGTGGTGTAAAGCGAATATGCCTCTCCATGACAGGTTTAACAGAACCATATGCACTAAGAATTATGTATTTACTGGGAGGGGTACATTCCTGGATGTTGGCTTAAATCTTGCCTGCATGTCTTAATTGATACTGAAATTGTATACATTTGCTGGGAGGTTATAAATCATGCTGATGACAATAGTGATATATTTCCCCATATTTCTCCAACGGAGCAATGCATTTCAAAGTTCTTCACAACAGTCTAATCTTAAACCTTTGAGTGCCAGAGGGGTACGAAACGCATTGCAAAGCAATGCATTCTGTACCCTTCTGGCACTCAAATGGTCAAATTTGCTTCTTTTAAGTCTTCTATGAGGTTTTACATTATTCAGTTATATAAAAGTTTGAAATACTCTTCCTATGAAGAAGTTTAAAATACGCCAGTTATGCCAATATCCTAAAGTATCATGTGAGATGCAGTACATAAATAAAGGTAATCTAAGGTTTGTTTCAAAACATATGACAAACTTGAAACATAGCCATCCTCAAAGAGGAGAGATTGATCCATAGGGGACAAAAATAAACTCCCTTTGTTTTATCTAGGGCATTTAAGCACATGAATGTTAAACCTTTGCGTGCCAGAGGGGTACAGAATGCATCGCAAAGCAATGCATTCCATACCCCTCTGGCACTCAAAGGGTTAAAGATGTCTCTAATGCATTGTTTTACATTGACTTGACGATCTCATCATTCAAGGGGTTAAAAGGATCATTTAAATTAACAGGGATTTTGAGAATTTTTTATTTTGCCCATATTGAAGAGTTTAGCAACCACAATCCTCAATTACCGCTAAGAGTGCAGGTTTTAACCATTTTGGAACCAGAGGGGTGTGTAACACTTTGCGAAGCAATGACTGAGCCACTGATTTCTTACCTGTTAACAACCAGGGCAATGTTGAAAACCTACTCTGTTAGTTTATCCTGAGGATGAACGTTGAGGAAACACTGAATGAGACTGAAGGATCCACTAAATACACACTTGTGCTCTGGTAGATGTACACTGAAAACCTGTAATGTTAGATGTACTTGCAGCCAATAAACTCTGCCCTTTGAAGCAGTAGGTTTGCTCCAAAATTGTTCCAGTTTCTTAGTTCATCAGCCTCAATCTATACATGAAAATACAGTGGAGAAATTATTAGACAAGCCAACAGCACCACAGGGAACAAATAAACATTTTGTCTACAACAGTGGAAGGGATTCTTTACGGTAAGGACAATAAAGGTTTGGAATTCACTGACTGAGGAGGTGGTGCTATTGAATACATTAGATGCCTTCAAAAAGAGACTTATTTTTAAAAGAGCAGAACATAGAGGGAGAACATAGAGGGCTATGTATGTTAGTGCTGAGATTTATATTTATTTATTGCGTATTGATCCAAGGAGAAATCTGATTGTCATTTGGAGTCAAGAAGGAATTTTCCCCATTGAAAGCAAATTTAAAATTGCTAAAATGTTTTTTTTTGCCTTCTTTTGGATCAACAGCGGTAAACAGGAATAGGAAAAGGGCTGAACTTGATGGACACAAGTCTTTTTTCAACCTATACTACTATGTAACTATGAACTCTTATAGCATAGTTGGCGTTCTCTGGAATTACTCCTCATTTGTCTTGTGCAAATGGTCCAAGATGCAGTAAATACTGAGAATTCTCAGACTACGCAGCACAAAGTCAGAGTTGTAGAATGCAGCCTGTAGAGACTTTCTCTTAGTCCTCAATTTGTGTTCATTATGTATTCTAATATTTTCATAACTCTGGAGTATAAGACTGGGCTTGTGCATAGACTGAGATCTGACAAGGTTCAAGTAATGTAAATAAGCTTTAGGATCTGTGTAAGGGCCATCTGTTAAAACTACGTGAAATGTCAGTAATTGATTACACTCCAAGTCAAACCCTTTTCCACGAAATGAGGTAAAAAGACATAGAAACCTATTGAGTAAGATGTTATAATTGAATTGCCAGGTGTAACAAACATTTTACTTGGTTTCCTTTTGAACATTTCATAGTATCTAACCGGGTGGCAAATTTGTGCAAATGTATTCTTATTTTCCTGTTTATATTGAATGTAACCACATCAATATTTATATCTGAATTATGATGAATGTTTTTATTTAAACATGTTGCACATTCTTGTGGTCTTTATGTGGTACATAGGCTCATACATGCTGCCTGCTTGAGAAAACTGTTAGCAGCTGTCATGTCTACCTCTGGGTACATGGCACCAGAACTGATTGAATTAAGGCACAAGGGCAAAATGAACTGGGGACATGGAGATTATATGGCCATAGAAATATAAGTGGGGCACTGTTATTAGGACCACCTGATTCGACAGGGGGTGACCGTTAAGAACACAGCACATTTTTTAGCTAGATGAATTCTAGGATGGCAGAGCGGAGTGCGGCCGCACTGCCATCCCAGAATTCCATGATGCACAAGGACCATCACCAGACCTTAATGTCCGGACCTGCATGACAGTCCTGGAATGTCAAAGGACACTAAGTGGTTAAAGCCATGAATAAAATATGAACTGTAATTATTAGTATTATTAGGTCATTTGTTTTTTACCCATTCAGATGAAATAAATTAATTTCCTTGTCAGTTTCTGCGGAGGGGTGGAAAGCTGGACAGTACATGTGGTTCTGTCTACATTGTAGTGGAGGCAAAAGTGGAAGTCAGTATGTGTGTGTCTATGGCTACAAATGCACAGGGGAAGGCTGGGAGGTCAGTATGTTTGGTTTCATGTCAGTGCAGTGAGTGAAGGCTGAGTTTCAGTATTTGGTACTATGGCTACTTTGGAATAAGTCAGGGAATTAGTATTTGTGACTCTATGGCTACCATGGGACAAGGCTGGGGGTCACAGCAATGGTTGGCATGAGGTCCTCCAGCTGCTGCCAGACTACAACTCCATTCATATCTAGCCAGCAGAAAGAAATGGGAACAGCTGTAAAGCCTCATGTTATCCAGGCTGCCAGACATGGATATCATGGGGCAAGGATGGAGGAGGGGGTTTGTATATGAAGTATTATGTGTACCAGTGCAATGGGAAATGGTTGGGGGTCAGCATGTGTGTCTCTAGTGCAGAAGAACATGCCTGGGGCACCATGGAAAAAAGCAGAAAAACTGCTCTCTTCATAGTAATTCCCACAGAAGGCAAAAAGCACAAGTTTTCATGCTTTTTTTCAGTTTTGGGAGAAAGCTCTCTCTCTCTCTCTCTCTCTCTCTCTCTCTCTCTCTCTATATATATATATATATATATATATATATATATATCTGTAATATGTGTGTGTGCGTGAGTGTGCGAGTGTGTATGCTAGCGGCTAGTGTGTGTGTTTTGTGTGTATTATGTGTTTTGTGTTTTGCATATAGCATATTGCGTTTTGCATATAGAGCTTTCCTGATTTTGTATAGCGTTTTTCATATTGCGTATGATGGATAGCGTTGTGTGTATATTGTATGGAGTGTTGAGTTTGGTGTACTGAGTTTGGCTTTTAGAGTTTGACGTTGTGCGTGTAGTGTTGCACATTTGTAATTTTGTGTATAGTGTTTGCCATTTTGCACATAGCATTTGGTGTATAGCATTTGTATTTTGCTTATAGAGTGTTACATATACCATTTTACATATAGAGTTTGTTGTATGGTATTTTGCGTATTGCATATAGTGTTTTGCATACTGCATTTGGCATATTGCATTTGAAGCATGGCATATAGCGTTTTGTGTATAGCATATAGCGTATGGCATATAGGATTTGACGTATAGTATTTGGCATTTTGCTAATAGTTTTTTGCGTATAGCGTTTGGAGCATAGCATTTGGCCTATTGTGTTCGGAGCATAGCATTTGGCATATTGTGTTTGGTGTACATCATTAGGTGTATTGCGTTGGGCATATTGCATTGGGGATACACCATTTGGTATTTGTCATATAGCATTTTGCATATAGTGTAAAGACTTCTGCGTATATTGTTATGTGCTTGTGAGTGTGTGTGTGCGTGTGTGGATGTATGTGTGTTCATTGTGGCCCCTGCATCTCCTCACCTCCGTGTGCAGTGCAGTGGGTGTAAGTATTTGCAGAGATTTGCCTCAATGTGTAGCAGAGTGTGCGTAACTCGTTGCAGATATTTTGACAGAAGTGACCCCCCTGCAAAGCCCCAATGGCCACTCCTGTCAAAATCACGTCTCATGCTTACACCAATGGGACAGGCAGTGTAGGGAAGATTTGCATAACTTATCTTTACTGCCACCCCTTGTTGTGTTTGGCTTCAAACAAATATAAATTAAATCACATGATGCTTCCTATGTATATGGACTCTGCTACAAACCTTAAATTCAAAAGCCCCTGGATCATTGCATAAGCACAAAGTAGAGGAAGGCAATTATGGGGCAAATTGAGAGCAACATATGGGATAAATAAACTTTGCCATGATTTCAACTTTTATTTTAACTCATTGAATAATAAGGAGGTATCTAGTGTACTGTAAAGTAATAGCTTAAGTCCTTCTGAGCATTCATGGGTTTAAAAGCCCCACTTAAATCAACAGGAATGCTTGTTTGTTCTCTATATTGCTTTTGGTTAGCCACTGATTGGATCCCCTTTTTACTTTGCATATGGCCTCAAATTTCCCAGATGCCTCTAGTCTGGGACAAGTGACTTTTCCAAGCAATTGGTACTGGATTTTTCTGCAGTGTTCATTTTTAGGAACTGGTTAAATTGACACTGGTGAACTGTCTTGCCGTAGTAAGATTAATAAACTTTAGAACTCATCAGAACTATTGGGGCTCTATTCCTGATGCCTCGAGACTACCACAGGTAGAGTTTAGTCACTGCTTGGCCCTGGGCAAACTATAAATTAGGGGTTATTCTTATTTCTTTAGATGTAATACATTAAAGACCACTCTAGCAGCCATAGGGATAAATAATAATGTTTCGAGGGTAGGCTCGTTCCTAGTTGAGCGTCTCTGACTGGCTCTTTTGCATATGCAAATTGACCTTGGGACTAGTCACCCTAAGAGTAACAGGGTAATCCAGACGTGGACCCCTTGCTCACAGTGCCTAGAGAGATCAGCTGCACCTCACTGACGAGGCCCAACAAGGCTGAAAAGTACGTCTGGGGTTGGCTGCTTCTCTTGTTCAGAGAGGAATTGCCTGGCACTTCGTGGCTGGAATGCCTTTTGGTAGGATCAGTATGATGTGCTTTAGAATATTTCCTCTCTGTGAAAGGCACTAGTGAGCTAAAAGAGATTGCACCCTGGGTAGGATACTTATCCTATAGAGCCTCATCATTTTGAGGGTAGGCTCGTTCCTAGTTGAGCGTCTCTGACTGGCTCTTGCATAAATAATAATGTTGACTTTTCATATTTGGCTTAAAAAATCAAGTGCTCTATCCTAAATCAGGATTGGAGAACCTGAAGCCCACCAGCTACAATTCCCATGATCCCCAACCAGCCACTGGAATTGTGGTCCAAAGAATCTGGAGGGCTTCAGGTTGACCAGCCTTGTCCTAGATTATACGGAAGAAGCATATCTAGAGAATTACAAAAAGTATTGTATGACACTCAGATTTTTTCTTTGAGGGTAGTGGGCCCTGATCAGCTGCCCACTTTATTCTATTGTTAAAATGACTCTTGGCTTACTAATGCCTAGCTGTCCTTTAAAGTGAATGCTAAGCAGGTATGGGGAAGTACAGGGAAGTCAGTCCCTCTCACTATGTTCACAACTTGAATAGGTCTTACTGGTACTTCTCAGTTGTCATAGAGTTGGAGATCATCACCACAGCTTCAACAAACACAACTGGCAACTCCAGAAATTTTGTCTTAATGCATACGGAAACATAAATTTTGACAGCAGATAAGAACCAGTTGGCTCATCCAGACTTCCAATTGTCTATCTAATTAAAATGTACAACAGATATATAGGTTTAAGAACAGATTTATGTCTATCACAGGCATTTGGGTCACAGGTTTTGAACTGACTCACAGTATTATACCTTACCGCCAATGCTTTGTCTCTGTCATCCTTTATTTAAAGTATTGCATCCATACATTACTTCTGATTATTTCAGCCTTCAACTCTAGATCATATGCTCTGGTTCTAGTGTTATTTTTATTGTCACGTTAATGGCTCTTTGAAATGTCTCCAGTTTATCAATGTAGTTTACAGAACTGCTCATAGTATTCCAGGTGAGGCCTTATACCTCACTCTTCCTTCTGCTAGTACCTTATCTATACAATTTAGCATCCTGTTAGCTTTTTCCACTTTTTTTACTGGATTAACTGCCTACATTTAAGTCATACAAAAAATAACTAACTAGTTGCTTTCCTCTGATGATGTTGTGGTCACAAAAATATCATTAAACCTATATTCTACAACTATGTTTTTTATGTCCTAAATGTATTATCTGATACTTTGTGGCATTAAAAGTTATACCTCATACTTTTCTAAAGCCCTTCAATTTTTGTAAATCCGTATGAATTTGGTGTATTCCCCCTGGAGTGTTAACTGCAGCAGCAACTCCTTGACCTGCAATCCTCCGGCTCTCCCCCTCCCGACGCACCCAGAGCAAGAAGGCATATGCTCCAACAAGAGTCCCATCTTTCTCCCGGACCACGAATTCCACTGCCAGAACGCTTCGATGGGGACAGAACAAAGTACAGGGCCTTTATTACTGCGTGCGAACTGTTGTTCTCACTACAGCCCCAGACGTACGCTACTGACTATATTAAAGTACGTACTGTCATTACATTGTTATCCGGTGAACCCCAGGCGTGGGCCCATCACCTTCTACACACAAACAGCCCGGTGTTGTCTACTTGGCCTGCCTTCCTGCAGGCCCTGGAGACCCTGTATGATTACCCCTTTCGTGCTGCCTCAGCACAGACTGTGCTACGTGCCTTCGTGCAAGGAAGAAGGCTTGTAGAGGAACATGTGACAGAGTTTCGTCGCCTTGCCAGCGACATGCGCTGGAATGAGGCCGCCTTGTACGACCAGTTCAGGCACGGACTGTCTGACTCCTTAAAAGATGAGCTGGCCAGGGGCAACTTACCAGGGAGATTGGAAGATCTGGTCCTGCTGGTGATCCAGATGAACCAAAGACTCAGGGAGAGGCGCCATAAATGACAGGCCGTCCCAGCCGCCCTGGTCCGCCTTACTGCTCCCGCTTCCGTTCCTGGAGTAGAGCCTGCACCTGCTTCAGCCTCTGCTACTCCCGAAGAGCCTATGCAACTCGGCACTGTCCGGGGCTCTCTATTCCACACCGAGAGGGAGCACCGTCAGCAACAAGGACTGTGCCTCTGCTGCCGTGCCAGTGGACACCTGCTATGGACCTGTCCGGTTCGTCCTCAGTTCCGCCAAGGTAAACCCCATGTTGCCTGCTCCATGCCTGTAGTTTGCCCCATCCCCCCTGTGTCTTACTTCTCCTTTCCTGTCTCCTTGCAATGGGACGGTCGGCTGAGTGAGGTTGTCGCCATGGTGGATTCCGGCGCCAGCGGATGCTTTATCAGCCATGACTGCGCCACCACTTTAGGCATTCCCTTCCAATAAAAGAAGATCCCTCTCGCTGTCTGTATGGCTGACCAGAGGCCGCTTCAGACCCATCCCATCCAGCTGAAGACTGTTACGGTTCAGTTATCTGCACCCAGGAACCACAGTGAATACATCCAGTTCGATGTCCTACCGTCTTTATTATTTCCATTGATCCTTGGCCTGCCATGGCTGCGATCCCATGACCCTGCGATCTCCTGGTCCCATTCCACCATCAGTTTTGTCTCACTATATTGCCAAAAAAAGTAGATCTACTGTCTTGACATTGCTTTCTACTCCTGTGTTGCCCGCTTCGTATCTGCCTTACTGTGATGTGTTCCCTGCCTGCTCACCGACCCTACGACTGTCCCATCGACCTTCTCCCTGGAGCAGCCATTCCTTATGTCCACATATACCCGCTTTCTGGCCCGGAGGCCCAACATTTGAAATCCTACATCGCTGACAACCTCCAGCGTGGATTTATTCATCCATCAATGTCGCCCGCTGGGGCTGGCATATTCTTTGTCCCTAAGAAAGATGGGGGCTTGCGACCCTGCATCGACTACCGGGAATTGAATAAAATCACCATCAAGAACCGTTACCCTCTACCTCTCATTTCTGAATTACTGGAATCGATCTCCACAGCCTGCGTATTCACTAAGATCGATTTGCGCAGCGCCTACAATCTGGTGCGTATCCGGGAGGGGTATGAGTGTTAGATGGCATTCCATACACGGTATGGACACTATGAATACACCGTTATGCCTTTTGGGCTATGCAACACCCCAGCCACTTTCCAGCGCTTTGTCAACAACGTGTTCCATGATCTCCTGGATCGGTTCCTCATCATCTATTTAGATGACATCCCAATCTTCTCTGCCTCTGTCCCTGAACATCATCAACATGTACAGACCGTTCTCTCCCATCTCCGTGAACACAGCCTATATGCAAAATTCGAGAAATGTATCTTTGAGGTTCCGGAGATTGTCTTCCTGGGGTTCGTGATCTCACAAGGATGCATCAAGATGGATCCCCAGAAAATAGCCGCAGTACTACACTGGCCTGTCCCTGCAGATAAAAAAGCCATCCAACTATTCCTGGGGCTTGCCAACTTCTACAGGTGATTCATACAATACTTTTCACAACTCGTGGTACCTCTCATGGCTCTAACGAAGAAGGAGGGACAGTTCTGTTGGTCTGAGGAAGCACAAGCAGCATTCGACACATTGAAGACTGCATTTATACAGGACCCGATCCTTTGACAACCCAATGTCTCTCAACCATTCTATCTGGAAGTAGATGCCTCCAGCAACACTACTGGAGCAGTCCTGTCTCAACAAACAGGGACCAAAGACCAGCTCCATCCTGTCGCCTATTACTCCCGCCAAATGGCCCCAGCAGAACAGAATTATGACATAGGAGATAAGGAACTACTAGCCATCAAACAAGCAATGGAAAAGTGGCGGCACCTACTCGAGGGTACTGAGACGCCGGTAACCATCTACACCAACCATCGGAATCTCGAGTACTTACGCTCAACCCGTAGGCTACGCCCCCGGCCAAGCCTGTTGGGCCCTCTTCTTCTCCAGGTTCCTTTTTCACATCACATATCGACCTGGGGCAAAGAACAGGAAGGCGGATGCACTCTACCGACAGCTACAACCCTGGACTCCGCATCTGTATCACAGGACACCATTCTGTCTCCGCACCACTTCTCCATCATTACCAGTGAATTAATGACCCAATTTAGACAGGAGTCGAGACCTGAACCTGTGCTGCTGCAACGCCATGCCTTGACCTTTACGGATGGTCATCTTTACAAACAAGACCTGGTATCACGGTGCCCGTGCTTCCTTGTTGTTGTTTTGCTGTCAGTTATCCTGTGTAACGCTCTCATTGGTTGCCCTGTGTTGAGCCCGCCCAGTATGGCCTTTATATACTGGGCTCCTGCACCCACACAGTGCCCTTTCGTGGTGTTCCTGTATCAGTGCTAACTTCTGCTCAAAGTTCCCAGTGTACCGACTTGGCCTGCCTGACTACTCTTCAGTTCCTGCTCCTGTGTACCAACCCGGATTGCCTGACTACTCTTCTGGATCTGCTCCTGTGTTTCGACCCAGCCTGGCTGAAGTTCCTGCTCCTGTGTACCGACCCGGATTGCCTGACTACTCTTCTGGATCTGCTCCTGTGTTTCGTCACGGCCTGGCTGACGTTCCTGCTCCTGTGTACTGACCCGGACCGGCTGATGTTTCTGCCCCTGTGTTTTGACCCGGCCTGGCTAACGTTTCTGTTCCTGTGCACCGACCCGGCTTGATCTACGTTCCTGCTTCCTTGTCCTTGTTGCCTCGGCAACATTCTTACATCCGGTTACCATTTTCTTGTCCTCCGCTACTGCTCCTGCAGGTTTCCAAGTGTCGTCTCAGTTACTGCTCCGGCACAGCACCTCTGGCCTAGTCCTCCGTTACTGTCATACTGGTTGCAAGTGTTGCCTCCGTCATTGCTCCGGTAAAGTGCCATTGTCTTGTCCTCTGCTACTGCTCTGGCAGGTTGCCAAGTGTTGTCTCAGTTACTGCTCCGGCAGATCGCCTCTGGCTGAGTCCCCCATTACTGTCATACCAGTTGCAAGTGTTGCCTCCGTGATTTCTCTGGTAAAGTGCCATTGGCTTGTCCTCCGCTACTGCTCCGGCAGGTTGCCAAGGGTTGTTTCAGTTGCTGTTCCGGCAGAGCGCCTCCGGCTGAGTCCTCCGTTACTGTCATTCTGGTTGCAAGTGTGTGCCTCCGTGATTGCTCCAGTAGTGCTCATTCTACCTCACTCTGGCTGGTAGTTCACGTATGTTTGCTGACCTTGGCTTGTTAAAGTATCTATCCAGTCCCTTCACACATGGGGCTGTTTACCATCATTGATGAACTTTAACTCCTGCCGTGCCGGATTCCTGGGAACCTACTTCTCTTGCCTGACCTGTGTCAGTATATACTGTCTATGCATTCATGTTATGCTGGACCTGTGTGGGCATTGAATAAATTACCTGTCGTGTGTCTGTACTATACCGTTGTATACTACAGGACCTGTGAGGGTTCTTACTGTATTGTTTTATTCAATAAAACTGTGTTTTTATCCTAACCACTGTGTCTGTGAGTCAAACAAACCGTTACACCTGGTTTACATACCCACGTCTCTATGCACTGATATACTCTGTCATTTCCATGACCCCCCTATAGCTGAGCGTGGCGGAATAATCAAGACTTACGATGCTATTAAGAGACATTTATGGTGGCCCCAGTTGCGTTCTGTCGTAGAGTCCTACGTAACCACCTGTGACACATGTCATCGTTCCAAGAGTAGTCATTCCAAGGTCTGCTGCATCCGCTACCGGTGCCATCAGTACCTTGGAGAGAAATCACCATGGATTTCATTGTGGAGCTTCCCCCTTCCAAAGGACATGACACCATAATGGTGGTGGTTGATCGGTACACGAAGGGGGCCCATTTCGTGCCTCTGGCGGGTTTACTCACCTCAGCCCATAAGGTTGAGACCTTCTTGCACCATGTGTTCCGTCTACACGGTCTTCCCTATTGCATCACGACCGATAAAGGAACACAATTCACATCCCGGTTCTGGAGGGTATTCTGCTTCAACTTAGGCATCCTCATACCAATGGACAGACCAAAAGGACCAACGAGACCCTAGAGCAGTATTTACGATGCTATACCTCGCACCTACAAGATGACTGGTCTCAATTACTCTCTCTGACAGAATTTGCATACAACAACCAGTTTCACAGCTCTACAAAGATGTCCCCATTCTATACCACATATGGCCTTCACCCGGCCGTTTTACCTGACTTGTCTTCATACTCCTCCGTCCCAGAAGCCAATCACCGTACTACAGAACTGCAACAGGTCCACAAAGAATTATCCACACTTCTACTCCATGCCCAAGACACCTATAAGGAATACGGCGACAAGCGGCATCAACCAAGCCGTCCATTCCGAGTCGGTGACAAGGTATGGCTGTCCTCAGCTCATATTCGACTCTCCTGTCTGTCCCGGAAGCTGGGACCCCGATTCCTCGGGCCCTTCCAAATCGCCAAGGTCATTAATCCTGTGGCCTATCATCTACAGCTGCCTGATACTCTTCGTCTACATCCCACGTTTCATGTGTCTATCACGGTCCCTGTGATCCTTTATGTCACTCTCAACTGTGCTGCTCCCTGATTGGTTGAGCTGTGTTGGCCCGCCCCTGGTTACCTGTTTTATTCTGGCCACTGGCACCTGTCAGGTGCCCTTTCGTGGTGTTTCTGAGCCAGCGTTGCTGTTGCCGTATTCCAGTATTCTGATCTCCTGTGTACCGACTAGGCCTGTACCAACGACGTTCCTGTGTTCCTGTTCCATGATTGACCCGGCCTGGCTGACTTCCTGCGTGTTGCTGATCCGGCTTGTCTGCGAATCTCCTACGGCAACCGACCCTGCCCAGCTGACGTCCTTCCTCTGTTGCTGATCCGGCTTGTCTGCGAATCTCCTTCGTGTCCTGACCCGGCCTGGCTGACGACTGACTCCTGTGCTTGCTCCTGTTCCTGCTGTTCCTGTCGACGGTTCCTGTTGTCGCCTAGGCGACATTCCGATAGCTGCAGTGTGTGATTGAGCCTCCGTTTACCAGTGCTGAGCCGTATTGATTAGCTGAGCCTTCCGTCTGCTTGTTGAGTGACGTGTGTTGAGTCTGTACCTGTCAAGGTTTTTTAAGACTCTCAGACCAGTGTGTGAATAAGAACACAATTTTATTAAAAATAAAATAAGGCAATAACACGCCCTCTAGTGGCGGTAAATATACACCAGTGGTAATTATATATATAGATACGATGGTAAATGCATAAATGACTTATTAGTACAATTACACAGCAGTAGAATAGCATATACCCCCAAGGGGTTAAGTCCTTGATAACAGTCAGTCTCAGATGTGGATGTTTGGAACGCCCAGGGTGTTATAAGGCTGTGCTGGAGACCAAGACTATCACCGGCTGGATACTGGACTGCCTCGCCACGGTGTTCAGTAAGAAGAAGCACAAGAGTCCACGTAGCCCCCTCGGGCGTACCTACTGGAACTGCTTCAACTAGTGCAAGTGCAAGAGGCCCCCACTGGCGTGATTGGAACCGGCCTTCAATGCGAGAGTTGCCAAGCCTCCTCAGACTTAACCGGACAACGGGATAACATACGCTAGAGCCGACAGCCCCCACGGGCGTAATTACCGGAATACGAATGCTGATGCCTGTGCCTGCCACCACTCGGTAAAGCGGAATCGCTCAATGAACAAGAGAGAGAGTCTTAGGCGCCCAACCGGCCAAACGGATGTGAATACTCTGCAATGATGTGTGGAGCTGCCGACGGAGAGCGGCCAACTCAGCAGTAGTATCACCGAGAAAGAGACTCTTACAGGAGTAGCTAGAGAGTGGAACCCAGGCGGCACTGCTAGGGTTAATTAGCACTTTTACTTGAGGCTTTTCAGAGGTATAGCAAGGCTCTGCAGTCTGAAGGAGGCGCGTATACGCACAACTCTGCAAGGGAAATACACTGCATAGATCGGAGTACACCAGGCAAGGCAGTCACACCAAAAGCTGGAACAGCAGATAGAAATGTCGCGGCGGCGACAACTGGAACACAGGTCACTGTAGCAAGCAGGAGTCGGTCTTCGGAGCGGGAAGTCAGCCAGGCTGGGTCGGAGCACGTAGAAGGCAGTCATACAAGCCGGGTCGACCACAAGCAGGAACGTCAGCCAAACCGGGTCAGGATCCAAGGGTGGTAGTCAGACGGGCCGGGTCATACACGAGCAGGAACACAGGAGAATAGTCAAGGCAAGCCGAGTCGGTACACAGGAATCCGGAACACAGGAACACAGCAACAGTATAACTGCCACAGAAACACCACGAAAGGGCGACTGACAGCTGTGCTAGCCAGGTATAAAAAGGTAACCAGGGGGCGGGCCAAACCAACACAGCAAATCAGTATCTGCCATAGATGAGACTGACAGGAATCACAGGCACTGTGATAGTACCCCCCTCTCAAAGACCCCCTCTCCCCGCTCGAAGTCTGGGTTTAGAAGGGTATTTGGAGTGAAAGCTGCGTAGTAATCTAGGTGCGTGGAGGTCCCCTTGATCAACCCAAGAACGTTCCTCAGGACCATAGCCCTTCCAATGAACCAAGTATTGCAGCTTTCCTCTAAATCTCCTAGAATCAATAATGCTCTGCACCTCATACTCTTCTTGGCCCTGGACATCCACCGGCCCAGGAATCACTGGCGTAGTAGTATAGCGATTACACACCAAGGGTTTCAGGAGAGACACATGGAACACATTGTGAATGTGCATAGAGGGTGGAAGCTCCAAAGCATAAGAAACCGGATTAATCTTGCGGATAATCTTAAATGGACCGATAAACCGGGGAGCCAGTTTGTTGGATGGTACTTGTAAATTAAGGTTTCTGGATGACAGCCATACCCTGTCCCCAACTTGAAAGGAGACCGCTGGCAGACGTCTGCGATTAGCGTGCCTCTGATGACGCCGAAATGACTGACTGAGGGACCTCTGAACCTGTGACCAAGTGGAACGAAGCTGTGCCAAATGCTATTCTAGAGCAGGAATCTGCTACGCCTGAAAGGAGTCCGGGAGCAGACAAGGCTGGAACCCATAATTAACGAGAAACGGAGATCTCCCGGACGATGAATTAACCGCACAGTTTCTGGCAAACTCAGCCCATGGCAACAGGTCAGCCCAATTGTCATGATGATCAGTGACAAAGCAACGCAGGAACTGCTCCAGTCCCTGATTGGCACGTTCAGCGGCCCCATTCGTTTGGGGATGGTAGGCGGAGGAAAATGACAATTGAATGCCCATCTGGCCACAAAATGCCCTCCAAAACCTAGAAACGAACTGGCTCCCTCGGTCGGATACAATCACTCTGGGTACTCCGTGCAGGCGGAATACCTCCCTAGAAAAGACTACAGCCAATTCCTGGGCCGATGGAAGGCCAGTCAGAGGCACAAAATGTGCCATTTTAGAGAATCTATCGACCACCATAAGAATGAACGTAAATCCCCTAGACGCTGGTAATTCTCCCAAAAAGTCGATAGAAATATGAGACCAAGGAAGGTCTCCGTTGGGCACAGGTTGCAATAAGCCCACAGGGAGATGCCTAGGGGTCTTAGCACGGGCACAGGTTGTACAGGCTGCAGTAAAAGCGGCGCAATCAGCTCTCAAGGTAGGCCACCAAAATAATTGCGACAGAGACCAGACTAGTTGGTCCCTACCAATATGCCCAGCCGCTTTGGAAGCGTGGTAAGTTTCCAACAAACGGACACGGAATGGCACATCTACAAAACACTTCCCCACAGGGGTCTCCGGAGGTGCCCTCGATTGTGATGCCAATATCTCCTCCCCCAGAGGCGAGGTAATGGTGGTACGGATAGTGGCCAGAATGCGATCTGGCTGAATGATGGGAAAAGGTTCCTCCTCCCTCTCAGTGTCAGAAGCAAACTGACGAGACAACGCATCGGCTTTAATATTTTTTGAGCCAGGAAGATAAGACAGTAGGAAATTAAATAGTGACAAAAAAAGTGCCCATCTAGCTTGTCGAGAAGACAGTCTTTTTGGCTTCGGAGAGATGAGTTAAATTCTTATGATCCGTAAGAATTAGTACTGGAGTCCGAGTGCCCTCCAAAAGGTGATGCCACTCTTTCAGAGCTAGAATTATGGCCAACAGCTCCCTGTCCCCAATCTCATAATGGCTCTGCGCACTGGACAATTTTTTAGAGAAGAAACCGCAAGGCCTCAAGGCGCCACCTCCCACAGGACGTTGAGAGAGTACTGCTCCAACCCCAACCTCAGAAGCGTCAACCTCCAACGTGAAGGGCAGGAAGGGATTAGGGTGGGACAGCACCGGAGTAGATGCAAAGGCAGATTTCAGGGTAACAAATGCGGTCTCCGCCGCCTCGGACCACTGAGAGGGAGAAGCGCCCTTATGAGTCAAATCTGACAATGGTTTGACAATCGTGGAAAAGTTCTGGATGAACTTCCTATAATAGTTCGCAAAACCTAAGAATCTTTGAATGGCCTTTAACCCTTTAGGACGAGGCCATTGCAGAACTGCTGCCAACTTCTCCTGATTCATGGCAATGCCATTATTAGAGATAACGAAACCCAGGAATGGCACTTGAGATGTATGGAATTCGCATTTCTCTATCTTACAGAATAGCCTGTGCTTGCGAAGTCGGAGCAGGACTTCTGAATAGTGATGATCGAGCACCCCGATGCTCGGGTGTTCGGGTGCTCTGGCCGAGCGCCCCCGGAGGCTCGAGTGCTCGGCCGAGCACCCGAGCCCCATTGAAGTCAATGGGAGGACTCGAGCATTACACCAGGCACCCCCTGCTCTGATGAGGGGAGGGTGCCTGGTTCATAGGAAAAGGTCAGAAAATGATGGAAACACCACAGAAATGGTTCAGGGACAGCATAGGGAGGATGTCTGGATGCATCTTGGACTCCAACGTCGCTGTTGGGAACGATGTTTCGCCCGTAGTACGCCATTTTTACAGACTGACCGTAAAACACACAAAAAGGAAGATAAAAACGATTTTAGGTGAAAAATTGTTACCAAACAGTATTTGCTGTATATTTACTTGTATATCATCTGCAAATTCTGCAAAAAATTTCATCGATTTTTCGGAACTGGGGCCATGATTAAGAGGGAAACGTGCGCAGCGTAAAGCAGGTGTTCAACGTGGTTATGGCCCGGGTAAGGTACAGCATTCAGGAACGGAGGCCGCAGCTACCACAGGTTTTAAAACATGTCCGTTTGCCCTTGTTAAGTCCAAAATTTATAGTCGGAACAGTGGGGTCTGATCCATTGAGTAAAAGTGACGAAGTGACTTAGTGGATGAAGCCAAGAACTACCTTCTGCTCTGTCGAATACCCCAGCCCTATTTAATTCAATGGGAGGACCTGAGGCACTCCGATACAACCTGTATATCACAAAATGGAGGGCCTCATTCACATTGTGGTACAATAGTTCAGGTAGTGGTCCAACACTCATAAAGCCTATGCACTAAGTGAAAGGGCTGCCAAAAATTAGACTGAAATGTCACTCCAATATACCCTTTATTACACATAAAGGAGGGCATCATACACACCCTTGAAAAATTAGGATTAATGGCCTGCTGGTGACCCTCTAAAACATTAGGGGCGAGGGCATGCCGCTAAGCTGACCATCTAAAACATTAGGAATGAGGGTCTGCTGCTGAGCCGACCATCTAAAACATTATGGGTGAGGGTCTGCTGCGGAGCTGACCATCCTAAACATTATATGCGAAGGCCCGCTAGTGAGCTGACGCTATAAAACATTATATGAGAGGGCCCGCTAGAGAGCTGACCCAATAAAACATTATATGAGAAGGCCCGCTGGTGAGCTGACCTATACAAAAATTGTCAAACAGGGCCCGCTGGTGAGCTGGCCCTATATAAAAATTATATCACAGGGCCCGCTGGTGAGCTGGCCCTATATAAAAATTATATCACAGGGCATATGGAAGAGGAGGAGGAGGATGAGAAGATTAAGAGTCAACCATATACCCGTTTTTTGGGTGGAAGGGGTGAATGGGAATACAGAGTATTCCCATCATTGTAAATAACATATCTAAAGTGACTTTATGTTCACCCGGGGCTTTCCTCCAGTGGAGTGGAGACGTCAGGGGAAATCCAGGCCTTGTTCATTTTTACAAGTGTCAACCTATCAGCATTTTCGGTGGAAAGGCGGATACGCTTATCTGTTATGATGCCACCAGCAGCACTAAATACCCGCTCAGACAGAACGCTGGCGGCAGGGCAGGCCAGCACCTCCAAGGCGTAGAGTGCCAGTTCATACCACGTGTCCAGCTTGGACACCCAGTAGTTGTAAGGCACAGAGGGATCAGTGAGGACGCTGACACGGTCTGCTACGTACTCCTTCACCATCTTCCAAAACTTTTCCCTCCTTGTGACACTAGGCCGCGCATCAGGGTGAGGGTGCTGGCGGGGTGTCATGAAGGTGTCCCATGCCTTGGAGAGTGTTGCCCTGCCTTTGTCGGAACTGCTGTGTGCTCCCCTTTTCTCCCCTTCTCGGTTGGCCAAGGTAGCACGTACTCTGCCGCCAGCGTTGTCAGATGGAAAATTTTGGAGCAATTTTTCAACAAGAACCTTCTGGTATTGCACCATTTTGCTTGTCCTCTCCACCGGAGGAATGAGAGATGAGAAATTCTCTTTGTAGCGGGGGTCCAGAAGGGTGAACACCCAGTAATCCGTGTTGTCTAAAATGCGTATAACGCGTGGGTCACGGGAAAGGCAGCCTAACATAAAGTCAGTCATGTGTGCCAGAGTACCAACAGGCAAGATTTCGCTGTCCTCACCAGGAGGATGACTCTCAATTTCCTCATCCTCTTCCTCCTCTTCTGCCCACCCACGCTGAAGAGCTGGAAATAAAGTTCCATGGCTACCCTCTGTAGCGGAGGCAACCGTGTCTTCCTCCTCCTCCTCCTCCTCCGCCTCCTCCAATTGTCGCTGAGAAGACGAAGTGAGGGTGCTCTGGCTATCACCTTGTGTAAGCTCTTCCTCCCCCATTTCCACCGCTTCCACATGCAAAGCGTCGGTTTTAATTGTGAGCAGCGAGCGTTTCAGTAGACACAGAAGTGGGATGGTTACACTGATAATAGCGTTATCGCCGCTCACCATCTGTGTCGATTCCTCAAAATTGCGTAAAACCTCACAGAGGTCTGACATCCATTCCCACTCCTCACTTCTGATTAGAGGAAGTTGAACGGAGAGGCGACGACCGTGTAACAGCTGGTACTCCACTACTGCCCTCTGCTGCTCACAAAGCCGGGCCAACATGTGGAAGGTGGAGTTCCAGCGCGTGCTCACGTCACACAGCAGCCGGTGAGCTGGCAATTGTAAGCGCTGCTGCAGCGTCAAGAGGCCGGCTGAAGCTGTAGATGACTTACGGAAATTTGCACACACGCGGCGCACCTTCGTCAAGAGATCATGCAAATTGGGGTAGGTTTTTAGAAATCGCTGAACCACTAAATTAAATACATGCGCTAGGCATGGTACGTGTGTGAGCTTGCCGAGCTCCAAAGCCGCCACCAAGTTACGCCCATTATCACACACAACCATGCCTGGTTGCAGGTTGAGTGGCGAGAGCCACTGCTCGGTCTGGTGACTAATCCCCTGCAACAGCTCTGAGGCCGTGTGCTGTTTGTCCCCAAGGCAGATCAGCTTCAGCACGGCCTGTTGACGCTTCCCCACTGCAGTGCTACACTGCTTCCAGCTACCGGCTGATGGGTGAGTGGCGCTGCGCGCAGAGAATTCGGAGGTGGAAACGGAGGAGGAGGAGCCAATAACGTAGGTGCTGTCGGAAACCCTGATGGAGGTAGGGCCCGCAATCCTCGGCGTGGGTAGCACCTGTGCCATCCCAGGGTCTGAGTCGCTCCCAGCCTCCACGACATTCACCCAGTGTGCCGTCAGGGAAATGTAGCGTCCCTGGCCACAAGCACTTGTCCATGTGTCAGTCGTTAAGTGGACCTTCCCAGTAACTGCGTTGGTCAGGGCACGGGTGATGTTAAGGGACACATGGTGGTGTAAGGCGGGGACGGCACACCGGGAAAAGTAGTGGCGGCTGGGGACTGCGTACCGAGGGACAGCTGCTGCCATCAGGCTGCGGAAGGACTCAGTGTCCACAAGCCTAAATGCAGCATTTCGATGGCCAGTAATTTGGAAAGGTGTGAGGTTAGTGCTATGGCCTGTGGGTGGGTGGCTGGGTATTTTCGCTTGCGCTCAAATGCCTGGGGTAACGACATTTGGACGCTGCGCTGGGACAGGGAGGTGGATGTGGTCGCTGATGGTGCTTCAGATGGTACAGGTGCAGGGCGGGAGGTATGCGGGCCTGCGCCTTCGACAGGCGATTGGCCGGCACCGAAAACAGGGGAAGAGGAGGCAGTGGTGTGGCCTGCAGACACAGACTGGCGATCCGGGCGTTCCTCCCACTTATTACGGTGCTTGGATGCCATGTGTCGGATCATGCTGGTGGTGGTGAGGTTGCTAGTGTTCATGCCTCGGCTCATTCTGGTGTGGCACAGGTTGCAAACTACAATTCTTTTGTCGTCCGCACTTTCCTTAAAAAAACGCCATACCGCGGAACTTCTAGCCCTTGGCAAGGGAGATTTAAGCAAGGGGGTGCTCCGAGGAACATTTGCGGGCCGGTTTGGTGCGGTCCGCCTTCTTTCTTTAGCCACACCACTGCCTCTTCCAGCCTGTTGCGGTGCTGCAGATGGCTCACCCTCAGGACTGCTGTCATCGCTCGGCTTTCCACCTTCCCAGGTGGGGTCAGTGACCTCATCGTCCACCAAGTCCTCCTCCACTTCCTCACTCTGGTCATCCTCCTCATTTCTTGATCCCACCACATCCTCAGTCATTGACAACTGTGTATCATCCTCCTCATCAAGGTCTTGAGACAGTAATTGTGGTTGATTTGATGGCAACTGTGTCTCATCATCATCATCCACTTCCTTTGACCTTAAATGCCGTTCCCCTCTGTCATCTTCTTGTGATTGGGCACCCTCTAGAGGTTGTGAATCAGGGCACAAGATCTCATGTTCCTCTGCAAGCGTGCTTGGAGAGAGGTTCAAATCAAGGATTGGTGATGAGAAGAGCTCCTCACTATATCCCAGTGTGGGATCACTTCTTTGGCCAGACCCTCTATGGTGGGAGGAAGGATGATCAGGGTGAGGATTATGTTGACCAGACTCTTGGCTAGTGAGAGTGGACTTGGTGGAAGACAGGGTGGTGCTTAACCGACTGGAAGCAGTATCAGCTGAAATCCAACCGACCACCTGTTCGCAGTGGTCTGACCTCGAGAGTGATGTCCTGCGACGCCCTGTAAACTGAGACATGAAGCTAGGTATGGTGGATGTCTTTCTTTCTTGTGCTCTGGCACCAGGCACAGTTTCTACGCGTCCTGACCCGCGCCCTGAACTATCAGGATCACGTCCACTTCCCCGTCCCTTTTTACCCGCCTACTTCATATTAAATGGAATATATGCCGGTAATCTGCGGCTAGGCACACGAAACAGAATGTGACGCTAATCTGCGGCTAGGCACACTAAACAATATGTGACGCTAATCTGCGGCTAGGCACACTAAACAATATGTGACGTTAATCTGCGGCTAGGCACACTAAACAATATGTGACGCTAATCTGCGGCTAGGCACACGAAACAGAATGTGACGCTAATCTGCGGCTAGGCACACGAAACAGAATGTGACGCTAATCTGCGGCTAGGCACAGTGAACGGAATATGTGACGTTAATTTGTGAATTTGCACACTAAACAGAATGTGACAATAATCTATGGCTAGGCACACGTTTAAAATGGCCCTTTTTGTCGCTGCGTTGTAAAATCATTGGCCCTGTGCACCTAACAGAATATGTCAGCTTGTCACTGCACTGTGAAATATTTGTCCCTGTGCACCTAGTACAATGTCACCTTAGAACATGTCCCCCCCCACAAAAAAATGAAATTCTGTCACCCCCAAAAAAAATTAAACGCTGCCCCCACACACAACAGTCCTAAAAAGGACTTTTGGGTCTTGAAAGAGTTTCAACAATTTTATTCTCCCTACACTGACTTCCTGTGCATCTAGTATTATGTCACCTTACAAATATCCCCCCCACAAAAAAAAGGAAATTGTGCCCCCCCAAACAAAATATAAATGCTGCCCCCACACACAACAGTCCTAAAAAGGACTTTTGGGTCTTGAAAGAGTTTCAACAATTTTATTCTCCCTACACTGACTTTCCCTGCCTAAGCGCATCTCTCCCTGGCTAAGAATGAGCCGAACTCGCGCGTCGGGTGCTATACAGCACCCGATCACGGGTTCTGGCCAGGCAATCAGTGTAATGCCAGCAGCCAACATGGCTGCTGGCATTACACTGATGTCAGAGCCTCCCCGCACGTTTATTGGCTGCGCAGCAGCTGCAAAACGTGCGGGGAGGAGACCCGAACATGGCGGGCGAGCACATGCGGTACTCGTACGAGTACCGCCATGTGCCGAGCAGAGCGATGCTCGAGCCGAACCGAGCTTCGGCCGAGCATGCTCGCTCATCACTACTTCTGAAACATCTTTGATATGTTGTGAGAGGTTGGCAGAGTGAATTAATATATCATCTAGATATACGACTACACAAGACTGGAGTAGTTCTCGTAGAATGTCATTAATAAACTCCTGAAATACTGCAGGCGCATTGCATAAGCCAAGTGGCATCACCAGATATTCGTAATGCCCTGTTCTGGTATTAAACGCCGTTTTCCACTCGTCACCCTCTTTAATTCTGACCAGATTATAGGCGGCTCGCAAGTCAAGTTTAGTAAAGATCGACGAGCCCTTCAATCTGTCAAACAATTCAGTAATAAGTGGAATTGGATAGGCATTCTTAGGCATAAGCTTGTTCAGCCCACGATAGTCAATGCATGGCCTAAGTTCACCACTTTTCTTTTTCACAAAGAAAAATCCGACACCTGCCGGAGAAGTAGATTTCCGAATGATACCCCTCTCAAGGGCATCAGCAATATAGTCCTCCATAGCTTTATTCTCCTCACAAGACAGTGGGTAAGTGCGCCCCCTGGGAGGCACCGAACCAGGAAGCAAATCAATGGCGCAATCATACGCCCTATGCTCAGGCAATGCGCTGGCCTCTCCTTTACTAAACACGTCACTGAATTGTTCGTATTCAGCTGGCACAGCCGGAGAGGTACACATAATCTTGACAGGTAAGGAGAGACAGTTCTTATTACAGTATTCTGACCAGGACTTGATCTCACATCTCTGCCAGTCAAATTGGGGATTATGTACCTGTATCCATGGGAACCCCAAAATAACTGAATGGTGCGGGGAACAAATGATTTGAAATCGTATCTGCTCTTTGTGACAAGCCCTTACTGTCATTGTCACTGGAATAGTTTCAAGCGTAATAAATGCCGGCTCCAGGGGTCTGCCATCGATGTCCTCAATTGCAACCGGAGAGTCCTTTTTACATAAAGGAATGCCTTGCAGGTTGGCAAATGACTGGTCCATGAAATAGCCTGCTGCCCCGGAGACCACCAATGCGAGGACCTTGATAACCTTGTCCGCCCAAGCGAAGACCACCTGAATGGTGGGTTTAGTGGTGCTAGAATCTAGGGACTTTTCTACACCACCTAGGGCCTGTCCCCAAAGGTACCCTAGGTGCGTTCGTTTCCCGGCCGAACTGGACACAGTGGATGGACTTTAGGTGCTATCACCTAGCACATAATGCTATATACATCACCAAGGGCGTGCCTAACACCACATTTGAGACTGATTACCATTGCTATTAACCTCTTGTCTCCTGTTATTGCTGCTATATCTGGTGATTTATTCCCTGTTGTACCTGGTACTTTAGTCCATATTCCCTAGGGGCAGCCTTGTCATTATTTTTTGCTTTAATAAAATTTTATTTTTTTTATCTAACCCTTGTCTGAGTGTCTGAAAACCGTAACAGTACGAAAGGGCCATGACCTCAGACAGCAAGGGAGATACTGGCACACAGAATATCCATTGGAGAATGGATGTTCACGAGCAGCGCCTCGACCAGTTGGCACTGGCCTTGCAGACCTTACTTGAGCGAACGGTACACCTAGACAAACCTAATCAGAATCCGGTGGTCACCCCAGTCTCGACACCGGAAAATCTGCCTGTATTCCCTACTACACAGTCCAGAGGGTTCACGGCGGCGGCGCCGTTACCGTTAAGATATGATGGCGAACCTACCCAATGCAGAGGCTTTGTCAACCAATTGGAGATATTCTTTGAGCTCACGCCTCAGGCATTTCCTAATGACTGAAATAAGGTTGGGTTCATGATCTCCCTATTAACTGGCAAGGCATTATCTTGGGCGAATCCTCTGTGGGAGAATGCCAAACCCTGCACCCTGAACTTTCAAGAGTTCGTAAGACAGTTCCGCAGAGTGTTTGAAGTACCTGGTAGAGTCGCTTCTGCTGCGAAGAGGTTGATGGAGGTACAACAGGGAGATCGTACCTTGGGCGATTACGCAATTGAATTTCGAACCTTGGCAGCAGAGGTGGGCTGGAATAACGAGGCATTAGTCGCAGCTTTTGCCCAGGGCCTGTCAGAATCCATTAAGGATGAAATTGCCGCCAGAGACGTGCCTAATGATTTGGATGAGTACATTGATTACGTCATGCTTATTGACTCCCGCATTCGCGAGAGGCGAATGGCTAAGAGGGCGAAATCCAGGAATTATGGGCATGGCAGTTCTTTGAACCCACCCTTACCACCCTGTCCTCCTGAATGTACAGCTGAAGCTGGGGAGCCAATGCAGCTCGGGTTCACCAGACTAACAAAGGAGGAGAGGGCGCACCGTAAAAGAATGGGCCTATGCCTATACTGTGGTAAAGCTGGGCACCAATTACGCACTTGCCCGGTTCGGCCGGGAAACAAATGCACCTAGGGTACCTTGAGGGACAGGCCCTAGGTGGCGTACAACAGTCCCTGGATACGAGTACACAGAGACCCACCATCCAGGTGGTATTCACGTGGGCAGACTCCTCTGTGTCAGTTATGGCTCTGGTAGACTCCGGCACAGCCGGTTATTTCATGGATCGTTCCTTTGCTGAGTTGCATAAGATTCCGGTAGTCAAAAGGGAGTCTCCTCTGGCTATTGAGGCCATTGATGGCAGGCCGTTGGAACCGGCATTTATCACTATGGAAACAACCCCTATTACTATGGTGATTGGGGCCCTCCACAAGGAGGAGATACGTTTTCAAATAATTAGTTCACCTCATCACGCAGTCATCCTGGGGTTTCCATGGCTATCATTACACAACCCCCAGTTTGATTGGCAAAAATGTGAAATACTGTCTTGGTCAGAATATTGTGCGGACAATTGCCTCTCACACCCTGTCAGGTTTTTGTGTACCTCTCCCTCCGTGCCAGCTGAATACCAGGAATTCAGTGACGTATTCAGTAAGGGGGAGGCTGGCGCCCTGCCGCGGCATAGACCTTATGATTGTGCCATTGATTTGCCCCCGGGCGAGGTGCCTCCCAGGGGCCGCACTTATCCGTTGTCAGTGGAGGAGAATAGGGCAATGGAGGAATATATTGAGGATGCCCTCGAGAGAGGGATTATCCGCAAGTCCACTTCACCGGCGGGCGCCGGGTTCTTCTTTGTAAAAAAGAAAAATGGCGAACTCAGGCCTTGTATTGATTACAGGGGTCTAAATAAATTAATGTCTAGAAGTGCCTACCCCATTCCACTCATTACCGAGTTATTCGACAGGTTAAAGGGCTCTTCCATCTTTACTAAACTCGATCTCCGGGCTGCATATAACCTGATCAGAATTAAAGCTGGAGATGAGTGGAAGACAGCATTTAATACCAGATCAGGGCACTACGAATATCTGGTAATGCCATTCGGCCTATGTAATGCTCCTGCGGTATTTCAGGAATTTATTAATGACATCCTTCGGGACATGCTCCAGTCCTGTGTTGTGGTATATCTTGATGATATATTGATTCACTCTACCAATCTTACCCAACACATCAAGGATGTTTCTGAGGTTTTGACTCGATTACGTAACAATAAATTGTTTTGTAAACTTGAGAAATGCAAATTTCACAGGTCCCAAGTACCCTTCCTGGGATTCGTGATCTCTAAAGATGGCATTGCTATGGACCAGGAGAAGTTGGCAGCAGTCCTACAGTGGCCTCGTCCCAAAGGGTAAAAAGCTATTCAGCGCTTTCTGGGCTTTGCCAACTATTATAGGAAATTTATTCAGAACTCTTCCACTATTGTGAAACCTTTGTCTGACTTAACTCATAAGGGAGCTACTCCTTCTCAATGGTCTGAGGCAGCTGAGAATGCGTTTGAGACACTTAAATCTGCCTTTGCTTCTGCTCCAGTGCTGTCCCACCCTAACCCAGCCCTGCCGTTTACCCTTGAAGTTGATGTCTCTGAGGTTGGGGTTGGGGCAGTGCTCTCCCAACGCCCGGTGGGAGGTGGTACATTAAGACCTTGTGGGTTCTTTTCAAAGAAACTGTCCAGCGCCCAAAGTCATTATGAGATTGGTGACAGGGAACTCTTGGCTATCATTCTGGCACTTAAGGAGTGGCGCCACCTATTGGAAGGTGCTAAGACACCAGTACTAATTCTGACTGACCACAAGAATTTGACATATCTCTCGGAGGCTAAGAGACTCTCCTCACGTCATGCCAGATGGGCGCCCTTTTTGTCCCGGTTCAATTTTGTGGTTTCCTACCTACCGGGTTCCAAGAATGTCAGGGCAGATGCCTTGTCTAGACAGTTTGTGTCAGACATTGAGACTGGCCACTATCTGCACTAGTATCACTTCACCACTGGGGGAAGAAATTTTGGCCTCTCAGGCTAGGGCTCCTCCAGAAACCCCGGTAGGCAAGTGTTTTGTCGATGAGCCATTCCGTACCCGTCTATTAGAAACCTCCCACTCATCTAAGGAGGCTGGGCACATCGGGAGGGAACAGCTATGTTGGTCTCTATCCCAGTTGTTTTGGTGGCCCTCCCTCAGGGCTGATTGCTCCGCTTTTACTGCAGCCTGTGCCACCTGTGCCCGAGCCAAGACACCCAGGCATCTTCCAGTAGGTTTGCTTCAACCAGTACCTAATGGCAACCGCCCATTGTCCCATATTTCCATTGACTTTCTGGGAGAATTGCCAGCATCCAGGGGGTACACGTTTATCCTTATGGTGGTTGATAGGTTCTCTAAAATGGCTCATTTTGTGCCCCTCCCTGGTCTTCCATCGGCTCAGGAATTGGCTGTGGTATTTGCCAAGGAAGTGTTTCGGTTGCACGAGGTGCCTAGAGTGGTGGTGTCTGACCGTGGGAGCCAGCTTGTGTCCAGATTTTGGAGGGCATTTTGTGGGCAGATGGGCATCCAGTTGTCGTTTTCTTATGCCTATCATCCCCAGACTAATGGAGCCGCTGAGCGTGCCAATCAAGGACTGGAACAGTTCTTGCGCTGTTTTGTAACCGATCATCATGACAATTGGGCCGACCTGTTGCCTTGGGCGGAGTTTGCCAGGAATTGTGCAGTTAATTCATCGTCCGGGAGTTCCCCTTTTCTCATTAATTATGGGTTCCAGCCCTGCCTACTCCCGGACTCATTCCAGGCACAACAGATTCCAGCTCTGGATGAGCATATAGAGCAGCTTCGTTCCACTTGGTCACAGGTGCAGAGGACCCTCAGCCAGTCATTTCAGCGTTACCAGAAGCATGCCAATCGTAGACGGCTGCCAGCGGTTTCCTTTCAGGTGGGGGATAGAGTATGGCTTTCCTCCAGAAATCTCAAGTTGCAGGTGCCTTCCAATAAACTGGCACCTCGGTTCATTGGGCCATTTAAAGTCATCCGCAAGGTGAATCCAGTCTCGTATGCATTGGAACTTCCAGCTTCTATGCACATACATAATGTGTTCCATGTATCTCTGTTAAAACCATTGGTTTGCAACCGCTATACTACCACTCCAGTTATTCCTGGGTCGGTGGACGTTCAAGGCCAGGAGGAATATGAGGTTCAGAGTATCATTGATTCTAGGAGATTTAGGGGGAAGTTGCAATATTTGGTCCATTGGAAGGGATATGGCCCTGAGGAACGCTCCTGGGTAGATCAGAGGGACCTCCACACGCCCAGGCTGTTGCGCAACTTCCACTCTAAATACCCTCAGAAACCAAGACCTCTGGCAGGGAGAGGGGGTCTTTGAGAGGGGGTAATATCACGGTCCCCGTGATCCTTTATGTCACTCTCAACTGTGCTGCTCCCTGATTGGTTGAGCTGTGTTGGCCCGCCCCTGGTTACCTGTTTTATTCTGGCCACTGGCACCTGTCAGGTGCCCTTTCGTGGTGTTTCTGAGCCAGCGTTACCGTTGCCATATTCCAGTATTCTGATCTCCTGTGTACCGACTAGGCCTGTACCGACGACGTTCCTGTGTTCCTGTTCCGTGATTGACCCGGCCTGGCTGACTTCCTGCGTGTTGCTAATCCGGCTTGTCTGCGAATCTTTTACGGCATCCGACCCGGCCCGGCTGACGTCCTTCCTCTGTTGCTGATCCGGCTTGTCTGCGAATCTCCTTCGTGTCCTGACCCGGCCTGGCTGACGACTGACTCCTTTGCTTGCTCCTGTTCCTGCCGTTCCTGCCGACGGTTCCTGTTGTTGCCTAGGCGACATTCCGATAGCTGCAGTGTGTGATTGAGCCTCCGTTTACCAGTGCTGAGCCGTATTGATTAGCTGAGTCTTCCGTCTGCTTGTTGAGTGACGTGTGTTGAGTCTGTACCATTACTGTGCTGTGTCGCTATTTGGTGCCTAGACACTGGTGTTGCCTCTATCCTACCACTGCCACTCTTACCATCAGTTGCCTTAGCCTGTACGCTGTTTCTGTGAGCCGGTCGCGTGTGGGCCTCGGTAGTCGGCGGCTCTTCCCCTTGACAGAGCAGTGGTTCTGTTACACCCGTTGGCTATTGGCAAGCAGTGCTGCAACCAGTGGTTTCCATTACGCCCATGGGGCTATTGACTCAAGCATACACGATACTATTGGTCTCCGGTTACGCCCGTGGGGGCTATAGGCTCAAGCAATCACGATACTAGTGATCTCCGGTTACGCCCGTGGGGGCTATTGGCTCAAGCAATCACGATACTGTTGGTCTCCGGTTACGCCCGTGGGGGCTATTGGCTCAAGCAATCACGATACTGTTGGTCTCCGGTTACGCCCGTGGGGGCTATTGGCTCAATCAATCACAATACTGTTGGGTTCCGTTACGCCCGTGGGGGCTACCACCTTTCACTCTGCAGCTCCAGTTCTAGTCGCAGCTCTATTCTACAGCTTCACACAGTGGATGGACTTAAGGTGCTATCACCTAGCACATATCGCTATATACATCACCAAGGGCGTGCCTAACACCACATTTGAGACTGATTACCATTGCTATTAACCTCTTGTCTCCTGTTATTGCTGCTATATCTGGTGATTTATTCCCTGTTGTACCTGGTACTTCAGTCCATATTCTGCTATGTCAGTACTGCCCTAGGGGCAGCCTTGTCATTATTTTTTGCTTTAATAAAATTGTATTTTTTTTATCTAACCCTTGTCTGAGTGTCTGAAAACCGTAACAGTGTCACAACTTCCTGGGAGGCACCCTCCATGTCCTCCACCACTTGCGGTGAATGGCACTGACAAATATGAAGTGGAACGCATCTTGGGCTCACGCCTCTGTTGCGGTTGACTGGAATACCTGGTGCACTGGAAGGGTTATGGCCCGGAGGACCGCTCCTGGGAGCCCAGAACCAACATCCATGCTCCCTCCTGTTTGCGTGCCTTTCATGCTGCACACCCTGATCGGCCGTCGAGTGTATCCGCCCAGAGAGAGTCCATTCCGGGGGTTGGTGTTTGTCATGTTTGAGGCTCTCACCTCCGGCGGGTGTTCCTCCATGCGGTCGCGCTGCGTCCGTCGGGCACTTCCGGATTGTGGTGATGACATCGCCATCATTGTGTTAGGCCAGTTCTCGGCGGCCTATGGGAATGCCTCCAGGGTTGCGTCTGAGGTCCACGCCTCAGTCCAGCACAGGCCCGATCCCATAAAGCTCCAGTCTAGACGGAACTCGGGCACTCTGGTATTGAGTTCCGCCTAGCGTCATGTTGCTGGAGTTTGTCTCTCTCTCTCCTTTTTTTTTTTTTTTTTGGCTCGTCGTTTCTGTTTTAACCTCGGCTTGTTTCCTAATGTTTTTGCTCCTCTGCTGCCAGCCCTGACCCTCCTCTTGTCCTGACTTTTCTTTTGTCTTTTCTTCGGTACAGCTCCGGTTTTTGTTTTGTTTTTTCCTTTGGGGGGGTTCTCTGGGGCCTTGCTTCTGGGTTTACTGGCATCTTCACTACACTTACTATATTAGCGGCCTATTTTCTGCTGCACTCTGTTTATAGTGTGGCTTACTTTCTCAGGCTGCTTACAAATCTTACATTACAGCGGCTAAGAAGTTGTCTCCATGTCAGGCCACATGGCTTTATTCCTCTCAAGGTTTAATTTTGTGGTCTCCTACCTCCCTGGTACAAAAAATATTAGAGCAGATGCTCTTTCATGACAATTTGGAACTGAGTCCAAGGAGGAGTCTCCCCCCTCCAAACTGCATCTTGGTTACGATACGTACCAGTATTACATCTTCGTGGGGCGAGGATATTTTGGATGCTCAAGCTTCCGCCCTGGAGGAGAAGCCCCGTACCAGACTGCTAGAGATGTACCATTCCTCGAAGGCTGCAGGGCACATCGGGAGAGACCAACTAATATGGTCCATGACTATACTCTTTTGGTGGCCCAGCCTGAGGGCAGATTGCTCCTCATTTGTTGCCTCATGTTCCACGTGTGCACGGACCAAGACTCCGAGACAACTACCTGTGGCTCTTCTGCAACCCATTCCTAATGGGGAACGTCCATGGTTGCAGTTAGGGTGGAGTTGCCTGTCTCAGAGGGCTACACAGTCATCCTCATGATTGTGGATAGATTTTCTAAGATGGCCCATTTCGTACTGTTGAAGGGACTCCCCTCCTCTAAGGAGTTGACCAAAATCTTTGGTAAGGAGGTGGTTTGTCTGCATGGTATACCCAAAGTGGTGGGCTCAGATCGTGGGAGCCAGTTTGTGTAGCATTTTTGGAGAGCCTTTTCAGGACAGATGGGTATCCAGCACTTGTTCTCCTCGGCTTACCATCCACAGTCTAATGGTGCTGCAGAAAGGTCTAATCAGGCACTGGAACAGTTTCTCCATTGTTTTACCACGCTGGCCCGATTGTGCTACTTTGTATTGTATGCCTAGCAGTTCCGAGAGTGCACCAGAGATCGTTGGCTTGTTTACCAGCATTGTTGGAGTGAGTGGCGGTGGAGCGCTGCTTCCGGGAGGCACCTCGGTTTTTGGCTGGTGAGTTCCCCGGTACATTGATTCACCTGTGTATTTACTGCCTTTCCAAGTGTAGCACCAACTCTTCTATTTTAAACCAGTACCACGTACAGGATAAGTGAAAGCCCAACCGGTTCTATACAAGCAAATCAGCAACCTTTGAGCTAGGATTGTACAGAGATCAGAATGTCGCCATAGCGACTTCAGCAGCCAAACGGATAACCAACAGTAGCGACAGCAGACAAGCCAGGACCACACAGGAACGATAGCATAGCCAACCGGGTCAGGAATGGAACAGGAACACAGCAGCACAGGATCAGGAACGGAAACAGGAACGACTGCACCGCCAACTGGATCAGGAAAGGAGCAGGAACAATGCAGGAGAGGCACTGGCTACAGGAGCAACGCTGGTACTGGTAGCAAGCGAAACAGGCCCAGGGAACAGGTACAAGGCAGGTGACTGCTGACATAGAGACACCACGAAAGGGCAACCAAAGGGTGCCTCAGCCCAGTCTATAAAGGCAATCCTGGGCGGGCAAAAGACAGGTGGCCAATGGTGAGTACACACACCTGACTGATAGCACAAGTAAGCAATCACGGGCACCGTGATAGAGAGAGAGTATGGTTGTCCTCACTCAATCTCCATCTCCAGGTGCTTTGTAAAAAGCTGGCTCCCCGATTTGTGGGTCCCTTTCGGGTGCTCCACAAGACCTATGCCTGCGATCTCCCCGCTAACATGCGCATTTCCAATGTGTTCCATGTGTTTCTACTGAAACCCCTGGTCTGTAACCACTATACTACCACTCCTGTCCATCCCAGACATGTCCAAGTGGGGGATCATGAAGAGTATGAAGTGCAGAGTATTCTGGATTCTTGCAGGGTCAGAGGCCAGATACATTATCTAGTTCATTGGAAAGGTTATGGGCCTGAGGAGCATTCCTGGGTCTCCAAGAGAGATCTGCATGCACCTGCCCTGCTCCGTGAATTCCACTCCCGCTTATCCTCTGGTGCTGGTCTTCTTCCACGGGGGAGAGGTCATTAAAGGGGGTACTATCACAGTATCTTTAGGCAGCCTAGCACTCCTATGCTTCCAACCTCTGAATGGCCTCTGGCCGGCATGGCTTCTGGCCACTTCCTCATTGCTGACATCAGGTAACAGGCACTAGAACGGACGCCTGTTTATGGGCTTATTCTGGGTGGCCTAATTGGGTCCCGCCTCCTTCTGCTCCTTTATAATACTCCTTGGGGCTAAGAGTCATTGCCCTTATGTGGTGTTTCTGCTCATTAATCTTTGCGATCCATTGTGACCCTTGTCTGTCTGAGAACTCGCTCCGCGTATGACCCCGGCTTGTCTTACTACCCACATCGGCTCTGACCTGTGGCTCTGGCTGACTACGCGCTCCATGAGTGATCCTGGCTTGTCTGACTACCCACATTAGTTCTGACTTGTGGTTCTGGCTGACTAACTCAGTATGTCCCTGGTTTGCCTGACCAGTGGCCTGGCTACTACTCACTCAGTGTGTCCCCTGTTTGCCTGACCAGAAGCCCTGGCTACTACTCACTCAGTGTAGTCCTCGGTTTGCCTGACCAGTGGCTCTGGCTCTACCCGCTCAGTGTAGTCCCCAATTTGTCTGACCCGTGGCTCTGGCTGCTTACTCGCTCCCTTTGCCCTCCCACTTAC
The DNA here is from genome assembly GCA_037306005.1 of Rhinophrynus dorsalis. NCBI lineage: Eukaryota > Metazoa > Chordata > Amphibia > Anura > Rhinophrynidae > Rhinophrynus > Rhinophrynus dorsalis. Next base: position 649,283,545 of record CM074718.1, read on the forward strand.
TCAAACCACTTGCACCAGTCCTTACACCTATATTAACACACATCTTCAACACTTCTCTCTCCACAGGCACCTTCCCTTATTCCTTCAAACAGGCACAAATTAAACCCCTGCTCAAAAAGACTAACCTTGACCCCTCCTGTCTCTCTAACTATTGACCTGTCTCCCTTCTGCCTCTTACCTCAAAACTCCTAGAACGCCTGGTCTTCTCCCAAATAACCAAATTCCTCAACTCTAACTGTCTTTTGGATCCGATGCAGTCTGGTTTCCGGTGCGGTCATTCAACTGAGACCGCTCTCTGCAGGGTGGCTAATGATCTCCAGCCTGCAAAAGCCAAAGGACAGTTTTCAATACTTATACTACTTGATTTATCCTCTGCCTTTGACACAGTTAACCATTCTCTGCTTGCTCAAATTCTCCACAGTCTTGGTTTCCGAAATGAAGCTGCTTCATGGCTCTCCTCCTATCTCTCACAACGTTCCTTTTTTGTGTCCTCTAACAATAACACCTCCTCCACGGTCTCTCTGTCTGTGGGGGTGCCTCAAGGCTCCGTTCTGGGTCCTCTGCTGTACACTCTTTCATTGGGTGAACTTATTAGTTCATTTGGCTTTAAATACCGTCTATATGCTGATGATACCCAAATTTACATCTCCACTCCTGATCTTTCACCACAAATCCAGCTGCAAATTTCAGACTGCCTCTTGGCCATTTCCTCCTGGATGGCACAGCGTCAGCTGAAGATTAACATGACCAAAACCGAACTGCTAATCTTCCCACCAAGACCTTGCTGAACACCTAGCTTCACCATTACAGTTGATGGAATTGATATTGATCCAGTCAGCTCAGCACGCTGCCTTGGGGCCATATTTGATTCCTCTCTTTCCTTCTCCCCTCACATTAACTCTGTGGCTAGATCATCTCGCGTCTTTCTCCGTAACATTGCTAAAATCCGCCCGTTCCTCTCCCAACAAACTACTAAAACTCTTATACGTGCCCTCATTCTGTCCCGCTTAGACTATTGCAATATCCTACTAACTGGCCTCCCTGCTACTCATCTTTCACCTATGCAATCTGTTTTAAACTCAGCTGCATGAATCACCACACTCTCCCCAAAAACTGAACCTGCCCACATAATTCTCAGACATCTGTCATGGCTCCCAATTCAGCAGCGCATCAATTACAAAGTCCTTCTTCTCACCTTTAACGCTCTCCACACTGCTACCCCTCCTTACCTCATCTCCTATTATGTTCCTGGCCGCTTCCTTCGCTCAGCACACAATGCACTTCTTGTTGCACCATCCACACCCTCTGCCCTCTCCCGTCTCAAACCTTTCTCGCTTTCTGCTCCATACCTATGGAACTCCATACCCCTCTCCTTACGCCTAGAAAAATCCCCCTCTGTCTTTAAGTCTACCCTGAAGTCTTATCTTCTGGAGCACTAGGACCATGCACTGCCTTTGGCCAAACTCAGCACTTGTAATCTCAGCACTTAACACCCTCTTACCCCATTGTATGTCTCCCTTCATCCATTTAGACTGTAAGCTCCTTGGGGCAGGGACCTCTCTCCCATTGTTTCTATGAATGTCGCACTTATTTCATCCCCTCTTATTTATTGTAACATATGTCTATTGTAAGGCGCTGTGTACACTGTGTGGCGCCATATAAATAAAGATACATACATACATACATACACTACTAGCTTGCCTGACCTGTAGTCTTGATGCTCTGTGGCTGTGGTCTGCTCTCACTCCCTGTTGCCTCCGATCGCAGACCGATATATACTGTACTATAGTATATACTATACTATTCTCACTGTTGTCCCACTCGAGCTGCTCACCTAGGGCTCGATTCTATTACCCGCGCTAAAACCGGCGTTACAAGAAAAACAAGTAGCGTGAATTTTGCAAACGTGTTACGTTGGTATTCTGTTGCAGAACCACAGTAAAACAAAACTGGCGTAGACAGCACTTTTCAGAGTAGCATCAAAACTGGCGCTGTCTACTTTTTTTCAACTACCGCCTACAAAAAACGAGCAAAATGTCAAAATCCAAGGAAATAGGCATACATTTGAAGACAGAAAGATCAAGTTCAGTGTTAGATGTGTTCTCCACATAACAAAATCCGACAGAGTGCCCCCTTTTGACATATTAACCCCCCTTATAAAAGTCGACTTAAAATGCTTTTTTTCACCACTTTAATTCGACTAATATTGTTTACATTAAACATTTTAACCCCTCCCCCCTTGAAAATTCGACTACAGTGACATGACTTTCCTTCACCATTTTTATTCGACATTTTTCTTTTCCTATTATATTCGAAATGCCCTTGTATGTTGTATCGCAAGATTAACCCTTTGAGTAACAGAGAGGTATTGTGTTGATAACCTATATATGTATAAAAAAAGTGTTTGTTTTTATTATATATATAATTTGTATGAAAATTTAATTAAATAATTAATTGATGTGTAACAATGATTTTCTTTTTTTAAATTATATATGTAATTTGTATTAAAAAAGTACTTCAGACCTCAAGAGGGGTGTCATGACCCCTCATGACACCCCCCCCCCAGCATGGTGGCGACAATTGCCCCCTTTATTAATTAAAGAGCATATAACCTATGTTTCACATAGGTTATATGCGCTTTTTACAATTAATTAAAACGTTCAGACCTCCAGGGGGGCACCAGGATCCCTCCTGATATCCCCCCCTATCATGAACCATCTATCCAACCAGATAGATGATCCACTGTGCGACCCCCAAAGGCATTTTCTGCCTTATTGATGCTGCCGGTGGCTGTATAAGCCACTGCAGCATCAAGCACTTCTGTAGAATGAAAGAATCCTGTCAACGGGTTCCTTCTTAGAATGTGCAGCGCTGATTCCCATCATTGACTCAGTCACCAGGGTCAGACTGATTAAAAAAAGCATTTTAAGTTGACTTTTATAAGGGGGGTTTAATATTTCGAAGGGAGGCACCCTATGTCGGATTTCTATGCTGTATACTGTTTTATACACTGCTTTTGTTCGAACAACAATGGATTTTGAAACTTTCGTTATGGCTTCTACACCTCAACCTCTGAGGCTCAGAATTTCCAACTTAAATTTAACCACAAAACAGGCAGTAATACTGAGTGTGAGTAATAGAATGCTAATTGCACGTTATTTTTAGTTGTTTCCTAAGGGATTTTTTTAGACTGGCGGTAAGTACAATTACCGCTGGTTTTGTTTTCACAAGTCGGGTAATAGGATAGCAAAAACCGACTTAAAAAAACATAGCGCCTGTTTTATTTTTAGCGCTGGTAATAGAATCGATCCCCTAGTCTCTGTTTCTTGCAGTAGTGCAGTGCACAGCACAGTGTGCATCTCCGGAGAGGACCTTGGGTCCTATCAGCCTGTGTCTGGGGTTCTGTGTGGGTTTTACTATTATTGCTGTATTTATTAATAAAGGTGGTTATAATTTACATTCTTTGTGTCTGTCCTTCTTTGCCTGAATACCGTGACAAGCACATGTAGAGTCCCGTGGAATGTGGTGATGCTATATAAATAAATTATAATAAATATAATAATACTCCCTTTATAAAAAGGGGTCAGTGTTTTTCTTTTTCTTCCTGTTAGAGAGAGGTAGCTCCTGAATTAAATGCAAATGTTAATTGTATTGACATGGATACTGTAAATACTGCAGAATTGAAATTCCATTCACTGGACCGAGTCATCATAAGCCATAATCAACATAAAAGTCAGCACATCTATCCATTATGGTAAAATGTGTCTCAAATAAAAACAACAGCTTCCTAAGCAAACAATATTAAGTATAATTTTGGAACAGAAACATTCCGGTCTAGATCGTCAAAGGTTTATATGTGTCCTTCTGCATAATGCCTTAAAAGGCAAATTAACCCAACCAGAAATCCTCTGGGCTCATGAGAGACCTGTGTTATATTCAAGTAGCACTGATTTCTCAGAAAATTATAAAAAATTATACTTGTGGATGATCAGAGTCTTAGGTCCTAATATAGCAAGCAAACAAGGTGCACAACTGGAACAAAAAAGTTCACCATGGGGTTGGAATAAAAATTCCATACATTGACAATTACATTATTGGGAATTTTGGCAAAATGCATTTTTTATCATAGATTCCTTTGCAAAGTTCAGATGAGACTTCAGCATATTATGGAGTAAACCTGGGCTATTATGTTATTCCAATTTATAATAATAATCGTATAGTATGTAATGAAGTTAACAACTAGGCTAATGTCAAACTACTTCATAGCAGGGTGATGTATAAAGGAACATTACCCCTAAAATAACTGGAGTTATATACACTTGAATACCCTATACTTATGTTAGTATGTTTTAAAAAATATTTTTTGTTTTCTACAATCTAGTCTTACATATACTAAATGATAGCAGCCATTCCTGCCATTTGCTGGACTCCATGACTCTCTTTAACATAGCGATCCTGATAGATGTTTGCGTATGTTGCAAAAATTATGAGAGGAAGCCCAGGTCTAGGGGCTAGAGAGCGATGCTTCAATGTGAGGCTTGTGAACGATGAGGTCTAGTGGCTAGAGAGCGATGCTAGAGGGTTACACTCATGGACGGTGACATTCACACTTGCCCCCTTGCTGGGGCCTAAGCTGGATTAAAAGTGCTGGCCACAAAGCAATATGCCTGATCCAAGTTGAGCTGGGACACTGGATTCGAGCAAAGACCTGGATTAGCGAACAATGCTAGGCAGAGTGATACTGGAAAAGGGAGTACCAGATGAACAGGAAGGAGTCAACAAAACCATAAAAGGCCAGCCCAGGCCCAGAGGAAAAATAGACTACTATGCTAATTACTATGCTGAGAAGAACTCCTCAAATGGTAGGTAAGAATCTGCTAAGAGTGGACTGATACCACTAGAAAGTACCTAATGAAGGATTACCATGCTACCTAAAGGCCTAGTGGGAACAGATCGCTAAAATACCCAGTGGACTAAGACCACTACTGAAGACCAGGCTATCTGGCCCACTATTGGAACCAACTATAAATCTGAGTATGCCACCACCAATCACAGTACTCTGAGTCAGAGGGCTGAGACCACAATGCCCCCCAGATAAATGATGGCTACCAACCAACCAGGGCTGAGCAGAAGGAAACCCAACCAGAGAACTCAGGAGGAATACCCTCAGCAAAGGAACCAGATACCACAAGACTGGGCAAGCAGCCAAAACCTAAGACTGCTACCCAACTGAGAGACCCGCCCTTCCACAATCATGGAAGGCCCAGACCTGCAGTGGGTAATAGTTTGCCCCATTATGGGACAAGAACTAGACCACAGAGACAGGGGAGAAACCCTGTACACGCAAGAGGGGAATACAGGGGAGGACCTGGGTCAACCAACAGCACACTGGTGGATGGAGTGTGAGGCCAAGAAAACACTGGCAGTCTGGCAACTGGGGCTGGTAGAACAGCCTGAAACAGAGGCAGGGATTCTGGGAGTAACTGCAGCAATAGGCAGGCACACAGAGGCTAACACACTAGCAGGAGGATAGCAAGGTACACAGGCGGAGTCAAACAAAGCCAAATGGTCACTGGGAGAAAACAGGGTTACCTTAGGATGCTCAAAAGAATAGTCAGAATTCAAGCCAAAAGGTACTGGGGGCGTCAGGAATATAAGTCAGCAGGCAAAAATCATAGTCAGGAGGAGTACAGGCCAAAGTTCAATTACAGACAATAAATCAGGAACAAACTCTCAGAACAATGAACTAGCAGGAATAATTGAGCACGGAGGCCCAAGTCAGGCTGGTAATTAAACCAACACTCTCCAATGGGAATGAAGAGGCAGAGGAGAAGGAATGAAGTAGTGAAAGAGCTGCCAAAAGAGGTCAAAAGACAATTCCTTACAGAGTAGTAATATTGCTGTATTGTCTGTTAAAGTCTTGAGATATGGTACCAGTCTTTTTGAATACAAAAGCTGGTGTTGCTCCTCTTGCATATACATGTAAAAAAAGAACACAGTAAAAACAGTAAAAACAGTAAATAAGTGCAGACTGTTGAAGAGGAAGACCACCACTGTGTTGTAACACCTTCTTGTGTGTTATATAGCATTACTCACATTTTATAAAGGTATAGACCAGCCTCCAAATATAAAAGCATCCACTGGATAACCACCAGTGCAGATACCTCCAAAAACTCTTCTTGGTCTCCATGCCTTTCTTTACTCCTGGTCTCCTTTGCTTGAACCAATGACTTGTTATATATGCATATACCCACACCCCTAGAGTTAAGTTATGCTTAAAGGTTATGTGGGCCTCTTGTACAGGATGGAGGGAACATAGAACTATAATACTCTTGCTACTGTATATGGTGGTGTCACATATACTAAAGATGGGAATCAGTATGAATATAAAAAGTCTAATATTAATAATAATAATTAAAAACTTACTCAAAACTTGATAAAGAATAAATTAATGCAGAAAAAAATACAATTAGTAGATAAAATAAAATAAAAGCCTTAAATGCCCTACGCATTTCTTAGCTCATGCTACTTCATCAGGAGATTATCAAATGTTTTACTACAAACACATACCTTTTATATATGTGTTCTAAGAACTGTTTGGAGCTAATACGTGCTTCCCCTCTTACCCCTTCCCCACTTCCCAGAGGTTCTAACTATAAAGGCATCTGTTTGTGGTTTTGCTGTCTCTCTCATGCGTAGAGAATTTTCCTGACATTTCGGAGCTGGACTGTCTGTGGGCAGGACCATTCTGATATTGATATGGAAATGTCCTCTCTGCAATGGCACATAGGAGTGAAAAATGTGAGTTGTAGCACCACTGAGAGGTTGCCATGCCTAGAACAAGACACTTTGGGTGAGATGTTCAAAAAGTCATCATAATGAAAAACTTGTCGAATCATGAGTTGGGGGTAAAAGAAGGACCATATTTTCAGAAATAAATGCCTCACGTTTGAAAATTCATCTGAAGAAATAAAAATGACAGTAAGAAGATCTCATTGAACGTTGCCGTTAAAAATTCTGTTCTTTAAAATTGTCTTTGATTTTGTCTTCAAAATGAAACTTTTCAAAGAAACAAATACATTTTTTTGTTTTTGAAATGAAAAATTGCTTCTCAGTACTTTAATTTTTCTTCTCCAAGTTTTTTGTGTTGGGAAAAAATAACTTTCAAACGAATATTTTTTTTCTGAAAATACCTTACATTATGAGGGAAGATTAAACCACACCCACTTTTAAGATGGCTTTTTCTCTTTGACGGAGATGGCGGAATTGGATGCAAAAAAATGACGGAAACATGTCTGACAATTGATGGATCATGGTGTAAGAACTTTTATTCTGATTACAGACAATTTCAGTTACCAGCACTCTCTGACCATCTCGCCCTTTATCTTGTTGTCGCTTGATGGGTGCGCCTCACAATTGTTTGTCTCCCTAACTCAAAAGGCAGCAATGAAATAATGAAGAATAGAAAAGTATTTACAAAGATTCACTGTTGGTTTATTTGACTATTATTCACATTAGTTGGTTTGTTGGATACTAGTGTGGTATTAAGCTCTTCAAAGAGTTTTGTTGCTCCTGTCTCCCATGCAAACAGAGAAAAGAAAACCAACGAAATGTCTACACATGCATAAGAGAAGATAGCATAGAATTATATTTTAGAAACGTAACAATATACATCATTTTTACAGATGCTACATGATATTTAAATGTATAATACCTGATATTTAAAGGTATAATAACCAATTTTATTTTAAGATTATAGTTCTTCTTTAACATTAGGCTGCTATGGAGTAATAGTAGTTTGAAATTAGGTTGGTTTTTTAACTTAAGTCTTTCAGTTGCATAGCTCTCTGGCACTCAAAGGGTAAACTGTTGGTGAGAGTGACATCAACATCATATAATTAACCTTTTGAGTGCCAGAGGGGTACGCAAAGCATTGCAAAGAAATGCGTTGCTTAGCCCTCTGGCACTCAAAGGGTGTTAATGATCGTTGTCACTACCCCTCCTCACAACTACATAGTTTTTAATGTATATGGCATTTTGAGACCTGTCATGGAGAGTTGTATTTATCTTAACCCCTTAAGGACACGCAGTTCAGGGAAGTTAACTTCCGTTAAGTGCCGCTTTGATCCTTGTCAAGTACCAGTGCACCAAGTGGGGGTCTGAGAGAGACAGCTCCAGTCTTGGAGAGGCCAATTTCAGACCCCATTTTTACTTACAATGCTCCCGCAGGAGCGCTGTACGTAAAATGTATGTGACATGTCAGGACCCTCACCGGTCCTGAAAGGGATAGTAATGTGTCATAATACAAGCTGCTCCAATTAATCTTCATAGTATTTGGTGCATGGAGAGTGTTATTTCAATACTGTCAGTGTTGTAGTTCAAGAGTAATTGAATTATAAAGTATCTCCCTCCCTCCCATTTTACTGATGTAACACTGCTCACCTCAGAGCAACAGGGTTGTGTTTAAGTGGATTGTAGATAGGGACACTTTTCAATTAACATAAGGGAAAAAACTGAAAAACATGTCAAGGGGAGCAGGGTTTTCATTGTTCTCACAGTAAGAAGATTGTCCCTTGCTGTGAGCTGTCTGGTCTGTGGACCAGAATCCACATCTGAGGGGAGGTGGATTACACTAGGTAAAAGGGGCAGGAGGGGGATACAATTACAACTCTGACAGAATTGAAACAACACCCTCTATGGCTCAAACACTATGAAGATTAATTGGAGCTGCTGTTTTTGTGAAACATTACTATCCTTTTAAGGGAAAAAAAACAGTGATGGTCCTGGCACATCACCTGGTCCTTAAGTGGTTAACACTTCACCAAAAAAGATTTCATTTTCATATTAGACCGTAATGCATCTCTGCCAAGCAGCTTTATATTCCTGGATTTGACTCCTCATACACATCTTCTTTTGTCAATTCTCTGCTCATACAGCTGCAATAGCTTTTGGATGGTGATACCTATGACAAATTCTAGGAATTCATACAAACATTTTTTTGGTAAATTATCCCTGGAAATTTCCTGAAAAAAAATGTAGCTAAAGTCTATGTTATACTCTGTAGTCTATATACAAAATATGCAAACTCTTCTCCACTTATTTAGACAGCTCCAGGGCTGGATTTACATCCCAGGCTCCCCTAGGCAAGGTACTCTATGGGGGGAGATTCACTAAGTGGTGATAAAGAGGTGATAAAGAGATGACTTCTCCAGTTTATCACTTCTCCAATTCCTGTGTTATTCTATGGAGCCTATGCACTATGATTTTTTCATCTTTGGAGATCTTAGTGCATAGGCTCCATAGAATAACACAGGAATTGGAGAAGTTATAAAATGGAGAAGTCATCTCCACTTTATCACCTCTTTATCACCGCTTAGTGAATTTCCCCCCAGCTGCCCTTAGCATTGCCCATGGCCATACACCCAACTCCTCACATTACCCCGCCCCCAGTCCCATCCAATATTTGACCTATAACAAGTTTTAACCCCTTGATTGAAATGGAGATTGCCAATGAATTGCTCCGTAATGCATTGGTGATGTTTGTAGCATCCAATGAAGTACTCCAGAGGATAACATGGAAATTAGAGAGATCAATTTTTTGTTCTAGATACATGTTTTTTGATTGTTTACTAAACTAAGGTACAAAATAAATCTCGACATAAAAGCCTATATGCACCTAAGAAAAACAATTTCAGAAATACAAAACTATATGTACTGTGCAAAACTATGGGTTATTTCACACTTAGAAATCTAGTCTTTTGCACGTTGGGAATTCTGGTCTATATTCCATTGAACTGATAAGTGTTATCAAATTCCCATCAAAGCCTACGGAGCAATTTATCAATAAAAACCCCTAGATTTCAACTGCAATAGAATCCAGGCATATATTATAGGCACTTACCACTGCAGATGTATATCATTATTGCAGGCACTTTGGTGTACCCCTTATGTAATTGTTTTTACATACACCCGTTGAATGCCAGAGAGAGAGAGCGATGCATTGTGTCGCAATGTGTTGGATACCTCTCTGGCACACAGATGGGTAAATCTTGTTTGCTATTTCCTATTTAACAAAATGCTATTTTTTTTAATCCATGTAAAGTTTGCGCTATTTGTATCTATATATATATCTATGTACACATAGATAGATATAAAACAGTTGTAACATAGTAACATAGTAACATAGTAGATAAGGCTGAAAAAAGACATGCGTCCATCAAGTCCAGCCCATGCCAATAACACCCCTGTTGATCCAGAGGAAGGCAACAAAAAAGCCCTCTGGAGCAATTTCCAATGTAGGTGTGTAGGTGTGTGTGTGTGTGTGTGTGTGTGTGTGACAAATAGTTCCCCGGATCAATATCCTATTTGCTTTGAAGCCATCTGTCATAACTGTTAATATTGTTCTGTGCTAGATAGGCATCCATTGCTTTTTTGAATGCAGTTATATTATCTGCAAGCACAACATTCCGAGGCAAAGAATTCCATAGCCTTACCACCCTTACTGCAAAGAATCCCTGCTTGTGTTTTAGTCGAAAGCGCCTTTCCTCAAGTCTTAATGGATGACCTCTTGTTCTTAGCTCAGCTCTTTGTATCATAAGAAATGATAACTCATGCAGTCAATCACAGGCTTGCAATAAAATAAAAACATTACTGTACTATATATTTGGTAATAAGGTCATTGTATGTCTTGATATGTATTTCTTATGATATTAGCAAACTTTTTAGATCAACTGTATTTATGTATATTTAGCCATTATTATTTCAAACAATAATTTATGAAACTTAGGCTGATATTCCATTCCATTACAATGGAAACTCAGTTGGCAAAAGTGTAGGATAAGGCTTTTTTTTCAAGTGTTTTTCCTACTTCTGGCTAGTATGTATGCTAGACTTGTGCGATTTGGCGACATTAGGAATTTAATGAAAAAGGGGTCATTCTGAGACATTCGGACCTTCTGACAGGCAAGGGTCATTTGCCAAATAAAACCAGAATCCGACTAGCCCTGGTCCGAATGTCATCGAACCTTCGGAAATTCATTCACTACTACCCTAGATCGATTACTTTCCCTCCATACTTTCCCTCCATGTCTCTAGTCCAATTAGCTTCTCCGTTTCATGCGCTACTTTCCCGCTTTGTCTCTATTCCAGTTGGCTTCTTCATTTCATGATGGGGGTTAGACTAATGACACAGACAGTCGACACCCAGACAGCCTACATTTCAGTGTGTTGTTGGATCTGAGAGAGAGAAGAAGCAGGAGATATTAGAGTGTCCAGTTGTTGTGTAGGTATGCAGCCAGCATTAGTGCCTTACTGCCACTGCAAGGGAGAGTAATCTTTGTTCCTGTGCAAAATATTAAAAACATTATGGATTTGTATGAATAATCTTCAGGGTGACACTGTGTAAAATATTAAAAGTAATATAAGGGCTTTGTTTGAATAATTTTCAGATTGACAGTTCAGCCAGTCTCACAGTTCTGCAGGCAGGCCTAGTACCTTATTGTGTCTGCAAAGGTAAGTCACCTTTGTTCATGTATAAAATATTAAAAGTAAAATTAGGGCTTTGTTTGAATAATTTTCAGAGTGACACATCAGCCAGTTTCACAGTTCTGTAGGCAGACCGTGTACCTTATTACCACAGCAAGGGAGTCACCTGTGTTCAATGAGAATTTGAGAAAGTTTTATTGGCTCACTGTGATGATGTTGGTTTGCTCCAGTGGTGCACCTCTTTTCTCGATGAACTGCACAGCATCAGCCTTATGCAGAAAGAGAAGATGAGCAGTTCTGGAGCAAACCAACTACACTACAGTGCTGAAATAAAATTCTATATAATAATTCGCTAGTTTGTTTGTCAGAAGCCGTCATGCACAGTAGAGACTGAACGCACTGCAGTCATGCGCGGTACAGAGTGCCCGAACGCGCCGCAGCTGATACTGAGCAGGGGGAGCGTTTGGGCACTCTGTACTGCAAATGACTGCAGCGTGGACAGTGAGCAGAGAGGCTCCGGGAACCAGCTGAGGCTGCTGGGTGGCACTGTGGCCCATGTACATGGGCTTTTAAACTAGTAATAAAATAAATGGGTTTTTGACCCCTTGAATGCTAGAGAAGTTTCCATCGCATCATGAAGCAATGTTTTACATTGACCTCTTTAGCATTAAAGGGGTTAAAACCCAATTTAAATCAATGAATATTTGTATCTGTTTCCCTGTGATTCAGTTAGTTTGACCCAGAACTGCAGGAAGGGGTAGGTGGGAGGGAGAGCAGTGTGGCTCTGGCTGACTACCCGCTCCATGGATGACCTTTGGCTTAGTCTGACTACCCACTCTGGTACTGACCTGTGGCTCTGGCTGACTACCAGCTCCATGTTGACCTCTGGCTTGTCCAACTACTGCTCTGGTATTGAACCCCTGGCTCTGTACAACTTTCCGCTTGGCATTCCCTGTGGCTCCGGCCAAGAACCCTCTAGGAGACTGATTGAAGGCCTGTCAGTCTACTACTCCTTTTGTCTCTTGACATTGTCGCTACCTGTTCCTGTACAAAAGATTTGGTTGGGTCATAACCCCGGTGTTTGTGCGTTAGCATAGTGACCTCTATATTGAGACCTTTCCTGAGCAGTCTCCTATTTCTGGTAGGAACCACTTGCTCTGGTTCTGGGTCGGCTCTCGCACTAGAGGGTTTCGTCTGCTATTATTTATTTTATATTATGTGTGCCATATCTATATGAGATGGAGTTCAATTACTGTACTTGCTTCTTATATCATTATTGATATCCATGACACCAGGTATGTATATCAGCCTTTTGGTTTATAGAATAATCTGTGAATAATGCACACGTCAACAGTTATTCACTGTTCTTGTATATAATGTATAAGTTGTATTTGCTCTTCTGCTTTTCTTATCTAAATGCCTCACTATTATTATTATGCTAAACATAATATAAAATAAATTCATATACAGAATCTCTGCATTTTTCAGTAGTAGTTACCAAGTGGTGTTGTTCCTACATCGTACAATAGACAGCTGTAGTCCATGACTCAAGCTCTCACACAATTTTCATTATAAAAGAAAATTACCTTTTGTACACTAGTTGGCTCTTCTGCTAAAACATGATTAATAAAATAAGTTTATGCTATAATAAATTTGGAATGAAATAACTCTCAGCAGTTGGACCACACTGGTTTCACTCAACTTTCAAAGACCTGTTTTTATAATGAGTATTCCCTAGTTGTACAGTGTTGCAGGATATGCTGATCCTTTATAAATTAATGCAACTAATAACAGTATAATACTTTTTTCATAAACAAACGTTTACTGACTATAACGTGTGCTAAGCCTGTAGTAGTCACAAACATGAACATGTGTATCTGAAACACCAAGTGTGTATTTTTTCTCACTCAGATCTCCTTTGTGTGCCATAAGGAGGGGATTTCCACCAGTATTGACCACCTATCTCATCATAATAGGTGATGAATACTGGTGTTCTGGAAGAAACTCACAGTCTTCCATTGCTCTCTCCTCAACCCAGAATTCTTGAAACTTCACATCATAAGCAAAAATGGGTTAAGGAGGAGAGTAAGGAAGAGAGTACATGCCACCCAGGTCACCATAACTAATCATGTACTGTAAGAACTTATGCAGTCAACACTTCCAACCAGTAGGTATCACCCTCTGCTTTGGTGTGTTTTGCCTCTACCAAGATGGCTACAGGAGCTGGATAGCTCTGCCTCTAATATGGAACCAAAAGTGAGCCTCCTTTTTGAGTTTCCTTTCCTATTTCAAACTCAAGCAATTGCACATGCAATGATCTGGCCCTAGTGTTATGCATTGAGATTGCTGTTTTCTTACTGATGTCCCCAGTTCTGACCAAGGCTTGTCTTGAATCCTGCTTGCTCCCAACTTGCCTCAACTTCTTGCATGTTTATTGACTGAGACTGAACTCAGCCTACTTTGTCCTTCAAAAGCTGCATCTAATTCAGTTTTGATGCTCTTGGTTGTCTCTGTTTTTGTGGCCTACTTGGATAATTATCCTGACTGGTCAGATATTCTGCCTTGTGACCGGCAACTTTATCCAGCCTTCGTGTGCAGCAAGAGTATACCTGTGGCTGGCTATGCACTCTAGACTCTCTCACTAGCCTTTTTCTGTAGAGACTACCATGCAGCCATGCTCTCCTTCTGTCCTTGGGGTTCTACACTTATTGTGTAGGTGTTCAATACTAGGGAGGGCATCAAGAGGGGTCTTGATACCCCCATAAAGGTCTGAGTGTATAAATAACAGAGCACACCATGTGGGCCATTGGAGTGTTTTCATGTATTGCTTTGAAGTGCTTCGGACATCAATGTTACACATAAACACATTTATTTTCTGATTCCCCTGCCTTGTTTTAATATTCACAGGTAGTCACAGATTACACATACACTTACCTACATCACAGCCTTGTTCTACTGCCAACTGATAGCCATAGGACTACACAGAGACTGCCGGCTTCCCCAGCCTTGTTCAACTGTCCCTCTGGCAGCATACACACATAAACTGTCTTTCTCCACCATTGTTCCACTAGTAGAAGTCTTTTTTCAACTGGCAGTACCAGAACCACAAATACACTGTCTGACATGGCAGACTTGTTTCATGGGTAGTTACAGAACCACACATACTCTTCTTGAAAGCTGTCTCTTGTTCCAGTGGTAACCACAGAACCAGACAAACTCCCTGCCACACCAGTCTTTTTCCATTTTAGTACAGGAAGGCCGTATTTGAAAAATGTATCATAAATTAGAGATTGTAGTTGGTGCAGATATAAGCTTCTGGCACCTCACACAGTATCACTTTATCTATAGTACAAAGTACTAGTACAAATAGACCACAGAGATTGCTGCATTGGCACACAACAGGTGAACTGATTTATAACTGTAATTTGCACAGTTGGGTGAAAGTTAATCTGTTGTGTGCCAATGCAGCACCCCCTATAGTATGTCAGCTTACACCAATGGGCTGTCATTTTTCTTTTTCTTTTTTTGGAAGAGCTGTATCTAATTTCTACAATAGGAAATTCCATGGTAATCAAAGCTATCAGAATCTTTGAACAGGTAGAAATTTAAAATATCTCTATATTTTTTCTATTTTCCCTATAGCTCCGGATTCTGGAAATAGGGTAAAAAAGACAAGTGACCTCTCATTTGATGCAGGTGAATGTGTACTTTATAATTTTCATACCTTTTCTTTATATACGTAATGGTTATTACTATTTTAGAGCAAGCAGGTAGTTTCAAAATCAAGTGTCATATATAGGTTAATGCATCTGGCATCCCATACCATATGTGAACCCATACTAACTGGGTGACATTTTTATTGGCTTGGTGCAAGGTGTTAAGTATATCATTTGTATTCCTATAGATCCATTTCATGGAAAGATTTGTGTACATCAGCCTAGGGACAGAAATGCAACCAACCCCTCATTTGATGCAGGTGAATGCCTGTTTTTCAAAATAGAAAAGAAACACAAAAGACAAGGTGGCAACAGATAGGGTGATATCGTCAAGATTCAAAAAAGTGTAACCACCTGAGATGGATAAATACAAGTCCCCAGTAACCATAATTAGGTCTATGACAGATACTACACTGCCTTCACACAGATATGTTCTACTGGCTGCTCTGTCATTATGTGTATTTATAGTTTCTGGGGAGATTGGTGCATGCTTTCCCCAGGCCAGGTTCTCGCAGACAGGCACAATGTATGGATGGCTATGATTACAATATAGTGACAGGTATGGTAAAGGGTGAACAATGTGCATTCGGCTTGCAGGGCTCTCCCAAGTCAGGGCTTCCTAAGTCTGCTGTAGAGTTTTTCCTGAGTTAAAATAGATTATACTGTAATTTTTAATTCTATCTGTTATAGAGTTATCTGTTATAGAGTTATCTTGCAGTTTATACTAGACTTGTAGGCTCCTTATTTCTGTGTATTGGAACTATATGGATGTCTTCTGACCCCTCCTATCCTGTCTCTTCACAGGTAATCCTTATCAATAATTATTTACAACACATGGCTCTGTTTTTGAAGTGCAATTAGCTCTGATTGGGTTCAGTTGACTAGTTTTCATGACTCTGCCTGTATAAAAATCCACTTCTCAAGCATGGCTGTACTTGCAGGGCTCTCCCAAGTGAGGGCTTCCTAAGTCTGCTGTAGAGTTTTTCCTGAGTTTGCCTGAGCTTGCACTGAGGACACACCTGACTACATCTGACACAGGAAGATTTCAGTTTTCAATAGAACCACAGCCTGGAAAGCCTGTCTGAAGATAAAGAACTAACTCTGGAGTTTTAGGATTACTGTTTCTAAGCACTTCATTTCATCTGCTTGGGATTTCAGCTGATATACAGCCACAAGCACAGGACAAAGTGGGAAGATTCAACTTACCATTCATCCACTCCAGGATTTTAACTCTTTCATTGACATCTCATCAGTGTTGTCCTCACCTTTTAATCAATCCTGGCTGCAACTGAATCTACAGATCATCTGGTCTGGTCTGGAAGGAAAAACTGTACTACATTTCATCTAGTCAGCTGAAGCTATATGCCTGCAAGTCACTGATCCCCCTCATCCCCAACCTCTCACCCATTTGAACTTATATTGTCACTAAACAATGCATCTATTAATTTTTTTATTATTGTTTCTGACACCTCAACTGTGTAAAATATCAAAAGCATTCAGCCCTCCCACCTGCTCATCAATCTCTATATCTCCATCTCTCTTAAACTCTCCAATGATTTGTTCTCATGAGCTTTTCTGTCACCTCAGCTCTTTATATCCATCCACCAAGAAACAGCCCACACCTTCTCACACATGCAAATCCTCCTCTCACCTGCTTTTCCTGACTGTAACTCTTCTCATGGCTGCAGGCGACATCTCTCCCAACACTGGCCCCACCTACATTCCCACCTGTGTCCATCCAAGATTGCGGCCTACCCGCACCTCTTGTGGGGCAGACCCTAGAAATCTGCTAGCTGTTCCCTGCCTCCCCCCAACCCTTCCACCGTTCTCCTGTGCATTATGGAACTCTCACTCTCTACTAAACAAACTCCACACTACCCACGACCTATTCCTCTCTAACTCTCAAAACCTATTCGCTATTACTGAAACCTGGCTCTCACATTCTGACTCATCTGCTGAAGCTGCTCTCTCCCGTGGTGGCTTATCTTTCTCTCACACTCCTTGTCCTGATGGCAAGGGTGGGGGTGTGGGACTTCTTCTCTCTCAGCATTGCTGCTCCAAGCCTCTGTCCCTTCCTCCATCAGTCTCCTTCACCTCTTTTGAAGTGCACACAGTCCAGCTCTTCTCCCCTGTCCCTCTTCTGGTAGCCGTGAATACAGGCCTCCAAGGAACCCTTCCTCATTTCTCTCTGAATTTGAAACTTGGCTCTCTGTCTTTCTGTCCTCAGACACTCCCACATTACTCCTTGGTGACTTCAACTTACACACTGATGATACATCCTAATCTAGTGCCTCCCGATTTCTCTCGCTGACCTTGTCCTTTGGCCTTCAACAGAGGACTGCTGCCAGCACTCACAGGGATGGTCACTGGCTAGATCTAGTTCTCACCAGAAACTACTCAGTCTCTGACTTCACAATTTGCACATTTCCACTCTCTGACCATCATCTTATCTCCTTCACACTATCTCACACACCTTCCCCTGCCCTCCCTAAATCACCCTTCCTAACCAGGAACCTACACTCGGTCAAACTACCAGAGTTGACATCAACTGTGCAGACTTCCCTCTCTTCTCTCTGCCCTACTGCTACTACTACTAACATAGACAATCTGGTCCACGAATATAACACCTCATTAATGTCCTCCTTGGACCTGCATGCTCCCCTTCAACATCAATACTCCCGCCCCAGGAATCCCAGACCCTGGCTAAATTCAACAATCCGCATGCTACACACCTGCTGTCGAGCTGCAGAACGTCTCTGGCGAAAGTCTCATTCTTTTGCTGACTTCCACCATTACAAATGCATTCTATCCTGTTTTAACACAGCTCTCACCCAGACTAAACAGAAATACTTCTTCAACATCATCACTAAGCACAAATATAACTCCCGGGACCTCTTTAAAATCTTCGATTCTCTTCTCAAACCCCCAACCTTGAACTGCTCCTCTTTCTCCAACACTCCACAGGATTTTGATGATTTTTTCAAAAATAAGGTACAGTGCATCCAACAAACGATACCCTCTACATCCTCTCCTCCTATGCCTCTGATTCCTAGTCCACCCGAGCAACCCTCAGCTCATTCTCCCCTACAACAGAGGATGAGGTATCTCTTTTACTATCCTCCTCTCCACCCACTACCTGCCCCTCGGATCCCATGCCCTCTCACCTTGTTAAGGCTCTTGCAAGTACTCTTGCTCCCAGACTTACTAATATCTTTAACTCCTCTCTCTCTACCGGAACTTTTCTATCCTCATTCAAACATGCAATAGTCAGACCTATACTCAAAAAGCCCTCACTCGACCCCACCTGCCTTCAAATTACAGTCCGGTTTCACTCCTCCCCTTTACATCTAAGATCTTGGAAAGCCTAGTATTCTTCCACTTAATCTCTTTTCTCAATACAAACTCTCTTCTTGACCCTTTACAGTCAGGTTTCTGTTCCAACTACTCCACCGAGACAGCCCTAACAAAAATTACAAATGATCTATACACAGCAAGGGACAAAGGACACTTTAGTATACTAATCCTACTAGATCTATCTGCTGCTTTCGACACTGTTGACCATGCACTCCTACTGGACACACTGCATACCCTTGGCATCTGTGACATACCTCTAGAATGGATTTCCTCCTATCTCTCTAAATGTACTTTCAGTGTTTCTTTTTCTAACACTTTCTCATCTCCCCTCGACCTCTCAGTAGGTGTACCTCAGGGATCAGTCCTGGGACCACTTCTTTTTTCACTGTACACCCTCTCACTTGGTGACTTCATCTCATCTCTTGGATTTAATTACCATCTGTATTCAGATGACACACTCATCTATCTCTCGGTCCCTGACCTCACTCCAGCTGTGCAGGCTCAAGTCACTCAATGTCTCTCAGCCATTTCATCATGGATGGCCCACCACCACCTTAAACTTAATATGGCTAAGACAGAGCTGGTGGTGTTCCCTCCTAAAACCCATCCACCAACCCCCTTCTCCATCACAATAGAAAACTGTGCTATACACTCAGTATCCAAAGCACGCTGTCTTGGGGTCATACTTGATTCTAAATTAACCTTCTCCCCCCCATATCCAAGCTGTCACTAGAACATGTCACTTCTTCCTAAAACATATTTCAAAAATACTTTCATTCCTCTGCATATCAACGGCTAAAACACTATCTCAGGCACTTGTTCTCTCCAGACTTGACTACTGCAACATTCTACTTTCAGGTCTTCCTGCTTCTCATCTCTCTCAACTTCAATCTGTTATCAATTCAGCTGCAAGAATCACCACATTTGCTCCCAGATACCTTCCATCTCATCGCCTCCTGAAATCCCTCAATTGGCTACCTATAAAGTATTGTATTTCTTACAAGATTCTCCTCCTCTCCTGTAAGTCACTCTGTTCTTCAGCACCCTCTTACATTTCTGCCCTTATCTCCCTCTACACCCTTTCCCGTCCCCTATGGTCTTCTCAAGGGTTCTTCCTGTCCTCTCCCTACACAACTCGAGCCATCTCTTGACTACAAGCTTTCTCACTGGCTACTCCTCGACTCTGGAATGCCCTCCCCATCACCATTTGCCAATAATCCACAATCATCACTTTCAAGCGTCTCCTCAAAAGCCACCTGCTCAGGGAGGCATCTCAATAGCAATGTCCTCCTTCTGCACACTGACAGTCACAGCAGAATCCTTCTGCACTTCTTTCACCACACCTTGTACCTGCACTTATAATCCTCATCCCACTGTCTCTGTTTGTCATTATGAATTCAGCTTAGATTGTAAGCTCCTTGGGGCAGGGTCCCTTTCCTAGTGTATGATTCCCTTGCTGCACTTTCCCTAACAAATAATGTAATGATTGTACTTAACCTTAATGCTCTTAACCCAGTTCTGTCGTTTTGTATTATATTATTTCAACTTCTGTTAAGTGCTGTGTACATGTATGGTGCTATATAAATAAAGATACATACATACATACATTCAGGCAGACTCAGTCAGAGGAAGATAGAATAGTTTACAAGGTTAAACAGGGGGAATCAAAGAGTATCATAGGGTATGCTAAGTCCTAAGCAGAAGAAAAATAGCTAAGTCTGTAAAAACCAAAGGTTCACTTTCAAGGCTGCAATAACCCTTTCAGTGCTAGAGGGGTACGCAACATTTTGCAGTGCAATGCATACCCCTTTGACGCTGAAAGCCTTTACAATGGCACAAACTGCGTTAAACTCTGTTGGTATAAGCTGCTGGGAAACAATGGCAGTCAGGGGAGAGGTGAAATGAGTTATCTGTGCACAAAGGCACACAAATGGTCCAAGCTTAAGGTATGTGGGCAGTGCAATGGATGGAAGCGACAATGTATGCTGCAACATAAGAATCTCACCCTTTTGATGTGGGCGAGATTCAGATGTGTCGCTTTTAAAGCCAGCAACCTGGTTAATATGCCTTCATGTCACACGCTCTTATTCGTACAACATTTTAAAAGGATACCAAAAAAAAAAGAGTGGCGAAACTGTCACTAGGTATATTAATGCAAAGAGAAATGTAAAGGAACCATAATAAGAGGAAAGGTAGGAGGTGGAGAAAGGTAGGGAAATAGCTTACTCTCTAAATAATTATTTCTCTTTAATCTTTACAGAAGGTTGTGAAGAAAGGGACCCCATTTCAAGAAGGAGAACTATTAATTTTAAACCTATAGATATTAGTGTGCTTGCAAAATATAAAGTGGCTAAATCAGTTGGTTCAGATCAAATTCATCCATAAGTTAAAAACTGAGCTTTTCAAACAATCTCTATTGACTGGAGTTGTTCCAAGTGAATGAAACATTGCCAGTGTAGTTCTATTACACAAAAAGGGCAATATGGAGGACATACAGGCCCATAGCATCTATAATTAGGAAATTAATGGAAACTCTACTGAAAGAAAGAATTATTTCATGTCTGAAGTTTAATGACATGCAAAATCCATGGCAACGTGGCTTTACAAAAGGAATAAAGGAATATCTTGTGAAACAAATCTTTTCTTGGATCATATTATTCAGATGATAGACTAGGGTTGCGCTGCAGATGTATCATATTTGGATTAAGTAAAGTAAAGGTTTTAACCTGAACCACAGAGGAAACTGATTCATAATATGCATACTTTTGGGTCTAGACTCAAAGGTGGGTGATTTGATAAATAATTGTTTGAAGACAGCATGTCATAATCAATTTAGTCAGAGGAAGGATGGATTAATAGCGGAGTGCCACAGCGGTCAGTGCTAGGGCCTGTTCTCCTCAATATCATCATAAGTGGTATTCAAGGTAAGGTGTGTCTTTTTTGAAGATGATACAACAATCTGCAACTGAGTTGACTCTCCAGAATGGACAAACCAAATGCATGAGGATTAAGGAAAACTGCAAGAATAGACAAAGGTATTGGATCTAAAATGCAGAAAAGTACAAAATAATGCATTTAGGACACAGAAACCAAGAAGTAGTATTCATGCTTAATGGTAATACACTGACAAAGACAACAGAGGAATGGGATATAGCTGTCATTATTTCAAATTATTTGAAGGCAGGCAAGAAATGCAGTAATCAGTGAGAAAAATGAACCTGGTTCGTGTTTGTAGAAGAAGAGACATTATCAGAAGGAAGTTAGATGCACTAAAGCCACTATAAAGACAACTGGTAAGACCTTACCTGGAGTTCTGTGTTCAGTCCTGGAGACCACATCTACAGAAGGACATCAACAAACTGGAAGCAATTCAAAGAAAATCCACCAAAATGGGTGCAGGGTATCCATGACACAGAGTAGTAGAATCAGAATAGACTCAAAGAACGTAACCCTTTGAGTGCCAGAGGGGTACGGAATGCATTGCTTTGCAATACATTCCTACCCCTCTGGCACTCAAAGGGTCAATGTACAACTTGGAAGAAAGAAGGATGAGGGTTGATATGATTAAAACCTTTAATTACAGTCCATTAAGGGATATAATATAATTAAAGGGATAGTAATGTTTCAAAATAAAAGCAGCTTTAATTAATCTTCATACTATTTGGACCATGGGGAGTGTTATTTCAATACTGTCAGAGTTGTAGTTCAAGAGTAATTGAATGATAAAGTATCCCCCTGCCACCCTTTTTACTGATGTAACACTGCTCACCTCAGAACAGAAAGGTGGTATCTAGATGGCTTGCAGAGAGAGACAATCTTCAATTAGCATAAGGGAAAAATCTGAAAACCCTGTCAAGGGGGGCAGGGTTTTTGTTGTTCTCACAGTATGAAGATTGTCCCATGCTGTGAGCTGTCTGGCCTTAAGACCAGATTCCACACCTGAAGGGAGGTGGCTTACACTAGGTAAAAGGGGCAGGAGGGTGATACTTTATCATTCAATTACTTTTAAACTACAACTCTGACAGTATTGGAAGAACACTCTCCATGGCCCAAATACTATGAAGATTAATTGGAGCTGCTTTTATTCTGAAACAGTACTATCCCTTTAAAGAGGGAAGCATTGCATTGGAAACCTCTCAACCATTAAAGAGGTTAAAAGTCCCATTTAAATAAATGTGAAACTTGGGGATTTTTTTATTTCTTCTCTGTAGTGCACTAGAATTGCACCACTTGCTTAATACATGAGCCCTATTGTCTACAGATGTATACAGAATGTGACAGTTTGAACTGTAATAATGTTTGGATAAAGAAACTACCAGCAGAGAGAATACCCTTGTCGTCACAGCAGGAAACATTCCACTACACGTTTTTCATAAAAAAAAAGCTTAACTGATCTTTAAAATCACAGTGGAAAAGCTAACTTGAATTTCTTGGTATAAAAACATACTGTATCTAGAGACATGTACATTTATCTTCTTTGATCAATTGTTTTACACTGAAATATCAAAGCTTTTCATGTCACATGTATGTCTTTACATAATTGTTTTCTTTTATAATACTTATGAGTAAAAGCTCCACCTTTTACAAAGAAAATCTTGTTAAATGAAATTCAATAAACTTCAGTAAATACACATCAGTTCCTGTCTGGCACAAAAATTAAATAGATTAGTACTTCAGAGTCGCACGATCCATGTCTTTCATTGCATGTGATTTTGATCTGTAACTGAATCTCTTTATTGGAAGCTCAAGGACCCTCATAAGTGAAATGAAAGGCTGCATTTTTTGAGTGTGAATATGACTGTTTTGCACATGATCCTGTAGTGGTGGGGGGACTAGAATCCTATATAATAATTCACTAAGGATGTTTGTCAGAAGCCGTCATGCGCAGTAGAGACAGCTGCACGTGCTGCAGTCATTCGCAGTACAGACTGCATGCACCACGGCTGATACGGAGCGGGGCGCTCCAAATTCAGACTGTAGTGAGAGGACTATGGTCTGAATTTGGCGAGCCCTGCTCCGTATCAGCCACGGCGCGGGCAGTCTCTACTGTGCATGACTGCACCGCAGCCATTGCTAGGTGGCACTGTGGCCCTTGTACACGGGCTCTTCAACTAGTAACAATAATACTTAGTGATTTTATAACACTTTTCTCCCTGTGAGACTCAAAGCACTTTCACTAACAAAAAAATTAAATAGATTACTGGCAAAAAATTAAATAGATTACTACTTCAGACCAGCAATTGACTAGCAATTATTCTTAAAATGTTTAATCTGTTCCAATTAAAGGAGAAGTAACATATTTAAAATGGATTCCCTTTAAATTTAGAAACTGAAATAAATGCTACTGGACCCCTGTCTGTCTCTCACTTCATTTAAAATAGTTTTTCACTTTTTTTCTAGAAATAAACTGTCTTTTGTCCCTTCACACCCTCTGCAACTGTAGCTCCCCCTCTTTGCCTCTCTGTTATACTAGCATCAAAATTTCAGCAACTTTCACTCTCTCTCTCTCACTCTCTCTTACACACACACGGTCTCTCTCTCACTCAGTCTCACTCTTTCACAAACATACTCTCTCATGCTCTCTTACACAAATTCTTTCATATGCTCTCTCTTTCATATTCTCTCTCACACTGTCTTAAACTTTCTTACTGTGTCTCACTATCTCACTCTCACACTCTCTCTGTCTCTCACACACACTCTCTCTCTCTTTCACATACACACTCTTTCTCACGTTCACTCTGTTTCTCTATGTCTCTCTCATTCTTTCTCTCTCTCTCTGTGTCTCACTATCTCACTCTCATACTCTGTCTCTCGCACACACACACACACATTCTCTCTCTCTTTCTCTCTCTCACATACACACTCTTTCTCACATGTTCTCTCTCTCTGTCTCTCACACAAACTCTCACTATTTCTCTCATACAACATTCTCTCTCTATTTCTATCTCTCTCACTCTCTCTTTTCCAAAGGACAGACTGACAATATGTGGTAAACTGACACTCCATTTTATACTCTCACTGTCTCACACTCGCGCTCTCTCTCACACACACATACTCTTTCTCTCTCACACAAACTCTTTCATATTCTTTCACACACACACACACACACACACACTATTTTTCTATTTCTATGTCTCTCACTTTCTCTAACTCTCACACTCTCTGTCTCTCTCACATACACACTCTCTCTCACACTCTCCCTCTCATACACACGATCTCTTTTTCACATGTTCTCTCTTACTCTCTCTCTCAAACTCTCTTTCATATGCTCTATCTTTTTCACATTTTCTCTCATACACTCTCTCACTCACACTCTCTTTCTCTCTCTCTCTTTCTATGTCTCTCACTCTTTCACACTGGCTTTCACACACACACACGCTCTCTCACACACTCTCTCTCTCACACACACACACTCTTTCTCACATGCTCTCCCTCTGTCTCTCATACAAACTCTCTCTCTTTCTTTCTCTCACATAACACTTTCACTCTATATCTCTTTCTCTCTCTCACTCTCTCTTTTCCAGATTGACAATATGTGGTAAACTGACACCCCATTTTATACTTTAGCCGTGGGAATTCTCAACGTGCAGAAGAAATTCATTATTATCCTAGATTTTATTGCAATGACAAAAAATAAAAATGCCAAAAAACTGCATGTTTCACTGTAAATCCCAGTGCTGTTTTTGTATGTTTTTCTTTTGAGGCAAAACGTTTTTGCCGTTTGTAATGACACAGTATAATGTGCTAGAATGTTTATATTCCTGCAACTGAGTGGAGCCAGTGTGTTTTGCTTCTAACCACACTTTTTATAGTGTTTGTCAACATATACCAGTTTTTACTCATCCTCCACAGAGATGATTAAAAATGTAAAGGTTCTACTTGGGTATAAATAAACATATATTGATGGGAATGCATAAACCCACCAGTGGACCTAATTTCTGCATTTAGCATAGAAATTGTGGCCTCACTTCTGATTAGGTACTAGGGTATGAACACTTTAGTGTATACCAGAGCACACATTTTCTATCAGTTTTAAACCTTTGAGTGCCAGTGTGGTACCCATCGCATTGTATTGGGTACCTCGCTAGCTCTCAAGGGGTTAACATAAGTGAGACGATACCAGTAGACCCCCCGTCTGGGTGTCCTCGTCAGTCGCTGCTTCCTTCAATCCTAAGCAAAGCTGCTCCACTGGAATATAACAGTTTTACACGATCACCAGGCAAGACTAGTGTACTGTGGTTTAGAATCAGTTCTCCTCTATTGAATGGAACACACTGCTTACATACACTTACAGAGACTCTTATCAAGATCAGCATGCAAACTAGGACTTGGGACAGTGTTTCTATGCTTGACCAGTCAGCCACCAACACCCTTATCAAGATAAGCATGCAAATTAGGACTTGAAAAATAGACATTCTTAATTGGCTCATAAATAACCTCCCCTGATTGGTCAAAGAAGCACAGCAGGAATCAATTAACATTCCTTAGCACAGACCTGGAGTATATTGGAAGCAACGCCCAACCCCCACTATCTCACTCTAGCTCCCAGCTACCAGATCCTGTTACAGACTTTATATTATAACACCACACACTGTTACATTATACCACACAATATACAACACAATGAGCAATATATCAAATGTTATAGTCCTGGAGGTATATGTCACCACATATCCTTGTGCTGATTCCCCCAGTCAGTTCAAGGGCAATCCTATTCTGTGACACCCTGTGCCCATCAAGCAGCAGAGGGTGACTTAGACCCACGAGGGGGCCGGGAAGCTTGGAAAGATGCTTCCCCATGCGTAGGAAAGGGGCTGGCCCTCAGGCCCTTCCAGAAGCAAAGGGCCCGGTGGTTTCCGTGACAGTAAGTAAACTTCAAATACTCTCATAGCATGCATATGATATAGTACAGAGAGAGAAACAAGGCAAACAGGAATGATTGCCCCCACTGAAATGTTCATACAGTCTAATACTGTACTTTAATACTGCACTCCCCTTGTTAAAAACAGTATAAGGAGGGCAAATTTCAGTGTAACTAGCTTAGTAAATTGGCAATAGGAAAGAGCAGCTTTCAAAAAAATCAGTAAACTACTTTAGCAAGAAATCACCTCTACTATTAACCTTTTAAGAACCAGAAGTATGTGCAATGCAGAAATCTCTACTTTAGATATTTCAATTATAGCAGTCAAATTATTATTTTTTATGAAAACATTTTTTTCTAGAAATAAAAAAAAAAAAATCTTACTATATATGAAAACATAAAAGCTATCACAAGATTAGTAAATTACATACTCCGTATTGGCTACTTGAATTCTAAAGAGGTCTCTTTCTTGGGTGGGAAGAGAGCCATTAGTTCTGGGTATGCCTCCTTAAGCAGTCATATGATAGAAATTGCTGAGTCATTTGGGGTGATAAAGAGATGATAACGCAAGATCATTTCTCAAGTAATATCACTTCTCCAGTTCCTATGTTATTCAGTGGAGCCGATGCACTAAGATTTCTCCATCTTTGGAGATCTTGGTATATAGGCACTATAGGAAAATATAGGAACTGGAGAAATGATATCACTGGGGAAGTTATCTCCTCATTATCAGCTTTTTATCACATTTTAGTGCATAACCCTCACTGTATCACAAAGCTTCAGCATCTGAGATTACATCTAAATGGTTAATTTAAAAAAAATATGGGAACCTTAATTTGCACTTCCCAGCAGCAAATGTGTTATTTCAGCCAACCCTGCCCATTACAGGCAGAGTAACCATTTATTTTAACTTTACATATTCTTCAAGAACAATTATATGTACAATCAAATTCTGTCCTATTTTTATATTTTAATGTATCTTACAGTGAGCTACCTGGATCTCAGTTTTCAGAGAGATTCCTGATTTCTAGACTGGGATGTAATACAAAGTTCTCCCTACAGGACTAAATATATTGTGTGATAGATTGTTAGCATTATAACTTTGTGCATTGTATCACTAGATCTGCTTTCATGTTCCCTGAAAGAAAGCCCTCTGCTAACAAATCCAGGTAGCTGATTGTTGAGAACATAAAAGTGTAAAAAAAAAAACACATAGGAGGAGATGCACTTATGCACTTTCAGAATGTTTAAAGTAAAAATATTCCTTTAAAAACTGCTTTGAACAATCCATAAAGCAGTAGCATGACATATAAAAGATCTATTTTGGTACAACCAAGTCATTTTTACTAATGATTATTTTTTTTATTCTCTGCCTAACATTCCAGCAGATAAAAGTGTGTCATTGTCTGTCTCTGACCATTTCACATGCTAAATGAAATCATTGTTTTGCCTGAAGCAATAAACATAAAAGTTTTGGTCGCTTGATGTTTCCGCTAATAGAGAAATTACAATGAAGCAGATATACTAAAAGAACTGCAGTAATTCTGGGGCAAACCAACTCCACCACAGGGATAACTAAAACCTCAGACTGATTTAATTTAGGCTTTTAACACCTCGATTGCTAGCGAAGTTCCCAGTGCATTGTGTTGCAGTTGGTTTGCTTATCATTTGCATTCTGCATAAGGATCCTTGAATGTCAGTTGATGAGCTGACACACACTGATAAAATGGGGTGTGTGCACCATCTGTGGTTTCATGAGAGACTCTGCTACAATACATTTTGGAAAACAAAAGGTGAGAGATGCTCAACTAGGCTCATGAGCTAGCAAATTCATGCAAGAAGCTCACTGGGACTGTGTCCTCGCGCCCAGGGTGCAATCTCTTTTAGCTCATCAGTGCCATACACAGAGAGGAAATCTTCTGAAGCATATCATACTGGTCCTGCCAAATGACAGTCCAGCCACGAAATGCCAGACAAATCCTCTCTGAACAAGGGAAACAGCTAACCCCAGACGTACGTTTCAGCCTTCTTGGGCCTCGTCGGTGAGGTGCAGCTGATCCCTCTAGGCACTGTGAGCAAGGGGTCCACGTCTGGATTACCCTCATTACTCTTAGGGTGACCAACCCCAAGAGCAATTTGCATATGTAAAACAAAAGGTGAGAGATGCTCAACTAGGCTCATGAGCTAGCAAATTCATGCAAGAAGCTCACTGGGACTGTGTCCTCGCGCCCAGGGTGCAATCTCTTTTAGCTCATCAGTGCCATACACAGAGAGGAAATCTTCTGAAGCATATCATACTGGTCCTGCCAAATGACAGTCCAGCCACGAAATGCCAGACAAATCCTCTCTGAACAAGGGAAACAGCTAACCCCAGACGTACGTTTCGGCCTTCTTGGGCCTCGTCGGTGAGGTGCAGCTGATCCCTCTAGGCACTGTGAGCAAGGGGTCCACGTCTGGATTACCCTCATTACTCTTAGGGTGACCAACCCCAAGAGCAATTTGCATATGTAAAACAAAAGGTGAGAGATGCTCAACTAGGCTCATGAGCTAGCAAATTCATGCAAGAAGCTCACTGGGACTGTGTCCTCGCGCCCAGGGTGCAATCTCTTTTAGCTCATCAGTGCCATACACAGAGAGGAAATCTTCTGAAGCATATCATACTGGTCCTGCCAAATGACAGTCCAGCCACGAAATGCCAGACAAATCCTCTCTGAACAAGGGAAACAGCTAACCCCAGACGTACGTTTCGGCCTTCTTGGGCCTCGTCGGTGAGGTGCAGCTGATCCCTCTAGGCACTGTGAGCAAGGGGTCCACGTCTGGATTACCCTCATTACTCTTAGGGTGACCAACCCCAAGAGCAATTTGCATATGTAAAACAAAAGGTGAGAGATGCTCAACTAGGCTCATGAGCTAGCAAATTCATGCAAGAAGCTCACTGGGACTGTGTCCTCGCGCCCAGGGTGCAATCTCTTTTAGCTCATCAGTGCCATACACAGAGAGGAAATCTTCTGAAGCATATCATACTGGTCCTGCCAAATGACAGTCCAGCCACGAAATGCCAGACAAATCCTCTCTGAACAAGGGAAACAGCTAACCCCAGACGTACGTTTCGGCCTTCTTGGGCCTCGTCGGTGAGGTGCAGCTGATCCCTCTAGGCACTGTGAGCAAGGGGTCCACGTCTGGATTACCCTCATTACTCTTAGGGTGACCAACCCCAAGAGCAATTTGCATATGTAAAACAAAAGGTGAGAGATGCTCAACTAGGCTCATGAGCTAGCAAATTCATGCAAGAAGCTCACTGGGACTGTGTCCTCGCGCCCAGGGTGCAATCTCTTTTAGCTCATCAGTGCCATACACAGAGAGGAAATCTTCTGAAGCATATCATACTGGTCCTGCCAAATGACAGTCCAGCCACGAAATGCCAGACAAATCCTCTCTGAACAAGGGAAACAGCTAACCCCAGACGTACGTTTCGGCCTTCTTGGGCCTCGTCGGTGAGGTGCAGCTGATCCCTCTAGGCACTGTGAGCAAGGGGTCCACGTCTGGATTACCCTCATTACTCTTAGGGTGACCAACCCCAAGAGCAATTTGCATATGTAAAACAAAAGGTGAGAGATGCTCAACTAGGCTCATGAGCTAGCAAATTCATGCAAGAAGCTCACTGGGACTGTGTCCTCGCGCCCAGGGTGCAATCTCTTTTAGCTCATCAGTGCCATACACAGAGAGGAAATCTTCTGAAGCATATCATACTGGTCCTGCCAAATGACAGTCCAGCCACGAAATGCCAGACAAATCCTCTCTGAACAAGGGAAACAGCTAACCCCAGATGTACGTTTCGGCCTTCTTGGGCCTCGTCGGTGAGGTGCAGCTGATCCCTCTAGGCACTGTGAGCAAGGGGTCCACGTCTGGATTACCCTCATTACTCTTAGGGTGACCAACCTCAAGAGCAATTTGCATATGTAAAACCCCTTGCTCACAGTGCCTAGAGGGATCAGCTGCACCTCACCGACGAGGCCCAAGAAGGCCGAAACGTACGTCTGGGGTTAGCTGTTTCCCTTGTTCAGAGAGGATTTGTCTGGCATTTCGTGGCTGGACTGTCATTTGGCAGGACCAGTATGATATGCTTCAGAAGATTTCCTCTCTGTGTATGGCACTGATGAGCTAAAAGAGATTGCACCCTGGGCGCGAGGACACAGTCCCAGTGAGCTTCTTGCATGAATTTGCTAGCTCATGAGCCTAGTTGAGCATCTCTCACCTTTTGTTCTACATATGCATATTGCTCTTGGGGTTGGTCACCCTAAGAGTAATGAGGGTAATCCAGACGTGGACCCCTTGCTCACAGTGCCTAGAGGGATCAGCTGCACCTCACCGACGAGCCCCAACAAGGCCGAAACGTATGTCTGGGGTTAGCTGTTTCCCTTGTTCAGAGAGGATTTGTCTGGTATTACGTGGCTGGACTGTCATTTGGCAGGACCAGTATGATATGCTTCAGAAGATTTCCTGTCTGTGTATGGCACTGATGAGCTAAAAGAGATTGCACCCTGGACGCGAGGACACAGTCCCAGTGAGCTTCTTGCATGAATTTGCTAGCTCATGAGCCTAGTTGAGCATCTCTCACCTTTTGTTCTACATATGCAAATTGCTCTTGGGGTTGGTCACCCTAAGAGTAATGAGGGTAATCCAGACGTGGACCCCTTGCTCACAGTGCCTAGAGGGATCAGCTGCACCTCACCGACGAGGCCGAAACGTACGTCTGGGGTTAGCTGTTTCCCTTGTTCAGAG
Organism: Rhinophrynus dorsalis; assembly: GCA_037306005.1. Classification (NCBI taxonomy): domain Eukaryota; kingdom Metazoa; phylum Chordata; class Amphibia; order Anura; family Rhinophrynidae; genus Rhinophrynus; species Rhinophrynus dorsalis. Next base: position 649,314,742 of record CM074718.1, read on the forward strand.
AGGATTTGTCTGGTATTTCGTGGCTGGACTGTCATTTGGCAGGACCAGTATGATATGCTTCAGAAGATTTCCTCTCTGTGTATGGCACTGATGAGCTAAAAGAGATTGCACCCTGGGCGCGAGGACACAGTCCCAGTGAGCTTCTTGCATGAATTTGCTAGCTCATGAGCCTAGTTGAGCATCTCTCACCTTTTGTTCTACATATGCAAATTGCTCTTGGGGTTGGTCACCCTAAGAGTAATGAGGGTAATCCAGACGTGGACCCCTTGCTCACAGTGCCTAGAGGGATCAGCTGCACCTCACCGACGAGGCCCAACAAGGCTGAAACGTACGTCTGGGGTTAGCTGTTTCCCTTGTTCAGAGAGGATTTGTCTGGTATTTCGTGGCTGGACTGTCATTTGGCAGGACCAGTATGATATGCTTCAGAAGATTTCCTCTCTGTGTATGGCACTGATGAGCTAAAAGAGATTGCACCCTGGGCGCGAGGACACAGTCCCAGTGAGCTTCTTGCATGAATTTGCTAGCTCATGAGCCTAGTTGAGCATCTCTCACCTTTTGTTCTACATATGCAAATTGCTCTTGGGGTTGGTCACCCTAAGAGTAATGAGGGTAATCCAGACGTGGACCCCTTGCTCACAGTGCCTAGAGGGATCAGCTGCACCTCACCGACGAGGCCCAAGAAGGCCGAAACGTACGTCTGGGGTTAGCTGTTTCCCTTGTTCAGAGAGGATTTGTCTGGTATTTCGTGGCTGGACTGTCATTTGGCAGGACCAGTATGATATGCTTCAGAAGATTTCCTCTCTGTGTATGGCACTGATGAGCTAAAAGAGATTGCACCCTGGGCGCGAGGACACAGTCCCAGTGAGCTTCTTGCATGAATTTGCTAGCTCATGAGCCTAGTTGAGCATCTCTCACCTTTTGTTCTACATACAATACATTTTGGGTAGCAACAGTGCACCCTTCAATTGACTCTTTTTGAGAGTATCCTTAACCTTTTAAGGATGCATTGCATTGGATACCTCTCTGGCACATAAAGAGTTAATTGTAAAACTAGGATGAACATAAATGCAGTGGACCTTATTATGTATAATAGAAAAAAGGAGTAATTCTGGAGCAAATCAACTGCACCATAGGACAGAATAACTTCTTTTCTGAGCTTTCCATTATTTTGAATGTAGACTTTAACCCATTAAATGCTAGAGGCATACCTGGGTACTTTGTTGGTAGCAGCTTCAGGAATAGCAAGCAGGGCTTAAGGTAGGAGTGTCCAAATGATGAGATGCGGGTTGGGCTTATTAGGAGAGGGCAGTATCGGAATGAGGGAAGGGTGTGTTTGTTGAAGAATGGGGCGGGAGTGGACAGAATGGGTGGGAAATTGGGAAGGGTTACCAAGGATCTTATTCACTAGGGATGGGCGAAAGTTTTTACCTCAAAAGAGAAGCAGGAGGAAAATGGCATTTTTCACCTAGCTCATTGCCTTGAAATCAGTGGGAAGACTGAATTTCTACCCACCACTTAGTAAGTTTCTCTTCTTTTGATGCAGGCATAATATAAAAGGAATGTCAAGTTCTCACACTCCAATTTATGTTTGTGAGAGGAAAACAGCAAATGTTTGAGCTAGAGTAGACGTGCTAATTATCACGGTGCTCGTGCTTTTTCCTGTCAGTCTCTGTGTGTTGCGCTCCCATTGGCTGAGTTTAGTTTGGCCCCCCCAGTATGGCCTTTTTATTCTGGGCCTCTGGCACCTGTCGGGTGCCCTTTCGTGGTGTTCCTGTACCAGTGCTACTGTGTTACTGTGTTGCTGTGTTCCTGTGTACCGACTTGGCCTGTCTGACTACTCCGCTTCTGGTTCCTGCTCCGTGATTCGACCCGGCCTGGCTGATGTTCCTGCTCCGTGACCTGACCCGGCTTGTCTGACGTTCCTGCTCCCTGATTTGACCTGGCCTGGCTGACGTTCCTGCTCCGTGACCTGACCCGGCTTGTCTGACATTCCTGCGCTGAGATCCGGCCCAGCTATCCAGTTCCTGCTCATCGTGTCGCCTCGGTGACATTCTGACTTCCGCTTAGTCTGGCCCTGCCAGACTGAGAACCACTGTTGCCTCTGTTACTGCTGAGCCTCCCGTTTACTCTTGCAGAGCTTGTTGCCTCCGTTACCACTGATCCTTCCATTAACTCTTGCAGAGCTTGCTGTCTCCGTTACCACTGAGCCTCCCATTAACTCTTGCAGAGCACTGTTGCCTCCGTTACCACTGAGCCTTCCGTTAACTTTTGCAGAGCTATTGTGGCCTCCGGCAGTGTGCCCGTGGTTGTGTTCCGTTCAGCTCTTGCAGAATACTGCTGCCTACGTTACTGCACCGGCAGGATGCCATTGGCTCACTTCCATCAGCTCTCGCAGAGTACTGTTGCCTCCGTGACAGCAGCGGTTGGGTGTCATTGGCTCAACTTAACTAGCTCTTGCAGAGTATTGTTGCCTCCGTTACTGCACCGGTCGGGTGCCATTGGCTCTACTTATCTAGCTCTTGCAGAGTACTGTTGCCTCCATTACTGCCCGCGGCTTAAGTCCGTTCAGCTCTAGCAGAGTATTGTGGCCTCCGTTACTGCTACAGCAGAGGGTATAAGTCTCAGCTCTGCTTTGCAGATTTAGGTGCTTGTCTCCATTCTCGCACCACAGTCTCCTGATAGCCATTTACCATCATACTGGGCGTTGCCAAATACACCACTTCAGAGACTGATTATATCATTGGAATTTAACCCATGCTGTGCTGAGGCTGCCTTGTTATGCCTGACCTGTGACAGTATCTGTACCATTCTACATATTGTATACTGGGCCTGTGTGGGCATATGTCTATGACCTATATTTTTCTATCTATTCCACTGTGATACGCTATAGCCTGCTGAGGGTATTTTTCATTGTGTCTTTTAATAAAACTATGTTTTATTCTAACCTACTGTGTCTGAGAGTCGTACTAACCGTTACACTAATAAAGTGAAGTTGAAGTTTAGTTTAGGGAGTCTTTTTGGCAGGAAATATGTTCATTGTATTAGAGTCTGGGGAACACAAAAGGAGAAAGAAGGTTTACCCCCAAATACCCCAAAATTCTGGTGTGATGGACTGGGAAGAGAAAGGCAGCCATGATCGTTCCTTCTGGCTGTTATTTCTATGCTAAGGGAGTCTGAGTGTGTGTGAAAGGAGCATAGGAGATTTACACTAAATAACCCCAACATTTTCTGTAATAGAGTAGATACAGGCAGCTGGAATCCAAGGTCCTTCCTCATCTCTCTGTTATCTCTGTGTCAAGGTAGTCTGAGGATGTGAGAAGAGAACGAAGGAGAATTATCCCAAATACCCAAACATTCTGTGTGACTAACTGGGAACACATAGGCTTATGCACCTCTTGGCCAATCAGCTTCTAACTAGGGATAGATGGAACCTGCTAGTAGATGATTGGCTGGGAGGTTCGTTAGCACACTTCCCAGCCAATGGATGGGAGACATTTTGAACAGAGACTGGCCATATAAAAAGGCAGTTTCTGTTAAAAAAAATCCCTAACACTGTAATGGGCATTGGCCTGTGAGGTAGCAAAGGGGGTACTTTGTCTTTAACTGTTTCCCTGCAATTTCTATGGTATGCGAAAACTATGCAAATCTTTATTTTAATTTTAGGAGTCTCAACTCTTTGAACTCAGACATATTGCATTGTTTAACCCTTTGAGTGCCAAAGAGGTATGCAACGAATTGCTCTGCAATGCGTTGTGTACCCCTCTGGCACTCAAGGGGTTACACTATGCACATATGGCCATGTTATGTTTATGACACATATTTAATATTTATTTTTTCTTTTACAGGAATGTGATTGTAACACGGAAGAAAAGAAGACAGAACAGAAGAAGACAGAAGAAAAAAAGACAGAAGATGGAGAGAGAAAGGAAAAAAAGGAAGATGGAAGAAGAAGATGGATAGTGCATGATAGGTAAGCTTAATACAGCACTGGGTGTTAGGATAGTTAGGGTTAGTATTGTTGCACTTTACTTTTAGGGGTAGTGTTGGGTCAGTGTTTGAGAGGATGACTGTGTTTGAGCTCACGACTGGTGCTTGATAGTGTGTCAGGCACCAATAGTGGGGACAATTAATTAAAAAATAGGTGATAGAGACAATGACCCTGGCATGAACTGTGCTGTTTTTCCATTGTTTTCACCTAGCTCATTCCATTGAAATCAATGGGAACATTGAATTTACACACAACACATAGCAAATATTATTTTATTTTCCAAAGTCATAGTATAAAAGGAGTATGAGGGTGCCTGTTTTGGTGGAGTTTGGGGAAAGAAGCAGTTGAACAGGGAATGTTTTATTGGGGAGGTTGTTTACAGGGATTTGGGGGGGGGTTCATAAAAATAAATCTTAAATACAATTAAAAAAACCCATAAGACATGATATAAAAGGGGTCTGAGAAGGATTCCTGTGTTGGTGGGTGGAGTCTGGGGAAATAGTCAGTTGAACAGGGAATTTGTTTTTGGGGGGGTTGTTGACTGGTATTGGGGAGACAGTTCATTAAAAAATAAATATAACAAAATAAAATATTTGTATCTAACATGATAGAGACAGGGACCCCCTGACATAAGATGCCACTGGGGTAGACTGATCCTTGACGTGACTGAGTATTTTGTAAGGTTGTTGCTAGAGGCCCAATCCCTGAGGATACATTGCTGTGTAGGAATCAGGCTTGTTAGAAACCAGCCCCCCAAAATTTTGATTTTTTTTGTAGACCTTTTTTTTTTTTTAAAGCTCAAGCCCTAAGAAAACAAAAAAATGCCCTACTGTCCTAGTGCCAGCAGGTCATGTCGTGTTGGCCAGTGGCCACTGTCAAATGCCCAGATATAGATGCAGAATTTGTGACTGCTGTTCTTGCTGCTGCTGAGTTGTTTAAGTAGCAGGTTGATTAGGCAGCTCAATGGGAATGGGATCAACAACAGCTTTAATATGGGTGATGGATGATGAAGGTTCCACTTGCTATGACTAGCTCCAGTGGTAAGCCTGAGGCAGTAGCAGCACCATAACTAGCCCTCACCACTTCAGGTATATGTGTAGGAAAGAAAAAGTTGACGAATAATTCTCCTCCACCTGCCCCTCCTCCAAAATCATGGGTGTGTTGGTACTAGAACAGAAAATGTTCCCTTTAGAGCAGGAACTGTGCCTCTCATCAGCAACTGCAATTTGTACAGTGTGTGTGGTAAATAACAACTGTATCCAAACACCCTGTCACCTGAAACCAAGTACTGCCACTGTCACTATACCCCTTGTCCAGACCCAGTTAGGGACACATGACAACTTGCTGACAGTGTAATTGTAATGATGTGATGAACCCTCCCTGCCAACAGCTTAGCATATTCTATGAGACGGAATCTCCTCAGATGCCACTTGATGCCCTGCTTGCGATTCTCCTTCCACACTGCCATGTGTGGTCAGCAAAGTGTGCAATGGGTGGACACGAACTGCCATATCTTAACATCTGCAAAGTGGCTATTATTTGGCGGGGAGGTAAAGATGAATGAGGTGGATTGGCAGAAGATGTAGTTACCCTAGAGGAAGAAGGTGATGGCGAGCTAGTTGTTTTGCTGGTCATCAAACTTCCAGCCTCTGTCTTGGTTTCTCTATTCTTCCTCCTCTTTGATCTTCACCTCACCTCTTGTTGCCTTTCTGGAGAGTCAGGGGGTATAGCAACAGCAGTGCTCAATTTCTGTGGTGAAACATGTCTTTAACATGTTTGACATAAACGTCATGGTGTCTGTGTTTCATGTGTGTTTTCAGGGTGGTTGAGCTAAGACACTTTTCCTCCTTTCCTCTTCTCACTGACTTGTAACAAATTGTGCACAGTGCCATTGTTGATGACTGCACTGTTCCTGCCCCAAAAGAAGAATAGCCCCACATCCATGACTTGAAGGGGGGAGGGAAAAGGTGGAGAAAAATGGCCTCTTTCTTCTTGTCCTCCACATTCCCCTTCACTGTTTGGGGCAGAGATGATGTTGCTGCAGTTGCTGCTACTGCCTCAAAATCAGTACTGCAAGTAGGACCAGGAGTATTGATGCTGCTGGAAACTGGAACCTGTCAAAGTCCCACATCACTTGTTGACCCCTTTCCCATTGTGTCCACGGTGGTCTGTGGCACACTATCCTGCTCCTCAGCATCCTGCTGCCCTTGCAACTCAGCAGCAGCAGGAATTATAGCAGCTGCAAATTTTGAAAATTCCAAAAGCTCACTTCTGCTGCTGTTGGTGGTGGTGATTCCCATCCCCATCCCTGTCTCCCATTCCTTCTCAGTTTGGGCTAAAACAGACATCAATGTCTCTTCCACACCAGCTTCTCCACCATCATAATCACTATGACCACCAGTCCCTATGTGCTGCTGCTCCATTACAGACATCCCACTGCTGGAACTTAGGGTCCCCTGCAGTCACATTTGGCATCATCTTCTACCCCCCTCCTAAGTATTACAAGACACACTGGCAACAGCAGGTTCAGCATGGCAGCAGGCACAGCACTGGTGGCAGCAGGGATAGCACATCTGACAACAGGCACAACACTGGTGGCAGCAGGGGCAGCACTGACAGCAGGCATAGCACTGGTGGCAGCAGGGGCAACATGTTTGGCAGCAGGCACAGCACGTCGGGCAGCAGACACAGGCCACTGGCCTGTCCTGCTCTCAGTACTACCCTCTTCTTCCTCTCTTTACATTAATTTTCCCAAGAGCCCAACATTGGTTCTGTAGTGCTCACTTCCTCAGAATCAGTGGACACATAAGGGTTAGACTTGTGCGATTCGGTTCGGCTAATTTTGGAATTCAGACGAATAAGGTGTATTCGGCATCATTCGAACCTTCCAAAAGCCAAGGTCCACCCACAAAAAAAAATCTGAATCTGAAACGGGTCTAGTCCGAAATTTAGGTGTCAATTTCTGAAATTCGGACGGTGCTTTCCTGCCTGAAACTATTACAATGTTGCTACATGCCAGTAAAAATAGATGGCACAAAGCTTTCCCGCCTTAAACTATTACAATGTTGCTACATGCTGCTAAAAATAGATGTGGTAAAACAGGTGCTTTACAGTTCATGCAAAGTGCAGATATAAACCACATAAGGACACAAACAATTTTGGCATTTTTTCTATGTGTGTGTTCAACCATAATTCCTATATTTTTCATTTATTGCACAAACACATATTATATACTAAGAGTACTGGGAGTTTGAGCTCAGGGCTTTATTTTGTGTGTTTGTTGTATATTCATTTGGATCACACAGCCATGTTACATTTCTGCCACTCACCCCATATTTAGTCTAATGTATTTTTTTTTATTTTTATTTGTTTAATTTTAATTTTTTTATTGAATATTTTACTTTTTTTTTTTTTAATTCGGCCGAATAATTCGGACTGTTGCCGAATTTCATCTGAGTCAAACAGGTCCAGTCTGAAATTCGGATCATTTGAATGGGAAAAAAAAAATTCGTTCGAAATTGAATTTTACTGAAAATGTTTGTCGTGCACAAGTCTAATAAGGGTCCTTCCAGTTCCTCCTTTTATTAGTTTAAAATGTTCTCATACTGATTGCAGTCACTGTGAGCCTCTCCTGCCTCAGTTTTGAAAAAAAGATCACAGCAGAACAGCACAGCATGTCTAACTCTGTAGCTGCTTCTTTTGCATTTTACTTCCTGGAATACATCATGTTTTTATAGCGAAAAGGCAAAAAATATGTAAATCAATGGGTGGAACCTTTCCAGCCTTTGAAAAAATGGCGAAGAATTTTTGCCAATGGGCAAAAAATGCAAAGATTTTAATCGCAAATTTTAAAGCGGATTTTCCAGTGAAAAAGTGGACAACCTGTTTTTTGTGGATAATTTTGCAGGAACACTACTGGTCCTTTCGCCTACCCCTACCTGTGAGTGCCAGTGGGGTAAGCACTCATAGGCTTAATTCTACTCACACATTTTGGGTGTGCTTTGGATGTATTTAAATGGGGCTTAGGGCCCCAAATCAATACATTCACTGGTGAGTTAGGTTTTTCTTAGGCTTTTTTAAAATGCATGAAGGGACTCAAAAAACTGGGTGCAGATTTTCATCTGTTAAAGTGGGTCCCGTAACACATCTTACTGATAACGCATTGAACTGAGTTGAAAATTCAGAACTTCTGTGATGTGTTTCTATGGGGTCAAATAAATGTATCACCAGAGGTGGCGTTATATTTGCATGTATTCTTTCATAGCACAAGTAATTGAATTGCTTACCATGCTTGAAAAAATACCGTCAAGACTCTTTTTTTGTCGTTGGGCGGGGAATTGAATTGAGCCCATAAAATGCCCACACATACTGCCAGCACCCCCACCAACTCCACAAGTGATGGTGTTAAAACAATAAAGTTACACAGTTCTTCCACAATGTACTGCCATCCCTCACTTACTAGGTTCTTACAAATAAGGCAAAACTTGCACAAAATTAATGCAAAAGTATGGCATGCAATAGTAATCTTGCCAGAATGTTGGTGGTTGACATGCTGCTCTATTATTTTTTGAAAACAAAGGCTTTAAATAACTGATGTCATGTGCTGCACCCTGCTGGAATATTCCAAGCTGCAGTTACTTTTCAAGGATGGCTGTGCCAATGTTAATTAAGCAGGAAGTCAGTGATGTGGGCAAGGGACAAAGGCACTCGGCCTGCTAACAATTTTTTAAAGGTATATGTTGCTACTCAGATATTTATTTCTCCAATTAAGCCCCCATAAGAAGTAATACTGAGGTGGGAAATCTTACAGTCTTAGAAAACATAGGTGAAAAATGACAAAGTTATCACTGGAAAATTGTTGGCAGTGGAAAAAAGGCAGAAATGTTATGTATTTTCTATGGGCGGGAGTTTTTTTTGCCAAAAAAGTGTGAAATTGTTTCTTCCGAGAAAATTCCAGCAGGAAATTTTTCTGACTTTTTTTCAAACAACCCTACTTCTAACCTGGTGAATCTCCCTCTGTCCCTTGAGACAAAGTAATTAAAGTGGATCTGTTACCTACAGAGCTTTTAGTCTCATTAAATGTATGAATTTAAACTGCTTTTAACTTTTGCTTTTTTTGTTTTGCAAACACATTATGTTTTTTTTATTTTTTTTTTAAGATTTAAAAATATCTTTATTGAAGAGATATAAAAATACAGAAGGTACAGAAACATTTACAGGTCAATAAGATGAGATACATAAGATATAGTCCATATAATATGACAAAACACTGCCGAAAGGCAGGCTAGCGGACAGAAAGAATAAAAGAAAAAGGAGAAGAAAGAAGAGAAAAGAAAAAGAAAACAAAAAAGAAAAAAAAAAGGAAAGGAAAAAGACAGTAGGTAAGAAGGGGAGAAAGGGCAGGGAAAAAAGGGGGGGAGGAGAGAAGAAAGACAAATTATGATTTTTAATTTAATAGTTGGAGATTAAAATCTCAGCAGAGCCTTCGTTCTCACTTGGCCAGATAAAGCTGCATTATTAGTTACTCAAGGAAACCACCTCTCTCCACTTTCTTAGGCCGCTATAGCCTATACATTTCTACCAGTGTGGTGGAATAAATTAACGGCAAGGAATAAACGTGCAAATTATTTCAAAATGGATGATCACACAGAGGTGAAGACTTGAAAAGGTGATACGTCCTCTTCAAAAAAACAAATGGTGCATCTTCAAAAAAAACATCATAATGTAAAGTAAACTTTTACTTTTTGATGAATAGGCAAAACTGTTTTTAAAATTATAGGTCCACTTTAAGTCAGAAAGCCTGAATTTCTGTGGCAGATCCAGAGAGTACCCGGGTATGTAGAGAAGCAATGCATTGGAGACCTTTCTAGCATTTAAGGCCCCATCTAACTCAGTGAGAATTGTATTTTCCCCCTATGCTACACATGGTTTCCCCAGAATTAATTAACTTTGCCTTTACACATTAGGCTCATTGTACCCTATGTGCTCCTATTGCAGGCAGAAGCTTTCAATAGGTAGGTATTTTATATTTTGTCTGAGTCCACTATATCAGTGATAATTCAAATGGGACTAGTATAGTTTGAATAATCACTGATATATTGGCCTCAAGACAAAATATAAAATATTACCAGTGTGGGACTGCATTGCCCATCTCCTTGTTGTTTTTTTTAAGCAATGTTTAAGACTTTGAGTGGCAGAGGGGTACGCAATGTATTGAAATGCATTGTGTACTCCTCTGACACTCAAAGTGTTAAAGGGATAGTACTACTTCGTTTTAACTTTATTTTATTTTGTAGGCATTAAAAAAACATGAAGAATGATATAAGTCTTATCTCTCAAAACTTTATGGTTTATGAGATATTCACAAGCAAAGTTTCCCCCTTCCGCCCCTTTTACCCAGTGTAAGCCATCTCTTCTCAGATGTGGAATGCAGTTTATAGACCAGGCAGATAACAGAAGGGGACAATCTTCTTCCTATCAGAACAATGAAAGCCCTGCCCCCCTTGACAAGCTTTTCAGGTTTTTCCCTTATCTTAATTGAAGATTGTCCCTCTCTGCAGTCTACCTGGGCACCTCCCTTCTGCTCTGGCTGAAGAGTGTGACATCAGTAAAAGGGGCGGGAGGGGGATACTTTGTCATTGAATTACTCTGGAACTACAACTCTGACATAATTGAAATAACACTCTCCAAAGTCCAAATACTATGATGATTAATTAGAGCTGCTTTTATTATGAAACATTACTATCTCTTTACGGTGAGCTTCAAAGACACAGGACTTTATATATATTGCATATTATATATATAAATACACACTCTACACACATGATTGTATACATTAATATACAATATATACACTCCTGTGTGGCTAAGCCTCACATTAACCCTTTGAGTGCAACAAACTACGCAATGCATTGCAATGCCTTGCATAACCCCCTGCCACTCAAAGGGCTAAGCATTGCTGAAAAAACAAACAGACAGGCAATGCCATCCCACACTGCCTGTCACAAATAATAACCTTGGGTTATGGTATAGCAAACCTTCTCTGTCAATTGTTTAAGTTGTTGCTGATTTATGAGTAAAAGACTGTAAATTCAGAAGCCCTCGTCCTTGGACATTGGAAATGGCTTCAGTAATGGGTGCAATAATCACAACTGAATTAACCATTTCAGTGCAAAGCAATGTGTTGCATACCCTTCTGGCACTGAAAGGGTTAATATTAGGGCAAACCTATAACAGCAAAAGGATCAAATGAACATTCTCATTAATGTAAATAGTGCTTTTAACCCCTTAAATGCCAGATAGGTATCCAATTTATTGCTTAGTTTTTGTTCACACCTGTCTTTATTATTATGTTCTCTACTAGGTAAAAAGAAAGAAGGTCTAGGAAGTGATAATGTTTCAACCTCTGCAAAAACATAGCCCATGTCTTCAAGCATGGTTTTAACCCTTTTAGTGCCAGAGTGGTACGGAACGCCTTGCTTTGCAACGCGTTCCGTACCACTCTGGCACTCAAAGGGTTAAGCTTGGTATAAGATCATTTGCTTTTAGCCCAGAGGAAGAAGTGGCCTGCTTAGCACATGTCTACTGTGGTACATAATCAAAGACTGGTCTGTTATTACAACTCAACCAGGTCTTGAGACATCTCTAAAAAAAAGAGATCAAAATCTTTATTTGGTTTGATTGACAGAGGTTTGTAAGTGTTGCTTTCCTATAGTCATGCATACTCTACAAAACTCTTTTTACATATAAAGATATATTGCACTCTTATTTTCTATTTAATAAGGCCAACTTCTTTCTTTGTGCTATTTCCTTTTAATGGAAACATCAGAAACGGCTAGTACCTATAGCGACAGACCCATGTGTGCAGTCCTGTTTTATAAAAGGACCAAGATTCGTATTTTCAGACTGAGTTTATGAGAAATTATTTACTTTAGCGGGTCTACAATCATATTCATAATTTTTATTTTAAATCTGGTCAACACAAATTTTTTTGAATGAATGATTTAAAGTGTTAGTAATGTCCAAAAAAAAGTTTTTTGCATTTAGAAGAGCTTAAAAACCTTATCTCTCAAACCTCTATGGTTTAAGAGATACAGGCATTTAAAGTTCGCTGTTTCCTACTGACAGCTGTAAAGCTGTCAGCAGGAGATTTGTGTCAGTCGACACGGAGGCGCTTGAGAAGTGCCGAGATCTCGTTACTTACAAGGAATCCCTTCATTGGAATGGTCTAAAACTTGTGCCTGGTGTTTTTTGCATTTAGTTCAGCTTTTTAAGCTCTTCTAAATGCAAAAAAACATTTTTTGTGGACATTACTAACACTTTAAAAGCAGGACAAGTCAAGTAATATTTTGTGAGCTGTCCACCAAAGGCTTATCTGCTTTGACTGTCTGCGACATGTGCAATAAATTGCACATCCCCCTAGTAGAGAGGGTTTACTTTTAAAAAGTCGCATGTAAAATATCGTGCTGCTAGAAGCCGCATTAACAATGTCGCCATATTGAAAATGGCAACATGAGAATCTCACCCTGCATAAACGTGAGAGGTTCTCATGTCGCCTCTTTAAAAGTCGCTACCTTCATTAAATTTACTGGGTGCAGCATCCAAGTGCATATAACATATAATGAACAGTGTATTCACTACAACTCCCATCATCCCTATCCTGCCTCTTTCACAAAAGGAGACCTCTTCACCTGGAGCCATAAACTCTTCCCAGTCTTGCAGAGCACTGCCCTGGCTATCTCTCCCCGCTCAGCTCTGCCCTGTCATTCTGCACGCAAAGAAGGGGCGAGATAGCAGTGGGAGAGAGAGCTGGGCCAGCGCTCATTGATGGCTCCTCTGGCACTCAACCAAAGCAATGCTCAGGGCTGTTGTGAAGTGCAATGGAACCACCACTTTTGTGGATGATGGGAGCTGTAGTGTAACAGGATGCACGTTCTGCCTTTTATTTCATGAGTGTTGACTCATGCATGGTTTACCTCTCTTATCTTTATGAATTTTATTCAATAAATTTTGTATTTATATTTCATATTACCTGGAGGTGCTCTCTATATATTTTTCTTTTTTAGGTTAGTCTAGTATTTTCAGGCTATATATACACTATTGCGTTCTAGATAGTAGCGGCCTCCAGATAATTTAGATACTGATTCAGCAGTGGGGGTTTGAAGTTAGAGCCATTTTTTTTTCTTTATTTTTATTTCTGACAAACATTGCTTTGGAGAAAAACATAATTTCTTCCCTATGTGAAACATTTGAATTTTTTAGGATAAAGGAACAGATCTTTAGATTCTTCTGTCCAATATCAAGTTCCCTTGATAGTGATGGATTAAATTGTACTTTCTTAGGATTATTATACATCGTTTTTGAAACTGCTATTCTTTTCTAAGATCTCTGCTTTCTGTCATAATCTCTTTTATCTCAATGGTATTTACATTTCTTAGTATTTATAATTTTTTCTTCAACTTTTTTAATCTTCTCCATTAAAATACCATCTCTCCAAGAACTTCATTATTAATTTTCATTTTAACTTTCAAGTCAATGATAATCTTATCTAAAACAATTTTTCAGTTGACAATAAATTATTTAGATTTTTACAGCAATATTCCAGAATTACATTCCATTTGTTTGTTTCTTTATAACCCACAATACTTATTTTATAATTCATATTCCTTTTTGGGGTTGATGTCATATTTATCAAGAGAAAATCATATCCCGCCATGGTTTAGTTTCAGAAATTTGCTTTTTTTTTTCAAGTTCACAGAAGTGAGTCTATATAACTATTATTTGCATTAATAGAGGAAGTAATTTCAGAAGGAATTGGAGTTCATTCTTTTCTGTGGATATACTTCAATCCAAACACTCTCAAATGAGGTAGTGCCATAGTGAATTTTGAATCTATATCAAACTTCAGAAGTATGACAAACAAATGAGTACATGCACCAAATTCCAACAAAGGAAATAGAAATGAGCGAGAGTTAGAAAAAAGTGGTTCCAGAAAAGTCGCACATACTTTATATGTGTCATAAATATGCTCTTCTTTGTTTTATGTTTGCAAAAATTCCACCCAAAGTACTACAAAATAAGGGGGGATATAATGTGCAATATGTGCAATAACTGGGGCTTTTATGTTATGTTAGAGGCACACCTGGTTACTGTGCAATGGGAGGTCTAACTGAGGATGGTCGATTGCATCAAACTCGACTGGAGGTCAACAACGTTGAACGCTACACAAGGTCGAAAGGAGAGTAGCTGACAATCTGGGTCAGCAACAGGCGGGCAAAGACGATACCTAGGATGAGACAAAAGGATAGTCGAACAAGCCAGGGTCAAAACCAGTCGAGCAGCACAGTACAAAACCAGCAAGCAGAAGACTAGTTGAATAATAGGCCAAGGTCAAAACCAACACAGGAGTCGTAGCAGAATCAGGAGACAAGAGATATATGGCGCGATGCAGGAAATGTGCGAAATCACTATTTGCGCATGATTTTGTTGAATTGCGCATGAAAATTCAAGATTAGCGAATGGCTGCGTATATTTATTTTTTTGTGGCCGTGGCTAAGATTAACGAATCTGTGTGAGTGGAATAGCAAATGCACCTAATGGAAGAACTTCTATTGCAAATGAATTTATATGTCTGTGTACTGTTGTCGTAAAATGGAATTTTTTATGCGCAATTCAAGAAGCGTTCGGTATTTAGCTTCCTGGATTAGAACAGGCGCAAAATCTATCTGCGCACAAAAATGCCTTTATCCAATGCGGACGTTTCTTGCATCGCGCCAAAAGTCAAGGAAAGCCAAATCAAACACTGGAAACACTAGAAACAAACTTCAAAGACTGGATACACTGAACGTTTTGATCGCTCACTGACACAAGGGTGTCGTTGCTTAATATAGGCCCAGACAAGGGTGTCACTAGAACAAGGCGGGGACAACAAGAAACAGGTAAGAGAACCAGAATACATGGTAAAGACAGGAAAACCCGGAGAATCATAACCCCAGTGTTGCCAAAATCAGTCCTCATGGGAACCTCCGTGTGCTGCAACTTCTGAATCTCACTCCTTTTGCACACCACTTCTCCCTCTGTCTACCTGGTAGAAATTCCACCAACTTAGCATTTAATTGGTGCAGATCATGTAGTATTTAACACTGGCCTATCTCATTGAGATTTTGGCTCTTCACCCTTAGACACTGAGAACTGAGTTAAAACCATGAGTCTTCGGGTCAAACCCAGAGAATTTGTAGGTATGAGGAAGGTGCAGACATCTCTAGCACTGAAGGAGTTAAAAGCTCCACTTAACTCAATGGTAATATTTATCTATACTCTGTGGTGCAGTTGGTTTGTATCAGATTTGCTCCTCTTCTTCTTAGTACTCACAGGGCTGCGTTAATCAAGGTAAATATGTTCAGATCTGGAACAATCAACTATACTATCAATGGGTTCAATGAAAATTTACATTGATCTGAATGGGGCTTTTAACCCCTGGAATACTAGTGAGGTCTTCAATGTATTTCTTGCAATTCATTGGATACCTGTATACCATTCAATTGGTTAAAGAATATGAGTCAATAGGATTTTATTTTATTATTTTTTAATGTTTATTTGTCCCCTATGGTGCAGTGGTTTGCCCCAGAATTGCACCTCTTTAGGTTGATGAATAAGGCCAGCACATTTCACAACCATTCTTTCGACTAGCCTCTCCCAGATGTCTCACCATAATATTGATTGGAAAATATGTTATGTTCTACAAAGTTCCATCCAAGGTAAGCAAAAGTGAGCGATCCAGCACTGAACAAGTTAAAGGGGATATATCACCCCTATACAAGTGTTTCTAGAAAGTTAGGTTAAATAGCGACTGGGTGGTATACTGTATTAATTTATTTTCTTTTCCGATGACGGAGGATTTCTGAATGTAAGCTGGAGCACTCTCATTGACCAGAGACTGCTCCAGCATACTAGAAGAAATCCTCCATCATTGGAGGAGGCTGGATCGAGGGAGGGGAACAGAGGAAGAGTGACAGACTGTGGTACATAAATGGTAACTGCAGTCTATCCTGAAGTAAGGAACGGGATAATCTTTATACGTTTAATTTCAGCCAAATAACAATATAAAAAAATAAATGAATACAGTATTCCACCTAGTTGCTATATAACAACTTTTTAGACAAACTTGTATAAGGGTGATAGATCGCCTTTAAAGAATACTGCTTATGCAGGTCTGCTTTGGAATAACAGGTGCACCATACAACCCTGGCCATCTTCAGTTACTTTTCTAATTCTTTTGATCCTGAATTGCTCTCCATAGAAAGAACACAAAGCTGACCTTTTCCAGTGAAACAAAGCATCCACCCCCCCATTCCCCAAGAGCCTCCCCCCCCCGATGGGCATTTCATCCAGTTTGGCAATAACTGCTTTAGCAGTAAGGCATATGTATAATGGGTGATAGTGTAATTCTCGTGCAATACAGCTGCACAGTTACCTTCTTGGATGTTACAGTGGTCTACAATGCACTGCAAAGCAGTAGGTTGTAGAACTCCCTGAGTCCATTTTATGCTTTGCAAGAATTATAAGAAGGGAAAAGAATGGTAAATAAAGCAGGGATGTCCAATTTTTTACAGTCATGGGCCACATGATCAGATATCGGCCATGTTCACTTTTTTATTGATAACACTGGTGAATTATAGCCTGTCATTTCTTTAAAAAATTCATATGTTGCCTTTAAACAAAATCAGTTAAAAAAGTATAATACACTTTAATTGTCCAAAAGTTAACAGATGAAGGTCCGGTGTCAGCTTTGGCAGTGTCTGGGTGGCATGCATTCGCAGGGCGTCAATAGGCAACAAAGTCAGCATCCTCACGTTCCTCTACATTGGGTCTTGATGACATCAGTGACTGGCACTATATAACTGAGCATCACTGCCATGCCAGTGCTCAGTTATCTTTGGAGTCTTCCTGTGCTACGTATACTTGTTCTGATCTCTGTTACCTGACCCTTGGCTACTATATACTGGACTCTGCTGCTCTCTTCCTGCCCTAACCCTTGGCCTGCATACTGGACTGTGCTGCTCTCTACCTGCCCTGACCCTTGGCCTGGATACTGGACTGTGCTGCTCTCTTCCTGCCCTGACCCTTGGCCTGCATACTAGACTGTGCTACTCTCTACCTGCCCTGACCCTTGGCCTGGATACTGGACTCTGCTGCTCACTACCTGCCATGACTCTTGGCCTGGATACTAGACTCTGCTGCTCTCTACCTGCCCTGACACTTGGCCTGGATACTGGACTCTGCTGCTCTCTACCTGCCCTGACACTTGGCCTGAATACTGGACTGTGCTGCTCTCTCCTTGCCTGACCCCTTGTGGCTCCCTGTGGATCCCAGGTACCCCTTTATCTATATAAATCACCTTGTGTATATGTGTATATATATATATATATATATATATATATATATATATATATATATATATATATATATATATATATATATATTGTGTTGGGCCTTGTCTTCCTGCATCTTGGTCTCCAGCCTAACATTCTCCTACTGGGGTTGTGTTCATCATATTTAGAACATATCCAAGCTGCTGGTTGTTTCTTGTTGTAGCCTTTCCTGCTTCGAGTTTCTCGCAGTGCACATTCCCCCGACTAGTTAGTCACCGATCAAGTCAATGATGTGACTAATATTTCATAGAAATCAAGCTACCGTATCAGCACAGCAGACATATAGTTGGATCTTACTGGCTTACTACTTCATTTTTGCTAGCTAATCAGGTAAATAAAAGGTTTTCATTACATTTCTCAAGGGAGCAAGACCCTGGAGTCAGACATGCTGTATTTGACCCACTGGTTGAACACTTGACAACCAAGGTCAAAAGGAAGATAAAGACGTACCACTGTAATTGGACCAAATCTACTGTAAATGAAAAATTACAAAATAAAATTGATTTTGGTTGACATTTACATTTGACATTCATGCTTCTACCAGCACTAATGATGCTTCATATTTGACCCCTTAGTACTGATATCCCACTATACATCTGTATATCCTCTGCATACAGTCAGGGTTCACTGTGGTGGATGTGCTAAGATCAATTGGAGCAAACCAACTGCAGCACAGGGGATGAATAATTTCATTGATTTAAGTGGAGATTTTATCGCCTTGAATGCTAGAGAGGTTTCCAATGCATTGGAGAACTTTCTAGTATTCATGGGCTTAACCCTTTGAGTGCTAGAGGGGTACGCAAGGCATTGCTGTGCAATGAATTCTTTCCCCCTCTGACACTCAGAGGGTTAAACAATCCCATTTAAATTAACTGGAATTATAATTTCTCCCGTTTTGTGCAGCTGGCTTATCCCAGAATTGGGTGTTATGATGAATCACGCAAAGTGTGAAAAACGTGAGACAATGAGTTTCATCTACCCTGGTGTCTGCCTTTATGTTTGAATTATAATAAACTAGTTTAAAAGCCCGTGTACTCGGGCCGAGGTCTGTGAGATGTTAACCCTTTGAGTGCCGGAGGGTAACGCAACACATTGCTTTGCAATGTGTTGCATACCCCTCTGGCACTTAAAGGGTTAAAAGGCCAGTCCTGCTCTGCTTACTGCTGTCACTCACGCAATGCTATAGAGACTGCCCAAAGGTACAGAATGCTCCCAGCACAGAACTCCCAGCATCCTGTGCGGTCAGGCAGTCTCTGCTGGTCATGACGGCTTCTGACAAACATCCAAGTGAATTATTATATGAACTAGTTGAACAGCCCGTTACACGGGCCACTGCCACCCGGTCATGGGGCAGTCACGTGCAGTACAGACTGCCTGCGCCACGGCTGATCCTTCGGAGCGCCCAGCTCTGTATCAGCCGCGGCGCGGGCAGTCTCTACTGTGCATGACTGCAGCACGCGCAGCGGTGTTTACTGTGCATGTCGTGGCGTTACACACGTTTTAGCGAATTATTATATAGGATTGGATTTTATTCTACTAATATTGATCTTCTTGGGTGCAGCTTTCCTCTTATCCCAGAATTACTCCTTCTCTCCTTAGTCCATTAGCCTCACAGACATGAACATGTAAAATTAAACCATTTGTAGGATTCTGATTCATACATTCTTTTTGGGGCCAGGTTTTAAGAAAAATGTGAATAATTTAGGGAATTACATTTTTTTTTCCTTTTCTGTTAATCGCCTGTCTGTTTCCAGGGCCTGTCACTTGTACATATGTTGTGGTTATTCTGAAATAAGGCCTGTCTGTTTCAGGTCCAGCAGATAAGTTATTTGTGTCACACTCTCTTTTTAACCCCTTGGATGTTGCAGTCATCTTCAATGCATAAAAAAGGTTATACCTCTAGAACAAGTGGCTCTTAATTTGTTTAACCCTTTAAGGGCTGCACTATTTTCACCTTTATGACCATGAAATATTTCAGGTTCCTAATATGCATTGGTTAAGGGTTTATCCATTTTATTACTATGTGCACCCATGCAACTAGATTTTTGGGGATAGAATAAGCTTTCTTTTGATAGCATGTGTAAATATATATCCTCTATTGTATATGTAGGCAATATACAGAAATATTCCAAAAAAATACTAAAATACATTTTTTTCCATTATTCCGCCCCAGATTGTTTGCACACAGTTAGTGTAGTTGTTAGTGCAGTTGTCACAGAATGCCCCTATTAAATTCCACTATTGCTGGCATTTACCAAAACACCCTATACGTGTTGCTGTTTAGCATATTTTTTTTAAATATGGGTTTAAAGGGATAGGGTACCAATTATTGTAAAAAAATTAATAATATAACATTAAAATAAAATACATTAAACAAAATAAATTCTGTGAGTTTCTTTCTACTATTTTTAAGGGGTACAGACTATAACATCCACCTGCCACCTTAATCTGGGACATGCAGTTAAACATGTCCCTGTTCCTTTAAATTTGCACTCTGTGAGACAGGTGGGAGATGCAGTAAGGTTTAATAAGGGTCCAGTTTGTCAATATGGCGGTAAAATGGACCCAAAAACATGTTGTGGTGTGCACCAAGATTTCTTTGTCATATCATCCCTGCAATTACACCTCAAACCTCCATTGCCATTCTTTCATCAGCTTTATGATCCTGCAGTGACTTCGACAATGACTCATTTGTATATTGAAATGCAGATTAATTAGCCATTATCATATTCCTGTGGATGTGTTTATATGTTAATGTGACTGAGATAGCTGGCTATGCTGTCAGAGTTCACAAACCCACCAACCTGAGGATGGCAAGTTGGGATCTTCCATTGCTTTATATGCACCACAGAGGATAGACAACAGTTGACCTTCCATAACTCTATGAGTGTCATAGGGATGTGCAACATGGTAGAGTAATTTTTACATGAATCAGCTGATCAGTGGATATTCTACTGTGTACATGAAGCAGCTGATCTGCTTACTTCAGATCAGCTGCTACAGACTATAACACCTTTTATGCACTGGACACTCCTCTGGCAGGCACACATCTGATATATTATCAATTTTTGGATATATCAAAGAGTGAGTACAAGGATATGCTGTTAGAGTTTGTCTGGTCCTAGCATGGCTAAGCAATGTAAGTGTATAGGATTGAACAAATATATATATGTATATCACCCAGTGGTATGAGTAGGACTTTCAAAGTTAAGTCCTTCTTATACATATTCCACTTCTTAACCCTTTGAGTGCCAGAGGAATACGCATTGTATTGCTTTGCAATGCATTGCGTACCCCTCTGGCACTCAGAGGGTTAAAAATTTCCAGGCAGACCGAAACTATGTTATTGAAAAATATAGAAAATGTTTTCTCAGTGAGTGAGTCCATGGTCAAAGTTTCAGTAAGCTGATGCTTAGTAAACTAATTCCAAGGGCCCATATGAAAAAATGGCTGTGTTGAAATCATGATCTAAATTTTAAGACAGCTTTAGCTCCACATCTTTTGAACTAGAATGTTCAAGATCAGAATGTGACTTTTGAAAAAATGATGGTATTAAAGGTGAAGTAACACTTCTTAATAATAACCATAGTAAAAAATTCTAGATAACATCTACAATCAGTCCTGGAAGTCATGTCCATAGGGGCGAGCATCAATGATGCTTGCAGTGTTTTAGCCAGAAGGAGGCAGATTGTATAGGCCTATGTAACCCAATAAGGTTTTTTTTAACAGCAAGGGCAGTAAAGTTATGGAACTCTTTGCCTCGGCATGCTGTGCTTGCAGATACTGCAACTCCTTTCAAAAAAAGTAATGGATACCTATCTAGCACAGAACAATATTGAGAATTATGACAGTTGGCTTCAAAGCAGATAGGCTGTTGATCCAGGGAAACATCTGAATGCCATTTGGAGTCAGGAAGGAATTGTTTTACCCATTTGGAGCATCATTGGAAATTACTTCAATGGGTTTTTTTGTTGCCTTCCTCTGGATCAACGGGTGATTTGGCAGAGGCTGGACTTGATGGACGCATGTCTTTTTTCAGCCTCGTCAACCATGTTACTAAGTTAAGGAAGCCAATTCAGCTATATTTTTCCCAGTTCAACAATATAGCAGCTGGTGCTTGTTAATTGTCAATCACTCTAGCCGAATCCAGGAGCAGGAAAAATACACACCATACAACTGAAGAAAATGCCTGACTTCAAGGAAAATATTTTTGGGCTGCCATCACAAAACACAAGGGGGAGATGCACTAAGGTGTGATAAAGAGGTGATAAAGTGGAGATGACTTCTCCAGTGATATCACTTCTACAATTCCTATGTTATTATATGGAGTCAATGTACTAAGATTTCTCCAACTTTGGAGATCTTAGTGCATAGGCTCTACAGAATAACATACAAACTGGAGAAGTGATATCACTGCAGTAGTCAGCTCTGCTTTATCACCTATTTATCATGCCTTAGTGCATAACCCCCAGAAGTTAGATTTCTGACCAAATTCTTCATTCAAATTGCCTTTTTTACATTTGGCAGTTCCAGCCTGTTAAAGCAGCCTTTTGCTATTGCAGAAAGACCAATACATATATATGGGAATCAATGCATGCTCCATTCAGACATCAGTTTCTCATTCATTTCAGTGGGGTTTTTAACACCTTCAGAAAGTCCTCATTGCTCTTCAATGTCTTGTAGACCTCTCAAGAATTCAAAGGGTTAAAAGACACATTGGATAAAATGTGAATTAAAAAATACACTACTTACAACATAGAATTCAATTCAGTGTATAGTACGTCATGGTCTCTTCAGCTGTTAGGACCCTTACTTCCCAGCATCATCATCTAGCCAGTGACTAGCAGGGGATGCTGGGAATTGTAGGCCTCAACAGCTGGGGATCTAATGGATGATTCTCTTTTGACCAAAGAATATGGAGGGCCCAAACTGGGGTGTATTCAGCTGTTGGCTCTACAGCTGTCAGGGCCTATGACTCCCACCAACCCCTGGTAGTCATTAGCTAGCTGAGGATGCCGAGAGTCATGGGGCATAACAGCCAAAGAGATCCCCCCCGACAACACCCTGATTTGTATTTTAATGTATTTTTCCAGATAGGTTCTAAATAAATAAACATACAAGAAAGAGAAAAAAATTACAATTGACACTAATTTAAATAAGGCTTATTTAATCCATTGAGGTTGCAAATGCATTCTTTTTCAATGTGTGGGCCACCCATCTAGAATTCATGGGGTAAAAATCCACATTTAAATCAATGTGAATTTGGGCAATGTTCATGTGTCCCTTATGGTGCATGTGTTGTGTTCCAAAACTGCCTTTATAGTGCACTTGATTTGCTGGTCAAAAGGTTAATATGTCCAATTATGGATTCCTAATTCTGAATTGTAATATGCAAACACAAATGTGTGAGAATTACAATGGAGAGGCTCTTTAAATGTATAATTATTGCAATGTATGATATACTGTAGAAGAGGAATGTTCTGATGAAGCATGACATTCAACCAGTGAAACACATAGAGCTGACAGTCAGATCAACAGGATTCATCAGTCTAGAACAATGTCCCATTTCAAGAACACCAAGAATATTGTACTGTCCTATCCTATCTAATGGAGATCAAGTCGTTAATAGAGGATGGCTCTCCAGAGTGAAAGATGCTCTGCGTAACATTCTATCTCTCATTGTTTAATATGTGAGTCGCCATTTGGCTCTTTAACATAAGTTCTATGTTATTATTTCAAATAATGTGTGAACAACTCAGTGTCCTGAATTTTGTAGTTCTCATCTTGCATTCTAAAAAATGCAATAAAAAAATAAATAAACCATTGTTATTTCTTGTTCAATTACATTTTTGTTTTTTGTTTCCAGAGTCCTGGTTTCAAATACTCATCAAGTCAAAATTTTCTCATGCCCATTATCTGACTGAAACATGATCCAGCTTAATGCCATACTTTATATAAACAAAAATACAAGCAGATGGAGAATGAAGGAATCAATACTAGCCTCACTAAGTTTTGTTAAACATATGAATTCTGAACTGCAGCTAGGGTGACCACATTTCCCTTCTGCCATTCCGGGACGTGGTCACCCTATTGCCTTACCTTGAGTCCCTGGTGGTCTAGCGGAGTGCGGAGTGCAAAGTGCTCTGTGCCTCCTCCGGCACAGAGCTGAAGCTCCCACGCGCTGTGCTCAGTAATGCAGAGCGCTGGGAGATGATGTCATCTCCCAGCGCTCTGTATTACTAGAGCGCTTGCTTCCAGATCAGGTAAGTTGCATTGCGCCCTGGATGTCAGCCTGCAAGCGGCGTCCATGATGTGACACACCGCTTGCAGGCTGACATTCAGGGCGGCTTGGCTTCATTCCGGGACACTTCATTGTCCCGGTTGAAGGGGACCCGGGACGCGGGACATGTCCCTGAAATAAGGGACAGTCCCGGACGTTCCGGGACCCGTGGTCACCCTAACTGCAGCTATATTTCCAGGAAAATAATTAACTTCAGCCGAATACTGCATAGATTTGAGCTACAAATAAGACCTCCATAAGGGAATCCTTAACAGCCAAATAACTCTTACTTCACTTTATTCCTCTCCCTCCAAACTTTCCTACTTGCACAAAGCCATTTCTGCTGGTTGCCAAGCAACCACAGGACCTCATACAGTATACAGGAAGTTGTGAGGAACCAAAAGCTGTTTTTGCTGCTGGGAGAAATGCCCTGACCTATTCTGTGTGCCATCACTTAAAACTCAAGACAACTGTTACTGTATGTATGTGTCACACTATGGGAACAGTGTGTTTGTCTCAGTATGGAACGTGTATGTGTGTGTGTCACTATGGGTTGTGTATGTGTGTCTCACTATGACATGTGTATGTGTGTCTCACTATGATATCTGTATGTGTGTCTCAGTATTGAATATGTGTGTGTGTGTCTTACTATGAGATCTGTATGTGTGTGTGTGTGTGTGTTTGTGTGTCACTATGAGATCTGTATATGTGTCTCAGTATGGAATGTGTTTGTGTGTGTGTGTGTGTGTGTGTCTCACTATGAGACCTGTATGTGTGTTATGTGTGTGTCTCACTATGAGATCTGTATGTGTGTCTCACTGTGAAATGTGTTTGTGTGTGTGTGTGTGTCACTATGAGATCTGTATGTGTGTCTCAGCATGGAATATGTGTATGTGTCTCACTATGAGATCTGTATGTGTGTCCCAGTATGGAATGTGTATGTGTGTGTGTTTCACTATGAAATCTGTATGTGTGTCTAAGTATGGAATGTGTGTGTGTGTTTCACTATGAGATCTGTATGTGTGTCTAAGTATGGAATGTGTCTAAGTATGGAATGTGTATGTGTGTCTCATTATGAGATGTGTATATGTGTCTAGGTATGGAATGTGTATGTGTGTGTGTCTCACTATGAGATCTGTATGTGTGTCTCAGTATGGAATGTGTGTATCTCACTATGGGATATGTGTGTCTCACTACGGGGTGTGTCTGTCTCACTATGGCATGTGTGTGTGTGTGTGTGTTTGTGTGTCTCTCTATGGCCATAGCTGGGAAATTTTGCAATGCATTGCAAATTAATAAGAATCATACAGTTATGGATGGTTATATGTGTGTGTATGCCTCCCTGTGGCATGTGTATATGTGTGTGTCTCTGTATGTGTATTTGTGCATGTTTCTGCATGGGATGTGTATCTGTCTCTTTCACTATTGGGTGTGCGTGTGTCTCTCACTATGGGATGTGTATGTGTGCATGTGTCTCACTATGGTATGTGTGTGTGTGTCTGTACGGGATGTGTATATGTGTGTGTCTCACTATGGCATGTGTATGTCTATGTGTGTGTCTCTGTATGGGATGCGTATGTGCGTGCTCACTATGGCATGTGTGTCTTTCTATGGGATGTGTATGTGTGTGTGTCTCACTATGGCGTGTGTGTCTCTTTATGAGATGTGTATGTATGTGTGTCTCACTATGGCATTTGTATATGTGTGTGTCTCTGTATGGGATGTGTATATGTGTGCATCTCACCATGGCATGTATATATGTGTGTGTGTCTCTGTATGGCATGTGTATGTGTGTGTGTCTCTGTATGGGATGTATGTGTGTATCAGTAGGGGATGTGTATATATGTGTGTGTGTCTCACTATGGGTTGCATATGTGCGTGTCTCTGTATTTGATGTGTACATGTGTGTCTCAGTATGCCATGTGTGTGTGTGTCTCTGTATGGGATGTGTATATGTGTGTGTCTCACTATGGCATGTGTATGTGTGTGTGTGTCTCTCTGTATGGGATGTGTATGTGTGTGTCCCACTATGGGACACTATAGCAGTTCAAGTCAGTTGTGGGAGGGCTGGGAAGAAGGGGAGGGCTAAAACAGAAAGTGATCACATGCATTTTACAGAACTTTGATAAACAAAAACAGACGGGCAACGCTGTCCCACGTTGCTAGTGTCCAATAATAACTTTATGTTGTTTTGTAGATTTAAAAAAAATAATTATGTGGCACAAATCCCATCTCTCAAACCCCCCTCCCTCTCCTGATGTAAATGTAAAGCTGACAGCAGGACATTCGAGTCTGCTGACTTGAGGCGGCTCTTCAGCAGAGTCGAAATAGCAATATTTAAGAAGACCTACTTCATTGGAACGGTCCACAAATTGTGCTTGCAAATCAGACACATTTTGTAGATTGTTCCAATGAAGTAATTTTTTTCAAATGTTACTATTTTGGCTGCTAGAGTGCTGATGTCAGGAGAAAGGGAGGGAAGGAGGAAATTTAGATGTGAATATCTCTCAAAAAGGTTTGAGAGATGGGATTTGCTCCACATAATTTTTTTTTTTTAAATCTACAAAACAATATAAATTTATTACAGGAAGTTAATGTCCCTTGAAGTTATCATTACTTTAGCAAAGGCTAAAAGGCAAAACTCATAGATACCACCATTATTTTATAGCCATATTAAGTTAAACTGGGTTATTATTATTATTATTATTATTATTAAAAGGTGCCACTCCCCCTTTAACACTATTCTGTCAGAGAAACATACCTTAAAATATGGTGGATATATACAGGGGACTGTGGTATGTATACCGACATTTTAAGATCAGAATTTTTTGGAGGTAATTTTTAGAGTTGGGACTGGAGTAAATACCATCATTGTATTTTAATATATTATTGTTTTCATATTATGTTTGGCCACACTTTGCTGTAGTAACATTCTTTAAATGTGACTTAAAGGAGCAGTAAACTTTTTTTATGAAAAAATATATATTGTAGGGATTTTCCTACTGAGTAAAATAAGGTACCCCCACTGCCGAGAGATTTATATTTCCAGAGTTATTACAGTTTAAACCCATGTTTTTTTTACATTAGCAGTGCCCTCTAGTGGTCAAATTCTAAATAGATTTCCTGTTAGATTCTAATGGAGAGGAAAGTCAGGAAAGTCAGAGACATACAGTTCTCCATAGAATGTGATAGAAACTGCCTGTCACTTCCTGTCAGCTAGAACTATTAGGAAGTAAACACAGAAAATGCACTTCCTGGTTATTTAAACTGCTATAAATTTTGAATAAAACATCTGACAGCAGTGGGAGTGACCTTGTTTTATTCAGCAGGAAAAGTTCTATAAAATATGTGTCTTCATAAAAAAAAGTTTACTGCTCCTTTAACTAGAATATAAAATGCTTGTCTCTCTGGAAATGTGATGATAACAGATTTTGGTGCTAATACATATTACACCACTTTTTCTTTTGAACATACGACCCTAAGAGAGCCTTATTCAATTCTCTGTTGCAAATGCTGAATATCCCAAATAAAGACATCTTCATTTGAGACTTTAACTTTGATAAAACTGCATAAAATATGTACCATCCATCATTTTTCCAGGTGAAATGTACGTTCTGTAGTGTATGACACTGATATTTTTCAGACAGTATAATTCAGATAAATGCAGCATTGTAAAAGTGCGTAGTTTAAAACATATTGCAGAAGACATACTAATTTGTAGTAAAACTCGACATTTACCATAAAAATGCTCTAAAGGAGCAGTATATATTTATCATGAAATAATATATATTTCTCCCACTACTGGGAGACATTTTGCAGTTATAAGAGTTCAAAATGTCACAACACGGTAGAGTTCTTACTACCACATTTGGTGAAGAGAAGTTGCCCAAAGCTTAGATTTTCCCTTGAATGCAATGGGGATGCAACCTATTGCTCTGCAATGTGTTGCATACCCCCTCTGACACTCAAAGGGTTAAAACAAAAAAATATAATGGGTTGAGCTGTAATATCTATTGCATGAAGCATCTCAAGGCAGAAAGCGTATACTGCTCCTTTCATTTTCTCATTTAGATATTTCAGTGGTTTACAAATCTAGTTCATAGAAGTCAGCCAATGGCATTTATGACACAATGAGTTTACATAGTAGTCAGTGATTACTCCTGTGATTTTTACATTTCAAAGTTGACCTTGTAACCAACTGTCAATTGTCTACCAAAGATGTACGTAAATTAATATGCTATAAATGTCCACTTTATATATTCAGGAATTTGCATGCCGTTTTTGGTATAATATGTGTATCTATTTAAAAAAATGTTATCTTTTTTATACATGCATTTATTTAAAGGGATAGTAATACTTCGTTTTATCTTTATTTTATTTTGTAGGCATTAAAAAAACATGAAGAACGATATAAGTCTTATCTCTCAAACCTTTATGGTTTGAAAGATATTCACAAGCAAAGTTTCCCCTCCCGCCCATTTTACCTAGTGTAAGCCATCTCTTCTCAGATGTGGAATGCAGTCCATAGACCAGACAGATAACAGAAGGGGACAATCTTCTTCCTATGAGAACAATGAAAGCCCTGCCCCCCTTGACAAGTTTTTCAGATTTTTCCCTTATCTTAAATGAAGATTATCCCTCTCGGCAGTCTAACTGGGCACCTCCCTTCTGATCTGGCTGAGCAGTGTTACATCAGTAAAAGGGGCAGGAGGGGGATACTTTGTCATTGAATTACTCTTGTACTACAACTCTGACAGAATTGAAATAACACTCTCCAAAGTCCAAATACTATGATGATTAATTAGAGCTGCTTTTATTATGAAACATTACTATCCCTTTAAGAATTTTTTAATATTTTTTTCACCAGCAATGTAGTTCTATTGATAGTATCATTCAAAGTTATTCAAATTTATGACTTGGTGGGCTTTCTGAATGGATAATTCTGGGTATTTTAAAGAAACCTGCTCTGCAAATATAAGTTCTGAAAAGCTCATATAAAGCAGCTATGCATTCATGGAAACTCCATCCCACTGAGGCTGATTTACTAAGAAACTCCATCCCACTGACGCTGATATACTAAAAAAACTCCATCCCGGTGAGGCTGATATATGAACAAGAAATGGAGTAATTCTGGGGTACACAAACTACACCACTGGGGACAAATAAATAGTCCCGAAATACCATTGATTTCAGTTGAACTGATTACTCCTTTAATGCTATAGAGGTCTCCATTGCATTGCTTTGCAATACGGCGGAGACCTCGGTAGCATTTAAGGGGTTGAAAACCGATGCTAAATCAATGCTTAATTTCATTTGCTCCAGGCAGTTGGCACATGACATCTACATGACATGTACATGACTCCAGTTCTTTTTAGTACATTATTCTCATTGTTTCTGTTTATGTCCATTGCTCCTTCCACCCCCCCCCCCCGCCATATCAGTGTGTCCCAAGTGTCGATCATGTAATACAGGTTGTTCTTCCACTGACCCTTGGAGATAATGGAAGCACTATAAAAAATTAGCTATGAGGAGTAGAAAGTGGGTGAACATGAACAACTCATTTGTGGGATGGGCAAAATTTTTTTACCTCAAACTATAAGAAGAAATGGCAAAGTGACACTTTTTTTCCAGCTTTCTCACTGAAATCAATGGTAAGAATTAATTTTCCCCCACATGGAACCTTTTTTCCCACCGGGATAGGCTAAAAGGGGTGTCAGGTTCCCACCGCATCTCATTCTGTGTTTGTTAGAGAGAGGGAGAAAGCAGCACATTATTTTAGCTAGAGAAAATAGGCAAATAACTTAAAGCTGGAGTTTATTTTAGGGAGTCTGTTGGTCAGTAAGTGTGTACCCTGTGTTAGGGGAGTCTGCTGGAAACTTATCCAAAATACCTCAAAATCTTCTTTGACTAAGAAGAACCAGGCAGGTGGTACAAGTTCCTTCCTGAGCTGTCTATGCCTCTGTGACTGACAGATATGCTTTACAGACTGACACCAAAGAGACAAGTGCAACTGCCATTGACTCCTACAGCAGCCAGAAGAAGAGAGGCCAGCATATTAATTGTCTAAGGTCTATCCTCATCCTGTCTTATAAAAAATGAAAACTGCAATGAAATGAAGAGATCAAAAAACAGCTTCTGTAATCCCCTTAACATTAGCTACAGGCAAAGAGGGACAGGAGAAGTTGCACTTGCAGGGAGTATGATTTTTTTGTAGATAGTGACAGATATAGACAGTTAATACAAATATATATTTACTGGTAAGTGACAAAGACCCTGACATGAGTTGTGACTGAGGCAGATCATGACAGATACTAGACAAAGAGAGAGAGACTTATTGGATACAGTATTTTGTAACATGCAAGTCATCATCCCACACAATCAGTTATGTTGTGTACACAATGTCCAGCAAATAGACTAGGAGTAGGAGGAAAGGAGTAGTGCAGGGTAGTGGTAGTCCACAAACTGACTGTAGCTGTGATTGCTGCAGCATGTGCAATAAACAATGATGTTCCTTCTCCTTCTGAGCATCACAGTCTACCTTGGTTTACTGTCAAAGTGTCGCATGTAAAGTTTTGCATCACAAAATGATGCATTTATACGGCCGCGTCATTTAAAGTGTCGCAATTATAGTTTTGCTTAAGTGTCGCAAATTCTACATTTTGCGTCATTCAGAATGGCGCAGTCACCATATCGTGCGTTAAAATGTTGCAGCATTAATGATGCAATTTGGGTGCAGCATTAAGGATGCAATATGGGTGCATTAATGATGCAATCTGGGTGCAATATATGGATGTAATATGGGAGCAATATTGGTGCATTAAGGACACATTAAGGATGCAATATGGGTGCAATATTGGTGCAATAAGGACACATTAAGGAAGCAATATGGGTGCAATAATGACGTTACGCAAACATACCCAAAACCCAACAAAACATACCGTGAAAACCAACCCAAAACCCACAAAACCCAACACAAAACCAACACAAAAACCCAACCCAAAACCTACAAAACCAACCCAAAACCCACCAAAACCAACCCAAAACCCAACCCAAAACCAATCCAAAAACCCACAAGACCAACCCAAAACCCAACCTAAATCCCACGAAAACCAACCCAAAACCCAACCCAAAACCCACAAAACCCACCAAAACCCACCCAAAACCCACAAAACCCACCAAAACCAACCCAAAACCCACCAAAACCAACCCAAAACACACAAAACCCAACCCAAAAACCAACCCAGAACCCAACCCAAAAACCACAAAACCCAATACAAAACCCACAGAAACATACCCAAAAAGCAACCCAAAACCCACCAAAACCAACCCCCCAAAAAAACAACCCAAAACCCAACAAAACATACCCAAAACCCAACAAAACATACCCAGAAACCCAGGAAATGCAACCTTATTGCACCAATATTGTTCCCATATTGCATCCATATTGCATCAGTATTGAACCCAAATTGCATCAGTATTGCACCCATATTGCTTCAGTATTGCACCCATATTGGATCCTTAATTTGTCCTTATTGCACCAATATTGTTCCCATATTGCACCCATACTGCGTCAGTTTTGAACCCAAATTGCGTCAGTATTGCACCCATATTGCACCCATATTGAACCCAAATTGCGTCAGTATTGCGCCCATATTCCGTCAGTATTGCACCCATATTGCATCCTTAATTCATCCTTATTGCACCAATATTGTTCCCATATTGCACCCATATTGTGTCAGTATTGAACCCAAATTGTGTCAGTATTGCACCCATATTGCATCCTTAATGCACCCATATTACGTCCATATATTGCACCTATATTGCATCCTTAATGCTGCATCCAAATTGTGTCATTAATGCACCCATATTGCGTCCTTAATGCTGAGACATGTTAACGCACAATATGGTGAATGCAGAGTTCGGAACAACGTGAAATGTAAAATTTGCGACACTTTAAGAAGCATAACTTTAATTGAGACACTTTAAATGGCGCGACCGAATACACGCGTCATTTTATGATGCAAAACTTTACATGCAACACTTCAAATGGATAACGTCTTCCTTAGAGACTAAGTTTTCCTGTGCTTCCTACCTCTGCATGGCTGCTGGCCAGCATGGCCTCCGGCCACTTCCTCATTGCTGAGATCAGGTAACAGGCACTAGCACGGACGCCTGTTTATGGGCCTATTCTGGGTGGCCTAATTGGGTCCCGCCTCCTTCTGCTCCTTTATAAACCTCCTTGGGCCTTGGAGTCATTGCCCTTACGTGGTGTTCCTGCTCGTTACTCTTGCGCTCTGTTGTGACCCGTGTTTGCCTGAGAATCTCGCTCTTGTATGACCCTGGCATGTCTGACTACCCACATTGGTTCTGACTTGTGGCTCTGGCTGACTACTCGCTCTGTGTATGACCCCAGCTTGTCTGACTACCCACATTGGTTCTGACCAGTGGCCCTGGCTACTACCTGCTTAGTGCAGTCTCCGGTTGCCTTTCCTGTGGGCCTGGTTACTTTCGATCTTTGTAGTCCTCTGTTTGCCTGACCAGTGGCCCTGGCTCCTACTCGCTCAGCATAGTCTCCGGTTACCTGACCAGTGGCCTGGTTACTCTAGCTCCATATAGTCCCCGGCTTGTCTGACCTGTGAGTTTGGATGCCTACTCACTCCCTACACTACCTGCTTGCCTGACCTGTAGTCTTGGTGCCTCCTGGTTCTGGTCTGCTCGCTGTGTGTTGCCTCTGTTCGCAGACCAAGTGGTGACTTACACATATTCTACCATCCTTCTGTTGTCCCACTTGAGCAGCCTCCCTAGTCTTGAGATCTTGAGTAGCGCCGTGCACAGCACAGTGTGCAGCTCCGGAGGGACCTTGGGTCCTATTTGTATATGTCTGGGGTTCTGTGTGGGCTCTACCATTATTGCTGTTATAATAAGTAAAGGTGGTTATATTTTATATTTGTGTCTGTCCTTCTTTGCCTGATTATCATGACACTGATGAGGTTTTGTGAAAATTACATTAAAAAGTTCCTCCACCTCCAGTAGTGTTAATACATAATTTAAAAACACTAAATATGGTAATGAGTTACATTCTAGTGTTGATGTATAGTGAAGGAAGGTGTAACAGTTCTTACTGCATCTGACAGGAAGAGTGACAAGTGTTGTCCTGTCCTGAAATCAGTAGGGAAAATTCTGAAAATCCCTCTAAAGGGAAAAATAAAAATAAACTGTTTGAAACGTCAAAGAGAGAGGAGTATAAAAGTAATGGGGAAGAAGCAGTAGACAATGCTGATGATTACTTAATTATTGATTGTGATGTTGATCTAGACTATATCCCTCCAACATCCTCCTCTTCTTCAGATTAATTTGAGAGTGAGAGAGATGAAGACATGGACAAAAAATTAGCTGAAAGGAAAATGCAGTTTTCCACCACTTAAAAAGAGCGCTATTCCTGTTTATAAACTGTTTGAGAAATCAAATTGACAAGCAAAGATGCCTAAAAATACACAATCATCCTGCCAGTCAACATCAGCATCATCATCACTTCCAGCCTCCAGCTAACCACACATACTATTATTGAGTAATCAGCAACACGATCCATTAACGTCCACAAACCTAGCTACAATGAGTGCTTCTGCTGTTGGTCTTGGAAGTGTAGCATCTTTGACACCTCGTAGTACAATAACAACATCTATCCCCAGTAGTAGACTATCAGGAACCACTTAGTCTATAAAGTCTATGTTATACAGCACAACCCGAAAGCTAAACATGTTTCTGACTTTTGTCTGTGTAGGACGCATCCTATATGAGGCACAACCACAGGTTTGATTGGCAGACACACCATTAACTTATCCAAGCTGCCACGATTAGCAGCAGTGGAAGCACTCCTAAAAGTTAATGGGGATCTGGAGCACAAAATAGATGTGTCAGAGAGTATGCCAATATTTCATTTATTTACACTAACTCCCATGGCTCCTGCTACAGTTTTTCAAATGCAAAACATGAAGCAATATGACTCTGAGTCAAGTCATGTTGTTAAAGCAATACAGTTACACAGTTTTTCAACTATGCACTGCCATCCTATGCTTAATGAGTTCTTAGAAAGGAGTCAAAACCTACACAAGTTTTAAAGAATGAATGTAATGTATTGCACTCTGATGGCATGTCCCAAGCCTCAGTTATTTCTCAATTATAGTTGTACAAGTAGGTGGTTAGGGTCATGGGCAAAGGCCTGCTAACAATTTTTACTTTCAGCTGTTGATTTCTCCACTTCAAGCCTCAGCAGGAGTAGTACTGAAGTGAGAAATGTTGCAGCCACAGTAAGCATAGGTGAAGAAGTTTTTGTGGGAAATGTATTCGCATTGACCAAAAAGGGACATTTTGTATATTTTTTTATGTATTTTTGGGGCATACATTTTTGAGAGAAATGTGGGAAAATGCTAACTTTAAGCAAACATTCCTCCTGAAACATGAAAACAATATACTGCCACAAACTAATGAGGATTAAGCACAATGGTTTTTAACATGCCAGAAGAGAGACTGATGTATTCCGATTCCGGGCAAAACAACGACACCATAGGTGCAAATCAAAATTCCCATTTACATAAATGGAGCTTTTCTTAACCCCATGAATTCTAGAGGGATTGCAAATGCGTTGACTCGGAATGAGCTGGACATCTCTTCAGTAGATAAGGGGTTAAAACCTCATTTAATCACTTCAGGAACTTTTATATGTCCCTTTTGTGGCAGTTGCTTAGCTCCAGAATGTCTCCAGTACATCAATCTCCAGAACACCTGCCACTCAGTATAAAATATGTTAGCATTAGTGCTCTGTTGAATTGCATCCTGGGTAGGGATGTGAGAAAATGTTCCCCCAAAAGTTCACCCCAAAAGGGAAATGTTCAGCATCTTTCACCTAGCACAATAATTCCAGAGAAAAGTTTTTCTGCTTTTTAACTCAAGCAGGCAAATTAATAAGCATAAGATCATATACTATGCTTTTAAAATCACGCCTTTAAGAAAGTGAATATTTAAATTTTAAGTGCATTTTCATTATATAACATCTATAATAGTGAAATAAAGTGAAAGATCAGAGGGCCCTGCTCATGAGAGCTTACAGTCTAGAGGAAGGAAGGTTGGACACAGAAGGAATATGGAGTAAGTGCTATGGGGTGTAAGTGCCTGCTGCCACATGAACTGCCGGTCAGTGGGTGGGAGAGAGAAGTGGTCCAGGGAAGGGTGGTTCTTGGTTATAATGTTTATGGAGGTAGTTGATAGGCTTCCCGGAAGAGGTGAGTTTTCAGGGAGCATCTGAAGATCTGAAGGCTGAGGGAGAGTCTGATACGGCGAGGAAGGGAATTCCAGAGCTCAGGTGCAGCACGGGAGAAGTCCTGTAGGAGGATGTGGGAGGATGTAATAAGAGCTGTGGAGAGGAGGAGGTCATGTGCAGAGCGAAGATGGCGAGTGGGAGCGTATTTGAAAATGAGAGATGAAATGTAGGGGGGTGCGGTGTAAGTGAGAGCTCTATAAGTTAGCACCAGAATTTTGAATTTAATTCTGTGTTCTAATGGGATCCAGTGTAGGGATTGACAGAGGGGAGTGGTGTTAGAGAAGCGATGAGTAAGGTAGATTAGTCTTGCAGCAGAGTTCATTATGGACTGTAGTGGGGTTATTCGGGTGAGTGGAAGGCCAATTAGTAATGAGTTACAGTAGTCTAGACGGGACATGATGAGTGTTTGGATTAGAATTTTAGTAGTGTTTTGGGAAGGGTCGGATTCTAGAGATGTTGTGGAGGTGGAGGCGGCATAAGTTGGAGACTGAATTGATGTGAGGGATGAAGGATAGGGCTGAGTCAAATATGACCCCCAGGCAGCGTGCTGTAGGTGTTGGTGTGATGGTAGTGTTGTTAACAGTGAGGGTGATGTCTGGTGTAAGGCTGGTTGTAGATGGAGGGA
Organism: Rhinophrynus dorsalis; assembly: GCA_037306005.1. Taxonomy (NCBI): domain Eukaryota; kingdom Metazoa; phylum Chordata; class Amphibia; order Anura; family Rhinophrynidae; genus Rhinophrynus; species Rhinophrynus dorsalis. The sequence goes on from CM074718.1 coordinate 649,350,382, forward strand.
AGATAATTAGTTCAGTTTTATAAAGGTTAATTTTGAGTTTACGGGAGGACATTCAGGAAGACACAGCAGACAGACAGTCTTATATTTAGGACAGGAGGGAAGCGGAGAGGTCTGGGGAGGAAAGATAGATTTGAGTGTCATCAGCATTGAGATGATGATGAAACCCAAAGGAGTTTATCAGTTTGTCAAAGGACGTGGTGCAAATTGAGAAGAGGAAGGGTCCCAGGACTGATCCTTGAGGCACTCTGACAGACAGTGGGAGGGGTGGGGAAGTGGAGCCAGAGTAGGAAACACTGAAGGAGCGGTTGCAGAGATATGATGAAAACCAAGAGAGTGCAGTGTCACAGAGACCTAGTGAGTGGAGGGCTTGGAGGAGGAGTGAGTGGTCAACTGTGTCAAAAGCAGCTGACAGGTCCAGGAGAATGAGTAGGGAGTAGTGGCCTTTTGACTTTGCAGAGAGCAAGTCATTGGCCACTTTAGTGAGGGCAGTCTCAGTGGAGTGATGAGGGCGGAATTTGGATTGCAAAGGATGTAGCAGGGAATGGGAGCAGGGTAATTGAGTGAGCCGGTTATATGTGAGGCGCTCAAGGAGCTTGGAGACGAATGGGAGTAATGAAATGGGCCGGTAGTTTGACAGTGAGTTTGGGTCCAGGAAGGGTTTCTTTAGGATTGGTGTGATTAGTGCATGTTTGAAAGAGGATGGGAAAGTGCTGGTTGACAGAGAGAGGTTGAATAAGTGAGTAAGGGTTGGAATTAGTAGTGCAGAAAGATCTTGAGTGAGCTGAGATGGGATTTGGTCAAAAGGGTTTGTCGTTAGGTTTGAGTGATTGAGGAGAAGGGAAACTTCATCCTCAGTGACAGTTGAGAAGGAGCTTAGTGTGTATGTGGGAGAGGTGACAGGGCTAAGTTGGCTGGGTGGGGGTGGAAGTGATGACATTTCATGTCAATCTTGTCCTTGAAGTGGGTGGCTAGATCTCAAAGGGATAGTAATACTTCGTTTTATCTTTATTTTATTTTTTAGGCATTAAAAAAACATGAAGAACGATATAAGTCTTATCTCTCAAACCTTTATGGTTTAAGAGATATTCATAAGCAAAGTATCCCCCCCGTTCAGCCAAAGCAGAAGGGAGGTGCCCAGGTAGACTGCAGAGAGGGACAATCTTCAATTAAGTTAAGGGAAAAAGCTGAAAAACTTGTCAAGGGGGGGAAAGGGCTTTCATTCTTTTCATACAAAGAAGATTGTCCCCTGCTGTTATCTGTCTGGTCTTACAACCAGATCCCCATCTGAGAAGAGATGGCTTACACTAGGAAAAAGGGGCGGGAGGGGGAAACTTTGCTTGTGAATATCTCTTAAACCATAAAGGTTTGAGAGAAAAGACTTATATCATTCTTCATGTTTTTAATGCCTACAAAATAAAATAAAGTTAAAACGAAGTATTACTATCCCTTTAAGCAGAGAGGTTAGTGGAAGGTGTATGTGTTGGTGGGTGTAGACGAGATTGGAAGATTGAAAAGAGGCATTTCGGGTTAGAGGAAAGATTAGAGATTAGAGAGGAAAAGAATGACTGTTTGGAAAGGGAGAGGGCAGAGCTATACGAACGGAGAATGAATTTGTAGTGGATGAAGTCAGCTGTGGAGAGCAATTTCCTCCAGTGCCTTTTGGCAGTGCATGAGCACCTTTGGAGGTATCTCGTTTGTCTTGTGTGCCAAGGTTGTAGTGGGGTTGTGAGTGTATGATGTGGAGTTGCAGGTACAGCTGTGTCAAGGGCCGTTGTGACAGTGCTGTTGTAGAGAGCGGTATATTTTTCTGGGCAAGTAAGTGTGAGGATGGGGTTGAGAAGTGGTTGGAGCGCTGTGGAAAATTGTTGCAGATCAAGAGTATGCAGATTTCTCCGTATGCTCTTGGTCACGATGTGGGGATGGGTTTGAGGTATGATGAGGTTTCCGGTGAGGAGGTTGGTCAGAGAGAGGAAAGGGAACATTAGAGAAGTTGGAGACTGAACAGAGGTTAGTGAAGACCAAGTCAAGGGAGTGACCATCGCTGTGTGGGAGAGCTGGACCACTGTGATAGGCCACGGGATGTTGTTAAGGAGAGGAGTTTGAGGGCGGGGATGTGTGTTATGATTGTCTACAGGGATATTGAAGTGACCCACGATGAGAGTGGGGACATCAGAGAACATGAAATGAGGGAGCCAGGAAGTGAAGTGGTCAAGGAATTGTGCAGTAGGACCAGGTGGTCTGTATATGACAGCAACACATAAGGGGAAGGGAGAGAAGAGACAAAGTATGTGGGCTTCAAAGGTAGAGAAGGAAAGGGAGAGAGAACAGTGGGGATTACCTGAAATTTATGGTTAGGGGACAGCAGGATGCCTACTCCACCCCCCTGTCTATTTCCAGGCCTAGGTATGTGGGTGAAGTGAAGGCTGCCATGGGAGAGTGCAGCAGTAGAGGCAGTGTTTGATGATGTGAGCCAAGTTTCAGTGATGACCAGGAGTTTTAGGAGAAATGAACAATCGTGAACAGCTGTTAGTTTGTTACACACAGAGCGGGAGTTCCAGAGGCCAAAACAAAAGGAGGGGGAGGTTAGATGACGTGGTACGGTTATTAGGTTGTGGATGTTGCGTCTGTGAGTGGGTTCTGTGGTACAAGAGAGAATGGAAGGGGGGCCTGTGTTAGGTGAGATGTCACCTGCAGTGAGCAGGAGGAGAAGGGACAGGTACATAAGGTGGGAGAGAGATTTGAAGCAGCGGGGCTTTTTTGCAGGGGTAGAAGGAGATGGTGGTGACAGGGTGTGGAGGAATGAGAAAAGTTCATGGGAACAGAGAAGTGGTGAGGGAAGAATTGAGGGTGCAATGTGAATGGAGTGACACTTAATGTGGACACAGGAGGAGAGTCTTTTACAGGTGAGAATGGTGATGAAAAAACAAGGAGCCAAATTGGCCATAGTGGGGTTAATACATGGGGCAGTAACGTTTGTGCAACAGTCTGTGTTCCAGGAGAGTACAGGTGAATTGGAAATCAAGGGTCAATCCACGGTGCAGGGGGTGTAGCTGCCAGAGAGGGTAAGGAGTGTCAGTTGCAGAACTGTGAAGTATTTGGTGAGAACAGGAGTCAGTGCAGAATTAAATGAAGTAATCCATTGTTGATCAGTAGCAGTAGATGTTAATAGTTAGTGATAGTAGTTAACCCATCAGCGGTTTAGTAGGTAATTCACTGGTTTGTAAATTCAGTCCTGTAGTCCTGGCTTCTTTGCATTAGGTGTGCAGCAGTTCTGATAGAAGTTGCCAATATCCGTGCTTGGAGGAACTAAATGTTTCTTTGGTCTGAAACCAGCGTGAGTAGTTCTTTTGTTGATAGCAGTCTGTCCTCAGTCCAACCTCTGTCCAACTCAGTCTAACTGGTTTATGGTGACTTGAACACCAGACTTTAACAACCGACACTTTGATTTGATTTATCAGCATTTGAAGTCTTGAGAGTGCTTTTTACTTTTCTATACATATAGTTTATATCATATATATCATATAACTTTTAAAATTAAAAATTGTCCCTAATGAAATTCTTTTTTGGAAACATATTGAATTGTGCATTGTTAAAAAGCTAATTAAAAACACCCAACCTACCACTAAAAGATATCTAGTGTTTTTCTGACTGGCTCGCTTTCAAACAGGAAAGATGGGTGGGAGCCAAAGAAGACTGAACACTACACCAGCCTCCTTATATAGGTCTATATATAGGTCTATTCCACCCATCATTATATTGTGTTTTTTTTCATGCAAATTCCAGCAAACAAAACAAAAAATTCATGTGCAAGCCGAAGGATTTTTAAGCTAACTTTTAAGTATAGAAAATAATGTGCGCTGGCAGAGTTGTGACTAGAGGACATAAGTAATTAGACATCATTGGAATTTTCAAATATGCATTCAATGTAGGTCCCATAGAAGTGAAATGGTTTCACCAATTTTTGTTTAGTGGGCAAAAAAAAAACATGAAAAAGACACATAATGTAGGCATACAATGTACAGTTTTGCTGTTTGTTTATTAACTGGAAATTTTTCACAAGAGTGATTTTACTTGTAAATTGCCCTGTAGGGAAATAAAGCATATATATACCATCAGTAAATATGAAATGTAGAAAATGAGGCCTGTACTTTTTGTCTATATATTATTTTCAGTAAGTTAGAAATTAGGCAAGAAATCCCTTGAATTCTAAAAAGGTCTACTATGTGTTGCAAAGCAATGTACTGGAATCCTCTCTAGCATCTAAGTGTTAACCCTTTGAGTGCCAGAGGGGTACGCAACGCATTGCAGACAATGCGTTGCGTACCCCTCTGGCACTCAAAGAGATAAAAAGCCAGTTAGCTGACAGGATCTGCCTGCAAGCACCTAAGGATGGAATATCTATTATAGATGTTGTAGGCAATGCACTGGAGATATCTGTAGCATTAACCCTTTGTGTGCCAGAGGGGTACGGAACGCATTGCTCTGCAATGCGTTCCGTACCCCTCTGGCACTCAAAGGGTTAAATGATCCATTGAAATAATTGGGAACTTACAGCCTTTTTATTTCATATCTGTGATTCAATTACATTACACCTCTTCACATGGTGATTAAGGCTCAGAGTGTTTGAGAGACAGTGAGGATGATGTACGAAGGAAAACTGGGAGTTAAATGCACTAAGAGTCAATGCTATAGTGAAGTGAGTCTGGTGATATGTGACAATCACTTTCCCATGGTGTACAGGACAGACTTCTCCATATGCAATAGGAATTAGTGCAAGGGAAGCATGAAGTATTGGCTTAAAGGGATAGTAATGTTTCATAATAAAAGCAGCTCTAATTAATCATAGTAGTATTTGGACTTTGGAGAGTGTTATTTCAATTCTGTCAGAGTTGTAGTTCAAGAGTAATTCAATGACAAAGTATCCCCCTCCTGCCCCCTTTACTGATGTAACACTGCTGAGCCAGAGCAGAAGGGAGGTGCCCAGGTAGACTGCAGAGAGGAACAATCTTCAGTTAAGATAAGATGGTTAATGAGAGGTATCTGTTTTCTTTCCAGTAGAGACAGCAAACTGTTTTCCAGCTCCATAGAAAGCTAGAAGATCCCAACTCTTTCACCCTCATGTTGACAAAGAAGGGACTGTGAACTCTGACAGCACAGACAGTACTGGAGCTTAGAGCTTGTAGGTGAGTGTCACATTAACATATAACACATTCACAGTAGTGAGACAATGGTTCATTGAGTTGCATTTCAGTATGAAATGTACCATTGTAGAAGCAGTCACTGCACAATCACATACATGAAGACATGGCAAAAGCATGGCTGTGTTGGCGTATATGTGGTGGATTCACAGGCATATGAAGGCAGATACATCCTGTTGCATTCTGTATGTCAAGATGTAATCAAAGCAGATAGGCACCATATCACCATCCTGTCCCCTTATCTATTCTTATTTCTCTCCCCTGGAATAATTCAGACACCTGCATGCTGTTCAGGCACTTCCTGTCTTACCGCTTAACACTTTCAGTGCCAGGGCAGATGGGCAATGAATTGCTGCAGGTCAATGAGTATGTTAGTTAATGTAGGGCTAAGACAGGAACTACCTGCAGACGTTTTAATATATAAAAGTATAAGTATAATTTATAAACCTAAATAACTCAAAAACAAATTTTCAAAATAAAAATGGGTAATACAACATATACATAATATTGAAAGCTCTTTTCAAAATCATTACAATTATTGTTAGGTGATAGTGTCCCTTTAATCCTTTGCAATTTTGGGCACCGGTTCTGAAAAAGGATATACTAGAACTAGAGAGGGTACAGCGGAGAGCAACAAAATGAATTAAGGGAATGGAGGACTTGACATATGAGGAACGACTAAATAAGCTTGGTTTATTTACTCTAGAGAAAAGATGACTAAGAGGAGATCTTATCACATTGTACAAGTATATGAGAGGTCAATACAAGGATCTCTGCGGTGAGCTATTTATTCCAAGGCCTGATCAGGTGACCAGGGGACACCCCTTGAGATTAGAGGAAAGGAGGTTTAAACTTCAGCAGAGGAAGGGTTTTTTTACGGTAAGGTCTGTCAAATTGTGGAATTCATTGCCCAGGGAGGTAGTTATGGCAGATACAATGGATACATTTAAGAGAAGATTAGATGCATTTCTTTCAAAAGGGAACATACAGAGTTATACTGTATCAGTAGGCTGATCAGGAAGGTCTGATAAAGACTAATTTAATTGGTAGCAGGAAAGCTATAAAATCTCAGTTACTGAGGTATGAGGCGAAGGTTCAACTTGATGGACTTGTGTCTTTTTTCAACCAAATTTACTATGTTACTATGTTAATATGAGTGTCGGAGGGGTGAACAACACATTGCATACACCTCTGATATTCAAAAGGGTTAAAGTTGCAGTCAGCCTCCTCTATGACTCTACACATTCTGCATGAGCGAAAGTCAAATTGTCTGTACCATTTTGGCCATAATGACATTTCCACTCACTGACAGTAAGTGTGTGATAACATTTCTTTCTTAACCCCTTGTGTAGATACAAACAAAGAAATGTGCCTTGGGTTTCACACCAACGAATATTGTATCAGCCGTGTCACCGCTAGCAAATTAACCCGTTCAGTGCCTGAGGGGAGTACTAGTGTGTAAGTAGGTTAAAACTTAACCTTTAATCTGTCATCATTAAAATAAACCTAATAGTTGACATTTAAACTTACATCAGCCAACCTCTTAAACTAGTTAGGCTGTGTTAATCCTAGTAAATAGGGCATTCCCCCAACGAGGGGGTAATAATTGAATAATATTCAATGCAGTGTAACTAGCTGTCCCTTTGCCCCTGACGAAGCAGCCACACGAGTAGAGAAACACGTAGGGTTGTTTATCTGGGGTACATTTCCTCCGCGAGGTTAATGATATATTCATTGCAGTGATTTTGAGATAGTAAATAGAATTTAGAAACAATTTCTACACCCATACTCAAAGGGTGTCCCATCTCTTTAACTTTCTCCTACGAGACATAGGGACGGTTACTGGTGAATTCATAGACGGACCCGGGAGGTAATACTAGTGCCGGTATCCTTCTGATACAGGCTCCAGGGATTCTCTCTTTACTCCTACTATTTCTACCTGTTCTATCCAAGCGAACAGGTTAATTTGCTAGCGGTGACACGGATGATGCAATATTCGTCAGTGTGAAAACCAAGGCAGATTTCTTTGTTTGTATCTATATATTTTTTAGCCTGCGGTGCTCACACATATTGAATATCAGGTTTTTTCTTTTTGTGATTAACCACTTGTGTGTCAGAGGGGTATACCACTCATTGCGTAACCCTCTGGCACTCAAAGGGTTACAGTTACTTTCCTGGACATACTGAGTGTCCCGTTTTCCCACTTTGTGATGTACTCATCTTCTTTTCTTGCTAAGAAAAACAAGGGTATTCTTACTACTTGGAGCCTTTTCATTGAAACGTTGTTATGTCTTAAACTTATTTCTGTTTCTTATTAAAATACAATTTTCTCCTGGCTTTGCCTAGTGGAGACAGGTAGTTCAATAAACATGTGACATGCAGCGTTTATATTTTTCAGATAGAGGGGTTTACAATTTTTCCTCAACTTATTATCCTTATCATGACCACTACATGCAATGCTGTGATGGGTTATTTGTTGATCAGTCCTTTTGACTGATTACTGTTTTGTTATTTGCATTGAAGTCTTTTGATATATACTTACATACCTAATATATACCTATACCTAGGTATATACTTACATACCTAAAAGTTTACATGTTCAGAAATCTGCATTACACTATGTGCACCAATGGGTGGAAACTTGGGAATGTGTGGGTGTATATATTTATATTTCCATACACAGGCTACTCAAGAAAATACTTTTCAAAATTAATTTACCCATTCTTGCTATATCCCAAGTCTTGCTATATCCCACTGAGAAAAACACACGTGTGTAAGTACATACATTTACTCCCATTGATTAATGTGAGACACACCAGCCAAGACCTAGCATTTATATATATATATATATATATACTAGCATATATATATATATATATATATATATATATATATATATATATAAATAAAAGAAGACGTTGTGCCTGGCAAAACACACCCAGGGGCGCCAGTAAAAAGGATTACTGCTCCCATTGGGTGATTTAATGGGGGTGTGATTTTTGGCCCACCCCCACTATCCAGCCTGCCCAACACTATCTAAGGCTGAAAAAAATGGCTGCCACTCACTCCTACACCATAGACACACACACATGCCCCCCCACCCACTTGCAGACACATGCACGCACGCTGAGCAGCTGAGGATGATGGGAACTATGTTCAAGCTACAGCTGGAAGGCCATGGTCCAATCTGTATTATGCAGCTTCCTCATTCCCTGTCTGTGAGCCTACACAGCCCTGCCAGTTAGTACAAGTGAGCTGATTTCTAAACAATCAGCAGGCAGGATGCTGGCTTGCTGGGAAAGTGGAACAACGGCAGAGACATGATCAGGCAGTGCAGAGCAGGGCTTCAGCTGAGCTAGTAAGTGACAGAGACATGGGTGTGACTGTATTTATATATTGCACAAAGAGAGAGAATGAGAGCAAGGTTGTTTGTCAGTCTGTCTGTAAGTAGAGGTGCCAGTTCCTGCAATCATCTCCATGCTGTACATAGCTCACTGTATATCATTTATGAGAAACTATTTATATATGGTCTGGCATTGTATAGTATACAGTCTGTGTATAAGGACTGGCACTATACAGTATAGGAGGGACAGTCCCTGTTTGAGACCCAAATCCCTCTGCTCCTCTATTTAGGAGATCACACTGTGTGGTGTATATACAATAGGCTGACCAGACCTCACCTTTAACCGGGGACACATAGGAAATAGGCATATTTCAGGAGTGCACCAAAATCAAAGCAGCCCTGCAGTATGCATTTTTCATATGAAAAACAAGGGTATTCTTACTACTTGGAGCCTTTTCATTGAAACGTTGTTATGTCTTAAACTTATTTCTGTTTCTTATTAAAATACAATTTTCTCCTGGCTTTGCCTAGTGGAGACAGGTAGTTCAATAAACATGTGACATGCAGAGTTTATATTTTTCAGATAGAGGGGTTTACAATTTTTCCTCAACTTATTATCCTTATCATGACCACTACATGCAATGCTGTGATGGGTTATTTGTTGATCAGTCCTTTTGACTGATTACTGTTTTGTTATTTGCATTGAAGTCTTTTGATATCTCCTCATTCTTTTTACTGTATCTAATGCATATACTAATCTGAAATGTATACTCATTCTGTTGGAAAATAAAATGTTCAAAATAAAAATAAAATAAAAATAAAATAAAATAAAATGCTCTGTTGCGGTCACCAGGTGGCACTGTTGCTATAACATACTATGGAGACACTGACTTAAAGGGATAGTAATACTTCATTTTAACTTTATTTTATTTTGTAGGCATTAAAAAAACATGAAGAATGATATAAGTCTTATCTCTCAAACCTTTATGGTTTAAGAGATATTCACAAACAAAGTATCCCCCCCCCCTGTTCAACCATATCAGAAGGGAGATGCCCAGGTAGACTGCAGAGAGGGACAATCTTCAATTAAGATAATGGAAAAAGCTGATAAACTTGTCAAGGGGGGAAGGGCTTTCATTGTTTTCATACAAAGAAAATTGTCCCCTTCTGTTATCTGTACTGTCATACAACCAGACTCACATCTGAGAAGAGATGGCTTACACTAGGAAAAAGGGGCGGGGAGGGGAACTTTGCTTGTGAATATCTCATAAACCATAAAGGTTTGAGAGATAAGACTTATATCATTCTTCATGTTTTTTTAATGCCTACAAAATAAAATAAAGTTAAAACGAAGTGTTACTATCCCTTTAAGCTCCCTGGTAGACTACATTGTAAAGGAAAATGTGCTTTTTTGACATTAGTTTGTTCTGTGGTAACTAATAACATGTGTTCTTCATGAGTGTATTTATGTACTTCTCCCAGAATCCCCATATGGGAAGCTTTCATCATATTTTTATTTTACATAAATCTCTCACACCTTATGTTTATTTGCCATGTAGCTACTAAATTGTTTAATATATATTTGTTTGAAAGATGTCTACACAGCAGTCATAAACTAATTTTAATATTAACTAATATTAACTTTCACAAAGTCTGCTACCTCACTTTAGATGATGGCAATTTGCATATACTCCAGAATGTTATGAAGAGTGATCAGATGAATTGCAATCAATTGCAAAGTCCCTCTTTGCCATGAAAATGAACTTAATCCCAAAAAACATTTCCACTGCATTTCAGCCCTGCCCAAAAGGATCAGCTGACATCATGTCAGTGATTCTCTCATTAACACAGGTGAGAGTGTTGGCGTGGACAAGGCTGGAGATCACTCTTTTATGCTGATTGAGTTAGAATAACAGACCGGAAGCTTTAAAAGGAGGGTGGTGCTTGAAATCATTGCTCTTCCTCTGTTAACCATGGTTATCTGCAAGGAAATATGTGCTGTCATCATTGCTTTGCACAAAAAGGGCTTCACAGGCAAGGATATTGCTGCTATTAAGATTGCACCTAAATCAACCATTTATCGGATCATCAAGAACTTTAAGGAGAGAGGTTCAATTGTTGTGAAGAATGCGTCTGGGCACCCAAGTAAGTCCAGCAAGTGCCAGGACCGTCTCCTAAAGTTGATTAAGGTGTGGGATCGGGGAGCCACCAGTGCAGAGCTTGCTCAGGAATGGCAGCAGGCAGGTGTGAGTGCATATGCACGCACAGTGAGGCGAAGGCTTTTGGAGGATGGCCTGGTGTCAAGAAGGGCAGAAAACAAGCCACTACTCACCAGGAAAAACATCAGGGACAGACTGATATTCTGCAAAAGGTACAGGGAATGGACTGCTGAGGACTGGGGTAAAGTCATCGGATGAATCTCCTTTTCAATTGTTTGGGGCATCCGAAAAAAGGATGAACGGAGAAGACAAGGTGAGCGCTACCATCAGTCCTGTGTCGTGCCAACAGTAAAGCATCCTGAGACCATTCATGTGTGGGGCTGCTTCTCAGCCAAAGGAGTGGGCTCACTCACAATTTTGCCTAAGAACAGAGCCATGAATAAAGAATGGTACCAACACATCCATCGAGAGCAACGTCTCCCAATCATCCAAGAACAGTTTGTTGAGGAACAATGCCTTTTCCAGCATGATGGAGTTATAACTAAGTGGCTCTGGGAACAAAACATCAAAATTTTGGGTCCATGGCCAGGAAACTCCCCAGACCTTAATCCCATTGAGAACTTGTGGTCAATCCTCATGCAGTGGTTGGACAAACAAAAACCCACAAAAATGTTGACAAACTCCAGGCATTGATCATGCAAGAATTGGCTGCCATCAGACAGAATGTGGCCCAGAAGTTAATTGACAGCATGCCAGGGCGGATTGCAGAGGTCTTGAAAAAGAAGGGTCAACACTGCAAATATTGACTCTTTGCATAAATTTAGTATAATTGTCAATAAAAGCCTTTGACACTTATGAAATGCTTGTAATTTTACTTCAGTATACCATAGTAACATTTGACAATAATATCTAAGAACACTGAAACAGCAAACTTTGTGAAGACCAATACGTGTGTCATTCTCAAAACTTTTGGCCACGACTGTATATAGGCTCAAAATTAATGTATACAGGCTCAAATTAGACTGAAATAGAAATAAATATCTAAAAAGAGTGATTGATCTAATACAGGGATACTCAATTTTTAAATGTCCTGCTATTGGGGACCCCAACTCTCATCATTCCCAGCCAATGGGAGTTGTAGTGCCCAACAACTGGAGGGTTAGAAATTGACTACCCCAGATCTAATGCATTTGTTGGCTCTGAAAACACAAATGGGATTCAAAAATAATAATTATCTTTGTGGCTGAATTCTGCATTTTTTAGGGGTGTAAATTTATACAGACTGATAACCTATTTTAATTTTAACCTTTTAATGCTAGAGGTAAATTCAGTGCACTTTGAGAAACATCTCTCCAGCATCCAAGTTGTTACAAAAAGGATTAAAAGGCAACTATCACATGGACTGTGCCCTATAATCAGATGTTAGTTTACAATAGAGATGAGACATCCAAGGGGTTTCTACATATACATATGTTCAATAGAAATAAAACTTCAATGAACTATTTACTCAAAGAGATAAGCTAAGAATGAAAGGTCATCCATTAAGACTAGAGGAAAGGTGATTTCAACTAAAATAAAGGCACATTTTTTTATAGTAAGGGCAGTAAAGTTATGAAGTTCTTTGCATTGGGATGTTTGCTTGCAGATACTGTAACTTATTTCAGAAAGTAATGGATATCTATCTAGTACAGAACAATACTGAAAACTATGACAGTTGGCTTCAAAAGCAGATAGAATGTTGATCCAGGGTAACTATCTGACTGCCATTTGGAGTCAGGAAGGAATTTTTTTACCCACTTGGGGCTTAATTAGAAATGGCTTTAATGTTTTTTTTTAATTTTCTCTGGATCAACAGGGGTGATTTGACATGGGCTGAACTTGATGGATGCATGTCTTTTTGCAGCCTCATCAACTATGTTACTATGTTACGATTCTCCAGTAGAAGCAGACATGGGAAGCTGAGGCTGAATTGTGATCCCCACTGGAGAATGAGAGAACAAAATGGAGTTCTGAAAAGAGACCCAAGGGTTTTCCTCATTGGTCCCACAACAGAATGAACTGCAAGACTGAATGATATGTGCAACACAGTCATAATACATCACATTTATCTGGCTTGAAAATTCAATATAGAGTGTCTATGGATGATGTGCACGCAATCCACAAAGTATGTGGCTGAGAACTGCATATGTACAAGTTGATTCTGAGTTAAGGGAGGCTTTCTGACCCCCCTATCTGCTGAAAGGAGAAGTTTTGTGAATGTACAGTGCAGCCAAGTCTTTTTGCTAAGTTTGCTCCCTTAGGACAAACAACAAACATGGCAATTATCCTTTAAATAGATATCTATTGAAGAGGCAATACAGATTAACACTATATGAATACCTACTTATTTGAACTGTTAATTGTCTCTGTAAAAAATGTACTTAAACCTCCTCTTAAAATTAAAATAGGCTATCACTGTGAATACCACCTTCATCCATAAACAGTAATGCAGAGTTCACAAATAACGTATTGGGGTAAAGACCATTTAAGGTGCAACGTTCTGTTACTTACATACCTAAAAGTTTACATGTTCAGAAATCTGCATTACACTATGTGCACCAATGGGTGGAAACTTGGGAATGTGTGGGTGTATATATTTATATTTCCATACACAGGCTACTCAAGAAAATACTTTTCAAAATTAATTTACCCATTCTTGCTATATCCCAAGTCTTGCTATATCCCACTGAGAAAAACACACGTGTGTAAGTACATACATTTGCTCCCATTGATTAATGTGAGACACACCAGCCAAGACCTAGCATTTATATATATATAATAGCATTTATGTATATATATATATATATATATATATATATATATAAAAGAAGACGTTGTGCCTGGCAAAACACACCCGGGGCGGCAGTAAAAAGGATTACTGCTCCCATGGGGTGATTCAATGGGGGTGTGATTTTTGGCCCACCCCCACTATCCAACTCGCCCACCACTATCTAAGGCTGAAAAAAAATGGCTGCCACTCACTCCTACACCATAGACACACACACATGCCCCCCACCCACTTGCAGACACATGCACGCACGCTGAGCAGCTGAGGATGATGGGAACTATGTTCAAGCTACAGCTGGAAGGCCAAGGTCCAATCTGTATTATGCAGCTTCCTCATTCCCTGTCTGTGAGCCTACACAGCCCTGCCAGTTAGTACAAGTGAGCTGATTTCTAAACAATCAGCAGGCAGGATGCTGGCTTGCTGGGAAACTGGAACAACAGCAGAGACATGATCAGGCAGTGCAGAGCAGGGCTTCAGCTGAGCTGGTATGTGATAGAGACATGGGTGTGATTGTATTTATATATTGCACAAAGAGAGATAATGAGAGCAAGATTGTTTGTCAGTCTGTCTGTAAGTAGAGGTGCCAGTTCCTGCAATCATCTCCATGCTGTACATAGCTCACTGTATAGCATGTATGATAAACTATTTATATATGGTCTGGCATTGTATAGTATACAGTATGCGTATAAGGACTGGCACTATACAGTATAGGAGGGACAGTCCCTGTGTGAGACCCAAATTCCTCTGCTCCTCTATTTAGGAGATCACACTGTGTGGTGTATATAGCAGTTTATCAGATCGCTCTACATCAGTAAAACCCACAGTAATGTGGGTATAAACTTCTGTATATATCTGTTAAATTAGTCTGTGTAAAAAAAATACTTTAATCTTCTTCTAAATCATTCACTTACAGAAAGAGTAACTTAACCATTTCAATGCCAGAGGGTATGCAATCTGCAATGGGAACAATCGGTTCTGGCTCTGGTGTCCACATACAAACAATACACTTCGGGACTCCACGTGTATATATAGAAATACGCTGAGGCCTAGCAGCAAGGCGTCTCCCACAGCGCCACCATCCAAACTGGTAAAAAAAGATACTGCTGCTAATATATTGCCTACCAAGCGTAATGCATCCCTTACATAACAATCGGATGAGAATTGGATAAAACATATGATGTTTATTGAATCGTTGGACACATAGCATAAAAGACAGCAAAACAGGATTTACATACACCCATGACAGTCCATTCCTAATGCGTTTCAGAGACACATGGCCTCCTTCATCAGAGGATGATGAAGGAGGCCATGTGTCTCTGAAACATGTTAGGAATGGACTGTCATGGGTGTATGTAAGTCCTGTTTTGCTGTATTTTATGCTATGTGTCCAACGATTCAATAAACATCATATGTTTTATCCAATTCTCATCCGATTGTTATGTAAGGGATGCATTACGCTTGGTAGGCAATATATTAGCAGCAGTATCTTTTTCTTTTACCAGAGAGTATGCAATGCATTACTTACCCCCTGGCACTCAAAGGGTTAAAAATTCTCTAAAATACACCACCAGCCACGCCCCCAGTAACACCACCTAAAACACAAGTGTCCCTCTTTGGCCATATGAAATGTTGGGAGGTATGTTACTTACGCTGCTCACACTGTATGTATGTATGTTCTGATTTACATCTGTGTGTCACTGTTTGTGTATGTCAGTGCATATGTGTGTGTATGTATGTGTGTTGCATGCTTCTCTATCACTGTGTCACCCCCTGTATATGTGTGTGTTTGCACGTGTCTGTGTATCACTGTGTGTACCTTTCTGACACATACACCCTACGCTATATTTCACTATCATAATATTTATTAAAAAAAAAAAACATTCCCTGCATAACATGACGGGCAACGCCATCCCAAACTGCTAGTATATATATATCTATATATATAAAAGAAGACTTTGTGCCTGCCAAAACACACCCAGGGGAGGCATAAAGCAGGAGTTACTACTCCTATTGGGTGATTCAATCATGCAGGGAGTTGGCCTGCCCCCACTATGCAGCCCGCCCACCACTATCAAAGTCAGAAAAAAACAATATGGCCGCCACTTGCTCCTACACCACAGACAAACACACACATGCCCCACTCACACAGCACCACACAAACACACACACATGCCCCACTTACGCACACAGACCACCACACACACACATGCCCCACTCAAACAGCACCAAACACACATGCCCCCACTCACACACACAGCACCACATACACCACATACACACACAAAGCCAGAAATAAATATGGCTGACACACACACACAGTCACTCACCCTGACTCCCAGTGGCCTCAGCAGGACCTGTAGTGCAGCACCAGGGGAACAAAATGGCACTCAAAGGGTTAAGGTAGGCCCTCTGCTGAATTATTTCTTCACTGTCATCATTTTCCATGCAAGACACAGGACAGACAGCCATCAGGTACACACTTAACCCACTGACTGCCACAGGGTTGTGTATCAAGTTTTACCCCTCAGGGAGTGTGTTCAAACCCCTCACACTGTAAACTTGCATTTCCCTCCCACTTCTCCTCCTTCCCCAGCCTATTACTAACACTTTTCCTCATTTATATTAAGCCCCTCCCCCTACTCATGATTAAGCCCCGCCTACTTTAAACCAAAATTGCCCCATTGCTCTCTCCACATCAGCACCACATGAGGGACTCCACAAGTAAAAGTTCCCAGGTATTACACACACACATGCCCCACTCACACAGCACCAAACACCCATACACACACACACACAAAGCCAGAAAGAAATATGGCTGACACACAGTCACTCACCCTGACTCTCAGTGGCCTCAGCAGGACCTGTACTACAGCCACTGAGGAACAAAATGGCACTCAAAGGGTTAAGGTAGGTCCTCATTGCTCAATTATTTCTTCACTGTCATCATTTGCCATGCAAGACACAGGACAGACAGCCATCAGATTCACACTTAACCCACTTACTGCCACAGGGTTGTGTATCAAGCTTTACCCCTCAGGGAGTGTGTTCAAACCCCTCGCACTGTAAACTTGCATTTCCCTCCCACTTCTCCTCCTTCCCCAGCCTATTACTGACACTTTTCCACATTTATGTCAAGCCCCGCCCCCTACTCGTGATTAAGCCCCGCCCACTTTTAACCCAGATTGCCCCATTTGTCTCTCCACATCAGCACTATATCAGTCCCCTCTAGGGACTCCACAAGTCAAAGTTCCCAGGTATGAACACACTTCCCACTGCTATTTAACTCTCACATGCCTCTCTATACCTTAACCATTTGAGTGCCAGAGGGGTACACAACTCATGCTCGCATGTGTTTCTGCTCATATATGTTGTGTGTGTACACCTCTGTTACATATGTGTGTCCATCTCCAGCGTGTCTGTGTGTGTGCGTGTCTTTTGCATGTCTCTGCCGCTCACTGTGTGTATGTGCATACCTCCCAACATTTCACATGGCCAAAGAGGGACACTGTAGTTTTAGGTGATATTGTTGGGGCGTGGCTGGTGGGCGGGGCATTAGTAAGACTTTTTAGGTTATTTCATGACCTATTACTGGCTATTTATGTAACTGAATAAATGATTTAGTGCAAGACCAAAGTATTTTATTTGCACAGACTAATGTATAAACGCATATACTGAAGTTTATTGTTTTATTGCTGTAGAGCAAAGTAATACACACCACACAGTCAGGGCTGGTGCAAGGATTTTTGCCACCCTAGGCAAAACCTAATTTTGCCACCCATTTCGCTCCATCCCTTGTGTCCCACCCCTTTATACCCCGCCTACTTATACCCCACCTCTTTTCATGATTGTCCTCTCTCTGACCCCTGGGCCAGTCTGCCCCTGGTCTAGAGATGCCTGTAAGAGATGCCCCCCACCAGCGCCAACTTGCCCCTTATCAGCTCCACTTTGGCCCTATCAGCTGCACTTTGCCCCCCATCAACTCCAACTTGCCCCCATCAGCTCCACTTTGCCCCCATCAACTCCAACTTACCCCCATCAGCTCCACTTTGCCCCCCACCAGCTCCACTTTGCCCCCCACCAGATCCACTTTTTCCCCACCAGCTCCACTATGCCCCCCATCAGCTCCACTATGCCCCCAGCAGCTCCAACTTGCCACCATCAGCTCCACTTTGCCCACCATCCACTCCAACTTGCCCCCATCAGCTCCACTTTGCTGCCCATCCGCTCTAACTTGCCCCCACCAGCTCCACTTTTGCCCCCCCTTCAGTTCCACTATGCCCCTATCAACTAAAACTTGCCCCTATCAGCTCCAACTTACCCCCATCGGCTCCACTTTGCCCCCCAGCAGCTCCACTATGCCCCCAGCAGCTCCAACTTGCCACCAACAGCTCCAACTTGCCACCAACAGCTCCACTTTGCCCCCCATCCGCTCCAACTAACCCCCATCAGCTCCACTTTGCCCCCATCCGCTCCAACTTGACCCCACCAGCTCCACTTTGCCCCCCCTTCAGTTCCACTTTGCCCCCCCTTCAGCTCCACTTTGACCCCCATCTGCTCCAACTTGCCCCCATCAGCTCCACTTTGACCCCCATCTGCTCCAACTTGCCCCCATCAGCTCCACTTTGACCTCCATCCGCTCCAACTTACCCCCATCAGCTCCAACTTGCCCCCAGCAGCTCCACTATGCCCCCTCAGCTCCAACTTGCCCCCATCAGCTCTACTTTGATCTCCATCCGCTCCAACTTACCCCCATCAGCTCCAACTTGCCCCCAGCAGCTCCACTATGCCCCCTCAGTTCCAACTTGCCCCTATCAGCTCCAACTTGCCCCCATCATCTCCACTTTGCCCCCCATCCGCTCCAACTTGGCCCCAGCAGCTCCAGTATGCCCCCTCAGCTCCAACTTGCCCCCCATCACATACCTGTAGCTCCCGCGCAGTCTTCTCTTCAGTAATGCAGAGCGCGGCGGGAGATCATGACTCCCAGCGCACTCTGCATTACTAAAGATCCGACCCAATGAGGGAGCGCTGTAGCAACACAGACCTGACTGTGTTGTGGTTCCCGGCGTGGTGTGTGCGGGCGCAGCTCTTCTCCGCTGCATGCCCGCGCCCCCAGTACGTGTGCGCCCTAGGCCGCCGCCTACCTCGCCTATAGGTGGAGCCGGCCATGCACACAGTCTGACCTCCTAAAAAGAGGGACAACAGGGTGGGAAAGAGGGACAGAGGGATTTGGCCGTCAAAGAGGGACTGTCCCTCCTAGAGAGGTACACTTAGGATGTATGGTATGTGTCTGCCTGTGTGTTGCATATGTCTGTGTTTATCAGTGTGTCTGCATTTCACACACATGCGCCCAATGGTCATGACATGACGGGCAACGCCGTCCCACATTGCTAGTATATATATATGTGTGTGTGTGTGTGTGTGTAATAAATTTGGTGCCTGATCCACATCAGCTTGCAGTCAATGATAGTATACAAGCCTTTAAGAATGGCACTTTTGGCTTGTTTTTATGAAAGAAATGTATATATACTATATGTATCTATATATATCTATATAACTATATTGGTATAATGGCGCTCATCTACTAGTGTGGGCTCTATAAACTGGGACAATATCAATAATATATCTTTAAAAAATATACCTTTAAGAAATAGGGGGCGATCTGTCGCTCAGTCGCTAGCCCTGTAGTAAACTGGACAAAACAATAATATTGAACAAATGGAAAACAAGTGAGAGTGCTAGATACAACCCCCTTTATAAATCCATGGATATGTAATGAAAGCTGTATAAGAAACAACAGTATTTATTATCACAACTAATACAAATAATCTTAAAAAATATATAAAAATAATAATAAAATAACCCCCAAGTGGACTAGAATGTATAGATATATATAAAGCACCTTGATATCACTGAAAAAAAGGAGCTCTTATCGTTCAAAAATGTTCATAGCAGCTTTTAGAATACATGGTACCTGATGTATTCAATGCTGTGATACGGGCAGGTGTGTGGATCAGTCCAACACGGCTCTTTTCCTTTATATAATGCCTTGAAGCATGTATAGTGAGTGTGCGTCAATAATAATCGCCAGGGGAGGGCTGGCAACTTGTGGCCTGGGGGGCAAATACAATCAAGTCATCCATTTCAACTATCGTTCCAGCACACTGTCCCAGCCCATCCCCTTTTGTTCTTTTTAACTTGTTATTAATGCTGTGAAGTAAGACAAATGATACCACAGAGCTTACAACTGGAATGGGGCTACACCGGTGATAATACAGAGCTTACAAATGAAATGGTGTTAAACTAGTGATAATACAGAGCATACAGTTGAAATGGAGTTACACTAGAGATAACATAGAGCTTACAATTGAATGGACGCTAGACTAGTGATACCACAGAGCTTACAATTTAAAGCTACACTAGTGATACCATAAAGCTTACAATGGCAATGGGTTATGCTACTAGAGGTACCACTAGCTCAGTGGTCTCACTAGTGCAGCTCTGTTTAAGTTGTAAGCTCTGTGGTATCACTAGTGTAGCTCCATTTCAGTTGTAAGCTCTGTGGTATCACTAATGTAGCTCCATTTCAGTTGTAAGCTCTGTGGTATCACTAATGTAGCTCCATTTACAGCAGCAAGAAGGAGACTGAGTGAGGCAGTGGCCCACCAGCCCAGATCTATGACCGGCCCAGGGGGCAATTGCCCCTCTGCCCCCCAGGCCAGCCCTCCCCTGATAATTGCTGGCAGAGGTCTTGCATTATAGCGATATCAGCTGTTAAATGATATTCACCATGTTACAGCCCCTCTCCCGTCCTTTATATTTATAGACAGCTCCCGCACTGTTCTCACTGGTTCAACTAGATTCCGTTTTTTTTTTAAGTCCAACAACTACACCTCCCATCTTTAATGTATAGTCAGACTAATCACAGTTGCTAAAGTGATACCCACTCCTGGGGTCACCCCAATCCTACACGTTTCGTATCCTTTGTAGATACTTCTTCATTATTATTATTATTTGTATTAGTTGTGATAATAAATATTGTTGTTTCTTATACAGCTTTTAGTATTTATCCATGAAGTTATAAAGGGGGTTGTATCTAACGCTCTCTCTTGTTTTCCATTTGTTCCATATATATATATATACATACACACAGTATAGATTTATATATATATATATATATATATATATATATATATATATATATATTTGACTGTGTACCCTTGTATTCTCTCATTGATAAATGAGAGTGTACACATTTATACCCAAACCCTGACAGATAATCAGGTTGCAAATATTCAAGTAAATATCAATCATATTTCATAACATTTAAAACTGGCACATTAAAGTTTACTTATTTATAATTTGTAGAAAACAAATATTTCACCATTACTTAATTGTATTAGCATTTAATGTACATGGTTCCTAATTTCTGCACTGACTCAAACAAGCTTTCATACATCTAGCACTTGGGAGGGGAATATACAAACCTGGCACATCGGATCCACTAGTGTTATCCGCTAAGGCTGCACATAGGTGTATGAGCTACAGTGTAGGAGTGCCTTAGTGCATATGGAGCTATCATTCTGTAATTGTTAAGACTTTAATGTCAGGAGCCTCCACACACCTACCCCATAGTATCTGCAATAAAAAAGTTATGTCATTTGTTCTTTGACTTGTTCAATATATCATATTGAACATGGCTCAGAGTAAAGGACCTCCCTGAAATACCCATAAACCACCTCATTGTGCAACTTCCCTTCCCTGCATCCAAGTAACATTAGGGGCAGACGTTGCAGCATACGCAGTTTAGTAAGTTGTCTTTAGTCAGGTGTAGGACTAGAAAATTGATTCCACTGCCTGGTACTGCCCTCAATCGTACTTGTATTTCCACCACATAACACACTTTACTGTAATGAATGCTTTACAGCAGGGCTCAAAATTTCCACTCACCACTAGCCAATGGTGAGTGAAAATTCAGCCCTGGTGAGTAGAAATTCAGCCCTGGTGGGTATGTTATGGCTTGTAGTGGAGAGTAACTTTTCAGGTCTGGCTAGTAGCAAAGGCCTTAAAATTATAAGCCCTGCTTTACAGTATTGCTTTTGAGTATTTCAGAATTATCACAAATGTGCGATGTTTCTTGTCCAGTTTCAGGGATTTTTATGTATTCATTAGGTTTGTCACTAAAGCAGCTTTTTCATGTCCCGTAGGTGTTCCTAAGGATAGAGAGTCTCTTCAATGGGAGAAAACTTTCCAGTTCTTATGTTATTGTAAGAAGCCTCATTTTCAAGTTGTAGATAATGTACACATTTTAGTAAATAGGCTCCATAGATCAACATGGAACTAGTTCCTGCCAGTGGAAAGCTATCTTTAGCCTTAGTGCACACCTCACCTTATGTTTATGTCATTAAATTTCGTAGTAAGTTGTATGTTCAAAGAAGTAATCAAACTGGAGCTTTCAGTTATAAATTACATCTTAATTATATCAGTTCTTGTCCCGTGTTGCATTGTACTTTCAGTGGGAACGTTGTGGTATTCTTTTCTTTAAATAAAATGTACAAAAGAGAAAGAAAATCATCCAGGATACTGTAGAGCCATCCAATGCACAGGAAACCTTGCCAAAAATTGAAGAGATTGAATAAGAAACATCCAGTGTAAATAAGTGTCATTTTTGCAATGTGCTTATGTTTAATGTAAAACCTGCTTGATTATGGAGCATGTTCACAAACAATATAGTATAGTGTTGGTGTTTCCATAAGGTGTTTAGGCAAATGTCACTGTTACTTATGACTCCCTTAGTTATTCATCAATATTTGACTTTCATGTTTCATTTAAGTTAGTCATTTGAATGCCTTTTATACATATGGCTCATAACAGGGTCAAATCCTGGGAGGCTCATCAACTGAGCTGCCAATGTTCATTATGCTGAATTATAGAGGGAAAGAGTAAATATTTCCCATGGAGTTTTTCGCAATCCCCATTGGTTAAAGAGATTAAAGCTGCTTAAAAAACATGAAGGAAGGGAACACTATTTCTGTTTCAATGTACATAAATTAAGGGGAGTGAAAGTGATCCTTACCACCAGTTTAAATCATCCCAGGACTGCTATACTCACTTAAATTCGGTCACTGTTAATTGTTAGTCTTATTAAAGGTACCTGTACTGTTAAAATATATATGCCTATGCCTTTCGACATTTTTCAATCAGTGTAGTGGTTTTAGAAATTTCTGGTTTAGTAGTTAGGAACCCTTTAACCTGTGATAAAATCACAATTCTCTTCCTTGCTGCTCTTTCTAAGGTTTCCAGCACGTCATCTTCCAATAAAAGGTGTAATAAAATTATGGAGTTAAATAATCATGCTAATCCTTGTAAAATGATTTCTCAGATAGAGGTAAGTATTCAGAAAGTTAATAGACCTCTTTAATATTTGCTACAGACTGCTTGTATTTTAAAACAAGAAAAGGACAGAGAAATCTACATCTTTTGAGAGAAGAAAGTGAAGATTAGTCTAAAATAGTGATACTACATAGTATTAATCTCAGAGTTAATCTGAGAGGTATGGTATTGAAAGTAACAATCTAGAACATGTGCACTTAAGAGTTGAGAGTGCTAGTGGACAGGTTCAGTATAGAGTAAAAGATGGAAAGAGCAGCCAAATGTCTTGATAGCTCTATGTTGGGTAAAGGAGAGTTTATACTAAGTACCAATGAATTCAATAGACATTGGTGGATTTGTTTTTTTCTTTTTACCTCTATGGTGCGCTTGGTTTGCTCAAGAGTTACTCTACTTCTGTTTAGCGCATTGACTTACAATGTTCTGTGGAGGGAAGATGGGAGCTGATTGTAAAGCAAGAGAAGCCTTGCCTTGCATGTGTAACCTGTCCACAACAGCCACAATGACTACAGATCCTGTAGGAGGAACAAATCAGCTATGAGTGCACCTTATTTCATCAATGTCTGGTTTGATCATGAAAGCAACAGACAGATGACATGCAGGCACTGACATTACCCATTAGTCAATTAATAATGGTTGAGCACCTTGGCTCATATGTACTCTGAATGACCTTCTACTCTGTATGCTAGAAGTAGAAGTACAGCCTTTTGTTTTTTAACATTTAGCTTATTATTTATCAGAGATGGAAGCACTGGAGTTACGTGCAACAGAAGATCCCTTTTATTTGCACGTTGCAGAGTTAACAAACAGAAATGTAAAAGTTCAATTAACCAGTGGAAAATAAAAGATATTTTTAGCAGGTAACTCTAAATAACTAATGTGAAAAGAAAAAATGTCTCTATTTGAAATAGCAGCCCCTCATCATGAGGAGCTTAAGCAAGTTCAAAACTGGCAATACTTTAGGAAGTCTCCAGTCAATGGATATGTGTGTGTCTACAGATTGCACAAATGAAACCAGAATGGAATGCACTGTCTTCAGCAACAAAGACCAGGTCAGTCAAGCTACCTTCTCTCAAGGAGAAGCAATGTGAAATAGTTCCCCTTCTAGACCAAAATAAATAAGGGCAACTGGCATAGGTCTAGTTTAGCAAAGAAAAAAAATCCTAGGTGCATTTATTCTCTAGATAAAATAAAGACATATCCACTAACCAAAAGAGCAATGCTCCAAATGTCTCCATCAGTAACAGCAGGGGGGGCTATGAACTGAGGTGTGATAAGGAGATGATAATGTGTTGATGACTTCTCCAGCAATATCACTTCTCCAATTCCTGTGTTATTCTGTGGAGTCAATGTAATAAGATATTGGAGAATCTCAGTGCATTGAATCTATAGATTAATATATAACCTGGAAAGTTTAGAACATTGGAGAAGTTATCTCCACTTTATCATCTGTTTATCACCTCTTTAGTCTTTATCACACCTTAACCCCCCATGTACCAATGTTCCTATTATAGAAGAGATTAGAAAGGAGAGAGTTTTGAGAACTATCTCTCCTTCTTTCTCTCTACATCTCTCACAGATGTTGGGATTCCAGTGGTGTTATTCTAGATATCTGAGGGACTGCCCTAGTTATAATTCACTCCACAGGGCTTCCCCCATTTCATACCAGTTGAGGTTCTCTGCCTCACTGTCACCTCTTAGTACAAGTGGTTTAGCTATCAGTGTTCTTATGTGAATGGAGAACTGCCAGAAACAGAGCAGCAAGCTCTTATACAGACACATGGACTGGCTCATCGCTATGCATGTTCAAATTTTTTGTGTAATTTACCAGTTCCTCTAGGGTGTCCCATTGATATTTTTCCATGTATACAAATGCAAATCTTCTTATAAATAAGTTAGAACATTTTATATGGCAGTTTCTAGGGATGGGTGAAAATTTTCCCCTCAAACCAAAATCGGAGAATAATGGCACTTTCTGCTTGGCAAATAATTTCCTGCGAAAAGTGCCTTTTTTTCACCTAGCTCATTGTATTGAAATCAATGGAAAGAAAAATTTTTCCCCACAACATCAAAGTTTTCTCTACTTTTCCTGCAGACATATAAAAGGGTGTCAGGCTCTCACAGCATGCCATTCTATGTTTGTGAGAGGAAAGAGCAATGTGTTTTTGAGCTAGAGGAGATAGGAAAATAAAAGGGAATTGAAGCTTAGTTTAGGGAGTCTTTTAGGTAGGACATTTGTTCACTGTATTAGGGAAGTCTGGCCCTGGTACTCTGGGGAGAAGAAGGGAAGAAAGAGGTTGGCCCCAAATACCCAAAAATTAATTGTGACTGACTGGCAAGACACAGGCATCTGGGGTCCAATTGGCTTGCTGATTTTGGTTTATTGTCTCTGTACTGATTTGCACAGATTTTGATAAGATAGGCTGGACAACTTAAAAAAATAAATATATATATTTTTTTAATTAATAAATAAATAAATAAACAAATAAATATATTACGTGACAGCTGATTGGAAGCCTGAGGTGAGCTCTGTTACTGAGACAGACTTGATAGACAGCAGACGACACTGAGAATTTTGTTGAGGGCCAAGGCAAGACATCCCACTCCATCATTTGTGTACTATAGAGAGTAAAAACACACACAGTAGTTGAGTAATGTCTAGCAAATGCACAACTGGGGGGGAGGAATGTGGAGCAGTGCAGAGACATGGAATTGAAGTGGTAGATCAAAAACTGACTGCAGCAATGGTTGTACTCAATTTGGCCCTACCACATATTTTAGCACAATCTTTTAAATCGAATGCTTAACCCCTTAACGACCCTTGACGGTCATAGTACGTCATGGGTCGATCTGAGTTAACGATCCATGATGTGCTATGACTGTCATGGAATTCCGTGTTCTCCCCGCGGCTGCATGCCGTTCGGGGAGTCCGGAACCATAAATTAAAAAAAAGCTCCGTGGTCCTTAAGTGACCACGATGTGCTGCGCTGCCGGTCGTTAAGGGGTTAATCTCTGAAGATGCTGTCTCTGAAAAAGTGTTATTTGTTGCTCTTACAGCTGCTAGAAGAGTGGGGAAAACTCAGGCCTGATCTATTCAGGCTCCATTATTATTATTCAAGTCTGGTTCTGTTACTCTTACAATTTCTCTTTAGTTCTTGCCACTGGTACTTAAAGAGTTAAATACTTAACTGGGGGTGTACTAAAATGATTCCTCACTTAAATAGGTACTAGAACAGGTATTCTTTTTGTTGCCCATGCCTAATCCCTATGTACTGCTATATACTCTGAAAATGTTTCCATTATTTCCACTTGTGCCAAGGTGAGAGTGGTGGAGAAGTGTATTTTCATTTTGGGGCATTTCATTCCTCTGCCCCTTGTTTCTCACCACATACTAAAAGGCACAGTGACAAACATTACTGCATTTTCCTCTGTACTGGAGCAGACTGTGGCTTGCTGGCTTTAAAGTCTTAATCATAGTGGAATTAAAAGTTGTCCCCCATAGTTGGATTGCCTAAGGCTGCTCATCCCTGCTCTAGTACACATCCTGGTGTACAGGAGCAGGAGTATCAATCCAATTACCCACTGCAGAAGATGAGGTGTGCTGGTGCAACTGTACTTTTCTTCATTTGTAATCCAAATAGAAACTCCCAGGTGAGGGTGTATCCTTGTTTTCCTATGGAGGAAAAGTCTTTATGATATACACGTTTTTCATTTACTACTCCCTTAAATTGGGGTTTCTTTGTTTGTTTCCTATGTCAGTTGGTTTACCCCAGAATTGTTCCACTTTCTTCATGCAAATGGCCCATTAAGTATCAGACTCTAAAAGTGGAGTGAGTAAACAGATGTGCTTTAACTTTTCACATCTGACAGAGTGCAGGATCTGGAATACTGATGTCATTCCTTTATGCACTAAAACCATGCCAATCAGTAAAAATTAAAATGCAAAAGTGGCAATGGCTCATACAATAAGTGCAGCTCTGAAACAGATATGCTCAGTGGTATGTCTCCTGCACACAGCCAGTGTGCATTTTGTGTAGGCAGGCATCCAGCAAAATTGCCCTTTTACCACAGCAAACCATCTTTGTTCCAGTTCAAAAATATAAAGCATTTGTTTAAATAAGTTCCAGAGTGACACAGCCAGTGTGTGTTTTGTGTAGGCTAGGCAGACATCCAGCAAAAGTGCCCTTTTGCCACAGCAAGTCATCTTTGTTCCAGTTTAAAAATAATAGGGATTTGGTTAACTAAGTTCCAGAGTGACGCAGCCAGTGTGCATTGTGTGTAGGCTAGGACGGCATCCTAAAAGTGATATCCATGATTCATCCATAGTACCATAAGGATAAAGCTCCACCTTACCCTGTGTTACAGCGTACCTTGGTTTCAGCGTCATCTACAGGCATGAGGCTTCAAGCATACAGCAGGCCTCTGTTTTATGTGTTTTCTTCCTGTAGTCTCCTCCTACCTACTTCCTACTTCCTCCCTCTTAGCTGCTCCTCCTACCTACTTCATGTGGAGGGGTTTAAAAGGCAGACTGAGTACTGACTCAGTTGCCCTTGCGTTGTTGTTCATAGCAGTTCTATTACCTTGGGCTCTGTGTGTTACGGTTTTCAGACACTCAGACAGTGGTAGATAAAATAAATGGAGTTTTATTAAGTAAATGAAGAACAAGGTCGCCACTGGGGCGGTACTGGCATAACAGAATAAGACAGCGATACCTGGTGCAACAGGTAATACTAAACAAGTATGGAAGCACCAAACAGGTCACAGGAGGTTAATAGTACTGATTATCAGTCTCAAATGTGGTGTTAGGCATGCCCTTGGTGCTGCATATAGCTATGTGTGCTGTAAGGTAGCACCCAAGTCCATTCACTGTGTAGAGCTGTAGTATAAAGTTCTGACTGAACGGGAACTGCAAGTGATAAGGAGATTACAGTATAGTGATTGCGTGAGCCAATAGCCCCCATGGGCGTAACCAGAGACTACAGTATCGTGATTGCGTGAGTCAATAGCCCCCACGGGCGTAACCGGAGACTACAGTATCGTGATTGCATGAGTCAATAGCCCCCACGGGCATAACCAGTGACTACAGTATCGTGATTGCTCGAGTCAATAGCCCCCACGGGCGTAACCGGAGACCACCAGAATAGTGTTTACTTGTGCTGATGGCCCTAGCGCGGGCGTAACCGGAGACTACTGGGTACTGCTTGCTAACAGCCACGGGCGTGACGTAACCGCTGCTCAGTCACAGAGAGCCGCCGACTACTAAGGCCCGCAAGCGGCTGGCTCACAGAGACAGCGGACAGGCTTAGGCAATAGGTGGAAAAGTAGCAGTAATCGGATGCACAACACCAGTGTCTCAATAGCAGGAATTGACTCAGCACAGTAAGGTCTGGACTCAGCACACGAAGGCAGAAAATGGAAGACTCATCAATGGCTCAGCAACTGACAAGCGGAGGCTCAGTCACACTATGCAGTATCAGAATGTCGCCGAGGCGACAACGGAATCGTCCGTCAGCAACGCAGGAGCAGGACAAGAGTGCTCGGTAGTCAGCCAGGCCGGATCAGGATACACAGGAGATTCGCAGACAAACCGGTTCGGTAACGGAGGAGGGTCGTCAGCCAGGCCGGGTCAGATGCCATAGGAGATTCGCAGACAAGCCGGATCAGGAACAAGCAGGAAGTCAGCCAGGCCGGGTCAATCACGGAACAGGAACACAGGAACGTTGTCGGGCAAGCCTAGTCGGTACACTGGATCACGATACAGAATACAGCAACGCTGGCTAGGAAACACCACGAAAGGGCACCTGACAGGTGCCAGTGACCGGATTATAATGGATAACCAGGGGCGGGCCAACACAGCTCAACCAATCCGGGAGCAGCACAGTTGAGAGTGACTGGAAGATCACAGGGACCGTGATAGTACCCCCCTCTCAAAGACCCCCTCTCCCTGCCGGAGGCCTAGGTTTCTGAAGGTATTTAGAGTGGAAGTTGCGCAACAGTCTGGGCGTGTGTAGGTCCTTCTGATCTACCCAGGACCGTTCCTCAGGGCCATACCCTTTCCAATGTACCAAATATTGCAACTTCCCCCTAAATCTCCTAGAATCAATGATACTCTGAACCTCATATTCCTTCTGGCCCTGAACGTACACCGGCCCAGGAAATATTGGAGTGGTAGTGTAACGGTTGCAAACCAATGGTTTTAAGAGGGATACATGGAACACATTATGTATGTGCATAGATGCTGGCAGTTCCAATGCATACGAGACTGGATTCACCTTGCGGATGATTTTAAATGGACCAATGAACCGAGGTGCCAGTTTATTGGAGGGCACCTGTAACTTAAGATTTCTGGAGGAAAGCCACACTCTATCCCCCACCTGGAAGGAGACCGCTGGCAGCCTTCTACGATTAGCATGCTTCTGGTAGCACTGAAATGACTGGCTGAGGGTCCTCTGCACCTGTGCCTAAGTGGAACGGAGCTGCTCAATATGCTCATCCAGAGCTGGAATTTATTGTGCCTGGAATGAGTCAGGGAGTAGACAGGGCTGGAACCCATAGTTAATGAGAAAAGGGGAACTCCTGGACGATGAATTAACTGCACAATTCCTGGCAAACTCCGCCCAAGGCAACAGGTCGGCCCAATTGTCATGATGATCGGTTACAAAACAGCGCAAGAACTGTTCCAGACCTTGATTGGCACGTTCAGCGGCTCCATTAGTCTGGGGGTGATATGCGGAAGAAAACGACAACTGGATGCCCATCTGCCCACAGAATGCCCTCCAAAATCTGGACACAAACTGGCTACCACGGTCAGATACAACCACTCTAGGCACCCCGTGCAAGCGAAACACTTCCTTAGCAAATACCGCCAACTCCTGAGCCGATGGAAGCCCAGGAAGGGGCACAAAATGAGCCATTTTTGAGAACCTATCAACCACCATAAGGATAAATGTGTACCCTCTGGATGCTGGCAATTCTCCCAGAAAGTCAATGGAAATATGGGACCATGGGCGGTCGCCATTAGGTACTGGTTGAAGCAGACCTACTGGAAGATGCCTGGGTGTCTTGGCACGGGCACATGTGGCACTGGCTGCAGTAAAAGCAGAGCAATCAGCCCTAAGGGAAGGCCACCAAAACAACTGGGAAAGCGACCAACAAAGCTGATCCCATCCAATTTGCCCAGCCGCCTTAGATGAGTGGTAGGTTTCCAATAGACGGGTACATAATGGATCATCGACAAAGCACTTGCCAACTGGAGTTTCTGGAGGAGCCCTAGTCTGTGGGCCAAAATTTTCTCCCCCAGTGGCGAAGTGATACTAGTGCGAATAGTGGCCAGAATACAATCTGGCTGAATGATGGGTACTGGTTCCTCCTCCCGCTCAATGTCTGAGACAAACTGTCTGGACAAAGCATCCGCCCTGACATTCTTGGACCCCGGCAGGTAAGAGACCACGAAGTTGAACCGGGACAAGAAGAGCGCCCATCTGGCCTGACGTGAGGAGAGCCTCTTAGCCTCCGAGAGATATGTTAGATTCTTGTGGTCCGCCAGAATTAGTACTGGTGTCTTAGTACCTTCCAATAGGTGACGCCACTCCTTGAGTGCCAGAAAGATAGCCAAGAGTTCCCTGTCACCAATCTCATAATGGCTCTGGGAGCTGGACAGCTTTTTTGAAAAGAACCCACAAGGTCTTAATGTACCACCTCCCACCGGGCATTGGGAGAGTACTGCCCTGACCCCAACCTCAGAGGCATCAACTTCAAGGGTAAACGGCAGGGCTGGGTTAGGGTGGGACAGCACTGGAGCAGCAGCAAAGGCAGATTTCAGTGTCTCAAACGCGTTCTCAGCTGCCTCAGACCATTGAGGAGTAGCGCCCTTATGAGTTAAATCAGACAATGGTTTCACAATCGTGGAAAAGTTTTGAATAAATTTCCTATAATAGTTGGCAAAGCCCAGAAAACGATGAATAGCTTTTAACCCTTTAGGACGAGGCCATTGTAGGACAGCTGCCAACTTCTCTTGGTCCATGGCAATGCCATCCTTAGAGATTACGAACCCTAGGAAGGGCACCTGGGATCTGTGAAATTCGCACTTCTCAAGCTTACAAAACAATTTATTTTTGCGTAGTCGAGTCAAAACCTTAGAAACATCCTTGATGTGTTGGGTAAGGTTGTTAGAGTGAATCAATATGTCATCAAGATATACCACAACACAGGACTGAAGCATGTCCCTAAGGATGTCATTAATAAGCTCCTGAAATACCGCAGGAGCATTACATAGGCCGAATGGCATTACCAGATATTCGTAATGCCCAGATCTGGTATTAAATGCCGTCTTCCACTCATCACCAGCCCTGATTCTAATCAAGTTGTAAGCAGACCGGAGATCGAGTTTAGTAAAGACGGAAGAGCCCTTTAACCTGTCGAATAGCTCGGTAATGAGTGGAATGGGGTAGGCACTTCTGGACATCAGTTTATTTAGACTCCTGTAGTCAATACAAGGCCTGAGCTCGCCATTTTTCTTTTTTACAAAAAAAAACCCGGCACCCGTCGGTGAGGTAGATTTACAGATAATCCCTCTTTTAAGGGCATCCTCAATATATTCCTCCATAGCCCTATTCTCTTCTACTGACAATGGATAAGTGCGGCCCCTGGGAGGCACCGTGCCCGGGGCCAGATCAATGGCACAATCATAAGGTCTGTGCTGAGGCAGGACTCCAGCCTCTCCCTTACTGAATACGTCTCTGGCGGCAATTTCATCTTTAATGGAATCTGACAGGCCCTGGGCAAAAGCCGCAACTAATGCCTCGTTATTTCAGCCCACCTCCTCTGCCAAGGTTCGAAATTCAATAGCGTAGTCGCCCAAAGTGCGAACTCCCTGTTGTACCTCCAATAACCTCTTGGCAGCAGAGGCGGCTCTACCAGGTACCTCAAATACTCTGCGGAATTGTCTTACAAACTCCCTAAAATTCAGGGTGCAAGGTTTGGCATTCTCCCAGAGAGTATTTGCCCATGATAACGCCTTGCCAGTTAATAAGGAAATCATAAACCCAACCTTGCTTCGATCATTAGGGAATGCTTGAGGTGTGAGCTCAAAGAATATCTCTAATTGGTTAACAAAGCCTCTGCATTGGTTAGGTTCGCCATCATATCGTAAAGGTAACGGCGCCGCCGCCGTGAACTCTCTGGACTGAATGGTTGGGGTAACCGACAGATTCTCCGGTGTTGAGACTGGGGTGACCACCGGATTCTGATTAGGTTTGTCTAGGTGTACCGTTCTCTCGAGTAATGTCTGCATGGCCAGTGCCAACTGGTCGAGGAGCTGCTCGTGAACATCCATTCTCCAATGGATATTCTGGGTACCAGTATCTCCCTTGCTGTCTGAGGTCATGGCCCTTTCGTACTGTTACGGTTTTCAGACACTCAGACAGTGGTAGATAAAATAAATGGATTTTTATTAAGTAAATGAAGAACAAGGTCGCCACTGGGGCGGTACTGGTATAACAGAATAAGACAGCGATACCTGGTGCAACAGGTAATACTAAACAAGTATGGAAGCACCAAACAGGTCACAAGAGGTTAATAGTACTGATTATCAGTCTCAAATGTGGTGTTAGGCACGCCCTTGGTGCTGCATATAGCTATGTGTGCTGTAAGGTAGCTCCCAAGTCCATTCACTGTGTAGACCTGTAGTATAAAGTTCTGACTGAACGGGAACTGCAAGTGATAAGGAGATTACAGTATAGTGATTGCGTGAGCCAATAGCCCCCATGGGCGTAACCGGAGACTACATTATAGTGATTGCGTGAGTCAATAGCCCCCACGGGCGTAACCGGAGACTACAGTATTGTGATTGCGTGAGTCAATAGCCCCCACGGGCGTAACCGGTGACTACAGTATCGTGATTGCTCGAGTCAATAGCCCCCACGGGCGTAACCGAAGACCACCAGAATAGTGATTACTTGTGCTGATGGCCCTAGCGCGGGCGTAACCGGAGACTACTGGGTACTGCTTGCTAACAGCCACGGGCGTGACGTAACCGCTGCTCAGTCACAGAGAGCCGCCGACTACTAAGGCCCGCAAGCGGCCGGCTCACAGAGACAGCGGACAGGCTTAGGCGATAGGTAGAAAAGTAGCAGTAATCGGATGCACAACACCAGTGTCTCAATAGCAGGATTGACTCAGCACAGTAAGGTCTGGACTCGGCACACGAAGGCAGATAATGGAGGACTCATCAATGGCTCAGCAACTGACAAGCGGAGGCTCAGTCACACTATGCAGTATCAGAATGTCTCCAAGGCGACAACGGAATCGTCCGTCAGCAACGCAGGAGCAGGACAAGAGTGCTCGGTAGTCAGCCAGGCCGGACACAGGAGATTCGCAGACAAGCCGGTTCGGTAACAGAGGAGGGTCGTCAGCCAGGCCGGGTCAGATGCCGTAGGAGATTCGCAGACAAGCCGGATCAGGAACAAGCAGGAAGTCAGCCAGGCCGGGTCAATCACGGAACAGGAACACAGGAACGTTGTCGGGCAAGCCTAGTCAGTACACGGTGGATCAGGATACAGAATACAGCAACGCTGGCTAGGAAACACCACGAAAGGGCACCTGACAGGTGCCAGTGACTGGATTATAATGGATAACCAGGGGCGGGCCAACACAGCTCAACCAATCCGGGAGCAGCACAGTTGAGAGTGACAGGAAGATCACGGGGACCTTGATACTGTGTATGACCTGGCTAGTTTTCCATCCAATCTGGTGCTGACCTGTGGCTCTGTCTGATTATTATTTTGTTTATCCCTATAGTGGACACCCAACCTGGTGCAGACCTGTGGCTCTGGCTGACTACCTGAACTGTGTATGACCTGGCTTGTTCTGACTATCCCCTCTGTTGATGACTTGTGGCTCTGTCTGACTACTCTTACATTTTGTTCCTTGTACCTATCAGACACCCAATCTAGTGCGGACCTGGGGAATGCAGGTGAGTCAGCTATTTCCCATTCTGACTGCAGGTGTGAGTCAGAGTTCGCTCCATTCTGACTGCAGGTGTGAGTCAGATATAGCTCCCTACTGACTGAAGGCTTGAGTCGGTACGCCGCCTCCGTCGGATCAAGATCCTGTGTTCCTGTTTCTGCTCCTGTTCCTGCTCATGGCTCCAGCAGAGACTACCAGTGGCTTAGGCCTAGTCTCCAACAGATTGGTCAGGCTCGGCAGCCTACTATTCCTGATATCAGAGCTCGCTGGCCTGTAACCATCTACTTGATCCTGTTGTATATATTGTATATATTTTTCTTACCTTTCGGTTGTCAATAAATTGCATTTAACTATACCGTACCGACTCTTGAACCTCTCTGGGAACCATGGCAGTACGAAAGGGCCATGAGTTCAGACGGTGATAGTAATGCATTTTTTCAAAGCATCCTGGAAAAGATGGAGACACTGAGTCAACGACTCGATCAGTTGTCTTTGGCCATGCAGACAGTCTCGCAGCGCACTGCTAACCTTGAATAAATATGTACTCAACTGGTGGCCCCTCCCAAACCCTCCTGGACACCAGTAGTTACAACCTCTCCTGACGCAGGCATGGTCAAGAGGTTGATAGGTTCCGCTCAGCTCCCACAGCGGTATGGTGGAGATCCATATGTTTGCCATGGCTTTCTTAATCAGCTGGGCATATATTTTGAGTTGGTACCGGATTCTTTTCCTAATGAGCGCAGTAAAGTTGGTATCCTTATATCTCTCCTCATGGGCAGGGCACTGGCATGGGCCAATCCATTATGGGAGACTAACAAACGCATTGTTCACAATTTCTCTGAATTTGTGAAATCATTTAGACAAGTTTTTGATAGTCCACACCACATGGCCTTGGCATCCAAGCATCTTATGACCCTGCGTCAGGGTCACCGCACAGTGGTCAACTTTGAGATTGAGTTCACCCATGCAGCCAAAGTTGAATGAAATAATGAGGCCCTGATGGCCGTTTTTTTAAAGGGCTCAATGATACTATGAAGGATGAGATCGGGGCCCGGGATCTACTTAACGATTTGGACTTACTGATTGAATTTTGTATCCTGGTAGATTCCAGAATCAGAGAACGACCCTCGTTTAAGGAGTAGCTGCGGAGGTCCTGCTTTTTATGCTGGCCCACCCTATCCTCCCTCCCCTCCCATGTGTCCGGGACTGGGTTTTGATGGTAACTAACCTATGCAGGTGGATGCCATAGTCGGGGGAGACCCTTGGCCACTGAGAGCCTGCGGAGGCCTCAAAGGGAGCCGTCTCCTCATGATCCTGATCCACCCTATCCTCCCTCTCCTCCCATGCCTCCTGATCTGGTCTCTGAGAGTGAGGAACCTAGGTTGGTGGGTGTCACTCGGCTTTCGAGAGAGGAGAGGGCCTATAGGAGAAGGGAGGGCCTGTAACTGTACTGTGGGAAGGCCGGTCATTTGTCGCGGGCATGTCCTATTTGCTTGAATTCTAAAGTCGGTCGGAGACAGATGATAGGGGGCATTTCATTGTCTCCAGAGAATCTTTCGGAAAAGCCTGTGTTAAAGGTCTGCATTTATTGGGCTAATAAATCCGCCTCAGTTCCAGCTTTACTGGACACTGGGGCAGCTGGTTGCTTTATTGATGAGGAATTTGCAGCCAAAAAGAATATTCCATTGTTGCCTCTTGTTTCCCCGCTGGCCGTTTAGGCTATTGATGGCAGACCATTACAGCCTTCACACATCACTCATGAGACCGCCTTGCTAACCATGAGAGTGGGAGCCCTGCATACGGAAACCCTGAAGTTTCAGGTAATTAATTCTCCACATCATGCTATGGTCCTGGGGTTTCCTTGTGTACAGAGATATAACCCCAGGATAGATTGGCACACTAGTGAAGTTGAATCCTGGTCTGCACAATGCAAAATGCCTTGTCTATCGTGTCCTGTAAGAGTCACTCAAGCTTTGACTCCCCTCCTTCCCGAGGAGTATACTTCATTTATTGATGTTTTCAGTGAAAGTCAAGCCGAGGTTCTTCCTCCACATAGACCATATGATTGTTTGTTGGAATTGTTGCCTGGTACTAACCCTCCTAGGGGCCCTACTTACCCCTTGTCTGTGGAGGAGAATAAGGCAATGGTGAAATACGTGTCTGATGCGCTGGCCAGAGGCATTATTCATAAATCCACATCCCTCGCTGGTACTGGATTTTTTTTGTCAAGAAGAAGGACGGAGAGTTACGTCCATGTAGTGCCTTTCGTGTTCTGAATAAGATTTTGGTAAAGAATGCTTATCCTATTCCCCTGATCACTGAACTCTTTGACCGGGTTAAAGGCTCAAAAATATTCACAAAACTTGATTTGAGAGCCGCATACAACTTCGGATTAAAGAAGGGCACGAATGGAAGACATCATTCAATACCCGGAGTGGGCACTATGACAATTTGGTCATGCCCTTCGGATTGTGTAATGCTACCCCTGTCTTTCAGAAGTTCATAAATGATGTGCTAAGAGAACTCCTTCAAAGTTGTGTGGTGGTTTATTTTGACAATATCCTTATTCACTCTCCCACAATGGAGACTCATCAGTCTGATGTATCCAGAGTCCTTAGTCTACTTCATGAGAACAAGTTGTTCTGCCAACTCCAGAAGTGTGAATTTCACAAGACCCAAGTTTTATTTCTGGGCTATATAATTTTCACTGCTGGGTTCACCATGGACCCTCAAAAGTTGTCTGCTGTTGTAACTTGGCCACATCCTAAGGGACTCAAAGTGATCCAAAAATTTCTGGGTGTCACAAACTACTGTTGAAAATTCATTAATAATTTGTCCACTTTGGTTAAACCCCTAACGGACATGACTTGTAAAGGGGCTAACACTTCAGAATGGTCACAATCAGCTATTTTGGCTTTTGACAACCTGAAAGCAGTCTTCGCTGCAGGGCCCATATTGGCACACCTCAATCCCTTTCTGCCCTTTACCCTGGAGGTGGATGCCTCGGAGGTCGATGTTGTCTCAGTGCTCAGCTCCTGGTGAGGCGTCACGTCCGTGTGTTCTTTTTGAGAAAACTGTCCAAAGCAGAGATGCTTTATCAGATTGGGGACAGAGAATTGCTGGCCATCGTCCTGGCCTTGAAAGAGCATTTGCTTGAAGGCACTAAAGCTCCTATCCTGATTCTAACTGACCACAAGAATCTCATCTACCTTTCTGAAGCCAAGCGGTTGTCTCCCAGACAGGCCAGATGGGCACTGTTTCTGTCTTGCTTCAATTTGGTGGTTTCCTATCTTCCTGGCTCTAAAAATATAAGGGCAGACGCCTTATCCCACCAGTTTTGTAGCTCATCCCGAGACAAGGTTCCACCCTCTCTGATCTTTCCGGCTGATCGTATCCTCGCTACTATTCAAACCTGTATCACTCCTCCTCTAGGAGAGGAGATTCTAGCGGCACAAGACTCTGCTCCTACTGAGAAACCTGAGGGACGTTGCTTTGTTCCTGCTCAGTTGCGCATTAAGCTGTTGGAAACATATCATGCCTTGAAGGTGACAGGTCACATTGGTCATGACCAACTGATAGGGTCGTGTCACGAGTATTTTGGTGGCCTAGTGTCAGGGCCGATAGTACCGCCTTCATGGCCGCATGTATGACTTGTGCTCAAAACAAGTCTCCTAGACACCTGCCAGTGGGTTTGCTTCAGCCAGTGGCCAATGGGGAATGCCCCTGGTCACATTTATCCATTGATTTTATGGTCGAACTCCTGAGTTCTATGGGTTATACAGTCATTTTAATGATTGTGGACAAGTTTTCAAAGATGGCACACTTTGTGTCACTCAAGGGTTTACCTTCCACGCAGGAATTGGCGGTGGTATTTGCCAGAGAGGTATTTCGTCTTCATGGTTTTCCTATGGTGATTGTATCTGATAGAGGAAGCCAATTTGTGTCCCGATTCTGGAGGTGCTCTTGTGTTCAAATGGGTATTCAACTGGCATTCTCCTCCTTCTATCATCCGCAGTCCAATGGTGTGGCAGAAAGGTTGAATCAAGCTTTGGAACAGATTCTCCACCGCTATATGACCATCACAATAACTGGGCTACCCTGATACCTGGGGCTGAGTTTGCCCGGAATAGTGCTGTTAACTCTTCCACAAACAGTTCCCTGTTCTTGGTTAACTATGGGTTCCAACCCTCGGCTCTTCCTGATACCTTCCAAGCACAAGAAATTCTGGCTCTGGACGAGCATTTAAAGGTGCTCCGTTCCTCTTGGGTACAGGTACAGCATACCCTACGTGATTCCTTGCAGCAACAAAAAAGGCAGGCTGACCGAAGGCGACTACTGGCACCTACCTTTCAGGTAGGAGACAGAGTATGGCTCTCTTCCCATAACTTGCAAGTTGGCTATTCGATTCATTGGTCCCTTTCGGGTGTTGCGCAAAATTAACCCAGTGGCTTATGCATTGGAACTTCCTGCCAACATGTGCATTCACAATGTCTTTCATGTCTCCTTGCTAAAGTCCTTGGTCTGCAACTGGTATACTTCAGCTCCTGTCCGTCCTCCCCCGTGAGCGTTGCAGGTCACGATGAATATGAGGTCCAAACCATTCTGGACTCTCGTGTGAGTAGAGGGCGTTACAATATTTTATTCATTGGAAGGGCTATGGTCCTGAGGAGCACTCCCGGATACCTGCCAGTGATGTCCATGCTCCATTACTGGTACGCAGGTTTCGTGCTTAATTCCCTGACAAACCCTGTCCGGCTCCATGGAGGGGGGGGGGCTTTGAGTGGGGGTACTGTTACAGCTTACCTTGGTTTCATCGTCATCTACAGGCACGAGGCTTCAAGCATACAGCAGGCCTCTGTTTTATGTGTTTGCTTCCTGTAGTCTCCTCCTACCTACTTCCTCCCTCTGAGCTTCTCCTCCTACCTACTTCCTGTGGAGGGTTTAAAAGGCAGACTGAGTCCTGACTCAGATGCCCTTGCATTGTTGTTCATAGCAGTTCTATAACTTTGGGCTCTGTGTATGACTCCCTATAGTAGACACCTAACCTGGTGCAGACCTGTGGCTCTGGCTGATTACCTGAACTGTGTATGACCTGGATTGTCTGACTACCACCTCTGGTGCTGACTTGTGGCTCTGTCTGACTACTCTTACATTTGTTCCTTGTACCTAGCAGACAGCCAATCTAGTGCAGACCTGGGCCTCTAGTAGACCAGCTCTGATACTGACTGCACATGAGTCAGCTATCTATTTCCCATTCTGACTGCAGGCGTGAGTCAGAGTTCGCTCCATTCTGACTGCAGGCTTGAGTCGGTACGCCCACTATGTCAGATCAAGATCCTGTGTTCCTGTTCCTGCTCCTGTTCCTGCTCATGGCTCCAGCAGAGACTACCAGTGGCTTAGGCCTAGTCTCCAGCAGATTGGTCAGGCTCGGCAGCCTACTATTCCTGATAGCAGAGCTCGCTGGTCCTTAACCATCTGCTTGTTCCTGCAGTATATATTGTATATATTTTGCTTATTGCATTTTTAAAAGCATGGCAAATTCAGACAAATAATTCGGTTTTTACCCGAATTTCGTCCTAATCGAACGGGGCTGGTCCGAATTTTAGATCCATTGAATTAAAAAAAAAATTGCCCTAAAACGAATTTTAACAATTTTTTTTTTGCCGTGCACAAGTCTAGTGCAAGCTTCAGTGTAACAAATCTGTATAGCCACTACCTGGTGGTGTCCACATATTCAGTCACTATTATATAGATCTACCGGCTTTGTAGGAGTGTTAGGGACCAGAAACTAGACAGACACAAAAATACAAGAGAAGGAAAGGCAGTGGTAATCAACAACAGAGCACTGGAGTACCTGAGGCAGCAGTAGTTTACAGCAGAGCAGCTCAGTCAAACTATGACAAGGAGGCTGTTTTTGACCCCAAAGTCTCAGAAACAGCTTTGTGGTCCAGCCTTTATGTTTAGCTTATTCTCTCTAATGGTGTGGACCCTGAAGGGCATTTTTATTTTTTATTATTTATTATTTTATAACATTGATATTTTTCTTATTTTAAACAAAACACATGAGATTTCTGTAATTTTCCTTCCAGTTTCAGTGTAGCACTCAGACATTTTATTTTCAGAGTTGTTTTTGCCAGTAATAAATAGTATTTCATGTATTTTAATTAAATAGCAATTTTCTGTTGAGATCCCCAAATGGTATCATTCCTATCCTATCACTTACTATGATAGGTCTGCCATAGAGTGCATTTTAAAGAGGAACTATCACCCCTCAATAATTAGGCATATGGTGATATGCTTAGAAACAGTGCTATTATCACTCATAAGTACTGCATTATGGAGAGATCCTTCTTCTTCTGAGACTGAAGTCCAGGCCTCTTGCATTAGAGGCATCTGTGCATCTGTGCCATCAGTCCCTTCCTGTTAACTTAAGGTTCCATGAAGGAGACCGGGAAGGACAGTGCAGACAAGCAGATGTCTCTGAGACAAGATTATCACGGTGCCCGTGCTATTGCTGGCAAAATTCTGACAGTGCTACTTCCTGATACCTTTTTATTGGTTGGTGTGGTTTTGCTCCGCCCAGTACTAGCCCTTATATACTGAGCCCTGTCACTTCTCCGGTGCCCTTTCGTGGTGTTCCCATTGCTAAGCACTTGCGCCAGTATTTTGTGTGATTCCTGTGTTTGACCTAGACTGCCTGACTACTCTGCCTGTATACGTTCCTTCTCTGTGTACCGACCCGGCCTGGCTAACGTTCCTGCTCTGTGTACTGACCCAGCCTGGCTGACGTTTCAGCTCTGTGTACCGATCCGGATTGGCTGACGTTTCAGCTCTGTGTACCGATCCGGATTGGCTGACGTTCCTGCTCTGTGTAGTGACCCGGCCGGCTGACGTTCCAGCTCTGTGTACCGAACCGGTTATGGCGGACATTCCTGCTCCGTGTATCACTCAGGTCCGGCCCAATGCTTCATCCGGTATCCGGCTAAGGGCTGTCATCCGGTGTCCTTTCTGTCTATGGACAGATTCTCATCTTTAATACGATCAGAGAGTCCCTGACCAAATACTGACACCAGCGCCTCATTGTTCCAGCTTACCTCTGCTGCCAATGTACGAAATTCAATAGCATAATCCGCAACTGTACGAGAACCTTGTTGGATTTCCATTAATCTTTTGGCAGCAGAGGCGGCTCTTCCTTGGACTTCAAACACTTTACGAAAGGCACGCAAGAACTCCCTGAAGTTCTTTGTGCATGGTTTGGCTGATTCCCACAAGGGATTGGCCCATGCCAAAGCTCTGCCCATCAGCAAAGAAATCATAAAGCCCACCTTACTTCGGTCACTAGGAAAGGCTTGAGGAGTTAACTCCAGAAAAATCTCCAATTAGTTAATAAACCTTCTACACAGGGTGGGTTCGCCATCATATCTTAGAGGTAATGGAGTGGTGGCAGTTAACACTCTGCTCGAGCTAGCTTGCATCAGGGATTGAGTGTCACGGATTTGAAGACTCTCAGACTTAAGGTTTGGTAAAATAACTTAACTTTATTAAAAGTTAAAGGCAGTCCCCGTAGGGTAAACATACATAACAATACAACAGTAATATAACATATAATAGGTTCTACCGGCCTTGCCTAAATACCGGGCAAGGCAACCCAAGTGACAGTTTTAATGACAGGCTCTACCGGCCTTGCCTATACCGGGTAAGGCAACCGTGAAATGACCTATACCGGTTCTACCGGCCTTACCAATACCGGGCAAGGCAGCCCCCACGGAATGCTGAATGTAGGCTCTACCGGCCCTGCCAATACCGGGTAAGGCAACCTTAAAGATGGTGAATTACAAGGTTCTACCGGCCTTACCAATACCGGGCAGGGTAGCCCAAAGGAGTACTGGAGTAGGCTCTATCGGCCCTGCAAATACCGGGTGAGGCAACCTACAGGATGGGATCGTCAAGGTTCTACCGGCCTAACCAATACCGGGCAGGGCAGCCTGAGCGAGTAGACCAGCTGTCAGGTGACTAAGACAGCATAGAGCATAAGTATAGAGGTCTTACTCAGCAGGAGTCTATTGCCAGGGATACTCAGACAACTGCAAGGAAGTGGACAGCGACTGATCACAGTACTGGATGTTCAGGAGCAAACCAACGTCTGCACGTTGGGACTAATGGTAATAGCGCCACCAGGTTTAATGCAGCAAACCAGCGACCGCACGCTGGAACCAACAATGTATATCGCAACCAGGTTAGTGGAGTAAACCAGCGTCCGCACGCTGGGACCAACAACATATATCGCAACCAGGTTTAGTGGAGCAAACCAGCGTCCGCACGCTGGGACCAACAATGTATATCGCAACCAGGCTTAGTGGAGCAAACCAGCGTCCGCACGCTGGAGCCAATAATGTATCTCGCAACCAGTTTAGTGGAGTAAACCAGTGTCCGCACGCTGGGACCAACAATGTATATAGCAACCAGGTTTAGTGGCGTTAACCAGCGTTCGCACGCTGGGACCAACAATGTATATCGCAACCAGGCTTAGTGGAGTAAACCAGCGTCCGCACGCTGAGACCAACAATGTATATTGCAACCAGGTTTAGTGGAGTAAACCAGCAAAGTATGATCAGCAGCGAGAAGAACAATGTCGCCAGGGCGACAGCTGGAGCAGTAGATTCAGGAACTCAGTAAGATTAACCCGCGAGGTGCTGGAACACAGGAACACTGGAACTCTGGAACACAGGAACACTAGCATACAGGAACACTGGAACACAGGATCAGCAAGTACAGCAGGAACAGCAGGAACAGGCCCAGAAGCCTGACAAGCAGGTCAGGCAGAGTGGAGTCAGAAACACCATGAAAGGGCAACCTGGAAGTGCTCAGCCTGGGTTTAAAAAGGCTGTGTGAAGAGGGCTAATCACAGACAGCCAATCATGATACTCAGCAAGTGACTGACACTGAACAGCACCAATCACGGCCACAGTGATATTGAGCTCCCGGTGTCTTAACGGGGGAGACCACAGGGGCTTGTACTGGTTTATCTAGATGAGCGGTGCACTCCAGTATTGTTTGTACAGCCAATGCCAACTGGTCCAAACGCTGCTCATGTAAATCCATCCTTCAATGGATACTTTGTGCATTACCTTCACCTGTACTGTCTGAGGACATGGCCCTTTCGTACTGTAACAGTTTTATGCACACTCAGACACAGTAGGTTTAGATAAAACACAGCTTTATTGAAAAAAACACAGAAAAAGAATAACCCTCGCGGGTCCAGTAATATATGTACACGATATAGTACTGACACAGGTTAGGTTACAGTAATCAATACCCACATGGGTCCAGTATAAATATATAACAGTAATAATATTATACTGACACAGGTCAGGTATAGTTCGTGTGATTCCCAAATGAGACAGCAGTGAAATGATTGCTATTAGGCCAGGAGGACAGACAGGTCCTAATAGCGCGAGGCCCAAAGGACACTCACTACGCAGAGAGTGACACAATAGCGACTAAGGCCATAGGAGTAAACGGAGGCCCAGGACGAGCGGTAGACTGCTGGAGCAGTAACGGAGGACTGCAACTGTAGGCACAGAATGACACCCAACTGAGGCTGCAATGACACCCAACTGTCGACTGCCAGATAGTGAGAACAGCCAGAGGCGCCCAGGAATAGACCAACCTCGGCTTGCAGCAGTAAAAGGTTAAGCGTACCATGGTGCAACCATATGGATCTACCACACCGGGGTGTCGGATCACGAGACACAATAGGTGACCGGGTCACAGTAACAAGGCTGCCTGAGCAGCAACGAGGCAACAGAGGATCTGTTCGTAGACAGAGAGGACACCGGATGACAGCCCTTAGCCGGATACCGGATGGAGCAGTGGGCCTGACCTGAGTGATACATGGAGCAGGAATGTCCGCCAAAACCGGTTCGGTACACAGAGCTGGAACGTCAGCCGGGCCGAGTTGGTACACAGAGCAGGAACGTCAGCCAATCCGGGTCATACACAGAGCAGGAACGTCAGCCAGGCCGGGTCGGTACACAAAGCAGGAACGACAGCCAATCCGGGTCGGTACACAAAGCAGGAACGGCAGCCAATTCGGGTCTGTACACAGAGCAGGAACGTCAGCCAGGCCGGGTCGGTACACAGAGCAGGAACGTATACAGGCAGAGTAGTCAGGCAGTCCGGGTCATACACAAGGATCACACAAAATACTGGAGCAAGCGCTTAGCAACGGGAACACCACAAAAGGGCACCGGAGAAGTGACTGGGCTCAGTATTTAAGGGCTAGTACTGGGCAGAGCAAAGCCACACCAACCAATAAAAAGGCATCAGGAAGTAGCACTGTGAGAATTTTGCCGGCAATAGCACGGGCACCGTGATAAAGATGTCTGCTCGCAAGCCTAGCTGCCGGTCTCAGAAGAAGAAGGATGTTTTTATAATGTGGTAC
Source organism: Rhinophrynus dorsalis (assembly GCA_037306005.1). Lineage (NCBI taxonomy): Eukaryota > Metazoa > Chordata > Amphibia > Anura > Rhinophrynidae > Rhinophrynus > Rhinophrynus dorsalis. The sequence goes on from CM074718.1 coordinate 649,394,705, forward strand.
TTGTGAACGATAATAGCACTGTTTCTAGCACATTGCCATATGCCTAATTATTGGGAGGGACTTTATTTAGGGTGATAGTTCCACTGTAAGAAAGAAATTGTAAATTAAATACCAGTTTTATATATATATATATATATATATATATATATATATATATATATATATATATAATATATATATATATATATATATATATATATATATATATATATATATGTCTGAGCTATAATAACTTTTGAATTGAAAAGTTTACTGTTCCTTTAATGCAGGGGTAGTCAATCTTCTATCTACTGGGGACCACAGCAATTGGCTAATTTGGAATCATGAATTAATTAATTAATATGTTTATTTATATAGCGTCACAAGTGTACGCTATGCTGTACAATTATGGTGATTGTAGCCTACAGCAGTTGGAGGGCCAAAGGTTAGCTGTTTCTGGTTTAATACATTAGGTGCATTAGGGGCAACAAGAGCTCAAATAACAATTCATAGGAACAACATAGTTTGTACATTGAAAAAAGCACTCTTCTGAATGTATCACTAATAAAAATGAGGATGCATGTTCTATACTGCTTTGATGTTAAGCTAATACATTATTCTTAAACTGCTTTTGCAAATGTCATTCATTTTACTTTCAAATATTTTTATCATTAGATTAAAATTCAATTTTCTCTTCTATTGAGGAATATTATATTTCTTCAACAATTTCCAAATGCATTTTTTTTTCTAGGAAGCAAATGCATCTATGTTATATTCATCTCAAGCTCCTGATATACTTCAATTTCCATGGAAATGTGAACCATATAAATAATGACTTGGAAAATTATACAGGGTCTGACGTGGTATAAATGTGAGAGACAGTCTGTGCACTCAGACTACTGATCTCAGACTACATTTCTTTAATATGTTCCTGTTCTGGAAATAGAATGGTGTTCACAGTTAAAGAGATATTAATGCTAAAACTTTATAACGCCTTGGGTGATTTTGAAACATCTTTCAAAATCATCTGTATTTATGTTAGCTGTTCCGTGCTTAAAAGTTTTACTTTATGAGCTATATAGCTTTAATTATTTGTCAGTTTATACAAATTAAGCAGTTCTGGAAATGGCTAACAGAGAAAAGAAAGATAACCCTGCCTAACTAGCACACCTTAAAGGGATAGTAATACTTAAAACGTAAAAAAAAATATGTTGTAGGGTTTATCCCCCTGAGTAAAACAAGAGTACTCCCACTGTAGAGAGGTGTTTTATTCAAAAGTTATTAATTTTCAAAGTTGAAGTTTTTAGATGCAATATCATAGTGGCCTGAAATTGTACAGTGGCGCTGTTGCTACACGATCCTATGGACAGCTCTGGTCCAGGGACCATAAATCTCCATAGGATGGTGTAGCAACAGCGCCACTGTACAATTTCAGGCCACTGTGATATTGCATCTAAAAAATTCAACTTTGAAAATTAATAACTTTTGCATGAAACACCTTTCAGCAGTGGGAGTACTCTTGTTTTACTCAGGGGGATAAACCCTACAACATATTTTTTTTTTTTACATTTTAAGTATTACTATCCCTTTAAATACTCTAGAAGAAAATGAAATACATAGGCCTGGGATAGAAAGTAGAACTTTACTTTGTTAAATCCCTACCTAAGATACCGGGGCACAATCCGGTTTGCCATGAATTAACAAAACAATAAAAATTAAAACTTGGCTTTTATTAATCCCTACCTAAAATACCAGGGACAAACTGGCTTGCCATATATTAACAAAACAAAATAAAAGGAGAGGTTAAAAATAAAATTTCTACCTAACAGAGGACTCTATCCTAGGATAGCGTCTGCCTAAATAATTTTCTCAGACTCCGTTCCTATCTATATTCTGAATCGTAAGCTGGCTATCTGCCTAAACTACAACACAGCTAATGCCGAGTCTCATTCAATATGGGTAGATTCTTAAATAGTCTGCTATATTCTATTAACTCATAATATAAATGCTGATTACAAATTTGCGGCTCTTTTGTTACTTAATAACACTCATATAGCAAAGCAAGGGAACAGACTTTACAGATACACGCCTGACGTGCGTTTCGAGATTGCCTTCGTCAGAGGAGTATTATTTATTTGTCAGTTTATACAAATTAAGTAGTACTAGAAATGGCTAGCTAGTCTGGTGTGTCAGATACTAACATTCTTTAATCCTGAGTAGTTGAACCTGTTAATGATGGGTGATGTGCCAGGACCATCATAGGAATCTGTCCTTTAAGGACAGATGACGGTCCTTATTCTGTTTTGTCTACTGTGTGACAAGATGGCTGCCCTCTGATGCATGAGAGAAGATGAAACTAACTTACAGTTAGTAGACTCTGACAGTAGCTGAACTCAGACAACACCACATGGGGGGAATGGATCCTTTATGAAGTCTTTATTATCAGGTACACGCATAAACATAATCTGGATGTCCTGAAATTGTCTGGTTTGCAAGCACACTTTTTTAGACCATTCCAATGAAGACATTCGTTTTAAATAACGCAATGGCGGCTCTGCTGCAGAGCCTCCATGTCAGCTGACACGGATCTCCTGCTGACAGCTTTACAAACTTTGAATGCAGATATCTCTCAAACCATAGCGGTTTGAGAGATACATTTTGTTGCATTCAGTTCAACTTTTTCAGCTCAACACAATGCAAAATATTTTTACTTGGACATTACTAACACTTTAATGTCTTGAGTGCTAGAACCGTCTGTTATGCATAGTATTCAAGACTGTAATCAGAGAAAAAAGGAAGAATTAGCAACATATCTTATTATTTATCCCCTCAAGGACCAGGTGGTGAGCAATGCAGCACTTTGCAATGCATTGAACACCTGCCTAGGCCTTAACCCTTTGAGCGTCAGAGGGGTGTGCAGTGTGTGCTTCACAACGTATTGCACACTTTTGTCTCTCAATGGGTTAAATGGTTATAAACATTAATAGACTGTAGTATAAATCATCCTTTGGTTTGAGTACAGTATAATAATTTTTTTTGTGCCTTTGCTAGATTCATTTAATTATGTACAATCAGTGCATTTTATTCAAGAGTAGATTATTATTATTATTATTTATTTATATAACGGCAACTAATTCCGCAGCGCTGTACAATAGGGAATAGACATATAGAGATATTAAATAGTACAAATCAGATGTGGAGAACAGAAGTATCAGAGGGCCCTGCTGGTGAGAGCTTACAGTCTAAGGATCAGTGCTCAATACATATTCAAAAATATAATTTAACGTAGATATTTCCCAACAGGGTAAATAGAGGGTTGAAGTAGGTGAAACAGGTCAGGGATATGGGGAATTTATATTGGCTTTGTGGGTTTATGGGAAGAGGAGGAGTGGAGGTTAAGACAGAAAGTAGTCACTCATGGGGGAAGATGGAAATAACAAAATATGTGAATAGCTCCTTGTTATTGAATGCTGCAATATTAAGTGAGTACACTAAGATGTGATAAATGCACTAAGATGTGATAAAGAGGTGATAAAGCAGAGATTACTTCTCCAGTGATATCACTTCTCCCAGTACTAGGTTATTCTGCGGAACCAATGCACTAATATTTCTCCAACTTAGTGCATAGGCTCTATAGAATAACATGGGAACTGGAGAAGTGATATCACCGCATAAGTATCACCCCTTTATCACTCCTTGGTGCATAAATCCCATGGCACTATTCTCTGCATCCAGCATGAAGGTTGCCTCTTATCTCCAAGAAGCACTGCAGGAATACGTTTGGTGGGGAGCTATGTGTTGGAGGTGGTGTTGAAGGCCTCATAATACTGGCGGCTGAATCCCTAGGAGTGAGTGATTCCTTCACACAGACCTCTTAACTGTTTCTGTTGTCGGTCTCCAGCTTCTGACTCCACAAGGGATCAAACATGTTATAGTTCATAGTAATGAAAGATTTAGGTTCAGTGGATTAGTAACTACAGTTGCAAAGGCCATTTCCCAATAAATATTTATAGTAATTATTTAGATATGTAGAAGAACTTTTAAAATGTATTAATTAAGAGTTCAAGTAAATACATCATTCAACAGAGAAGAATTGTTTTTCCAGACTAGAAATAGATGTTTCAGCCAAAAATATCACTTTTTAACTACCATTCTTTACCACAAGAGGAAAATTATTATCAGCTTTATTTAACCTTCTTGTTTTTTTTCAACAAATTGGGAGCATTAGAGATGAGTGGACTGGTCCCAGTGCTGTTTGGTTAATTCAGGATCACTGAAGTCAAATTCAATTGATCGCTATGCAAAATTGTTTTTAAAAAGTGCAAAAATTAGATGTTTGACATAACAAGGTAATCAGACATTAATAGTTGAAATGAACGAAGTAGCCATATGAGGATCACAGACAGGTTTGGCAAGAAAAACACCAGTTGTGATTGCTGCAAAACCAAACCATTGAGAAAAATATTGCTCATCTATAGAGAACATAGATTATCAGATATCAGAATAATATGTTGGTCATTTATAAGAATACAATAACATAGGCACCACTAGGGCTATAGCCCTACCCACTTTGAGCTGAGGATGATGGGATGATGGGAGTTCTAGTTTAACCAAAGCATATGCAAAAGATGGAGTGTAGCATGTGTCACACTTATGCTTTAAACTGTTGCATTATGGGTCAGTGGGATGTCTTTGCTTTCCTTGTCTCTCACACCTCCCAACCAAAAAATGAATTTCTTGGCCTTTGTCCAAATAATAAATATTAAAATGCAAGGAGTTATTATGAAGTCACTTGAAGCACACGTAGTAGACCATTCAAATGAAGTATTTTTTTCTAAATAGAGCAATTTCAGCTCAGCTGAAGAGCTGCAGGACGGTCTCCGGACCGGGATCTCCTTCTGTAAGCTAGACAGTGACATCATTGCAAGGGGAGAGAAGAGGGAACTTTGTAAGCTTACATCTCTCAAACCCTTCGGACTGGACACAATTAATTTTTTTTTACTATGTACAGTATTAAATGAGGTCATACATCTGGGCATATTATTTTAACCTAACATAGTAACATAGTAACATAGCTAAGAACAAGAGGTCATCCATTAAGACTTGAGGAAAGGCGATTTCGACTAAAACACAGGCAGGGATTCTTTACAGTAAGGGTGGTAAGGCTATGGAATTCTTTGCCTCGGGATGCTGTGCTTGCAGATAATGTAACTGCATTCAAAAAAGCAATGGATGCCTATCTAGCACAGAACAATATTGACAGTTATGACAGATGGCTTCAAAGCAAATAGGATATTGAGCCGGGGAACTATTTGACACACTCACACACACACACCTACATTGGAAATTGCTCCAGAGGGCTTTTTTGTTGCCTTCCTCTGGATCAACGGGGGTGTTATTGGCATGGGCTGGACTTGATGGACGCATGTCTTTTTTCAGCCTTATCCACTATGTTACTATGTTACTATGTATTTTAACCTCTAGGGCCTTACGTAAAAAAAATAAAACATGTACCACAGGAACAAATAAAAATTATCAACATTTACATTCAATTAACCCTTTGAATGCCAGATGAGTATGCAACGCATTGCGTTGCATTGCCCTCTGGCACTCAGATGTTTAAATAGAGGTTTTAAGCCCTTGAATTTGAAAGAGGTCACTTTCACATTGCTAAGCAATAAGTTGGAGAGCATTCAAGGAATTCAAAGTCTCATTGAAATTCATTTGAAGGTTTATTTGTCACCTATAGTGCAGTTGGTATAAACCAGAATTACTCCAATTTTCTTTTGAACACAGGGTTCCAGCTGTTAGTTCATTTCAGGCTACTCTGTGTGTCATCATGCCTTACTAGGTAGCAGTTTCCAATGCTTTATCCTTGAAGGTATCTTTCAAACCTACTTGAGTACAAGTATGCAATAGAAATATATTAACATATCTATATGAAGAGATTTATTTTTCTTGTGTAACAATAGCCTACTGATGCAAGTGTGCCTAAATAGCTGTTGATATACTAATGTTCTGTGTAAAATAATCTATCCTTGAAGCAATTGATGATATAATCCTGCATACACTACATATCACAATCATTCAGTCTGAAAAGAATTCCCAGAAATATTGTGTCTTCTAGTGATGTCATTACAATGGAAAGAGCTAGGGGAAATAGAATAAAGATTTTAATTTAGATACATAGAGTGCTGGACCGTCTGGGATTATTACAAAAAAACAACTGTGTACCACAAGGGGAATACTGAATTCTCTGAATTGCTTCTTGTTGTTTACCAAAACTGAAACACAGGTATGTGAGTGAGGCTAAAAGAGAGAAACTGAGGTAAACATGAAATTATATGTCAATAAGAAAACATATAAATAAGCAAAATAGGACCATCATTCTATACCCTTTTATATATGTGTACCTATCACCTGACAAGTGTATTCAATGTTAAAGTGAATTGTAAACTGCCTACATGTTGACTAGCCATTTGTATGTAATATATTCTCCTTTATTAATAAAGTGCCAACTTATTCTGCAGCCCTGTACAATACAGAATAGCCACACTGAGGTGTAAAACAGTTCATATACATAGCGTGGCTGGATTTACCAGTGGGCAGTATAGGCAACTCCCTAAAGCTGCAAGTTTTGAGGGGCACCTCAGTTGTGCTGGCCACACCCACATTGTGAATTGTGGGTGTTGCCAGAACAATATTATGTCCCTGCACCAATCTTATAACCCTTTACAAGCTATTATTTAAACTACTGATTGCTAGAATGGTCTCCAACACATTGCTTCACAATGTTTTTGAGAGACTTCTAGTTCATTCAGTGGAGTAAAAGTCCACATTTAACCTTTTGAGTGCCAGAGAGATATCCAAAATATTGCTTTGCAGTGAGTTGGATACCTCTCTGGCAAAAGGGTCATATCAAAGGGAAGCTTCATTTATGTCCTTTGGGGCATTTGGCTTGCTCTGGAATTGCTGCTTGTTTTCTGCATAATGCCCATAGTGAGGCTGTTTTGTAATACGCACGTTACCTAACAAAGAGCCATTCTCTTCCTGATAATACATTTTCAGGGAGGAATATATAATACCAAGACAACTTGAAATGAAAGATGACATATGCTTTTTCAGAAAGTGAATTAAATTGGTCAGTACAGTTGTGGGTTTTTTTTTTGAGTTTTTAAAAGCTTTATTTGTGAAGGATGACATACAAAAAATGATCAGTACAGTAATAGTATTTACAATAATATTGTACCCTATCCTGAACGATAAAGCAAAATGCGAAATCTACAGCACTTCAGGATTAACCTAGACAATAAACCTTATATGCTGCAGATTAACATCAATGATAATGATACAGAAATACAAATATATTCTTTGGAGGAGCTAGATGGTAATATATTTACTCAGGTGCCTCTTCTTACAAAAGCTTAATTCAGCAAGAATCCAAGTATAAATATTTTCAGGGAGGTCCACAGACACCTTCAACTTCCAGGGTGTTGCAACTGCTAAGATATTTCAATCCAACAACCAAAGGGTAGATCCTGTCACTTTAAAATTTGAGTTTGGCGCTTGCGGCCTCCACACAGCCCTATAACAAAAAAGATAAAAAAGAAACACAAATTTTAGGAAGAAAAATCTTCAAAAATCAATCAAATTGGATTGATTTTTGAAGATTTTTCTTCCTAAAATGTATATACCTGACCCACATATATATCTGTTTTTGAATAAAGTGGATTTTCTTTTTTAATTTTTTTGTAAGATTGAGATACTGTGTGTTTCTTTTTTTATATTTTTTGTTATAGGGCTGTGTGGAGTCCGCAAGCACCAAACTCAAATTTTAAAGTGACAGGATAATGATTAAGAATTCAAACCATTTGTCATATATGTTCCAATATAAAGTCGATGCATATAGTTATACAAAGAACTAAGGAAAGAGGTTAAAGATGAAGTAACGGAGAGGATAAGAGGGAAGAAGGGGTAGCATAGCCGAGGAGAAAAAGAGAAAGACCCAGGATAAAGGACCAGGGTATCCATACAGTACAGAGAAGCTCATCAGCCATGAGCATCAAGTCCCAACAAAGGATAACCAATCTAACCAGTTGTATATTTTAATCCCTTGGATGCTAGAGACATCTAGATGCATTGCAAAGCAATGATTTGGAGACATGGTAACATCATAGTACCATAAATGAAGAGGCTGAGAAAAGAAGTGCATCCATCAAGTTTAGCCCATGCCCTATCACACTTGTTAATCCAGAGGTAAAAAACAAAAACAGATTGAAGCTATTTCCATTTAACAAACAAAAAAATTCATTTTTTTCTCACCCCCCCACCCCCACCCTCACCTCAAGCCCCTTCCCTCCTATCATTCAATCTCACTCTCCCGCTATAGTATTCCAAGTGATCACCAGAGAGACCCACCCCACACCTATTCCTTATGACTCTTACATAGTCATCTCATTTTTGGTATTGTGATCAGGTTTTTCCTATGTTCAAATATAGATAACATAAGATTCTCTAGCTTTGGTATTGTTTTATGTTTAAAATTTCTCTGTATGATGGGCATGTTTTCATCCATCAATTGTTTTATAGATCTCCCCACACTGACTTGATACTCTGTACTCTCTCTTTATATTTTCAATAAAGATCATAAAAAAAATAATCCTTTCCCAAAAGGCAGATGACTTCCTACCTGTACATAAAACATCTGCAATCATTCTCTATATTGTTCTGACCTAGAAAGGTATCCTATACTTTTTTGAAGACCTCAGTAGAATCAAAGGAGATACACTGCTTATATTTACAAGCACATCTATTTGGACATCATGCTCTATTCAACAGTTTATAATCACTTTCTAACATACATTATTTTTCCTTGAAGTTAAAATATTATGGGCTGTTTTTTAAAAACTATTTATTGGCTAGCTAGAGGGGTGATGTTATGTGCACCAGCGACCCCTCCAGTTAGATGCTGCTTTGCTGGGAGTTTAGGTTATTCCAGTCAATGGCACATTCTGTGGGAACTGATTTCAACAGGGATGTCCACATAAAAGCACATGAATCCTTAGTAACATAGTAAATTAGGTTGAAAAAAGACACAAGTCCATCAAGTTCAACCTTCGCCTCATACCCCAGTAACTGAGAATTTTATAGCTTTCCTGCTACCAGTTAAATTAGTCTTTATCAGACCTTCCTGATCAGCCTACTGATAAACAGTATAACTCTGTATGTTCCCTTTTGAAAGAAATGTTTCTAATCTTCTCTTAAATGTATCCATTGTATCTGCCATAACTACCTCCCTGGCCAATGAATTCCACAATTTAACAGACCTTACCGTAAAAAAACCCTTCCTCTGCTGAAGTTTAAACCTCCTTTCCTCTAATCTTAAGGGGTGTCCCCTGGTCACCTGATCATGCCTTGAAATGAATAGCTCACCACAGAGATCCTTGTATTGACCTCTCATATACTTGTACAATGTGATAAGATCTCTTAGTGGTTTTTTCTCTAGAGTAAATAAACCAAGTTTGTTTAAACGTTCCTCATACGTCAAGTCCTCCATTCCCTTAATTAATTTTGTTGCGCTCCGCTGTACCCTCTCTAGTTCTAGTATATCCTTTTTCAGAACCGGTGCCCGAAACTGCACTGCATACTCAAGGTGAGGTCTTACCAATGATGGCAAAATAATGTTATCCACTCTTGCTTCGATACCTCTTTTTATGCAAGACAGGATTTTGTTTGCCTTTGCTACTGCTGTTTGACACTGGTCACTGTTTCCAAGTTGACAAGGATACCCAGGTCTTTCTCTAGCAATGAGTCCCCTAAAATTATTCCATTAAGTTTATAAGTAGCCTTGGGATTGTTTCCTCCCAAATGCATGACATAACACTTCCCCACATTAAACTTCATAGTCCACATGTTTGCCCAATCTGACATTGTATGTAAGTCCCTCTGTAGAGAGAAAATATCCTGTTCTGAATTAATGACTTTGCATAATTTAGTATCATCTGCAAATATTGATATTTTGCTTTCTATATCTATTTCCAGGTCATTTATAAACATGTTAAAAAGCAGCGGACCTAATACATGACATGAGTTCAAAGAGGATGTAAGTAAGAGAGCATGAGAAACATATAGCTCATTGTGGATTAAGGTATATATTTGGAGAGCAGGGCTATAAGTTATATACTTTTGGTGGGAAGGTTTTTTTTTAATTTGTAGGCCCGGTGGTGATGACGATGGCAGGGTATTAGGGGCTTTTGGGGGAAAAAGATGCAGGAGGATCTGGGCATCGCGGATACTGCTGGACCAGCGACATCAAAGGTAGCATTATGACTCAGGGGACCTATTGATAATATGTGTGTACTCAGACTGAGTAGCTCTGCCGAAACTGAGGTTTCTTAGCCCAGGACGACACTTAGGAATTCCACCAGCCAGGAACCAGGATCATAGCTCCATTCACCTAGTCACTTAGGCAAGGCTCAGTGTAGGGTGAAAGTTACTCTGTATACAGCAATTTACCCCAAGCACCAGTCAAGACCAGTGTAGGAGTAGAACAAGAACTTACTTTTATTTCAAAACAGGAGATGTTTTATACATAACTGGAGGACAACAATACAATGGGAATCCACATCTTTTCAAAGGGTCAGTGGATGGGAGAAGACACAATAGTGTAGAAATATGGAGTACAATGAATACAATGAGAGTGTAAATATGAAACACAATGGGGCTTGTTCACATACAATGTAAAGGTATATATGGAACACAAATGTTTTTTGTTCCAGGCCTGAAAATGCCTCCATGTAACATTAGGGACCTGTTACAACAGTTTCTCCAGCAAGGGGCAAATGCAAACTAAACCATTTTTCTGCACAATGAGTCTTTGCAGTCCTATTCCTGTGACTGTCAACCCATAGCTGTTGAGTAGTGATGATCGAGCACCCCAATGCTCGGGTGTTCGGGTGCTCTGACCGAGCGCCCCCGGAGGCTCGAGTGCTCGGCCGAGCACCCGAGCCCCATTGAAGTCAATGGGAGGACTCGAGCATTACACCAGGCACCCCCTGCTCTGATGAGGGGAGGGTGCCTGGTCCATAGGAAAAGGGTAGAAAATGATGGAAACACCACAGAAATGGTTCAGGGACAGCATAGGGAGGATGTCTGGATGCATCTTGGACTCCAACATCGCTGCTGGGAACGATGTTTCGCCCGTAGTACGCCATTTTTACAGACTGACCGTAAAACACACAAAAAGGAAGATAAAAACGACTTTAGGCGAAAAATTGTTACCAAACAGTATTTGCTGTATATTTACTTGTATATCATCTGCAAATTCTGCAAAAAATTTCCTCGATTTTTCTGAACTGGGGCCATGATTAAGAGGGAAACGTGCGCAGAGGCAAATTCTCCCAAAAATTTCCTCGATTTTTCTGAACTGGGGCCATGATTAAGAGGGAAACGTGCGCAGAGGCAAATTCTCCCAAAAATTTCCTCGATTTTTCTGAACTGGGGCCATGATTAAGAGGGAAACGTGCGCTGAGCCGACCATCTAAAACATTATGGGTGAGGGTCTGCTGCGGAGCTGACCATCCTAAACATTATATGCGAAGGCCCGCTAGTGAGCTGACGCTATAAAACATTATATGAGAGGGCCCGCTAGAGAGCTGACCCAATAAAACATTATATGAGAAGGCCCGCTGGTGAGCTGACCTATACAAAAATTGTCAAACAGCGCCCGCTGGTGAGCTGGCCCTATATAAAAATTATATCACAGGGCCCGCTGGTGAGCTGGCCCTATATAAAAATTATATCACTGGGCCCGCTGGTGAGCTGGCCCTATATAAAAATTATATCACAGGGTATATGGAAGAGAGTCAACCATATACCCGTTTTTTGGGTGGAAGGGGTGAATGGGAATACAGAGTATTCCCATCATTGTAAATAACATATATAAAGTGACTTTATGTTCCCCCGGGACTTTCCTCCAGTGGAGTGGAGAAGTCAGGGGAAATCCAGGCCTTGTTCATTTTTATAAGTGTCAACCTATCAGCATTTTCGGTGGAAAGGCGGATACGCTTATCTGTTATGATGCCACCAGCAGCACTAAATACCCGCTCAGACAGAACGCTGGCGGCAGGGCAGGCCAGCACCTCCAAGGCGTAGAGTGCCAGTTCATACCACGTGTCCAGCTTGGACACCCAGTAGTTGTAAGGCACAGAGGGATCATTGAGGACGCTGACACGGTCTGCTACGTACTCCTTCACCATCTTCCAAAACTTTTCCCTCCTTGTGACACTAGGCTGCGCATCAGGGTGAGGGTGCTGGCGGGGTGTCATGAAGGTGTCCCACGCCTTGGAGAGTGTTGCCCTGCCTTTGTCGGAACTGCTGTGTGCTCCCCTTTTCTCCCCTTCTCGGTTGGCCAAGGTAGCACGTACTCTGCCGCCAGCGTTGTCAGATGGAAAATTTTGGAGCAATTTTTCAACAAGAACCTTCTGGTATTGCACCATTTTGCTTGTCCTCTCCACTGGAGGAATGAGAGATGAGAAATTCTCTTTGTAGCGGGGGTCCAGAAGGGTGAACACCCAGTAATCCGTGTTGTCTAAAATGCGTGTAACGCGTGGGTCACGGGAAAGGCAGCCTAACATAAAGTCAGCCATGTGTGCCAGAGTACCAACAGGCAAAATTTCGCTGTCCTCACCAGGAGGATGACTCTCAATCTCCTCATCCTCTTCCTCCTCTTCTGCCCACCCACACTGAAGAGATGGAACTAAAGTTCCATGGCTACCCTCTGTAGCGGAGGCAACCGTGTCTTCCTCCTCCTCCTCCTCCTCCTCCGCCTCCTCCAATTGTCGCTGAGAAGACGAAGTGAGGGTGCTCTGGCTATCACCTTGTGTAAGCTCTTCCTCCCGCATTTCCACCTCTTCCACATGCAAAGCGTCGGTTTTAATTGTGAGCAGCGAGCGTTTCAGTAGACACAGAAGTGGGATGGTTACACTGATAATAGCGTTATCGCCGCTCACCATCTGTGTCGATTCCTCAAAATTGCGTAAAACCTCACAGAGGTCTGACATCCATTCCCACTCCTCACTTCTGATTACAGGAAGTTGAACGGAGAGGCGACGACCGTGTAACAGCTGGTACTCCACTACGGCCCTCTGCTGCTCACAAAGCTGGGCCAACATGTGGAAGGTGGAGTTCCAGCGCGTGCTCACATCACACAGCAGCCGGTGAGCTGGCAATTGTAAGCGCTGCTGCAGCTTCAACAGGCCGGCTGAAGCTGTAGATGACTTACGGAAATGTGCACACACGCAGCGCACCTTGGTCAAGAGATCATGCAAATTGGGGTAGGTTTTTAGAAATCGCTGAACCACTAAATTAAATACATGCGCTAGGCATGGTACGTGTGTGAGCTTGCCGAGCTCCAAAGCCGCCACCAAGTTACGCCCATTATCACACACAACCATGCCTGGTTGCAGGTTGAGTGGCGAGAGCCACTGCTCGGTCTGGTGACTAATCCCCTGCAACAGCTCTGAGGCCGTGTGCTGTTTGTCCCCAAGGCAGATCAGCTTCAGCACGGCCTGTTGACGCTTCCCCACTGCAGTGCTACACTGCTTCCAGCTACCGGCTGATGGGTGAGTGGCGCTGCGCGCAGAGAATTCGGAGGTGGAAACGGAGGAGGAGGAGCCAATAACGTAGGTGCTGGCGGAAATCCTGATGGAGGTAGGGCCCGCAATCCTCGGCGTGGGTAGCAACTGTGCCATCCCAGGGTCCGAGTCGCTCCCAGCCTCCACGACATTCACCCAGTGTGCCGTCAGGGAAATGTAGCGTCCCTGGCCACAAGCACTTGTCCATGTGTCAGTCGTTAAGTGGACCTTCCCAGTAACTGCGTTGGTCAGGGCACGGGTGATGTTACGGGACACATGGTGGTGTAAGGCGGGGACGGCACACCGGGAAAAGTAGTGGCGGCTGGGGACTGCGTACCGAGGGACAGCTGCTGCCATCAGGCTGCGTAAGGACTCAGTCTCCACAAGCCTAAATGGCAGCATTTCGATGGCCAGTAATTTGGAAAGGTGTGAGGTTAGTGCTATGGCCTGTGGGTGGGTGGCTGGGTATTTTCGCATGCGCTCAAATGCCTGGGGTAACGACATTTGGACGCTGCGCTGGGACAGGGAAGTGGATGTGGTCGCTGATGGTGCTTCAGATGGTACAGGTGCAGGGCGGGAGGTATGCGGGCCTGCGCCTTCGACAGGCGATTGGCCGGCACCGAAAACAGGGGAAGAGGAGGCAGTGGTGTGGCCTGCAGACACAGATTGGCGATCCGGGCGTTCCTCCCACTTATTACGGTGCTTGGATGCCATGTGTCGGATCATGCTGGTGGTGGTGAGGTTTCTAGTGTTCATGCCTCGGCTCATTCTGGTGTGGCACAGGTTGCAAACTACAATTCTTTTGTCGTCCGCACTTTCCTTAAAAAAACGCCATACCGCGGAACACCTACCACTTGGCAAGGTAGATTTACGCAAGGGGGTGCTACGTGGAACATTTGCGGGCCGGTTTGGTGCGGTCCGCTTTCTTTCTGTAGCCACACCACTGCCTCTTCCAGCCTGTTGCGGTGCTGCAGATGGCTCACCCTCAGGACTGCTGTCATCGCTCGGCTCTCCACCTTCCCAGGTGGGGTCAGTCACCTCATCGTCCACCAAGTCCTCCTCCACTTCCTCACTCTGATCATCCTCCTCATTTCTTGATCCCACCACATACTCAGTCATTGACAAGTGTATATCATCCTCCTCATCAAGGTCTTGAGACAGTAAAAGTGGTTGATTTGATGGCAACTGTGTCTCATCATCATCATCATCCACTTCCTTTGACCTTAAATGCCGTTCACCTCTGTCATCTTCTTGTGATTGGGTACCCTCTAGAGGTTGTGAATCAGGGCACAAGATTTCATGTTCCTCTGCAAGCGTGCTTGGAGAGAGGTTCAAATGAAGGATTGGTGATGAGACGACCTCCTCACTATATCCCAGTGTGGGATCACTACTTTGACCAGACCCTCTATGGTGGGAGGAAGGATGATCAGGGTGAGGATTATGTTGACCAGACTCTTGGCTACTGAGAGTGGACTTGGTGGAAGACAGGGTGGTGCTTAACCGACTGGAAGCAGTATCAGCTGAAATCCAACCGACCACCTGTTCGCAGTAGTCTGACCTCGAGAGTGATGTCCTGCGACGCCCTGTAAACTGAGACATGAAGCTAGGTATGGTGGATGTCTTTCTGTCTTGTGCTCTGGCACCAGGCACAGTTTCTACGCGTCCTGACCCGCGCCCTGAACTATCAGGATCACGTCCACTTCCCCGTCCCTTTTTACCCGCCTTCTTCATATTACATGGAATATGTGCTGCAAATCTGCAACTTTGCACACTAAACAGAATGTGCTGCTTATCTGCGGCTCGGCACAGTGAATGGAATATGTGACTTTGATATTTTACACTTTGCACACTAAACAGAATGTTCTCCTAATCTGAAACTTTGCACACTAAACAGAATGTGCTGCTTATCTGCGGCTAGACACAGTGAATGGAATATGTGACTTTGATATTTTACACTTTGCACACTAAACAGAATGTTCTGCTAATCTGCAACTTTGCACACTAAACAGAATGTGCTGCTTATCTGCGGCTCGGCACAGTGAATGGAATATGTGACTTTGATATTTTACACTTTGCACACTAAACAGAATGTTCTCCTAATCTGAAACTTTGCACACTAAACAGAATATGCTGCTTATCTGCGGCTAGGCACAGTGAATGGAATATGTGACTTTGATATTTTACACTTTGCACAGTAAACAGAATGTTCTGCTAATCTGCAACTTTGCACACTAAACAGAATGTGCTGCGTGCTTATCTGCGGCTCGGCACAGTGAATGGAATATGTGACTTTGATATTTTACACTTTGCACACTAAACAGAATGTTCTCCTAATCTGCAACTTTGCACACTAAACAGAATATGCTGCTTATCTGCGGCTAGGCACAGTGAATGGAATATGTGACTTTGATATTTTACACTTTGCACACTAAACAGAATGTTCTCCTAATCTGCAACTTTGCACACTTAACAGAATATGCTGCTTATCTGCGGCTAGGCACAGTGAATGGAATATGTGACTTTGATATTTTACACTTTGCACACTAAACAGAATGTTCTCCTAATCTGCAACTTTGCACACTAAACAGAATATGCTGCTTATCTGCGGCTAGGCACAGTGAATGGAATATGTGACTTTGATATTTTACACTTTGCACACTAAACAGAATGTTCTCCTAATCTGAAACTTTGCACACTAAACAGAATGTGCTGCTTATCTGCGGCTAGACACAGTGAATGGAATATGTGACTTTTATATTTTACACTTTGCACACTAAACAGAATGTTCTGCTAATCTGCAACTTTGCACACTAAACAGAATATGCTGCTTATCTGCGGCTAGGCACAGTGAATGGAATATGTGACTTTGATATTTTACACTTTGCACACTAAACTGAATGTTCTCCTAATCTGCAACTTTGCACACTAAACAGAATGTGCTGCTTATCTGCGGCTACGCACAGTGAATGGAATATGTGACTTTGATATTTTACACTTTGCACACTAAACAGAATGTTCTCCTAATCTGAAACTTTGCACACTAAACAGAATGTGCTGTTTATCTGCGGCTAGACACAGTGAATGGAATATGTGACTTTGATATTTTACACTTTGCACACTAAACAGAATGTTCTCCTAATCTGCAACTTTGCACACTAAACAGAATGTGCTGCTTATCTGCGGCTACGCACAGTGAATGGAATATGTGACTTTGATATTTTACACTTTGCACACTAAACAGAATGTTCTCCTAATCTGAAACTTTGCACACTAAACAGAATATGCTGCTTATCTGCGGCTAGGCACAGTGAATGGAATATGTGACTTTGATATTTTACACTTTGTACACTAAACAGAATGTGCTGCTAATCTGCAACTTTGCACACTAAACAGAATGTGCTGCTAATCTGCAACTTTGCACACTAAAATGAATGTGCTGCTAATCTCCAACTTTGCACACTAAACAGAATGTTCTCCTAATCTGAAACTTTGCACAATAAACAGAATGTGCTGCTAATCTGCGGCTAGGCACAGTGAACGGAATATGTGACGTTTTTTTTTAAACTCTGCCCCCCAAAACAAAATATATCTGCTGCCCCCACACATAGTAGTCCTAAAAAGGACTTTTGGGTCTTTTTTTTTTTCAAACTCGCTTTTCTTCTCCCTACACTGACTTTCCCTTCTTATCCTCATCTCTCCCTGGCTAAGACTGAGCCGAACTCGCTGGTCAGGTGCTATACAGCACCCGATCACGGGTTCTGGCCAGCCAATCAGTGTAATGCCAGCAGCCAACATGGCTGCTGGCATTACACTGATGTCAGAGCCTCCCTGAACGTTTATTGGCTGCGCAGCAGCCGCGAAACGTGCGGGGAGGAGACCCGAACATGGCAGGCGAGCACATGCGGTACTCGTACGAGTACCGCCATGTGCCGAGCAGAGCGATGCTCGAGCCGAACCGAGCTTCGGCCGAGCATGCTCGCTCATCACTACTGTTGAGGTCTGGATTGGGCAGACCAGAATGGATTTCCTTGTCACCCTGTGACCCGAAAATAAACACAGGGTTACTTAGAGCCAAGAGGGGATTGGGAAGCTAAGGAAGAAGCTTCCCCATGAATGGAGTCCATAGTCTGTGACAGGAGGCTGGGCCTCAGCCTCCTCCAGCAGCCCCAGTGAGCGAGGGTTATGTCACAATGTGTGTATAAGTTTAATCTGGCAACAAAATTGTTCACCAAAAATTTGACTAACTGAACACCATGATATACAAAATTTGTTTTACTGAATAGGTAAAAAAAATATTACCAAATTATTTGATTGAAACACCTTTTATTTGCTGTGTACAAGTCTAATTTCCATAAAATGGCAGATTGGGGCAAATGGAATATGAGATTTAATGTAGTAAAGTATGTGATCATACAGTTGGGTAGAACAGATTTGCATGCTACTTATGAACATAATGGAGAGTAATCTAGGAGACTCATTGCTAGAGAAATATCTGGGAGCACTTGTAAACTACAAAGGTGGCAGTAGCAAAAGCAAACAAAATACTATCCTGATTAAAAAAGGGTATTGAAGCAAGAGTGGATAGCATAATTGTGCCACTGCATAAATCATTGGTAAGACTTCACAAGAAGTACACAGTGCAGTTTTGGATATCCATTCATGAAAATGAATTATGATAATGGATAAACTGAAGTATGAAGAATATCTAGCCAAACATAGTTTATTTACTGTACACAAGAGACACGTAAGATGGGATGTTGTTACATTGTATAAGTATGCACAAGGTCAACAGAAGGATCTCTCCAATGAGTGTTATTCTGTTTAAGTATGTTAAACAGGAAGTTCTTGTAAAGAGACTTACACATATTTTGGAGTCTACGGGCTAGATTTAAAGGCAGGCGTTAGCAAAAAAACTACCATCATGTGTTTTAACGCGCAGTAAGCCATTTAAAGGTCCGTCTTAACAACAGATAACAGCAGTTTGATTATCCATACGGCCGATACACTTATGTGCATTCAGACACATGGAACAAGATTCCCCAGAGCCATTCAAAGGAGTGCGGTACTGCTAACGGCTGAAAAAAGATAGACGTTAAGACCCAGTTTTCTTAACCGTTAAACACTTAACAGTAAAAAAAAAACATTACATATGAAAACAGACAAACTGATTATCGCACAAGCACGTAAATGGAAAAATGGAAAGGCCTAACACCAACACAACATGACATGGAACAGTGGGGGTTATCACACAACATGGACACCTGCCAATACAAAATAAGCTCACCTGTGCAACATCACAAGAAGATCCAGACACATCCTGCACCCCACAACTTCACACCTGCAACTGACAGAGACACACCAATCACAACACACCACATCTTAAAACACAGACACACCGGCAAACACTTACCTGGACAAAAAACATCTTCCCATTGGTCAAGACTCACCTCATCACCACACCTACGCAACGCCCTACCACGTACATAAAGGGACAGCTCACCACACACTTGTGGCTTGTTTTCCACTCAGGGATAGAGAGAGAGAGCTAGAGCTATAGAGAGAGAGAGAGAATAAGTATGTTGAGTTACTTATCGATGCGAAGACTGCGGAGAAGGCGTGCAAGGGCAAGAGCTAGGGAACACCAGCAAGCCCCAGGCACACCTGATCAACAGCCTTCACCTGTTGCAAGTGAGGAGGCTCTGGCTCAAGAGTGACACAGGAGCCCATCCCCACCTGGAGGACAACACCTGCCTGCAGATGCACAGCTGCAGCAACAGGATGCTCCCCAGCTACAGGATGCTCCCCAGCTGCCACAGGGACCCCTGGAGCAGAACAGGATGTAGAGACAACCACCATGGCTCAGGGTATACCGCCCAAGGGTCACTATCTTTGGAATGACCGATTGAAGAGGTTATTGATCGCTATAGATTGAGGCCGCACAGCATCATTGCCCTGTATGAGGTCATCAAGGATCAGGTGGATCCGATTTACACACACAACCATGCCCTCTCTTGCCTGCAAAAATTCCTGTGTGCCATACACTTCATGGCAAGTGGCACATTCCAGCCCACTGAAGGTTACGCGTCTGGCATGTCACAGGCCACATTCTCCGGAGTGCTGGTCCAGGTCTTGCCAGCCCTCAAAAGCAAGGCCAATACCTATATACATTTCCCCACCACCGACATGGAGTGGATACATCTGAAGCAGGGCTTTTATGCAAGGGGAGGCATGCCCAGGGTTATGGGTGCTATAGATTGCATGTCCGTATCAAAGCTCCAGAATGTGACACAAATATCTTCATTAACCGCAAGAACTTCCACTCCATGAACGAGCAGATGGTGTGTGACAGCAACATGAAGATTATGAATGTCTGTGCAAAGTATCCTGGCAGCTGTCATGATTCCTACATTCTTCAAAACTCCTCAGTACACAGAGACTTTGAGAATGGAACTTATACAGGGGGGTGGCTTCTGGGTGAGTTAACAATACTAAATCATACCACATCCACAGGTGTACACACAACACTGCTCACCATGCTCATGACTCACAGTTAGTACGTCCACAACAGAAAACATCATTCACACAACATGTGCTCCCTGTCTCACCATGTCACTCACTTTCCACAGGTGATGCTGGCTATAGCTGCAAATCATGGCTCCTCACCCTGGTCGCAAATTCCAAAACAGATGCCCAGGAAAGATACAACCAGGCTCATGGCAGAACGAGGAATGCCACTGAGCAGACCTTCGGCCTCCTCAAGGCCTGATTCAGATATCTGAACCACTTGGGGGAGCACTGCAGTATGCCGCAGTAAAAGTGTGTGACATCATAATGACGTGTGCAATACTACACAACATCGCAGTGAACACTAGGCTGGTGGATGATATCCAGGCCCCCCCATACCTGAAGTGCCCGTGGACATTGGCCATGGTGAGGAGACCCTGAGAGGGGCACAGATGAGAGACAGGATCATCAGGGACTACTTCAGCTGTTAGTATAACACAGGCATTCACACAATCCATGCATGTCCATCATCAGTCTTGTGAATTGGTGCCAACACTCTAACTACACCGCACATGATGTTCTGTTTCACCCCACAGGATCTATGACACAGCGCTGACACCGGTAGCAGTATGGCCCCAAACATCATCCATACCATGGACGTGTCATATTGTGTGTGGGGATTCCAAAACCATAGTCCATTCCCTTTTCCACATTGATATTGTTACCTCAAGGATATCATGCATACCCCCAAGTGAACCAAGGTATAACACATAATCCATGTTCAGCATCTTCCAGGGCTTGATTTACAGCAACTAATGTGATTTGCCATGATCATAGCCATAGCAACCATGGTACCCTTGTGGTGAAAGAGCGTTATCCAGTGCAATGCATTGGATAACACTCTTTCACATCAGGGGTTAAAGGGCCATTGGACTCAACATGGGACCTGTTTGCTAGAGCTGAAAAGAGCAGCAGAGGGATGGATATACAGTGGTATTGTTACACAAAATAGAGGTCATGAAATGTGGATCAGATCTTAAGGGAAACCATGATGACCTGTGTGTGTGCAGTGATATGTGTCCCTGACATAAATACACATATCAACAAATATGTCCTAATAGCTCCATGTAACAAATAAATTGGGCATGCCACTCTCACTCTCACAGTGCCAGGCCAAATATATTTGTTTCATGGACTTATTAGGACATATTTGTTGATGTGTGTATTCATGTCAGGGGCACATATCCCTAGGGCTGGTTCACATCCCCTTAGTTCTCTACATAATGGGTTACAGACGAGTACACAACACATTACAAAGCAATGGTTTGTGTACCCCCCTGAAACAGAGAAAATTTAGTGAATAGTGATATTGAAGCTATTGCATGACGATCAGTAGGAGGGTGCTGTTCCAAATCCTGTCCTCTGGTCCCACAGGTATCCACAGCATGATCCATCCTTGAACAGAGGAGTTTCCATGTGACTGGACTGAAGCCTTGACAACACTTCCATGAAGCTCACCCCTTGGTGTTTCAAGTGATTGTGTTGGTGATGCAATGTTTGACCTGAACATTCACATATCCACACAAGACACAAATTCATGTGTGTACAAACATCCAGGTATCAAATCTGTACAGTAAGAATGTTCATCTACAGAGCTAACAAACTTTGTGGACAACACATAAACAGTTTAGTAGTGTTTCTGAAGTATTCATATTTAGTTTAAATGTACCTTTTATGTACTCATACAAGTGTTCAATGCATATATTGGCAATACACCCAGACAACACATGTAGGTTTTATTGTAGTTTGAGACACAATAAAGGAGAACCATCACTATTCTGTCTGTTTGAATAATGGTGGATTAGACATTTCTCAATGTGGAACCACACTCAAGGCTAGAGTATCCCTCATACATGGGAAGGTATCACAGGGGTCCACTACTTGTTTGGCCGTGAGTAGACTCTGTGAAGAATTCATGCAAACAGATGATGGCAGTGATACACTAATGTGTGTTGTGAGTGATAAAGAGGTGAGACAGGGGACATACTTCCACACTGATTTCATGTCCACGGTTTCTGTGTTCCTCAATATAACTAATGTTCTGAGATTGCTTTAGTTTGACATATCTCAGTACATGGGCTTCATCAACAAACAACTGGACAAAGCGGACAAGAGTTATCACTGGTGAAGTCTGTTACAACCTTAGTAAAACAACAACTCAACTTACTAGATAACCCAATGCTCAGCCTAAGGTTTCAATGTGTGTGCTACACATAGAAACCTCAGGATTACCATTGGGTTATCCAGTAAGTTAGGCTGTGATTCTAACTCCTATTGTGAAACTGACTTACTGAAGAACACAATGCTCACCCCAGGATTTCAGTGTGTGTGCTACACATTTAAATCCTAGGGTGAAGACTGGGTTCCCCAGTAAGTCAGTTTCACATTAAGTAAGGTGGGATATACTACGTATGTTTTTACTGATGATATCAATATAAGCTGAGTTTTGATGGTTGCACATATATGGCCAGTAAGGCAATCACACGTACTGAACTGATCTCTGGGTTCACATCTTGCTGGGATATATTTGTACCCATATGAAAGCAACATATCCACATACATATCAGACCATTTTTTTCATATCTTTTTCTAATAGATCTGCAGTATGATTCAACTGTTATTCATCCCTATCTTATTAGTTTATCCCGTACAATGCAAGATCTTGAAATATTTTACAGGTGACTCTCTGGTTGTCATGATGGTATCCTATGCATTGCACTGTGATGCATGGGATACCACCCTGGCAATCATAGACTGTTGAACTTGACAGGATCCTGTCCATGAGGCCTGTTCCAGTTCAATCCTGAAAGGTAACAATCAAGCCAGTAGTAACAGACATCTTTGATTAAGGCCTGTTGTTTTCTGGATAAGCCCATCTATCCTCCTGAGTGAGCCAGCTGTTCTCATAGATATCCATCATTCATGGACTGTTGGTGACCAAACTGCAATGGCTCATATTTGGTTCCATGTGTATCCTGCAAATAGTGGCTGGTGTACCATCCATACATGGCATCAGCACTCTTGAGGATCCATGTGGGAATCAAATGTGAGATATATGTAATTTCAAGTTACAGTAAATGATTGCATGCACAACACCCTAATTTTTTCGACTTTATTTCCGGGGATTTATTTTAGGCCTGTGTGTTGCACATACATACACCCAGTTAATCTCTGTGGCACTGTGATGTGTGACCTGCTCCATCCTTTTTGAGATTCAGTGAGCGGTGATGAAGACCTGATGAACTGAACATGATGCTGACTTCTCCAGTGATCTCATTTCCCCATTTGCAATGTTTTCTATGGAGTCTATACAATGGGACCTCAGAAACTTGATTCATGTTCATAGTCTAACATTGGGATTGATGACGTGAGGGTATGTAAAGGTTAATTTCTCTCCATCATCTCTTTTTCACCACTTACTGAATGTCCCCTGTGTAGCATGTAATCGTTATCCTATCAACCTGTGTTTGTTTTCTGGTTAACCCTTTGAGTACTGGAGGGGGTGCCAAAGCATTGTTGAGTGATCCATTGATGACCATGGGCTGCATGTTAGATGCCCATGATATAAAGTCTGACCCACTAATGATCAAATGTATGTCTTACAGATGTCTTGTCCATTGGTTTGCTCTAATTGGAAACACTTTCTTGGTACAATAGCCTCAAAGAGCTAGATTTAAAGGCAGGCATTAACATAGCCGGTAGGGCCAAGCAATGCAATGTCTCCACTGTTTGGACCGGCCGCGAGGGTGGCGGCAGGGGAGATACAAATGTCCAACATGGCTCCCCTTCAGCTCTGTATGGGCCGATGCCCGTAACACACACAGGGCATTGGAAGTGAGCCTGCCTTTAAATATGGGCAGGCTCACTTCAATTTCCCTCACAGCCATTAGCTGGGATGTTCTTCACATCCCAGCCAATCAGATTAAAGAACAGCTGCTCGAATCTGATTGGCTGGGATGTGAAAAACATCCCAGCCAATGGCTGTAAGGGAAATTGAAGCAAGCCTGCCCAAATATAAAGGCAGACTCACTTCCAATGCCCTCAGTGTGTTACTGGCATCGGCCCGTACAGAGCTGAAGGGGAGCCATGTTGGACATTTGTGTCTCCGCTGCCGCCGCCCTCACGGCTGCTCCAATTGCCGGAGACAAGAAGAATTGAGCTAAGTTTTTTTACTTTGCATTAATGGATGACATTTATTTATGTCTATATGGATCATATTTTTTCTTGGTATGTTTATACTTGTGGGCATTACATAGAGGCCTGTAATATGGGAATATGTATGGCGCAATACTATTTAACCCTTTGAGTGCCAGTGAGGTACGCAACGCATTGCTTTGCACAGAGGTGTAACTAGAAGCCACCAGGCCTTGGTGCAAGAATTGTCATGGGCCCCCCGACCACATTGGCCCCCCTCAACCACATTGGCCACCACCACATTGTCTCTTCTACAATTCCCCTTCCACAATGCCCCTCATTCTCCACATTGCCCCTTCCACATTGCCCCTCAATCTCCACATTGCCCCTCAATCTCCACAATGCCCCTCAATCTCCACATTGCCCCTTCAACAATATCCCCATCACATTGCCCCTCAATCTCCACAATGCCCCCTTCCACAATGCCCCTCATTATCCACATTGCCCCTTCAACAATGCCCCCATCACAATGCCCCTCATTCTCCACAATGCCCCTTTGACCCCCACCCCCTTCCTCCTACCTCAAGTCCCTGGTGGTCTAGTTGTGTGTGACATGACAGATTCGGCAAAGACGACCTCTGACTGGAACTCCTGACCGGTTGTTAGTAATGCAGAGTGCTGGGAGATTATGTAATCTCCCAGCACTCTGCATTACTAGAGCGTTGGCTGCCGGGAGATCAGCTGTGCACAGTGCTGCCCTGTTTTACAGGTTGCTGCGGGCGCGTGGCGAGCAGGTTGCAGGGGGCGGCCATGCCCCTGAGAGTGACAGGCCCGGTCGCAGGTGCGACCCCTGCGACCCCTATTGTTATGCCACTGTCTTTGCAATGCGTTGCGTACCCCTCTGCCACTCAAAGGGTTAAACAATGTCTTTGTTCATGCTTGGTATTTAATATGTTCTTTTCTTTTACAGACAGAAGAAGAAAGAAGACTGAAGAGAACGCAGAAGAAAGACGAGAAGACAGAAGGACAGAAGATGACCAGGAAGCAGTGGACTCCGCTGGACATCAGGATCAATGGTAATGCGATGTTTCTTTACTTAGTCGGGTTAACCCTATGAATGCCGGCAGGGTAATTATACTCCACTGGCACTCATAGGGTTAATCCTACTAACTTTGGACATGCTTCAGGCACTTTGGATGGATTTATGCAGGGCTTAGGGCCCCATATCAATACATCCACTGAGGAGTTTGGGTGTTTTTTGCCCATTAACAGCTGCGTTAGCTGGAAAAAGATCCGATAAGGGACTTTACGGCTAACAAAACCGGGTCTTAAATTTTATGTGGTAAGTTAGTCCCTTATTGCATCTTTTTCAGCTAACGCAGTGCTTTGAATGGCAAACTGGAGAGTTTTTTTTTTGTCAATGGGCCAAAACACACATTAGTGTAGCGGCTGTATTACTAGATGAACTTCTGTTAGCAGTTCATTACATGGCCCTTTGAATGGCTTACTACACGTTAAAACACCCGTTAGTGTTTTGTTAGCTTAATGCCTGTCTTTAAATCTACCCCAAATTGTCAATGCACCTACACATTTGTATTATGGGTTTTAATGGAATTTCACTAGAAACTCAGGGGGTTGCATTTTCATTTTATATTAGCAGTTTCTAGGAGAGCAGGGAATGATGGAAGAGAAAGGCTTTGATACAGATTTCATAAAAATTACGTATAATAAAGGAAGACATGAAAAAAATTAATGAAAATGTAGCTAAATGTGTGACGCTGTTATAAAACATGCACACGTGAATGTAGCTTCAAAATTTATATTACAATTTATCAGTTGACAGTATTCCTTTAGTAATTATTGTACATACTGGCATTAAACATGAACTGAACTGAAATGAATGAGTTATAGCAAGCATAAAACAATGGGAAATAGATATATTGATTATCAATAGGGGAATAAGTATGGCTTATTTATGAACTGAAGGTAGTAATATGGACATAAAATCATTACAGCCAGTTAACAAGCTACAATGAGGCTGACAACCCTTTGAGTGCAAGAGAGGTATGCAACGTATTGCTCTGCAATGCATTGTATACCCCTCTGGCACCCAAAGGGTTAATAAAAACTGTTTCATTTCTGCACCAGCTTCTTCATAGGGGACAAATAAAAATTCATATGACTTAAAAGTCATATAAACACCAGAGTTACCTTAATATGACTAGAAAATCCTAATGAGTGTTGATCTTGTGCTTTTTTTCAAGAGAGAACAACTTCAGTCACTCCTTGATGCCATGTGCATGGAAATTTATTCAAGCAGATGCAGACAATGCATTGCACACCCCTCTAAAACTTAAAGGGTTAAGATTACCGTGTGCCGTAATCAGAGTCTGAGGTTCTTTGGTCTTGCTAGAAACTGTCATGTCCACCTCTGTGGACATGTGTCCATCATGACATCCTGGACTTATTAAAGAAGTTATATATATTGAACCAAGAAGCAAGGAAAAAATTCATAGAGGTCAAAAGAATTTTCTAGTCATAATACGGTAAATGGAGGGTTATTGCTAGGGCGGCTTAACCCAATGAGTGCCTCTTTGACACTTAAAGGGTTAAATTGGGCTTTGATCTTTTGAGAGGTCTCCACTTCATAGCAATGTGTTGGAGATGTTTCAAGTACTCAAGTGGTTAAAATCCCCACTTAACACTTTGAGTGCCAGAGAGGCATCATGTTGGATACCTCTCTGGCACTCAAAGGGTTAAATCAATGGTAGACTTTATTTGTACACCATACTATAGCTGCTGTGTCCCAGAATTATTTTAATTCTGGTTAAATCAACCTCACAAAGCAGAATAATTAGTTTTCATACATAACAAATGCACCCTCATATGCCTATCTCTTGGGCAAAAGGCATCTGAAGTTGCCTTCCCTCTACACAGCTTCAATGCTGTTGTGTCTTCCTCACAATGAACTCTCATCGGACACCAAAGGAGTGTTACTGTCCTTCCACAGATCAATAGATGTTCCTGCATGTTCTGATAGTATCAAACCATATATGGCCAATCAGTGTGCGAGCTAGCTCCAGCTCCACTGGGAATGATGTTTTGGAACAAAAGCTTGCGTGTTAAATATATTTTCCAAAATAGACATCAAATTAAATAGAAAATAATTATAATGGTGAATGAATATACATTGTACACTGACTACTTATTCAAAATTGGTTTTCTCTGCTCATTATATTTTCAATGCATCTGAGTCAGCTGTGTTTACATCAATAGGCTGGATGCTTGTTTCTTTTCAAGAATAGTAAACGTCTGTATAAAATAGTAATCAGTAAGACAAGACCCCATATAATTATCACCTATAATGTCAAGTGTTCTAAGTTCCAGGCCATATGATTTATGGTTTGTCATCTTAATTCTCAGCAAACCACGTACAACAGGACAAAATACACTACATTGAAGCAACTCTATCAGCAGTTTATTGCTTGGTAAGGTGAAAAAGGATATAAAGCCATAATTAAATATGTTTTTCTACACATTTCCTTCTGAGAAAACTGAATTGTTTATACATCCAAAATCCATTATGTTTTGTAGCTGATGTGATTCAATTCCAATAACTCATTTGCAGCTAAATTGCCAATTTTTCTGTTTGAAAGAAACAAAAAAATTGACTGCAGGCACAAAGGGAAAAAAAGTGAAATATAGCATGATGGAAAGCAGCGAGAGATACGTTTATTCTAGAATAAGCACCATGTGTTATTTAAATGAAACAGATTAGCATGGTTATACGGTGAAAATGAGTGACAAGAAGGAAAAGTACTTTTGCAAATGTGATTCAGTGACATTTTGTTAGGGAACATTTTGTTCTAAAATTCTCAATATTCAATTAGCAATTCTAGAGCATAACAACTACACCATATGGGAAATATAACCTCCCCTTTGAATTAAGAACATTTTTTAAGGCCTTGAATGGTAGAGAGGTTTTTAATGAACTGCAAAGCAATGCACTTTAGACATTTCTATCATTCAGGTGGTTAAAAGTCCCACTTCTACCAACTCACTGCCTATTCTACACTACCTGAGCAGTATGCTGACTCCAGCTCTCCAGACTTCCTATAACCTCTGCTCCACTGCTAGCAGCTGTTCTATACTACCTATCACGTTAGCTTTCCATACTGTCTATAACATCCAATCTACTGCTAACAACTCATTGAATATTCCACACTACCTGCGCAGTATACTCACTTCAGCTCTCATCACTTCCTAGAACCTCAGCTCCACAACTCAAAAGTAAATGAGCAGTATGTTCTCTCCAGCTCTGTGTAACCTCTGCTCCACTGCCAGCAACTCACTGACTATTCCACTCTACCTGAGTAGTATGCTTACTCCAGCTCACCAAACTACCTATAACATTTGCTGTAGACTTGTGCACAGCAAACATTTTCGGTAAAATTCGATTTCGGTCTAATTTTTTTTTTTATTTGGTGGATCTGAATTTCAGACCAGACCTGTTCAATCTGGACGAAATTCAGCGACATTCCGAATTATTTGGCCAAATTTAGCATATTTTAAAAAATGACTCGCCCTTGCAGTGGAAATAGGTATAGGACTGCCAAAATAAATGTGAGACTGGCTGCGTCACTCTACTATTCAAACAAATTGCTTATATTTTGCCCAGGAACAAAGATGACTCTCCCTTGCAGTGGCAATAATGCTGGCTGCCTGCCTAGTGCCTATGCTACCTGCCTGCTATCATGGTGCCCGTGATTGCTGCCTTTTCCTGTCAGTTACCTAAATGGGCTCTCCATTGGCTGCCTGTCTTCAGCCTGCCTAGTATTGCCTATATAGACTGGGCTTGGGCACCCTTTGGTTGCCCTTTCGTGGTGTCTCTATGTCGCTAGCACCTGCACTGTATTCCTGAGCTTCCTGGGCCGTGACTGATTCTACTACTCTCCAGACATCGCCTGAGTTCCTGCCTGACAGCTTCCTCAGTGCCTTGGTTCCTGCCTCCGTTCCTGATGCGGTTTGGGCTGTTGTTCCTGCTGCCATTCCTGATCTGGTTGGCTGCCGTTACTGTTCCTGTTTCCTGTCCTGGCCTGGCTGTGTTCCTGCTCCTGGATTGCTTGCAGAGTGTTTCCTCCTTCATGTCACCTTGGGCGACGTTCTTATCTTTCAGTGTCTTGTGTAGTCCAGTACGCGGGTACTGGTACTGGTTCCCTCCATATTTAACCGGTTGCTTGCTGCGTTCCATACAGCACCGGTAGAGTCTTGTGTAGTCCAGTATGCGGGTACTGGTTCGCTCCATATGTAACCGGTTGCTTGCTGCGTTTCATTCAGCACCGGTAGAGTTCTGTGTAGTCCAGTACGCGGGTACTGGTTCGCTCCATGCATAACTTGTTGCTTGCTGCATTCCATTTGCACCGGCAGAGTCCTGTGTAATCCAGAACGCGGGTACTGGTTCGCACCATGCATAACCGGTTGTATTTGTTATGGTTTTCTTCAATTATTGACTCAATAAAGAAGTAACTAAAAATATATATATTTATATTTATATTATAGGGTTTATCCTCATGAGCAAAACAATGGTACTCCCAATGTTTATTCCAAACTTATCACAGCCTAATTTTCTTTGAGATGTAATTTCTCAATGTCCTGAGTGTTGGCTCTGTTGCTACACCATCCTATGGAGATTTATGGTACTGTGTATCAACAGTACCACTGTAACATTTCAGGCCTTGAGATACTGCATCTAAAAATTACCACATTTCCCATGAAATCAAACTGTACTTTTAACTCCTTTAATTTTAGAGTTCTCCAACATACTGCAAAACAACTGAATTGTAGTCCTCTCTCGCCTTCAAGGGGTTAAAACACAAATTTTATTCAGTTGGAAATGTTATTCCCCCTGCTGAAGTTGTTTTGCTCCAGAATAACTCACCTTTTGTTTTTTGGGGGGGTTTTTTTTGTTTTATTTTTACATTGGAGCCCTGTAGAAATATTATGCTTTCCGAAATAAGTTGGTGCTATATAAATAAAGAATAATAATAATAATTTATCCTCTTGGATGCAATAGAGAGATCGCTAGCATTCAAGGGGTTTAAGACCCCATTTCAATTAATAGGAATTTCTATTTGTTTCCTTTGTTGCATTCTCCTCACCTTTCTCTTTCTATATACATATCACCATGACCCCTAAAGGAAAAGAGGGATGTGAACGCATATATTCATAAGGAATTGCTTACCCCACTGGTCTTCAGAGCCTAATACATATACAGTAGTTATGCTTCTGGATAGAATTGTTTATACTAAAATATTGAATATTGAAAATATTAAATTGGATCTGTCACCATTTAACCCTTTT
Organism: Rhinophrynus dorsalis; assembly: GCA_037306005.1. Taxonomy (NCBI): domain Eukaryota; kingdom Metazoa; phylum Chordata; class Amphibia; order Anura; family Rhinophrynidae; genus Rhinophrynus; species Rhinophrynus dorsalis. The sequence continues at coordinate 649,425,376 of CM074718.1, forward strand.
AGTGCCTAGTAAAAAAATACTTATTTGCCACTATCATAACGTATAGATCAAAAACATTTATGTTGGTAATGAAAATTTCAATTATTTTTTTAAAGCATTGAACCCCTGAGTACAAAAATATCAAATAGTATAATTTTACCTACAAGCATGACCTGCACAGACCCCTAATTAACAAGAATGCAAAAAGGTATTCTCCGATTTATGAACTGAAATGCACACTCCCTTTGATACATGGCAGGATTACCCAAAATGGCTCAAAATTATTTATTTCCTGAAAGTAGATATCCCACTGCATGAAACGGGGGTCACTTTCCTTACTACTCTTAGCAGGGTGTTTCCAGAAGGAGGTGCTAAAGGAAAAAAATAGGCATTTTTTCAATTTCCAAGACCTCAAATGTACTGAAATATTTGAAAACTGTGGCATTTACTACTGTATTCATTAGCTGCTGCTCTTGTGAGAAAAATGGCATCCCATTAATATGAGCTGACTTACTGTACGGGATACATGAAGCTGCAAGGTCTCCTTTTCTTAAATGTTTTCAAATATGACTTGCATGTAATAAATTGGTTGTCCCAACTACAGAAATAAAGAAAGGGTAGACAAAGCACACTATTTTGAAAAGAAGACAACCTTGCATCAAGTGAACGGTCACTTGCCTTTCTAACTCTAACCTGGTATGCACAAATGTTTCCAGAATGTGGTTCTAAAGGAAGAATAGACATTTTTTACATTTCCACTAGGGATGGGCGAAAGTTTTTACCTCAACACAGAAATAGGAGAAAAATGGCACAAAATTCAATTTTTCCACTATCTTCACATAACTCATTGTATTGTAATCAATAGGAAGACTGAATTTATACTCAAAACATAGCAAATGTACTTTACTTCCCACAGACATAGTATAAAAGGGGTCTCAGGGTCCCTGTGTTGGTGGAGACTGGAGAAAGAATCAGTTGAATAGGGATTTTTTTTTGTTTTTTGCTGACTGAGATAGTGGAGACAGTTAATAAATATAAATAAATAAAAGTAAAATAAATAAATAAGTACAAAAAAAAAATGGTACATAATGTGACAGAGACAGGGAGCCCCCCTCGTCACCGACTTAAGCTGTGACTGAGGCAGACTGATGCTTAATGGGAAAGAGTATTTTGTAGATGGTTGCTACAGTGTCTGCAATAAATTATGGTGATCTCTCTCCTCCTCCTCCTAACCCTCTTTTTAATGATTTCTTTATTTCTCTTAATAAACAATGGCTAGCAGGCAGCATAGCAGCAGGCTTAAAAAAAGCTGAAAGATATTTGTGTGTGTGTGCTGTGCACTGTGCAGGACTCAGGTTAGCCAAACACCAGCCCTTTTGATTTGTTTGACTTACACTTGTGATGCATAAGCCCTGTTGAAACATAAATTTGTATGACTTGGGCATGTTAGAGGCCCAAGTCTTGAGGAACAATTGATTTGTAGGACTTAGACATATTAGGCCCAAACCCTGAGGAAACATTAATTTGTAGGACTTCCGCTTGTTAGGCACATTCCCTGATAAAACATTAATTTGTAGGACTTACACTTTATAGACACAAGCATTAAGGAAACATTTATTTGGAGGACTTAGAGTTGCTAGGCACAAGCCCTGAGGAAACATTAATTTGTAGGAATTTGGCTTGTTAGATATAAAAGCCCTGAGGAACCGGTGATTTGTTGGACTCAGACTTGTTAGATTCACAAGTACAAATGAAAGAGTGATTTAGGCTTGTTAGAAACAAAACCCCCCAAAATTGTTTTTATAGGCCTCTGGTTTGCAAGGCCTGAGACCAAAAAAATAAAATAAATAAATAAATAAATAAATAAATAAAATATATGCCCTACTGACCTAGTGCCAGCAGGTCATACATTGGTGACACTGCGGCATTTGTGACTGCTGTTCATGCTGCTGCTTGATGATAATTAGACAGCTCCAAGGGAATTTGATCAATATCAGAGATATGAAACAGGCAGCACTAACCACTCTCTCCAGTTATGCACGTGGGGCAGTAGCAGCACCACAACTATCCCCCATGGCACTTCAGGTATATCTGAAGAAAATAAGTTTGCCAATAAATAATGTTTCTCTTCCAAAATCATAGGTGTGTTGTTGTAATATTATTTTCCCTGGAGAGCAGGAAGGAACTGTGCCTTTCATTAACAACTGCAATGTGCACAATGTGTGTGGGAAAGATTTGAAATAGGGGAAGGAATGGGAACAATGGACACATATGCACTCACATCAAACAACTGACACAACTGCGAGCAAACACCTTGATGCTTACTAGGTCCACATTGTCAAATCATCCCCCCAGAAACCAAGAACTGCTGTCATGATGCCTAATGTCTGCTATGCTAAAAACATTTGTCAACTAGCAGACTTAATAATAATGATGAATCCTTCCTGCCACTAGCTTAGCATATTCTCTGGGATGGAATCTCCTCAGATGCTGCCTGATTATACTCCACCACAATGTGTGGTCAGCGCACCACACAATGTGCAACAGGTGAACGTGAACTATCACGTCCTCACATCTACAGAATCACTATCAGCTGGTGGGGGAGGTAACAATGACAGAGGTAGTTAACCAGAAGATGGTGGGTCAGCCATTTCACTAACCATCAAATGTTAATGCTCAGGCTGTGTTTCTCTAGTCTTCTTCCTCTTAGACAGGGGGTACAGCAACAGTGGCTCCCAATTTCTTTTGTGGGGGTTTGGCTTTAACATGCTTCTCATACATGTCATGGCGTCTGTATTTCATGTGAGTTATAACAAAGTATGTTCCCTCCTTTCTCATTTTCACTGACTTGTCACAGATAGTGCACAGTACCATCGCTGATGACCAAGAGAAAAATAGTTCCACACCATGACCTCTGGGGGAAGAGGAAGGTGGAGAAGAATTGCCTCTTCTTCTTCTCCACAATCCTCTTCACTGGTTGGGGTAGAGGATGATTATGATGCTACTCCTTTAGAATCAGCACTAGAACTAGGACCAGATTATTGCGGACATTGGCAAGTGGAACCTGTCCTAGTCCCGCATCACTACAGCTAGACCCCATTTGCATGGTCCCACGGTGGTCTGTGGTACACAAGGGGTCCTAATTTCTACCCCTACAAATGAGCTAAAATCATTTAATACCATGTTGTTTCTTAGTGAATTAATTAGCTACTCCTTAATCATTGGTATGGCTCGATATACCATTGGGCTGCCAGAAGCACAAAATGACACTTTCCTGTTTTCATATTTAATAAGCTACATATCATTTTGTTTGCCTTTCTACCCCTAGGCTGGTGTTCACGGTTATTTCCATAATATGGCTCTATAGGAAAACTTGTATTTATTTTTTTACATTTCCACCATTCCAAATATACTAAAACCTTTAAAAACTAAGTAATTCCTTCTCAATTCAGTATACTTGCTTCCTACCTAAGGGCTGACATACCAAAGGGGGTGCCAGAATCACAAAACTACACTGGCCACTCTTCTTTAGTGAAATTACCTGCCTTATCTGCAATGGCCATAACCATTACAGATATGAAGAAAAGGTCAGCAAGGCATTCCATTCTGAAAAGCAGACATTCACCCACACCAAATGTGTGGCCTGTTGCCTTTTTACAGCTAAGCTAGTGTGCACAACTCTTACCATAAACTTGTGCATTTTTTGTCCACTAAAATCTTTCAACACCATGTGATTTCTTAGACTATCCAGGACCTAGTTCCAGCTTGAGAAAAATGGTACCGCATTGGTATGGATTGACATTATAGTGGGTGCCAGGAGCGTGGCTACTGTGGGAGCAGGCAGAATATACGTGATTTCATGACTAGCGGTGGAACAAGGCTGTGGGGTGAAAGTGTGCATGCAGGGGTCTGTGGCTAATAGAGGCCAGTGGAACCAGTCTGGGGTTGTATCAGACAATGTATGCAGGGATTTGTGACCTCCAATTGGCAGTAAAACTAGGCTTGGTGGTCTGACAGTGTCTGTGGGGATCTGTTGGACCATGTCGGGGGTCAAATAGTGCATTTCAAGTGGAGTGGACAGTGGATCAGAGGGTTGGGGGGCATATGTGGGGGGTTCCAACACATTGCAAAGCCATGCATTGGATATACATTTACACACTTTTTTAAATAATTGTTTCTATTTTTTTTTTTTCATTTTTATTATTTTATTTTTTAATTTTTATTTTCTTCTTTTTTATGCAGTTTTAACCTTTTTGAGTGCCATTAGGTTTCCAATGCATTGCATATCTCGATAAGTTACATTCAGTCCTCTTGGGGGCATCAGGACCTTTCCTGATGCCCCTTCCCCAGATACTGATCTCCCAGTCAATTCTTCTGAAAGACCAAAAGAGGCAATACATAGGAGAAATATGGCTCCCTTTTTGTGCAGTGGATGGGGTAGGGGAAAGCCTTACATGTCAATGGTGACATGATGTTTAATGCTTTCCCTGATCCTACCTAGAAGTTTAGCTAAGATGGAAGAAGGGGGAGTATGCTGATTTCCTGCATCACCTTGCTGGGGGGTCCTGATGCCCCCATGAGGCCTGCAGCTTTATTTTTTTATTGTGCCCACTGAATGTCAGTAGCACTGGCTTAGGCTGCAACCGCAATTCGGTGGTACACTGTATGGGTTTGTCACAGTGGGAACAGCTGTCCAAGCCCATAAGTCATAACATATGGTACTCTGGGGGTTAATTTAATTTATTTGTAAATGCTATTCAGAACTACCTATGTGTCATGTTAGAAAAAAGTTAATCAGATGCATAGTTTAGGACAGTGGTTTGTAGTGTATTAGATAACTTTATAGAATTAAGGGGTTAAAGGACCCCCTTTTATAATAAATTGGAAATTTGGGGAATTTATATGGTACACTTGTGTTGTCCCAGAATGACTCCATTTTCAATTGCACAGAGGATCCTTTCTCAATGGAACAAACTGAATGTACACTATGTTGTGTTGTGTATTTTCTGGTTATTAACTCCACTGGAAGCTGTTTGCTGGGGTCTATTTTATGGAAAAGGATGGATTCCTTTCTAATAAAAATTCTTCCGCTCATTCTCTTGGTGATAAATCACCATCCGCATCCAACTGACACCAAACCTCATTTGGAACTTGAGTTCATCTCACAGGTAAAATAAATCATTTACAATTATTTACTGTTTATCCAATACAATTACAGTTTACTGGACTCATGCCAAAAGACATAAAAAATGGTCTTTGAAGCTACTTGCCTTAACTTCAAGCATTAAGCAAGTAAGAAACCAATTTCAAATGTTATTTATAAATTTACATTCGTTGTAAACAGCAGATTCTTCAAGGACCACAAAAATGGGCCTCGAGTCTGACAGAGGCCCCACGATGTATGAACATGATTCTGCACTAAACTGGAATTTATTCTCTGGTCTTTCTCCTGCCTAATTGAAATTACTAAGCTATTTCTGTCAAAAATTCTCTCCTTACTGTAACTCTACCGAGGGTACAGCAGTAGGACAGTGCATGGGAATTTTTTGGACACTTTTTTTCCTGTAAAATGGTGCAATTTCCCACTATTTTCATGAGCTTGCTAGGAGGCAGAATTAAGAAGATTTTGGCATTACAGTTTTAATGATGTGTGCTTGCCTTTATATACTGTAGCAACCATACGCTCGGGTACACCCTGATGTGCAGTGGAACTGTGCTGGTGGAGTGATGCATTCACCCCATTCTGATTAAAAGTTCTAAATAGGGGTTGAAAAGATAGATTAACCCCCTGGATGCTAGAGAGCTTATGTTAGAAACGCATCTGGCAATAGCGGATTCTTTGTTGTAGAGACGGAACAACTCAGGTTTTTAGTTGGAGGTATTTTCTTTATTAATAATAATAATAATAATAATAATAATAACTTGGATTTATATAGCGCCTTTCTCCCAGTGGGACTCAAAGCGCTGTCAGCGCACGCTCTTGGAATTAACCAAATCGGCAGCTGAAATAATAGGTGTTATTATTACCCAATTAATGGTACTCATTTATCTACCTCAGAAGGATGAAGGGCTGAGTTGACCCTGCTGGGATTTGAACCTGCAACCTTGAGGTTAAATAGGCTCCATAGTCAGGGAATTTATTCAACAGCATAATGATGAGTTTACAGAAAGCTTGATGGTTACAGTGATAAAGCTTGATGTGGCAACTTGATGTTAAAGTGATGTTGCAGCAATGTTACAGACTGATGTTACTGATGTCTTGAATTTAACTCTTACAATGCCTGTTGCTGGCTTATATATACAGCTGACCCTGTTCTTAAAGGAATAGTAATGTTTCATAATAAAAGCAGCTCTAATTAATCATCATGGTATTTGGACTTTGGAGAGTGTTATTTCAATTCTGTCAGAGTTGTAGTTCAAGAGTAATTCAATGATTCAGTATTCCCCTCCCGCCCCTTTTACTGATGTCACACTGTTCAGCCAGATCAGAAGGGAGGTGCCCAAGTAGACTGCAGAGAGGGACAATCTTCAATTAAGATAAGGGAAAAACCTGAAAATCTTGTCAAGGAGGGGAGGGCTTTCATTGTTCTCATAGGAAGAAGACTGTCCCCTACTGCTATCTGTCTGGTCTATGGACTGCATTCCACATCTGAGAAGAGATGGCTTACACTAGGTAAAAGGGGCGGGGAGGGGAAACTTTGCTTGTGAATATCTCTCAAACCATAAAGGTTTGAGAGATAAGACTTATATCATTCTTCATGTTTTTTTAATGCCTACAAAATAAAATAAAGATAAAACAAAGTATTACTAACCCTTTAATATGGCAAATGTACAGTGTGGAGCCACATTATGTCATGAATATGTAATAGTTAAAATTATCCATAGCGATCACGTGTTATGCTATATATCTAAGAATAGTTGTAATGGGAGTATGACACATGACCCTGTTAGATGAGGCCCCCATCTAGCAATGACAGCTACAGGTTAGAATTACATGAAGACAGTTACTTTTACATTTAAAGAGACAGATCTAACAGCTTATAAAACAATGCTTTACAAGTACACAAAATCCCCAAGAAGATGGGGAGAGACCCTTAAAAAGCACACCCAATATAATGTACAAAAACAGTAAATGAATACTTTATTATACTACATGCTAAGTAAACTCTTGCATGCAAAGGGTGAATAAAACATTTTCAGTAGTCTGACACATATGTTCCCTAATATGTCTGAAAGGATGTTAAACAACAGTATATTAACAAAATATGGTGCTGAAGTGTATGGAAATGACAGCATAGTAAACATGAAATGTGCAAGAAAAGCTAGTTACAAATAACTTACAACATTCCATGCATCACTCATGCCAGAGTACCTGGATGACATGACTACTTGACACACTGCTCTCTTTGCAGTTGGATTCTCTTCCAACAAAAGACAGATAGGAAGCTGGACTCCACTATCTGAAGGCTGCCTTTATATACTATTGTTTGCTATCTCTAGAGCAGAATGGTCTTGCCTCTGAAGGCCAGAATGAAAACACAGAGCATGATATACCAGGACTACTTCACATGACCATTTTCAACAGGATGTTTTTAACACATCAAAAAAAGCACATGAAATACAATGCACTGGACCATATGTGACTGTTCAGAACTCATGAATAAAAGCACATGACTCAGACCAAAGTCGGTTGCTGAAGATTTTGCTCGTTAATGTGATAATGTGATCCATTTGAAGCATAGAATGGATTTCAATGGAAGTGCATTAACATTGTATAGCACCATCACATCCACTTCTTGTCATAGGATTACACAGATAAATAAAAGTAAAAAAAAAAACCGTAAGTATCAAAAAAGGCAGCACAAGAGCAGTACAAATGCATGTTAACCCCTTAAGGACTTGGTTACTTTCATCTTTCTGGTTTCTAGTTGGATAATCACTGTTTTATTAGGAAGTGCAAAAACGCAAACTATACATATTTTTCAGGATAGATTAAGTTCCCTTTGGTAACATATTTAAAAATATACCTCCTAGTTATATGTATAGCTAATATACAGAATTATGCCAAAAAACAATAAAATAAACATGTTTGTTTCATGATTTTCCCCCAGATTGTTTGCACACAATCAATACGGTAGTTATAGAATGGCTCTAATTAAATTTAACAGCTCTGCCATTTACAGAAACACCTAATTTGTGTCTGGGGTTAAAAGGGAAGGGTATCATTATTGTTCGTAAGCAAAAATAAAAGAGATTCCAGGTCACACACACTGGATCATGCTATCACTGCATCTCAGTGTTTTAACTAAAGACATGCAGGAGACCTGGGCTGTTATGAGCTAGCTCACTCCAGTTTTATCCATACAGGCTACATTAAGAATGATTCCCTCCCTAAGACCAGTATCTATGATAAATTATGTGTACATCCCAGTTAGCTGGGAATTGTAGAAAAAGAATAAAGATGGAGTACAAAAGAAAATATTCAATCCACTGTGAGGCTAGAGGGCATGAACTTAGGGTAGAAGAGAGCCTTATTCAAGCCTGCTTAGTTCATAAGGTTTGTAAATGGCCTGCATGAGTTTCCTTGGACCCACTGTGAGGAGGACCAAAATAACAACATATGAACGGTTCAAAGTAGTATCAAGAGGAGGAAGATGTACATGTCTAAATAGAGATAATGATCATGGACAGAGGGTTTTAAATACTATGGTGAAATATTGGGTTTCTGGACACATAATGGTATCTGTCCATCTCAACAATCTAACAGTAAACAATTTATGGAGAGTATACAGTGGGTCACACACATCCCCCATTTCGAATAGGCTCTAAATGAGTGTGAATTCATGTTTGAAATATTAAGGGAGCCCTGTGGGATGTTATGATTTGAGCTACAGAGCTTCTGGCATACCAAGAATACATTGGGGAGAAACGTCAGACTGGCTACTACAGGATAGACTAAGTAGAGTAATCGGAGAAAGAAACCCTGTAACTACAAGCCAGAGGTCCCTCAAACACCTGATGGAGGTCATATATTTTAAGTAAGAAAAAGAATAAAAAGTGTTATATCAAGGGTAACAGCTAGATTTTGAAAAAAAACTTGGATCACGGTTGCCTGCGTCTTCTCAGTCAGACACTCAGACTTTTGGGGCATTTGAGGTAATTCTCCTTTGCTCCGTCTCACACCCAAAAACTCCCCTATGACAGAGATAACAGTCAGATGAAGAAGAAACCTGGATCACAGCTGTTATGTGTTCACACAAATTTTTCGGTATTTGGGGTAGTTCTTGTTTGCTCCCTTCTTACATCCCAGACTCCCCGATAGACATAACAGCCAGATCAAAAAGAAACTCAGATCCCAAATGCCTGTGTCTAATTGATCACACAACATTTTGGAGCACTTGGGTTAAAACACCTTTGCTCCCTTCTCACTCCCCTAGATTCCATTAGGACAGAAGTAACAGCCAGACCAGGAAGAAGCTTGGCACATGGCTCCTGTGTGGGACTCCCATAATACAGAGAAAATATGTTCTGCCTAAAAAACTCCCTAAACTAAACTTCAACCCAACTTTCTTATCCTACCTTCTCTAGCTCAAAAATATGCTGCTCTCTATTCCTCTCACAAACACAGAATGGCATGCTGTGAGTACCTGACACCCTTTTATATGCCTGAGGAAGTAGAAGATAAATTTACCTTGTGGTGGAGAGAAATTCAGTCTTTCCTAGGTATGGGCAAACATTTTCGCCTCAAACCAAAATCGATGAAAAATTACACTTCCCACTAGGCAAATAATTTCTGATTAAAAATGCTGTGTTCCCACTTTTTTCTCCCAGCTCATTGCATTGAAATCAATGGGAAGAAAAAAATGTTCCTCACCACATGAAAGTTTTCTCTACTTTTCCTGCAGGCATATAAAAGGGTGTCAGGTTCTCACAGCAGCCATTCTGTTTGTGAGAGGAGAGAGCAGCATGTTTTTGAGCAAGAGAAGATAGGCAAATAAAGGCAACTGAAGCTTAGTTTAGGGAGTCTTTTAGGTAGGACATTTGTTCTCTATATTATGAGAGTCTGGGGGCACACTGGTGGAGAGGAAGGGAGGAAATTTGATGTGACTGGCAGCTGGGGTCCAAATTTATTTGCTTTTATTGTCTCTGTGCTGGGAAAGTCTGGGGAAAAAGTTGTTGATTTTGTTTTTCAGTTATAATTTTTTTTTTTTACAAACTGTAGTAATATAGGATGGACAGCTTAAAAAAATAAGTAAAAATAAAAACTAAAAAAAAAACAACAAAATACATAAATAAACAAATAAATATATTAGGTGACAGACAGATGACTGGGAGCCTGACGTGAGCTGCGTCACTGAGGAAGACTTAATAGCAGAAGAAATTGAGGATTTTTGTTGAGGGCTAAAGCAAGACATCACGCTCCATCAGATGTATACTATAGAGAGTAAAAACACACACAGCAGTTGAATAACATCCAGCAAATGTACAAGGGAAAGGGGAGGGGGAAAGGTGCAGGGACGTAGGAGTTCAAAAACTAACTGAAGCCATGGTTGCTGCAGCATGTGCAATCGATGATGATCTCTATGCTCCCGGGAAGGATGCAGTTTGTCAAGGTCCCACCAAAAGTTCCAACACCACCAGTGCCAGTAAAAAAAAAAAAAACATATAAGAAGAACACTGAAGACAACAATGAGTTGCATTCTAGTGTGGATGATGGCAATGGCATAATGATAGCGAGACAAACAAGCACCAAAACACCTGTACAGGGTCTATTTTATAAAACTGAGCTTTCAAAACTCATAACAAAACATATAGAGATTAGGATTGTCTTTATCATATTTAATGATAGAAAATAATGTTATGCCTACAAAAAATTCTGTATTTCTTATTAAAAAAATGTGAATTGCTTATAGGAAAAAATTAAATTATATTTAAATAAAAAAAAAAATTAGCGACATTAATAAAAATTTACATTTCTGCTAATAAAAAATATTCACTGCTTCTAAAGCTCTCCAATGATAATCAATTGTTATAGGCTTCTAAAGCCACGAGTATTTCTACACAATTTTTTATTGATACAATGCAAATTCTTTTAGTTCATCAACAAAAACTCAGCTGGTGCTAAAAATATTAATATATTAATCACTTTACCGCAGGAGCAAATTTATTAAATAAACCACAAAGACTGAACAGAGTGCTAGTATATTAATACAGAGCAGAATTCTTATTACCAGGCAATGCAGAGTGGGGGGGCAGTCATGTTGAGCAGGAATAGTAACCAAGAGTGAGTTTTAAGCATATTCAAAAGGAGCAGGCTTGTTGCCAGGGAGCAGAAACGGGCTTCTTTTAGGCAATATGGCACCCAGCACCAAATTCAAAAATGCATCAACCCCCACCCCAAGACAATTTCTTTATTAATTTGGTTTTTTATTTGCCTGTTGATTTGTTTCTTTATTTATTTTAGGACCATGCATCATTCAGTGCACAATTCCAAGAAACAAATTAGCTTCAGTGTTAGAGCAACATAAGACACAACATCAGTATGCATCATTACCATTAGAGGAACCAATAGATTTTGCACCATTTTATGAGACCAACAAAGAATTTCACAGAGAACAAGAAAGCATAATACAAGACCAACAACACTTTTATTAGTACACAATTACGCACCATTACTGCAAAACCTGCAGGATACTGGAAAGGAAACATTTGATTAATGGCAGACAATATAAGAAGACTATGATGTCATACTATGTGTACTGTGTGTGGTTTTGTATTTAGAAGTGGACAGTGGGACAAGGTTGGAATATCAGAAAGTGTATGTATGGTTTTGTGACTACTGACAAACAGTGGAACAAAGCAAGAAACTCACACAGTGTGTTTTTGGTTTTGTGACTAACAGCAGACAGTAAAACAAGGCTGAAGAAGCAGACAGTGTATGTTTTTCTGTGACTACTAGTGAACACTGAAGATAAGCTGGCGTGTCATACAGTGTATATGGGGTTCTGTAACTACCAGTGAACCAGAGAAAAAGTCTGAGCTGTCAGACAGTATATGCGTAAATCTTTGACTACAAATGAACAGTGGAAAATATGTGGTTAAATGCTAGAGAGTTATCAATATATTGATTTGCAATGAATTGCAGTGCTCCCTATCACCCAAAAGGTTACAAGTCGCATTTTCATCAATGGTAATTTTTCTGTGCTCCCATGGCACAATTGGATTGTTTCTAAATGTCTCCAGTTTCCATTTAGATTCATTAAAAGTTTGCCTTAAGCATGAAGTTTCCTGTCCCAGATTGTAAACGCTGCTGCACAAGTGAACAGTCTCATAAAGAGAATCACCCACAGTGGGTCAAGTTCTATAAAGTTCAAGCTCTGTGGTACCAGGAGGGTCAACTCACATTAGTCTACAGACCATACATTCTGTTATATATGTTCCACATCACACCTCAGAGCTTCAAGTCTGCAATGATTGACCCTCATTACATTACTCGTCCATGGCACCAAAAAGGTTATAATTAACAATTTATGTTCGTATGACACCTGAGCTTACAATCTACAATTTATGATCCACATGACATGGCAGAGCATACAGTTTACAATATACGACCCAAATGAAACCACAGAGCTTACAATTTAGAAAGGATTAACACTGTTTATCATGTCTTGAGAAGTACAAGTTCTGTGGTACCATGAGGTTCACCAACTTGGCACTACAGAGCTTACAATATATGACTCACATGGTTCTAAAGAACTACAATATATGCCTCACATTGCACAACAGAGCTGCAATATATGACTCACATGGTACAACAGAGCTTACAATATATGACTCACATGGTACTACAGAGATACAATGTATGACTCACTTGGCACCACAGAGATAACAATCTAAAAGGAATTACTCATTGTGAGTCACCCTGTGATGTGTAAGCTTGCAGTGACATATGGGATACATAGTGTAGACTGTAAGCTCTGTGGTGTTATGTGAACCTCTATCACTAAGTTTGCACTTCACAGTAAGTGACCCACTTTGGGTAATTCATGTTAGGTTGTAATTGTTAGGGACCAGGAACCAGACAGGACACAAAAAGATAAAATGCAAAACACCTTTATTAAAATAACAAAAGCAAACAAAACAAAATTGTGATGCAGAAGCATAAACCAAAAGATAAGTTGGGGTCGGGAACCAAGACAGGTACTCAGCCAAGCCGCGGTCAGGAATACGGAGATCAGCGAAGTCAGGAACAATCCAGGAGCCAGGAGCCAGAAGGGACTTCAGAGGAAGCTAAGTCATACACAGGTAATGTAACGTTTTTTAAGACACTCAGATCAGTGTTAAAATAAAACACAGTTTTATTAAAAGAAAAATAAGGTAAACGATCACCCTCTACAGGCAACACAAAATAATATCAAAATATGGACAGGTATGCCCCCACAGGCCCAGTATACAGAATCAGAGTATCACATATACTGTCTCAGGACAGGCACATAGTAGAGATACATATAAGGGTTAAATGCATAGACAGACAGTCTCTGTTGTGGAGTTTGGCACGCCCAAGGTGTTGATTGGGAGTAGTAAGTGTAGCTGGAATCTCACTTAGAGTTCTTGAGACAGGAATGCTGCTAGGCCCTGTGTGACCAGAGGTAAAATCAGCAGAGCAGTTACCCAGAATAGCCCCCATGGGCGTAACCAAGGATACAACTGGATCTGCAAGTGCCTGAGTAGTTAGCCCCCTCGGGCGTCACCACGGTACAGCTTGAACTGCAAGAGCTGGCTAATAGCCCCCATGGGCGTACTAACGGAGACCAACGGAACAGAGGTAGTGAGCCAATAGCGCCCACGGGCATATACCTAAGTCAACCTGCAAGAGCTTTGAGCCAGTAGCCCCCACGGGCGTAGCAACGGAGACCACACTATGCTGCAAGCGGAGAAGCCAATAGCCTTCCACTGAAACCTTCCCTTAGCTATAGTAGCTTGAGCCTTCAGCCCCAAGAGCGTAAACGTATGAGCCAGAGCCAAATGGCGCCCTACCGGGATCGTTACCGAACAGCACTACTCTGCAGTAGGTAGAATGAGCCGCCGACCAACCAGAGCATAAGCGGCCGACTCAGCAGGTGTAGTGCAATAAGGCTAGGCTCTATACCAAAGAGAAGAGGCTCAGCAAATGATACTGCGGCACAGCTAGGGTTAAAATGCAGCTTTATGGATCGGAGGCTCAGAGAAGTGCGATAGCTCTGCAAGTAACACGGAGGCTCATAGACAGCAACACAGCTCTGCGAATAAGCACGGAACTCAGCACTGGGAACAAGCAACACAGAGCAGGAGCAGGTCACACGGCCAGCCTGGCAAGCGGCAGTAGCGGAAGTCAGAATGTCGCTACGGCGACAACTGGAGAGGAGAGCAGGAACTAGCAGGTAACTGGAGCAGGCCAATACTGGTCACGTAGCAGGAAGACAGCCAAGCCGGGTCGGATCATGGAGGGTGGTACTCAGACAAGCCGGGTCAATCACGAACAGGAACGTCAGCCAAGCCGGATCGGATCACGGAGTTGGTTCTCAGACAAGCCGGGTCAATCACGAGCATGAACACAGGAACGTAGCCAGGACAGGCCAATTCGGTATACAGGAATCCAGAACACAGGAACTCAGCAACAGCAACACTGGCTCTGAAACACCATGAAAGGGCACCAGACAGGTGTCACGGCCAGGCATAAAAAGGTCACCAGAGGCGGGCCAAACCAATACAGCAAATCAGCGTACAGCACAAGCGAGAGTGACAGAGGAGGATCACAGGCACTGTGATAGGTAATCAGCAATGCAGTATAACACTCTTGTAGCCAGAAACAAACGCAAGGGTGATCAGGTAGTGAGCAGAGACCGAAGGGCATTACAAGGTATTCATAATGCCCGCTCCTGGTGTTAAACGCGATTTTCCATTCGTGGTCCTCCTTCATCCATACCAAATTGTACGACCCCCGCAGCTTAAACTTGGTGAACACCTTGGACCCTTTTAATCGATCGAATAACTCAGTAGTAAGGTGAATTGAGTAGGTGTTTTTGACCATGATACTGTTGAGCCCCCTGTAGTCAATACAGGGTCTCAGTTCTCCACTCTTTTTCTTCAAAAAGAAGAATCCGGCCCCAGCGGGAGAGGAGGACTTGCAGATGAACCACTGGGACAGTGAATCCGCAGCATACTCCACCATGGCCTTATTCTCCACGACAGAAAGAGGGTTGATTCGACCTTGAGGAGGTATGGCCCCAGGTTGCAATTCAATGGTACAATCATATGGGCGGTGGGAGCTCACCCACCCGGCCCTTATTGAATACATCTTGGAACTCTTGGTAATCCTTAGGCAACAAAGATACCGGGGATGTGGTTAGCACCTTAACCACTTTCACTAGGCATGTCTTGGAACTTTTCTGTGACCATGCCATGACTTCGGCCCTTGCCCAGTTGAACGTGGGATTATCTTTGCCCAACCATGGATAACCCAGGATCACAGGATAGTGAGGTGAGTGGATCACCGGGAATTGTAAACTGTCGTGATGGACAGCCCCTATAGCCATAGACAAAGGAGCGGTTTCGTGGGTGACCTGCAGTCGCTGTAGGGGTCTACCATCAATCGCCTCTATGGCAAGTGGAGTGGTGCGGAGCTGCAATGGAATGGAGTGCTTCTGGGTGAAGGCACTGTCAATAAAGAGGCCCGCTGCACTAGAGTCAATAAGTGCCTCTGTAGTAATGAAAAACTCACCCCAGGACAGCCCACCGGAGACTAGATGTTTATCCTTCTGGATAGCCAGGGACACTGAGACACCACCTAAGGTCTGTCCCCTATAGGACCTTAGGTGCGGACATTCCGTACATGTGGGGCAAGTTCGCAGCATATGCCCTGCCTTACCGCAGTAAAGGCACAGGCCCTCCCTCCTCATGAAGGCCCTTTCCGCAACTGAAAGGCGAGTGAACCCAAGCTGCATGGGCTCCACATCGCCCGAGGACTCAAGACTAGGAGGAGCGGGAGGACAGACAGGTGGGGACGAAAATCTCAGAGATAAACGGATGGGATGCCTCTGCAAGCGTTCCCTAAAGGAAAGTCTTTCATGGATAAGGGAGTCAATCAGTATGCAATATGACACCAAACCCTCAAACTCACTAGGAAGGTCCTGGGCTGCAATCTCATCTTTAATGATATCCGAGAGCCCATTAGAGAAAGCAGCCACAAGAGCCTCTTTATTCCATCCAACCTCGGCTGCCAGGGTACAAAACCCTATGGCATAATCTGCAACCATTCTAGTACCCTGTTGGATGGACATTAGGTGCTTGTCAGTCAAAGTGGAATGGCCCGGTACATCAAATACCCTTTTAAAGGATGCCACAAACTCAGGGTAATTGTGTACTATTGGTTTCTGAGTCTCCCAAAGGGGGTTAGCCCATGCCAAGGCCTTGTCAGAGAGTAAGGAAATCACAAGGCCTGCCTCCAGATAGATACCAACCTGATTCAGGAAACCTCACCCCCATAATGCTGGGGAAGTGGGGCAGACCCAGTTATGCCTTTCACAATATTAGAATTGTTATTGACAGCCGGAGCAGGAGCAGCAGCAGCTATAGGGACAGACTGTGCTGGGGGCTGCTGAGGCAGTGGAACCAGATGCGCAGTACGAAGCAACAAAGTCTCGTGGGCTAACGCAAACTGGTCCATGCGGTGGTCTACCTGGTCCAGCCTGAAAAAAAATATTTGGATTGTCTGCGCCTTCTGAATTCCTGACCTTTGCGTACTGTTAGGGACCAGGAACCAGAAAGGACACAAAAAAGGTAAAATGCAAAACACCTTTATTAAAATAACAAAAGCAAACAAAACAAAATCGTAATCCAGAAGTGTAAACTAAAAGACAAGCCGAGGTCAGGAACCAAGACTGGTATTCAGCCAAGCCGGGGTCAGGAATACAGAGATCAGTAAAGTCAGGAACAATCCAGGAGCCAGGAGCCAGAAGGGATGTCAGAGGAAGCCAGGTCATACAGAGGTAATCAACAACGCAGTATAACACTCTTGCCACCAGAAGCAAACACAAGTGCGATCAGGTAGTGAGCCAAGCAGATTTAAATACCCTGAGAAGGTTGATTGTTGGCTGATAGCAGTCAGGTGAGCAAACACAGAGAGGTCAGCTGATTCAACCTGATCCAGCAAAGAAAAGGCAGCAGTAATGGATAGTAGAGCACTGGATTAGCTCAGACAGCAGAATCGCTAAGCAGAGTTAGAACAGCTCTACCGAACCTTAACAATAATATCTGTGGCAAGGGAGTTGGAGCCACAAAAATGATTGGAGATATAGTGTTTTACAAAGAATCAGACTCTTAGTGTTATTGAGCAAGCCAACCATTAGTGTTGCTGGTGTGTATTGCCATCCTTTCAAGCAAAAAAAAAACAAACAAACAAAAAAAAAAGATCCATTAAAAAAAAACAAAAAAAAAACTGCACTGTAGGGGAGAAACAATGATTCCTAAAATTCCCACTGATTTAAAAGAGGCGTTTCACCCCTTAAATGTTGAAGTAAGTGTTACTATCATTTGTTACTAACAGATGTAGCATCTTTAACTGCCATCTGAGAGCAAATTCCTTTGACGTGCATGGGGATCTCTGTCTACTAAACACAGATATTTATCACAATAATACTGCTATATCTGTGTCTGAGGTATATATCCCCAATTTGACAAAAACGGAGGAATAAATAACACAATAAATAAAAGTTGAAAAGACAAGGAATATTTTCCAAGTCAGCTTTCTTACTGAAAAATACATTCAAGTATTGATTCAGTTGATTGTACTCTGGCCTAAGTGATGCATCTTTCATTTGCATTTGATTCACTGTATAACTGACCTATGCAATTTTTTGTATTGTTTACTGAAGAAAAGATTTGTTTTCTTTACTTTAAACAACAAAGGATTCTGGAAAATAAAACTACAGTAAGCAACAGAAATCAGCATGACATAAGCACAGGGGAGATTTTCTAAAAAGCTAAGGTGATCTTCTTCTTTAGTAGTATTTTCACTGCTGGTCTCATGTACTGGTGTAATTTTCCTGCAGGAAAATTTCCAGAAAACACTTGATTTTCTACTTTTCCAGTGAGATCTGTGAGATCACAGAAAAGTTTGCAATAATGGTTCTATTTCCCATGATATGTTAGAAGCAATCCTGATATTAGGGTGAAAATTGGTCATTCCAAGAATAAGGGGGCTGTGCTTGAGATATATATATATGTATATATATATATATATATATATATATATATATATATATATATATATATATATATACACAAAAACAAAATAAAGACAACAGAAAAATCTCTTTTTTTATTTTTATTAGCTTTATTGACGAAGATAAAGTTCACATTAAGGAAAAAAAAGAAAGAATAAGAAAATGGTTACATTATGAAGTATGATATACATTCCTCATATACATGGAGATAGAACAATTAGCTCAAAAGATGAATACAAAGGTTTATCAAATAGAACAGAAAACTACAAAATTGTAAGGTAATATCAAGAAGGTATCAACAGAGCTGCACAGGTGAGTGGGGGTTCCAGCCAACAGTCACTATTGTAGAGTAGAGTACAGAGTAAAGGTAGATCTGCGTGCAAGTAGAAAGGGGAGAGTACGGGATGATAGATATTGGGGAGAATTTGGTATAAAGGGAATAGATAAAGAAGGAAGACTCGCTAAGCTTGAAGCGGAAGATATCATCGTTAATAATATTAACCGTCCTGATAGTAAGAATATAAGTAAGGGTATTCAACATCTGGAATAAGGATCTCTTTGCCTCGAGAAACTATAAAATATTTCTCATGTAGTCCTCAGGAAATTGGGGAGTTAAGTTAATTTCTTACTTAATAGAGGTCATTGGATGGATTTTGAGCCATGTCTCCCAAATATATTGAAAAGAGTTCCGAGTATTAGTAGTCATGGCATGGCATTTCTCCATTTGAATGTACAGATTAACCTTGTCTATCCATACTTCCAGGATTGGGACTTCTTTAGTTTTCCAGTATAGCGGTATGAGAGATTTGAGTATGTTAAGTAAAAGCATTATACATTTTCGAAGTGGAAAGAAAACAAATGAGGAAGCTTGTGTAGAGTGAAAAAATAAACATAATAGAGGATCTAACATAATATTGGTTTGTAAGGAAGTATTAATGTATAATATAATTTTTTCCCAGAATGAGGAGGTCATCGGACACGACCACCATATTTGATACATGGAGCTCAGATTCGTATCACAACGCCAGCACAAGGTCAAATAATAAGAAGAAAAGCATGCCGTCCGTTGTGGAGTCATATACCATCTCGTGAGTAATTTGTAATTCAATTCTTTCGTTTTGGAATCTCGAGCTGAGCTATACAAGGTATTGATAATAACCAATCATGTCTTAGAGTCCAGCTGAGACTTCAATTCTCATTCCCACATTCGTAAAAAATAATGTTTGTGTGTTGATGAGGAATTAGATAAAATTTTGTAATAAAAAGATAACATACGGAGATTGGTGGGACATGAAGTTAAAGTTTTTTCAAAAAGGGTTAATTCTCTGATCGGGAATTGATTAGAAGTCAAGTAGTGGATCCAGTGCCTAATTTGCTGATAAGACCCCCAGGGAACATTATGGTCATGTAAGCGGTTATTCAGTTCTTGTAAAGCTAAAACACCCGAGAGAGAAGAAAGAGAGTTGATGGTGTCCAAAAGGTTACTATGAAGAACAGAAAAAATGGGATGTGTATTACCCGCCTAAAAATGTGGGTTCCCTTTCACGGAGAGTAAAGGAGAAGGAAAAGGAACAAGACCATGGCTTATGTTTATCGAGTGCCATTGAGAGAATATGTGTGTTAGAATTATGTGGGAGTATTTACTAGATGAATTGTGTGAAGTGTTCTCAATAGACCAGCAAATTTGGAGAGGATCATATCCATGTATCAATTCAGTTACTGTGCCTGTCCATCTAAACTTCAATTTGGTGGAAAAATCAAACAGGTTCGCCAGTGCAGCCGCCTTGTAATACCTTTTAAAATCTGGTAAACCTAGACCACCTCTACGTATATACAGAGTGAGTATTGAACTACTAAGCCTTGGAGTTTTATTATTCCATATAAAAGCTGTTATGTTCCTCTGCAGGGAAGTAAAATAATCCATGGGGATTTCTATGGGCAGAGCATTCACAAGAAAGAGGGTTTTTGGGAGAATCATCATTTTAATAATGTTAATTTTCCCCAGCCATGATATAGACAGAGAAGACCAAGAGGCAATATCATGTTGAATAGTTGAGAGAAGAGGTGAAAAGTTAGTATCAGGAATAGATGAAAGATCTGAAGATAAGTAAATGCCTAGATACTTTATCTGTGTAGAAGACCATCTAAAGGCATATTTACTAATTAGTTTAGCGGCTCTATATTCTGGTAAGGATATATTTAATACTTATGGTTTTGATTAGTTGATAAGGTCTTGGGATAGATAGCAATATTCATCTAAAGCCTTAATCAGAGGAGGAAGAGAGATTTCTGGTTGTGTTATAAAGTAAAGGACGTCGTCTGCAAAGGCTGCAACTTTGTATGTTTCTTGTCCAAATTTAAATCCATGTATGTCTTGGGAGTTTCGAATAACATTCAACAGAGGTTCCAGCGTAAGGGCGAACATGATTGGGGAATGAGGGCAACCCTGACAGGTACCATTTGTTATCTGAAAAGAGTCTAATAAAATCCCATTAACTAGGATTCTAGCCGAAAGGTTGGAATAAAGACTAAATATTCCTGATAACATCTGGTTGTCCAGTCCTAGATACCGGAAGATTCCCTTCATATACTGACAATCTACTCTGTCGAAACATTTTTCTGTGTCAGTTGAGAAAAATATTGTGGCACTGCCTTTAGAGTGAGCAATATCTATTAATGATAAGGCTGTCATAATATTATGTCTTGCCTCCCTGCCTCATACAAAGCCGCACTGGTCAGGATGCAGTAAGTTAGGTATAAGATTTTTAAGTCCATTCGCTAAAATCTTTTTTTAAGTCAATGTTGAGTAGAGAGAGACAGGGCGATAGCTAGTACAAAGGAATGGGTCTTTTCCTGGTTTGGGAATCACCACAATATGATCTTCTAAAGCTTGTTGAGGGAATGATTTCCCGTTGTTACGGTTTTCTGACACTCAGACCAGGATGTAACGTAAAACACAGTTTATTGAAATAAAAATGAACAACACTGCCCCTAGGGGCTAGTAAAGGTAAGAACAGGCAATGTGAACAGAGGATGGAGTAAACTACAAACAGTAGTGCATAGAGGGTTAAGTGGAGCAACTGGTAAGGCTCAGGCTAGATTGGCCAACGCCCAGGAGATATATAGCAGTCTATGGTAAAAGTCTTTATATGTAGATCAGGAACTCAGGAAAAGCGCTGTAACACTCTTGAAGCATAAACAGGATGAGCCCCTGTTGCTCTAAGCTGAGCTCGTACCACCACAGTGGGCTTATGAGGATTGCTACTGCCAATTTGATGTAACCAGAATAGAAATCGCCCTGAATGAGTATCGAGTAACCCTGCGTCTGCCACGGAAATATGCCAGCCCTTGGGAGGCCACAGTAGAACGGAATTGCCCAAGCTATGAAGAGCCGATGCACAGAGTAGTGCAGTTGGGATAAAGCACTTTGAGCGAATGAGGTACTGCCCAGACACCCACACGGTGTCACCCAGAATCCTTGTTGCAAGAGCGAATGGACTACCAGTGTCAACCAGCGTGATCACGATGATCACCGGGCATCGAACAAGCGGAGCTCTGCAAGGACTGGTATAGCATAAAGCGGAGGCTCAAAAGTGTAAAGGCTCAGAGAATACCGGAGCTTGGCAGTGTATCAAAATGGCACGTAATCGGAGGCTACCGGCAGTGCAAGGGTTAATCTGGTACATTTGAAAAGAGCAATGCTCAACGAGAACAAGGCAGGCAACCTCGGCTGCAGCGTAATGAGCGAGGAAACTGAGAACAGTCAGAATGTCGCCAGGCGACCGGAGTACACAGGAGCAGCAACCGGACAGGAGCAGTAACCGGACAGGAACAGTAGCCGGAACCGGATGACTGAGTCACAGGAACACCACCGGAGAGTGGAACAATCACGATGCAGGGTCGTCAGCCAGAGCCGGGTCGGATCACGATGCAGGGTCGTCAGCCAGAGCCGGGTCAGATCACGGTGCAGGGTCGTCAGCCAGAGCCGGGTCAGATCACGAAGCAGGAACAGAAGGAGAGTCAGACTAGCCGGGTCGGTACACAGGAGACACTGGAGATCAGTAACTAGGCGCAGCAACACAACACCACGAAAGGGCAATTGACAAGTGCCCAAGCCTCAGCATAAAAAGGCACATCCTGGGCGGGCCAATCAGACTCCTCCAATGCAAATGCATATATACCCAGATTGACAGGGAATCACGGGGACCGTGATAGTACCCCCCTCTCAAAGACCCCCTCCCCTGCCAGAGGGTCTAGGTTTAAGGGGATATTTAGAGTGAAAGTTGCGCATCAGTCGTGGAGCATGAAGATCCTTATGATCAACCCAAGACCGCTCCTCAGGCCCATAACCTTTCCAGTGGACCAAATATTGCAACTTGCCTCTAAATCTCCTGGAGTCAATTATGCTCTGAATTTCGTACTCCTCTTGGCCCTGTACATTCACCGGTCCAGGAACCACCGGAGTGGTAGTATAACGGTTGCACACCAAGGGCTTAAGAAGGGACACATGAAACACATTATGAATACGCATAGCCCTGGGGAGCTCCAATGCGTATGCCACGGGGTTGACTTTGCGAATGATCTTAAAGGGCCCAATGAACCGAGGAGCCAGTTTGTTTGAAGGTACTTGCAGGTTAAGATTCCTGGAGGAGAGCCATACCCTGTCCCCAACCTGGTAGGAGGCCGCTGGTAGGCGTCTGCGATTAGCATGCCGCTGATGTCTCAGGAAGGACTGACTGAGGGACCGTTGTACCTGTGCCCAAGTGGAACGGAGCTGCTCCATGTGCTCATCCAGAGCCAGAATCTGTTGGGACTGAAATGAGTCTGGGAGTAGGCAGGGTTGGAACCCATAATTAACTAGGAACGGAGAACTCCCAGACGATGAATTAACCGCACAGTTCCTGGCGAACTCCGCCCATGGCAACAGGTCGGACCAGTTATCATGATGATCAGTCACGAAGCAGCGCAAATACTGCTCAAGTCCCTGATTGGCACGCTCAGCGGCCCCATTGGTCTGGGGATGGTAGGCAGAGAAAAATGACAATTGAATGCCCATCTGGCCACAGAATGCCCTCCAGAATCTAGACACAAACTGGCTTCCCCGATCAGACACTATCACACTAGGAACCCCGTGCAAGCGGAATACCTCCCTGGTGAAAATTACTGCCAATTCCTGGGCCGATGGGAGACCAGAGAGGGGCACGAAATGAGCCATTTTGGAGAACCTATCTACCACCATCAGAATAAAAGTGTAGCCCTTAGACAAAGGCAGTTCTCCCAAAAAATCGATAGAAATATGGGACCAGGGACGGTCGCCATTGGGTACTGGCTGGAGTAACCCCACGGGGAGATGTCTGGGAGTTTTAGCACGGGCACAGGTAGCACAGGCAGCGGTAAATGCGAAGCAATCTGCTCTCAGGGAGGGCCACCAGAATGTTCGTGCCAATGACCAAACCAACTGATCCCTGCCAATGTGCCCGGCTGCCTTAGATGAGTGATAGGTCTCGAGTAACTGGGTGCGAAAAGGTTCGTCCACAAAACATCTGCCAACTGGGGTTTCAGGAGGTGCCCGTGCTTGTGAAGCCATGATTTGCTCCCCCAGTGGTGAAGTGATGTTGGTACGAATAGTGGCCAGGATCTTATCTGGCTGAATTATAGGCACTGGCGCTTCATCCCTCTCAACGTCTGTGCAGAATTGTCTGGAAAGCGCATCTGCTCTAATATTTTTGGACCCCGGCAAGTAGGAGACTATGAAATTAAATCTTGACAAGAAGAGAGCCCAACGAGCCTGGCGAGAAGACAGCCTTTTCGCCTCAGACAAGTAAATTAGATTTTTATGGTCAGTGAGAATTAAGACAGGGGTCCTAGTGCCTTCCAGGAGATGTTGCCATTCTTTCAAAGCCAAGATGATAGCCAACAATTCCCTATCACCAATCTCATAATGGCTTTGGGCACTAGACAGTTTTTTGGAAAAAAATCCGCATGGTCTCAGGTTACCTCCCTCCCTAGGTCGTTGGGAGAGAACTGCCCCTACCCCAACCTCGGAGGCATCAACTTCCAGGGTAAAAGGCAGAGTAGGATTAGGATGGCACAGAATAGGGGCAGATGCAAATGCCTGCTTGAGAGTCACGAAGGCCTGTTCAGCTGCCTCAGACCATTGAGAGGGATTTGCGCCCTTATGCGTTAAGTCAGAGAGAGGTTTAGTAATTGTAGAAAAGTTCTGAATTAATTTTCTGTAATAGTTGGCAAAGCCCAGGAATCTTTGAATAGCTTTTAACCCCTTGGGTCGTGGCCATTTAAGGACTGCAGCCAAATTCTCTTGGTCCATAGCTATGCCATCTTTAGAAATCACGAAACCCAAAAAGGGTACTTGAGAACAGTGAAATTCACATTTTTCGAGTTTACAGAACAATTTGTTCTTGCGCAACCGAAGCAATACCTCAGAAACATCCTGTATATGCTGGGTTAAATTAGCTGAGTGGATCAAAATATCGTCCAGATATACCACTACACAGGACTGTAACATATTGTGGAAGATATCGTTGATGAACTCTTGGAATACGGCAGGTGCATTACATAATCCGAATGGCATGACTAGGTATTCGTAGTGCCCTGACCTTGTATTGAAGGCTGTCTTCCACTCATCACCGGCCTTGATCCTTATTAAATTGTAGGCAGCTCGTAAATCGAGTTTAGTGAAAATAGAGGAGCCTTTCAACCTATCAAATAACTCTGTGATGAGTGGAATGGGGTATGCATTTTTGGACATGATCTTATTGAGCCCACGGTAATCAATACAAGGTCGCAACTCGCCATTTTTCTTTGTCACAAAAAAGAAACCTGCACCTGCCGGAGAGGAAGATTTGCGAATAATCCCTCGTTTGAGAGCATCCTCAATGTATTCCTCCATTGCCTTAGTCTCATCACATGACAATGGGTACGTCCTACCCCTCGGTGGAACCACTCCCTAGGGCAAATCAATAGCGCAATCACATAGCCGATGCTGCGGGAGAGCGCTAGCCTCCCCTTTACTGAAAACGTCTCTGAACTTGTTGTATTCAGCTGGCAGAGAAGGATATGTACACATATTCTTAACGGGACGAGATAAACAGTGATTAGTGCAGTATTCCGACCATGCTTTGACCTCACATGTCTGCCAGTCAAACTGGGGATTGTGCACTGTCAACCAAGGGAACCCCAGAATGACCGCATGATGGGGTGAACGAATAATCTGGAAATGAACCTCCTCCTTATGGAGGGCCCCCACAGTCATAGTAAGGAGAGTAGTCTCCATTGTGATGAGTGCTGGTTCAAGAGGTCTGCCATCAATAGCCTCAATGGCTAGCGGAGTATCTCTTTCAGACAGAGAAATATTATGTCTTTCAGCAAATGCCTGGTCCATGAAATAGCCAGCAGCACCAGAGTCTACCAGGGCTAGTGCGTCCACAACCTGGTCGCCTAGAAGAAAACTCACAGGTATAGTGGGTTTCAAGGAGCAAGGATCTGAGGACGACTGTACACCACCTAGGGCCTGTCCCCCAAGGTACCCTAGGTGCGTGCATTTCCCGGTCTCCCTGGACATGTGCGCAACAAATGCCCACTTTTGCCACAATACAGGCATAATCCTTGTCTTTTACGATACGCCCTCTCCTCCTTAGTCAGCCTAGTGAAACCAATCTGCATAGGTTCCCCAGTATCAGGTACACGGACCGGAGGAATGGGAGGAGAGGGTGGGTTAAACAATCTCTCATGCCCATGGATTTTGGAAGTTGCCCTTTTAGTCAAGCGCCTCTCGCACATACGAGTATCAATGAGTATCACATATTCGATGTACTCATCCAGATCGGTGGGTACCTCCCTGGCAGCAATTTCATCTTTGATAGCGTCCGAAAGCCCTTGGGCAAATGCTGCCAGGAGTGCCTCATTATTCCATGCCACCTCTGCAGCTAGAATCCGAAATTCTATAGCATATTCGGCTGCAGTCTGATCGCCCATCTGTATTGACAACAGTTTTTTGGCCGCAGACGTAGCTCGCCCAGGTACCTCAAAGACTCTACGGAACTGTTTAACAAATTCTTTAAAGCACAAGGTGCAAGGTTTAGCCTGTTCCCATAACGGATTTGCCCATGCCAGGGCTTTGCCAGTTAACAGGGATACCATGAACCCCACCTTGCTACGGTCACTCGGAAAGGCATGAGGTGTAAGTTCAAGGAAGATCTCTAGCTGATTAAGGAAAAGCCTGCACAGTGTGGGTTCACCATCATATCTTACTGGTTACGGCGCCGCCGCCGTTAGACTTCTCTGCGGGACCAAGCATTGACCAGAAATATTATCCGGTGTCATAGCTGGGGGGACCACCGGATTTTGATTCGGCTTATCAAGATGTACCGTACGTTCAAGCAAGGTCTGCATGGCCAATGCCAACTGATCTAAGCGTTGCTCGTGAACATCCATCCTCCAGTGGAGGTTCTGTGTATTACCGTCACTCTTCCCGTCTGAGGTCATTGCCCTTTCGTACTGTTACGGTTTTCTGACACTCAGACCAGGATGTAACGTAAAACACAGTTTACTGATGTAACCAGAATAGAAATCGCCCTGAATGAGTATCGAGTAACCCTGCGTCTGCCACGGAAATATGCCAGCCCTTGGGAGGCCACAGTAGAACGGAATTGCCCAAGCTATGAAGAGCCGATGCACAGAGTAGTGCAGTTGGGATAAAGCACTTTGAGCGAATGAGGTACTGCCCAGACACCCACACGGTGTCACCCAGAATCCTTGTTGCAAGAGCGAATGGACTACCAGTGTCAACCAGCGTGATCACGATGCTTACCGGGCATCGAACAAGCGGAGCTCTGCAAGGACTGGTATAGCGTAAAGCGGAGGGTCAAAAGTGTAAAGGCTCAGAGAACACCGGAGCTTGGCAGTGTATCAAAATGGCACGTAATCGGAGGCTACCGGCAGTGCAAGGGTTAATCTGGTACATTTGAAAAGAGCAATGCTCAACGAGAACAAGGCAGGCAACCTCAGCTGCAGCGTAATGATCGAGGAAACTGAGAACAGTCAGAATGTCGGCAGGCGACCGGAGTATACAGGAGCAGCAACCGGACAGGAGCAGTAACCGGACAGGAACAGTAGCCGGAACCGGATGACTGAGTCGCAGGAACATCACCGGAGAGTGGAACAATCACGGAGCAGGATCAGGAGCCAGAACCGGGTCGGATCACGGAGCGGAGTCGTCAGCCAGTGCCGGGTCGGATCACGATGCAGGGTCGTCAGCCAGAGCCGGGTCAGATCACGGTGCAGGGTCGTCAGCCAGAGCCGGGTCAGATCACGAAGCAGGAACAGAAGGAGAGACAGACTAGCCGGGTCGGTACACAGGAGACACTGGAGATCAGTAACTAGGCGCAGCAACACAACACCACAAAAGGGCAATTGAAAAGTGCCCAAGCCTCAGCATAAAAAGGAACATCCTGGGCGGGCCAATCAGACTCCTCCAATGCAAATGCATATATACCCAGATTGACAGGGAATCACGGGGACCGTGATACCCGTCTAGTATTGAGTTAAAGGATTTCAACATGTGTGGCATTAAGAAGTCTTGACATTTCCTATAGTAAATCACTGGGAAGCTGTCTGGACCAGGACTTTTACCTAAAGCCATCTCTTTAATTGCTTGTGTTATTTCAGATTCCGAAATATGTGCTTCAAGTTCTAATGATTCGGATTCACAAAGTCTGGAAGTATTGGCTTTTTGTAAAAACAAGCACAATCTTTGTTTCCAGCTTTCTAAAGAATCTGCAGAAGAAGGTTTGAGATTATACAGATTAGAATAAAAGTATGTGAAGGTGTTGGCTATCATAGGAAAGTCCATAACCGTATTGTCATTCGTTGTATTAATTTGAGTAATAGTACCAGATCGGCGTTTGCGATTAATTAATCGAGCCAATGGCCTCCCACATTTGTTATCTGATATATATTTATGATACTTAAGCCACATATGAGACTTTGTTGCTCCTTGCTGCAGGAGGGAATTGAGTTCCATTTTCAAATTTGATAAAACCTGAAGCTCATCCTGAGACAAAGTCTTCTTATGAGAAGAGTCGAGTGAACGTATCTGGGTGTTACGGTTCAGTACACTCAGAAACGGTAGATGTTGGTAAAACACAATTTTATTGAAACACACAAGGAATGAGGTAACCCTCACAGATCCAGTAACAACAGCAGTAACTGACACAGGACAGTTTACAAGCAAGTTAACCCACACAGGTCCAGTATAGATAACACACACAATACTAACACAGGTCAGGTAAACTAGATTGATACAGTGTATGAAAGTCCAATGTGGCCAGTGGAGCCACTGGCAAAGTGGCATATAGCTAAGGCCCTATGTCGCCTATAGGCAGCGGGAGGCGACAGTGACAGGACTGCAACAACAAAAAAGGCAAGGATCACCTGTAGGGAGGATTCTATGGTGGATGCCCATTGTCGACTACACAAGGCAAGTCAGAGCTCGTGCCAAAACAGAGGCCCTACCGAGACTATCCACCACCGTGTGCATGTACTACCCTCAAGGGTTAATGTGCGATAGTATAAAATGAATGGCAACCGGAAGCGCCCAACGGAACCTAATGGAGACTCAATCGCACAGAGTAGCGGAGCCCAACAGTACCAGGGTAGACAGCAACGGAACGAGGCACCACCCCCGAAGAGGTTAATAAGCGCTATGGTCTGGATAACGGCAACCACCAGATGCGCCCAACTGAACCAAGTATAGACCAAGCGATCGCAGCACCATGTGGAGGCACACTTAGACTCTGACCTACGGACAGAATAGAACCGGTCACCGGAGCACCCGGAATACAGGGAAGCCCAGTAATCTGGAAACGTTGTCAGGCAGTCAGCAGCAGGAACAGTCCGGTATAAGCCCAGCCAGGCACAGAGAAAGCAGGAACCAATGCCAAGTCGATTCGGTACACAGCACAGGAACGTCAGCCAAGCCGGGTCGGTACACAGAACAGGAACCTCAGACTCGCCGGGTCGGTACACGGAGCAGGAACGTCAGCCAGGCCGGGTCAGAACAGGAAGCAGGAACATCAGCCAGGCCGGGTCAGAACAGGAAGCAGGAACGTCAGCCAATCCGAAGCGGTACACAGAGTCAGGAACGAGATAATGGCGTGGTCAGGCAGTCCGGGGTCATACGCTGGTATCAAGACAGCAAAACTAGCGCTAGGTATCAGGTACACCACGAAAGGGCAACAGCAGAGTGACAGCCCAGGGTATAAAAAGGTTGTCACTGGGAGGAGCTGTACAGCGCAACCAATAGGAAGCAAGCAACAAAATAATCAGAATGTCGCCCGATCACAGGCGCCGTGATACTGGGATGATAAATCATCAATCTTCTGCCATTTGAGATGTTTCTTAATTGCCCCTAGTTTAATGAAAAGTCCTCGGATCACACTCTTATGTGCTTCCCACACAATAGGATCAGCAACTTCCCCTGCTGAATTGGATGTATGTATGTATGTATCTTTATTTATATGGCGCCACACAGTGTACGCAGCGCCTTACAATAGACATATGTTACAATAAATAAGAGGGGATGAAATAAGTGCGACATTCATAGAAACAATGGGAGAGAGGTCCCTGCCCCAAGGAGCTTACAGTCTAAATGGATGAAGGGAGACATACAATGGGGTAAGAGGGTGTTAAGTGCTGAGATTACAAGTGCTGAGTTTGACCAAAGGCAGTGCATGGTCCTAGTGCTCCAGAAGATAAGACTTCAGGGTAGACTTAAAGACAGAGGGGGATTTTTCTAGGCGTAAGGAGAGGGGTATGGAGTTCCATAGGTATGGAGCAGAAAGCGAGAAAGGTTTGAGACGGGAGAGGGCAGAGGGTGTGGATGGTGCAACAAGAAGTGCATTCTGTGCTGAGCGAAGGAAGCGGCCAGGAACATAATAGGAGATGAGGGAAGAGATGTAAGGAGGGGTAGCAGTGTGGAGAGCGTTAAAGGTGAGAAGAAGGACTTTGTAATTGATGCGCTGCTGAATTGGGAGCCATGACAGATGTCTGAGAATTATGTGGGCAGGTTCAGTTTTTGGGGAGAGTGTGGTGATTCGTGCAGCTGAGTTTAAAACAGATTGCATAGGTGAAAGATGAGTGGCAGGGAGGCCAGTTAGTAGGATATTGCAATAGTCTAAGCGGGACAGAATGAGGGCACGTATAAGAGTTTTAGTAGTTTGTTGGGAGAGGAACGGGCGGATTTTAGCAATGTTACAGAGAAAGAAGCGAGATGATCTAGCCACAGAGTTAATGTGAGGGGAGAAGGAAAGAGAGGAATCAAATATGGCCCCAAGGCAGCGTGCTGAGCTGACCGGATCAATATCAATTCCATCAACTGTAATGGTGAAGCTAGGTGTTCGGCAAGGTTTTGCTGGGAAGATTAGCAGTTCGGTTTTGGCCATGTTAATCTTCAGCTGACGCTGTGCCATCCAGGAGGAAATGGCCAAGAGGCAGTCTGAAATTTGCAGCTGGATTTGTGGTGAAAGATCAGGAGTGGAGATGTAAATTTGGGTATCATCAGCATATAGATGGTATTTAAAGCCAAATGAACTAATAAGTTCACCCAATGAAAGAGTGTACAGTGAGAAAAGCAGAGGACCCAGAACGGAGCCTTGAGGCACCCCCACAGACAGAGGGACCGTGGAGGAGGTGTTGTTGTTAGAGGACACAAAAAAGGAACGTTGTGAGAGATAGGAGGAGAGCCATGAAGCAGCTTCATTTTGGAAACCAAGACTGTGGAGAATTTGAGCAAGCAGAGAATGGTTAACTGTGTCAAAGGCAGAGGATAAATCGAGTAGTATAAGTATTGAAAACTGTCCTTTGGCTTTTGCAGTCTGGAGATCATTAGCCACCCTGCAGAGAGTGGTCTCAGTTGAATGACCGCACCGGAAATGTAAATACTCCTCTATTTGGTGATTTATGTTTGCCATAATTTCAGGGTCATGTAGCAGGGAATCGTTAAGATGCCATGTGGTCACTTTGTCAGGGACGTCTGGGATTGAGATAGTA
This sequence comes from Rhinophrynus dorsalis, assembly GCA_037306005.1. Lineage (NCBI taxonomy): Eukaryota > Metazoa > Chordata > Amphibia > Anura > Rhinophrynidae > Rhinophrynus > Rhinophrynus dorsalis. Next base: position 649,456,686 of record CM074718.1, read on the forward strand.
ACGGAGACCATTGCATGATCGGTCCATGATGTGGGCTGAATGGAGTATAATTTAAGATAATGTAGTAGATTTGGGGAAATAAAAATGTGGTCTATTCTACTATATGAGTCATGTAAAGCCGAATAAAAAGTATAATCCTTATCTTTGGGATGAAGAGTTCTCTAGGAGTCAATTAATAAGAGTTCACTAAGTTTGGATTTTAGTTTTTTAATATGTGAAAGCCTGAATGGTGTTTTATTTGAGGTTGTATCTATTGCGGGGTCAAGAGTCATATTAAAATCACTTCCTAACAAAATTTTATCACCTAATTGTGTCTCCAGATTCAATAATATTTTCATCAAAAAGAAGATTTGAATTGAATTAGGGCAATAAAGATTCATTATCGCATACGGTTTATTATAAAGAAGACCAGTAATTAACAAAAATCTACCATCGGGATCAAAGGTTAGGGAGAGTAATTTCCATGGTATTGATGACTTTATTAGGATCTCTACTCCGCATTTTTTTTGGGAGCAGAGGCAAAGTAGGATATAGGGTATTTTTTGTTGGAGAATCTGGGTGGATTATTAGAATCAAAATGTGTTTGTTGCACCATAATAATATCTGGATTAAGTTTCTCAAAAGATCATAAAGCTATAGAACATTTTTCGGGCGAGTTGAGTCCCCGGACATTGAGAGATACTATCTTAAGTTGGTGGATGGTAGGGTGAGGTGTGATGAATCAATCTGGACCTGCTCAGGGAGTAGATGGGTGAGGATGAGTTATCGGGCAGGGGAAAGAAAGAGTAAGAAAAGAGAGGTTAATAGGTAGGAAGGGTCAACATAAAAGAAGAAAGTGTTGATGGAGAATAAGGGAAATCTGGAGCGTTGGCTGTAACTTTGTACAAAACTCGCATAGTGATATTAGCGCAGAGAGATATCAACTTGTCAAATATGCTGTAAAAGGTTAAATTGAAGTAGAACAGTATGACATAGAGAGAGGTAATAATTCGGCCAATGCCTACGGGCTTGTGAGGGCAGCCTAAAGACATTAACTATTCAAGAGGTTGTCTAGAGTTAGGCTGTAAATTGGGCTATAGCAAGAAATAGAGTGCTATAAAGAATAATAAGAGATAATAAGAGATCCAATATATTAATCTTATTATAAAATTATAAAATTGCACCCAATATTTTATAGTAGAGATGCTGCTTTATTAGAAAACAACATTGTCTAATAAATGGTTGCTGAGGAGTATTTCAAGTATCAAAAGGGGTTACTATCCCCAAGCATTTAAAGGAGTTAATAGAGAGCACTGGTGTATGAAACTAACATAAAAGATGGTTATAGCAAGGTGTCGTTAAATATCTGACGTCTTAGTCACAAACCGCAGCATGTCTCCTTTTTTAATAAGATTTTGCAATCTGAATCAGGTACACCACATATCTCTCTGATACTGTAGGAAGTAACAGGTGAAAGGATACGAAATAGTTCATATCCAATTAGACTGTAGGACTCCTAATCAGTTTAGTAAATTATCAGCAATTGAGTTATACAAGGATTACATCTTAGAATGTATAAAAAAAAATTATGTTAAGTAGGGGACATACAGCGGCATTAGTACAGTGGAGTTGTCTCAGAATAGCATACAACCATTATAAATAAAAGGATATTGTGGTGTTTGTTTTTGAGAGCTAATATGCAGTTACTGAAGTGTTAAGGATATTTACTCTGTTTCTTAGAGAAATGATAGCAAGCTAGTCACCATATGAATAATATAAGATATGAAATGAATTACAAATTTTTCATCTTTCGGGATTTTAGGATGACGAATGTTGTGCTGAGACTGAGGTATAATGAATGGAGAATATTTGCTCTCTATGTCTGGTATGAAGTTATTATTTTACATTTAAAATTTAATTAACTGTAATCATATTAGCAAAAAAAAAAAAAAAAAAAGAAAAACATAGAGTAAGGAATACAAGATGGCGTGAGGTATGTGGTACAAGGTGTTAATTATAAGACCATCTCCCCTCTCCTACATTTATTTCATCATGTAGCCCCTCCCAATAAATGCTTTCAGCGGGAAATCGTACCCATTAGTCATGAAGGGAGTGATAGATATCTCTGAGAAGGAATGTAACCAGATCTTAATGATTGCTATACGCCATCTTGTATTCAATCATATTATAGTTAAAGAACAGTTCTTAACACAAATAACTTATAAAAAGTATGTTATAAGAAACTTTGGTATGTAGACTCAGTGCCTTATAAAAAGACAAGAATAATCCCTAAATACAAAAATAAGCAACATCGTTGGTCACGTGTATACCGGGGGAACCCTATTAAGGAGAAACAGTCTGTTCTATTACAGTGTTGTTGCAGAACTAGAGAGGTTCGCTGAAAAGGAACACATAAAGTGCATTGAAAGATATTCAAAATCATACAGTGAGGCCAGCTAGTAAAATACAAATTAACGGGTTCCTCAGAATCTATGTGTAAAATGTGTAACTGTCCAGTGTAATCCTATGCAGCAATGTCATTGAGTGTAGAGTCAGAAATTATTAGAGAGATACAAACAAGTAATGAGATATCACTTCAGTTAATTGACAATGCTTTGTTGCTTCACTAAAAAGGAGTAGTTAAGAAAAAACAGAAAACCTTAATCACAGTAGCAAAAATTAGCTATATTATAAGTAGAAACTTAGCTGCAGAGGGAATATGGACTTCCAGCCTCAGAGACTTTACTTAAAAGGAAAAAACAGTAATCAAAGAACAGTTTATACATGGAGTGTCAGATCAGACATGAACAGGGGAATAAACTTGTTGTTGGACGTTACTCCTCAGATATAGTGACAAGAATATGTGAAATTAGGAGTGATGTTGTTGAAAGTTCATTTAAAGTCAGGTCCACTCTTGTGGTTCGGGTGAAGATGAAGGAATTTGGTTGTCCTGACATCTCATTTTTTTTTCTGGAAGCCGATGAACCAGGGGACCATTCCAAACGTCTCTGTGTTTTTAATGGCTGGGAATTAGAAGTTGCAGCAGGTTGTGGAGGCAATGGGATGCCCAGCTTGGTGCAGAAAGTAAAATATTCTTCAGGGTACCGAAAAGTGGCTATGATGCCATTATGAATCACTGATAAGTAAAATGGAAAACCCCATTTATATCGAATGTTCAGATGTCTTAAGTGATCTGTGAGAGGTTTAATTTGTCTGCGGAGATATAGCGCGTGGGGAGAAAAGTCACTGAAGAGTTGAATCACAGAATTAGCACAAGTTGGTAATTGACCCTCTCTGCTGCATTTCATAATTTTTTCCTTAATGGTATAGTCTTGGAATCTTATTATAACATCTCTTGGGGAACCATCTTCTCTACTTTTAAGAACTCGATGTATTCTGTCAAAAATGATAGGTGAGGTGCACGATTCTCCAAGCAGCCTTTTAAAGTAGTTTTCAATCGTATTGCTCAGTTGTTGTGGTAGAACACTTTCTAATAAATTTTTAAGACGTATATTTTTGCGTCTGCCCCTATTATCCAAATCATCTACTCTCATTGTAAGCTAAGCAATGGTATCTATCTGTTCCGCTAGAGAATTTTCAAGTGAAGTAACATATTCATCAGTGTTCATTTTCTCCTCTTCCAGGTGTTTCAATCTCATAGATATTTGATGAATGTTGGAATTGATATTGGTGATTTCTATTGTAAGTGAAGATTTCGGGTCTTCAATGGCAGTTTTGAAATCCACTTTAATATTCTCTATGTCAGATTTCGTGGATAAACCTGAGAGAAGCCATTCCAAATCCTCTGTGGTGATGGGAGAAGACATCGTTGAAACTTCAGGTAGGCAAGCAGAATTGGAAGTCAGCTCAGCAGAAAGCGATTCCAATAAGTTTGGAGCAATAGAAGGTAAATCTTCGTTACTGTCTTTTGCATAGTCCGAGGAAAAAACAGTTGAATTAGAATCACATACAGTGACAGGACATGATGTGAGGAAAGGTGTGATGAGACGAAGATCAGATTTACCACTGATTTTCCTGTTTCTTCTCCTCATTGAAAGGGGAATTTACACTAAAAGGTTATAAGTATGCAAATAGGGGAGAATTATCCATCCAAGAAAATATATAATGCCCAAAGAATGATTAAAAAAGCCCAATACAGCAGGATCTCCCGAGTTATGCGACCAGCTCCATTGCCAGTCAGGCCACACTCCCGCAGAAAAATCTCTTAACAGCACCAGACCAGCTCCTATATATACACAACACCAATGGGATCAGTTAAGTATGAGGTGAGTGGAGGAAAAAACATTTTAAAATTAATTAAAATATAACTTTTATTAGTGTTCTCTTAAACAAATAAGCAAATTAAAATCAAAACAGCAATCCTAAAGATCTGTTATAGAGGTCCCTAGACAGAGCCTAATCTAGACGCCATTAAAGGAATAGTAATGTTTCATAATAAAAGCATCTCTAATTAATCATCATAGTATTTGGACTTTGGAGAGTGTCATTTCAGTACTGTCAGAGTTGTAGTTCAAGAGTAATTCAATGACAAAGTATCCTCCTCCCACCCCTTTTACTGATGTAACACTGTTCAGCCAGATCAGAAGGGAGGTGCCCAGGTAGACTGCAGAGAGGGACAATCTTCAATTAAGATAAGGTTAAAAGCTGAAAAATTTGTTAAGGGGGCAGGGCTTTCATTGTTCTCATAGGAAGAAGATTGTCCCCTGCTGTTATCTGTTTGGTCTATGGACTGGATTCCACATCTGAGAAGAGATGTCTTACACTAGGTAAATGGGGCGGGAGGGGAAACTTTGCTTATGAATATCTTTCAAACCATAAAGGTTTGAGAGATAAGACTTATATCGTTCTTCATGTTTTTTTAATGCCTACAAAATAAAATAAAGATAAAACGAAGTATTACTATCCATTTGACCTCATGGTGTACCTATCTCATTCACGTTTAATCCCATTATCTAATGCAAGAACTCTATACTTCAAAAAGCAAGCACTCGGTTTTAGTGCCTCAGAAATACAAAGAGAGCCTTTGATCTTATGTAATAGTATAATAGCTATATTGCTATAAATATTTGTATCCATCTACCTAAATCGATCCATGGATGAATAAATGTTGCTACCTAAAACAGCCAGAACAGGTTTGCCGGTGAAATTCTTCCTGCCTGCGTGTGTTAAAATATTATTAGGATAGAAAAGAGAGTGACCGAAAAAGTAATCACCCAAAAAAGCGAGGCACTTGCTTCATTAACCCCAGCAGTTAAGTCCACAAAAATCATTGGGCACAGGACCCGCTGGGCAAGTGATTCATAGAGGCCAAAAAATAAAGGAGAGCGATAGTAAAGAATGTAATTGGTATAACAGTAATTTTTTGGCCTTTAAGAACTTCACCGGAAAACCTGTTGTGGCTGTTTTAGGGTAGCAACATTTATTCCTCTACGGATCGATTTAGGTTGATGGATACAAATATTTATTTATAGCAATATAGCTATTGTACTATTACCTCTCTGGGGCTCAAAGGGATAGGCCAAGATGTGCACATCAGTATTATAACTTCTCTTTTTTCATTTGATGTTCCCAATATTTAGCAGCGTTTTGGGAACTTAACGCACAAAGCGGACATTTGGCCACAAGACTATTTCTGTGGCCTAACTTCCGTTGTGCTTTTTGCTGGTAGGGCAATTGATTAACGACTTAGACATTTTATTTTGTCGGTTGGTATCCATTTTTGCCCTATCAGCTGATAGGATGATGCATTTTCAACATTTTTGCTAGTTATTTATAGAAAAAACATATCATATTTTAGCTTGAGTTCTACTTTTTCATGAAACTTCATGAGAATTAAGTTTTGCATAGTACAACAAGCTACTAAATACCAAAAATATGTAAACAATTGACTTATTTTGACAATATCATAAAATGTGTATCAGAAACATTTATGTTTATTGTGAAAATGTCAAATATTTTTGAAAGACCTGACTGATTTGCACAAAAAAAAAATATATATATATATTTTACCTACATACATGACCTAATTAACAGGAGAGCAAAGTTGTATCTTCAGCTTTATGAACTAAAATGCACATTCCTTTGTTTACATGGTAAAAACACCCTTCAATAGCTCAATAATTATTCAACAGCATACATTTCCTGAAAGTAGATATATCACAGCATCAAAGGAGGAGTAATTTTCCCCAGCATGCACACATGTTGCCAGAAGTGGAGCTAAGGGAAAAAATAGGTAATTTTTACATTTCCATCCCTTTGAATTGACTGAAATCTTTGAAAAGTATGGTATTTTTACTGTATGCATTAACTGTTTGCTCTTACTAGAGAAATGGCACCCCCATTGGTATAACTTCTCATACTGTATAGGGTGCCAGAGGTTCAAAACTACAGCAATAACAATCTCTCATTGGCTTCCTGTATAAGCTCTTTCAGTGGCAGAGGTGTATCCAATGTGTTTAGTTGCAGTGCTTTAGATACACCTCTGGTTCTCAAGGGGTTAAACTGGTTGTAACACTAGATTACATATATGAAGAAAAGAACAGTAAGATATATAATTTTGGGAAGTAGATATTAGCCAGCATCAAATAAGGGTCACATGCCTTTTTACTCCTTGGCTAGTGTGCACAACCCTGTAAATAACCTTTCCTGACTGGTCAACCAGGACACCACTGATCCAAGCCCTATTTTTGAACTGCTATCTTGATAAGAGTGTATGGAAATGTAGGCAATTCCTTGACTGGTCAAGTGTACCAACATTGTTGCAAGCCATAGTTTGCATTCTAATCTTGATACGAGTGTTTGGAAGTGCATATAAGCAGTGTGTTTCACCAATAGATAATTGTTCTGTTTTACCCTCTACAATACAATTTAGCTTATATCTGGAGGGGATTCCTGGAGGGGAGTTGGCCGATAATCTTCATCTGAGCCACTGCAAGAGCCGGTCTACTTGGGAGTGGTGGACATCTATCTCTTTCTCCTGCCTGATCCAGAGTATCCAGAACAAGAACCCATGTAGGGGCTCTGCTGACTGGGCGAGATTGTTTGATGACTGCCTCACCTGCCATTGTTGCTTCCTTTTATGCAGAAGAATATAAATCAGTTAATGTGTCAGCCATTGCCTCACCCTCCTTAATTAATTAATCTGCCTTAGTTTTAAGGGGGCCAGCATAAGCCTTTATCTTTTTAGCATTTATATACTTGAAGAAATGTTTAGGCTTTTTACTGATCTCTTGTGAAATACTTTTGTCACTTTTAGCTTTAAGTAAACAAATCACTTGTTTGCATATTTTATTGCATGCTTTATATGATGAATCTGACCATTTTGACTTCAAAATTTCAAAGTCTGCATCCATTAAGACAAGAGGAAGGGTGTTTTCGATTAAAACAAAGGTAGGGCTTTTTTACAGTAAGAGCGATAAAGCTATGGAATTCCTTGCCTCAGGATGTGCTTGCAGATACCGTAACTGCTTTCAAAAACAGTAATGGATACTTATCTAGCACACAAAAATATTTAGAATTATGACAGATGGCTTTAATGCAGGTAGGTGTAACGGTTTTGTTTGACTCACAGACACAGAGTTAGGATAAAAAACACAGTTTATTAAAATACAATAAACGCAAAGAACCCTCACAGGTCCTGTAATATAACACTTATAGTACAGACACACGACAGGTTAATTAGGCATGGGTCAGGCAGAAGATAAGGTTTCCAGGTACAGCACTGCAGGAGTTAACGTTCATCAGGAAAGGAAACAGTCCCATATGTGCAGGTATAAGCTGATTCTTAAACAAGCCAAAGGCTGAGTTCACAGCAAGTACCAGCCCTCTGAAGTAAACAGGAGCGATACCGGTGCAATCACGGAGGCAACACTGGCAACTGGTTTTGACAGAGTGGAGCATAACCAATGACAATGTACCGGTGCTATCACAGAGGCAACACTTGCAACCAGTTTAGACAGAGTGGATCGTAGCCAATGGCAATGTACCGGTGCTATCACTGAGGCAGCACTGCAACCGGTTTTGACAAAGTGGAACGTAACCAATAGCAATGTACCAGTGCAATCACGGAGGCAACACTGGCAACCGGTTTAGACAGAGTGGAGCGTAGCCAATGGCAATGTACCGGTGCAATCATGGAGGCAACACATGCAACCGGTTTAGACAGAGTGGATCGTAGCCAATGGCAATGTACCAGTGCTATCACTGAGACAACACTGCAACCGGTTTTGACAGAGTGGAGCGTAGCCAATGGCAATGTACCGGTGCAATCACGGAGGCAACACTTCCAACCGGTTTTGTGGAATGGAGGACGAGAACAAAGGTGCTCCGTGGAGCCAAATGGGACAATACTAGGCAAGCCTGCAGGTGCAGAGGTGCCAAACACAGTAAGGCACTGGAAGTCAGAATGTCACCGAGGTGACCAGGACTAAAACAGAGATCTGCAGAGTCGGAATCCAGGAGCAGGAACGTCAGCCAATCCGGGTCGGTAGACAGTAGCAGGAACTTCAGCCAGGCCGGGTTGATACACAGGAATGATCACTGGAGAATAGTCAGGCAGTCCGGATCGGTACACAGGCGCAGGAACTGGAGCGTAGTCAGGCAAGCCAAGACGGTACACTGGAAACCTCAATAACAAACGTAGCACTGGCACAGGAACACCACGAAAAGGCAGTGTGTGGGTGCAGGAGCCCAGTATATAAAGGATATACTGGCCAGGCTAAACACAGGGCAACCAATGAGGACCTCCCATTGGATAACTGACAGCAAAATAATAAACAAGGAATCATGGACACAGTGACAGTAGGTTGTTGATCCAGGGAATTATCCAAATGCCTTTTGGAGTCAGGAAGAAAATTTTGTATCCACTTAGGGTTGTATTGGAAATGACTTCAATGTTTTTATTTTTATTTTTTTTTGCTCTCCTCAGGATCAACAAATGGGATTTGGCATGGGATGGACTTGATGGATGCATGTCTTTTTTCAGACACATCAACTATGTTACTATGTATCCAAAAAAAGCATTTTTCTTGTGAATTTTTATCTTTGGTGAATACATATGATTGAATGTCCTCCATTACTGCTTTTAGCATGCCACATGATTCCTTGCTGTATGAGACCACAAGGTTTGGCAAACCCCATTTCTAGTTGACTTCTGTATCAGTTGGGACATGAAATTATTTTGAAGCACACTTCTCCAGACAATTTATCATTATGCTTACATTTCTTAACTGAATGTCACTCTAGATTGACTGCCCAGTCATGTGTATCATCCAACTGGGTTTTTGTAATTCCTTTAAGATCATACTGCTCAATCATTTCAATCAGTTCCCGTTCCCCAATTACCAGACAGACAATGAGTTCTGTAATCATACAATTTATATTACTGCCACTGTTAGATGAACAAGTCCATCCCCCTGTCCACCTTATGCCTCTTCACTAACCTCATTTCCTGACTATACTATCTACCCCGCCTTGTGTTGTTTTATCCTCCCTCTTCCTAGTTGAAAGTCTCTAACTCCTTTACTATTCTGGCTCCTTGTGCATTGACCCCCTTCCACTAAGTTTAAATCCATCTCTAGTTTAAAGACTGCACACAAGAGAAAGCAGTTCACTGCTCTAGGATCCCAAAATCCTCCTGCTTACACCAAGTACAGTATTTAGTCACTTATTCAACTACCTAATCTGCCTTTCTGGTGTATCTTTTGGCACAGGCAGTAATAAAATACCACTTTAGAGATGCTTTGCTTAAGTCTTGACCTAAAAACCTGAAATCATTCTTAATGGACCTCCATCTCACACTGAATGTGTCATTTGAACCAGTATGTGTCCTACCAAGCCCTCCCAACAATTTAGTAACTACTACATATTGAACCCATGCGTATAGGAGATAGCAAACTGTTTAATTGTAGAGATCCTGGTGATAGATTACCTCATCTGTCTTCCTAAATATGAAATACCCAAGTGCCAACACCTGTCTAGGTCTGCCTGCTTCTTGGATTTCAACAGCGCTATAGGGGTTCCTGACTGTTAGAAGAAACAGTCATCTAGGGGCATTCCTCTTCCAACACCATCAACATCATCACTAAATTTAGTAAATCTGTTAGAATGAGGAGGCTTTCCTTATTCCTCTGCCCCTCCTTACTGTGTCTAACTGTAACCCATTTAGCTACCTGCTACCTGCTCTACCGCCAATACTTCCTTTGACTTCTGCTTAGTGTGAAGCAAACCCCTCTCAGGATTGGCCATATCCCTCAATGTTGCCTCACCAGATATCTAACTTGAGCTTTAAAGAGGTTACATCTGCCACAAACAAAGCCGGCCCTTACCTGTGTCCCGGTGGGTCCATGGGACCCAGGCAGCACTTTGCCAGGGGCAACAATTAGCTGCCAAAAGACATGTTCTTTCTAGTGCCAGCCTGTGTGGAAGGATCGTGCTACACATACACAGAGACTGACATTCACACATACTGCAGAGCAAGTTCTGGTTGCAACTCAGTTCTTTCTGTAGGGTGCAGCAGGATCTCAGTGCTCCTCCTCCTCTTTCACACACGTACTGCACTGTGTATGTGTGTCTGTATCTCCACTTCCGCCTCTCTGCTGCCGCTGCCAGTGGCGTAACTATACTCCCTCGCCTGTCGCCCAAAATGCCCTGCTCTCCCTTGGGCAGACCGGCACTCTCGTAATGCAGAGCACTGGGAGACGACATCATCTGCCAGCGCTCTGCATTTCTGAAGAGGACCACGTGGGAGAAGAGTCCTCTGCTACTATGCCACTGGACCACCAGGGAGGTAGGAGATGGGGACAAAGTGGAGATTGAGGGGCATTGTGGAAGGGGCAATGTGGAGATTGAGGGGCATTGTGGAAGGGGCATTGTGGCAATTGAGGGGCATTGTGGAAGGGGTAATGTGGAGATTGAGGTGCATTGTGGAGATTGAGGGGCAATGTGGAGATTGATGGGCATTGTGGAGATTGAGGGGCATTGTGGAAGGAGCATTGTGGAGATTGAGGGGCATTGTGGTGATTGAGGGGCATTGTGAAAGGGGCAATGTGGAGATTGAGGGGCAATGTGGAAACTGAGGGGCAATGTGAAAGAGGCAATGTGGAGATTGAGGCTATTGTGGAGATTGAGGGGCATTGTGGAAGAGGCAATGTGGAGACTGAGGGGCATTGTGGAAGGGGCAATGTGGAGATTGGGGCATTGTGGGGATTGAGGAGCAATGTGGAGATTGGGTAAATTGTGGAGATTGGGGGAAATGTGGAGATTGAGGGTCATTGTAGAAGGGGCGATGTGGAGACTGAGGGGCATTGTGGAAGGGGCAATGTGGAGATTGAGGGGCATTGTGGAAGGGGCATTGTGGAGATTGAGGGGCATTGTGGAAAGGGCATTGTGGAGATTGGGGGGCATTGTGGAAGGAGTAATGTGGTGATGGGGGCATTGTGAAAGGGGCAATGTGGAGATGAGGGCATTGTGGAGCAATGTGGAAGGGGCATTGTGGAGACTGGGGCATTGTGGAAGGGGCATTATCAAGATGGTGGCATTGTGGAGATTGGGGAGCAATGTGGAGGTGGCTAATGTGGTTGAGGGGGACAATGTGCTCAGGGGGCCCATGGCAATTCCTGCACCTGGGCCCCGTGGCTTCTAGTTACACCTCTGGCCACTGTGACTGTATGTAAGCAGTAGCTATGGGATAAACAAGGTGACTTCGCTGTATGATGGACCTATCAGCCATCTGAATTTGCTTATCAGAGCTGGTAATGCACATGCATTGCAAAAGGGGAACTCCAATTTGCAGTTGGTGGGCGGTATGCTCAGCTAGTGGGCCCGGCTCTGTGTGTACAGTAAACTAGCTGGGATTGGAGAGGGGGGTGGAATGCAGCTGTGCGCACGTTTCGCTCTCAGGGCACTGCTTGGCAGTCTAGAAGGGAGGAACAGTTTTAATTATGATATAACATTATGGATGTGGGCGTGGTTTGGTTGGGGGAAGTATTTCATCGTTGGACCCAGGCAGCACAATGTCTTGGACCAGCCCTGGCCACAGAGAAATGTACTTTGAAACTGTTCGTCCAGGTTTGTAAACATATGGCTGCTTGGATACTGAGCAAACCTGACAATCATCTTAGTCACGGCATGTTCAGAAAGCAGGCTGTAAAGTATTGTTAATCCATAAATGCTTGATCCATTGTTTAATCTTCTTTGTTTGAATTCCCCGTTGTTTAACAGCTGCAATAAGATGCAATACTAAAAGATTCAGACTTTCAGGTATTCATTCTCATTGTGATTTATATAAAGCAGGCAGTGTAAAACATAATGGAAAGCAACAAGATTCAAGTGATTTAGTACAAAATTTGCATATAGGTAGCATAAAGTGATAATCTCAAGAGGGCCAATGTGAATTTCCCATAGTTTTTATTTCTGGTACATCTTAAGCATGATTCTATAAACATAGATTTTCTCCCAAGAGTAATCATTTTTGACATCTGTATCCCATCAACTCACTTTTTTCCCTTAGCCCACTGAACATATCCTACAATAAGATATACACACTTTGCACCAGAAGGCAGATTGCTTAAACAGTATCTCCCTTGTATCTGCTTATTCTTGTCTATAAGTAACATGATGAAAATAGTTGGTGAAAAGGAAGATACAATTTAATAGTCCTTCATGTTTTCATAAAGGAAAAAGTGAAATACATGTTTAATATGTATGACAGTGACAGAGTTGACCATCCCCATATCACACCACATCGAAAACAACCATTTAACCCATGCTCACGCTGCCCTCATCAAACCCAGCAAGACTTAGAATGAAGAATACAGATGAATAGCAAGACATAGCCACTTTAAACTATGATGAATTCCCCATTCACAAGATTCATATTTTATCACTAGAAGCCACCAACTTCAGTGGATTTATATAATTTGCAAATCCATCTTAACCCTCTGAGTGCCAGAGGGCTGCTCAATGCATTGCTATGCAATGAGTTGCGTACCACTATGGTATTCAAAGGGTTAATGTTTCAAATGATGGCAGCATGATAAGAAGCGTATGGTCTGACAAAACAATTTACATCATGAGAGCTGACAAATTATTCCGTTGTGTAGAGAGAGGGGCTTCAGAGATCTGTTAGTCTTGTGCTATGTATGGCAATTGGTCATTTTATATATATTTGTTTTGTGTAGCTGTTTAAATTAAATCACACAGCTATGAAACACATTGAATTGAGAACTGGCAAGTTAAACCCTGAAAGCAGCCAAACTAATGGAGAACTGTCATCTTGCATAATATTGCTGTGGACACCAGGTTATTAGCTGACCTCCACCCTGATCCCCTTGATGAGGTACCAGTGCCAACAGCCATTGGAAGGCGATACCCTTAGAGGTGGGGAGACACAGGACAGGGTCATCAGGGAATGCTTTATGCATACACCCACCTCAAGCCAACAACACCAGATCACAAATATGGCTCCACATTCCCCAAACCTCAAACATGTTTTCTCTCTATTCCCAGGATAACAATCTCCTGCTGGACACCTGCCACTGCACCTGAGCATTGTGGAACTGACTGTTCCTCCTGCAGTGGCGTTCTAAGGGGGGGGGGTCCGCCCTGGGTACCACTCATTAGGGGGTTGTGGGGGCTGTGGGGTCCAATGTGAACAATGGGGGCCAATCTGACTTGAGAACATATGGGGCCCAATGCGGACAATGGGGGCATATGTGAATTCTGGGCAATGGGGGCCAATGTGGATTGTGGGGAATGGGGATGTGGATTGTGGGCAATGGGCCAATGTGGGAAATGGGGGCCAATATGGATTGTACGAAATGGAGGTCAATGTGAGCAATGGGGGGCAATTATGGATTGCGGGCAATGGGGGGCCAATGTGGATTGTGGTCAGTGGGGGTCAATGTGGACAGTGGGGACCAATGTGGAGGTAGGCAGTGTGTGGAGGAGGTGGACAGTGTGGAGGAGTTGGCCATTGTCATGTGGGCACTGTGTGGAGGAGGTGGGCAGTGTGGAAGAGGTGGACAATGTCTGTGTGGAGGAGGGGACAAATGTTGTTTGGCAATGTGTGGAGGAGGCGGGCAGTGTGGAGGAGTTGGCCATTGTCATGTGGGCACTGTGTGGAGGAGGTGGGCAGTGTGGAAGAGGTGGACAATGTCATGAGGGCAGTTTGTGGAGGAAGTGGACAGTGTGGAGGAGACGTACAATGTCATGTGGGCAGTGTGTGGAGGAGGTGGGCAGTGTGGAAGAGGTGGCCAATGTCGTGTGGGCAGTGTGTGGAGGAGGTGGGAGGTAGGCAGTGTGGAAAAGGTGGCCAATGTCATGTGGGCAGTGTGTAGAGAAGGTGGGCAGTGTGGAGGAGGTGGCCAATGTCTTTTGGGCAGTGTGGAAGAGATGGACAATGTCTGATTGGAGGAGGTGGGCAGTTTGGAGAAGGTGGACAATGTCATGTGGGCAGTGTGTGGAGGAGATGGGCAGTGTGGAAGAGGTGGACAATGTTGTGTGAGCAGAGTGTGGAGGAGGTGGGCATTGTGTAATATGTATAATTTAAACTTCCATAAAATAAAGTATTACTCTCCATTTAAATGTACTTTTCAATTTCATGTACTGTATACAGTTTGCAAATCTGTGCAATAAATATTCTTGAAAACATTAAAACATTTTGCAGGTGTTTTTTACATTTTAAACCTGGGGGATGCCTAGTATAGTATCCGCCCCCAGGTGCCAAATGCCCTAGGTATGCCCCTTTCCTCCTGGACTTCTTCTTCAAAACTGACACGGACTCCAACAAAAATGCAGCCTTCAGTGGTTTCAAAGGATCCAGATGTCTTGCAATGGAGGCAACAGGTGAGTCCGAATTAACACCTAACATGTGTGATATCCCTCAGTGTCAGTTGTCCCCTATGTGACATGCATCATATAGCCACCTGTGATTTGTTCAGTGTCTCGCATTTGTGTTCTTCTCTTTCCCTACAGAGTTCTACATCTCACCAATCTGCAGAGGACCCTGTAGCTCATGAATGCAGAAGAGATGTGTGTGTGTGTGACTCACTTCCCCTCCTTCCTGTAATTGTATGTTTTCTACTTCTAGTACCATTAAAACCTACACTGTGTTAATGAACGTGTCATGTTGTGTCATGCTTAACAGGTCTATGCCTTGTGCTTAACCCTTTGAATGACAAGGGGAAATGCTATGCATACTTCTACATGGCTTCCCCTCTGACAATCAGAGACTTAATGAAATGTGAACACGTGAAAACTTACACACATCCACTATACCACATTCCTATGAACTCTGTTCCTGTTCAATGGTAGATATGTCTGCAACACAAAGTTATAGGGACCAATCCACCATACGGGAGGCTCACTAAGGTGTGACCCATCTGTGTCCCCCATGTTGATGAGTCCCAGGTAATATGAAGGTCAGCAACAGCTGAGGATTGCTTATTGCACTGATGCAGCACACTTGAACCCCAATGGATTGTGGAGTTCCGGAGTGGTGTCCATTGTATTGCTTTGTGATGTATTGGATACCCTTCTGGCAAAAGCAAAGTGCACCCACAATGAAAAACCCAGACACCATCTTACCAAGGAAGGCATGTTTATTAGGAGGATCACTTCCTCTTTTTCTGGGGGAAGTGGGGGCATGAGGGGTTGGTGTTTGGGCTTGTCTTGCAGTGGAGAATGAGGGGATGGAGGAGCTCTGTTGGATGATGAGGAGCTGCAATAGGATCCTATTTTGTTCCCTGAATTCGTTCACCATCTATCCTGGTGAATGCCCTGTGTCAGGGTTGCCACTTGTCCTTCCAAATGCCTATGATGGTGTTGTTTGTCCCTGATCAAACACCTCTGGAACCTCAAAGCTTCCCTGTAGTTCTAAAAGTCCCCTTCAACATGACCAGATGTAGAGGGGTGTCTTCATCCCCTCAGCTGTCTCCAGGAGCGGCTCCATCTCTTCAGCTGGCTCCAGGGTTGGCTCAATGTCTTCTGTGGGCTCCAGAGATGGCTCAGGGTATAGGAGTGAGGATGACCCTCCACCACATCAATGACCTCCCCCGAGGATGATCCTGCCTGAGTCCATGGGCTGAACTGTGTTTGTGGCCACTGGGGCTAACCCACAAGCCCAATGTGGGTGTAGTCTAGTGGCCAGGGCTCGCTCCCACCCACTGACTACTGTGTGGCCAACTCCAGGCCATGTGTTTTGTATGGTGGTGGTGGTGAGAGTCATGTTGGTAGCCTGTATGTGGTGTAGAGGGTCATGTGTGCAGGTAGCCAACAGTAGGCATGGCCAGCCACCTTTACGTGCTACTTACCTCAGGGACAGGTGGGACCAGTGGCTGTGCCAGGTCCAGTGCCAGGTCCAGTGGTTGGGCAGGTCCTGTGGCTGAGGCAGGTCTTGTGGCTGAGGCAGGTCCTGTAGCCTGTCTAGCAGGACAGGGGTTGACCCTCTTAAGGGTCTTCAGGGATGACCCCTGTTTGCTACTCCTGTGCAGGTTCATGCCTCGCTGACACAGTGAATGCAATTGAAGGATGAAGAATGGGGATTCCTTGCAGTTACAATTCTGCTGTGACATACATCATATACAATTGGACCCTAGCCTAAACATATGGAAAGACTGCTTTAGCCTATAACAGGCTTAACCCTTTGAGTGCCAAAGGGACATGCAAGCCATTGCAAAGCAAAGGATTAAGATCCTTTCAACTCTATCTACTCTTTTGAGGGTTGTATCATGTGAAAAGTGTACTCCCACAGCTGCTTCTGTGGTTTGACACTGACTGAATCTGCATTTTGTGGGAGCAACACTATCTTCACTCAGCATTGTGACATTTACCTCCATTTGCAAAACAACTGAGTGCTGTTTTTACTTTTGCACAACTGTCTGTGGCACTAATTCACTCATTGTAACCTGTCACACACTGTATATAACATTATGGGTCTGACTGTCAAAACCGTGAATAGCATGTATGAAGAAGGGGTTAACAGCATGCTTCATCCAAATGAGTGTCAGAGGGGAAGCCAACACGTGGCAGGGTATGTGTTGTATACCTCTCTGGCAATCATAAAGATGAAATGAGCTGGGATATGTGGTCTGTTATTGTTAGGGGTTTAGGTCAAGATCTACATAACTATTTACTAAGATCCCAGTTTTCCCAACACTGAAGCAAGGTAAAATACTACAGATATGTGGACCAAGTGATATGACAACATCTATAACAGGGTGTTGGGACAGGGGAAAGGGAGAGTGTTGCTTACCAGGAGGCTGGACATGCTGCCCTAAAGCAGCTCCTCCCTCCAGATGAAGGTAATAGATAATGTAGGACCACCACCTGTTCTCTGGGTGTAGTCTGCTAGCTCAGTGAGCTTGTTCTTCACCCGCAACTAACAGTCAGTCCATCTCTTCTTCAGCCCTTCCACTGTTTGCCTGGATACCCTGACAGCACTGACCAGGTCGGCCACCTCCCTCCCCTGGCCTTGCCAGAGCTGTATAAGATCCCACTCCAGATACCACCTACGAGGGCCAAGTTTTTTTCGTGAGTGTACTTGGCCTTCCTCTGCCTTTCACCTTCCACTGCAGGCTCTAATTGTTGGGACTTGGAAGGCAACACCTGCTTTTGCCCGTGGCTGTGTGTGTCCCTCCCTGACACCCACACCCTGTCCCATTGGCATCTCTCTCCCTGCCTGACGTGTGCCTAGCTGTTGGCAGGTCCCCCTCCACCCACCTGCTCTCCCTCTCATTCCCTTCCCAGGGATGCCCTGAACACTTTCGTCCTTTACCTCTCCTCTCCCTCCATCCTCCACTCCTCTCCCTGCCATCACTCCTCTCCCTCCATCCTCCACTCCTCTTCCTCTATCCTCCACTTCTCTCCCTGCCCTCTCTCTTCTAGAACTCCCTAACACCGAGTCTCACACAGGTACTCACTCACACACTTGATCACAATCATCCTCTTACATTTCATTGCACTCACTCAGTCACACTGCAGAAATAAAAGTTAAATGTGTGTAGTGTTAATAAAAAAAGAATGTGTGTTTGTGACTGTGTTTGGATGTAACATCTGCGATATGTTCAAAAGTGTAATATGTGTTTTTATAATGCAATTTTCTCCTTTACCAACTCCAACTCTAACTCTCTAGTGACACCTCTCTACACCTCTCTCTCTAACATTATTCTCCCCTCCTGGGCCATGTGCACTAGCTCATAGAACGTGATACACGGGAATTGTTTGGCAGGTTTTCTGGGCTTTTTATACTTTTTCACACTAAAATTTATACTTTTCTGGCTTGTGATTGACTGGGGCTTGTATTTGCCCTTTCTAATGCTTATCGGCTATCTCCTTAGACTTTGAAGTTTAGCACGCCTTTTGATGTAGAAGTTTAATGTGTAGTTGAGTAAAAACAGATAGCGACATTTTTGTTAGTACGGCAACATGCTGTCTACACTGGTTTAGTTTTACCTTGCTTTTACTTTTGAATAGCTGTAAAGCACATCTTTGCAGTTTACACAGTGCTGTTTTTTACTCTTTGGCCTGTTTTAACTCCAGCATTTGAATTGAGTCCTTAGTCTGCTTGTTGTGTCTTGTTATTTACTAACAAGGAGTTAAAAAAAATCAGCATAACATTTTGCTGTGCATGCTATAGGTGTGGTTTTTCCGAGCTTGCTCAAATTTAAGTGTTAGGATTTACACATTTTTGAGTCATTGTGCACTACCAGTTGGAGCAGGTGTATGATTTTGCAACATAGAAAATAGAAAATGAGGACCAGATGAGTGTAAAGTGCATTTTTGAGCAATGTGTTGTACACCCATCTGCTCCTCACGGGGTTAAGAAGATCTATAGCAAATCTGGAGCAAACCAACTACACCATAGGGGGACAAATTAAAAGTCCATTGTTTTAAATGGAAGTTTTCAACCACTTTCAATGTTAGAGAGGTCTCAAATGCAATCCATAGGTAAAATCAATGAGGATTTTTATTTGCCCCCTGTGGTGCAGTCGGTTTACCCCATAATCATACCTGGGAACTCTCCGGATTTGCCCCGGAGACTCCGGTTTTGACACTGCCGGGTCTCCGGAGCAGAGGCTGATTCCTCCAGATGTGGGGAGTTTACAGTGAAACTCTGCCCACTTCTGCTCTTTCCCCTGTGTTCTTCCTTCCCCCAGCCTTCTTTGAATAGCTTTTTCACACTTTTGAGCCGTGACTCCCCAAATTGCATCAAGCACCACCCCTTCTTGGTGTGTTTTTCATCATTTTTCACACACCCTGCTGCACCAGAGGACTCTTCATTTCTTCGATTTGTGTGTGTAGATTTTAGTGAATGCACTGATGCTTCATGTTGGATGCACAATTCAGTGTTTTTGAAGCATTTAAACTTAGAAAAAGTCAGTTAAACTGATATGAAATAGCCATGACATGGATCTGAAAACTTTTCATATGGGACTCGGCTAAGGTGGTGGCAAGAGGGTCCTTTATTAAATGCATCTCCTCACATAAGAAACGGAGGGATAGGAATATTAAACAACTGGAGGAGGAGGCTCAACGGGCAGAGGAGGGATTTGTGAGTGACGGGTCCCCTGACTAATATGCTGCCTTTGCCACCTCTTCTCTAACCTTGTCGCTGAAGTTGGCTGAGCTGAACTCCAAGAACATATTTTATAAAACTCAGAACCTCTTTGAGAATGGAGACAAGGCAGGCAAACTGCAGTCTCAACTAGTTATGAGTAACTCTAGTGCAACCATTCCCTCCCCTGTTTATAATGAGCTTCAGGACCTGGTCTTGTGGCTGAAGGACGTTAATGCACAGTTCTTTGCCTTCTATGAGGATCTTTACAGGTCACGGTCTTCAAAGTCCGATGACCAGATCTCCGATTATCTCCTTGATTGCGTGTTACCTGGTCTGTCGGATGATGACAGACGCATACTTGATGCTCCCATCCTTTTATGTGAAATTGTTGAAGCCATTTGGCTCACTGGGGCCTCAGTTGTTGTTATACTTAAGCAGGGGAAGGACCTTCGTTACTGTGACTCTTATTGACCAACATCCCTGTTGAAGACTGACACATAAATCCTGGCTAAGATACGCACTACTAAACTCAATGCAATAATTTCATCTATTGTCCATAATGATCATGTGGGGTTTATGCTGGGTAAGTCCACTTCCTTTAACCTTCGTAGACTCTACACTCACTTGCAAATACGACACTGCAACTCAGGAAACTGGATCCTTGTTTCTTTGAATGCCTCAAAGGCATTTGACTGCATTGTATGGAACTACCTGTGGGAGGTCCTCAAGTGGTTTGGATTTGGACTTACTTTCATCAGATGGATTCGGTTGCTCTTTTCTACACTGAAGGCGAGGGTGGTGCCTGTTTGTGCTGGCCATTGAGCTGCTTGTGGCTCTGAGCAGACTAGAAAGGGACATTCAGGGGCTGAGGATTTGAGACAGAGAGGAGAGAATAGCTTTATATGCAGATGACTGTGACGGTACCAGCAGACACCCAGCCTTGGCATCCCCGTCAATGGTCACTTCTTCCACTACAAGCCAGATGGATGTCCAACTGCATACTGCAATATACCCCAAACCAGGCAAAACTAGTGTCAGGGTAACCAGGAGCACACACTGAATACAGCAAGCTTTACCTCACCAGACGACACCAGTGTAGGTAAGACAAGAATTCTCTTTATTGGAACAAACCACACATATTTATATTCATACCTTACATTGAAATATATGGACCAAGCAGATACATTAGGAACATAATTCAATCATGATAGACAAAAGGTCAACGGCAAATGCTCTAACAAATACAATGACTCAGACTTGATTACATTTCAAATACAAAAGGGTTGATGAACTCAGACAATGGACACAAAGACTTGAGGGCTTAACTGAATTAACACACGTCAGGGGGTCTCAGTACAGTTCACAATACACTGGCTTGAGTGGCTACAATACACATTGAAAGTAACTTTAGGTAAACTCAAATAATTAACCCCTAATGGCCCTGTCCCCTGAAAGCAGGCTATGATTTTTAGTCCTTTTTTGCACAGCTGTCCGCCAATATAATGTCCCAAAGTTCTACATAGCTTGCATCACTGGGCTAACAATCCATACACCTAAACAAGGGTTGTTTTAGGCATGACAGAAATGTCCACAGTTCCTTGTGTTCCTTGTTTAACAGTCTCAGGCCCAGTGGTTCCTGTGACAATGACATTCTCCTATTCTTGAGGGACTCCAATGCTTCCCTGTTTGGGATTTTACACATAATAGAGCTATTCGGTACATACTCTGGCCTAAAAATTACTTGGTCAAAATCCTCGATTTTACCCATAGACCCGATATCAGATGAGACATTACTGGCTGACACTCCTATGTCTTCCGTTGATTTTTGTGGTTATCTGGGTGTGGAGATCTCATCCAATCCGGACCTATTCTTGGAGCTTAATTTGGTACCAATTATCCATAAATTCAAAGAGAAATTGACCAGTTGGACACACCTCCTCCAGAATCTGATTGGATGGGCGAACCTGATTGAAATAGTTTCTGAGCGGACCCCTGATATTGCAATGTTTTCCCTGCAATCTCTCCTGACTCTGAAGATGCTGAAAAAAATGCTCTCTTTTGTTTATAAATGGCTATAGATGAAGGTGGAGAATGGGTTTGTAAGTAAGAATGAATGCCGGGATTCAGATTTTGGAGGCATGGAGGATTAGGAATGGAATATGGCATGAGAGGCCCTGTATTGAGTGTCTCTAGCGACTAGTCATCAACTGATGTGTTGGGATTGGGGGCTCTTTTCTACACCTTATGTGGGAATGTCCACCGGTTGGTAGGTTCTGGAGGGAGGTAATGCAGACTATTTCCCTGGCCCTTGACAGGCCACTGCCATTCACCCCAAAATTCTGTATTCTGTCTGTGTTCCTGGATGAGTTGTCTTGTGATGTTTCATAAAATGGTGGCAATGCACTTGACAGCAGACAGGGCTCCAGTTCATAAGGCTTGGCTACACCTAGTGTCCTAGAATTTGCCCCACTACAAACTTGTCTACATACACAGGGGTACGCCTCATAAATTCAATAAGATATGGGGAGGTTGGCAGTCCAGATGGGGGGGACATTCAGGCTCAGCATGTGTCTGGGGTGGAGAATTGAGAGGTGGTTGGCTGCGGGCTGGGGGGTGGTGGTGGGTGCAGGGGGGAGAGAGGGCTCAGTTTGGGGTCGGGAGGGGGAGTTGATTAGGTTGGTTACATTTGGGGAAGGGGTTTGGCATACTTCCATATTCTGATTTCCAAGCTCTGTAATCCTTCTGTAAAATTAAAAAATATATTTTAAAAAAAACTTAGAAAAATGACATATATTTCTATTAACTCTTTCAGTGACATAAGTGTGGCCAACACATTGCAGAATAATGCGCTGGCAACCCTCTGGCACTGAAATGGTGATTGTCATCTAATGTGCATTGATACACTAAATTATTTATGAAAATGCCTCTAACTTTTAAAATATAATGCATAGCATATTATAATCTTCCAAATAAGAACTTACATGTTGTTTCATTTTCTTTGCTATTTTTGACTGTGTCATGCCAACATTATTTATGATCACTGTCTTTTAATAACCACTCATGCAATCTTCCGTGCAGTGTTTAGCAGACTCAAGTGTACAGCTAGCATTCCTGAACAATATGGCTATTTAAGAGTAATAACACATGTGGAAAGTGATATGCTTCTTTGCACATAGCAAAAACTTACTCCCTGTAAGTCCTACTCCTGGGGAACTTAGTATTTAATGGTGCTATGCAGCCTTGGATGACCTTCCTCCATTTTACTATTTTCCTTCTGATCTTTGTATCCTGCTAGTGGAGTCATTGGATATAAGTGGATAGAAGTGGATTACTCTACCTGCATTTGCTATTCAAGACATGGTTATTAGCAAAATAAAATGCATATGAATCTTTTTACACTCTATATTTCAAAGTAGCATAGCAATGCATGCATCATAAGTATATTCAGCATAATACATTGTTTACACTTTATAAAATTCAAAACATTTGCATTTTTATATGGTTTGTAACTTTATTTATATATCAAGAACACACCTGGGGTTTGTGGTGGGTGTGAAGGGAATCTGGATAGGGATATAGACATGGGGAAGTGGTGGAGTAATGGGAACTGAGGTGGAGAGTTGGTCAGGAGGGGAGAGATTTCATTTTCCTGCTCTTCAGGGTGAAGCATCCTTTGGTAGTCTTGGATAGATACTTGCTATCTCCTCAGCATAAAGCAATTGCTGGCAAAACACATATCAGACAATGAGCCAGAGGACATGGAGAGCTTCCAATGTATGTGTTAGTCCATAATGTATCAAATGTTATGACAGGTGGTTCCTGACAACAGAGTCTCTCAGTACATCTTCCAAGGTATTGAATAAAACCTGTGCAAATGGGCATTTCTAGAACAAGTGTAGAAATGTTGTCTCTGCCAGAATGCACTTTGGGCAATATTTACATCTGTACAGCCCCCTTGAATGTATAGATGACCTGAGAGGAAGGCCTTGTTGTGTGGCCATCCATGGCACATCTTATGTATGTTGATCAGCCTGCTGGATGCCCCATTCTTCCATACAGCCTCTGTTGTGACATTAGGGCACCCTAAAGCTTACTCAGGGATGTCTTTGCTCTTATGAGCTTATAGATGACAGGTGGTGTCCATAAATTTGGCTTGACTCCTTCCATTTGGCCCTACCTTAAAAATGGGGAGACATTTCTATTCTCGTCATTCTTTCTGTCTTCCTCTGATGAAAGGTTTTAAGGTTACTATTCTCTTTCAACTGGCAGACGGTATCGCTATACAAATGAACTCCTCCTCTTGAACCTTTCTTGCTGGTATCATGGCTCTCTGAGGTCCTGGAAGTGGTCTAGTACAGATCTTCTAGGGTTGCACCTGGTGCCAGATCTTTGAGCGTTGGGTCACCCAAATAGCTGTCATGTCTGGTCACCTAGAAGTCATCTCAGATGAGTCTGAGCCAATCTCATGGAGAGTAGCATATGTGAAGTCCCTGTCTGTGTTGTTCACACTATTTTTACTATTCCACATAGTCCTCACTGACAAGGGTGGCGAGAGTGGGGCAATGGGGGGGCTTGTCCCCCCTACACTTGCTCACTCCATATAAACTTAGGGGCTGGGTAGGCTGGCCTGGGGGTTCATATTATGGATTCCCATTTCTGCAGATGTCCCTGCTCCCAGGCAAATATCTTCTCACTATACATGTGGATAGCATTCGGATTTACTGTTCAATCTGATAGCCTGGAGTGATAAGTGTTCTGGAATGAAAGGTCTTTGACTGAGTTGCCACAAGTCTTCTCTGTAGGGGAAAGAGTCTTCCCATAAGGGCACTATTCCCTCAAGCCTCACTGGTGTTCTGAAGAGACTGAAGGTATTACCAGCATTTAGTCTACCAGGTGATGGGAAGTCAGCAACAGCAAAAGGCTGAGAAGCTGTCCAAGAGATACAGTATTGAATTTTACAAACATTTCATCAGGAGACACTAATATGATTGTTATACATTGGTGTTTAGAAGGTTATGGTGCCTACCTTACTGCAACAAGCCAATAACAATTATGGGAGATTAATTAAATTAAAATGCTAAGTGATATAAATACTCTGTTGTGTCTCAGATTGCATAGCTTCAACTCTGTGGTCATATGATTGCACATGTATAACTTTCTGAGAGGGGGTTTCCGCTAACTAAAATAAGCAAGGAGTAATAATATACTATATGGAAGCCTTCATACTGTTATAGAATATCCTACCTTGCTATGCAATGTATATTATACTTAACCCTTAGAGTTCCACTCCGATAGATAATAAGACTAGTGTTGAGCGAGCATGCTCGGCCGATGCTCGGATCGGCTCGAGCATCGCTCTGCTCGGCACATGGCGGTACTCGTACGAGTACCGCCATGTGCTCGCCCGCCATGTTCGGGTGGCAGGGATCTGTGCCAAAGGAGGCACAGATCTTACAGACGCTCCGCTGGACCACCAGGGACTGGAGGTAGGGGGCATTGCGGAGATGAAGGGGGCATTGCGGAGATGAAGGGGGACATTTTGGAGATGAAGGGGGACATTGTGGAAGGGGGACATTGTGGAAGGGGGGCATTGCGGAGATGAAGGGGGCATTGCGGAGATGAAGGGAGACATTGTGGAAGGGGGACATTGTGGAAGGGGGGCATTGCGGAGATGAAGGGGGCATTGCGGAGATGAAGGGGGACATTGTGGAAGGGGGACATTGTGGAAGAGGGGCATTGTGGAGATGAAGGGGGCATTGACCAGGCACCCTCCCCTCATCAGAGCAGGGGGTGCCTGGTGTAATGCTCGTGTCGCCCCATTGAATTCAATGGGGCTCGGGTGCTCGGCCGAGCACTCGAGCCTCCGGCGGTGCTCGGTCAGAGCACCCGAGCACCCGAGCATCGGGGTGCTCGCTCAACACTAAATAAGACACTTAAAAAACAGCAACACTACAGAATCAATTAAGAAACCAAGAGATCAAATGGATCAGGTATATAAGGGTCATAGAAAAATTCCCCAGTGCAATTTTTGGACAAACGAACTGCAGCATAGGGGACACAGAAACATTTCTTGGATTGGCATTCGTTTAACTGTGACTTATTAACCCTTCTGAGACATCTAGTAGTTACTGAGCATGTGGACATAATTGGTATGACTGAAACATGGTGACACGATTGATGGCTGTTCCTCGTTTAGGACGGATTGAGTTAACAAAAGAACAAAAGAGAGGGAGTTGTTGCTTATATCTGAAACCAGATCTAATTCCAAGTTTAAGGGAAGTTCTTGTGGGAGGAAATTGAAGCTAACTGTGGAATAAACTGTAAAAAACAAACCACCAAATAGTAATGACAATATAGAGCCCAACTCTTATTGCAAAGGAATACCTCTCCATATCTTGGGGATACTATATTTACGGGAAATTTTAACTATCCAGATATAAAATAGATAAAGAGATGTCAGAGTGCTAAGGGAAAAAGGTTTATGAGCACTCTTAGGGATAGCTACATGACACAAATGGTGGAAGTGCAGACAAGAAATAACAATGTATTCAGCCTAGTTATATCAAAATAACATTAATATGGTGCCCAATACATTCACTGAAAATAATTACTAAAAGGAAAAAAAGACTGGGGAAAAAAGGTATGAAGTTAAATCTAGGTTTCAGAAATACATTAAACATTATATACAGCTGGGGAACAAATGCAAAAGAAGTAGATCACAACCAATGTGGTTGACCCTTTGACTGCCAGAGGCGTGTATAATGCATATGCCCCTCTGGGACTCAAAGGGTTAATGCAGATGTAAAGAAGGAAATAGCAAGGATAAAAGGCATTTAGGGAGGATAAGGAAATGGCTGATGTTCCAAATAGACTTGTATGATTTGGTCCGTCCGAATTCGGGTCATTCGGTCATCATTCGGGTCTGCTGAAAGGCAAGGGGCATTCATTTTTTTTTCCTGAATCCAAACGGTACTGGGTCAGAAATTCGTAAAAAAAAATTTGGACATTCGGATGACGTTCTCCGTGCTCGCTCTATATTCCCTCCCTCTCTAGTCCAATGAGCTTCTTCATTTCATGATGGGGGTTGGACTATTGACACGTCAGACACCCAGACAGCCTGCATTTCCTGTTAGTCCATTGTTGGAGCTCAGAGAAGAAGGAGATAGTGCCAGTTGTTGTGTAGGCAGACAGGTAGCATAGGCACTAGACAGGCAGCCAGCATTATTGCCACTGCAAGGGAGAGTCATCTTTGTTCCTGGGCAAAATATAAGCAATATGTTTGAATAGTTTTCAGAGTGACACATCCAGTCTCACCTTTATTTTGGCAGTCCTATTGACACTGCAATGGAGAGTCATCTTTGTTCCTGGGCAAAATGTAAGGAATTTTTTTGAATAGTAGAGTGACACAGCTAGTCTCACATTTATTTTGGCAGTCCTATACCTATTGCCACTGCAAGGGAGAGTCATTTTTAAAAATATGTTAAATTCGGCTGAATTTCATCCGAGTTGAACAAGTCCGATGTGAAATTTGGATCCACCAATTTAAAATAAAAAAAATTGGCCGAAATTGAATTTTTGCTGAAATTTTTTGCCGTCCACAAGTCTAGTTACAAACACATTATTTTCTTTGGTATATACTAGGGAACAAGAAATGTTAGAAGAGCCTCAGAATGAACAATTACAGCCATATCTATAGGATTAACGTAAGAGGAGGTCAAGGGATGACTGGACAAAAACAAGTCTAACAAAACACCTGGACATGATTGCATACATCCAAGGGTTTTTCAGGAATTCAGTGTAGTGTTAGCAAAGCCAAAAATTTTAACCTTTAAAGACTAGCTGCAAGATTGGTGTGAAGCCAATGTAGTGCCTTTAATTAAGAAGGGAACTAAAACAGGATATGGTAATTATAGACCTGTGAGTCTGACCTCAGTAGTGGGATAACTGCCTGAAGGGGTAATAAGGGTTTACATTCAGGATTACAGTGATAAGAACAACATGACTAACATGAATTAGCGTGGTTTTATAAAGTAAAGATCTTGCCAAGCAAATCTTTTGAGCTTCTACATAGACGTAAGTAGAAACCTAGATATTAGCAAAGTAGTGGATGTAGTGTGTGTACATTTTGCAAAGGCATTAGACACAGTGTCACACAGGAAGCTGGTGTATAAAATATGGGAATTGGGCCTAGGAGATAACCTTTGCAACAGGATAGAAAATTGGTTGGGATAGGGAACAGTGTATTTTTGTAAATTAAATATCCTCCAGTACAGTTAAAATTGAGGGTGTAGTAACTCAGGATGCAGTACTTGGTCCACTGCACTTTAACATGTTTATATATGAAGAAAATTTCAATATTTGCAGACAACACAAAATTATGCAGGATAATACATTCAGAGCAGGATGATTGTTCTCTACAGAGGGATTTACATAAAATGGCAGATTAAGCAAACAAATGGATAGGAAATTAAGTGGAGGAAAATAAAGCATTTGGGACAAGAAAATCGTAATGCTACATAAGAACTTAATAGAATCATTTTCGGAGACTCGTTGTTAGAGAAAGCTCTTGGAGTCCTTGTAAACTGTAAACTTGCATACAAAGGTGTGTTGATGCAAGAGTGGATGATGTAATTTTGCATCTGAACTAATCATTGCTAAGACCTCACCTTGAATATGCAGTCAATTTTTGGGTACAGTTGTGAAAAAGGATACTCTAGAACAAGAGGATTTGAAGTATGAAGAACATCTAGCCAAGCTTGGTTTATTTACTCTAGAGAAAAGAAGTCTAAGAAAGGATCTTGTTACATTGTATAATTTAAATAATAATTTGGTCAGTGTATTTTCTCTAGTGAACTTTTCATTCCAAGGCCGGATCAAAATAACTAGGGGCCATGAAGATGAGATGAAAGAAAGTTTCAGCTTCTACAGAGGAAGATCTATTAACTTGTAGAATTTTTAGCCCAATGATGTGGTAATGTCAGATACAATGGATACATTTAAGAGAAGATTAGGTGCATTTATTTCAAGAATATACAGGTAAACATAGTAACATAGTAACATAGTAGATAAGGCTGAAAAAAGACATGCGTCCATCAAGTCCAGCCCATGCCAATAACACCCCTGTTGATCCAGAGGAAGGCAACAAAAAAGCCCCCTGGAGCAATTTCCAATGTAGTCCAAAGTGTGTGTGTGGGGGGGGGGAAGTATTCCTTCCTGACTCCAACTGGTAGTCAAATAGTTCCCCGGATCAATATCCTATTTGCTTTGAAACCATCTGTCATAATTCTCGATATTGTTCTGTGCTAGATAGGCATCCATTGCTTTTTGAATGCAGTTACATTCAAGGTTTATACTGGGTATTAGCAGGTAAAACAGGATGTTATGGAGAATAGACTAATAGCCATTTTAGAGGCAGGAAGGTTTATATACTTCTCATTTTTATGGGTTATGATGCAAATGTTCAAGAAACACAGCCAAAGCTGTGTTATACTACAATGACAATTGCCATATCAGTATACGGCTAAATGCACTTGTTTCAGCTGACACTTATGCTCTAAAAATATATTTAACCCTATGAGTGTCAGAGTGGTATGGAACACATTGCAAAGCAATGCATTGCTTACCCCTCTGGCACTCAAAAGGTTAAAAGAAGAGGTTAATACTTTCAAGACAATTGGCCCTCTATCTTTTACAAACATACCTAAAAGACTGTATGCCATTTTAACAATGCTACACAAGGCACAATTTAATCAAATACTTTTTCTAGGCTAATTTCAGTTTAACCCCTTCGATGCCATAATCTTTTAAGTGATGCATTGGGGCCATCTCTAGCGCCAGTGGTTTACATTCTGCTTTATTGCACTGCTATATAACTTCGTGAATTATGTGGTGAACCAGGTTTTTGAAGTTGCCTTAAATGAGAATGTTCTCATAATTTTTCGTTGTTATTTTTATGCTTATCACTAAGGAAAACAGGCAGATAAAGAGCGCTATGACTGTCTCTCCAGAGAGCCATCTACTTTACTGGATGTGAGAGAGATTGTTATGTTCCATTGTAGGCAAATTCATTAAGTGCAGGGAAGATTCTATCAGTCTTTAGGGCTTCACAAATCATTGGATATGTTTATTTAGTATTCAAGCTAGATTCAAAGTTCATTATAGATACAGCTCCTATTATGTTATTTAATCTGCATTAGTGAGTCATTTATGGCAGGATGGTGAACAACAATATATACTGTAATGCCTCTTAACCCTTTGCTCACCACAGGGATGTCCAACATTATGCAGAGCAATGAGTTGGGTATCCCTACACTTGTTTCTGGTCTGTAGTGGAAAGTTTTCTTCCACTTTATATATTACTTTAGTATCCAGTTTATATACTAATATGAATAGTTTATTTAACAGTGCATATGTTACTATAATGTCTAATTTTCATACTAATTAAATGTCAAAAAGTTTTCTTTGAAACCAAAGTTACATTTCTTGTTCAAATGAACAAAAACTACATAATGTGAGATATGGGGTTTTTAAACATTACCTCCACCCCCATACATGGTTGATGACATCACATCTAACAATTTTTGACATTGCTGACAATGTGACTTGCAAAGCATAGGAGGAGTATAGAGTTAATGTTGGTGAAACCTCAACCCTGGATTTTCTCCCAGCTTTTTTTTCTGCTTGAGAAAGAACCTTAACCTTGCTAAACCAAGCCTTTTAATTACATAGTTTATTTTTCACTGTAAGTGACTATAATGTTTGAACAACCTAACTGCTGCTGCTTCTAACATTTTCTACTAAATATCAGAATAGCAAATACATATTGAAATGTTACAGCTTAAAGGGATAGCAAAGTTTTATCTTTATTTTATTTTATAGGCATTAAAAAAACATGAAGAACGATATAAGTCTTATCTCTCAAACCTTTATGGTTTAAGAGATATTGACAAACAAAGTATGCCCCCCCTGTTCAGCCAGTTCATAAGGGAGGTGCCCGGGTAGACTGCAGAGAGGGACAATCTTCAATTAAGATAAGGGAAAAAGCTGAAAAACTTGTCAAGGGGGGAAGGGCTTTCATTCTTTTCATACAAAGAAGATTGTCCCCTGCTGTTATCTGTCTGGTCTTACAACTAGATTCACATCTGAGAAGAGATGGCTTACACTAGGAAAAAGGAGCGGGAGGGGAAACTATGCTTGTGAATATCTCTTAAACCATAAAGGTTTGAGAGATAAGACTTATATAGTTCTTCATGTTTTTTTAATGCTTACAAAATAAAATAAAGTTAAAACGAAGTATTACTATCCCTTTAAACCATTCAATTGTCTACTGATTAATCATTTTAGTGTCTAATGATTAACCATTTGAGTGTAAAAGGGGGTGCATAACGTTTGCATATCTCTCTGGTACGCAAAGGGTTAATCGAGTGTTATTAATCTGTATTAAGATAAAAAGCTACAGAGCTTTTTTCATTAATTATTAACTTAAATGATGGGAGTTTTAAACCCTTGAATGTTGGCAATATCGCCAATTCACAGAAAAGCATATGAGAGCTGAAAAGACTGATTTTTAAAATAGCATTCCTAGAGATGGGAAAAAAGTCACTTTTTATAAATGGGAATTTTTGTAGAAAAATATAACTTTTCCCCCTAAATTCTTGTGCTTATAAAATCCATAAAACTTCTGTTTTTTCTACTTCAATGAACTTCCCACTTGCAGTTTCTGCCTATGATTTCTGTGGTTGTGAAAATTCACAGAGCAACACTAATCCCCCAGTCAGGGAACAACTGGCTATGTCTACCACCAATGCTAAAGCAATTCCTGCTCCATCTCTTTGCCTATCTGCCTCATTAGCTAGCTCAGAGTTTCAGAAGCTTTCTCTCTATTCCAGCACACTTCACTGAATCAAGCAAATCCAGCTCCCTCTCTTTGCCTGTCTGCTTCTACAGTAGATATTACCTCAAAATGTCAGCAGCTTTCTCTCAATTTTCCAACCCATTGCACAGACTGAATCAAGAAAATGCAGCTCCCTCTCTTTGCCTGTCTTTTTTTATAACACTAACTACAAGTTCAAAATTTCTGCAGCTGACACCCTCGTACCTTATTGTCTATCTCCTATTACCCATTTAGACTGTAAGCTCCTAGAGACAGTGACCAATCCTATTGTCTCTATAAATGTGACACTTATTTTATCTCCTCTTATTTATTGTAACATACTTTTATTGTAAGGAGCTGTGTACACTGTGTACAGTACAGTTCTCTCTTTCTCTTTCAACACAGACTGACAACATGGTAGACACTGCTCTAATTTTCAAACTCATTTGGAATGGAGGGAATACATGGCAGAAAACTCATTTGTCACATTACATTGGAGGCAAAAATGTAATTAATATAATACAAATGTAGAGGAAAAAACAACGGAGGGGTGCTTTTCACTGAAATTTTCACAGAAAGTGAAAGGTGTTTTTCTTTTGCCGGGAAAATATTCCTTAAATGTTAATTAAAGGGATAGTAATACTTAAGATGTAAAAAATTATATGTTCTAGGGTACTCCCACTGCTGAGAGGTATTTTATTAAAAAATTATAACAGCTCAAACATTAATTTTTGGTGCAATATCACAGTGGCCTGAAAATTTACAGTGGCACTGTTGCTATACCATCCGATGAAGATTTATGGTCTACGGACCACATCATTACATAGGATGGTGTAGCAACAGCGCCACTGTAAATTTTCAGGCCACTGTGATATTGCACCTAAAAAATGTTAATAAAATATCTCTCAGCAGTGGAAGTACCCTTGTTCAGAGCAGTCTACCACGTTGTATTACTATTCCTTTAAGTATTACACTAGTTTTTCTCATACAGAAACAAAATAGTATGGTCAATACTGTATGTCATTCATATAATGACCCATTTAGTAGAAGAATAAATATTTTGCCATGTGTTCTTGTCTTTTGGGTTTTAAAGGAGCAGTAAACTTTTTTTATGAAAACACATATTTTACAGAGCATTTCCTGCTGAATAAAACAAGGTCACTCCCACAGCTGTCAGATGTTTTATTCAAAAATTTATAGCAGTTTAAATAATCAGGAGGTGAATTTACTGTGTTTACTTCCTGGTTGTTCTGACAGGAAGTGACAGGCAGTTTCTATCACAGTCTATGGAGAACTGTATGTCTCTGACTTTTCTGACTTTCCTCTCCATAAGAATCTAACAGTAAATCTAATTAGAATTTGACCACTAGAGGGCACTGCTAATGTAAAAAAACATGGGTTTAAACTGTAATAACTCTGGAAAAATAAATCTCTCAGCAGTGGGAGTACCCTTATTTTACTCAATAGGAAAATCCCTACAATATATATTTTTTCATTAAAAAAAGTTTACTGCTCCTTTAAAGGAAAATTAATACCCCTAAATACAGGGGTGCCCATGTTTTTTCTATTGCGATCCATGTGACAAACTTGTACGTGTGAGGGCTGCATTATTTTTTTATTGGTAATGATGTTGAATTATAGCTTGCAAATACAGTTTTTGATATCTTTATTGGCTAACTAGGCAGATTTAGAATACAAGCTTTAAGAGCTTAGGTCTCTTCCTCAGGCATGTTATACATATAAATATGAAAACATCTCTCTTAAGTACACATTTCATTGTTTAGAATGGAAATCAGATAAGAGAACTCCACACAGATCCAGATACTTTGATCAGTCAATGGTAAATTGCACTCTTCCTCTGAGGCTTTAGAGGTATTTACGATGCCCGTGGGTCTGTTCGAAAAGTTAATATACTAAGTGATAATGTGACAATAATTCTTTGTCTTTATTCAACCCATTATGAATAGCATTCACTTTTAACATGAACTTAACCTCCCATATTTTTCTGCCCCTCTCAGTGCAGAACAGTCCTATCAATACAGTTAACTTAATGTCGCTGACACTGTGTCCATTTTGACAAAAATGTTCTTCCACTAGTGTCTCTGTCTTTTTTTTGTTAACACTGGATCTGTGGGAATTAAACCTTTTATTTAGTGGCTGTCCCGTTTCACCCACATAAAGAACTGTTGGGCATTTTGCACACATGATAAGTAGAAGGCTGGGCCTGCATTTGTGGGAGGGGCTGCAAGTCTTAAATATCGAATGCAGCATCTCCCACTGGGGCGCATCATCATTTGTGCCCTTACGTTTACAGTCAGCTCATTTCCGGTTCCGTGATCGTCACTTCCGATTGCGTCTCTTGACTGTCTCTCTCTACTACTGCATGGTCTCAGGGACTGGTCTCATAAGCACCCACTATGTGTCCTAGTTCTCTGCCCTCCAGTATTGTGCCTCACCAAGATTGGATTGCAGTACATCATCCCCTCCGGGCTGTGCGACAACCACCATTCTTAGGTAAGCAGGCCTACTGTTTTGTGTAATCCTGTGGCCAGTGCTTGGCAGGGGACAATGGGAATTGTGGTGTAGTGCGTGAGTCACATTTGGAACCTTGGGTACTTGCACGTGTCATACAACCACAAGTGTATCTCTCTCATTCTGTTCTTAGTAGCATTCACATTATATAATTACTTGTAATACTGATGGGTGCATCATCATCTGTGCCTTTACGTTTGTATCAGAGATCCCCCTTTCCCTATCGATACAACATATCCTGTCCACTGCCTTTTACACTTACAGTCATATTCATGTACATGTGAATTTACCTTAGCCCTGCAGGCCCTTATCCTTTTCATCAGCCATCAGTCCTACATCACTTTTGGTAGCTTTCAGGCGCAAGCTATGAGTCATCTATCCCCCCCTCCCCACTTCACCGGCTTAGCATGTTCCCCAAACCCCAAATGCTCGGATCTCCTAGTTCTACGCCCTTCCGGTATGCCTCTCACGTAGCTCATTTTGAGTATAGCCTCCCCTTTACAGAGCCACTACAGGCACTATGTCCTTACTAGGATCCCATACCCTGGCCACTTTCACAACCGGCAAGAGCCGCATACGGAGCAATAAGCTCCACATAGAGAACAAGGTACAACGATTACCTTTCTACACGCTAGGAATACAAGTTGCATACTAATGAGGCCCTCCCCTTACTAACTAATCACGCTTTACTACGGTCTGTACAGAGTCTGGCAGAACCATTAAATACATATGAATTGCTAAGCATCATGGAAACGGTAGTCCCATCCAAGCCGACCGTATAATCATATTACGCTGCTATAATCATCAGCAACCTAACGTTTACCATACCACTTTGTCCATTCCATGTTATATCACTTTCGGGCCTGCAATCTGCTTGAGGCAAGAAGTCTCCCTCTTCACTGCCTGCATCACACTCATCCTGGATTACCTTTCCATCGGTCTTTTATCATGTATTTCTTGTCATCGAATACTAAAATCACTGCCAAGTCTACACACGCAATATTTAGGTTCCTTGGCTCAGATGCACAAGGACCAGTCAATCCGGTCCCATTTATCTGCATCTAAACTATACAATTACCCAATGTAATGCGGCCGAACCCAATCATACTACCGGTTAAACATAACTAATGCATACTTCAAACAGTACAGCATCACTACTACTCCTATATCTCCTCAAATCACACCATGCACTTGTAGGACTGTCCCCGCGGTGGTGCAGTGTTGTCTGTTAAGACTTACAACCGTCCGGTGTCACCATTGGCAGCAGGTTTCCCTGATCAAAGATTTTACATTCTACCTAACATACACACATTTTCATTGTTTTAGTGTCCTGATTCCACGTTCTGTCTAACATATGTACATTGTTATATTGTTTCAGGGTCCTGATTCCACGTTCTATCTAACATACGTACATTGTTTCAGTGCCCTAATTCCTCGTTCTATCTAACATACATACATAGTCACATTGTTTCAGTGTCCTGATTCCACGTTCTATCTTACATACATAGTTACATTGTTTCAGTGTCCTGATTCCACGCTCTATCCACATGTATATATAGTTACATTGTTTCAGTATCCTGATTCCATGTTCTGTCTTACATACATTCTTAGTTACATTGCCTCAATGTACTGATTCCACGTACTATCTATAATACACACATACATAGTTACATTCCTTCAGTCTCCTGGTTTCACGTTCTATCTAAACATATATTCATACATAGTTACATTGTTTCAGTGTCCTGATTCCAAGTTCTGTCTAACATTTAAACATAGTTACATTGTTTCACTGTTCCAATTCCACGGTCTACCCAACATACACACATAGTTTTATTGTTTCAACATTCTATCTTTCATACATACATAGTTACATTGTTTCAGTGTCCTGATCCCACGTACTATCTAACATACATTCATCGTTACATTGTTCCAGTGCCCTGATTCTACATTCTATCTAAAATTACATACATACATACATGGTTACATTGTTTCAGTGTCCTTATTCAAAGTTCTATCTAACATACATATTTTGTTACATTGTTTTAGTTTCCTGTTTCCATGTTCTAACATACATACATAGTTACACTGTTTCAGTGTCCTTATTCTACATTCTATCTAACATGCATAATTAGTTACATTGTTTCAGTGTCCTTATTCCACATTCTATCTAACATACATACATTGTTACATTGTTTCAGGGATCTGGTTTCATGTTCTATTGTACATACATTGTTACACTGTACCACCATCCTGATTTACTTTATTACTCCATGTTCTACGTATATGCATACATAGTTACGTAGTTTCATTGTCTTGATTCCACGTTCTATCGTACATACATACATTGTTACACTGTTTCAGTGTCCTGATGCCACGTTCTATCGTACATACGTACATAATTACATTGTTTCAGTGTCCTGATGCCACGTTCTATAGTACATTCATACATTGTTACACTGTTTCAGTGTCCTGATTCCATGTTCTATCATACATTCATACATAGTTACGTTGTTTCAGTGTCCTGATTCCATGTTCTATCGTACATACATACATTGTTTCAGTGTCCTGATGCCACATCCTATCACACATACATACATGGTTGCACTGTTTCAGTGTCCTGATTCCATGTTCCATCGTACATACATACATTGTTACAGTGTATCACCATCCTGAAATCCTATAACCTTGCTTACTTCGTTACATAGTATCATTATCCTGATTCCATGTCCTATCCCATCAGGAACTTCACTTCTTCTCAGAGGCCAGAGGTCATCTCAGGTCCATACCTTAAAACATAGGCTGTAGTTCATACTCATAGGTACCTAACCTCTTCGTAAGGGCCGAAGGTCCACACAGACCTTACCCCACCACAGGAGCCAAAGGGACACACATACCAACCGTACCCCACAGCTGGGACCTAAGGCTTACACACATAATCACTACATTTTACCACTGGTCCGAGTATGTTTACATTGTATCTCTGTCCTGATTCATGTTCCATCTCTATACATACATTGCTACATCAATGTCCTTATTCCATTTTCTATCAGACATACATATTTCATTTTATTATTTCAATCCCCAGATTCAATGTTCTGTCTGACATACAAACATTGTTGCATTTTATCATTTCCATGTTCTATCGGATATACTGTAATTGTTACGTTAGATCACTGTCCTGATAGCATTTTCATTTGCCATTCATACATTGGTACATTGAATCACTGTGCTGATTCAATGTTCTATCGGACAACATACATTGTATCATTGTCATGATTCTAGGTTCTATTGCGCATATATTAGGGATACTCACTCTTTTTTTTTTACCATCCGCTTTTCTTCAGCTACGGGGGTAATTCCCTATTGTTCTGCCCCACTTCTAGTCAATTGAAGTCTCAGGTATCCATCAGTCTCGCTGCCCAACATACTCTTGGCTATTCAGAGGTTCATCAAGAATTCCAAGTTAAGGTCATAAAACCCACCTCATTATTCCCCTGCCTTTAATTATTGCATATGTACCCCAGTTTATGTAAGTATTCACACATTTAGTACCCGTTAATATTCATGTGGGCACACAACCATGTATTCAGGCATGGATACATACCTGCGCTTCATGCAAGTTCATTTTCCCTCTAGTGTTATTTTTAGAGGTCCCCTAGCCTCAGGTTTTAGCTGCAAGCCTTAAATATCGACCGCAGCCTCTCCCACTGGGGCACATCTTCATTTGTGCACCCCCTCCATCACCCCTTTATTTAATTTATTTACCTAATTGGCCCTCTATTCAGGCCTACCACTTCGATCTTCAGCTGAGCTTCTGGTAAGCTCAGGGTTATGGCAAACCTCTCCACATATCAGTCGCTGGAAGCCCCAACCACAAGGTATATTACATTGGATGATTTGCAGGTGAAGGTACCATTGATTGTATAGTATAACTGAGTGTTTGGAATTGGTATCTTGTCCTTGGTGTAAATGTGTGCACAGGTTTCACAGCTCTTTTGTAGGCAGGGAGATGTGCCATTTTTTGTATTTTTATTAAGGGCACTCCTTACCATAAGTTGTTTCAAATTGGGAGGCTGTCTGAAGGAGAGTAAGGGAGGCTGTGGGAATATGTTCTTAAGTCTTTCATCCGTATGTAATTTCTTTTGAAGCTCTCTTGATATTTTGCGTAGAACTTCAACCTTGGGGTGGTAAGTGACCACCAGTGGTACCCGGTTTCCCTTATGTTGTTCTTTGTAGCACAACAGATTTATTCTTGGTATTTGAGTAGCCTTCTGTATCTGACTGTCAATAATCCTTGCACTTGTGTTTTATAAAATCTCCTCTGAGTTTCTGGAGGTACTTGTCACAGTCCACCATGTCAGAACAGGTGCGGTGGTATCTGATGGCCTGGCTGTTATTGATTGGAGTTCTTTGGAATTTGAGACTTTCCTCTTCACTGGCAGTCCAGATGATAAGAATATCATCTATGTAGCAGAAATAGACTAGGGGTTTTATCTGGCAGGTGGACAGGAAGTCTTCTTACAATTTTGGCATAAACAAGTTGGCATATTGTGGTGCCATTTGGGTACCAATTGCAGTCCCCATTTTCTGAAGGTAGAGGTCCTGTCCAAACTTGAAGTAATTTTGGGTGAGAATAAACTGTATGAGTTTTGTTGCAGGTTCCATGGGTGGAAATGCCTTTTTTTACCTATAATATACATACACTGAGACACCAAAAAGTGAAGGACTAAACAATTGATCTTTGACTAAAGGAAGAATCATTATCACATACCCCTGACATGATATATCAATACCACAATGTTGCAGCTATAATATATAGCTCATACTAGAATATAGAAATCACCCATACACTTATCATAACTCCATATGACCACTAGTCAACACTGTGTGTCAAAGCGTATGAAATAAGAGTTTTTAGTTATACTTGAGTCAAAATACACATATATACTCCCTCAAACAATTAAAAAAAATGTTTGATTAAAACCATTACTCTGGAACAATATGAGATCCACAGCAAGGGAATAATAACTATTTTCAAATATACAAATGTCAATTTATGGTCTAAAACCACATATATAAATCATTAACAATCTTATCACAATCTTATACCCTATGTGTATATCCTTGTGATGGAAACAAATAAGGAAAAATAAAGAAAAATATTTACACAGCATCAAACATGTAGTATATACCTTTTTTACACACAGTGGATGAAAAAGACTTTCTTGGACGTGCAAATCAAAAGTAACACATTACATCATATTCCCTATTAAAACCTTTAGGGAATTGGGTATCTAGCGTAAATATCCAATATACTTCTCGCTTCAGTAGAAGAGCATCAAGATCTCCTCCTCTTCTACCTATTTTAACCCGTTCTATTCCTTGTATTCTCAATGTGTCTACCCTCCCATTTTGTACATCCTTGAAATGGGAAGATAAGCAAGACTTAAATTCATAACTTCTGATATTACTAAGGTGTTCATTCAACCTCTCGCAGCATTCTTAAAGTTTTGCCTATGTATTGTAATCTACATTCTATACAGCTAATCATATAAACAATTCCCTTAGTTGCACAGTTTATGTAGCTACGCATTTTATACGCTTTATCAGTATTGTGTGAAGTATACACTTTCAAAGGATCTATAAACTTACAACAGCCACATCGCTGACTGCCACATCTAAATGAACCCTCAATCGTCAGCCAGTTTATTTTTTGTTAATTTCATCCCAAATACATACTAGGTGAAACTTGGCTAGCTATACTGTGAGGTTTTTTTAAGCAAATTTAAATCCCTTCAAAATCACATCATGTAGTTTCTCATCCCCATAAAGTATTGGTATATGTTTCTTAATCTTTCTTAATGATATTAACTATTTGATTATATTCCTGACTGTATGGGGTAGAGAAAACAATCTCACTCTCAGTGTCAAATGTATTATTTTCATGTCTATAATCCTTTTTGTATTTAAGTAATTCTACGCGCGCTTTACTTTTAGCTATTTGGTAAGCTCTTTCAATCATCCAACAAGGATATCCCCTGTTCAGGAACCTATTTTTCAAATCTTTAGATTGATGTTCAAATCTCTCATGACAGCTATCAGCATGTAATATGGTGTTTCTCGCTGTGCTCTTTCTATAAATATCTGTTTCAACTGTTTCATTAATAGAGTTGCCTGTCAAACTCATACCTAAGAAAAATATCTTATCCTTATCATATTCCTTAGTAAAAACTAAATTAAGATCATTCTTATTGAGATAAGACAGAAACAACTGTATGTCTTCCGTATTGCCTTTCCACACTAGTAATAGATTGTCAATATAGCGGCCAAAAAATAAGATAGAGTTGTTCACTCACAATTATTTTTTATTTGATGATGTTTATTACCTCCAAAGAGGTGGTACTTCAATGGGCGCAAAATTCGTGGCCTCATGCGCCAACCTGTAAATGTGTTGGTGGGAGAAGTCCCGCGTCTTAGGAGATGCAAACCCTTTTAGAGACACTATATCTTATAGCTGCAACAATGTGGTATTGATATATCATGTCATGGTTATGTGATAATAATTCTTCCTTTAGTCAAAGATCAATTGTTTAGTCTTTCACTTTTTGGTGTCTCAGTGTATGTATATTATAGGTAAGAAAAGGCATTTTTTGACATGGTCTAGCTGTTACTGATGATGAGAAACATAGTATAATATTAACGACTAGCTTTGGAACAAATGTCTTAGCTATCTGTGTAATCATTCACACTTTCATTATTTGATTTAAAGG
Organism: Rhinophrynus dorsalis; assembly: GCA_037306005.1. Lineage (NCBI taxonomy): Eukaryota > Metazoa > Chordata > Amphibia > Anura > Rhinophrynidae > Rhinophrynus > Rhinophrynus dorsalis. The sequence goes on from CM074718.1 coordinate 649,497,415, forward strand.
GATGCATCATAAGATTAGTTTTGTAATGGTTGTTGAATCACATTTAAATATGTTTTGTCCCAATATATATGGCACAATGAATATTGCCTTTAATTGATATGGGAAAACATTGTGGCGTGATGTGAAGAATCTATGTGTAACAACAGGTGTTTATAATTAAAGGGATTAATGATCCAGATTTTGATTGGAGGAAGAAAATTCAAATAGCAAAGAGTCAGTTAGTATGCAGTATGATGAGTTTAATCATGAGTAAGCGCTGCATAAGAGCGAAATGCGTTGATTGTCATCACCATTATCAACTTGCTATTCACCCACTCTGTAAGCTAAGCTGTATCTTTGGAGACATCTGAGAAGCAGGTATGATTTTTTTAAATTGTTCAATAAAGATAACTGATTTTAAGAAGATGAAGTGAATTTATCTATCTGCTTTGAATTCAAACATCGCAAATGGTGCATTTACAAATTCATCTGTGACGGGTTGTGAGGCATAGGGAAGCTTCTATATTTGCACTTTTTTGATGTTTTTGACATTTAGATGTTCTCCGTAGTTTGGTGTATTCGTATATAGAAAGAGAGCCCTCATTATATATCGTACACAGTGAACGGAGCTGCTGAATTTGTGTTTAACCATGGAGCTATTTTCTACCCAGTCAGAGATATTCTCTGTGAGTGTACCAGTTCCTAAAATTATGAGTCTTCCTGGGTTTCCTTCTTTGTGTATTTTTGGTAGCACGTAGAAGGAGCCTATTTTTGGATCTGCTGGTATTAGGGGCATTATCTGTTCTCCAATGTTGGAGGGCAATTCTTTTATGATCCTATTCAATTGTTTTGTATAATTTTTTGTGGGATCATCTTTTAACTTCACATAGTATCTTTCATCAGAGAGTTGCCTATTTGCTTCTTGAATGTAGTCCATAGTGTTCATAGTAACAACAGCTCCCCCCTTCTCTGCAGGCTTAATAATAATGTCCTGGTTATTCTTTAGTGACTGTATGGCTTTCTGTTCCTTGTGGGTTAGGTTGGATGTTGGTTCACATTGTTTCTCCAGTATTTCTGTAGCGACTCTGTTCCTGAAGCTCTCTCTGTCCAATATAGGGTTACTTCCTGGTTTTGGAGTCCAAGTGTATCTTTTCATGGGTGCATTAACATTGTGGTGTTGCTCTGTGGTGTTGGTATCATCATACTCCATTTTGTCATGGAAGAATTTTTTGAGCCTGAGTTCTCTGAAAAACTCCTCCATGTCACAGCAAAGTGTTACCTTTTCCAAAGGTTTAGTGGGACAGAATGACAGTCCTTTTGAAAGTACAGATATTTCCTCTCTGCTTGGCTTATGTGTGTAAAGAATCACAATGCAGTTCTGTTCCGGTTGATTTACAGATTCTGCTGGGAAACCTGCTTTGTATCTCAGTCTCTGTAGTTTCTTCCTCCTGGTGTTGATGAGGAGGGTTTGTAGTTTCTTGTAGTATTGTTTAAGGGCCTGTTGTATGTCCTCAGTGTCTGGTCCAAGCTGTTCCTTTACAGTTGATATTTCTGCTTGTATCTTTGATTTCTTGTTGTAGCAGATCCCAATAAGGTTGTTGTGTAGCCTGGTACATAGCTGCTGTACAAACCTGCTGTTGTATGTGTCCAGTGTAGGATTTTTCAGCATGAGGCCTTTAGGTATTACATTTTCCTTTTTGTGTGTAGTCAAGAAGAAGATGTCACTATCCAGTTGTACAAGCTTTTTTAGGAGGTTTTTCATATTAATTTATGTGTGGTACATTGGGGTATCTTCCATCCTGATAACAGATGAGAGTTGGTATCATGTTAGCCATAGAAATACAGGAATCAAATAAAGTTTTTGATACCCTTATTAATTAACTAAGCAGATTTAGAATGCTAGCTTTCAAGACCTTAGGGCTCTTCCTCAGGCATGTTTTACAGATAAATAGGAAAACATCTCTCTTAAATACAAGTACACAATGCATTGTTTAGAATGGAAAGAATGGAAATTAGATAAGCGAACTCCACACAGATCCAGATACTTTGATCAGTCAATGGTAAATTGCACTCTTCCTCTGAGGCTTTAGAGGTATTTACGATGCCCGTGGGTCTGTTCGAAAGGTTAATATACTAAGTGATAATTTGACAAGAATTCTCTGTCCTTATTCAAACCATTATGAATAACATTAAATTTAAACATGAACTTAACCTACCATATTTTTCTGTCCCTCTGAGTGCAGAACAGTCCCATCAATACAGTTAACTTAAAGGGATAGTAATTCTTTGTTTTATCTTTATTTTATTTTGTAGGCATTAAAAAACATGAAGAACGATATAAGTCTTATCTCTCAAACATTTATGGTTTGAGAGATATTCACAAGCAAAGTTTCTCCCTCCCACCCCTTTTACCTAGTGTAAGCCATCTCTTCTCAGATGTGGAATCTGGTTGTAAGACCAGACAGATAACAGAAGGGGACAATCTTCTTCCTTTGAAAACAATGAAAACCCTGCCCCCTTGACAAGTTTTTCAGGTTTTTCCCTTATCTTAATTGAAGATTGTCCCTCTCTGCAGTCTACCTGGGCACCTCCCTTCTGCTCTGGCTGAGCAGTGTTACATCAGTAAAAAGGGAACGAGGGGGATACTTTGTGTCACGGTTTTGAAGACTCTCAGACTTAAGGTTTGGTAAAACACTTAACTTTATTAAAAGTTAAAGGCAATCCCCGTAGGGTAAACATACTTAACAATACAACAGTTATAGAACATACAATAGGTTCTACCGGCCTTGCCTAAATACCGGGCTAGACAACCCAAGTGACAGTATAAATGACAGGCTCTACCGGCCTTGCCTATACCGGGTAAGGCAACCGTGAGATGACATATACCGGTTCTACCGGCCTTACCAATACCGGGCAAGGCAGCCCAATGGAATGCTGAATGTAGGCTTTACCAGCCATGCCAATACCGGGTAAGGCAACCTTTAAGATGGTGAATTACAAGGTTCTACCGGCCTTACCAATACCGGCAGGGCAGTCCAAAGGAGTACTGTAGTAGGCTCTACCGACCCTGCCAATACCAGGTGAGGCAACCTACAGGATAGTAACGTACAAGGTTCTACCGGCCTCACCAATACCGGGCAGGGCAGCCTGAGCGAGTAGACCAGCTGTCAGGTGACCAAGACAGCAGAGAGAATAGGTATAGGGTCTACTCAGCAGAAGTCTATAGCCAGGGATAATCAGACAACTGCAAAGGAGTGGACTGCGACTGACCACAGTACAGGATATTTCAGGAGCAAACCAGCGTTCGCACGCTGGAACCAACAATGTATCTCGCAACCAGTTCTAGTGGAGAAAACCAGCGTCCGCACGCTGGAACCAACAATATATGTCGCAACCAGATATAGTGGAGTAAACCAGCGTCCGCACGCTGGAACCAACAAGGTGTATCGCAACGAGGTTTTGTGGAGCAAACCAGCGTCCGCACGCTGGAACCAACAATGTGTATCGCAACCAGGTTAAGTGGAGCAAACCAGCGTCCGCACGCTGGAACCAACAATGTGTATCGCAACCAGGTTTAGTGGAGTAAACCAGCGTCCGCACGCTGGAACCAACAATGTGTATCGCAACCAGGTTTAGTGGAGTAAACCAGCGTCCGCACGCTGGAACCAACAATGTGTATCGCAACCAGGTTTAGTGTAGTAAACCAGCGCCCACACGCTGGAACTGACAATGTATATCACAACCAGGTTTAGTGGAGCAAACCAGCGTCTACATGCTGGAACCAATAAGGTATTTACAATAGCGAGGAGAACAATGTCGCCGGAGCGATAGCTGGAACAGGAACCTCAGGAATTCGTCAGGAACCCGCGAGGTGCTGGAACACAGGAACACCGGAATTCAAGCACTCAGGAACACTGGAACACCGGAACGCTAACGTACAGGAACACTGGAACACTGGAACTCCGGAACATTAACGTACAGGAACACTGGAACACCGGAACGTAGCATACAGGAACACTTAGAATAGGCCCAGAGACCTGACAAGCAGGTCAGGCAGAGTGGAGTCAGAAACACCACGAAAGGGCAACCTGGAAGTGCTCAACCTGGGTTTAAAAAGGCTGTGTGAGGAAGGCTAAAAACAGCCAGCCAATCATGAATACTCAGCAAGTGACAGGCGGAGAACAGCACGAATCACTGGCACCGTGATACTTTGTCATTGAATTACTCTTGAACTACAACTCTAACAGAATTGAAATAACACTCTCCAAGGTCCAAATACTATGATGATTAATTAGAGCTGCTTTTACTATGAAACATTACTATCCCTTTAATGTCGCTGACATTGTGTCCTTTTTAACAAAAATGTTCTCCCACTGGTGTCTCTGTCTTTTTGTTGTTAACACAGGATCTGTGGGAATTAAACCTTTTATTTAGTGGTTTTCCTGTTTCACCCACATACAGAGCTGTTGGGCATTTTGCACACATGATAAGGTGTATTACATTGGATGATTTGCAGGTGAAGGTACCAATGATCTTATAGTGTAACTGGGTGTTTGGAATTTGTATCGTGTCAGTGGTGTAAATTTGTGCACAGATTTCACACCTCTTTTGTAGGCAGGGAGATGTGCCATTTTTTGTATTTTTGTTCAGGGCACTCCTTACCATCAGTGTTTCAAATTGGGAGGCTGTCTGAAGGAGGGCAAGGGAGGCTGTGGGAAAATGTTCTTAAGTCTTTCATCCGTTTGTAATCTCTTTTGAAGTTCTCTTGATATTTTGCATAGAAATTCAACCTTGGGGTGGTTAGTGACCGTTAGTGGCACCTGGTTTCCTTTATGTTTTTCTTTGTATCTCAACAGATTTTTTTCTTGGTATTTGAGTAGCCTTCTGTATCTGACAGTCAATAACCCTTGCACTGTAACCGTGTTTTCTAAAATCCCCTCTGAGTTTCTGGAGGTGCTTGTCACAGTCTGCCATGTCAGAACAGATGAGGTGGTATCTGATGGCCTGGCTGTACATTTGTGAGTATCCATTTATTATCTTTGATCTCCTTTTGACATCTGGAACATATTACACTATTGTGCGCCCCCTTGTTTTCTGCAGTGGTGGCTGTATATGATGGAGTTCTCTGTGTGTTTTTGGTGGAAGCTATTTTTTTCAGGTAGGTTGGTCTGTCTGTTGGTCACATTATCACTTAGTAGATTAACCTTGCCAACAGACCCCCTGGCATCGTAAATACCTCTAAAGCCTCAGAGGAAGAGTGCAATTTACCTTTGACTGATCAAATTATCCGGATCTAGGTAGAATTATAGCCTGTCAGCTATTTCAAAATATTGATTTTCCAAATGATAAAGATTATTCCTGCACTACAACTAAGTGAATTAAATGGAACCTAATCCCCACTGAAAACTACAGCGGGATAAGGGTGCCACAATACCATATATCCATAATTAAACAAAGAAAAAGGAAGTATCTTACAGGCACTACAATTATACAATGGTGGCAAAAAGACCACAAATAAGTGATTATTGATCAAGTCAACATTAACAGACATCTATTCTTGAACTGAATGGTACTGGTAGGCACAGTATTATGTCTTACTGGCCTTACTAACTCATGTGTGCTAGTTAACTAGGCAGAATTTATTTTTAACCTCCTTGAGTGCCAGAGGGGTATGCATTGCATTTCAAAGCAATGCGTTGCATACCCCTCTGGCACTCAAAGGACTAAATCTGGTGAGGACCGCACCTTGGAGTCAAGCGAGCTGCATTTGGACCCTGTTGGACACCACTGCCCTAAAAATAACCCCTCACTTAACTTACTATGACCAAAAAGTCCAAATGACTTCTATGAATTTTTCTCATGTGCCTTTGTTCAAATTCAGTTCTGGATGTTATGTCTACGGAGTTAGACATGATAGTTGTTAGCAGAGTGCATGAGCCTAATAACACTTTAAAGTGGTAGTAATGTTTCACAAAAATAGCAGCTCCAATTAACCTTCATAGTATTTGGGCCATGGAGAGTGTAATTTTTACTGTCAGAGTTGTAGTTCAAGAGTAATTAAATGATAAAGTATCCCGCTCCGACCCCTTTTACCTAGTGTAAGCCTCCTCCCCTCAGATGTGGAATCTGGTCTTAAGACCAGACAGCTCACAGCAAGGGACAATCTTCTTACTGTGAACATAAGGAAAACCCTGCCCCCCCTTGACTGTTTTTCAGGTTTTCCTTATGCTCACTTATGATTGTCCCTCTCTGCGATCTTGCTGCTCTGAGGTGAGCAGTGTTACATCAGTAAAAGGGACAGGAGGTGGATACTTTATCATTCAATCACTCTTGAACTACAACTCTGATAGTATTAAAATAATACTCTCCATGGATCAAATTCTATGAACATTAATTGCATCCCTTTATGCAATGGACTGCACAGCCTTGTGGTTCTTAAAGGAATATGATTGTCATGTGCAGTAAGCAGAGTTTAACCCCTTAATGACTGGCCGATCGTCGCGGCGTCTGCGGAGCATTTTTTTTTCCATTTTCTGGCCCGGGCACCCCGAACGGCATGCAGACGCGGGGGGGAGCCCAGAACGTCATGACTGTCATAGTACATCATGGGTCGTTCAGTCAGATCGACCCTTGACATACTATGACCATAAAGGGTCGTTAAGGGGTTAAGGTTATGTGGTCCTGCTAGCAACAGTGTCTAAAGATGTTACCATGGATTCAGGGAGCAAGGGAACATGCAGAGTTGCCATAAGGTGAGTCAGGGGTTATAATTAGGATGCGTTAGTTCCCATTTAAGATTGAGATATTGTTATTGAACCACTTCATGGAATGTAGGGTTTTCGAGGATACATATTTCAATTGTTTCTTATTTAATAAATAGTATACATTGAACTTAATTTTATAATTAATAGTAACATTTAATATGTAAAAAAATATATATTGTTGAGTTTATCTTCCTGAGTAAAATATCGGTACTCCCTCTGCAGAGAGGAGTTTTATTAAAAAGTTATTGCAGCTGAAATTTTTTAGGTGCAGTATCGCAGTTGCCTGAAATTTTACAGTGGTCAAATGACCAAAAATCTCCACAGGATGGTTTAGTAACAGCACCACTGTACAATTTCAGGTCACTGATATACTGCACCTAAAAAAATTCTAGTCTGAGCTGCAATAACCTTTGTTTGAACACCTCCCAGCAGTGGGTGTACCCTTATTGTACCCTTGAGATTAAACCCTACAATATACATTTTTACTATATATTAAGAAATGCTATTGCGGTAACCCTTTCAGTGCCACAGAGGAATCTAACATATTGCAAAGCAAGACAATGGATAACTCTCTTCTGCTCTCTGCATTGGAGACCCCTGTAGCACCCACGGGGTTAAAACCTTAGTTTTTTTTTTATTATATGTGACAAGGTTTTTTGCCCCAGAATTGCTCCACTTGTTACATAGGACCCTCCTACCAATCAATGTAGCATTTAGAATGATACATGTGTGTTAACTTTCAGGATAAAAAGGCATGAACTGTCCTTATCCCGGATGTTAAATGTAGGCAACTTGAACCTCTATAGTTGTTGTTGAACTACAGCTCCCCTCATCCTCAGCCAGCCAACAGCTGTCAGAGGATGATGCAACTTGCACTGGTATAGCAATAGGGATCACCCCTGCGAACGGGCCCATCACTCCATGGGTCCAGCCTCCCCCTGCGACCCCCTCACCCAGCGCCCACAGCAAGTAGGTCTGTGTTTTCTTCTGGCACAGACCTCTAGCAGCTGATCTCCCTCCGGCACTCTAGTAATGACGTCATCTCTCAGTGCTCTGCATTACTGAGAACCAAACTGGAGCTCCAACTCTGCCACACCACTAGACCACCAGGAAGGTAGGAGATGGACATGGAAAGGTGTCAGTAAGGACAAGGTGGAGATTGGGGGGCAATGTGGGGGCAGTGTGGAGATTGGGGGGCAATGTGGAGGCAATGTGGAGATTGGGGGCAATGGGTTAATGTGGAGACTTGCGGCAATGGTGGGGCAATGTGGTCGGGGGGCCCATGGCAGTTTCTGCACCAGGGCCCGGTGGCTTCTAGTTACGCCTCTGGCAACTTGTAATTGAACATAAGCTAGAGGGCCACAGTTTACCCATCTGTGTCAAAAGCTGGCAGCTGGCATTGACATTTTGAATAGACAATCTGATCTGGCAATAACTGGTTGAATCTGGATTACCCACTGTTCTAATATTAATTTATATAAAGGCATATTATTAGCTCTATCAAATAAGTTAAACTAATTTTCGGCAGGACATTAATTTAAATATTGACCTATATTAGAGACATAATAAAATTATGTATTTTCATTTGAAACAGGCCAGTAAGTGTAAAGGCAATGATTCATCCCATTGCATAGTACATGTACAAAGAAAGGGAGATGAATAACTAGCTGGTATTTACAAATAAGCTGCAATGAATGAAAGGTTCTGACATTTAGATTCGAGTACTTTGGTAGTTGGGGAAATCTTAAATATGATTATTTGTTATATTTTATTATTACATTTATAACAGCACACATTGTGCTTTTTCCTGGAATTTCATGAAAATCAATCTTTAGAACAAATATTAATAACTGGAAGCAATAGTTTATGTTTATTTTACAGGAGAACATCTGGGTCTTCCCACCTATAGATTAAAGCAACTCTCACATTCCTGCAACCCTGAACTAGCTCCCATTGCTACCTCTCTTATATGTTCATGTCAAGCCAAACATGTCAAAGCTCAACTGAGTAATCATTTTACCAGATGGAAAATATGACATAACTGGACTGCTTAACAGCCAGCCTAATCTAAGATTCATTATTTAACTCTTTGTATGTCAGGTATCCAGCACATTGCAACATACTCTGGCACTCAACGGGTTAAATAGAACTGCTCCCATAATAATAAACACCCACTTAACTCAAGGTCAATCCCAGAGGGGGTTTATCATGGTGCCCGTGATTCCAGCTGCTGGGCGACATTGTTACTTCCGGGTTTACCATTGCCTTATTCTTATTGGCTTTGGGACTCTGGCCCCTCCCAGGGCTTGCCTTTATAAACTCACTCCAGTCATCGTTACAGTGCCCTTTCATGGTTTACCCATGCCTAGCGTTTGTTTACTACTTGTTCCTGTTCCATGTATGACCCGGGTCGCCTGACTAAGCGCCTGGTTCCTGACACTCCTGTGATCCGATTCCATTACTGACTTAGGACTGGCTGACTACCTCCGTGTGTACCGACCTGGCTTGGCTGAGTATCCGATTCCATTACCGAGTAGGACTGGCTGACTAACTCTGTGTGTACCGACTTGGCTTGGCTGAGTATCCGATTCCATTACCGAGTAGGACTGGCTGACTAACTCTGTGTGTACCGACTTGGCTTGGCTGAGTATCCGATTCTGTTGCTGACTAGAACTGGCGATTAACTCCATGTACTGGCCTGGCTGTGTATCCGGTTCCGTTTCTATACAGTGCCTGCCTGGCCTGTCTATCCCCGTAGTCACCAGGGGTCTATGGGAGTCTGGTCACTTGCCAGTGTCTGTGTTGCCTGCGTTAACCTAGCATTCTAGGGCCAGGTCACTGCCAGAGTCCTGTCTGTGTTGCCTCCATTAACCCTAGCGTTCTAGGGCCATGTCACTGTCAGAGTCCAATCTGTGTTTCCTCCATTAACCATAGCGTTCTAGGGCCAGGTCACTGTCAGAGTCCTATCTGTGTTGCCTCCGTTAACCATAGCGTTCTAGGGCCAGGTCACTGTCAGAGTCCTATCTGTGTTGCCTCCGTTAACCATAGCGTTCTAGGGCCAGGTCACTGTCAGAATCCTATCTGTGTTGCCTCCGTTAACCATAGCGTTCTAGGGCCAGGTCACTGTCAGAGTCCTGTCTGTGTTGCCTCCATTAACCCTAGCATTCTAGGTCCAGGTCACTGCCAGAGTCCTGTCTGTGTTGCCTTCTTAACCCTAGCGTTCTAGGGTCAGACCACTGCCAGAGTCCTGTCTGTGTTGCCTTCTTAACCCTAGCGTTCTAGGGTCAGGTCACTGCCAGAGTCCTGTCTGTGTTGCCTTCTTAACCCTAGCGTTCTAGGGTCAGGTCACTGCCAGAGTCCTGTCTGTGTTGCCTCCGTTAACCCTAGCGTTCTAGGGTCTGGTCACTGCCAGATTATTGTCGGTGTTGCCTCGATTAACCCTAGCTTTTTAAGGTCAGATCACTGCCAGGGTCCTGACTGTGTTGCCTCCACTATCCCTAGCCTCCTGGAGAACTGCCCTGCAGTCACCCATCACTCTTTCTCACCTAGTTACGGTGTGGGGCTGTTGTGGTTCTACTTGTTCCTGTACCTGTCCAAGGATCAAGCCTACAGAATCCTATTGTTGATTATCACTGTGATATCCATACATCCTGACCTGAGTCAGATTTGGGAAGTACTACGTACGGACCTCATCTGGACCTGAGTAGGATGATTGTTCCATTTATTTTCAATAAAGCTTTTAAACCTTACTTAACTGTCTTAGTGTTCTTACAAAACTGTGACAGGGTTTTAGGTTTCCCAGAAACACCTCCCTTGCACTCCATTTCCCCATCAAGTCAAAGAGAGAGATTATGACACTGCAATAATGAGAAATGTTTGTTGCCAATGTACCCACTAATATGCTATGGAAGAGAAACCTGCAGATGTTGTTGGACTATAATACCCAAAACCCTCAGCTAGCCACTGGCTGCAGTGACCACAATTCCATTCTGCCATTCAGGAACACCGAAGAGAATGAGAGCAGCAGAATACTGTGTGTGTGTGTGTGTGTGGGGGGGGGGGGGTAACTATACATCACTGCACATCAGTGCACAACTATGCTCTTTATCTGTCACACCACAGAGTTCTAAACACTAGAGGGAGGACTGCCCATTGACTGTTGTGACAGAACACAATGCCTGTTGTGGGTTACTGGTAAATGTAACTCAAGCCCAAAGCCATTTCATGTCAGAAAGCAAAGGTCAGCTCTCTGTCTAGCATTCACTGGGCCATTTTCTTGTAGCTCAGAAGGGGCGTCGCTTTCTGTCAAAGTAGGCAATGGAGAGTTTTCCTTCTAGTGTTTAGAATTCTGTGCATTGCTATTACAAACCACTTTCTGCCCCCACCTCACTCTGTTTCTCCTCTTTTGAGTCCCATGCTGCCCGCATTTTCACTCCTGCTCCTCTAGATCCCATCTGGGAAAATATCCCCCCTTGTAAATACCCTCATATCCTTCCTCATTCATCTCCTACCCCTCTGGGCTCTTTTTCACTAGTTGTGAAAAAGGAATTGAATAACCTGCTATTCTCTTCTCCCTTAACTACATGCACACTCAGTCTGCTTCCCTCTTACCTCATCCAGCCCCTCTCCCCCATGCTAATCACTGTACTATTACATACATACAACTCCCCCTTTGCCACTGCCACTTTTCCTGTTAACTTCAAACATGCCATTGTAACACCGATCCTCAAGAACATTTTCCCTGATAGTACCACACGCTCTAGCTATCAACCACTTTCTCTCCTGCGTTTTGCCTCTAAGCTCTTGCAACACCTAGCCTTCTCCCACCTGCTTGATCTATTTAACTCACACAACCTGATCAACACATTACTATCTGACTTTCACACTGCTCACTCCACTGAAACTGCTCTCACAAGAGGGCAATGATCTACACATTGTCAAACTGCAAGGTTACTCTTCAATATTTATTGTGCTTGACCTCTCAGCTGCTTTTGACACTGTTGATCATGCTCTCCTCCTCCAAATTCTTCACTCCTTAGGAATCCATAACTTAGCACTGAACTGATTATGCTTTTAGTTAACAGTCCCATTCTTCAGTTTTTCCACTGTTACCTCTTCTTCGTCTCCCATCCACCACTCTGTTGGTTTCTTCAAGGTTCTGTGCTAGGACCTCTTCTGGTCTCTCTTTACACAATAACATTTGGTGATCCTACAAACTCTTTTGGTCTCAAATATCACTTCTATGCATATAACACCTAGCTTTTTTTTATTTGCACCTTGACTGACTACTGATATCCAATCTAAAGTCACAGATTGTCTCTAGGCTATCATATACTGGATGGCTCATAGGCACCTCAAGCTCAACATGTGTAAAATGGAGCTAATCCTCATCCCACCTAACCCTTGGTCAGGGGTGATAATTGACTCTTCTCTCATTCTCTACTCATATTAACACCATTGTTAAATCCTGCTACTTTTTCGTGTAACATAGCAAACATCCATCCCATCCTCTGTTCATCCACAGATAAAATTATCGCACAAGTACTCATCCTTGCCCACATGGACTCCTGTAACCTTCTTTTCTCTGACCTACCTGCCTCCCAGCTCCATCCACTTCAATCCATGCAGAATGCTGCAGCATCAATTACATTACTGTCACCTAGGTTTGTCTCTGCCTCCTCCTCCTCAAATCTCACAAATGGCTGCTTATCAAACTCTGCATATCTTACAATATTTTGCTTCTCTCATTCAAAACCCCTTCCTACATATGGATTCTTATCTCCCGCTATATCCCATCCCACCACTTACGGTCAGCCAATGACAGTCTTCTCTCAGATCCTTTTGTGTCTACAGCCCTCTCAAATATCAGATCTTTTTCTCTCATTGCTTCTTATCTATGGAATACTCTTCCTCCCACCCTGAGCTACTGTACTTTTCTTACGGTCTTCAAGTCAAGATTAAAATGTCACCTTCTCAACAAAAAACTTAAACAATCTAGAAGGCACCGACTTTGTACAACTAAGTCCCTCATAATTTGCTTACTTTATTTACTGTATTCAACACTTGACCTTTATGTACTCTGCATATCTTGCATTGCCACTTTAGATTGCAAGCTTTCAAGCAGGGGCCTCACTTCCAGTGTTTCACTTTGCACTTGTAACCCTATATTGCCTAAATCCTTAAATTGTAAAGTGTTGAGTACGCTTGTGGCACTATATAAATAAACATATTCGCTTACTGATATAAAATCTATGCCTGTCTTGGCCTATACGGGACATGTGAGCATTCTACAACTGGCTAAATGTGAAAGAAATTATTAGAATTGTAGTCAAACAACAGCTGAAGGAGGACCATAGGTTGCTTTAAGTTTAAGAGCTTTCCACACATAATGACAAAATTACACAGATGTTCTTACTGCATACTTTATTTATTTCCTGAAACTCACTCTCTGGAAATTCTGGCTTAGCACCAGTATGTTAAGCTTTTAATGACCATAGCAGTTTGTGGTGCATTGGTTAAACCTAATAGCTACTTTACTTGTTGTAAAACCTCTATGGAACCCTTAGACTAAAAGCGATTAACACCTTGACTGCTAAAGTTTTTCATCCATTGTGTACTGATGCAACATAAACTGAACTTGCATTAAAGGAGTTGACCTAGTATCAATATAAATGATAGTTGGTCCTCCAAACTTCCAACTAAATGTTTATGCTAAGAGTAATCAAAGTAACTACCACATAACTGTATGTGATTTTGTTTAACACTTTAAGGACCAGAAGATTCTGCAACACATTGAGAACAGAGGCAACAAGTGGCATTCTAGTGTTGATTATGGCAATGGCATAGTGGAGGAAAGTGTAGCAACTGAACCAACTGCTGCATCTGACAGTGAGACAAACAAGTACCAAAACACCTGTCCTCAAAGTAGTAGCAAACTTTTTGAAAGTAAAAGTAAAAAGACATTGTTTGAGACTAGTGATGAGCGAGCATGCTCGGCCGAAGCTCGGTTCGGCTCGAGCATCGCTCTGCTCGGCACATGGTGGTACTCGTACGAGTACCGCATGTGCTCGCCTGCCATGTTCGGGTCTCCTCCCCGCACGTTTCGCAGCTGCTGCGCAGCCAATAAACGTGCGGGGAGGCTCTGACATCAGTGTAATGCCAGCAGCCATGTTGGCTGCTGGCATTACACTGATTGGCTGGCCAGAACCCGTGATCGGGTGCTGTATAGCACCCGACGCGCGAGTTCGACTCATTCTTAGCCAGGGAGAGATGCGCTTAGGCAGGGAAAGTCAGTGTAGGGAGAATAAAATTGTTGAAACTCTTTCAAGACCCAAAAGTCCTTTTTAGGACTGTTGTGTGTGAGGGCAGCATTTATATTTTGTTTGGGGTGGCACAATTTCCTTTTTTTTGTGGGGGGGATATTTGTAAGGTGACATATAATACTAGATGCACAGGAAGTCAGTGTAGGGAGAATAAAATTGTTGAAACTCTTTCAAGACCCAAAAGTCCTTTTTAGGACTGTTGTGTGTGGGGGCAGCATTTAATTTTTTTGGGGGGTGGCAGAATTTCATTTTTTTGTGGGGGGGACATGTTCTAAGGTGACATTGTACTAGGTGCACAGGGACAAATATTTCACAGTGCAGTGACAAGCTGACATATTCTGTTAGGTGCACAGGGCCAATGATTTTACAACGCAGCGACAAAAAGGGCCATTTTAAACGTGTGCCTAGCCATAGATTATTGTCACATTCTGTTTAGTGTGCAAATTCACAAATTAACGTCACATATTCCGTTCACTGTGCCTAGCCGCAGATTAGCGTCACATTCTGTTTCGTGTGCCTAGCCGCAGATTAGCGTCACATATTGTTTAGTGTGCCTAGCCGCAGATTAGCGTCACATATTGTTTAGTGTGCCTAGCCGCAGATTAGCGTCACATTCTGTTTCGTGTGCCTAGCCGCAGATTACCGGCATATATTCCGTTTAATATGAAGAAGGCGGGTAAAAAGGGACGGGGAAGTGGACGTGATCCTGATAGTTCAAGTAAATATACAGCAAATACTGTTTGGTAACAATTTTTCGCCTAAAATCGTTTTTATCTTCCTTTTTGTGTGTTTTACGGTCAGTCTGTAAAAATGGCGTACTACGGCCGAAACATCGTTCCCAGCAGCGACGTTGGAGTCCAAGATGCATCCAGACATCCTCCCTATGCTGTCCCTGAACCATTTCTGTGGTGTTTCCATCATTTTCTGACCTTTTCCTATGAACCAGGCACCCTCCCCTCATCAGAGCAGGGGGTGCCTGGTGTAATGCTCAAGTCCTCCCATTGACTTCAATGGGGCTCGGGTGCTCGGCCGAGCACTCGAGCCTCTGGGGGTGCTCGGCCAGAGCACCCGAACACCCGAGCATCGGGGTGCTCGATCATCACTATTTGAGACCTCTAAAAGCAAAGGCTCAGTCTTCCACCACTGAAAGTGAGCACTGTACCTGTCTATAAACTGTTTTATAAAATCATTGGAAACTCTGACCCTGGACAAGAAAATATGTCAAAAAGTAAACAATCTTCCTGTCAATCATCATCAGGATCATCTCCTCTTCCAAGTCCAAGTCCCATTCATCCACACACACTTGTGTTGAGTAACCAGCAGTAACAACAACAGCAACACAGGAACCCCTCAGTCCACGAAGTTCATAGTATGGAGATAGTATGGAGATACTTCACTCAGAATCCAAAAGCTAAGCATGTTGCTATCTGTTGTCCATGCAAAAAGCACATGTGCAGGGATAATGCAGGCTCACACCTAGACACCTCCTCTGTGAGATTCCACCTACAAACAACCACATCTGACTGGGAAACACACTATTAGCAAGTCAGAGGTGCCACAACTGGTAGCAGCAGAAGAAGCACTCCAAAATGTTGCCAGGGCACTGGGGCAGAAAGAGAAGTAGTAAAGTTATTTATGTGTCAGTGTGCCACTGCCAACAGTTAGTTCATTCCAAATAAAACCTAATGCTGCTGCTGCAGAGGAGTATGATGACTCTGGGTTTGCTGTAGGAGATGGAAAGAGTCATAGACTGCCCTTGCATGCTGTCTCTACCTCCACCACCTCTTCTAGTCATGTTGTTAAAGCAATAAAGGTAAAGGGTTCTTTTGTGATGCCCTGCCAACCGACATTGAATGAGTTACTGGGAAGGAGTAAAAAACTCATAAAAACAATCCCAAAGTATACCTGTGGAATGACAAGGTTGCCAAGATGTCAGAGGACATGTTGCAGTATTCTTTTGTAGAAAACCAAGGGTTAAGAGAACTGATGTCATGTTTAGCGCCACAATGGCATTTCAGGTGTCAACCAGTAATCATGCCTCTTCTGTCAGTGTGATTAAAAGGCAGCGGCAGCAGGATAGCCCATACCATCAGAACTCCACTTTGTGCATGCAGAGTTTTGAGAGATAGACCCACAAAGCCATAGATGTTTTAAGTACATTAGAGCAGGTGATAGAGGAATGGCTTGTACCCCTCTCCTTAAAAGCTGGTTTTCTGTCAGCTGATAATGCTGCCTTGAGAATAGGTGATATGGTGCATGTGCCCTGCTTTGCCCATGTGCTAGACTTAGTTGTGACTAGATTTCTGTCAGAATCCGAAACCCACAGAGAGATGCTCACCATTGCTTGCAAAATCTATGCCCATTTTAGTCACTCCTACAGTGCACGTAACACTCTATATATTCCAAAAAAGTGCAAAACAACCTGCCCCATCAACATTTGAAAATAGAGGTCCACTCCCTACCAGGTAGAATTCCATACTGTACACGTTAGAGTGTTTGAATGAGCAGAATTAGGCCATTAGCATGTCCCCTCACTCATTTTGAGCAGGCTTTAATTAAAGGAGCATACGCTACTTAGACCTCTTCAAAAATGTATAAACTTTTTCAATCCTTTCAGCCTTTGAAAAAAACAGCATATATGTTAGCTTGGTAGACTGGGTTGGCTGTGGATTGGACCGTGGTCCTGAGTACGGTTGCCTCGGCTTTTCTTTACCACAAGACCCGGAAATATGCTTGTTTCTGGTATTCCCCACTTTGACCCAGATCACTAATAATGTTAAGAGATTGCATTTGCTACTTTTTCTTTTTAGTATTGCTAAATCGCTTGTTCCAGCGCACTGGAAGTCAGAGCAACCTCCTACACACAGAGTGGGTCCATTCAGTAGCCTCACAAATGGCTCTTGAGAAATCTGCTGCTAGCATAAAGGGTAATAAGCAACACTTCCTTGTTGTATGGAATGCTTGGATTAGAATACAGTGTCCTGTTTAGGTCGATTTTGCAGAGAGAACTGACGCCCAGGTGTGAACTACCGAATGCCTGGTTGTTTGTCTTTCTTATTACTCATCTTTGACTTTACTACACTGAAGGCAATATTTAGTTATCTGATGGGCAGCCCTCCCCCCTCCTCCCCTCCCCACTCTAATCTTATCTGTTTTCTTTCCTTCTTTTCTGCCTTTTCTTTACATATCTTGTTCTCTACTCGGAGCTCGACACTCTCTTGGCATTTACTGTTTTTTATTTTATTTCTGACACGCGATCGTTAATTGTTGGTCCATTGTTATATGTTCTTTTAGCTTAAACTCAGATCCTTATTAGGCTATTGGAATGATCATTCGTTGCTGTAATTTACCGGCTCTTTGGAAAGCGGATAATGTATGATTTTCTGTATCACTGATAATGTCTTTGTCAGTGATTTACCTTTGTTTATATGCTCATTTTATACCTAATAAAAGAATTTATAAATTGAAAAAAAAAAGAATTAGGCCATTAGTGAGCACACCATTCAAAACTGGAAGGCTTTGGAATGAGCCCCTTTGTCACCTGACCAATAGCAACTAACGTGCAATATATGTGAGCTGCTGAAACCCTTTGAGGAGGTAACCATGCTGGTGAGTCACATAGGGGCATGACATTTTTTATTGCAGAAAAAATGAGGAGCATGGCTGAGAAAACTTACCATATTGACAACACAGACATGCACCAGCTGGTAAATGACATTTTAACTTGCTTTGAACAAGATCCTTGCATAGTGTACATTAAAAGCAATGAGGAATACATTCTTGCCACTTTACTCGACCTCTCTTTAAACACATTTCAGAATTTCTGTCAAAGGACCATCAGCAGTTTGTCACAATAAGGAGTCATGATGATCAGTAGCATTTGTTTTAAGAATCAGATTCTGTAAGGGAATATAGAGCTATGCTATTGATTGAGTTGATGGTTGCATTGTGGAGGATGAAAGGAAGAAAGTTAGGGCATAAAACATGTCTAGGAAGCACAGTGGAAAAAAAGGTAGTGAAGTATTTCCACCAGTAGAAGCATTAGCAGGAGCACGTACACCATTAACCAGAACATCACATTCTGAATACAGGGCAATTCATGGATGTCAGCATGGGAAGCAAAAATCCAACAGTGGTGGTGGTGGTGGCACATCTCTTTGGAACTTGCTCCCTGAGTATGGGTTGGTAACTGACACACTGGAACACCGTCTAGCTTCTGGGAGTGTACCACTGCATGTGAGATGGTTTCTGCATACTTGCAGGATAGCTGTGTTATACGCAGAAACAATGACCTCATGGTCTACAGGCAAATGAATTAGTGTGCATGGTCAGCATTGATACATAGTTCAGTGAAAACCGTTAGTTGCCCTCCAGCAAGTGTGGAGTCTGAGCGGGTTTTCAGTGCAGCTGGTTACATTGTCATTGAATGTAGGATGCAACAATGTTAGGAGACTAACATTCTTAAAAATGAACCAACATCTCATACCATCTGAGTATCAGGTAGCAGAAACCACACATGACATAGAAAACAGGACAAATGTATTAACAGCAGCACAGATTATGAGGAGTAGGGGGATGTGAAGAAGGACTGCTACCATCTACCACACCTGGGTATATATATATATATATATATATATATATATATATATATATATATATATATATATGTTTCTTACATACAAACATCAATCACACCATGAGAGTCTACCACTACCATACACATATGTCACATTGCAGCATGTAGGATCTCTTGACATCATCATCATCATGAATATGTGCCAGTGTCACTTAAGGAGAAAGTTAGCGCTGTGGGCAAATGCACTCTGCATGCTAATATAATTTTTCAAGGTATGTGTTGCTGTAGGACTCACAGCTTTGACTATCAACTACTTTTTCTCCACTACAGCCCTCAGTTTGTAAAAAAAAGTGGTACAGCGAATTTAGAAAGAAATGTCACTATCTGCGACAATTTAGACAGAATTTTCTCTAAATACTTAAGTCCATGTCTGATCTGTTCTAATTTAATTAGGAATAAGGACATTTTAAGGATCTGTTCGCAGAAACTAACAAGAACACTCTCCCACTGGCCCATATTTATAAAGGAAATGAGAGTTATTTTGGAGTAAACCTTCTGCACCAAATAAGTATTGCTGTTATAGTAAACTGGGCTTTTAATCCCCTGAATACAAGAGAGATCTCCAATGCATTTGGGAAGCAGATACTGGAGACCTCTGTGGCATTCAAGGGGTTAAACAGATCTCTTCAAGTGCATGCACATTTAGGAATTCTTATTTTGTCTCCTATGCTTCAATTGGTATACTCCGGAATAACTCCAGCTTTTATAAATCTGGGCCCACTGGTTTAAACATAATACACGTAAAAAGAGGAATAATTAATTTAGTGTTATTTGTTGGAAATGATGTGTCTCTACATCTCCCACTGGACTTCCTTACTGTCAGAAAGCACGTTCAGCCCTTCCATCATATTCCTCCACCCTCTACCAGAATTAACAAGGGAATCAAACAATGAAGCCATTACCGGAAAAGGGAATGATTGGGGTTTTGTTGAATTTCACTGAAAAAACTGGTGGAGTGAATTGAGACAATGGTAGTAAGGGCCATATTCAGAAAGTTAAATGTAAGCAATTCTGGAACAAACCAATTGCCTTATAGGGGACAAAAATATTGTATTTGACTTAAATGGTACCTTGTAATGTTAGAGAGGTTTATAATGTGTTGTAAAGCAATGAACTGTAGTCCTCCTTAACAATCAAGTGGTTAATAGATCAACTGACCCCCCCAGCCTCTCCCCATGTCACTGTTAGCAACAGAACCACACATACTGATCTGCCAGCCTTGTCCCACTTCCCTGGTAGCCATTTATTTACACATACTGACCTCCTGCTTTGTCCCCGGGTACACATAGACCCACAGATACTTAACCCCTTCCCCAGCCTTGTCTCACAGTACCATACATCCCCACATATGAACTCCAGCTTTGCCACATTGCACTAGTAGCCATAAAACCACAAATACTGACCCCCCGCCTTGCCCTAGGGTAACCATAGAACTACAAATACCCCTCCCCAGCCTTGTCCCACACTAACCACAGAACCTTACACCATATATAGACCTCCCTACCCTGTTAGACATACGGCTTTGCAATATGAGGCCATCCAAATGCTGCAAGGTTACAACTCCCACCGTTCCCTGACAGCAGATAGAGTCTTGCAGCAGATAGAGGGCCTTACATTGCCCACCAGTGCCACAGAACCACACATAATGACCCATCAGCCTTTTCCTACAATAAGAATAAAACCACACATAATGACCCCCAGCCTTGACCCACTGCACGATGGAATCATACATACTGTGAACCCCCCCAAGCTTTGTCCAGTTGCACTGGTAGCCACAGAACCACATATACTGACCTCTGAGTTCCAGGCATGCCTCACTGTTAACCATAGAACCCACACATACTGAGTCTGACCGACTTGCTGGGAATTCTCAGGCATAAGTGGAAACCAGAAAAGTTTTCTTGGGAAATTTTTGGGCATGAGTGTAAAGGCATTATAGGGTTACTATGGAACAGCTGCAAGCGGAGAGATTTCCATGAATGTTTAAGCAGGTAAAAGCTTTTCGTCCATACCAAACAAGACCAAGGGTAGAGAAGTGATACATATATATATATATATATATATATATATATATATATATATATATATATTCAGATATAGAGACACATAGTAGGTGCTATATTGGAAATGAACATTTTAGCCTCTATTGGAACCTTTATCAAGGATGACAAAAATGCACAAATGTTCACAGTCTTTACCAGGACCTTTTTTTAACAGGATTACAACCACGTCTGTGCAAAGAAAAATGAAATCAGTGTGGTGAGAACCTCAGTAAGTATTTCACTCTGCTAAACTGACAGCTACATTCAAAAGCTACCCATTCCTCTCCCTCTCTTTCTCTTTCAGAAAAATCCTGCACTTCTTTCTCCCTCACTGGTAGAGTTAGTGGCATGTACTTCTACCCCCTCCTTATTGCAAATGTATTCTTGGAGTAATGTACTGTTTTGATGAGTAAGAGGCAGGTACTTGATCCAGCTTGTTGTGCTTCTGTTTTTATTACTGCATGACTCCAACCTTGGTGCAGCTCATCACAATGATGTCTGTGAGGAGCTCATTGCCTGTAAACATAAGAGTGTGTGAGAGACCTGTGGATATCTAGCTGTTGCTGGATCACAGCTCATACCACCCTCAGCAGGTAATAGTCCACCTGAAGATGATATAGGCTGTAGTGGAACAGGGAGGATGCTTAGTCCTGATCAGCAACAGGGAGGATGCTTAGTCTTGATCAGCAATCTGATACCCCACTGCACCACATGATGCACAGGAAGACTGTGGAGGCAGAGTCTAATTCCTGTGCTGACCTCAAAATTAGTGCTGCTCTGGATACATACTTACTATAGGGTGCATAGTGTGAGTCCAATTCACAATTTTTAGGAAAGGAATGTGAAGTGGATGTGATACAGAAATCTTATTTACAAGTTTTGTATATGAGTTTGAGAGAGAGGTATGTGTGTTTGTGACACAGAGAGAGACACAGGTATGTGTTTGAGAGAGAATTGTGTGAGAGAGGTGTATATGTGTTTGATAGATAGGTATGTGGGTGCGTGAGAGTGATGTGTCTGTATTTCTGTGTGTGTGTGAAGGAGATAGAGAGGCATGTGTGTGTAAGAGAGTTATATATGTGTTTGATAGATAGGTATGTGGGTGCGTGAGAATGATGTGTGTGTATTTCTGTGGGTGTGAAGGAGATAGAGAGGCATGTGTGTGTAAGAGAGTTGTATACGCGTGTGAGAGAGAGAGGTCAAACTGTATGTGTGCGTGAGAGAGACAGAGATATGCGTGTGTGAGAGAAAGAGGTGTGTGAGTATTTGTTTAAGAGAGAAAGGTGTATCTGTCTGAAAGAGAAGGAGGTGTATGTGTGAGTGTGAGAGAGAGACTTGTAGAATTATGATTGTGTGGGAGAGGTGTATGTGTGTGAATGTGTGTGTGAGAAAGATAGATGTATGTGTGTGTGAGAGAGATATATAAGTGTGTGTGAGAGAGGTGTATGTGTGTAAGAGAGGGAAAGGGATCTGTGTGTGTTTGTGTGTGTGTGTGTGTGTGTGTGTGTGAAAGAGAGAGAGAGGTATGTATGTGAGAGAGGTATGTGTGCGAGAGATATATATGTATGTGTGTGTTAGATGTATGTGTTTGTGAGAGAGGGATATAGGGGTCTGTGTGTATGTGAGATAGGTGTATGTGTGTGAGAGAGAGAAAGGTATGCGTGTGTGAGAGGTGTATGTGTGTGTTAGAGGGAGAGGTGCTTGTGTGTGTGAGAGAGATAGGGTGTGTGTGTGTGAGAGAGAGAAATTAGAGGTGTGTGTGTGAGAGTTAGAAGTATTTGTTTGTGTGTGGGTGAAAAAGAGTTACAGGTGTGTGTGTGTGCGTGAGAGAGTTAGAGGTATGTGTTTGTGAGAGGTGTGTGTGTGTGTGTGTCAGTGTGTTAGAGGGAGAAGTATATATGTGTGTTAGAGACATAGGGATGTGTATGTGTGTGTATGAGAGAGATAGAGATGTGTGTGTATGTGAGATAGGTGTGTGTGAGAGAGAAAGTAGTATGTGTGTATGCATGAGAGAGAGAGCTAGAGGTATGTGTATATGTGAGAGGGCCTGAAATTGATGTGTTTGTAAAAAGCCTGAAGGTATCAGCAAGAAATCCGCATGGATCATGGTAATTCAGGCAAAAGGTGAGGAGAAGAACAGCAAAAGATCAGGGTTTTGCAGTGTTTTTGCCCAAGGCATGCAATCTGGAACTTTCAGGGCACAACTTACATTTAACCCTTTGAGTGCCAGAGGGGAATGCAACACATTGCTTTGCAATGCGTTGCATACCCCTCTGGCACTCAAAGGGTTAACAGGTCATTTGTCAAGGAATAAGAGTGGGTACAAATACATCAACGTATAGTTATTTTTAGCTTTCAGAATAAAAATAACAAAGGCACGTACATATTGTGTATATCGGTTTCCAAAAATATATATTTTCTTTCTTTCTTTCTTTATTTATTTATACTTTAGTCAAAGCCTTTATAGAAACTAAGGGGCATCCTAAGTGGATGTCCACTGCTCGCCAATGTGCTACGACACCTACTTTGAGGAAAAAAAACTGTGATTTTACGGAGGATACGATGAAAGGGGAAGTAAGACATGTCAGTGTGTGAAATCAGAAAGTATTTAGAAAGCAAAAACAGATAATTAAAGGGTCAGTGCTTTTTTAAAATAAAATCTATATATTATAGAGCTTTTCCTGCTGAGCAAAACAAGTGTACTCCCACTGTTGTGAGTTGATATATTCAAATGTTATAACAGCTCAAATAATCAGGAAGTGAATTTACTGTGAGATTAATTCCTGGAAGTTCTAACTGACAGATTGGAGAGATGCACTAAGGAGTGATAAAGAGGTGATTAACTGGAGATGACTTCACCAATCAGATCACTTCTACAGTTCCTATGTTATTCTGTGGAGCCAATGAACTAGGATTTGGATATTTTGGTGCATAGGCTCCATAGAATAACATAGGAACTGGAAAAGTGGTATCACTGGAGAATACATTTCCACCTTATAACCCCTTTATCACGCCTTAGTGCATAACCCACAATCAGCAGTTTCTATCACATGACTGCTTAACCCTTCACGTCCGATGACGTACCCGGACCATCACGCTGGTCCAGCACTTAAGGACCATTGACGGTCCTGATACCTCATGGAGTTCAGGGCTCCGGGCATGGCTGCACGCCGCTCCAGAAGACCTGAACCGGAAGTAATAATAAAAAAAAGTCCTGTGGCCACCAAATACCGGCTACGCGTGCATGTGCTGGTCGTTAAGGGGTTAAGGAGGCCCACCCAAAACAAACATCCCACTCAAAAAAGGGACAGTATGCCTGCCCCTGGCACATGCTGGAGGGACATGATAACTAACACAACTACCAAGAGTCTCCACCCCCAGTTGTGCCTTTGGCCTGTGAGTGAGACACTAACTCCCCAGACCCATGAGGGCAAGTAATTCCACCACTTGGCGAGGACGCACCTCGCCCCTTAACAAAAACAGGCTGTGACTAAAAAGGGGGAGGGAGGATGGTAAACAATACTTAAACAGTTAGTCCATGGGCAGGTAACTTCTCTTCCCTCTGAGGCTTTCACCACTGCACTGATCAGTCCCAGGGAGAAATATTTATAAACATTCAAACCCCCCATCCCACCAGGGCCAGGGAACCAATTCCCTGGCCCTGAAAACATAATATTATTAAACTTATCTGAGCCTACCCGCTGTCATGCCCTCCCCTTTCACATGTGTTCCAAGGGGGGCACTTTCTATGGAGAGCTGTTTGTCAATGACTTTCCTCACAAATAGAATGTAACAGAATAACTAGTTGGAATTTGACCACTACAGGACACTGTTAATGTAAAAAAACAGTGTTTACACTGAAATAACTCTGTGAATATGTATCTCTCAGCAGAGGGAGTACCCTTATTTTATGCAACAGTAAAATCCCTACAATATATATGTTTCATGACAAAAGTTTACTGCACCTTTAAGGTGAAGCAGAGTCTCTAAGTACCTAAGAGACTGGTAAAGCAAAAGTGATATCTTTATAGGCTAACTAACGGACTCTGTGATGCAAGCTTTGAAGACAGTTCATGTCTCTTCTTCTGGTATATTTAGAACAAATGCTGAATACAAAATACATGGCAGCAGGGCTGGTGCAAGGATTTTTGCCGCCCTAGGCAAAACCTAATTTTGCCGCCCCTTGGCTCCACCCTTGTGTCCTACCCCTTTATGACTCCACCCGTATGTTTTCAAGTGTCAGTGTGTTTGTGTGTTCCCTATATGTGTATGTGTCAGTTTGGGTGTGTGTTCTCTATATGTGTATGTGTGTGTGTCAGTGTGTGTTTCCTATATGTATATAAGTGTGTCAGTGTGTGTGTGTGAGTCTCTGTAAGGATATCAGTGTGTATGTGTGTGTGCTTCTCTATATGTGTATCATTGTGTCAGAGTGTATGTTTTTTATATGTGACTCTCCTCCCCTTTGACTCTCTCCCCCTTTGACTCTCCATCTCCCCCATCTGACTCTTCATTCCCTTCTTGACTGTTGATCCCCCCCTTTGACTCTCTCTCTCCCCTGTCTGACTCTTGATCCCCCTCTTGACTGTTGATCCCCCTTTGACTCTCTTTCTCCCCTGTCTGACTCTTGATCCTCCTCTTGACTGTTGAACCCCCCTTTAACACTTTCTTCCCCCGACTCTTTATCCCCTCTTGACCCCCCATTCCACTTACTCTTCCTTGTGCATGTCTCTCTCTCTCGAGAATAAATATTGACCAGTGCTTCCCGCTGCACGTCTGTCTCTCTCAGTGAGTACGTTTCGGTGCCCTCCCTTGGCTGGCTATTTTTTTAATGTAGCACAGCGATGCCCGTTTCTCTCTCCCCCTCCGCTTTTTCAATCCTGGTCCAGGATCGAAGGAGCGGAGGTGGAGAGAGAAACGGGCATCGCTGTGCTACATTACATAAAAAAATAGCCAGCCAAGGGAGGGCACAGTAACATACTTTTTTTTGAGACAGGCAGGCTAACATTTTCTGGGCTCTCCCCCCTGCTATGCCTCTGACTTGGGCAGTACGTGGTGAGTGGAGTGGGCTCCGATGTGCCCCCAGAGAATGTGTGCCCTAGGCTGGTGCCTACCTCGCCTATTGCAGGTTATACATTCATTCAAATTCGTTTTACATTTAAATTCCACTGAATGGGAATTCCTTACATCATTTTGTCTTGCATAAATCATACTCCAGGCTTCAGCAGAGGTCTCCTTTTCAAGCTGTGACCAGATTCACTATCCTTCTGCCTAGTAAATGAGTGTGTAGAGAATGAAAAGCAGCCAAAGATGACTAAGTCTATGGAATGTTGGAGTTAACTCTACGTACCTTCTGAGTAACTAGAAAGAGTGGATACAGAGGCTGAAATATTCAGAGAAATATAATTAAGTCTGGAGCAAGCAAACTGCACTATACAGAAAGATTACCCATATTTATAAAAGTAAATTGGAGTTATTCTTGAGTAAACCAACTGTATCATAGGGGACAAATAAAAATTCTTAAATTCTCATGCACTTGAATATAGCTTTTTAACCCCTTGAATTCTAGATAGGTCTCTGATGCATTGCAAAGCAATGCACTGGAAACATCTCTAACCTTCAAGGGGTTTAAAGCACAATTTAATATAAAAAGGAATATTTATTTGTTCCCTATGGAGCAGTTAATTTACTCCAGAATAACTCCAGTTTCCTTTTATACATATGGGCCAATGTCTCTAATTCCCATTTATTTAAATAGGGCTTTAAAGCCTTAAATGTTAAACATTTCTCCCTACAACTTTGGCACTCAAAGGCTTAACCCTTTGCGTGCCAGAGTGGTATCCAATGCATTGCATTAAATGGTTAGATGCCTTATACAACTGTTCATCTCATGTACTATGACTTTAACCCCTTAAGTACTGGTGGCTGTCATAGCACGTCATGTACTTTATACTTATAACACTCCTGCGGGAGAGCTGAAAGTGAAAGCTAGGTCTGAAACTGACCACTCCAACACTGGAGAAGTCTCTCTCAGACCCCTGCTTGGCGCGCCTGTAACACACACACAACAGGTCACTTGTGCTGTTGCATCAGCAAGGATCACCACTGGTCCTTAAAGGGATAGTAATGTTTCATAATAAAAGCAGCTCTAATTAATCATCATAGTATTTGGACTTTGGAGAGTTTTATTTCAATTATGTCAGAGTTGTAATTCAAGAGTAATTCAATGACAAAGTATCCCCCTCCCACCCCTTTTACTGATGTAACACTGCTCAGCCAGAGCAGAAGGGAGGTGCCCAGGTAGACTGCAGAGAAGGACGATCTTCAATTAGGATAAGGGAAAAACCGGAAAAACTTGTCAAGGGGGCCAGGGCTTTCATTGTTTTCATAGGAAGAAGATTGTCCCCTTCTGTTATCTGTCTGGTCTATGGACTGGATTCCACATCTGAGAAGAGATTGCTTACACTAGGTAAAAGGGACGGGAGGGGAAACTTTGCTTGTGAATATCTCTTAAACCATAAAGGTTTGAGAGATAAGACTTATATCGTTCTTCATGTTTTTTTAATGCCTACAAAATAAAATAAAGATAAAACAAAGTATTACTATCCCTTTAAGGGGTTAAAATTGTCTTACATGCAAAAATGTTCCAACCTTTAAAATAAATAACATTTTCTGTTTTTCACAAGGGAACAGCAATGTTGGTGTTTAGTTGTGTGTTGGTTTTATTGGTCTGTTGAACTTATCATGCATCTGCTATCGTATAATGTAATATTACTTCAAAGGAACCAGTAAGGTACTTACTCAACATTAATTAGGATTTGTTTTCATCAGTAAAAAAACTTTTTAAGGCATGGTTCATACAACCAGCCAAGTTCTCAGGTTTAAAAATGTTGCTTTCACAGACAACTTTTCAGCCTGAGGGACCAAACAAACCTAATAACCCACCATTGCTCCAACACGTGCCAGCATTTCTTATTTTAAAGAGACAGTAAGCACTATTTCTAAACTATTTGAAAAGAATGGTCATTTGTTCCACGTGCTATGAGTGAGTTTTAGTAATAAAATTACCCGTGTTAATGTATATGTATTCACAAATGCATGTTGAGATTAATAACAACGTATAAGCAAAATGAAATGTAAGCAACATTAACCCTTTGAGTGCAAGAGAGGTATCCAACACATTGATCGGCAATTCATTGCATACCCACCTGGCACTCAAAGGGTTAAATCCTTTTTCTTCAGTAGGTGAAAAAAGTGTCTCAGACAACCACTATGCTAGTCCTGTGGCTTGGGGATTAATGCTTGTCTAGTCTCTTAATTGATCTCCTGCAGGGTCATATAAATGCTCATTGCTCTGCAATGCATTGGAGACTTTCCCATGGTAGTCATAGAACCATACATATGGACCCTCAGCTTTGTCTCACTGCGCTGGTAGCCACAAAACTACTGAGACTATCCCCTCTAAGTAGTTTTGCCCCAAGGTAGCCATACACCCATACACTGACCACCCAGCCTTGTCACACTTCAATGGTAGCCACAGAACCACACATACTATCTGCCAGCCTTGTCCCACAATACCCATAGAACCATACACTGACCTCCAAACCTTGTCACACTGCACTGGTAGCCAAAAACCACACATACTATCTCCCAGTGTCACAAGCTAGCAGGTGAGGGCTGTCAAAAGCTAGAGCAAAGAGGCAGGTATGGAGGACAGGCCCCAATGAATGGCTTGAGGCACCAAGTTTAAGGGAGAATCCAGAAGAATAGTCAGATGTAGCCAGGGATCAGGGCAGGCACCAATAATAATGGTCAGGACAAGTTAGGGGTCAATACACAGTGAAGCAGAGATATATACCAGGGGATGCAGCACTAAGAATGGTCACTAGTTAGGGGTCAATACACAGTGAAGCAGTGATATATACAAAAGAGTCACGACACCCAGTCTTGTCCCACAATAGCCATAGAATCACACAACTAACTGCCAGCCTCGACACTGGTATAACCAGAACCATCCATGCTCAATCTAACCCTCCGAGCAAACTGGAAACGTTTGTGGGAAATTTCTTGACATTAATAAAAAACATAAGTTTTAGCGTTTTTTCATGGAAAAGTGGCACATTGCTGGTTTTACACCAAAATTCCTGTGGGGGACAAAAATAGGACATTTTACCCATCCTTACACACATGAAACCAATGTTTTAGATAGTTTTTTTAGACATATCCCCCATTGTGTGATGGTACTTAAAAATATTTTCTCAAGAACAAGTTATTTGATGGAATTCCCAAGGTTCACATTCTTTCTAATCTAGCATAGTGATAAAAATAAGAAAAACAGAAAATTAGCATGGGGACATACTGTTCCAAACGTTTCATTGTTTTACGTATAATCTTGAAAATGTACTTTTTTCATTACCAAATAAACTGCAAGATGAATATTGCACTATTTAAATGACTGCACAGCACTTTGCTATTGAGTTTTATTACTAAAACATCCACAAAACACAATGTCATTACCTCAGAATGAGGCACATTTCTACAAACAGAATTTTGAGCCATGAGAAATAGGAGACTTTAAACTTTAGTACATTCATCTTTGGGCTGTATGATCTTCTGGGGCAAACCATTTACACTGTAGGGAAGAACCAAAAATTCCAAAAATCCCCAGTTATTTAAATAGGAATTTTAACCCCTTGAATGTGAGAGAGGTCTTCAATGCATTGCTTCACAATGCGTTGGAGACCTCTAGCATTCAAGGGTTAAAATCCCTATTTTAATCAATCTAAATTTTAGTTCTCCCCACAGTGTAAATGGTTTGCCCCAGAACTCTTCCAGTTTAATTTTGAACATACTGAATTTGGCAATTATTCTGGGAAAAAAGCACCAACCGTTGCTGATGTTTTTCTTAACACTCCCAAGGTGACTGTGAAAGCAAATATTAAAGGGATATTAATGTTTCACAATAAAAACAGCTCCAATTAATCTTCATATTATTTGGGCCATGGAGAGTGTTATTTCAAAACTGTCAGAGTAATTGAATTATAAAGAATCCCCCTCCCACCCCTTTTACTGATGTAACACTGCTCACCTCAGAGCAGCAAGACTGCCCTGATGGATTGCAGAGAGGGACAATCTTCAGTGAGCATAAGGGAAAAACATGTCAAGGGGGACAGGGATTTCCTTATGATCACAGTAAGAAGATTGTCCCTTGCTGTGGCCTGCCCGGTCAGGAGACCAGATTCCACAAATGAGGGAAGGCGCTTACACTAGGTAAAAGGGGCAGGAAGGGATACTTTATCATTCAATTACTCTTGAAATACAACTCTGACAGTATTGGAATAACACTCTCCGTGGCCCTAATACTATGAAGATCAATTGGAGCTGCTATTTTTGTAAAACATTACTATCCCTTTAAGCAATTCTACAGCAACCCCAAAAAAGCAAATCCTCATTGATTTAAATGGGGCTTTTAACTCATTCAAAGGGTTAAAAGATTTTTATTATATTTTTATTATTCAGATCAGTGGGAATTGTCTCCTATGTGGAGTTGGTTTGCCCGTTTTTAGCTTCCTATGGAAGACCCTAAAGCTAAACAGGTGCAGTTCTGGAACAAACAGTACCAGAAGGGGCATCTCCCATTCATTTAAATTAGGCTTTTATCATCTTGAATGCTAATGAGTGGGTATAGGTTGAGCATGGTTTATCTATTTGGGGGCCAGTCTGGAGGTACAATTTGATGAGGAACATCACATTTCCCCATTTATACTCATGATAATGGAGGCACTGAAAGTGGGGCGTTACCATCCAAGCCATATAGTAGCAAAGTGCAGCTTTCGACAGGAGATCACTGGGTGTCTCCCTTCTTCCTCTATGTTGATGATACCACTCCAGGCTCTTTTCTCTGTAGCAGATGATACAAGTTGAAAAAATAAAAACATAGATTTTGATGACAGATAAGGACCACCTGGCTTATCCAGCCTGCCCAATTGTCTATCTAGATAAATCATGCAATATTACATAGTTCTCAGAATAGATATGTGTCTATCTCATGCATTTTTAATATCTTTATTGTGTCAGTCACTACCACTTTCACTATTAGGCTCTTCTGTGAATCTGTCACCCTTTGTAATACTTTCCGCACATTACTTCTGAACAGTGATGGAGGGCAAACAAGTTGTGGGCAAACTACTAAAAATCCAAAACAGTGTTAGCATTTAAAATGAAAGGATCCAGGAGGAGAGCCCAAAAACAGGAATTACAAATTGTCCTATATAAATACAATGATGAGACTCACATAACAAATATGTGACAGGCTTTCATTCAATACAGCTGGTAAGCCAGCGGGGAAGAGTGTGTGTGTGTGTCAGTCCTCCCCGCAACAGGACCGTACTAGATGTTGCACTCAATTTATTATTATTATTATTATTATTATAATTATTATTATTATTAATAATCTTTATTTATATAGCGCCAACAAATTCCGCAGCACTTTACAGTAGGGAGTAGACATACAGAGGTATTAAATAGTACAATCAAGTGTGGAGAACAGAAGGATCAGAGGGCCCTGCTGGTGAGAGCTTACAGTCTAGAGGAAGGTAGGTATGACACAGGAGGAGTAAGTGCTATTGGGTGTAAGGACTTCCTGTCACATGACCTGCCAGTCAGTGGGTGGGAGAGAGAAGTGCTGTTGAGTGCAGTGGTCAAGGCAAGGGGTGATTCTTGGTGATATTGTTTATCGAGGCAGGTGATAGGCTTTCCTGAATAGGTGAGTTTTCAGGGATCACTCAATGATCCACAAAGTCTAAAAGGAAAATAAATAAATAAATAAATAATAAAACATTTTAGCAGATAAATGGTTACAAAACATATGATTATTAAAAATTCTTATAAAACTCTGAACATGTTTCGTGGTGTCACTGACCACTTCAGACTTCATGACAGAAAGGAAAAAAAATGATGTGCAACATCTAGTATGGTTCTGTTGCGAGGAGGACAGGAACACACACTTCACCGCTGGCCTACCGGCTGTGTTGAACGAAAGCAGGCCACATATTGCTTCTAGTGATCCAGCTTGGATAACTTTGTAGTGCAGGGGAGGGCTGGCCTGGGGGGCAGACTGCCTCACTCAGTCTCCCGCTTGCTGCTGTAAATGGAGCTACATTAATGAGAACACAGAACTGCAATACATATGAAGCTACACTAGTGGCATAACCCATTTCCTTTGTAAGCTCTATGGTATCAATAGTGTACACTCATTTCAATTGTTATGTGGCATCAATTGCCTTACTTCATAACATTAATGCCAATTTTAAAGTTAGCAAAAGGGGGTGGAGTGGGACAGTAGGCTGGAACCATAGTAGAAATGGGCCACTTAATTGTATTTGCCCCCCCAGGCCACAAGTTTCCAGCCCTCCTCTATCGGAGTGATAGAGCAGACCAATGGCTCGAGATCAGTGTGGGGGCATTATGATTAGTGATGAGCGAGCACCCCAATGCTCGGGTGTTCGGGTGCTCTTACCGAGCACCCCCGGAGGCTCGAGTGCTCGGCCGAGCACCCGAGCCCCATTGAAGTCAATGGGAGGACTCGAGCATTACACCAGACACCCCCTGCTCTGATGAGGGGAGGGTGCCTGGTCCATAGGAAAAGGGCAGAAAATGATGGAAACGCCACAGAAATGGTTCAGGGACAGCATAGGGAGGATGTCTGGATGCATCTTGGACTCCAACATCGCTGCTGGGAACGATCTTTCTCCCGTAGTATGCCATTTTTACAGACTGACCGTAAAACACACAAAAAGGCAGATAAAAACGACTTTAGGCAAAAAATTGTTACCAAACAGTATTTGCTGTATATTTACTTGTATATCATCTGCAAATTCTGCAAAAAATTTCATCGATTTTTCGGAACTGAGGCCATGATTAAGAGGGAAACGTGCGCAGAGGCAAATTCTCCCAAAAATTTCCTTGATTTTTTTGAACTGAGGCCATGATTAAGAGGGAAACGTGCGCAAAGGCAAATTCTCCCAAAAATTTCCTTGATTTTTCTGAACTGGGGCCATGATTGAGAGGGAAACGTGCGCTGAGCCGACCATCTAAAACATTATGGGTGAGGGTCTGCTGCGGAGCTGACCATCCTAAACATTATATGCGAAGGCCCGCTAGTGAGCTGACGCTATAAAACATTATATGAGAGGGCCCGCTAGAGAGCTGACCCAATAAAACATTATATGAGAAGGCCCGCTGGTGAGCTGACCTATACAAAAATTGTCAAACTGCGCCCGCTGGTGAGCTGGCCCTATATAAAAATTATATCACTGGGCCAGCTGGTGAGCTGGCCCTATATAAAAATTATATCACTGGGCATATGGAAGAGAGTCAACCATATACCCGTTTTTTGGGTGGAAGGGGTGAATGGGAATACAGAGTATTCCCATCATTGTAAATAACATATCTAAAGTGAGTTTATGTTCCCCCGGGGCTTTCCTCCAGTGGAGTGGAGAAGTCAGGGGAAATCCAGGCCTTGTTCATTTTTATAAGTGTCAACCTATCAGCATTTTCGGTGGAAAGGCGGATACGCTTATCTGTTATGATGCCACCAGCAGCACTAAATACCCGCTCAGACAGAACGCTGGCGGCAGGGCAGGCCAGCACCTCCAAGGCGTAGAGTGCCAGTTCATACCACGTGTCCAGCTTGGACACCCAGTAGCTGTAAGGCACAGAGGGATCATTGAGGACGCTGACACGGTCTGCTACGTACTCCTTCACCATCTTCCAAAACTTTTCCCTCCTTGTGACACTAGGCTGCGCATCAGGGTGAGGGTGCTGGCGGGGTGTCATGAAGGTGTCCCACTCCTTGGAGAGTGTTGCCCTGCCTTTGTCGGAACTGCTGTGTGCTCCCCTTTTCTCCCCTTCTCGGTTGGCCAAGGTAGCACGTACTCTGCCGCCAGTGTTGTCAGATGGAAAATTTTGGAGCAATTTTTCGACAAGAACCTTCTGGTATTGCACCATTTTGCTTGTCCTCTCCACCGGAGGAATGAGAGATGAGAAAATCTCTTTGTAGCGGGGGTCCAGAAGGGTGAACACCCAGTAATCCGTGTTGTCTAAAATGCGTAAAACGCGTGGGTCACGGGAAAGGCAGCCTAACATAAAGTCAGCCATGTGTGCCAGAGTACCAACAGGCAAGATTTCGCTGTCCTCACCAGGAGGATGACTCTCAATCTCCTCATCCTCTTCCTCCTCTTCTGCCCACCCACGCTGAAGAGATGGAACTAAAGTTCCATGGCTACCCTCTGTAGCGGAGGCAACCGTGTCTTCCTCCTCCTCCTCCTCCGCCTCCTCCAATTGTCGCTGAGAAGACGAAGTGAGGGTGCTCTGGCTATCACCTTGTGTAAGCTCTTCCTCCCGCATTTCCACCTCTTCCACATGCAAAGCGTCAGTTTTAATTGTGAGCAGCGAGCGTTTCAGTAGACACAGAAGTGGGATGGTTACACTGATAATAGCGTTATCGCCGCTCACCATCTGTGTCGATTCCTCAAAATTGAGTAAAACCTCACAGAGGTCTGACATCCATTCCCACTCCTCACTTCTGATTACAGGAAGTTGAACGGAGAGGCGACGACCATGTAACAGCTGGTACTCCACTACTGTCCTCTGCTGCTCACAAAGCCGGGCCAACATGTGGAAGGTGGAGTTCCAGCGCGTGCTCACGTCACACAGCAGCCGGTGAGCTGGCAATTGTAAGCGCTGCTGCAGCTTCAACAGGCCGGCTGAAGCTGTTGATGACTTACGGAAATGTGCACACACGCGGCGCACCTTGGTCAAGAGATCATGCAAATTGGGGTAGGTTTTTAGAAATCGCTGAACCACTAAATTAAATACATGCGCTAGGCATGGTACGTGTGTGAGCTTGCCGAGCTCCAAAGCCGCCACCAAGTTACGCCCATTATCACACACAACCATGCCTGGTTGCAGGTTGAGTGGCGAGAGCCATTGCTCGGTCTGGTGACTAATCCCCTGCAACAGCTCTGAGGCCGTGTGCTGTTTGTCCCGAAGGCAGATCAGCTTCAGCACGGCCTGTTGACGCTTCCCCACTGCAGTGCTACACTGCTTCCAGCTACCGGCTGATGGGTGAGTGGCGCTGCGCGCAGAGAATTCGGAGGTGGAAACGGAGGAGGAGGAGCCAATAACGTAGGTGCTGGCGGAAACCCTGATGGAGGTAGGGCCCGCAATCCTCGGCGTGGGTAGCACCTGTGCCATCCCAGGGTCCGAGTCACTCCCAGCCTCCACGACATTCACCCAGTGTGCCGTCAGGGAAATGTAGCGTCCCTGGCCACAAGCACTTGTCCATGTGTCAGTCGTTAAGTGGACCTTCCCAGTAACTGCGTTGGTCAGGGCACGGGTGATGTTACGGGACACATGGTGGTGTAAGGCGGGGACGGCACACCGTGAAAAGTAGTGGCGGCTGGGGACTGTGTACCGAGGGACAGCTGCTGCCATCAGGCTGCGGAAGGACTCAGTCTCCACAAGCCTAAATGGCAGCATTTCGATGGCCAGTAATTTGGAAAGGTGTGAGGTTAGTGCTATGGCCTGTGGGTGGGTGGCTGGGTATTTTCGCTTGCGCTCAAATGCCTGGGGTAACGACATTTGGACGCTGCGCTGGGACAGGGAAGTGGATGTGGTCGCTGATGGTGCTTCAGATGGTACAGGTGCAGGGCGGGAGGTATGCGGGCCTGCGCCTTCGACAGGCGATTGGCCGGCACCGAAAACAGGGGAAGAGGAGGCAGTGGTGTGGCCTGCAGACACAGATTGGCGATCCGGGCGTTCCTCCCACTTATTACGGTGCTTGGATGCCATGTGTCGGATCATGCTGGTGGTGGTGAGGTTGCTAGTGTTCATGCCTCGGCTCATTCTGGTGTTGCACAGGTTGCAAACTACAATTCTTTTGTCGTCCGCACTTTCCTTAAAAAAACGCCATACCGCGGAACACCTACCCCTTGGCAAGGGAGATTTACGCAAGGGGGTGCTCCGTGGAACATTTGCGGGCCGGTTTGGTGCGGTCCGCCTTCTTTCTGTAGCCACACCACTGCCTCTTCCAGCCTGTTGCGGTGCTGCAGATGGCTCACCCTCAGGACTGCTGTCATCGCTCGGCTCTACACCTTCTCAGGTGGGGTCAGTCACCTCATCGTCCACCAAGTCCTCCTCCACTTCCTCACTCTGATCATCCTCCTCATGTCTTGATCCCACCACATACTCAGTCATTGACAACTGTATATCATCCTCCTCATCAAGGTCTTGAGACAGTAATAGTGGTTGATTTAATGGCAACTGTGTCTCATCATCATCATCATCCACTTCCTTTGACCTTAAATGCCGTTCCCCTCTGTCATCTTCTTGTGATTGGGTACCCTCTAGAGGTTGTGAATCAGGGCACTAGATCTCATGTTCCTCTGCAAGCGTGCTTGGAGAGAGGTTCAAATGAAGGATTGGTGATGAGACGAGCTCCTCACTATATCCCAGTGTGGGATCACTTCTTTGGCCAGACCCTCTATGGTGGGAGGAAGGATGATCAGGGTGAGGATTATGTTGACCAGACTCTTGGCTACTGAGAGTGGACTTGGTGGAAGACAGGGTGGTGCTTAACCGACTGGAAGCAGTATCAGCTGACATCCAACCGACCACCAGTTCGCAGTGGTCGGACCTCGAGAGTGATGTCCTGCGACGCCCTGTAAACTGAGACATGAAGCTAGGTATGGTGGATGTCTTTCTGTCTTGTGCTCTGGCACCAGGCACAGTTTCTACGCGTCCTGACCCGCGCCCTGAACTATCAGGATCACGTCCACTTCCCCGTCCCTTTTTACCCGCCTTCTTCATATTACATGGAATATGTGCTGCAAATCTGCAACTTTGCACAGTAAACAGAATGTGCTTCTTAACTGCGGCTACGCACAGTGAATGGAATATGTGACTTTGATATTTTACAGTTTGAATACTTAACAGAATGTTCTCCTATTCTGCAACTTTGCACAGTAAACAGAATGTGCTTCTTAACTGCGGCTACGCACAGTGAATGGAATATGTGACTTTGATATTTTACAGTTTGAACACTTAACAGAATGTTCTCCTATTCTGAAACTTTGCACAGTAAACAGAATTTGCTTCTTAACTGCGGCTACGCACAGTGAATGGAATATGTGACTTTGATATTTTACAGTTTGAACACTTAACAGAATGTTCTCCTATTCTGAAACTTTGCACAGTAAACAGAATGTGCTTCTTAACTGCGGCTACGCACAGTGAATGGAATATGTGACTTTGATATTTTACAGTTTGAACACTTAACAGAATGTTCTCCTATTCTGAAACTTTGCACAGTAAACAGAATGTGCTTCTTAACTGCGGCTACGCACAGTGAATGGAATATGTGACTTTGATATTTTACAGTTTGAACACTTAACAGAATGTTCTCCTATTCTGAAACTTTGCACAGTAAACAGAATTTGCTTCTTAACTGCGGCTACGCACAGTGAATGGAATATGTGACTTTGATATTTTACAGTTTGAACACTTAACAGAATGTTCTCCTATTCTGAAACTTTGCACAGTAAACAGAATGTGCTTCTTAACTGCGGCTACGCACAGTGAATGGAATATGTGACTTTGATATTTTACAGTTTGAACACTTAACAGAATGTTCTCCTATTCTGAAACTTTGCACAGTAAACAGAATGTGCTTCTTAACTGCGGCTACGCACAGTGAATGGAATATGTGACTTTGATATTTTACAGTTTGAACACTTAACAGAATGTTCTCCTATTCTGAAACTTTGCACAGTAAACAGAATGTGCTTCTTAACTGCGGCTACGCACAGTGAATGGAATATGTGACTTTGATATTTTACAGTTTGAACACTTAACAGAATATTCTCCTATTCTGAAACTTTGCACAGTAAACAGAATGTGCTTCTTAACTGCGGCTACGCACAGTGAATGGAATATGTGACTTTGATATTTTACAGTTTGAACACTTAACAGAATGTTCTCCTATTCTGAAACTTTGCACAGTAAACAGAATGTGCTTCTTAACTGCGGCTACGCACAGTGAATGGAATATGTGACTTTGATATTTTACAGTTTGAACACTTAACAGAATGTTCTCCTATTCTGAAACTTTGCACAGTAAACAGAATGTGCTTCTTAACTGCGGCTACGCACAGTGAATGGAATATGTGACTTTGATATTTTACAGTTTGAACACTTAACAGAATGTTCTCCTATTCTGAAACTTTGCACAGTAAACAGAATTTGCTTCTTAACTGCGGCTACGCACAGTGAATGGAATATGTGACTTTGATATTTTACAGTTTGAACACTTAACAGAATGTTCTCCTATTCTGAAACTTTGCACAGTAAACAGAATGTGCTTCTTAACTGCGGCTACGCACAGTGAATGGAATATGTGACTTTGATATTTTACAGTTTGAACACTTAACAGAATGTTCTCCTATTCTGAAACTTTGCACAGTAAACAGAATGTGCTTCTTAACTGCGCCTACGCACAGTGAATGGAATATGTGACTTTGATATTTTACAGTTTGAACACTTAACAGAATGTTCTCCTATTCTGAAACTTTGCACAGTAAACAGAATGTGCTTCTTAACTGCGGCTACGCACAGTGAATGGAATATGTGACTTTGATATTTTACAGTTTGAACACTTAACAGAATGTTCTCCTATTCTGAAACTTTGCACAGTAAACAGAATTTGCTTCTTAACTGCGGCTACGCACAGTGAATGGAATATGTGACTTTGATATTTTACAGTTTGAACACTTAACAGAATGTTCTCCTATTCTGAAACTTTGCACAGTAAACAGAATGTGCTTCTTAACTGCGGCTACGCACAGTGAATGGAATATGTGACTTTGATATTTTACAGTTTGAACACTTAACAGAATGTTCTCCTAATCTGAAACTTTGCACAGTAAACAGAATGTGCTGCTAATCTGCAACTTTGCACACTGAACAGAATGTGCTCTAATCTGCAACTTTGCACACTAAAAAGAATGTGCTGCTAATCTGCAACTTTGCACACTGAACAGAATGTGCTCTAATCTGCAACTTTGCACACTAAACAGAATGTGCTGCTAATCTGCGGCTAGGCACAGTGAACAGAATATGTGAAGTTTTTTTTTTTATATCTCTGCCCCCCCACACAAAATAAACTGCTGCCCCCACACACAGTAGTCCTAAAAAGGACTTTTGGGTCTTTTTTTTTTTACAAACGCGCTTTTCTTCTCCCTGCACTGACTTTCCCTTCCTATCCTCATCTCTCCCTGGCTAAGACTGAGCCGAACTCGCTGGTCAGGTGCTATACAGCACCCGATCACGGGTTCTGGCCAGCCAATCAGTGTAATGCCAGCAGCCAACATGGCTGCTGGCATTACACTGATGTCAGAGCCTCCCCGCACGTTTATTGGCTGCGCAGCAGCCGCGAAACGTGCGGGGAGGAGACCCGAACATGGAGGTCGAGCACATGCGGTACTCGTACGAGTACCGCCATGTGCCGAGCAGAGCGATGCTCGAGCCGAACCGAGCTTCGGCCGAGCATGCTCGCTCAACACTAATTATGATCATCCTCCCTATGCTTTATTTGCTATCAGTGGTTGGGGATAGCAAGGTAATATTCTTACCTTCTATGTTTTATTATTCCAAAATATTCAACTTACTACATTATAAGACTCTCCCCTATCTATTCCTTGTTTCTTAGCATTTAAAATTGGCCACTAAGTTGTCTGGCCCCACTGCTTTGCTCTTGATGCACCAATGGTAGTTTAGCCCCTGCTTGTGAGTCTTCCACCCTCTAACTTCAGATCACGTCCTCTTGTTCTGGTGTTCCACTTTTTCTGACATCCGCCCAGCTTGTGACATAGCTAGTTATCATGCCTGGGAACTTTGTGTTCTAGAGTCCCCTCTACTATGATAGGTGGATGTTCATAAAGAACCAGTGATGGTCCCAGCACATCATGGAATTATGGCATGACAGCGTGGTGGCACACCGCTCTGCCATCCCAGAATTCATTGCAATAAAAAAAGGACTTGTGATCCTTTAGGCTGCCCACCACCTCATTGGGCGGTCATTAAAGGGATAGTAATACTTAATATGTAAAAAAATGTATATTGTACAGTTAATCCCCCTCATTAAAAGAAAGGTATTCCACTGCTGAAAGATGTTTTATTAAAAAATTATTGCAGCTCAAACTTTAATTTTTTAAGTGCCGTATAACATTGGCCTGAAATTGTACAGTGGTGCTGTTGCTACACCATCCTATGGAGAGATCTGGTCAGTTGACCATAAATCTCCATAGATTAGTGTAGCAACAGTGCCACTGTACAATTTCAGGCCATTGTGATACTGCACCTAAAAAATCTTAAGTTTCAGCCGTAATAACTTTTAACTAAAACACCTTTCAGCAGTGGGAGTTCCTCTTTTTGGAGTTTGGTAGACAAAGTCTGTTTGTATACATAACGGTAAATAACACTAGGGATATTTGTTAAATCCAGTAATACATAAGAGAAACAGACAATGAGTAGTTGCAGATTGGTAAGTACTGTTGAGTTAAAAAGTGGAGGATGCATAAGGCTCCCAGCTACGAGTTGGAAAGAAGTCAACAGAAACATTAGAAAAAGAGAAAAGGAAGATGAGAGAGCAAAAGGGGGAGGGGGGATAGAGAGAAAGGTCGGGATAGGAGGAAGAAGGAATAGGCAGTTACATCAGACTAAACTAAATCCAGAGCTATGTCTAGAGGGCGATCTAACGTAAATAAGTAATACATGTAAATTAAAATGGGCACGTATTGAAAAAGTTATGATTACATCAGGATCCTCCCCGTGTTTAGTGATATGGACTCTGAGCATGGTGATATGTTGTCTCACACTGACCTTCCATTCCGAGATTGTGGGTGGATCCACAGCTTTCCAGTGTCAAGGAATCAGAGATCTGGCAATAAATAAACGTTTCTGAAGGAATGGTAGCGGAGGGAGTTTTAAAAAAAAAAAAATTAAAAAACACAGTTTGCCAGATGTCCCTAGAAAGGGTAATGTTCAAACATTTCGAAATCAGCATCAAACAAGCTGTCCAATAAGGATGTATTTTAGAGCAAGACCACCATAAATGTGAAGGGGTATCCATCTCCAAGCCACAGCACCAGCATTTGGAACTGACTTGAGGGGGAAAGTATGTAATTCAGATGGAGTGAGATACCATCTGGCAAGAAACTTAAAGTGGGATTCCAAAAGTGACGCAGAGATGGATGCAAAAGAGGCCGCTCTCCAAATATCTTTTTGGTCTTCCATGGGTAATGTACATTCTAATTCTTTTTCCCGAGAAGAGACATAACCAGGTTTAAAAGAAGAGTGAGGAGCGGAAAGAACATTGTATGTCTTGTCTAATTTTCTAGATGGAGACTTAGATGCCAACAATAGGGATTCAAAGGCCGTTGGTCTGGACAACCACATCTCCCTGATTGATAGTTGTTCCAGAAAATGTTTGATGCAAAAGAATCGCCACATCTCAGAAGATGAGAAATCATACGAGAGTCGCAGATCTTCAAAATGCTTGATTTGGCCACCAGATATGAGATCTGAAATGTGTACATGGGGGCATGCTGCCCATCTAGGGAATTCAGAAGTGGGTAGAGAGAAGATAGTAGGTCTAGAATAAAAAAGCGGCAATGCCAGTGACGGTGAATGGGCTAGTGTTGCACCTTTGTTGTAAATGGACCAGGCATTAAAGATGTGAGAGTTAATAGGATGAAAGCGTAACGATTTACATCTCAGATTATGAGGAAGAAAAATCTCGAGGAATGGATCACCCTTCATGGTAGGACCCCCCTCGATACCAACCCATGCTTTATCTTCTGCCTTATGAGTCCAGTCCAGAACTGAAGTGATTGCTGAGGCATGATAGTTCATTTGGAGGTTGGGAAGTCCTAGACCGCCTGAAGTTTATGCAAATAGAGAGAGCAAATCGCTATCCTAGGCGGTCTAGTCTTCCAAAGAAAAAGACGTATAGAGCAGTTAAGAAGCGTGAAAAATTTTGCAGGAATATGAATGGGTAGAGTCTGAAATAGATACAAAAGCTGGGGTAGGATATTCTTTTTAATAACATTAATTCTGCCGTACCATGACAGATACAGCTTAGTCCACTTCTCCAAATCTAGTTGTACTGATCGCAGTAGGGTAGGAAAGTTAAGACGATATAGTGAATTAATCGATGGTGATAAATTACCACCTAGATATTTAATATGGGAGTTTGTCCACTTGAAAGGGTCTGCTGCTTAAGGGTTTGTAAAAGAGGTATGGAGAGGCTGGAGTAAAGGGCTTCAGATTTAGTGAAATTTATTTTAAAGTTTGATAAGGATGCAAAGGATTAAATTTTGATAAGAATATTCTTTAAAGATTCCTCAGGGTCAGTGACAGTCATGAGAACATCGTCAGCAAACATTGCTAGGTTATGTTCCGAGGTCCCCATCTGGACACCTTTAATATGAGAGTTACGTTGAATATGTTGAGCAAATGGCTCCATCAGAAGTATGAATAAGAGAGTAGAAAGGGGGCAACCTTGTCTGGTTCCGGTGGACATATTGAATCTGTCAGATAAATGGCCGTTGACTCATACTTTGGCATTGGGGTTTTTATAGATTGGGAATATGTAACGGTTTTTCAGACACTCAGACAGCTTGAATAAAACACAGTTTTATTAAAAAAAATAAAGAACAAGATCACCCTCAATAGGCAACACAGTAAATAGCGTTAGATAGGCTACATAGGTCTTCACAGGACCAGTAGTACAGAAGTACAGATAATACATATACTGTCACAGGACAGGCTCAGAATAGCGACTGGCAATCAATAGTTAAATATAAAGGAATCGTCAGTCTCTGTTGTGGTGTTTGGCACGCCCAAGGTGAATAAGAAGTAGCAATAGGTGCTAGATTATGCAACACCTTAAGTCCATAGTAGTTAGCAGATAGCCCCCACAGGCGTATAACGGAGACAACTTGTAATGCAGGAGCGTGAGCCAATAGCCCCCACGGGCGTATTACGGAGACAACTGGTACTGAAAGAGCGTGAGCCAATAGCCCCCATGGGCATATAACAGAGACCAACCGTACAGTGATAGCTTGAGCCAATAGCCCAAATGGGCGTATAACGGAGACAACTTGCACTGCAAGAACGTGAGCCAATAGCCCTACAGGAGTAACAACGGACACTGGGTACAGCAAGAGCTTGAGCAGATAGCCCCCACGGGCGTTAGTAACGGAAACCACCTGTGCTGCAAGTGCTTGAGCAAATAGCCCCACCGGGCAGTAACGGATAGTAACACTGAAGGAGCTAGAGCCAATAGCTCCTCCCACGGGCGCGTTAATAGAGACCGACTACTCTGCTTGGTTGACAATATGAGCCGCCGTCTAACCGAGGCCCACAACGCGGCCGGCTCAGCAGGAGCAGCGGATAACTGCAACGGCTCTGCAAGAGTTAACAACAGCACCAGGTTAGGATATGTAGCTCTGCAAGTACAATTGGAGTGCCAAGGAAGACTCAGCTTTGGAAGCACAGCTCTGCAAGTGTAATGGGAGACTCAGCTCTGGAGACACGGCTCAGCAGGAGTTAATGGTTGCAGTCTCGATCAGCTCTGCCACGAACACAGCAGAGATCAGAATGTCGCCAGAGAGACAACAGCAGCTGGAAGCAGGAACGGTAGCAGAGACTTTAGCAAGCCGGTGCAGGTCATGGAGCAGGAAGTCAGCCAGGCCGGGTCAGATCACGGAGGAGTTTTTCAGACAAGCCAGATCGGTAATGAGCAGGAACATCAGCCAGACCAGGTCAGATCACGGAGGAGATTCTCAGACAAGCCAGATCAGCAACGAGCAGGAACGTCAGCCAGGCCGGGTCAGATCACAGAGCAGGAACACAGGAGCGTAGTCAGAACAGGCCAAATCTGTACACAGGAAATCAGGAACGCAGGAACACAGCAACAACAACACTGGCTCTGGAACACCACAAAAGGGCACCTGACAGGTGCCACTGGTCAGGTGTAAAAAGGTCATCAGGGGCGGGCCAAACAGGCTCAACCAATAAGGGAGCAGCACAAGCGAGAGTGACAGAGAGAGATCACGGAACCGTGATAGAATATTAATAAAAGCATTATTTGACCAAAACCAAAAGTTTTAATAGATTTCATGAGGAAAAGCCAACTCACTCTGTCAAAATCCTTTTCTGCATCGGTGGCCAGAAAGACATAGGGAGCACCTTGCTCATGCAAATAATAAATAATGTTAAGTAGTTTGGCGTGTTATCATGTGCCTCCCCGTCAGGTGTGAAGCCAGCTTGGTCGGTATGTATCATGGAGGTCAGGAAAGGTTTA
The DNA here is from genome assembly GCA_037306005.1 of Rhinophrynus dorsalis. NCBI lineage: Eukaryota > Metazoa > Chordata > Amphibia > Anura > Rhinophrynidae > Rhinophrynus > Rhinophrynus dorsalis. The sequence continues at coordinate 649,541,580 of CM074718.1, forward strand.
ACACGTTGGCATAAATTTTTATATCTAAATTTAATAAGGAGATGGAACTGTAGCTTTCGCATTTTTACAGATCTTTGCCCGGTTTAGGTAGAATCGATATGTGAGCTTCAGCAAGGGAGGGACAGTTAGCTATCTCATAAGGTAAAGTATTGAAGGTTGTGGACTTTTTATCATATACGATAGTATTATTCGAGCTGCAGAGAGACGGGATATAATGTGAGGCATATTTATTGCGCAAATGCCGGGCTAATAAAAATCCTATCTTATGGCCATGTTCAAAAAAACATGCACTTAGTTTTAAAAAATAAGCATTCCATTTGCAGATTAAGAAGAGAGGATAGCTGAGACTGAAGTTGGGTAAGGCGTGAGAGCACCTGATCATCTTGAGTAGATTTATGAACAGATTCCAGATGATAAATCTCCCGTAATAAGTGCTGAATTTGTGCTGTGTGTTTTTTCTTCCGGGGGGAGGCCATCTTAATAAATTCTCCTCTAACAACACATTTATGGGCTGCCCAGATATATAGAGGTGAAGACTCTCCATCTACATTTTTGTTAGTATAGTGGTCTAAAAGCTCATTGATATGAGTAAGTGGATCTCGTTGAAGGAGGAGAGAATCATCTAGTCGCCAGTTGGGAGGCACAAGAGATCCCCTAGGCATTCTCTAAGCCTGATGGGAGCATGGTGGACCATGTGATATTGTTTTTAGCCACCGATTCGAGAAGGTCAGTGTGTTCCTGGGAAATTAAAAAGTAATCAATCCTGGAATGTGAATTAATGTTAATGTATTCTTCCTGGTAGCACACCTTCTAAAATAAATATAAAGGTTTGAGAGATGAAACAGGGGGCAATACATGTATTTTTAAAAGGACTTTACTATAGGGATTAGTAATACTTAAGTATTACTATCCCTTTAACACTGAAAATCACTGAGCTGCACTATAGAAGAAAAGTGATAGTTCTCACAATTCTCAGTTATTTAAATTGGGATTTTTGTAATTCAAATATGTACCATTTAACAGACTTACGGAAGCAGGGCTGCCTGTTGCCTACCACTGCTGTCAGGAATTCAAAGTGAAGAAGAAATTGCTATAATTTCATTGCACTGCATAATGCTGCAGACTGAGTGCTAGAATTCTGAGCAGCTCATTGTCTCTATGGAATTCCTCTGTATTCACAGGGGCACCATTAGAATACATTACCTGTAGCTGCTTTTACATTATGCAAAGTACATTCAGATCCTTGTTTTGAACTTTCTGACCATTGAAGTGTTGGAGCAAGTCACAAGATGAGATTCTTTCCAGACATTTAAGCAGTGACCTGCAGAGAGAGTAATATCCAAATAAATAAATAAAAGAAATGAGGAGCAAGTCATGCTTGATGATCTGAAAATAAATTCCAAAGGCAACAAACCCATAAATACAAAGGGTAAACTTAGCAGCAGTTTGTATTGAAAACAAAAACAGAACACTGTGTACCCAGCTTCACAAGAGCCAAGGCTTCTTTTTCCTGACTTAAGTTTATGTTTAGCCAGAGACGTCACATTAATATTTCAGTGCGGTATTAGAGTTTTCTACTGCGAACAATGTCCTGGATCAAGCATAATCAACCTTTGGCTCTCCAGTTGTTGGGAACTACAACTCCCATCATCTCCAACCAGAGAACAACTGATTGGAGATGATGACTTGTAGTCTATAACAGCTGGAGAGTCAAAGGTTATGTACTCTTACCCTAGCGCTTTACTTAGTTAAAGGAAAATTGCCTTTTTGACACCAGTTGGCACTACTCCTAAGGTTCTGAGCTGTAATATAATAGACTAGTTTTAAAGCCCTGTACACGGGCCAACACCGGCGGAGCTGCAGTCGTGCGCAGTACTGACTGCCGGAACGAGCCGAGGCTGATACGGAGCAGGGTGCTCTGAATTCAGACTGTGGTGCTCTATGTGCACCTTCCTGGGACCAAGCAGTCCCAGTAAGGTGCGCAGATAGGACTCCGGTCTGAATTCAGAGCGCCCCACTCTATATCAGCCGCGACTCGCTCGGGCAGTCTCTACTGCACATGACGGCTTATGACAAACATCCTAGCAAATTATAATATAGGATGAGCTATTCCTAAGTACTGGGAGTACCCTTAAAGGGATAGTAATGTTTCATAATAAAAGCAGCTCTAATTAATCATCATAGTATTTGGACTTTGGAGAGTGTTATTTCAATTCTGTCAGAGCTGTAGTTCAAGAGTAATTCAATGACAAAGTGTCCCCCTCCCGTCCCTTTTACTGATGTACCACTGCTCAGCCAGAGCAGAAGGGAGGTGCCCAGGTATACTGCAGAGAGGGACAATCTTCAATTAAGATAAGGGAAAAACCTGAAAAGCTTGTCAAGGAGGGCAGGGATTTCATTGTTCTCATAGGAAGAAGACTGTCCCCTTCTGTTATCTGTCTGGTCTATGGACTGCATTCCACATCTGAGAAGAGATGGCTTACACTAGGTAAAAGGGGCGGGAGGGGAAACTTTGCTTGTGAATATCTCATAAACCATAAAGGTTTGAGAGAAAAGACATATCATTCTTCATGTTTTTTTAATGCCTACAAAATAAAATAAAGATAAAACGAAGTATTACTATCCCTTTAACCCTTTGAGTTCCAGAAAGCTATCCAATGCATTGCTTTGCAATGCATTGGATACCTGCCACACTCAAAGGGTTAATGGCAACTGTGTATACCATAGTCTGGTATACACTATGGTACAGTTTGTTTTCACCAGAATTGATCCAGTTCCCTTAGTACATCAAACATCAAGTTAGGAAACTCACTGCCACAAACAAGACACTCTATTAAGCTCTTAAAGTAACACTGCTAAAAAAGTCTAATAACAACCATTCACTTTCTTTATGGAAATCATCATATTGCAGTTGGTTTGTTCTAGAACTGCCCATCTTTTGCTTTTTGCATAAGACTCTAAGGGCAATGACCAGTTCTGGAGCAAATCAACTGCACTATAAGGGAGAAATAAAAAATCTTAGATTTTCTATTGATTTACTTGGAGCCTTTAATCCCATGAATGCTAGGTCCCTAACACATTGACAAGCAATGTGTTGAGGATACCTCTAGATTTCTAGGGTTCAAAATCCCTATTTAATTTAATGGAATTTGATTATTTTTTAATTGGTCCCTGTGTTGAAGATGAGATGCTCCAGAATTGCTCATCTTTTTCTTTCTGCATCAAGCTCATTTTTGGTCGGTGTTCCTGAATGCAAAGTTAAAGGGATAGTAATACTTTGTTTCAACTTTATTTTATTTTGTAGGCATTAAAAAAACATGAAGAACGATATAAGTCTTCTCTCTCAAACCTTTATGGTTTAAGAGATATTCACAAGCAAAGTATCCCCCCCTGTTCAGTCAGATCAGAAGTGAGGTGCCCAGGTAGACTGCAGAGAGGGACAATCTTCAATTAAGATAAGGGAAAAACCTGAAAAACTTGTCAAGGGGGGAAGGGCTTTCACTGTTTTTATACAAAGAAGATTGTCCCCTTCTGTTATCTGTCTGGTCTTACAACCAGATTCACATCTGAGAAGAGATGGCTTACACTAGGTAAAAGGGGCGGGAGGGGGAAACTTTGCTTGTGAATATCTCTTAAACCATAAAGGTTTGAGAGATAAGACTTGTATCATTCTTCATGTTTTTTAATGCCTACAAAATAAAATAAAGTTAAAACGAAGTATTACTATCCCTTTAAAGGGATAATAATACTTAAAAATTACTATCCCCCATGTTGTAGCCACTAAAAAAACGGAGTTAAATCAGACCAGTGGCATCTCTCAAACCTTTATAGTTTGAGAGATATCCGCTTTCAAAGTTCCCTCTTTTTGGCTTTTCCCCTGACGTCAACATTCTAGCTGAGAGCAGGGGAATCCTCTCCTGGGATCAGCTGGCGGCTCTGCAGCAGAGCGGAGATCGCATTAATAAAAAAGAAATCCCTTACTAAAAAGGTCTTCTAAAAGAAGACCTTTTAAGCTAAGGATTTGTTTTTTAAAGGGATAGTAATACTTCGTTTTAACTTTATTTTATTTTGTAGGGATTAAAAAAACATGAAGAACGATATAAGTCTTATCTCTCAAACCTTTATGGTTTATGAGATATTCACAAGCAAAGTTTCCCCTCCCGCCCCTTTTACCTAGTGTAAGCCATCTCTTCTCAGATGTGAATCTGGTTGTAAGACCAGACAGATAACAGAAGGGGACATTCTTATTCCTATGAGAACAATGAAAGCCCTGCCCCCCTTGACAAGCTTTTCAGCTTTTTTCCTTATCTTAATTGAAGATTGTCCCTCTCTGCAGTCTACCTGGGCATCTCCCTTCTGATCTATCTGTACAGGGGGAGATATTTTGTTTGTGAATATCTCTTAAACCATAAAGGATTGAGAGATAAGACTTATATCGTTCTTCATGTTTTTTAATGCCTTCAAAATAAAATAAAGTTAAAATGAAGTATTACTATCCCTTTAACAAGATCTTGGCTCTGCTGCAGAGCCTCCGCCGGTCCCAGGACTAGATTCCCTTGCTGTCAGCTAGAATGCGGACGTCAGGGGAGAGGGAACTTTGAAAGTGAATATCTCTCAAACCATAAAGGTTTGAGAGATGCCGCTGATCTTATTTAACTCAGTTTTTTTGTGGCTACAACATGGAGGATAGTAATTTTTATGTATTACTATCCCTTTAACTACATATAAAACATCTAGTTAAAGATAAGAAGAGGGGGATAGTATAAGCTCTAATCATCTAAACAGGAGTGTCTAAAAGGAAACATAACAGATGAGAGTTGGTACCGTGTTAGCCATAGAAATACAGGAGGCAAATATAGTCTAGTTGATAGCTTTATTGGATAACTAAGCAGATTTAGGATGCAAGCTCTCAAGACCTCTTAGGTTTCTTCCTCAGGCATGTTATACAGATAAATATGAAATAATCTCTTATATACAAGTACACATTGCATTGTTTAGAATGGTAATCAGATAAGAAAGCTCAGTCCAGGCCCAGACTGATCAAATAACCTGGGTCTGGACTGAGCTGTATTATCTGATTACCCTTCTAAACAATGCAATGTGTACTTGTGTATAAGAGACATGTTTCCATATTTATCTGTATACCATGCCTGAGGAAGAGACCTAAGAGATATTGAAAGCTTGCATTCAAAATTTGCTTTGTTAGCCAACAAAGGTAAAAACTTGACTATATTTACCTCCTAAAAGGAAACATAACAATGAATTTCATTCTGGGGTCATGATTCCAGTTCACAGCAACAGCAGTGAATGACAAGAAAAGGGGACAGCGCACTGACTGACAACTTCAGTTATTCATTGAGACCAGAAAGGAAGATATTTTCGATGACATGAAAAATAGTTTACTCATTATGAGAAAATGCAAGTGAAAAATCTTCAAAATCATTCAAGGCATTTCAAAAAAGTTTAGGGTATTAGACTTTTGTGATTCAGTTTGTCTGAATTCGGAATTCGTCTGAATTTGGGTCATCCAGCATCAATCAGGTCTGCTGAAAGGCAAGGAGCATTCGTTTTTCCCCCAAATCCGAACGGTACTGGGTCAGAAATTCGTAAAAAAATGTGGACATTCAGATGACGTTCTCCCCATGCTCACTCTATATTCCCTCCCTCTCTAGTCCAATGAGCTTCTTCGTTTCATGATGGGGGCTGGACTACCCAGACAGCCTGCATTTCCTGTTAGTCCATTGTTGGAGCTCGGAGAAGAAGGAGATAGTGCCAGTTGTGTAGGCAGGCAGGTAGCATAGGCACTAGGCAGGCAGCCAGCATAATTACCACTGCAAGGGAGAGTCATCTTTGGTCCTGAGCAAAATATAAGCAATTTATTTGAATAGTTTTCAGGGTAACACAGCAAGTCTCACATTTATTTTGGCAGTCCTATTGCCACTGCAAGGGAGAGTCATATTTGTTCCTGGGCAAAATATAAGGACTTTGAATAGTTTTCAGAGTGACACATCAGTCAGTCTCACATTTATTTTGGCAGTCCCATACCTATTGCCACTGCTAGGGAGAGTCAACTTTGTTCCTGGGCTAAATATAAGGAATTTGTTTGAATAGTTTTCAGAGTAACACATCCAGTCTCACATTTATTTTGGCAGTCCTATACCTATTGCCACTGCAAGGGAGAGTCATTTTTTAAAAATATGTTACATTCGGCCAAATAATTCGGAATGTCGCCGAATTTCGTCCGAGTCGAACAGACCCGGTCCAAAATTCGGATCCACAGAATAAAAAAAATAATTCACAAGTCTATAGGATATCTCATAAATGTTAGAGGGCAACTTTAAAATAGGACAAAATTTTGTAATTAAGAAGAAAAATATAGTTTGACAACCACTTTAAATAAAAATCAGTGTTAAGCCCAAAAATGTTTTCACAGCTGAGTTTGTTTCTGTGTACATATGGAAGCTATTTAGACTTAAATATATCCCCAGTGATGGCTTAGTTATATGTATGTTGCATTGGTTCCTTCCTAGGGTCAGAACTTCAGAGAAGAAACAAAACCACCCGTTAATCTAGAGTAGACATTCATTTTAAAGGAAGCTAAAAAGTGACATTTATATAATAATATATTTATCATTTGTATGGTACGGAGCAGATGTCCTAAGAAGAATTGGATCAACTCTGGAGCAATCCAACTGCACCATTGGGGTCAAATAATAATCTCCATAATTCATATTGATTTAAATGGGGCTTTTAACCCCTTGAGAGGTAGCCAACGCATTGCTAAAGAAGAGAAATTCTATTGCAAACTAGCTGTTGGCTGATGGAGTTGTAGTCCTCAGCAGCTGGAGGTCCAACAATTGACTACCCCACACTAAAGTATAAATCTCACCAACCTGAAAACAAAACTTAATATAATAATACAATAAGATTGGGGAGATTTTTCTCCCTGGAGAGATTTTGTTCAGCTTGGTGCATATATATAAGTACACCGTGGCTGAGATGCACTAAGGTCAATGCTGTGACAATATGATTTTGTTGATGTAGACACATATCGCCAACGCACTAAGATTTGGAGAGGAGGAGAAGGTCCCCATTAGCATACAGGATCGTTGAAGTTGGGATGCTTTACCTTGCTTATCACCAGCAGTACGACATTCCTGAAGTCGGAGAGCATTCTCTCTGCTACCCCACTTGGTCAGTAGGGGTGTTTACAGGATACTTGAGTAGGAGGACCCTCAAAACCTACTTGCATCATGTCGGTCTTGAAGATCCTCCTACTCAAGCCAGTTATTTATAGAAAGACGGCTTCAGTAGCAGGTAGTAGGGGAAAGCAGTGATCACCTTACATGTCACTGCATTGATTGCCTATGCTACTGGATAGGTGATCAATACCAGATTAACTGTCTCGGGACAGCCTATGTCAAATTTATGAGGCAGCATATGTCGAATTGTTCTGGAGGGTGGAAGCATAGGTTGAATTTATGGAGGGGCATATGTTGAATTTCTCCTTGGGGTGAATCATATGTTGAATTTATGGGGCAGCATATGTCGAATACTTTTGGGGGGAGCATAAGTTGAACATAAATATTGTGGGGCAACATGGGGAACATCCCCATTTTGTGTTATTCCTACATACATTGATTGACACCCCTAAGCCTTGTTCCCTTGCCCACACAGTGCCCATGGCATTTTGTGGCTACCTGTAGGCAAAAGAACAAAGCTGGGTGGTTGTCAAACAGTTTACATATGGATCTGTGGCTACCAGTGGGCAAGAGAACTATCACAGTCTACCTTTGAGGCCTAGTTAGCCTGTGCTTCCTTCCTCTGTGGTGTGTCGGCCGGAATCTTTGTGGCCACCTCTGCATTACTATGTCTGTTACAGGAACTGGCAAGGACACCTGTTTATGGGCCTATTCTGGGTGGCCTAATTGAGTTCTGCCTCCTTATGCTCCTTTATAATCCTCCTTGGGGTTAGGAGTCATTGCCCTTACATGGTGTTCCTGCTTGTTACACTTTGCTCTCCGTTGTGACAGGTGTTTGCCTGAGAATCTTGCTCTGTGTATGACTCCAGCTTGTCTGACTACCCACATCGGTTCTGACCTGTGGCTCTGGCTGACTACTCACTGTTAATATGACACCGACTTGCCTGACCAGTGGCCCTGGCTACTACCCACTCAGTGTAGCCTCCGGTTGCCTTTCCTGAGGGCCTGGTTACTTTCGGTCCTTGTAGTCCTTGGTTTGCCTGGCCAGTGGCCCTGGCTCCTACTCACACAGCATAGTCTCCAGTTGCCTGACCAGTGGCCTGGTTCACTTTCGTGTATCCCCCAGCTTGTCTGACCTGTTACTCTGTCTGCCTACTAGTTCCCTACACTACCTGCTTGCCTGACCGGTAGTCTCGGTGCCTCCTGGTATAACGGTGCCCGTGCTCTTTTTGTTTTTTTTCTGTCAGTCTAGCCTGTGCCTTGCTCCCATTGGCTACTGTGTGTTAGTCCCGCCCAGTATGACCTTTATATACTGGGCTTTGGGCACACCTCCGGTGCCCTTTCGTGGTGTTCCTGTGCCAGTGATTATTTCTTCTCAATGTTTCCCAGTGTACTGACTTGGCCTTCCTGACTACTCTGCATATTGTCTACTGCCCCATGTACCAACCCGGATTGCCTGACTATTCTTCTGACGTTCCTGCTCCATGATCCGACCCAGCTTGGCTGACGTTCATGCTCCGTGATCTGACCCGGCTTGGCTGACGTTCCTGCTACGTGATCCGACCCGGCTTGGCTGACGTTCCTGCTCCGTGATCTGACCCGGCTTGGCTGACGTTCCTGCTCCGTGATCTGACCCGGCTTGGCTGACGTTCCTGCTCCGTGTTTCTACCCGGCTTGGTTGGCGTTCCTGTGCTGTGTCGCCTAGGCGACATTCTGACTGTCTGGCAATTGGGTTCATTTCCTGCTGTAGAGTACCAGCGGCCAGTCTCCGTTACTGCCTCTGCTAAGTGCAAGTGTCCGCCTCCGTTACTGCTCCGGCAGTGAGCCACCGGTTGCCTCCAATTATACTTCTGCAGAGTGCAAGTGTAGTCTCTGTTACTGCTACGGCAGTTTACCTTGGGCCTAGTCTCCGGTTCTGCCTCTGCTTAGTGCAAGTGTCTGCCTCTGTTACTGCTCCGGCAGGTGAGCCACCGGTTGCCTCCGGTTATACGTCTGCAGAGTGCAAGTGTTGTCTCAGTTACTGCTATGGCAGTTTACCCTGGGCCTAGTCTCTGTTACTGCCTCTGCTTAGTGCAAATGTCTGCCTCCGTCACTGCTCCGGCAGGTGAGCCACCGGTTGCCTCCAGTTATACGTCTGCAGAGTGCAAGTGTTGTCTCCATTACTGCTACAGCAGTTTACCTTGGACCTAGTCTCCGTTACTGCCTCTGCTTAGTGCAAGTGTCTGGCTCCGTTACTGCTGCAGCAGGTGAGCCACCAGTTGCCTCCGGTATACTTTTGTAGAGTTCAAGTGTTGTCTCCGTTACTGCTACAGCTGTACCTCATGTGTTTCTGTTCCTATTGTTGTCTAGGCAGTTCACGTTAGTTCTGCTTATCTGGTTTGGGCGTTACAAGTCCTACATCTGTCTATATGCAGAAAGCCCCATCACAGACCTCTCTGCACATGGGACTGTTTACACTCTGAAGATCATTAACCCATGCAAGACCTTGCTCCTGGAATCCATCATATCTGCCTGACCTGTGTCAGTATAGACTGTTGTGGACTTTATGTTTATGCTGGACCTATGTAGGCATATGTATCTATAGTATGTCTGTACTATTCTGCTGATATACTACAGGACCTGTGAAGGATATTTTATTACTGTGATTTCAATAAAACTGTGTTTTATCCTAAACCGCTGTGTCTGTGTGTCAAACAAACCGTTACACCTGGCTCTGGTCTGCTTTCGCTCTCTGTGGCCTCCGTTTGCAGATCAAGTACTGACTTACACATATTCTACATTCTTCTGTTATCCCACTTGAGCCACTTCCCTAGTCTTGAGATCTTGAACAGTGCAGTGCACAGCGCAGTTTACAGCTCCGGAGAGACCTTGGGTCCTATTTACATATGTCTAGAGTTCTGTGTGGGCTCTACCATTATTGTTGTTATATTAAATAAAGGTGGTTATATTTTATCTTTGTGTCTATCCTTATTTGCCTGATTACTGTGACAAGGACAAGTCTGGGGGCCAGACAGAATACATGGGGTTCTGTGGCTAACAAAGGACAAGGGAACAAGGCTGGTGGCAGCTGGTAATCACAAATCCCCATAGATGCTGCCTGACCCCAGCCTTGTTGACTTGGGAGTGCACAACATGTATGAAAAATGATACAGAGAATAGGGGATAACTGTGTACTCCTTGGTGTACTTATTTTTAACCCTTTGAGTGCCACAGGGGTTCACAATGCACATCCCTATGGGACTCAAAGGGTTAAGGGAGTGATGCTGTTCATGGTGCTGAAAGGATCCTTTCCACTCCCCTACTGAGCAAATGGGGAAGCAGATAGAATGCTGTCAGACTTCAGGATTGGCTTACTGCTGATGATGTGTGAGGGAGAGCATGCCTCAATGCTTATGATTAGTGATGAGCGAGCACCCCAATGCTCGGGTGTTCGGGTGCTCTGACCGAGCACCCCCTGAGGCTCGAGTGCTCGGCCGAGCACCCGAGCCCCATTGAAGTCAATGGGAGGACTCGAGCATTACACCAGGCACCCCCTGCTCTGATGAGGGGAGGGTGCCTGGTCCATAGGAAAAGGGCAGAAAAGGATGGAAACACCACAGAAATGGTTCAGGGACAGCATAGGGAGGATGTCTGGATGCATCTTGGACTCCAACATCGCTGCTGGGAACGATCTTTCGCCCGTAGTACGCCATTTTTACAGACTGACCGTAAAACACACAAAAAGGAAAATAAAAACGACTTTAGGCGAAAAATTGTTACCAAACAATATTTGCTGTATATTTACTTGTATATCATCTGCAAATTCTCCAAAAATTTCCTTGATTTTCTGAACTGAGGCCATGATTAAGAGGGAAACGTGCGCAGAGGCAAATTATCCCAAAAATTTCCTTGATTTTCTGAAGTGAGGCCATGATTAAGAGGGAAACGTGCGCAGAGGCAAATTCTCCCAAAAATTTCCTTGATTTTCTGAAGTGAGGCCATGATTAAGAGGGAAACGTGCGCAGAGGCAAATTCTCCCAAAAATTTCCTTGATTTTATTGAACTGAGGCCATGATTAAGAGGGAAACGTGCGCTGAGCTGACCATCTAAAACATTATGGGTGAGGGTCTGCTGCAGAGCTGACCATCCTAAACATTATATGCGAAGGCCCGCTAGTGAGCTGACGCTATAAAACATTATATGCAAAGGCCCGCTAGTGAGCTGACGCTATAAAACATTATATGCGAAGGCCCGCTAGTGAGCTGACGCTATAAAACATTATATGAGAGGGCCCGCTAGAGAGCTGACCCAATAAAACATTATATGAGAAGGCCCGCTGGTGAGCTGACCTATATAAAAATTGTCAAACAGGGCCCGCTGGTGAGCTGGCCCTATATAAAAATTATATCACAGGGCCCGCTGGTGAGCTGGCCCTATATAAAAATTATATCCCAGGGCATATGGAAGAGGAGGAGGAGGATGAGAAGATTAAGAGTCAACCATATACCCGTTTTTTGGGTGGAAGGGGTGAATGGGAATACAGAGTATTCACATCATTGTAAATAACATATATAAAGTGAGTTTATGTTCCCCCGGGGCTTTCCTCCAGTGGAGTGGAGAAGTCAGGGGAAATCCAGGCCTTGTTCATTTTTATAAGTGTCAACCTATCAGCATTGTCAGTGGAAAGGCGGATACGCTTATCTGTTATGATGCCACCAGCAGCACTAAATACCCGCTCAGACAGAACGCTGGCGGCAGGGCAGGCCAGCACCTCCAAGGCGTAGAGTGCCAGTTCATACCACGTGTCCAGCTTGGACACCCAGTAGTTGTAAGGCACAGAGGGATCATTGAGGACGCTGACACGGTCTGCTACGTACTCCTTCACCATCTTCCAAAACTTTTCCCTCCTTGTGACACTAGGCTGCGCATCAGGGTGAGGGTGCTGGCGGGGTGTCATGAAGGTGTCCCACGCCTTGGAGAATGTTGCCCTGCCTTTGTCGGAACTGCTGTGTGCTCCCCTTTTCTCCCCTTCTCGGTTGGCCAAGGTAGCACGTACTCTGCCGCCAGCGTTGTCAGTTGGAAAATTTTGGAGCAATTTTTCAACAAGAACCTTCTGGTATTGCACCATTTTGCTTGTCCTCTCCACCGGAGGAATGAGAGATGAGAAATTCTCTTTGTAGCGGGGGTCCAGAAGGGTGAACACCCAGTAATCCGTGTTGTCTAGTGTTGAGCGAGCATGCTCGGCCGATGCTCGGATCGGCTCGAGCATCGCTCTGCTCGGCACATGGCGGTACTCGTACGAGTACCGCATGTGCTCGCCCGCCATGTTCGGGTCTCCTCCCCGCACGTTTTGCGGCTGCTGCGCAGCCAATAAACGTGCAGGGAGGCTCTGACATCGGTGTAATGCCAGCAGCCATGTTGGCAGCTGGCATTACACTGATTGGCTGGCCAGAACCCGTGGTCGGGTGCTGTATAGCACCTGACCATCGAGTTCGGCTCAGTCTGAGCCAGGGAGAGCTGAGGATAGGAAGGGAAAGGCAGTGTAGGGAGGAAAAAAACAAAAATTGTGAAAAAAAAGAACCAAAAGTCCTTTTTAGGACTACTGTGTGTGGGGGCAGCAGGTTATTTTGTGTGGGGGGAAAAAAACAAAAAAAAAAAAAAAAAAAATTTTCTGAAAAGTTGCAGATTAGAGCACATTCTGTTTAGTGTGCACAGTTGCAGATTAGAGCACATTCTGTTTAGTGTGCAAAGTTGCAGATTAGAGCACATTCTGTTTAGTGTGCAAAGTTGCAGATTAGAGCACATTCTGTTTAGTGTGCAAAGTTGCAGATTAGAGCACATTCTGTTAAGTCTTCAAACTAAAATATCAAAGTCACATATTCCATTCAGTGTGCGTCGCCGCAGTTTAGCAGCACATTCTGTGTACTGTGCAGAGTTGCAGAATAGGAAGAAATACTGTTAAGTCTTCAAACTAAAATATCAAAGTCACATATTCCATTCAGTGTGCTTCGCCGCAGTTTAGCAGCACATTCTGTGTACTGTGCAGACTTGCAGAATAGGAAGAAATACTGTTAAGTCTTCAAACTAAAATATCAAAGTCACATATTCCATTCAGTGTGCTTCGCCGCAGTTTAGCAGCACATTCTGTGTAGTGTGCAGAGTTGCAGAATAGTAAGAAATACTGTTAAGTTTTCAAACTCAAATATTAAAGTCACATATTCCATTCAGTGTGTGTCACCGCCGTTTAGCAGCCTATTCTGTGTACTCTGCAGAGTTGCAGAATAGTAAGAAATACTGTTAAGTTTTCAAACTCAAATATTAAAGTCACATATTCCATTCAGTGTGTTTCACCGCCGTTTAGCAGTCTATTCTGTGTACTCTGCACAGTTGCAGAATAGTAAGAAATACTGTTAAGTTTTCAAACTCAAATATTAAAGTCACATATTCCATTCAGTGTGTTTCACCGCCGTTTAGCAGCCTATTCTGTGTACTCTGCACAGTTGCAGAATAGTAAGAAATACTGTTAAGTTTTCAAACTCAAATATTAAAGTCACATATTCCATTCAGTGTGTTTCACCGCCGTTTAGCAGCCTATTCTGTGTACTCTGCACAGTTGCAGAATAGTAAGAAATACTGTTAAGTTTTCAAACTCAAATATTAAAGTCACATATTCCATTCAGTGTGTTTCACCGCCGTTTAGCAGCCTATTCTGTGTACTCTGCAGAGTTGCAGAATAGTAAGAAATAGTGTTAAGTTTTCAAACTCAAATATTAAAGTCACATATTCCATTCAGTGTGTGTCACCGCCGTTTAGCAGCCTATTCTGTGTACTCTGCAGAGTTGCAGAATAGTAAGAAATACTGTTAAGTTTTCAAACTCAAATATTAAAGTCACATATTCCATTCAGTGTGTTTCACCGCCGTTTAGCAGCCTATTCTGTGTACTCTGCAGAGTTGCAGAATAGTAAGAAATACTGTTAAGTTTTCAAACTCAAATATTAAAGTCACATATTCCATTCAGTGTGTTTCACCGCCGTTTAGCAGTCTATTCTGTGTACTCTGCACAGTTGCAGAATAGTAAGAAATACTGTTAAGTTTTCAAACTCAAATATTAAAGTCACATATTCCATTCAGTGTGTTTCACCGCCGTTTAGCAGCCTATTCTGTGTACTCTGCACAGTTGCAGAATAGTAAGAAATACTGTTAAGTTTTCAAACTCAAATATTAAAGTCACATATTCCATTCAGTGTGTTTCACCGCCGTTTAGCAGCCTATTCTGTGTACTCTGCAGAGTTGCAGAATAGTAAGAAATAGTGTTAAGTTATCAAACTCAAATATTAAAGTCACATATTCCATTCAGTGTGTGTCACCGCCGTTTAGCAGCCTATTCTGTGTACTCTGCAGAGTTGCAGAATACTAAGAAATACTGTTAAGTTTTCAAACTCAAATATTAAAGTCACATATTCCATTCAGTGTGTTTCACCGCCGTTTAGCAGCCTATTCTGTGTACTCTGCACAGTTGCAGAATAGTAAGAAATACTGTTAAGTTTTCAAGCTCAAATATTAAAGTCACATATTCCATTCAGTGTGTTTCACCACCGTTTAGCAGTCTATTCTGTGTACTCTGCACAGTTGCAGAATATTAAGAAATACTGTTAAGTTTTCAAACTCAAATATCAAAGTCACATATTCCATTCAGTGTGTTTCACCGCCGTTTAGCAGCCTATTCTGTGTACTCTGCACAGTTGCAGAATAGTAAGAAATACTGTTAAGTTTTCAAACTCAAATATTAAAGTCACATATTCCATTCAGTGTGTTTCACCGCCGTTTAGCAGCCTATTCTGTGTACTCTGCACAGTTGCAGAATAGTAAGAAATACTGTTAAGTTTTCAAACTCAAATATTAAAGTCACATATTCCATTCAGTGTGTTTCACCGCCGTTTAGCAGCCTATTCTGTGTACTCTGCACAGTTGCAAAATAGTAAGAAATAGTGTTAAGTTTTCAAACTCAAATATTAAAGTCACATATTCTGTGTAAGATGAAGAAGGCGGGTAAAAAGGGACGGGGAAGTGGACGTGATCCTGAAAGTTCAGGGCGCGGGTCAGGACGCGGAGAAACTGTGCCTGGTGCCAGAGCACAAGAAAGAAAGACATCCACCATACCTAGCTTCATGTGTAATTTTACAGGGCGTCGCAGGACATCACTCTCGAGGTCCGACCACTGCGAACAGGTGGTCGGTTGGATGACAGCTGATACTGCTTCCAGTCGGTTAAGCACCACCCTGTCTTCCACCAAGTCCACTCTCAGTAGCCAAGAGTCTGGTCAACATAATCCTCACTCTGATCATCCTTCCTCCCACCATACACGGTCTGGTCAAAGAAGTGATCCCACACTGGGATATAGTGAGGAGCTTGTCTCATCACCAATCCTTCATTTGACCCTCTCTCCAAGCACGCTTGCAGAGGAACATGACATCTTGTGCCCTGATTCACAACCTCTAGAGGCTACCCAATCACAAGAAGATGACAGATGTGAACGGCATTTAAGGTCAAAGGAAGTAGTGGATGATGATGATGATGATGAGACACAGTTGCCATTAAATCAACCACTATTTCCGTCTCAAGACCTTGTTGAGGAGAATGTTATACAGTTGTCAATGACTGAGTATGTGGTGGGATCAAGACTTGAGGAGGATGATCAGAGTGAGGAAGTGGAGGAGGACTTGGTGGACGATGAGGTGACTGACCCCACCTGGGAAGGTGTAGAGCCGAGCGATGACAGCAGTCCTGAGGGTGAGCCATCTGCAGCACCGCAACAGGCTGGAAGAGGCAGTGGTGTGGCTACAGAAAGAAGGCGGACCGCACCAAACCGGCCCGCAAATGTTCCACGGAGCACCCCCTTGCGTAAATCTACCTTGCCAAAGGGTAGGTGTTCCGCGGTATGGCGTTTTTTTAAGGAAAGTGCGGACGACAAAAGAATTGTAGTTTGCAACCTGTGCCACACCAGAATGAGCCGAGGCATGAACACTAGAAACCTCACCACCACCAGCATGATCCGACACATGGCATCCAAGCACCGTAGTATGTGGGAGGAACGCCTGGATCGCCCATCTGTGTCTGCAGGCCACACCACTGCCTCCTCTTCCCCTGTTTTCGGTGCCGGCCAATCGCCTGTCGAAGGCGCAGGCCCGCATACCTCCCGCCCTGCACCTGTACCATCTGAAGCACCATCAGCGACCACATCCACTTCCCTGTCCCAGCACAGCGTCCAAATGTCGTTACCCCAGGCATTTGAGCGCAAGAGAAAGTACCCAGCCACCCACCCACAGGCCATAGCACTAACCTCACACCTTTCAAAATTACTGGCCATCGAAATGCTGCCATTTAGGCTTGTGGACACTGAGTCCTTCCGCAGCCTGATGGCAGCATCTGTCCCTCGGTACGCGGTCCCCAGCCGCCACTACTTTTCCCGGTGTGCCATCCCCGCATTACACCACCATGTGTCCCGTAACATCACCCGTGCCCTGACCAACGCAGTTACTGGGAAGGTCCACTTAACGACTGACACATGGACAAGTGCTTGTGGCCAGGGACGCTACATTTCCCTGACGGCACACTGGGTGAATGTCGTGGAGGCTGGGAGCGACTCGGACCCTGGGATGGCACGGGTGCTACCCACGCCGAGGATTGCGGGCCCTACCTCCATCAGGGTTTCCACCAGCACCTACGTTATTGGCTCCTCCTCCTCCGTTTCCACCTCCGAATTCTCTACACGCAGCGCCACTCCCCCATCAGCCAGTAGCTGGAAGCAGTGTAGCACTGCAGTGGGGAAGCGTCAACAGGCCGTGCTGAAGCTGATCTGCCTTGGGGACAAACAGCACACTGCCTCAGAGCTGTTGCAGGGGATTAGTCACCAGACCGAGCAGTGGCTCTCGCCACTCAACCTGCAACCAGGCATGGTTGTGTGTGATAATGGGCGTAACTTGGTGGCGGCTTTGGAGCTCGGCAAGCTCACACACGTACCATGCCTAGCGCATGTATTTAATTTAGTGGTGCAGCGATTTCTAAAAACCTACCCCAATGTGCATGATCTCTTGACCAAGGTGCGCCGCGTGTGTGCACATTTCCGTAAGTCATCTACAGCTTCGGCCGGCCTGTTGAAGCTGCAGCAGCGCTTACAATTGCCAGCTCACCGGCTGCTGTGTGACGTGAGCACGCGCTGGAACTCCACCTTCCACATGTTGGCCCGGCTTTGTGAGCAGCAGAGGGCAGTAGTGGAGTACCAGCTGTTACACGGTCGTCGCCTCTCCGTTCAACTTCCTGTAATCAGAAGTGAGGAGTGGGAATGGATGTCAGACCTCTGCGAGGTTTTACGCAATTTTGAGGAATCGACACAGATGGTGAGCGGCGATAACGCTATTATCAGTGTAACCATCCCACTTCTGTGTCTACTGAAACGCTCGCTGCTCACAATTAAAACCGACGCTTTGCATGTGGAAGAGGTGGAAATGGGGGAGGAAGAGCTTACACAAGGTGATAGCCAGAGCACCCTCACTTCGTCTTCTCAGCGACAATTGGAGGAGGCGGAGGAGGAGGAGGAGGAGGAGGAAGACACGGTTGCCTCCGCTACAGAGGGTAGCCATGGAACTTTAGTTCCATCTCTTCAGCGTGGGTGGGCAGAAGAGGAGGAAGAGGATGAGGAGATTGAGAGTCATCCTCCTGGTGAGGACAGCGAAATCTTGACTGTTGGTACTCTGGCACACATGGCTGACTTTATGTTAGGCTGCCTTTCCCGTGACCCACGCGTTATACGCATTTTAAACAACACGGATTACTGGGTGTTCACCCTTCTGGACCCCCGCTACAAAGAAAATTTCTCATCTCTCATTCCTCCGGTGGAGAGGACAAGCAAAATGGTGCAATACCAGAAGGTTCTTGTCGAAAAATTGCTCCAAAATTTTCCATCTGACAACGCTGGCGGCAGAGTACGTGCTACCTTGGCCAACAGAGAAGGGGAGAAAAGGGGAGCACACAGCAGTTCCGAGAAAGGCAGGGCAACACTCTCCAAGGCGTGGGACACCTTCATGACACCCCGCCAGCACCCTCACCCTGATGCGCAGCCTAGTGTCACAAGGAGGGAAAAGTTTTGGAAGATGGTGAAGGAGTACGTAGCAGACCGTGTCAGCGTCCTCAATGATCCCTCTGTGCCTTACAACTACTGTGTGTCCAAGCTGGACACGTGGTATGAACTGGCACTCTACGCCTTGGAGGTGCTGGCCTGCCCTGCCGCCAGCGTTCTGTCTGAGCGGGTATTTAGTGCTGCTGGTGGCATCATAACAGATAAGCGTATCCGCCTTTCCACCGACAATGCTGATAGGTTGACACTTATAAAAATGAACAAGGCCTGGATTTCCCCTGACTTCTCCACTCCACTGGAGGAAAGCCCCGGGGGAACATAAACTCACTTTATATATGTTATTTACAATGATGTGAATACTCTGTATTCCCATTCACCCCTTCCACCCAAAAAACGGGTATATGGTTGACTCTTAATCTTCTCATCCTCCTCCTCCTCTTCCATATGCCCTGGGATATAATTTTTATATAGGGCCAGCTCACCAGCGGGCCCTGTGATATAATTTTTATATAGGGCCAGCTCACCAGCGGGCCCTGTTTGACAATTTTTATATAGGTCAGCTCACCAGCGGGCCTTCTCATATAATGTTTTATTGGGTCAGCTCTCTAGCGGGCCCTCTCATATAATGTTTGATAGCGTCAGCTCACTAGCGGGCCTTCGCATATAATGTTTAGGATGGTCAGCTCTGCAGCAGACCCTCACCCATAATGTTTTAGATGGTCAGCTCAGCGCACGTTTCCCTCTTAATCATGGCCTCAGTTCTGAAAATCAAGGAAATTTTTGGGAGAATTTGCCTCTGTGCACGTTTCCCTCTTAATCATGGCCTCAGTTCTGAAAATCAAGGAAATTTTTGGGAGAATTTGCCTCTGCGCACGTTTCCCTCTTAATCATGGCCTCAGTTCTGAAAATCAAGGAAATTTTTGGGAGAATTTGCCTCTGCGCACGTTTCCCTCTTAATCATGGCCTCAGTTCTGAAAATCAAGGAAATTTTTGGGAGAATTTGCAGATGATATACAAGTAAATATACAGCAAATATTGTTTGGTAACAATTTTTCGCCTAAAGTCGTTTTTATTTTCCTTTTTGTGTGTTTTATGGTCAGTCTGTAAAAATGGCGTACTACGGGCGAAAGATCGTTCCCAGCAGCGATGTTGGAGTCCAAGATGCATCCAGACATCCTCCCTATGCTGTCCCTGAACCATTTCTGTGGTGTTTCCATCCTTTTCTGCCCTTTTCCTATGGACCAGGCACCCTCCCCTCATCAGAGCAGGGGGTGCCTGGTGTAATGCTCGAGTCCTCCCATTGACTTCAATGGGGCTCGGGTGCTCGGCCGAGCACTCGAGCCTCAGGGGGTGCTCGGTCAGAGCACCCGAACACCCGAGCATTGGGGTGCTCGCTCATCACTAGTGTTGTCTAAAATGCGTACAACGCGTGGGTCACGGGAAAGGCAGCCTAACATAAAGTCAGCCATGTGTGCCAGAGTACCAACAGTCAAAATTTTGCTGTCCTCACCAGGAGGATGACTCTCAATATCCTCATCTTCTTCCTCCTCTTCTGCCCACCCACGCTGAAGAGATGGAACTAAAGTTCCATGGCTACCCTCTGTAGCGGAGGCAACCGTGTCTTCCTCCTCCTCCGCCTCCTCCAATTGTCGCTGAGAAGACGAAGTGAGGGTGCTCTGGCTATCACCTTGTGTAAGCTCTTCCTCCCGCATTTCCACCTCTTCCACATGCAAAGCGTCGGTTTTAATTGTGAGCAGCGAGCGTTTCAGTAGACACAGAAGTGGGATGGTTACACTGATAATAGCGTTATCGCCGCTCACCATCTGTGTCGATTCCTCAAAATTGCGTAAAACCTCGCAGAGGTCTGACATCCATTCCCACTCCTCACTTCTGATTACAGGAAGTTGAACGGAGAGGCGACGACCGTGTAACAGCTGGTACTCCACTACTGCCCTCTGCTGCTCACAAAGCCGGGCCAACATGTGGAAGGTGGAGTTCCAGCGCGTGCTCACGTCACACAGCAGCCGGTGAGCTGGCAATTGTAAGCGCTGCTGCAGCTTCAACAGGCCGGCCGAAGCTGTAGATGACTTACGGAAATGTGCACACACGCGGCGCACCTTGGTCAAGAGATCATGCACATTGGGGTAGGTTTTTAGAAATCGCTGAACCACTAAATTAAATACATGCGCTAGGCATGGTACGTGTGTGAGCTTGCCGAGCTCCAAAGCCGCCACCAAGTTACGCCCATTATCACACACAACCATGCCTGGTTGCAGGTTGAGTGGCGAGAGCCACTGCTCTGTCTGGTGACTAATCCCCTGCAACAGCTCTGAGGCCGTGTGCTGTTTGTCCCCAAGGCAGATCAGCTTCAGCACGGCCTGTTGACGCTTCCCCACTGCAGTGCTACACTGCTTCCAGCTACTGGCTGATGGGGGAGTGGCGCTGCGTGTAGAGAATTCGGAGGTGGAAACAAAGGAGGAGGAGCCAATAACGTAGGTGCTGGCGGAAACCCTGATGGAGGTAGGGCCCGCAATCCTCGGTGTGGGTAGCACCCGTGCCATCCCAGGGTCCGAGTCGCTCCCAGCCTCCACGACATTCACCCAGTGTGCCGTCAGGGAAATGTAGCGTCCCTGGCCACAAGCACTTGTCCATGTGTCAGTCGTTAAGTGGACCTTCCCAGTAACTGCGTTGGTCAGGGCACGGGTGATGTTACGGGACACATGGTGGTGTAATGCGGGGATGGCACACCGGGAAAAGTAGTGGCGGCTGGGGACCGCGTACCGAGGGACAGCTGCTGCCATCAGGCTGCGGAAGGACTCAGTGTCCACAAGCCTAAATGGCAGCATTTCGATGGCCAGTAATTTGGAAAGGTGTGAGGTTAGTGCTATGGCCTGTGGGTGGGTGGCTGGGTATTTTCTCTTGCGCTCAAATGCCTGGGGTAACGACATTTGGACGCTGTGCTGGGACAGGGAAGTGGATGTGGTCGCTGATGGTGCTTCAGATGGTACAGGTGCAGGGCGGGAGGTATGCGGGCCTGCGCCTTCGACAGGCGATTGGCCGGCACCGAAAACAGGGGAAGAGGAGGCAGTGGTGTGGCCTGCAGACACAGATGGGCGATCCAGGCGTTCCTCCCACTTATTACGGTGCTTGGATGCCATGTGTCGGATCATGCTGGTGGTGGTGAGGTTTCTAGTGTTCATGCCTCGGCTCATTCTGGTGTGGCACAGGTTGCAAACTACAATTCTTTTGTCGTCTGCACTTTCCTTAAAAAAACGCCATACCGCGGAACACCTACCCTTTGGCAAGGTAGATTTACGCAAGGGGGTGCTCCGTGGAACATTTGCGGGCCGGTTTGGTGCGGTCCGCCTTCTTTCTGTAGCCACACCACTGCCTCTTCCAGCCTGTTGCGGTGCTGCAGATGGCTCACCCTCAGGACTGCTGTCATCGCTCGGCTCTACACCTTCCCAGGTGGGGTCAGTCACCTCATCGTCCACCAAGTCCTCCTCCACTTCCTCACTCTGATCATCCTCCTCATGTCTTGATCCCACCACATACTCAGTCATTCACAACTGTATAACATTCTCCTCAACAAGGTCTTGAGACGGAAATAGTGGTTGATTTAATGGCAACTGTGTCTCATCATCATCATCATCATCCACTACTTCCTTTGACCTTAAATGCCGTTCACATCTGTCATCTTCTTGTGATTGGGTACCCTCTAGAGGTTGTGAATCAGGGCACAAGATGTCATGTTCCTCTGCAAGCGTGCTTGGAGAGAGGGTCAAATGAAGGATTGGTGATGAGACGAGCTCCTCACTATATCCCAGTGTGGGATCACTTCTTTGACCAGACCGTGTATGGTGGGAGGAAGGATGATCAGAGTGAGGATTATGTTGACCAGACTCTTGGCTACTGAGAGTGGACTTGGTGGAAGACAGGGTGGTGCTTAACCGACTGGAAGCAGTATCAGCTGACATCCAACCGACCACCTATTCGCAGTGGTCGGACCTCGAGAGTGATGTCCTGCGACGCCCTGTGAAATGAGACATGAAGCTAGGTATGGTGGATGTCTTTCTTTCTTGTGCTCTGGCACCAGGCACAGTTTCTCCGCGTCCTGACCCGCGCCCTGAACTATCAGGATCACGTCCACTTCCCCGTCCCTTTTTACCCGCCTTCTTCATCTTACACGGAATATGTGACTTTAATATTTGAGTTTGAAAACTTAACAGTATTTCTTCCTATTCTGCAACTGTGCAGAGTACACAGAATAGGCTGCTAAACTGCGGTGACGAACACAGAATGGAATATGTGACTTTAATATTTGAGTTTGAAAACTTAACAGTATTTCTTCCTATTCTGCAACTGTGCAGAGTACACAGAATAGGCTGCTAAACTGCGGTGACGAACACAGAATGGAATATGTGACTTTAATATTTGAGTTTGAAAACTTAACAGTATTTTTTCCTATTCTGCAACTGTGCAGAGTACACAGAATAGGCTGCTAAACTGCGGTGACACACACTGAATGGAATATGTGACTTTAATATTTGAGTTTGAAAACTTAACAGTATTTCTTCCTATTCTGCAACTGTGCAGAGTACACAGAATAGGCTGCTAAACTGCGGCGACGCACACTGAATGGAATATGTGACTTTGATATTTTAGTTTGAAGACTTAACAGAATGTGCTCTAATCTGCAACTTTGCACACTAAACAGAATGTGCTCTAATCTGCAACTTTGCACACTAAACAGAATGTGCTCTAATCTGCAACTTTGCACACTAAACAGAATGTGCTCTAATCTGCAACTGTGCACACTAAACAGAATGTGCTCTAATCTGCAACTTTGCACACTAAACAGAATATATATTTTTTTTTTTTTTTTTTCCCCCCACACAAAATAACCTGCTGCCCCCACACACAGTAGTCCTAAAAAGGACTTTTGGTTTCAAATACATTTTTCTTTGCATGCATGATCAATCAAAAATAGGAAAAAAGGTATAAGAATTAAGCATTTACTGCTCATGCAAGCAAAGTATGCCTGATGGACCAGGCATACCACTTCCTTAGTACAAATGCCTCACTCTCAGTTTCTGTACTGCTGCTTTTAATCACTTGACAACAGTATGTGTCTAAAACAATTGAAACCATTAGATCCACAGATAAACATGAACTCTCATTACTGTATTAAATAGTCTTGACAGAAAAAAACGCCTGCTATCAAAGTTTATATCTCTTGAGTCAACAAATGATCTTATAACATGTATGGAATATGTCATCTCTTGGCAGGTGTACAAATACGGAGGAGTGAGACTGAGACAGTGAAATCATCTAGAATTATTCCTATGGACAGTTGTAATATGTCATTTTTTCATATGAACAATATTAAAATGTGCAGCCTGCATTTTCATTTTTTGCAGTAAAATGGAACAATTTATACCTAGGTGAATCCAATAATTGGTTACAATGCCCCATATATGTATAAAAGCAAACTGGAGTTGTTCTGGAGTAAAGCAACTGCACCGTAGGGGACAAATAAAAATTCCCATTAAATTAAATAGGGCTTTTAAACCCTTGAATGTTAGAGAGGTCTCTCTAGTATTCAAAGGGTTAAAAAGCTCTATTTAACTGCATGTGAATTTAGGATTTTTTATTTGTCTCTCATGGCTCAATCTGATTTCCTCCAGCATAACTCCAGTTTACACACACAAACACACACACACACACACACACATATATATATACAAATAGAGGAAGCAAGGCAATGGCACACATCAAGTATAAATCAATTGATTAAATGTTTAAGGTTATACTGGTGCTCTTCCCTTAAAGGGATATTAATACTTGGTTTTATCTTTATTTTATTTTGTAGGCATTAAAAAAAGCATGCTGAGTCTTATCTCTCAAACCTTTATGGTTGAAGAGATATTCACAAGCAAAGTTTCCCCTCCCGCCCCTTTTACCTAGTGTAAGCCATCTCTTCTCAGATGTGGAATCTGGTTGTAAGACCAGACAGATAACAGAAGGGGACAATCTTCTTCCCATGAGAACAATGAAGGCCCTGCCCCCCTTGAGAAGTTTTTCAGGTTTTTCCCTTATCTTAATTGAAGATTGTCCCTCTCTGCAGTCTACCTGGACACCTCCCTTCTGCTCTGGCTGAACAGTGTTACATCAATAAAAGTGGCGGGAGGGGAATACTTTATCATTGAATTACTCTTGAACTACAACTCTGATAGAATTGAAATAACACTCTCCAAAGTCCAAACACTGTGATGATTAATTACAGCTGCTTTTATTACGAAACATTACTAGCCCTTTAATGATAAATATATAAATGTACACAGCCTGGGGACTCCCCTGGTTTTTGAACGAGACAGCACACACCTGGATACGTATGAAGATTTATTCCATCACTTTCATCATAAAAAAACAAACATTTTTGGTCCTCTCACAGACCTTCATCAGGGCGTATAGATAGGGAACATAATACAAAACAAACTACATATTTATACACTTGGTGCATTGGGACTCACCTATCTCCGAGTTGTACTTGGTGGGCCACAGTTCGGCGTCCCCGCCTGCACAACGGGACTCAGTGACATCACCCATAGCACGAGGTATTGTTGCTACGCAACGGACACCTGAGGACGACACCTCAAACACTGCCAACTGCAGGCAGAGATAGAATCAATACACAGATTGAATGTTACAAAACAAAACCGTAGTCAAAGGCTTCATTAAACTAATTAACTAATGCAATCAATAAGTTGACATTAAAACATTGCGAGTGGACCAGTAATCAAAAATCAAGTATAAGGGATACAATACTTTCCAATACATATAGAGAAATATAGTTATTACTCATAGTGTTCTATTTAACTAAGAAGAAAGGTGCTATAATGCAACACAAATTCAATATATATATATATATATATATATATATATATATATATATATATATATATAGAGAGAGAGAGAGAGAGAGAGAGAGAGAGAGAGAGAGAGAGAGATGGGCCATTGGGTCTGCAGCAGTTCTGGGGTAAACCAACAGCATCACAGGGAAACCATTACAATTCCCATTGATTTAAATGGGACATTTAACCCCTTGAATTCTAGAGAGTTCTCTAGCACATTGCTCCGCAATGCACTGGAGACCTCTCTAGAATTTAAGGACTTAGAAAACAGTGCAGGTTTTCAAAATATCCCTTCTTGGTAACAGGTGTCTTATCAGTAGCCCAGTCCTTAATCAGGAATTTCCTTAACCCTTTAAGAACCAGGGGTTTTGTGCACTGAAGGACCTGGGCCATTTTATTTGCAGAGCAGGCACGTATGAGCAATCACATGTACCAACTCGGTGAGAGCGAGGCTGAAACTGACTGCTCAGGAGCAATCAGTTTCAGCCTCCTAGCATGATCATAGCACACCCTCAGACACACTGTGATCATTAACACATTAGTGATCGGTGATGTGCCAGGACTGTCACGCCTGTCCTAAGGTCCAGTGACGGTCCTGGCATGTCATAGAAAACATAGAATTTGACTGCAGATAAGAACCATTCGGACCATCTAGTCTTCCCATTTTCCTATTGTAAAAACCTCAAACCTTTTTTGGTCCTCGGTCTTTTCTTATGTTAAGGACAGCTTTATGTCTATCACATGCATGCTTACATTCCATAACTGTATTAACGTCTACCACTTCTGCTGGTAGGCTATTCCACTTATCTACTACCCTCTCAGTGCAGTAAAACTTTCTTACATTACTTCTAAACATTTTTGCTCCTTTGAAATGTACTTCCATCCTGCACTTTGTTGAATCTCTTTATGGATATTTAACAGCTCCATTAACAGGATCACGTGCCTAGTGTAGGGGATTTAACTTGCTCTGGTCCCATCCACAATGTAGAATGTGTGTACGTCTATCACAACTGAAGTATCCTTCAGAATTTGGAGCTCTAAGCCATTAGTGAGAATCTGCAACAAGAGTCCTTCCAGCTGTTCAGGACTACAATTCCCATCATCAACTCCAGCTCTTTATTGCAAAGCAGTTACCTACTCTGCCTAATGGGAAATCTGGCCATGACTGTTGAGGTTTCATCTATCATTTCTCTCGTTTTGAAGCTAGCTCTCCTCTTCCTCTTTCTCCCTAGATCACCTTTGTAGCTAGAAATAACTCACTTTCCTCAGTCTTTACATTGCACCCGATCTCCCTCTGAGATATAAAAAAGTATTTATTTTGACTATCAGATCTAGCACTGGATCATATTTTATGACAAATGCAGGCAACAATGTAACACCACTTATGTGAGAAGCAGAGAAGTGTGTGATATAGGGAGAATTAATACCATTTGTAACTTGGAAAAAAGAATTTAAAAAAGGTTAAATTACTAACTGAATTAGACGATTAGAACAGATTCACAAAAAATCTTTATCACCCACTGATTTTGTTCTATTGCAATCTGTAAAGACAGGCTTAGCCCACTTAGTACACAAGTGAGTTATAAAATCTTTCATGTGGATTAAGTAGAACCATCATGTCACTGGGAACAAATGTGGAAAGACATTGTCAAGATTGGTCAGACTCAAACAAAATATCCAATACATTGCATATAAAAAGTAAAACAGACTTGAAGCTGGTCAAACTACAAGATATTGCTAACAATTTTGAAAGTGTTTATCTTGAATTATATAATACTAGTGTAAAAGCCCGTGTACACGGGCCAAGATCCGGGTAATGTCAACCCTTTGAGTGCCAGAGGGGTATGCAATGCATTGCTTTGCAATGTGTTGCGTACCCCTCTGGCACTCAAAGGGTTAAAGGCCGGTCCTGCTCTGCGTCCTGCCACCGACGCAGTCATGCACTGTAGAGACTGCCAAAAAGCACAGAATGCTCCCCGCACAGAACTCCCAGCATTCCACACAGAATGCTCCCAGCACAGAACTCCCAGCATTCCACACAGAATGTTCCCACCACAGAATTCCCAGCATTCCGCACAGAATGCTTCCAGCACAGAACTCCCAGCATTCTGTACAGAATGTTTCTAGCACAGAACTCCCAGCATTCCACACAGAATGTTCCCAGCACAGAACTCCCAACATTCTGTGCATTCGGGCAGTCTCTACTGCGCATGACGGCTTCTGACAAATATCCTAGCGAGTTATTATATAGGATTTCCTATTAGTGACCATATACACCCCCAACCAAGTACATAAAATACATGGAGGAGGTTATGCACTAAGATGTAATAAAGCTGATGAAGAGGAGGTAACTTCTCCAGTTCCTTTGTTATTCCATAAACCTTTGATTGCCAGAGAGGTATCCAACGCATTTCATTGGACATCTCTCTGGATCTCAGAGGTATAGAGCC
Organism: Rhinophrynus dorsalis; assembly: GCA_037306005.1. Taxonomy (NCBI): domain Eukaryota; kingdom Metazoa; phylum Chordata; class Amphibia; order Anura; family Rhinophrynidae; genus Rhinophrynus; species Rhinophrynus dorsalis. Next base: position 649,569,260 of record CM074718.1, read on the forward strand.
AATGCACTAAGATCTCAAAAGTTGGAGAAATCTTAGTGCATTGGTACCGTAAAATAAAGTAGAAATTGGATAAGGAATATCACTGGAGAAAGCATTTCTGCACAATCACATCTTTATCACACTTTTAGTGCATCTCGCTGTAGAACTGGATGGCAGATAAGAACCATTTGACTATTCTAGTCTATGTTTCCTACTGTAAAAACCTCAAACTTTATTTGGTCTTTGGTCTTGGTTCAGGACAGCCTTGTGCCTATCCCATACAGGTAAAACCCGTTATAACGCGGTGCTCGTGATCCAAAGAATTGCATTGCGATATAAGCGGGATCGCTATATGATTAATATATACTGTATGTACAGTATTATATATAGTACTGTATACAGTATATTATAAAATAAGTACAGGTACTGTATTGTTTTCCTTATTGTTTCTCTTCAGTTATGTGCAGTATTAGTATTTTAGTGTTTGTTTTAGTGTATACAGTATTTATTACCTTTTCGTTTATTGTCATTTATTTATTTATTCTGACATCTTTTTTGTCATATTTTGTTACAGACTTTCTAAATTTGTTTTCTTCTTACCATTTTTCAGTCAGGTGCTTGTATATAGGACAGTCATTGTCCCCATCTAACCAACTTTCTATTGTGGCCCCTCTTTCTCCATCAATGAACTGTGCCAGTACTTGTTTGGCATTGGTCATGTCTTCTTCTGTCAGGCCTTCTATTTCAAAGGACTGGTCAGCAGCTGCAATTTCTTGCTCTGTGAACTCCTCAACACGCTATCTCCATCACTGTCACTATCCACTGGGGAGATATCCGAAGTCAGATTTACACCCCCTATGTTTCTCCAACATCTTGAGATACACCTTTTTGTCACAGTGTCCCAGGCTTCTCCACCTATGTAAAAAACTTCTTTTAGATTCAAATTCTTTAAAAATGAGGCAACAGATTTGTCACTATTGATTATTCGCTGTATCAGAATATTGCGGAACTTCATTTTAAATGTTGATATAATTCCTTGATCTAAAGGTTGTATCTTTGATGTGGTGTTTTTGGGCAAGTAGCTCACTTGGATTTTACCATCTCTGCTCATCAGGCTCTCAGCTGGAGGATGGGCCAGGCAATTATCCAGCAGCAAGAGAGCTTTGGTATCCAGCTTTTGATACAGTAGATGTTTACGTACATCAGGTACAAATTGCTTATGAAACCAGTTTTCAAAAATGCTGGAAGTCATCCAAGCATTTCTGCTAAAGTCATATGCAAATGGCATAGATGTCATGTTCACATGATGGAAGCACCATGGTGATTTAAACTTTCCAATGCAAAGTGGCTTCAATTTGAAGTACAGTCACTCTCTCTTTAATTTGCTTGAAACCTTGTGTTCTTTGAGGATTGTTTTTACAAGCTAGAGTGCAATTGGGCAACATTTTGTAGCAGAGACCAGTCTCATCACAGTTATATATCTGTTCTGCAGTATACCCCTCAGATTCAATTATTTTGTGAAGCTGGGCAGGATATGCGCATTCAGCTTCATCATCTGCTGACCGTATCTCACCTGACATTGCAGATTTGGTTATTCCATGTCGCTTTTTAAAACATGTCAGCCATCCATTACTTGCAGTGAATGCTGTGGAATGATTTCCATGATGATCACTGTAAAACTTTTTAGCTTGGGTTTGCAGATGGGTCCAGATAGCGGTGTACCTTCAGATCGTTCCTGAACAAACCACTAAAACACTGCTTTATTCAGCTGTTCATCCTGAGGTTGCCTTACGCGTTTTCGTTGCATCCCATCACTTGTTTCCATATCCTTGACTGCATAATGAAGATTTTTTTCTTCTTTCATCCATCCACGCACTGTAGATTCATTCACTCCAAGGTCTCTAGCCACTTTAGTTTGCTGGACTCCAGATTTGATTCGATCAAGAGCAGCAATTACCTTGAATTGTAAATTTCTTCCGTTTTTTTAAAGTACAGATATAAGACATTTTGAGACATGCAAAACGCTGACCTGATGTTGATGAGTGACAGTTTGAACACAGTAAAGTATCGCGAGGTGGTAGACGTATGAAAAATGCATATGAGTGGCAGCTTGAAAATACCATTCAGTATCACAAGGTGTAAAGGAGTTATGTATGGGAGCCATGTGTCAGTCGCGTTATAAGCGGAATCACGTTATAATGGATTGCGTTATAATGGGTTTTACCTGTATTACACCAGCCCCCTTTTATTTGTCATTTTTTTATTTTGACACCGTGGCCTGTGGCACTGTTAGGAGCAATTGCAGGGAGATGCCCAAAGAACTTGTAGCTAAGAAAATAAAAACCGGGACGTCCTCAGCTTTGTGCCAACAAGAGCTGCTGGCAGTTAAGTTCAAGGACAGAAAAGATGTCTATATGCTTTCCACCATGCATGAGGACAAAACTGTGTCAGTCTCTGTTCGTGGAAGAAGCGGGGTACTAAGAAAGCCAGTCTGCATCAGAGACTACAACAAGCACATGGGGGGAGTTGATATGTGTGATCAACTCATGCAGCCGTACCTCACCATGAGAAAGTGTAGGGCATGGTACAAAAAGGTTGCCATTTACATGATGCAGACTGCAGTATACAATTCTTTTTTGATTTTCAAATTGGCAAACCCCACTCTAAAACTTAAGTTTTCTGCAGTATCAGCTCCATCTTATTTCCCAATTTTTATTTCAAGGTGCAACAGAAATAATTCCACCAAAACCCGGGGTAGTACACTTTATTTATAAAATCCCCCAAATCCCCAAAAGAAAAACCCGCAAAAGCGCTGCAGAGTTTGCTACAGCAAGGGCATACGGACAGATACCACCACTTACTGTCCTGATTGCCCTTCCAAACTTGGCCTCTGCATGGGTGACTGATTCAAGCAATACCATGCAGGCAAAACGCAGTAGTGTTGTAAAGTTTATTTCATTATTTGAGCACTTTTTCCCCCTGAAATATCCTGTTGTTTTATTGTTCAAAACACATCCCTCATTAGATCTAACACTATCAAAATATAATGGGAAGCAAAGCACCCTAAGTTTTTTCCATCTCTGATAATGGAAACACACATGTTCCTTACTGGGCCCAGTAGCTCCCCCAAACCCTGAAAAACCTATGTATATGGGGCATTGCCGTACTCAGACGACGTAACTCACCACTAATGTAAAGCACTTAAAAAATCTGCAAATATCATCTGATTGAAAACCAGAGCAACACTAAAATATAAGTGTGAAAAAATGGTGTTTCTCTGCCTTACTGCAGGTTTTGGGAGGGATTGGTGATAAAAAATGGCAGTGAAAAAATTGATAAAATGCAAATAGAATGAAAGCCAGGGTTGTCTACTCTTCTACAACATATACTTTTGGGGGTAAAATTCATTGTAGCATTGCCAAACAGTCCGAAATGAGACAAGGCACCAGCTGTAAAAATGGCATGTCTATAAAAGGAAACACACATGTTCCAAAAGGCCCAGTAGCTCCTCCAAACCCTGACAAACCTATGTATATGGGGTATTGCCGTACTCAGAAGGAGTCAAACACTAATCAATGCTGTTTATAAAATCTTCACCTATCCTGTGCTTGAAATTCACATCAACATTGAAGTCTAAGTGTGAAAAACACTGTTTTTTTTACTCAGGTCAAGATTTATGAGGGATTGGTGGTAAAATGGCTGTTTAAAATATTTGAAAACATACATAAAATGAAAGCCAGTGGTGTCTACTTTCCAAAAATATATACTTTTGTGGCAAAATAATGAAGTGGAACACTGTTACACAGCCCCAATTGAGACATTGCACCAGTTAAGCAAGATGTGAAAATCCAATATTTGTTAAAAATTTTGTCCTGTAGCTCCCACAAACCATGAGAAACCTATGCATATGGAGCTTTGCGTACTCATAAGAAGGAACCAAACACTGAATTTTTTACTTACGTCATGTTTTACAAGGGACTGGTGGTAACGTTGCTGTGTAAAAAATTTGAAGACATACCTAAAATAAAAGCCTGTTGTGTCTACTTTTCAAAAATATACACTTTTGGTGCAAAATAATAAAGTGGAGCACTATTACACAGCCCAATTGAGACATTGTACCAGTTAAGCAAGAATTCACTATTTGTTCAAAATTGGGACCCATAGCTCCCTCAAACCACGAGAAACCTATGGATATGGGGCATTGCCATACTCATACTGCAGACGAAGGAGTCGAACACTAATCAATGCAGTTTATCAAATCTTCACCTATCCTATGCTTGAAATTCACATCAACATTGAAACCTACTTGTGAAAAATGCAAACTTTTTACTTACATGAAGTTTTATGAGGGATTGGTGGTAAAATGGCAGCATAAAAAATTTGAAAACATACAGAAAATGAAAGCCTGGGGTGTTTACTTTCCAAAAAATATACACTTTTGGGGGGAAATTTTAATGTGGAGCACTGGTACACGGTCCCAAATGAGACATGGCACCAGTGACGCAAGCTGTGAAAATTCAAACGAGCATGCTCCAAATTGGGCCCTGTAGCTCCCCCAAACAATAAGAAACGTACACATATGGGGTATTGCCGCACTCAGAAAAAGGAGATGAACACTAAACAGTGCATTTTTAATAATCTCCACCTCTCTTGTGCTTGATATCAACAGTAATATTGAAATGTAAGTGTGAAAACTGCAAAAAAAATTATGGAACATATATCTGGAAAAATAGCTGCATAAAAAACTCCAAAATTCTACTAATTATTTACCTTATGTTGTCTACTTTTCAGAAACATAAACCTTTGTGGGACATTCTTGGGTTCTGGCACCGTCAACTAAGCTATGATAGTCACATGCCAATTGTTAAAAAATTACAGGTTGGAAATAATGGCAGCCATCTTGTAATGGTTACCTTGTAAATGTTAGAAAGGGATTGAAATACTAGGCATATGGGGTACTTTCATATTCAGGAGAAGCAAAAGAATATATTTAGGGGTATTTTGCACTATTAGTAATGAACTAATGGTATACAAATCTTGACAGGAAAATGTAAGCAAAATGTTGTTTTTTTTAAATTTATTTCCTATTTTTTTCTATTTTAATCAAATTAAGCAATGAGGTATTTATATAATTGTGGTATCAAAACAAAGCCCTACTTAAAAACAGTATATAATTTGTGTGGGTGTATTAAAGGAATTAAAGAGAAAATATGACTGAACATAGATGTAGTCAAAAAAGTCAAAATTGCTCCCGTCTTTAAGTGAAATCCACCTCAGATTTCCCGGTCCTTAAGGGGTTAAAGGGTTGCTTTGCATTTCTTTGAATCTGCTGTATCTATGTAGTACTTCTCAAAGTTAAGCTCTACTTTTTCAACCATTCAAGAGCTTCAGCATTGCAGAGTAATCTTGCTAACCCGCAATATATGGTGAAATACCACTGAAATCAATACAAATTGCATGCATGTAAATGAACGCACTGTCTGACCAAAATACGCAGAAAGATGTTACCCAACTACATGCACTCCATTTTCAGCAGCGTGACATTGTGATACCTGTTTCATGCCTTTTCATGTTTTGGAATTGTTACAGTTCAGTCACCAGTGTGAACTAGGCCTTAAAGTTTAGATAATTTTATCTCTTTAAGTAGGGATGGGCGAAAAATTTTGTCTCAAACTGAAATCAGTGAATAATGGCACTTCCCTCTTTGTGAATAATTTCCTGTGAAAAGTGCCAATTTTCTGCTTTTTTTGCCTAGCTCATGCCATTGAAATCAATGGGAACATTGAATTTACACAAAATACATAGCAAATATTATTTTATTTCCCAAAGGCATAGTATAAATGGGGCATGAGGGTACCTGTGCTGGTGGGGTGCAGGGAAAGAATCATTTGAATAAGGGATTGGGGTCAGTTAATAAAAAAATTAATCCTAAATACAATTCAAAAAACCCCTTAAGACATTGTATAAAAGGGGTCTGAGGAGGGTGCCTGTGTTGGTGGTGGAGTCTGGTGAATGAATCAGTTGAACAGGGAATTTGTTGGGGGGGGTTCTTGACTGGTATTGGGGGGACAGTTACTATAAAAATAACTAAATAATATAAAATAAGACATTTGTATGTTAAGTGATAGAGACAGGAACCCCCTGACATAAGCTGATACTGGGATGAACTGATACATGACTTGATATAGTATTTTGTAGAGCATGATTTGTTAGATTTGTTGTTAGAGGCCCAAGACCTGAATAATCATTGATTTGTAGGACTTAGACTTATTAGAGGCACAAGCCCTGAAGAAACATTGATTTGTAGGACTTAAGCTTGTTAGAAACAACTCCCCAAAAATTGTTGATCATTTAATTTTATTTTTTTTCAGAGCACAAGGCCTGAGAAAAAAAATGCCCTACTGGCCTAGTGCCAACAGGTCATGTTAGCCAGTGGCCAATGGCCATTGTCAAATATCCTCCCGAGTCCATAACTGAGGAATTTGCAACTGTTTTTCTTGCTGCTGCTGCGTTGTATAAGCAGGAGGATGATTAGGCTGCTGAAAGGGAATGAGATCAACAATAGCAGTAGCATGGGTGATGAATGATGAAGGTTCCACTTGCCTCGACTAGCTTCAGTGATGAGCCTGAGATAGTAGCAGCACAATAAGTAGCCCCCAGTTTATGTGGAGAAAAAAAGAAGTTGGCCAATAATTCTTCTCCACCTGCCCCTCCTCCAAAATCATGGATGTGTTGTTATTAGAATATAAATTTTTCCCACAAGAGCAGGAACTGTGCCTCTCATCAGCAACTGTAATGTGCACAGTGTACGAGGTAAATAACATCTGGGGGCACAACTGTATCCAAACATCATGACACCAGAACCTAAGTATTGCCTTTGTCACTATACCCCTTGTCCAGAACCCACTAAGGACACATGACAACTTGCTGACAGTTTAATAGTAGTGATGAGCGAGCACCCCAATGCTCGGGTGTTCGGGTGCTCTGACCGAGCACCCCCTGAGGCTCAAGTGCTCGGCCGAGCACCCGAGCCCCATTGAAGTCAATGGGAGGACTCAAGCATTACACCAGGCACCCCCTACTCTGATGAGGGGAGGGTGCCTGGTCCATAGGAAAATGGAAGAAAATGATGGAAACACCACAGAAATGGTTCAGGGACAGCATAGGGAGGATGTCTGGATGCATCTTGGACTCCAGCATCGCTGCTGGGAACGATCTTTCGCCCGTAGTACGCCATTTTTACAGACTGATCGTAAAACACACAAAAAGGAAAATAAAAACGACTTTAGGCGAAAAATTGTTACCAAACAGTATTTGCTGTATATTTACTTGTATATCATCTGCAAATTCTCCCAAAAATTTCCTTGATTTTCAGAACTGAGGCCATGATTAAGAGGGAAACGTGCGCAGAGACAAATTCTCCCAAAAATTTCCTTGATTTTCAGAACTGAGGCCATGATTAAGAGGGAAACGTGCGCAGAGGCAAATTCTCCCAAAAATTTCCTTGATTTTCAGAACTGAGGCCATGATTAAGAGGGAAACGTGCGCAGAGGCAAATTCTCCCAAAAATTTCCTTGATTTTCAGAACTGAGGCCATGATTAAGAGGGAAACGTGCGCTGAGCTGACCATCTAAAACATTATGGGTGAGGGTCTGCTGCAGAGCTGACCATCCTAAACATTATATGCGAAGGCCCGCTAGTGAGCTGACGCTATAAAACATTATATGAGAGGGCCAGCTAGAGAGCTGACCCAATAAAACATTATATGAGAAGGCCCGCTGGTGAGCTGACCTATATAAAAATTGTCAAACAGGGCCCGCTGGTGAGCTGGCCCTATATAAAAATTATATCACAGGGCCCGCTGGTGAGCTGGCCCTATATAAAAATTATATCACAGGGCCCGCTGGTGAGCTGGCCCTATATAAAAATTATATCCCAGGGCATATGGAAGAGGAGGAGGAGGATGAGAAGATTAAGAGTCAACCATATACCCGTTTTTTGGGTGGAAGGGGTGAATGGGAATACAGAGTATTCCCATCATTGTAAATAACATATATAAAGTGAGTTTATGTTCCCCCGGGGCTTTCCTCCAGTGGAGTGGAGAAGTCAGGGGAAATCCAGGCCTTGTTCATTTTTATAAGTGTCAACCTATCAGCATTGTCGGTGGAAAGGCAGATACGCTTATATGTTATGATGCCACCAGCAGCACTAAATACCCGCTCAGACAGAACGCTGGCGGCAGGGCAGGCCAGCACCTCCAAGGCGTAGAGTGCCAGTTCATACCACGTGTCCAGCTTGGACACCCAGTAGTTGTAAGGCAAAGAGGGATCATTGAGGACGCTGACACGGTCTGCTACGTACTCCTTCACCATCTTCCAAAACTTTTCCCTCCTTGTGACACTAGGCTGCGCATCAGGGTGAGGGTGCTGGCGGGGTGTCATGAAGGTGTCCCACGCCTTGGAGAGTGTTGCCCTGCCTTTCTCGGAACTGCTGTGTGCTCCCCTTTTCTCCCCTTCTCTGTTGGCCAAGGTAGCACGTACTCTGCCGCCAGCGTTGTCAGATGGAAAATTTTGGAGCAATTTTTCGACAAGAACCTTCTGGTATTGCACCATTTTGCTTGTCCTCTCCACCGGAGGAATGAGAGATGAGAAATTCTCTTTGTAGCGGGGGTCCAGAAGGGTGAACACCCAGTAATCCGTGTTGTTTAAAATGCGTATAACGCGTGGGTCACGGGAAAGGCAGCCTAACATAAAGTCAGCCATGTGTGCCAGAGTACCAACAGTCAAGATTTCGCTGTCCTCACCAGGAGGATGACTCTCAATATCCTCATCCTCTTCCTCCTCTTCTGCCCACCCACGCTGAAGAGATGGAACTAAAGTTCCATGGCTACCCTCTGTAGCGGAGGCAACCGTGTCTTCCTCCTCCTCCTCCTCCTCCTCCGCCTCCTCCAATTGTCGCTGAGAAGACGAAGTGAGGGTGCTCTGGCTATCACCTTGTGTAAGCTCTTCCTCCCCCATTTCCACCTCTTCCACATGCAAAGCGTCGGTTTTAATTGTGAGCAGCGAGCGTTTCAGTAGACACAGAAGTGGGATGGTTACACTGATAATAGCGTTATCGCCGCTCACCATCTGTGTCGATTCCTCAAAATTGCGTAAAACCTCGCAGAGGTCTGACATCCATTCCCACTCCTCACTTCTGATTACAGGAAGTTGAACGGAGAGGCGACGACCGTGTAACAGCTGGTACTCCACTACTGCCCTCTGCTGCTCACAAAGCCGGGCCAACATGTGGAAGGTGGAGTTCCAGCGCGTGCTCACGTCACACAGCAGCCGGTGAGCTGGCAATTGTAAGCGCTGCTGCAGCTTCAACAGGCCGGCCGAAGCTGTAGATGACTTACGGAAATGTGCACACACGCGGCGCACCTTGGTCAAGAGATCATGCACATTGGGGTAGGTTTTTAGAAATCGCTGAACCACTAAATTAAATACATGCGCTAGGCATGGTACGTGTGTGAGCTTGCCGAGCTCCAAAGCCGCCACCAAGTTACGCCCATTATCACACACAACCATGCCTGGTTGCAGGTTGAGTGGCGAGAGCCACTGCTCGGTCTGGTGACTAATCCCCTGCAACAGCTCTGAGGCAGTGTGCTGTTTGTCCCCAAGGCAGATCAGCTTCAGCACGGCCTGTTGACGCTTCCCCACTGCAGTGCTACACTGCTTCCAGCTACTGGCTGATGGGGGAGTGGCGCTGCGTGTAGAGAATTCGGAGGTGGAAACGGAGGAGGAGGAGCCAATAACGTAGGTGCTGGCGGAAACCCTGATGGAGGTAGGGCCCGCAATCCTCGGCGTGGGTAGCACCCGTGCCATCCCAGGGTCCGAGTCGCTCCCAGCCTCCACGACATTCACCCAGTGTGCCGTCAGGGAAATGTAGCGTCCCTGGCCACAAGCACTTGTCCATGTGTCAGTCGTTAAGTGGACCTTCCCAGTAACTGCGTTGGTCAGGGCACGGGTGATGTTACGGGACACATGGTGGTGTAATGCGGGGATGGCACACCGGGAAAAGTAGTGGCGGCTGGGGACCGCGTACCGAGGGACAGCTGCTGCCATCAGGCTGCGGAAGGACTCAGTGTCCACAAGCCTAAATGGCAGCATTTCGATGGCCAGTAATTTTGAAAGGTGTGAGGTTAGTGCTATGGCCTGTGGGTGGGTGGCTGGGTACTTTCTCTTGCGCTCAAATGCCTGGGGTAACGACATTTGGACGCTGTGCTGGGACAGGGAAGTGGATGTGGTCGCTGATGGTGCTTCAGATGGTACAGGTGTAGGGCGGGAGGTATGCGGGCCTGCGCCTTCGACAGGCGATTGGCCGGCACCGAAAACAGGGGAAGAGGAGGCAGTGGTGTGGCCTGCAGACACAGATGGGCGATCCAGGCGTTCCTCCCACTTACTACGGTGCTTGGATGCCATGTGTCGGATCATGCTGGTGGTGGTGAGGTTTCTAGTGTTCATGCCTCGGCTCATTCTGGTGTGGCACAGGTTGCAAACTACAATTCTTTTGTCGTCCGCACTTTCCTTAAAAAAACGCCATACCGCGGAACACCTACCCTTTGGCAAGGGAGATTTACGCAAGGGGGTGCTCCGTGGAACATTTGCGGGCCGGTTTGGTGCGGTCCGCCTTCTTTCTGTAGCCACACCACTGCCTCTTCCAGCCTGTTGCGGTGCTGCAGATGGCTCACCCTCAGGACTGCTGTCATCGCTCGGCTCTACACCTTCCCAGGTGGGGTCAGTCACCTCATCGTCCACCAAGTCCTCCTCCACTTCCTCACTCTGATCATCCTCCTCAAGTCTTGATCCCACCACATACTCAGTCATTGACAACTGTATAACATTCTCCTCAACAAGGTCTTGAGACGGAAATAGTGGTTGATTTAATGGCAACTGTGTCTCATCATCATCATCATCATCCACTACTTCCTTTGACCTTAAATGCCGTTCACATCTGTCATCTTCTTGTGATTGGGTAGCCTCTAGAGGTTGTGAATCAGGGCACAAGATGTCATGTTCCTCTGCAAGCGTGCTTGGAGAGAGGGTCAAATGAAGGATTGGTGATGAGACGAGCTCCTCACTATATCCCAGTGTGGGATCACTTCTTTGACCAGACCGTGTATGGTGGGAGGAAGGATGATCAGAGTGAGGATTATTTTGACCAGACTCTTGGCTACTGAGAGTGGACTTGGTGGAAGACAGGGTGGTGCTTAACCGACTGGAAGCAGTATCAGCTGTCATCCAACCGACCACCTGTTCGCAGTGGTCGGACCTCGAGAGTGATGTCCTGCGACGCCCTGTAAAATTACACATGAAGCTAGGTATGGTGGATGTCTTTCTTTCTTGTGCTCTGGCACCAGGCACAGTTTCTCCGCGTCCTGACCCGCGCCCTGAACTATCAGGATCACGTCCACTTCCCCGTCCCTTTTTACCCGCCTTCTTCATCTTACACGGAATATGTGACTTTAATATTTTAGTTTGAAAACTTAACAGTATTTCTTACTATTCTGCAACTGTGCAGAGTACACAGAATAGGCTGCTAAACGGCGGTGACACACACTGAATGGAATATGTGACTTTAATATTTGAGTTTGAAAACTTAACAGTATTTCTTCCTATTCTGCAACTGTGCAGAGTACACAGAATAGGCTGCTAAACGGCGGTGACACACACTGAATGGAATATGTGACTTTAATATTTGAGTTTGAAAACTTAACAGTATTTCTTACTATTCTGCAACTCTGCAGAGTACACAGAATAGGCTGCTAAACGGCGGTGACACACACTGAATGGAATATGTGACTTTAATATTTGAGTTTGAAAACTTAACAGTATTTCTTACTATTCTGCAACTCTGCAGAGTACACAGAATAGGCTGCTAAACGGCGGTGAAACACACTGAATGGAATATGTGACTTTAATATTTGAGTTTGAAAACTTAACAGTATTTCTTACTATTCTGCAACTCTGCAGAGTACACAGAATAGGCTGCTAAATGGCGGTGACACACACTGAATGGAATATGTGACTTTAATATTTGAGTTTGAAAACTTAACAGTATTTCTAACTATTCTGCAACTGTGCAGAGTACACAGAATAGGCTGCTAAACGGCGGTGACACACACTGAATGGAATATGTGACTTTAATATTTGAGTTTGAAAACTTAACAGTATTTCTTACTATTCTGCAACTGTGCAGAGTACACAGAATAGGCTGCTAAACGGCGGTGACACACACTGAATGGAATATGTGACTTTAATATTTGAGTTTGAAAACTTAACAGTATTTCTTACTATTCTGCAACTGTGCAGAGTACACAGAATAGGCTGCTAAACGGCAGTGACACACACTGAATGGAATATGTGACTTTAATATTTGAGTTTGAAAACTTAACAGTATTTCTTACTATTCTGCAACTGTGCAGAGTACACAGAATAGGCTGCTAAACGGCAGTGATACACACTGAATGGAATATGTGACTTTAATATTTGAGTTTGAAAACTTAACAGTATTTCTTACTATTCTGCAACTGTGCAGAGTACACAGAATAGGCTGCTAAACGGCGGTGAAACACACTGAATGGAATATGTGACTTTAATATTTGAGTTTGAAAACTTAACAGTATTTCTTACTATTCTGCAACTCTGCAGAGTACACAGAATAGGCTGCTAAACGGCGGTGACACACACTTAATGGAATATGTGACTTTAATATTTGAGTTTGAAAACTTAACAGTATTTCTTACTATTCTGCAACTGTGCAGAGTACACAGAATAGGCTGCTAAACGGCGGTGATACACACTGAATGGAATATGTGACTTTAATATTTGAGTTTGAAAACTTAACAGTATTTATTACTATTCTGCAACTGTGCAGAGTACACAGAATAGGCTGCTAAACGGCGGTGACACACACTGAATGGAATATGTGACTTTAATATTTGAGTTTGAAAACTTAACAGTATTTATTACTATTCTGCAACTGTGCAGAGTACACAGAATAGGCTGCTAAACGGCAGTGATACACACTGAATGGAATATGTGACTTTAATATTTGAGTTTGAAAACTTAACAGTATTTATTACTATTCTGCAACTGTGCAGAGTACACAGAATAGGCTGCTATACGGCGGTGACACACACTGAATGGAATATGTGACTTTAATATTTGAGTTTGAAAACTTAACAGTATTTCTTACTATTCTGCAACTCTGCAGAGTACACAGAATAGGCTGCTAAACGGCGGTGACACACACTGAATGGAATATGTGACTTTAATATTTGAGTTTGAAAACTTAACAGTATTTCTTACTATTCTGCAACTCTGCAGAGTACACAGAATAGGCTGCTAAACGGCGGTGACACACACTGAATGGAATATGTGACTTTAATATTTGAGTTTGAAAACTTAACAGTATTTCTTACTATTCTGCAACTGTGCAGAGTACACAGAATAGGCTGCTAAACGGCGGTGATACACACTGAATGGAATATGTGACTTTAATATTTGAGTTTGAAAACTTAACAGTATTTCTTACTATTCTGCAACTGTGCAGAGTACACAGAATAGGCTGCTAAACGGCGGTGACACACACTGAATGGAATATGTGACTTTAATATTTGAGTTTGAAAACTTAACAGTATTTCTAACTATTCTGCAACTGTGCAGAGTACACAGAATAGGCTGCTAAACGGCGGTGACACACACTGAATGGAATATGTGACTTTAATATTTGAGTTTGAAAACTTAACAGTATTTCTTACTATTCTGCAACTGTGCAGAGTACACAGAATAGGCTGCTAAACGGCGGTGACACACACTGAATGGAATATGTGACTTTAATATTTGAGTTTGAAAACTTAACAGTATTTCTTACTATTCTGCAACTGTGCAGAGTACACAGAATAGGCTGCTAAACGGCAGTGACACACACTGAATGGAATATGTGACTTTAATATTTGAGTTTGAAAACTTAACAGTATTTCTTACTATTCTGCAACTGTGCAGAGTACACAGAATAGGCTGCTAAACGGCAGTGATACACACTGAATGGAATATGTGACTTTAATATTTGAGTTTGAAAACTTAACAGTATTTCTTACTATTCTGCAACTGTGCAGAGTACACAGAATAGGCTGCTAAACGGCGGTGAAACACACTGAATGGAATATGTGACTTTAATATTTGAGTTTGAAAACTTAACAGTATTTCTTACTATTCTGCAACTCTGCAGAGTACACAGAATAGGCTGCTAAACGGCGGTGACACACACTTAATGGAATATGTGACTTTAATATTTGAGTTTGAAAACTTAACAGTATTTCTTACTATTCTGCAACTGTGCAGAGTACACAGAATAGGCTGCTAAACGGCGGTGATACACACTGAATGGAATATGTGACTTTAATATTTGAGTTTGAAAACTTAACAGTATTTATTACTATTCTGCAACTGTGCAGAGTACACAGAATAGGCTGCTAAACGGCGGTGACACACACTGAATGGAATATGTGACTTTAATATTTGAGTTTGAAAACTTAACAGTATTTATTACTATTCTGCAACTGTGCAGAGTACACAGAATAGGCTGCTAAACGGCAGTGATACACACTGAATGGAATACGTGACTTTAATATTTGAGTTTGAAAACTTAACAGTATTTATTACTATTCTGCAACTGTGCAGAGTACACAGAATAGGCTGCTATACGGCGGTGACACACACTGAATGGAATATGTGACTTTAATATTTGAGTTTGAAAACTTAACAGTATTTCTTACTATTCTGCAACTCTGCAGAGTACACAGAATAGGCTGCTAAACGGCGGTGACACACACTGAATGGAATATGTGACTTTAATATTTGAGTTTGAAAACTTAACAGTATTTCTTACTATTCTGCAACTCTGCAGAGTACACAGAATAGGCTGCTAAACGGCGGTGACACACACTGAATGGAATATGTGACTTTAATATTTGAGTTTGAAAACTTAACAGTATTTCTTACTATTCTGCAACTGTGCAGAGTACACAGAATAGGCTGCTAAACGGCGGTGATACACACTGAATGGAATATGTGACTTTAATATTTGAGTTTGAAAACTTAACAGTATTTCTTACTATTCTGCAACTGTGCAGAGTACACAGAATAGGCTGCTAAACGGCGGTGACACACACTGAATGGAATATGTGACTTTAATATTTGAGTTTGAAAACTTAACAGTATTTCTTACTATTCTGCAACTCTGCAGAGTACACAGAATAGGCTGCTAAACGGCAGTGATACACACTGAATGGAATATGTGACTTTAATATTTGAGTTTGAAAACTTAACAGTATTTCTTACTATTCTGCAACTCTGCAGAGTACACAGAATAGGCTGCTAAACGGCGGTGAAACACACTGAATGGAATATGTGACTTTAATATTTGAGTTTGAAAACTTAACAGTATTTCTTACTATTCTGCAACTCTGCAGAGTACACAGAATAGGCTGCTAAACGGCGGTGACACACACTTAATGGAATATGTGACTTTAATATTTGAGTTTGAAAATTTAACAGTATTTCTTACTATTCTGCAACTGTGCAGAGTACACAGAATAGGCTGCTAAACGGCGGTGATACACACTGAATGGAATATGTGACTTTAATATTTGAGTTTGAAAACTTAACAGTATTTCTTACTATTCTGCAACTGTGCAGAGTACACAGAATAGGCTGCTAAACGGCGGTGACACACACTGAATGGAATATGTGACTTTAATATTTGAGTTTGAAAACTTAACAGTATTTCTTACTATTCTGCAACTGTGCAGAGTACACAGAATAGGCTGCTAAACGGCAGTGATACACACTGAATGGAATATGTGACTTTAATATTTGAGTTTGAAAACTTAACAGTATTTATTACTATTCTGCAACTGTGCAGAGTACACAGAATAGGCTGCTATACGGCGGTGACACACACTGAATGGAATATGTGACTTTAATATTTGAGTTTGAAAACTTAACAGTATTTCTTACTATTCTGCAAATCTGCAGAGTACACAGAATAGGCTGCTAAACGGCGGTGACACACACTGAATGGAATATGTGACTTTAATATTTGAGTTTGAAAACTTAACAGTATTTCTTACTATTCTGCAACTGTGCAGAGTACACAGAATAGGCTGCTAAACGGCGGTGATACACACTGAATGGAATATGTGACTTTAATATTTGAGTTTGAAAACTTAACAGTATTTCTTCCTATTCTGCAACTGTGCAGAGTACACAGAATAGGCTGCTAAACGGCGGTGACACACACTGAATGGAATATGTGACTTTAATATTTGAGTTTGAAAACTTAACAGTATTTCTTACTATTCTGCAACTGTGCAGAGTACACAGAATAGGCTGCTAAACGGCGGTGACACACACTGAATGGAATATGTGACTTTAATATTTGAGTTTGAAAACTTAACAGTATTTCTTACTATTCTGCAACTGTGCAGAGTACACAGAATAGGCTGCTAAACGGCGGTGACACACACTGAATGGAATATGTGACTTTAATATTTGAGTTTGAAAACTTAACAGTATTTCTTACTATTCTGCAACTGTGCAGAGTACACAGAATAGGCTGCTAAACGGCGGTGACACACACTGAATGGAATATGTGACTTTAATATTTGAGTTTGAAAACTTAACAGTATTTCTTACTATTCTGCAACTCTGCACACTACACAGAATGTGCTGCTAAACTGCGGCGAAGCACACTGAATGGAATATGTGACTTTGATATTTTAGTTTGAAGACTTAACAGTATTTCTTCCTATTCTGCAAGTCTGCACAGTACACAGAATGTGCTGCTAAACTGCGGCGAAGCACACTGAATGGAATATGTGACTTTGATATTTTAGTTTGAAGACTTAACAGTATTTCTTCCTATTCTGCAACTCTGCACAGTACACAGAATGTGCTGCTAAACTGCGGCGACGCACACTGAATGAAATATGTGACTTTGATATTTTAGTTTGAAGACTTAACAGAATGTGCTCTAATCTGCAACTTTGCACACTAAACAGAATGTGCTCTAATCTGCAACTTTGCACACTAAACAGAATGTGCTCTAATCTGCAACTTTGCACACTAAACAGAATGTGTTCTAATCTGCAACTCTGCACACTAAACAGAATGTGCTCTAATCTGCAACTTTGCACACTAAACAGAATATTTTTTTTTTTTTTTTTTTTTTTTTTCCCCCCACACAAAATAACCTGCTGCCCCCACACACAGTAGTCCTAAAAAGGACTTTTGGTTCTTTTTTTTCACAAGTTTGTTTTTTTTCCTCCCTACACTGCCTTTCCCTTCCTATCCTCAGCTCTCACTGGCTAAGACTGAGCCGAACTCGATGGTCAGGTGCTATACAGCACCTGACCACGGGTTCTGGCCAGCCAATCAGTGTAATGCCAGCAGCCAACATGGCTGCTGGCATTACACCGATGTCAGAGCCTCCCTGCACGTTTATTGGCTGCGCAGCAGCCGCAAAACGTGCGGGGAGGAGACCCCGAACATGGCGGGCGAGCACATGCGGTACTCGTACGAGTACCGCCATGTGCCGAGCAGAGCGATGCTCGAGCCGATCCGAGCATCGGCCGAGCATGCTCGCTCAACACTATTTAATAGTAATGATGACCCCCCTCTGCCAGCATCTTAGCATATTCTGAGGGATGGAATCTCCTCAGATGCAGCTGGATGCCCTGCTTGTGATTCTCCTTCACCACACTGCCATGTGCAATGGTTGGACACGAACTGTCACATCCTAACATCTACAGAGTGGTTATCATTTCTCAGGGGAGGTAACGATGAATGGGGTGGATTGACAGAAGATGTTACCCTAAGAGGAAGAAGGAGATGGATAGCTTTCAGTCTGCCTGGGTTCCTCTACTTTTCCTCTTCTTTGATCTTTGCCTCGCATCTTGTTGCCATTCTGGAGAGTCAGGGGGTACAGCAACAGCGGTGCTCGATTTCTGTGGTGGGTGTTTGGTTTTAACATGTTTGACATAAATGTCATGGTATCTGTTATTAGGGAGGTTGTGCCAAGGTGTGTTTTCTCCTTTCCTCTTCTCACTGACTTGCCTCAAATTGTGCACAGTGCAACTGGGGATGACTGCACTGTGCCTGCCCCAAAACAAAACTAGTCCCACACCCATGACTTCAGGGGATAGGGAACAGATGGAGAAGAATGTTCTCTTTCTTCTTCTTCTCCACATTCCCCTTCACTGTCTGGGGCAGTGGATGATGACAAACTTCATTCACCAGAATTCTAAGTCCCCCCAAGTAATAATACTACCTTGATGTCAGAGGTCCAGCATCTATCTAGCTGGAGAGGTGGCGTTACACGTATTAGTGACTACTCCAGCTAGATGCTGATAGTTTTGGGGGCGAGGTTACCCTAGAGCATATTCAATGCCTCCCAGTCAATGGGAGCATGGGAACTTATTTGAACAGGGAAGGCGATATAAAAGCCATTCCTTGTTCATTTTTCCCTCATCATGGATCAAACAAAGGCCCAAGCAAGATAGGAGGAGTTCTGTATTACAAGTTGCAGACGGGACAGTGGTGGTGGGCTAGCAGGTTTTTGTATTATTTAACTTTTTTTTAAGGTACAGGTGCTAGAGGACCAGGGCAGTGAGAACACCAAGGTAAGTGCATTACTTGGTCTCAGTGTGTGTAATCTTGTGATTATACATGTGAATGAATGAACGAACCAATGAAAAGAATGAATGTACACGAAAATATTGAGTGTGTCGTTCATTATTAAATTGTTGTCATTTGTTTCCTAATTAAATTTGAATGGCATGAGACATGTAATATGCATTACATTTTGCATATGTTTCTAAAGTCTACACCCCCAATGCTAAGCTTTTATTGTCTTTTATAGTCAAATGACTATTATTGGAGCGTGTGGACAACCCGTACATATTATGAACTGTTTTGTTCAGCAAACTCAGCAGTTTCAAAATATACTATTGTTTTGTGGATATCCCTTAACATATGTTATATATTTTTATAAAAGTACTCAAAAGTCCACCCGACCTGCACATATTAAAGGTGGGAAACCCACTCTTTCAAACAAGGGTAAGCCAACATTGTAGGTACAATAGGAGGAACTGAGATCTGAGCTCTTCAAGAGCTCCTCTCCCCGTCCTATAATGTGATATAATGTTGGGAGATTGCAACCTCACAATTTACAAGTGTACATCCATTTGGAGCAGGGCTGATGATATCTAGGCTATATTTAATGCAAATAATTGATGTCATCCTTCTAGTGCATGATGAGGGATTAGCACAAAGGACTAAGGACTTCCCTAAAAGTGAGCCTCAGTCCCTGGTAGTAACACCTTTGCTGCAGGAATACAAATTACATGCACCTCCCTATTGTTATCAGTTTTAGAACATCTGCTGAGAAAGTGCATCTCCATGCCCATAGCAGTAAAATGGTCGAAGGATTAACTCACTGTCTGCCAGGTGATTGTGCAATGCTTCAGGTGACACTAAAAGGGTTAAGATATGTGAAGGTTAACTTTATTTATACATGGGAAAAGGATTCGGAAAGCACATTATTTACTAAATGTATTTTGAGCAACAGCCAAAAAGATTTTTATATTATTAGGTAAACACATGAATGCAACTTTTTATGCAAGGTCATGCAGGACTACATACGCAAGCAGTTCATTTGAGGGAAGCTAAACCAGGCTCTGTGTTATTTGTGTTAACTTTTATTCTTTGTTAATCCCTTCAGTTCCAGACTATTGTGGAAAATTTTGTACCCTGGATGCATTTTACCATATTTAATATCCATCTTTTTAATTATGATTTCCATAGATGGGATATCAGCAATAATGTGACCGGCATCCCCAGACACTTTCAGGGAAACTTGGGTTATCCTGTGGTAGGGGTAGAGTTCAAATATCTCCTTTTCAATACTGAACACGTATAAAAAATGCCTTCTGCACTGATACACGGGAACCATTTCAAGCCAGTAACAACCACTGTAGGCCTGAAGAAGCAATTTTTAATGTGTGCAAATTTAAAGGGATAGTTATACTTCGTTTTAACTTTATTTTATTTTGTAGGCATTAAAAAAACATGAAGAATGATATAAGTCTTATCTCTCAAACCTTTATGGTTTAAGAGATATTCACAAGCAAAGTTTCCCCTCCCGCCCCTTTTACCTAGTGTAAGCCATCTCTTCTCAGATGTGGAATGCAGTCCATAGACCAGACAGATAACTGAAGGGGACAATCTTCTTCCTATGAAAACAATGAAGGCCCTGCCCCCCTTGACAAGCTTTTCAGGTTTTACCCTTATCTTAATTGAAGATTGTCCCTCTCTGCAGTCTACCTGGGCACCTCCCTTCTGATCTGGCTGAACAGTGTTATATCAGAAAAAGCGGCGGGAGGGGGACACTTTGTCATTGAATTTCTCTTGAACTACAACTCTGACAGAACTGAAATAACACTCTCCAACGTCAAAATACTATGATGACTAATTAGAGCTGCTTTTATTATGAAACATTACTATCCCTTTAAAGAGTTGATCAGCCTGATGCTTCTCAGTGCAGTCTCCACTATTTATTGCCACTACTGATTTTCCAGCACCTTTTTTGGACTACCAATGGCAATTTGACATCAGGAAGAAGATAACCATATTTCTGTTGCTTATAAAAATGTCATTCTGTAGGACTGCAAAAATGACATCACAGAAGCATGACAATGTCGCTTATATGCCTGATCCCAATAGACACTAGGAACACCTTTGTTTTTAATTTACAAAGCAAGAAGCTCTTTAAAGCAGAACTACCACCCCTTAGAAACATGGCCCAAAAAAATGACCCATCTGGCGACTAGCTGCTCAGTAACGCTAGTCGCCTGAATTATTACCGCGTTCATGAGATTTATAGACTGCTCCGGGAATGACAGGCAGACATCTTTCCAGAGTGACTTTTGCGAGCCTGCGTTGTCAGTCCCAGCCACCTCGAAGAGGTGTTGTTAGGAGCCATTTGTCCCCAAAAGGGACTGACAGCACAGGCGTGCAGACATCACTATTGAAAGATATCTGCACAGTTTCCTGCCTGTCATTCCTGAGCGTGGTAATAATTCTGGCGACTACCTCTACTGAGCAGCTAATCACCAGATGGGGATTTTTTTTTGGGCCATGTTTCTAAGGGATGGTAGTTCCACTTTAAGTGCCTAGATCTCACCCATCTTTGCTCCAAGAAAGGCCATGAGTGCCCCATTTGAAAGAGGGGAGTCCCTTCTTTCAAAAGAGGGTACTCATGTGAATTGTAATGGCTTATGACACAACCAACTAACATAATAATACATTATAGGATGGGGGAAGGAAAGAGCTCTTAAAAGGCTCTGATCTTGGGCAACTTGCACATACAACATTGGGGCTACCCTTGTTTGAAATGGGTTGGATCTCCCTGTTTTAAACAAGGCTAACACTTAATATGTGAATTTAATTGTTCTAAATTATCATTGCTTACCCAAAAAAATACAAATAGTGGGAGCGTGAGAGGTGTGTGGGGGGGTGGGTTCCTAAATGGCCCCTGTCCTGCATCCTCTCGCTCTAAAAATATTATAGGGCACCCATTTATGAAAGAGGGCCTCTTTAAACCTTTGAGTGCCAGGGGTTGAGCAATGAATTACTTCACAATGCATTGTGTACCCCTCTGTCACTCAAGTGGTGTCTATGATTAAGCTCTGTGTTTAGCACAAAATGAAAAACTTCTTATTGCAACTGTATTCAGAACTGGGGAACCTGTAGTGAGAGAACACCATTACACAAGTTTGCTTCATTCAACCATTGGTGAGTTATTTTGGAGGATTTTCTAATATACTGGAAAATCTGATGTATAATACGCACCTTTGTATAATACGCAGGTGCAAATTATACCCAACATTTTAGGGGAAAACAAAAGTGCTTATGTATAAAACACAGCCTTGTTTTCCCTGTTTACTAAATTATGTGTTATGGTAATACCTCAAGGTTCTTGCAGGGCAATACAGTAAATCCAATGCACAGAGATCTACTGTATACCTTGAGGTATTACCATTGGCTAAAACTAAAATGTCCTCACAGTGATTTGCTGGAAGCAGGCAGCAGAGGCAACAGAGCCGCCCGCTGTGCAGTGATAGAAGCTGGCTGTACTCCGAAGGGGGAAAGTTAAGCAGAGAGTAGATCTTCTTACATAGTAGAGAGAGAGAGCGAGTGAGGGAGGGAATGAATGGGCAGTAATAAGGTGAAGTAGGGTAAAATTGTACATATTATACACACGATTTTACTTTTATTTATGACTTTGAAACAGCGTTGTACCACTTCTTGTATCTCCAGTGAAGCAATGCATCGAAGACTTGTCTTGCATTCAAGGGTTTAAAATCTCCATTTAAAGGGATAGTAATACTTAAAATGTAAAAACTCAGAACTCATATTCAGTCATTCTCCAGAAAACCCATTGCACCATAGGAAATAAATGGAAATTTTCATTATCTTAAAGGGATAGTAATACTTAAAATGTAAAAAAAATATGTTGTAGGGTTTATCCCCCTGAGTAAAACAAGAGTACTCACACTGCTGTAAGGTGTTTCATTCAAAAGTTATTCATTTTCAAAGTTGAATTTTTTAGGTGCAATATCACAGTGGCCTGAAATTGTACAGTGGCGCTGTTGCTACACCATCTTATGGAGATTTATGGTCCCGGGACCAGAGCTATCCATAGGATCATGTAGCAACAGCGCCACTGTACAACTTCAGGCCACTGTGATATTGCACCTAAAAAATTCAGCTTTGAAAATTAATAACTTTTGAATGACACACCTTTCAGTAGTGGGAGTACTCTTGTTTTACTCAGGGTGATAAACCCTACAACATATTTTTTTTACATTTTAAGTATTACTATCCCTTTAAGATAATGAAAACTTCCATTTATTTTCTATGGTGCAGTGGGTTTTCTGGAGAATGACTTTACTTTCCGTTTATACATAAAGCTGAATATGAGTTCTGTGTCTGATGGGGTTGCCAGCTCATCCTTTCAAAAGAGGACACGCATATGAAAAACACCTGTACCAGGGCTCAAGCATTTAATTATTAGGTTACAATGATCCCCATGTATGAAAACAGCAGGCATTTTCATGTGTTCACTTGTAACCCTTTGGGCCATATGTTCAAAGAGGTAGCGTAATAGCTTTTGTCGTTTGTAAAGACTTTTCAAAGTACAGTGTCGTTGGGCTCATTAATATTTTCAGAGAGTGTCGGTTATGATTGGAAATATGTCGTTTGTCCTGACTGAAATTGTCAAATGTAATGACAAAAAATGTCTTACCTAACGATAAAAATGTCTTTACTAACAACAAAAATTCTCACATTCAGACTTTCCATTCCCTCCACATTTTTCTTAACATACAAATTTTGCCTTTTACAAGACATTTTTTGTCATTGTATACAAAAAATGTTCTTTTCCTCCATACGACACTGGGGTATAGTTTAGCTACGCCCTTTCCACGCCCCCTTGCCTTGGCAATTCTGGAGTTGTGTCTTGCACTACGGACATTGTTCATGCATACAATTATTTACTTTTGCATTTCATATAAACATATTTTGTCGTTGTCCCTTTGAACATAAGACTCTTTGAGTGCCAGATGGGTATCCAATGCGTTGCTTCGCAAGGCGTTGGATACCTCTCTGGATCTCAGAGGGTTAAAGAGATGATCTGGCAACCATAAGATATGCATAGAGATAAGCTATTGCAAAAAATAGCAATATACATGTTGGAATAATGTATACATTATTATATTGATTGGCACTGTACTGTGCAAAAAAGCTGTTTACGTCATCTTGTCAACCTTAGACTACAAAGTATAGGAGACAAAAAAGCCCTGTGTAATTCAGATCAGAAAATAAAACATTTCAGCAAATGGGATTTGTATCGATTTGTATGTCGCTTGCATGACATTAAAGGTATAGATCGGAATCTGTGCACTTCTTCAAAGTCAGCATGGAAATGTCTTCTCCAATGCAATCCTTAGGCCACATGCACAAAACAAAAGAAACAATTCTGGGACAAACAAACTGCACCCTCCCATAGAGAACAAATATGAAAATCTCACTGTTGTAAACTGAACTTTCAAACTCCTTTAACTTTTCAGTGTTAGGGAGGATTCCAAAGCATGGCTTTGCAATGTGTTGGAGATCGAGTCTCTTGCAATTCAATGGTTTAACCCTTTCGGTGCCAGAGGAACATGCAATGCATCGTAAAGAGCATGTTACACACTCTCGTTGCACAGGATGGGTTAAAAAAAAAATAATAATAATAATTTAAAGACACGGTAAACTTTTTATGAAACTAGAGATGTATGTTCAAAAGTAAAACGGAGGCAATCTGGGGCAAACCATTCACACTATATGGGAGAACTAAAGATTCCCATTGATTTAAATGAGGATTTTAAACCCTTGAATGCAAGACAGGTCTCCACCAATGCAAATCAAATGGAATTTAGTTCTGAATGGTTTGCCCCAGATCTCCATTTTACTTTTGAACATCTTTTGAACTTACCGCCCTCTATGGCATAGGACAATGATTCTCAGAAAGGGTGTTGTAGTACTTTAGTGTAAAATTAACACCAGCTTGGCCTGCCACCATTTTACTGTGAAGACTTTAACAAAAATGTTAATGTTGTTTTTCAGATTTATGGAAATTGTTGTGCATTGTATGCTTTTTTCTGTAATTGCAAGATCTAAGAAAAAAAATATATTTATGTGTCTTTCATTTCATCCATGATAAGTAAACTATAAAATGTTAGTGGTGGCCTAAAACTTCCAGACTATGTGTTAGGGTTTACTTGATCATAAAATGATGCTGAACCCTTGTTAAAAGACTTTTCTTGTATGAGTAAAGTTAGAGCTGCTGGAAGTTTTTCATTCAAAAGGTATTAGATCTCATTCTCAATCATATTTGTTAATCTTTGTGTAAATCATTCTAAGAGGGTTCCTGATTTCTGTCAGCCATGCACCAGGGTGTTAGAAAGGCAGTGCCATGCAAAAATCATCTATGGTGATTGGTTGAGGAAGAGGCCGGGGGTGAAGTCAAATGGAATACACGAACATAGCAACTTTCCCTAGGAGGAGCCCCCTGCCTCCTCTGCCAAATGGACACTGCCTTTTGCCTTAGGAGGAGGAGTCAAACACAGTGAAATTTAACACACTTCCACTCACCCAAAACCTTTTGCCTCATCACCAGCATGTCGGGGCTATCCTGTTCTCCTGGTAAAGGGGACGGACCATTGATGGATGCATATTCCCTTTCTCTATGGGGAACAGGATCGCCCCTCCCCTTCTCCATAGTAAACACCATTGCCTCTCCCCTTCACCATGGCGAAAGTTAATGGAAAAAAAAAAAAGAAATCAGACCTTGTAGTGGGGCATCAGAACACCTCCTGATGCCCCCCACCTACTGATAGCACAGCCGATTCAGATGGGAGATCAATAGAGGTGACTCAGGGAAGCAAGAGAACTCCCCTGCTTCCATCTTACCTGAAGTTTATTAACTATACAGTTTCCTGGTATGTGTTTCCTATCCAGTCTGTTTCAAGTTCTGTGCTGTACCCCAATTGTTTATTAACTATACAGTTTCCTGGTATGTGTTTCCTATCCAGTCTGCTTCAAGTTCTGTGCTGTACCCCAATTGTTTATTAACTATACAGTTTCCTGGTATGTACTAATCTACCCTTCACCTGGAACTCCAATCTCATCCAGTCTCCCTCTACAATTTAACCCCTTGTTGTATGTTCTAATCTACATTAGCCGTTTTGACTCCCTGTTCCAGTCTCCATATTGCCTTCCTCCCCCATTCCTCCCCTATATCTCTCTGTGTCTGTTTCTTATCAGAGATTTAATGGTGTCACACCTGAACGCACTCAGAGCTCTCCCATCCCAAAACAATTTGTAATTTGGAAATCCCTCAGTCAGTCAGTCAGTGTTCTTAGGGACTCCAGTTACTATATATTCAGGCCCAGTTAGGGGTGGCATTTGCCTGGGTTGGTATTTGCCAGGGGTAGTAGTTGGCACCTTTATCCAAGTACAGCTTTATCTAAGTACTGAGAGTTAGGCAAGAGAGTTGGACAAAAGATAGACAGCTGCTGCAACCACCTAAAGAAAAGAGGCAAGTAAACAAGCTGAATTCAGAGTGAAGAAACAGTCATTTCCACCAAGCACTGACATTCGCATCCTCTACTGAAACTACTGACCACCTGATGCAAGAAAGCAGGATTTCCAGGTCTGATTTTACAAACTGCTTATTTAACCACTAAACCACTGGGGACAACCAAATCTGACTTTGATTTCTTCTCCAACCACCATTAACCATTACAACATCTACCTCTCCTGATCATCAGTGGACTACTTCATTTAACCCTGCACTGATTCCTACCCTCACCAAGTACTTTGCAGTTCTGCTACTGACTCTCCTCACCATCCCTGGCACCTATACTCTCCGCTCCGTGGATTGACCCTTGATTGCCAAGTCATCTGTACTCTCCTGGATTACTGACTGTTGCAAATCTCTACTGCCCCATTCATTAACCCCACTATGGGCAAATTAGCTCCTTGCTTTGTGATCGCCATTCTCAACTGCATAAGACTCTCCTCCTCCTGTGTCCACATTAAGTGTCACGCCATTCACATTGCACCCTCAATTCTTCACTCACCACTTCTCTGCTCCCATGAACTTTTTTCATTCCTCCGCTCCCTATCACCACCATCTCCTTCTACCCCTGCAAAAAAGCCCCACTGCTTTAAATCTCACTCTCACCTTATGTCCCTGTCCCTTCTCCTCCTACTTGCTGCAGGTGACATTTCACCTAACCCAGGCCCCCCTTCCATTCTCTCTTGTACCACAGAACCCACTCACACGCGCAACACTCACAACCTAATAACCGCACCCCGTCACCTAACCTCCCCCCCCTTTTGTTTTGGTCTCTGGAACGCCCGCTCTGTGTGTAACAAACTAACAGCTGTTCACGATCTGTTCATTTCTCACTCCCTAAACCTCCTTGCCATCACTGAAACTTGGCTCACATCATCAGACACTGCCTCCACTGCCTCACTCTCATATGGAGGCCTTCAATTCACACACACACCGAGGCCTGGCAACAGACAGGGAGGGGGAGTAGGCATCATGCTGCCCCCTAACCATATATTTCAGGTACTCCCCACTGTTCCCTCTCTCTCCTTCCCTACATTTGAAGCTCACACACTTCGCCTCTTCTCTCCCTTCCCCCTGCGTGTCGCTGTCATATACAGGCTACCTGGTCCCACTGCACAATTCCTTGATCACTTCACCTCCTGGCTCTCTCACTTCATGTCCTCTGATGTCCCTACTCTCATCATGGGTGACTTCAACATCCCTATAGATAATCACAACACCCCCCCTGCCCTCAAACTCCTCTCCTTAACAACCTCCTTAGGCTTATTGCAGTGGACCAGCTCTCCCACACACAGTGATGGTCAGTCCCACGACTTGATCTTCACTAACCTCTGCTCGGTCTCCAACTTCTCTAATGTCCCCTTTCCCCTCTCTGACCACCACCTCCTCACCGGTAACCTCATCATACCACGCAAACCCATCACCCCCGCCACAATCAAGCGCATGCGGAGAAATCTGCATACTCTTGACAAGCAACAATTTTCCACCTCCCTGCAGCCTCTTCTCAACCCCATCCTCACACTTACAAAACTACTGCTCTCTACAACAGTACTCTCACTTCAGCCCTTGACATTGCTGCACCTGCAACTCCACGCCACCCACGCACAGCCCCACTACAACCCTGGCACACAAGACTAACGCGATACCTCCAAAGGTGCTCACGCACTGCTGAAAGGCACTGGAGGAAATCGCGCTCCACAGCTGACTTCACACACTACAAATTCATTCTCCATTCATATAGCTCTGCCCTCTCCCTGGCTAAACAGTCATTCTTCTCCTCTCTAATTTCTAATCTTTCCTCCAACCCCAAATGCCTTTTCTCAACCTTCACATCTCTTCTAAACCCACCAACACAAACACCTTCCACTAACTTCTCTGCCCAAGATCTCGCCAACCACTTCAAGAACAAGATTGAATCTATCAGACATGACATTTCATCACTACCACCCCCACCCAGCCAGCCCAGCCCTGTCGCCTCTCCCACATACACACTAAGCTCCTTCCCACCTGTCACTGAGGATGAAGTCTCCCTTCTCCTCACTCGCTCAAACCTAACCACATACCCTCTCGACCCAATCCCATCTCAGCTCACCCAAGAACTCTCCCCTCTACTAACTCCAATCCTTCCTCACTTATTCAACCTCTCTTTGTCAACCGGCACCTTCCCATCCTCTTTCAAACATGCACTAATCACTCCCATCCTAAAAAAACCCTCCCTGGACCCAAACTCACTGTCAAATTACTGGCCATTTTCCCTACTCCAGTTCGCCTCCAAGCTTCTCGAGCGCCTTGCATATAACCGGCTCACTAAATTCCTCTGCTCCCATTCCCTGCTAGATCCCTTGCAATCCGGATTCCGCCCTCATCACTCCACTGAGACTGCCCTCACTAAAGTGGCCAATGACTTGCTCTCAGCCAAGTCAAAAGGCCACTACTCCCTACTCATTCTTTTGGACCTGTCAGCTGCCTTTGACACAGTTGAGCATCCACTCCTCCTCCAAGCCCTCCACTCCCTAGGTCTCTGCGACACTGCACTCTCCTGGTTTTCATCTTATCTCTGCAACCGCTCCTTCAGTGTTTCCTACTCTGGCTCCACTTCCCCACCCCTCCCACTGTCTGTTGGTGTGCCTCAAGGATCAGTACTGGGACCCTTGCTCTTCTCAATCTACACTGCTTCCCTTGGAAAACTAATAAACTCCTTTGGGTTTCACCATCATCTCCATGCTGATGACACCCAAATATATCTTTCCTCCCCAGACCTCTCCCCTTCCCTCTTGTCCTGAGTGTCTGACTGTCTGTCTGCTATGTCTTCCTGGATGTCCTCCCATCAACTCAAACTTAACCTTGGCAAAACTGAACTAATTCTCTTCCCTCCATCTACAACCAGCCTTATCTCAAATATTACCCTCACCGTTAACAACACTTCCATCACACCAACCCCTACAGCACGCTGCCTGGGGGTCATATTTGACTCTGCCCTATCCTTCATTCCTCACATCCAGTCAATCTCCAACTCATGCCGCCTCCACCTCCGCAACATCTCTAGAATCCGACCCTTTCTCACAGAAGACACTACCAAAATTCTAATCCAAACACTCATCATGTCCCGTCTTGACTACTGTAACTCTTTACTAATTGGCCTGCCTCTCACCCGACTAACCCCGCTACAGTCCATAATGAACTCTGCTGCAAGACTAATCTACCTCACTCATCGCTTCTCTAACACCACACCCCTCTGTCACTCCCTACACTGGCTCCCGTTAGCATACAGAGTAAAATTCAAAACTCTGGTGCTAACTTATAGAGCCCTCACTAACACTGCACCCCCCTATATTTCATCTCTCATTTCCAAATATACTCCCGCCCACCATCTTCGCTCTGCACATGACCTTCTGCTCTCCACAGCTCTTTTCACATC
The DNA here is from genome assembly GCA_037306005.1 of Rhinophrynus dorsalis. Lineage (NCBI taxonomy): Eukaryota > Metazoa > Chordata > Amphibia > Anura > Rhinophrynidae > Rhinophrynus > Rhinophrynus dorsalis. The sequence continues at coordinate 649,598,946 of CM074718.1, forward strand.
CTCCCACTCCCGCCTACAGGACTTCACCCGTGAGGCACCTGAGCTGTGGAATTCCCTCCCCCGGCCCATCAGACTCTCCCCCAGCCTTCAAATCTTCAGACGCTCCCTGAAGACTCACCTCTTCAGGGAGGCCTATCAACTGCCTCCATAAACATCATCACCAAGATTCACCCCTTGCACGGACTACTGCACTCAACGGCACTTCTCACTCCCACCCACTGACTGGCAGTTCATGTGGCAGGAGGCACTTAAATGCAATAGCACTTACTCCTTCTGTATCAAACCTACCTTCCTCTAGACTGTAAGCTCTCACGAGCAGGGCCCTCTGATCCTCCTGTTCTCCACATCTGATTGTACTATTTAATACCTCTGTATGTCTATTCCCAATTGTACAGCGCTGCGGAATTAGTTGGCGCTATATAAATAAAGAATAATAATAATAATAATAATCCTCCCTCAGTGTAATCCACCTGGTGAGGGGAATTATGAGCCTGTGAATACAAACCGTTTACTGTAGTTTTCTTTGAAAGTAGGGAGCTTGTCAATGGAAATACAGTAAAGACCTACTTTTCCAGTAAGGCACGGATGGGGAGAGACATATTTCCAATACTGTGGAATACATGTTCTGGAGGCCATGACCATCCATCACCTAAGAGAAGCCCTGGGACAGGAGGAGACCTCAACCAGCAGCAGAGAAAGGAGAAAGGTTTGAGGTGAGGTGGGGAGATGATGGTGTGATGAAACACTGAAGACAAGAAAGCTTTTAGTAGTGGAGACGTCCATCAAATATGAATCATGGTACCTACCACAGTACCACAATGTGTTAGGGACTAGGAACCAGACAGACACAAAAATGTAAAAATGCAAAACACCTTTATTGAAATAACAAAGCAAACAAAGCAAAATCGTGATCCAGAAGCGTACACCAAAAGACCAAAAGCCGTGGTCAGGAACCAAGACAGGTACTCAGCCAAGCCAGGGTCAGGAATATGGAGATCAACAATGTCAGGAACAAGGCCAGGAGTCAGGAACCAGAAGGGACATCAGATGAAGCCAGGTCATGCACAGGAAATCAGCAATGCAGTAGAACACTCTTGTAGCCAGAAGCAAACACAAGGGCAAACTAGGAGTGAGCCAGACTGCTTTAAATACCCTGGGAGGGTTGGCTGATAGCAGTCAGGTGAGCAACACAGAGCGGTCAGCTGATTCAGCTTGATTCAGAAAAGGGAAGGCAGCAGTAATGGATAGCAGAGCACTGGATGAGCTCAGACAACAGAATCAAGCAGCAGAGTTAGAGCAGCTCAGCCAAACCTTGACACAATGCCAGCAAAGATTGAAGAGTCTGGGATACAGTTTTGTTAGTAGGCCTAGGGTCCTGTACCAGCGCATCATAATCCCCCCTGTGGGGCAGGACCAGGTTTATGTAGAAAGCGTGCATGGAAAGTACGGAGGGGGGAAAGGGAATGCACGTCTGCAGCTGGAAACCATGGGCGCTCTTCTGGACCGTACTCCTTCCAATGGACCAAGTATTAAAGGCTCCCTCGGAACCTACGAGAGTCAACTATGGAGCAGACCTTAAACTCCTCATGGCCATCAACGGGCACCGAATAGGGTTGAGGAGTGACCGTAGTGAAACGATTGCATACCAGGGTTTCAGTAGCAAAACATGGTACACATTGTGTATCCGCATAGTGGGAGGGAGGTCTAGGGCATAGGCCACAGGGTTCACACGTCGGAGGATATGGAAAGGCCCCACAAAGCGGGGAGGCAGTTTCTGAGAGACCACTCAGAGGTAGAGATTTCTGGAGGACAACCAGACCCTCTCCCTGACCTGGTAGGTGGTGCTGCGTAGGCATTTACGATTGGCCAGGAACTCCTGGGATTCTTGTGAGTGTCGCATTGACTCTTGGACCTGCACCCACGTGGAACGGAGCAAACAAATCTGGAATCATGGAGGGTTGATACCCATAATTCACAATGAAGGGGGAGAGACAGGTAGAAGCCAACACAGCACTGTTATGAGCAAACGCCTCCCAAGTAGCAGGTCCGGCCAATTATTCTGATGGTCTGAGATGTAGCACTGCAGGAATTGCTCCAAGGCATGATTAACCCTTTCTGTGGCCCCATTCGATTGTGGGTGGTAGGCTGAGGAAAAGGAGAGTTGGATACCTAGTTGCACATAGAAGGCTCTCCAGAATCTTGAGACAAACTGGCTACTGTGGTCAGAAACTATGACTTTGGGAACCCCGTGTAGCTGATAGACCTCCTTGACAAAGACCGTAGCCAACTCTTTAGCGGATGGGAGTTTTTTTAAAGGTATGCGGTAAATCATTTTAGAAAATCGGTCAACAACCATCAGGATGACTGTGTTACCGTTAGACAAAGGAAGGTCGACTATGAAACCCTTGGCAAGGTGTGATCATGGCTTCTCCCCCTTAGGTATGGGTTCGAGAGGTGACAGGATGATTTGGTCTGCACACAGACTGGACAGGAAGTGACAAAAGCAGCAATATCTTTGTTAAGTTCTGGCCACCAGAAAAAATGGGAAACCAACCAGAGAAGCTGGTTCTTACCAGGATGCCCTGCTGACTTTGTGTTTTTATATGTGGAAAGTACCTTTGTATGGAGGTTACTAGGTACAAGAAGGAGTCTCAGCAGGTGCATCTACTTGGGAAGCCCATATTCTCTCCCCGAGGGGAGATGTAATGCTTGTACGTATGGTGGCAAGTACTTGGTACAGAGGGATAATAGGACTAGGAGGGCTCTCCTCCTTAGTGCCCAAGAACTGTCTGGATAGGGCATCAGCCCAGACATTCTTGGTGCCCGGCAGGTACGAGACCACATAATTAAAAAAGTTTATTTTATTGTTTGGCAACTTTTTCTCCCTGAAATATCCAGTTTTTTTATTTTTCACAGCACACCCCTCCTTAGATTTAACACTATCAAAATATAATGGGACTCTGAGACGCCACATAAGGTCTGTCCCCTATAGGACCTTAGGTGCGGGCGTTTTCTGGATGTATGGGATAGGTTCGCAGCAGATGCTGAACCTTACCGCAGTAAAGGCACAGGCCCTCCCTCCTCCTGAAGACCTTTTCCACAAATGAAAGGTGAGTGAACCAAAGCTGCATGGGCTCCATGTCTCCAGAGGACTCGAGACTAGGAGAAGTGGGAGGAGAGGGAGGCACAGGTGGGGATAAAAAGCTTGGGGCTAAATGGATGGGACGCCTCTGCAGGCGCTCCCTAAAGGAAGGTCTCTCACGGATACGGGAGTCAATTAGGATGCAATATAAAATCAAATACTCTTTTAAAGGATGCCACAAACTCAGGGTAATTGTGTATTAAATGTTTCTGAGTCTCCCAAATGGGGTTAGCCAATGCCAAGGCCCTGTCAGAGAGTAAGGGAATTACGAGGCCCATTTTACTCCTATCAGACAAGAAAGCCAGTGGTACCACCTCCAGATAGATACCAACCTGGTTCAGGAAACCTCTGCACTGGGTAAGGTCGCCCCCATATAGTTGGGGAAGCAGGGCAGACGCGATGTCAGGAACAAGCCAGAGGGTCAAAAATCAGAAGGGTCATCAGAGGAAGCCAAGTCATACACTGATAAAAAAAGAGCTCAGTACAATCACAGCGTTCAGCAGCAATCACAAGGACCAAGAGGAAGTGAGCCAAGTTGCTTTAAATACCCTGTGAGGGTTGGCTGATAACAGTCAGGTTAGTAATCAGAGAGTTCAGCTGATTCAGCAACAATGGAGCACAGAGCATGAGATTATCTCAGACAGCAGAGTCAATAGGCAGAGCAGCTCAGCCAAACATTGACATCTACTTTCCAAAAATATATACTTTTGGTGGGAAATTTGTGAAGCACTGGTACACAGCTCCTGTTGAGACATGGCACCAGTGACGCAAGCTGTGAAAATTGAAAGTGTGAAACTGGAAATGCACATGTTCCAATTTGGGTCCATGTAGCTCCCCCAATCCTTGAGAAACCTATACATATGGGGTATTGCCATACTCAGAAGAAGGAGCTGAACACTAAACAATGCATTTTTAAAAATCTTCACCTATCAGGAGCTTGAAATTCACATCAATATTGAAGTCTAAGTGTGAAAAATGCTGACGTTTTTACTTACGTCACGTTTTCGAGGGATTGGTGGTAAAATGGCTGGGTAAAAAATTTGAAAACACACCTAACATTAAATCCTGGGGTGTCTACCTTTCAAAAATATACATTTTTTGTGCAAAATAATAAAGTGGAGCACTGTTACACAGACCCAATTGAGACATTGCACCAGTTAAGCAAGATGTGAAAATTCAATATTTGTTCAAAATTAGGTCCCTTAGCTCCCCCAAACCATGAGAAACCTATGCATATGGGGCATTGCCGTACTCAGACGAAGGAGTCGAGCACTAATCAATGTAGTTTATAAAATCTTCACCTATCATGTGCTTGAAATTCACATCAGCAATGAAACCTAAGTGTGAAAAATGCAGAATTTTTTACTTACATGAGGATTTATGAGAGATTGGTGGTAAAATGGCAGCATAAACATGTGAAAACATACATAAAATGAAAGCCTGGGGTGTCGCTTTCCTAAAATGTACACTTTTGTGGGAAATTTTAATGTGGAGCACTGGTACACATACCGAAATGAGACATGGCACCAGTGACGCAAGCTGTGAAGATTCAAAGTGTGAAACTGGAAATGCGCATGTTCCAATTTGGGCCCCCTATCTCCCCCAAACCATGAGAAACGTATGCATATGGGGTATTGCCATACTCAGAAAAAGAGATGAACACTAAACTATACATTTTTAAAAATCTCCACCTATCTTGTGCTTGATATCAACAGTAATATTGAAATGTAAGTGTGAAAACTGCAAATAAAAACCAAAATATTGCTACAATTTTAGAACATATTTCTGGAAAAATAGCTGAATAAAAAACTCCAAAATTCTTCTGATTATTTCCCTTATGTTGTCTACTTTTCAGAAACATAAACCTTTGTGGGACATTCTTGGGTTCTGGCACCGTCAACAAAGCTATGATACTCACATGCCAATTGTTGAAAAATTACAGGTTGGAAATAATGGTGCCCATCTTGTAATGGTTACCTTGTAAATGTTAGAAAGGGATTGAAATACTAGGCATATGGGGTACTTTCATATTCAGGAGAAGCAAATTAATATGTTTAGGGGTATTTTTTACTATTAGTAATGAACTAATGGTATACAAATCTTGACAGGAAAATGTAAGCAAAATGTTTTTTTTTTATTTCTTTCCTATTTTTTTCTATTTTAATCAAAGATATTCATATAATTGTGGTATCAAAAGAAAGCCCTACTTGTGCTTAAAAAAACAGTATATAATTTATGTGTGGGTGTGTTAAAGGAATAATATGGTTGAACATAGACATAGTCAAAAAAGTCAAAATTGCTCCGGTCTTTAAGTGAAATTCATCTCAGGTTTTCCCGGTCCTTAAGGGGTTAAAGGGTTGCTTTGCATTTCTTTGAATCTGCTGTATCTATGTAGTACTTCTCAAAGTTAATCTCTACTTTTTCACCCATTCAACAGCTTCAGCATTGCACAGTAATCTTTCTAACCCGCAATATATGGTGAAATACCACTGAAATCAATACAAATTGCATGCATGTAAATGAACACACTGTCTGACCAAAATACGCAGAAAGATGTTACCCAACTACATGCACTCCATTTTCAGCAGCGTGACATTGTGATACCTGTTTCATGCCTTTTCATCTTTTGGAATTGTTACAGTTCAGTCACCAGTGTGAACTAGGCCTTAAAGTTTAGATAATGTTATCTCTTTAACCCCTTAACGTCCGGCGGTCCTGGGACATTTCCATCCCATAAGGACCGCATTGAACCACGTGGACGCGCCGGTACACGTGACCTGTTGCGTGTACCGGCGCGTCACTATGGGGCCTGATAGAGAGAGGGGGCACGTTTACCCTAGAGCATGTTCAATGCCTCCCAGTCAATGGGAGCATGGGAACTTATTTGAACAGGGAAGGCGAGATAAAAGCCATTCCTTGTTCATTTTTCCCTCATCATGGATCAAACAAAGGCCCAAGCAGGATACACGGGGTTCTATATTACTAGTTGCAGAGAGAACGGTGGTGGTGGCTAGCAGGTTTTTTTTATTATTGAACTTTTTTTTAAGGTACCGATGCTAGAGGACCAGGGCAGTGAGGACATCAAGGTTAGTGCATTACTTGGTCTCAGTGTGTGTAAGCTTGTGAGTATGCATGTGAATGAATGAACAAACCAATGAAAATAATGAATGTGAACGAAAATATTGAGTGTGTCGTTCATGATTAAATTATTGTCATTTTTTTCCTAATTAAATTTGAATGGCATGAGATATGTAATATGCATTACATTTTGCATTTGTTTCTAAAGTCTACTCCCCCAGTGCTAAGCTTTTATTCCCTCAAATGACTATTATTGGTGCATGTGGACAAACTGTACATATTATACACTGTTTTTTTCAGCAAACTCAGCACTTTCAACATATACTATTGTTTTGTGGATATCCCTTAACATATGTTATATATTTTTATAAAAGTACTCAAAAGTCCACCCGACCTGCACATATTAAAGGTGGGAAACCCACTCTTTCAAACAAGGGTAAGCCAACATTGTAGGTACAATAGGAGGAACTGAGATCTGAGCTCTTCAAGAGCTCCTCTCCCCGTCCTATAATGTGATATAATGTTGGGAGATTGCAACCTCACAATTTACAAGTGTACATCCATTTGGAGCAGGGCTGATGATATCTAGGCTATATTTAATGCAAATAATTGATGTCATCCTTCTAGTGCATGATGAGGGATTAGCACAAAGGACTAAGGACTTCCCTAAAAGTGAGCCTCAGTCCCTGGTAGTAACACCTTTGCTGCAGGAATACAAATTACATGCACCTCCCTATTGTTATCAGTTTTAGAACATCTGCTGAGAAAGTGCATCTCCATGCCTATAGCAGTAAAATGGTCGATGGATTAACTCACTGGCTGTCAGATGATTGTGCAATGCTTCAGGTGACACTAAAAGGGTTAAGATATATGAAGGTTAACTTGATTTATACATGGGAAAAGGACTTGGAAAGCATTTTATTTACCAAAAGTATTTTGAGCAACAGCCAAAAAGATTTTTATATTATTAGGTAAACACATGAATGCAACTTTTTATGCAAGGTCATGCAGGACTACATACGCAAGCAGTTCATTTGAGGGAAGCTAAACCAGGCTCTGTGTTATTTGTGTTAACTTTTATTCTTTGTTAATCCCTTCAGTTCCAGACAATTGTGGAAAATTTTGTACCCCGGAGACTGGATACATTTTACCATATTTAATATCCATCTTTTTAATTATGATTTCTATAGATGGGATATTAGCAATAATGTGACCGGCATCCCCAGACACTTACAGAGAAACTTGGGTTATCCTGCGCTAGGGGTAGAGTTCAAATATCTCCTTTCCAATACTGAACACGTATAAAAAATGCCTTCTGCACTGTTACACTGGAACCATTTCATCCCAGTAACAACCACTGTAGGCCTGAAGAAGCTATTTTTAATGTGTCCAAATTTAAAGGGTTGATCAGCCTGATGCTTCTCAGTGCAGTCTCCACTATTTATCACCACTACTGATTTTCCATCACTATTTTTGGATTACCAATGGCAATTTGACATCAGGAAGAAGGTAATCATATATCTCTTGCTTATAAAAATGTCATTCTGTAGGACTGCATAAATGACATCACAGAAGCATGACAATGTCGCTTATACACCTGATCCCAATAAACACCAGAAACACTTCTTATCATTTTTTTTCAAAGCAGGAGGCTCTTTAAAGCAGAACTACCGCTCCATAGAAACATGGCCCAAAAAAATGACCCATCTGGTGACTAGCTGCTCAGTAGCACTGGTCGCCTGTAATATTACCGCGTTCATGAGATTGATAGAATGACAGGCAGGAAACTGCGCAGACATCCTTCCAGAGTGACGTCTGCACGCCTGCGCTGTCAGTCCCAGCCTGCTCTAAGAGGCGTTGCTAGGAGCCATTCGGCTCCAAAAGGGACTGACAGCGCAGGAATACAGATGTCACTATGGAAAGATGTCTGCGCAGTTTCCTGTCTGTCATTCCTGGAGAAGTCTATAAATCTCACGAGCGCGGTAATAATTCTGGCGAGTAGCTCTACTGAGCAGCTAGTCGCTAGATGGGTCATTTTTTTGGGCCATGTTTCTAAGGGGTGGTAGTTCCACTTTAAGTGCCTAGATCTCACCCATCTTTGCTCCAAGAAAGGTCATGAGTGCCCCCATTTGAAAGAGTCCCTTCTTTCAACAGAGGGTACTCATGTGAATTGTAATGGCTTATGACACAACCAACTAACATAATAATACATTATAGGATGGGGGAAGGAAAGAGCTTTTAAAAGGCTCTGATCTTGGGCAACTTGCACATACAACACTGGGGCTACCCATGTTTGAAATGGGTTGGATCTCCCTCTTTTAAACAAGGCTAACACTTAATATGGGAATTTAATTTTTCTAAACTATCATTGCTTACCCAAAAAAATACAAATAGTGGGAGCGTGAGACATGTGTGTGTGGGGTGGATTCCTAAATAGCCCCTGTCCTGCATCCTCTTGCCCAAAAAATATTATAGGGCACCCATTTATGAAAGAGGGCCTCTTTAAACCTTTGAGTGCCAGGGGTTGAGCAATGAATTACTTCACAATGCATTGTGTACCCCTCTGTCACTCAAAAGGTGTCTATGATTAAGCTCTGTGTTTAGCTCAAAACGAAAAACTTCTTATTGCAACTGTATTCAGGACTGGGGAACCTGTAGTGAGACAGCACCATTACACAAGTTTGCTTCATATGACCATTGGTGAGTTATTTTGGAGGATTTTCTAATATACTGTAAAATCTGATGTATAATACGCACCTGTGTATAATACGCAGGTGCAAATTATACCCAACATTTTAGGGGAAAACAAAAGTGCTTATGTATAAAACAAAGCCTTGTTTTCCCTGTTTACTAAATTATGTGTTATGGTAATACCTCAAATTTCTCGCAGGGCAATACAGTAAATCCAATGCACAGAGATCTACTGTATACCTTGAGGTATTACCATTGGCTAAAACTAAAATGTCCTCACAGGGATTTGCTGGAAGCAGGTAGCAGAGGCAACAGAGCCGCCCACTGTGCAGTGATAGAAGCTGGCTGCACTCCGAAGGGGGAAAGTGAAGCAGAGAGTAGATCTGCTTACATAGTAGAGGGAGGGAGGGAATGAATGGGCAGTAATAAGGTGAAGTGGGGTAAAATTGTACATATTATACACACGATTTTACTTTTATTTAAAGAGTTAAAATCCTGGAGTGGATGAATGGTAAGTTGAATCTTCCCACTTTGTCCTGTGCTTGTGGTTGTAGATCAGCTGAAGTCCCAAGCAGATGAAATGAAGTGCTTGGAAACGGTAATCCTAAAACTCCAGAGTTAGTTCTTTATCTTCAGACAGGCTTTCCAGGCTGTGGTTCTGTTGAAAACTGAAATCTTCCTGTGTCAGATGTAGTCAAGTGTGTCCTTAGTGCAAGCTCAGGCAAACTCAGGAAAAACTCTACAGCTGACTTAGGACGCCCTCACTTGGGAAAGGTGCAATGGGTTTTCCGGAGAATGACTTTACTTTCCATTTGTACATAAAGCTGAGTATGAGTTCTGTGTCTGATAGGGTTACCAGCTCATCCTTTTAAAAGAGGACACGCATATGAAAAACACCTGCACCAGGGCTCAAGCATTTAATTATTAGGTTACAATGATCCCCATGTATGAAAACAGCAGGCATGTGTTCACTTGTAACCCTTTGGGCCATATGTTCAAAGAGGTAGCGTAATAGCTTTTATCGTTTGTAACGACTTTTCAAAGTACAGTGTCGTTGGTCTCATTAATATTTCAGAAAGTGTCGGTTGTGATTGGAAATATGTTGTTTGTCCTGACTTAAATTGTCATATATATCAGCAAAAAATGTCTTACCTAATGATAAAAATGTCTTTACTAACAACACAAATTCTCACATTCAGACTTTCACATTCCCTCCACTTTTTTCTTAACATACAAATTTTGCCTTTTACAAGACATTTTTTGTCATTGTATACAAAAAATGTTCTTTTCCTCCATACGACACTGGGGTATAGTTTAGCTACGCCCTTTCCACGCCCCCTTGCCTTGGTAATTCTGGAGTTGTGTCCTGCACTACGGACATTGTTCATGCATACAATTATTTACTTTTGCATTTCATACAAACATTTTTTGTTGTTGTCCCTTTGAACATAAGGGTCTTTGAGTGTCAGATGGGTATCCAATGCGTTGCTTCGCAAGGCGTTGGATACCTCTCTGGATCTCAGAGGGTTAAAGAGATGATCTGGCAACCATAAGATATGCATAGAGATAAGCTACTGCAACAAATAGCAATATACATGTTGGAATAATATATAAATTATTATTATATTGATTGGTACTGTACTGTGCAAAAAAAGCTGTTTACGTCATCTTGTCAGCCTTAGACTACAAAGTATAGGAGACAAAAAAGCCCTGTGTAATTCAGATCAGAAAATAAAACATTTCAGCAAATGGGATTTGTATCGATTTGTATGTCGCTTGCATGACATTAAAGGTATAGATCGGAATCTGTGCACTTCTTCAAAGTCAGCATGGAAATGTCTTCTCCAATGCGATCCTTAGGCCACATGCACAAAACAAAAGAAACAATTCTGGGATAAACAAACTGCACACCCCCATAGAGAACAAATATGAGGTTCTCACTGTTGTAAACTGAACTTTCAAATTCCTTTAAACTTTTCAGTGTTAGGAAGGATTCCAAAGCATGACTTTGCAATGTGTTGGAGATCGAGTCTCTTGCAATTCAATGGATTAACCCTTTCGGTGCCAGAGGAACATGCAATGCATCGTAAAGAGCATGTTACACACTCCCGTTGCACATGATGCAACTAAGAAAAAAAAAATAATTTAAAGACGCAGTAAACTTTTTATGGAACTTTAGAGATGTATGTTCAAAAGTAAAATGGAGGCATTCTGGGGCAAACCATTCACACTATATGGGAGAACTAAAGATTCCCATTGATTTAAATGAGGATTTTAAACCCTTGAATGCAAGACAGATCTCCAACAATGCAAATCAAATGAAATTTTTAGTTCTGAATGGTTTGCCCCAGATCTCCATTTTAATTTTGAACTTACCGCCCTCTATGGCATAGGACAATGATTCTCAGAAAGGGTGTTGTGGTACTTTAGTGTAAAATTAACACCAGCTTGGCCTGCCACCATTTTCCTGTGAAGACTTTAACAAAAATGTTAATGCTGTGTTTCAGATTTATGGAAATTGTTGTGCATTGTATGCTTTTTTCTGTAATTGCAAGATCCAAGAAAAAATATATATTTATGTGTCTTTTCATTAAATTCATGATAAATAACCTATAAAATGTTAGTGGTGGCCTAAAACTTCCAGACTATGTGTTAGGGTTTAATTGATCAAAAAATGATGCTGAACCCTTGTTAAAAGACTTTTCTTGTATGAGTAAAGTTAGAGCTGCTGGAAGTTTTTCATTCAAAAGGTATTAGATCTCATTCTCAAATGTATTTGTTAATCTATATATAAATCATTCTAAGAGGGTTCCTGGTTGCTGTCAGCAATGCACCAGGCTGATAGAAAGGCAGTGCTATGCAAAAGTCATCTATGGTGATTGGTTGAGGAAGAGGCCGGGGGCGAAACCAAATGGAATACACGAACATAGCAACTTTCCCCAGGAAGAGCCCCCTTTCTCCACAGCCAAATGGACACTGCCTTTTGCCTTAGGAGGAGGAGTCAAACACAATGAAATTTAAGACACTGCCACTCACCCACAACCTTTTGCCTCATCACCACCACGGAGGGGCTATCCTGTTCTCTTGGTAAAGGGGAGGGTCCATTGATGGATGCACATTCCCTTTCTCTATGGGGAACAGGATCGCCCCTCTCCTTCACACAGTAAACACCATTGCCTCACCCCTTCACCATGGCGAATGTTAATGCAAAAAAAAAGAAATCAGCCGTTTCAGATGGGAGATCAATAGAGGTGACTCAGGGAAGCAAGAGAACTCCCATGCTTCCATCTTACCTGAATTACCAGGTAAGAGTGGGTGGGATCGGGAAACCCTTTCACATCAATGTGGAAGGCTGCCTGCATTGCCTCTATTGATCTCCCAGCTGAGTTAACTTTGAGAGAAGTAGTTGGGAGGGGCATCAGAAGGCTTCACTGCACGGGGTAGCCATGCAACACATGCTAGTTTATTAATAATTTTGAACTGCTATTTTCTTTGTGACCAGTGAGTGGTGCTGTTCCTTTCCCTTACTATGGAGAGCCATAGTTAGTAACTCAAGCTTTCCTACAAAGTCTTTTATAAAAGCATCATTGTTGTTAACGGTTTGAAAATAAATGTTTGAACAGTAAACACTTTAAAAACCTTTATTTTGTATTTATACCTTGAAAACAATGAAATTTGTGATGGGAAAGAGGTACCAAGCAGTTTACACGAGCCTCCCACCCCCTTCCTTTAGTCTAATGGGAAATCAAACTTCTCTCTGCCTGGAACTTGCAAATGATCTATTACTAAAAGGTTTATGGAAGATGGTAATTCCACTAATGCACATTAACTTGATTCACATCACCCTTAGTCTAACTTTCTGCATTGATTTGGGAAGATGAGGATACACATCACAATAACAGTATTTAAAAATAACCCTTGCTTGCTGAAATGGAAAGTTAAAATAAAATAAAATCACCCCAAAAGTGTCATATAACTTTAAAAACCATAACCTCAATTAACATCTATAGAAATAAAATAGTTTACTTGGTACAGGTTTTATTAAATCTGATTTTAACCAAGTACCAAAGGGTTATGGGAGCCAATGTGTTGTATACTCCTCTCATTTTTAAAGGATTAAACATGTATTTCAGAGGCAGTTCTAGAATGATTTCTGGACCATTGCTAGTTAGAGTTGATACATTTACTGTTCTAAAACAGATAACATACTTTATGAGTCAAGCACATTAGCACTTGTCATGGCACTTCTAATTATCCTCTTGAATGGTAGAATATTGTTTAACACCTTTCTTTGAAGATATATAGGATTAAGTTGTTAAAAGTGATCATGTGTTTTAGACTCTGAGGCTGATATACTGAAGAACTTGAACAATTATGGGGCAAACCAAAGGTACATACAGCAATCATTAAAATGCAACATAAAACAATAAAAGAAGTGAATGCCCATTGAACAACCCAACATATCTCAGGTGTCTGAAATCAGTAGCATCAGCTAAAATAATGGCGTTGATAGGTGCAGGAAGATAGAGATTAGTACCAGTAAACTCAGAAAAAGTGTGCCTCTGCATATGGGGGAAGGAAGAATTTGAAAAGAAAAAAGAAAAAGAGGAGACATGTAGGAGCAGTTTTGGGGGGGAAGGGAATATAATCCTCCCTCAATGTAATCCAGCTGTTGAGGGGGATTATGAGGACAAGAAAGGTTTTAGTAGTGGAGATGTCCACCAAATATGAATCATGGTACCTACTACAGTACCACAATGTGTTAGGGACCAGGAACCAGACAGACACAAAAATGTAAAAATGCAAAACACCTTTATTGAAATAACAAAGCAAACAAAGCAAAATCGTGTTCCAGAAGCGTACACCAAAAGACAAGCCATGGTCAGGAACCAAGACAGGTACTCAGCCAAGCCGGGGTCAGAAATATGGAGATCAGCGATGTCAGGAACAAGGCCAGGAGTCAGGAACCAGAAGGGACATCAGATGAAGCCAGGTCATGCACAGGAAATCAGCAACACAGTAGAACACTCTTGTAGCCAGAAGCAAACACAAGGGCAAACTAGGAGTGAGCCAGGCTGCTTTAAATACCCTGGGAGGGTTGGCTGATAGCAGTCAGGTGAGCAACACAGAGAGGTCAGCTGATTCAGCTTGATTCAGAAATGGGAAGGCAGCAGTAATGGATAGCAGAGCACTGGATGAGCTCAGACAACAGAATCAAGCAGCAGAGTTAGAGCAGCCCAGCCAAACCTTGACACAATGCAGCAAAGATTGGAGAGTCTGGGATAGAGCTTTGTTAGTAGACCTGGGGTCCTGTTCCAGCTCATCATAATTTCCCCTGCGGGGCAGGACCAGGTTTATGTAGAAAGCGTGCATGGAAAGTACCCCTTCCAATGAACCAAGTATTGAAGGCTCCCTCGGAACCTACGAGAGTCGACTATGGAGCGGACCTCAAACTCCTCATGGCCATCAATGGGCACCGAATGTGGTTGAGGAGTGACCATAATGAAACAATTGCATACCAGGGGTTTCAGTAGCGAGACATGGAACACATTGTGTATCCGCATAGCGGGAGGTAGGTCTAGGGCATAGGCCACAGGGTTCACACGTCGGAGGATATGGAAAGGCCCCACAAAGTGGGGAGGTAGTTTCTGAGAGGGCACTCGGACATAGCGATTTCTGGAGGACAACCAGACCCTTTCCCTGACCTGATAGGAGGGTGCTGGTAGGTGTTTACGATTGGCCAGGAGCTCCTGGGATTCTTGTGAGTGTAGCATCGACTCTTGGACCTACACCCATGTGGAACGGAGCAAACAAATCTGGAATCATGGAGGGTTGATACCCATAATTCACAATGAAGGGGGAGAGCCGGGTAGAAGCCGAGACAGCACTGTTATGAGCAAACTCCACCCAAGGTAGCAGGTCCAATTATTCTGATGGTCTGAGATGCAGCACTGCAGGAATTGCTCCAAGTCCTGATTAGCCCTTTCTGCGGCCCCATTCGATTGCGGGTGATAGGCCGAGGAGAAGGAGATTTGGATACCCAGTTGCTCACAGAAGGCCTTCCAGAATCTCGAGAAAAACTGGCTACTGTGGTCAGAAACTATGACTTTGGGAACCCCGTGTAGCTGATAGACCTCCTTGACAAAGACCGTAGCCAACTCTTTAGCGGATGGGAGTTTTTTGAAAGGTATGCAGTGAATAATTTTAGAAAATCGGTCAACAACCATCAGGATGACTGTGTTACCATTAGACAAAGGGAGGTCGACTATGAAGTCCTTGGCAAGGTGTGACCATGGCTTCTCCCCATTAGGTATCGGTTGGAGAAGGCCCACTGGAAGGTGGCGGGGTGATTTGGTCTGCGCACAGACTGGACAGGAAGCAATAAAGGCAGCAATATCTTTGCAAAGTTCTGGTCACCAGAAAATATGAAAAACCGACCAGAGAAGCTGGTTCTTACTGGGAGGCCCTGCTGACTTTGTATTATGATATGTGGAAAGTACCTTGGTACGGAGCTTACTAGGTACAAAACAGCGCCCAGAAGGAGTCTCAGCAGGCGTATCTACTTGGGCATCCCGTATTCTCTCCCCGAGGGCAGATGTAATGCTTGTACATATAGTGGCAAGTACTTGGTCTGGAGGGATAATAGGACTAGGAGGGTTCTCCTCCTTAGCACCTGAGAACTGTCTGGATAGGGCATCAGCCCGGACATTCTTGGTGCCCGGCAGGTACAAGACCACATAATTAAAACGGGACAGAAATAAGGCCCATCGGGCCTGTCTTGGAGTCAAGAGCTTAGCTTCGGACAGGTATGTGATGTTTTTATGATCAGTAAGGAATAGGATTGGCATTGAGGTTCCCTCTTGCAAATGCTTCTATTCTTTGAGATTGAGTATTTTAACCAGCAACTCACAGTCACTAATTTCATAGTTGCACTCCTCAGGACTTCGCTTCTTCGAGAAATACCCACACGGGTACAACTTGCTTTCAGGAGTAGGTCATTGAGACATGAGGGTGCCTACTCCTGTCTCAGACACATCAACCACAAGGGTGAATGGAAGCTCGGGTTTCAGGTATGCCAAAATGGGTGCTGCGGCAAAGGTGAATTTTCATGTCTCAAATGCTTTGATGGCATCCTGAGATCAGTGCATGGAATTACCGTGTTTTTTGGTCATGTCAGTAAGGGGTTTTACAATTGAGGAATACATTTCCTGTAGTAATTAGTAAACCCAAGGAAACATTGAAAGGAGCGGAGAACTACGGGTCGCGGCCACTCAAGAACAGCTGAGAGTTTCTGAGGCTCCATAGTGAAACCGACATCTGAAATTCCGTAGTCCTGTTTGCAGTTTAACTCACATTTTTCTAATTTGCAAAATAGATTATTTTCTCTTAATTTTTGAAGAACTCGGGCTACATCTGCATGGTGTCTTTCCATGGACGCAGAATGGATCAGAATGTCGTCTAAATATACTACCACGCATTGTTGGAGCATGTCCCGGAGGACATAATGTAAGAATTCCTGGAAAACCACGGGAGCATTGCAGAGACCAAAGGGCATTATGAGGTATTCATAATGCCCGCTCCTGGTGTTAAACGCGGTTTTCCATTCGTGGCCCTCCTTCATCCGTACCAAATTGTACTCCCCCCACAGATCGAGCTTGGTGAACACCTTGGACCCTTTTAATCAATTGAACAGTTCAGCAGTAAGTGGAATTGGGTAAGCATTTTTGACCGTGATACGGTTGAGCCCCCTGTAATCGATACAGGATCTCAGTTCTCCACTCTTTTTCTTCACAAAGAAGAATCCAGCCCCAACGGGAGAGGTGGACCTGCAGATCAACCCCCGGGACAGCGCATCCGCAACACACTCCTCCATGTCCTTATTCTCCGCGACAGAAGGAGGGTAGACTCAACCTCAAGGGAGTATGGCCCCAGGTTGCCATTCAATGGTACAATCATATGGGTGGTGAGGTGGGAGATCACCAGCCTGGCCCTTATTGAATGTGTCTCAGAAATCTTGGTACTCTTCATGCAACAACGGTACCGGGGATGGGGTTAACACCTTCACCGCTTTTGCTAGGCATGTCTTGGAACAGCTGGCTGACCATACCATGAATTCGGCCCTTGCCCAATCGAACGTGGGATTGTGTTTGCGCAACCATGCATAACCTAGGATCATAGGATAACGAGGTGAGTGGATCACCTGGAATTGTAAACGTTCATAATGGAGAGTCCCAACAGCCATAGCCAAAGGAGCGGTTTCGTGGGTGACCTGCGGTGGCTGTAGGGGTCTACCATCAATCGCCTCAATGGCAAGTGGAGTGGTACGGAGCTGCAATGGAATTGAGTGCTTCTGGGTGAAGGAACTGTTAATAAAGAGGCTCGCTGCACCAGAGTCAATAAGTGCCTCTGTAGTAATGGAAAACTCACCCCAGGTGAGCCCAATGGAAACTAGAGGTTTATCCTTCTGGATATCCGGGGACACTGAGACGCCACCTAAGGTCTGTCCCCTATAGGACCTTAGGTGCAGGCATTTCCCGGACGTGTGGGGCAAGTTCGCAGCATACGCCCTGACTTTATGCAGTGAAGGCACAGTCCCTCTCTCCTCCTAAAGGCCCTTTCAGCACCCAAAAGGCAAGTGAACCCAAGCCGCATGGGCTACACATTACCTGAGGTCTCAAGACTAGGAGGAGCTGGAGGAGAGGGAGGCACGGGTGGGGACGAAAAGCTTGTGGCTAAATGGATGGGATCCCTCCGCAGGCGCTTCCTGAAGGAAGGTCTCTCACGGATACGGGAGTCAATCAAGATGTAATATGAGACCAGTTCCTTTAAATCATCTGGGGATGTCCCAGGCTGCAATCTCATCTTTAATTGTATCCAAAAGCCCATTAGAGAAAGCAGCCACGAGAGCCTCATTATTCCAACCAACCTCGGCTGCCAGGGTACGAAAGTCTATGGCATAATCCCAAACCGTCCTTGTACTCTGCTGGATGGACATTAGTTGCTTGGCAGCCGAGGTGGAGAGGCCCGGTACATCAAACTCAGGGTAATTGTGTACTATAGGTTTCTGAGTCTCCCAAAGGGGGTTAGCCCATGCCAAGGCCCTGTCAGAGAGTAAGGAAATCACAAGGCCCATCTTACTCCTATCAGACGAGAAAGCCAGTGGTACCATCTCCAGATAGATACCAACCTGGTTCAGGAAACCTCTGCACTGGGTAGGGTCTCCCCATAACACTGGGGAAGCGGGGCAGACCCAGTCGTGCCTCTCACAACATTATAATCATTATTGACAGCCAGAGCAGGAGCGGCAGCAGCTATAGGGACAGACTGTGCCAGGGGCTGCTGAGGCAATGAAGCCAGATGCGCAGTTCAGAGCAACAAAGTCTGGAGGGCTAATGCAAACTGGTCCATGTGCTGGTCTACCTGGTCAAGCCTGAAAAGAATATTTGGTGGATTGCCTGCACCTTCTGAATTCATGGTCCTTGTGTACTTTTAGGGAGCAGGAACCAGACAGGACACAAAAAGGTAAAATGCAAAACAACGTTATTAAAGTAACAAAACAGAATCCAGGAATATAAACCAAATGACGAGCCAGGGTTAGGAACCAGGACAGGTACTCAGCCAAGCCAGAGTCCGGAGCACAGGTGTCCACTATGTCAGGAACAAGCCAGAGGGTCAAGAGTCAGAAGGGTCATCAGAGGAAGCCAGGTCATGCACAGATAAAGAGGAGCTCAGTAGAATCACAGCAGTCAGCAACAAGGTCAGCAACAATCATAAGGACCAAGAAGAAGTGAGCGAAGCTGCTTTAAATACCCTGGGAGGGTTGGCTGATAACAGGTGAATAATCAGAGAGTTCAGCTGATTCATCCAGACCCAGTAACTCAGAAGGCAGCAACAATGGAGTGCAGAGCACTAGATTAGCTCAGACAGCAGAATCAATAGGCAGAGCAGCTCAGCCAAATCTTGACATCTACTTTCCAAAAATATACACTTTTGGGGGGATATTTTAAAGTGGAGCACTATAGGTTTCTGCATCTCCCAAATGGGATTAGCCCATGCCAAGGCCCCGTCAAAGAGTAAGGAAATCACAAGGCCCACATTACTCCTATCAGACGCAAAGGACAGTGGTACCATCTCCAGATAGATACCGACCTGGTTCAGGAAAACTTTGCACTGGTTAGGGTCACCCCCATAATGCTGGGGAAGTGGGGCAGACCCAGTCATGCCTCTAGCAACACTGGAATCAACATTGGCAGCCGGAGAGAGAGTGGCAGCAGCTATAAGGGCAGCCTGCGCCGGGGGTTGCTGAGGTGGTGGAACCAGATGGCAAGTTACGGAGCAACAAAGTCTGGAGGGCTAAAGCAAACTGGTCCATGCACTGGTTTACCTGGTCCAGTCTGAAAAAATATTCAGTGGATTGCCTGCACCTTCTGAATTCATGGCTCTTGTGTACCGTTAGGGACCAGGAACCAGACAGACACAAAAATGTAAAAATGCAAAACACCTTTATTGAAATAACAAAAGCAAACAAAGCAAAATTGTGATCCAGAAGCTTAAACCAAAAGACAAGCCGGGGTCAGGAGCCAAGACAGGTACTCAGCCAAGCCGGGATCAGGAATACGGAGATTAGTGATGTCAGGAACAAGGCCAGGAGTCAGGAACCAGAGGTGATGTCAGAGAAAGCCAGATCATGCACAGGAAATCAGCAACACAATAGAACACTCTTGCAGCCAGAAGCAAACACAAGGGCAATCAGGAAGTGAGCCAAGCTTATTTAAATACCCTGGGAGGGTTGGCTGATAGCAATCAGGTGAGCAACACAGAGAGGTCAGCTGATTCAGCAAAGGGAAGGCAAATGTAATGGATAGCAGAGCACTGGATTAGCTCAGACAGCAGAATCAAGCAGCAGCATTATAACAGCTCAACCAAACATTGACACAATTCCAGCAAAGATTGGAGAGTCTGGGATAGAGTTTTGTTAGCAGGCCTGAGGTCCTGTACCAGGGCATCATAATCATAATTATTTTCCCGCATTAGGCTGCTGGGAACTAGTGTGGTATGCAGTCAGCATGAGCTCTGCCACTGCTCATCCCCAATTACAATATTCAGCTCAACCCCCCAGGCCCTCTTTTGTGACTGTTAGGTTCTATTGAGTATTGTTCAAAGAACAGAGACTAGTTGGGAAACCTTACACACAGAGGTGAAAGGCCCAGCAGCCAGGAGTAGCTAAAAAGTGTCGATCCTGTCAGTACCTCCAATACTTACTAGTAGTAAGGTCATATAAAGAAACAAGCTCTTCAAAGGAGGGAAGAGTTCTACCAGCGAGAAGATGATCTAGATCTTTCAGGCCTTTTGTGACCTATCTCTTAATCAAGACATCTTGAACTGCGAATGGGAAGTCTGGATGACCCATAATCATGCAAAGAGGGTAAGGGGTGGGAGCTAATGAGAGTTTCATTACATTTTGACCATATGTGGAGTAAGTGAGACAAGAGAGAATTACATTGTAATGGTATGGGGAAGTTACACGTGTCAGCCCATAGGACTTGAATCAGGTCAGTCTAGAATGGGAGCCTAATTCTTTTAACATTGTAAATGTTACTGCATTTTAGTAAGGTCCTGGAGGCTGAGCCTGCTCAGTGAGACATGCGGAGTCAGTGTAGAGTGACTTATCCTATGTTGTCGTCCTTCCCAGACAAAGTCTGAGATTAATAGTTGGATGGAGCGCAAGAGCTGTTTTGAGTAATGTTGTGGGAGGGATCTTAGTAGGTAAAGGATTTTAGGCAATACTGTCATTTTAATCACGTTAGTCTGAGCCATCCAGGAAATAAACAGCGATTTCTAAGCCGCCAGGCCTTCTCTGATAGATCACTCCAGTACTGCTAAGGTGGTAGCAGTTTAACCCTTTGAGTGCCAGAGAGGTATCCAACTTATTGCAACACAATGCATTGAATACCTCTTTGGCAATCAAAGAGTTATATACAAAAGCCAAAGTTGACCCCACTCCACATAAAATTTTTTATCATGAATCGATAAAAAAATGGTGACTATTCCATATCCCAATGCCCCAATACCACCATAAAGTAATATCTTAACCACTCTAGTCTTATCATAACATCACAGCACTGTATCCATGTTGAACTTACTTTAGAGATTTTCTGCTCTGGTGCCAAGGACACACCACCAGGTCAGGTAGTAAGGATATCCCTGATTAAGCACAGCTGGTGTAATCATGACTGACCCACTAATTACTCACCTGTTAACCCTTTGAACTCAAGATGGGTTAGCAGCAATGGATTGTTTATCACTGTGTTGCATTCCATTCTGGTATTTTAAGGATTAACAAGCAGGGCTATTTTGAAAACCTGCACTGTTGATGTGTGCCCTTGGGGCTGATGTTGAGAAACACTGACATAATGCAACAAAAATGTAACATATTTATTTCACATTTAATCACACAACATGAATATTATATATTATCAATATGGGCATGGGTATCAATACCATATAAGTATAACCAAAGATATTCGTAACACTTGCAGTATCCAGAAAAATGCTGTATTCCAGTTGATGAGAGTGTAAACGAAAATGCCCAGGGTGTTCCTTTGACTTCAGAGAAAATGTTCCACGTTGGATTCCTTTTTAAGTCAATCTAGGGCTCTGTATGAGGGGATGATGAATCGAGGATGCTGGAGAGGGCTTATTCTATTGCACAAAGTAAGGAAAGAAAAAACTTTTGGAATACAAATAAGTTAGGAATGTCAAGCTTACTGACAGTCAAGTAGTCTTTTCTATTGCTTTTAGTAAAAAATGTTACAACATTGTTAGTATATGATATGTGTTCTGGAGCAACAGGGAGGGCACCGCCATCTGCCAATCATTCTCTCTAAGCCGGCCCACTGTCCACAAGCATGTGTAACAGAGGATATCTGCAGCAGATGGAGGTTTTGCTGGCTCTTTAACCCTTTAAGTGTCAGAAGGGTGTGCAACGGTTTAGAAGCCAGATGAGGAACCAGCCTTTCAGTGATCCTGTGGAATCATAAAATTGTTATAGCCTCCTCTTTCCAATGTGGGCAGACTGATTAGGAATAAAGGGTTAACAAAACAGAGGATAGGAGTCAGGCCGCACACTGTTCTGCTTCTTCCAAGCTCCCTCACCACCACCGGAGAGGATTGCAAGAGGAATGCAAAAGTACTTAATCACAGAACTGTCTGTGTTCCCTACAAATCCCAGGACAATATTCATTGGTGGAGGGTGTATGCTAATAGTGGACAAGAAAAGTGAATTTGTAGTTATTCTCATATTTCAACCCATGAATGAACTGCCATAGTGTTGATAACCCACTGAGTGCCAGAGGGGTTATCAACACTACAGCAGTTCCTTCATGGGTTGAAATAGGAGGATATTCATTTTTCTTGTCCACTCTTCATGCACACACACACCCTCCCCCCTCATTGAAAATCAGCCTGAGCTTCACACAGGAGACGTTCTTTGGAGAGTATTAGCATTGTTAACCCTAGAGTTCAGCATTATAATGCATACCACGGGGACATGACAAAGTAGTTTCCCAGTTCTGCTGTACATAATAGTGTACAAAAACAGCCGCAAGCTAGTAACTGGCTGTGTGATCTCCAGTTTAGGTAATCAAGGGAGCAAGCACACATAGAAAAATGGGAATGTGTTGGGTGGGGATTTTATTACAGAGGGGGTGGCTCTCCTACATTCAGCATGCCTACGGCACTGCTATTGCCGAAGGCAACCGCAACAAGTTCAAAAGACTATGGGGTAGATTTAAAGGTTTACGTTAAAATAGCCTCTAAGTAAAAAAGGCACATTGGCCACAAATAACACATGATTTACAGCGGTTTCGACAGGTAGTCAAGAATAGCTAATAAGCATAGGCACAACAAAAACACATAACACAAAACCCTGCGTCCTACCTATAAACACATCACCATGGATCCAAATCTCCCATTAAAACACAACTTAAGTAAAAATGTAACATAACGGGGGCGTTAGCTAGCAACCTTGATTGACGCACCAACAAATTCAAACCCACAGCCAATCCCAAAGCCCCAAAGTATTCAAAAAGTTCAAATACACCTATATATACCCCCAAAATAACAGTCACACCCTGTCTATGTTTTGAGTTTTAGCGAGCTAGAGCACAGGACCCAAGAGCAGAGGATAGTGTCAAGAGTGAGGGAGAGAGAAGCTGTCATTGGAGGTATGAGTTTTTTGGAGATTTGGAGTTGCACCTAAATATACACATAGAACACTTTTGAACATATCACATACACCCACATAAACACTAACACATACACATACATACATATAGTCTTTTTTTTTTAATAACATTGAACACATTTTTTAAACTTTATTTTCTCAGTGTGAATCTGTGAGAGACAGAGTGTGACAGAGAGTGAGTGGGAGCGAGTGTGTCTGTGAGTGCCTAGGTGTGAGTGGGAGAGTGACAGCCAGGAGAGGAGGACAGGATAGAGGCATGGGGACAGTAGTGGAGGAGGAGGATGAAGGTCAGGAGAGCACCCCTGAGCATAGTAGGGGTGGGAGAGGGAGATCCTCAGGGCTGAGGGGTTCCCGGCCCAGAATAGTAGGCACATGGAGGGCAGGGACAGATGTGTCAGTGGGACGAGGGGTACCTGTTGCAGAGCACCACACACAGGCAGGGGCAGAGCAGGCAGCACATTCCATGCACAGCTCTGACACCTCGCAGGCTGGAGCTGAGGAGGAGAGGAGCAGGGATCCCCGCTACACTGAAGAGGAGAACAGTGCTCTCGTGGAGCCTATTCTGGAGAGGGAGAGTGGCCTCTTTATGGGGGAGCGGGTCCCTGACCTGGGTGTGAGGAGGAAGGCTGCACCAAGGTGAATGTGGTGGACAGCTGCAGACGGGACGTGGAGTCCATAAAGAAAAGTTGGGGCGACTGCAAGAGGATGGTCAAAAAGAAGTTGGGTGATGTCACCATGTATGCCCAAGGCACCGGAGGTGGTCCACCTGTCCCAATCACTTTCAGCGGATGGGAGGAGAACCTGCGGTGGATCCTGGAGGATCGGACACTGGGATGAGAGGTGCCTCATCACATAACCACACACCACATCAACCAACACAAGTTTCACACGCAAACACAGTCACACCTCATCACTTGCCCATCATTCATCCACACAACTGCACCAACACAGCACCCTGAGGGTTAAAAACAGGACACAATACAAGGACAAATGGCAAGGTTCAACCAGGCCCAAACCTGTCCAAGTTCTAGTTCAACCCTCTTGTTGCTGTGCTGATAACACACAATCCACTCATTACTGTTCCTACACAATGTCACCCATGTACCCACAGGGAAGTCAGCACATAACCCCTTGAGTGCCAGAGGGATTAATAATGCATTGCTCAACAATGCTTTGGCAACCCCCCGGTACTGAAAGGGTTAACCGACAACAAACACAAGTCGACAGGATTAGGATTACATGCTACACAGGGGACATTCACTAAGCAGTGTAAAAGACATGATGGAGTGAAGTTAACCCTTTCATACCATCACATCACCAATTCTCATGTTTGTCTATGGAGACTATTCAATAAAATGGATCAAGTTATTGATGGCTCATTGGATGGATTCCGTAGAAAAACACTGGAAATGGAGGAATCACATCACTGGTGAAGTCATCATTTTTACTTTACCTCCACTCCATGTGGTCTTCATCACCGCTCACTGAATCTCAAGAGAGATGGATGAGGATGAACATCACAGTGCCAGTCAGACTAACTGGGTGCATGTGCAACACACAGACCTTGAAATTAAAGGATTACCAAGTTGGCCTTTGTATTGTGTATGCAATCATTTACTCTCACTTGAACTGTCATATTATACATTTGGTTTTCACATGGATATTCAGAAGTGTTGAGGCTATGGATGGGTGTTACACCAACCACTATATGCAGGATACACATGGGAACCAAATATTAAACATTGTAGTTTGCTCACCACAGGCTATGATTGATGGATATCCTTGAATAAGTAAGGCTGGGTCACTCACAAAGATGGAGTGAATGATCCAAACAGCAACAGACCTTAATCAGAGAAATCCCTCAATAATGACCTGATTGGTGGCCTGGGGAATTAACTTGGACAGACCTCATGAATCTGTGATTGCCAGGGTGGTGTTCCATGCAACGCAACACAATGCATAGGATACCATCATGACAACCATGGATCCACATGTCAATTAAATCATCTTGCATTCATTCTGTCATTGTCTACATTACTAATCATGCCATTTAATTTCCCCACACAGCATTCGGGCCTGCTGCACAGCAGAAGGTAGTGGAGGAGGCACACACATCCCCAGATGAGATTCCTCTTGAGGAGCAAGAGGACGAGACCAGCACATGGTCACCTTATACAGCTGCACCATCACTTCCAGCATCCTCTGCTGCACCACCATTTCCAGCATCCTCTGCTGCACCACCACCTCCAGCATCTTATGCTGCACCACCTTCTCCAGCATCTTATGCTGCACCATCACCTCCAGCATCTTATGCTGCACCACCACCTCCAGCATCTGCTGTCCCACCAGCTGCTCCCCCACACTACCAGGACTGGTTGTATTTTGAGAGGTCCATGAAGCCATCCTCCTTGGGACGTTACCTCCCTGCTGCAGCACCACAACCAACAGGAAGGTCCTGGCTGCCTGGGACTGTGGCCACCCCTTTGTAATGTGTTGTCTACTCATCTGTAACCCATTATGGGGAGAACTAAGGGGATGTCCAACAGCCCTAGGGATATGTGCCCCTGTGGTGAGTGATGACCAGTGGGAATGTGTTTGTTGTCCAGGTAAGTGTTTGCCAGTGTTTGTGTTTTAAAATGTGCTGTGTTCTGATTGATGTGTCTCTGTCAGTTGCGGGTGTGGCGTTGTGGGGTGTAGGTTGTGTCTGAATCATCTAGTGATGTTGCACAGGTGAACTTGTTTTGTATTGGCAGGTGTCCATGTTGTGTGATAACCCCCATTGTTCAGTGCCATGTTGTGTTGGTGTTTTATTTGAAGTCCTTGTCCCTGTGGTGTTGCTTAGTTGTTGTGTTGTGTGTGACAGTGATTTGTGTTGCATGGGCATGTTTTTTGCATTAATTTGGCATTGCACGGGTTAATTTTTCCATTTGCATGATTGTGAGGTATTCAGTTTGTCTTTAAAGGGTTTTTCTTTTTGACCGTGATGTGTCTAACGGCTAACAAAACGGTGTCTTAACTTTTAGCAGTTAAATGTATCTCTGGGAAATCTTGTTCCATGCGTCTGAGTGCATGTAAGATTATCGGCTGGAAGGATAATCAAACTGCCATTAGCTTTTCTTAAGATGGACCTTTAAATGCCTTACAACACCTTAACGCACCCATTAGTGTTTTTTCTACCTAACGCCTGCCTTTAAATCTACCGCCATATCTGAGAAAATATAGCTATTTCGGAAAAAGAAAAAAAAGAAAGCTAAAGTCACTTTTATTTACTGTTTTATATGGAAGCAAGTTATTCTGAGGTGAAAGTTCCCCTTTAAAAAAAGACACTTACCAGTCCTAAATGGAGATGAAAAGCTACAAAGGGGTGAATTCGCTAAGAGGTGATAAAGCGGTAATAAAGAGGCGATAAAGAGGAGATGACTTCTCCACTTTATCACTACTCCAGTTCCTATGTTATTCTATGGAGTATATTCACTAAGATCTCCACAGTTGAAGAAATCTTAGTGCATAGGCTCCATAGAATAACATAGGTACTGGAGAAGTGATAAAGTGGAGAAGTCATCTCCAATTTATCACCTCCTTATCACCACTTAGTGAATCTCCCCCAAGGAGTCTTTATAGATGGGTAGCTAAAAAGGCACCCACCATAGACGCAACAGTCTCTCCAAGTTTGTTTGACAGCAAAGACTGAATGAACTCTACCTCTCGGTTATACACGGTTGGATTGTACCGATGTGGGTGTTCTCTTTGTGGTTGCTGCCATTTCAGTTTTGTATCTATTTATTTTCTTTCTTGTGTTACTAAGAAATAGTATAAGAAAAAATGCTATGTGAACTGTGCAACAAAGGTGGTTGTGCATCTAATTACCTGCACAGCGTGTCAACTAGGTTTATGCGATTCGGTCCGTCAACATTCGGAATTTGACCAAAAAAACAGCCCTGGTCCAAAAGTCGTTGAAAAGTTCAGAATTTCGGTGATGACTACCCACACACGTGATATTTTCCCTCCATACTTTCCCTTCCTCTCTTCCAATTAGCTTCTTTGTTTTATGATGGGGGTTGGACTAATGACACATCAGACACCCAGACAGCCTGTATTTCCTGTTAGTCCGTTGTTGGAGCTCAGAGAGAGAAGAAGGAGACAGAGAGTGTCCAGCTGTTGTGTAGGCATTAAGCATAGGCAGCCACCCAGTATTAGTGCCAGTTATTGCCACTGCAAGGGAGAGTCATTTGTTCCTGTGCAAAATAATAAAAATATTAGGAATTTATTTTAATAGTTTTCAGAGTGACACAGCCAGTCTCACATTTGTATACGCAGGAAGGTAGGCCAAGTACTTTATTGCCACCGCAAGGGAGAGTCACCTTTGTTTCTGTGTTAAGTATTAAAAATAATATTAGGAATTGGAATAATTTTCAGAGTGACACAGCCAATCTCACAGCTGTGTACGCAGGCAGGCAGGCCTTTTTGCCACCGCAAGGGAGAATCACCTTTGCTCCTGTGTTAAATAATATTAGGAATTAGTCTGAATAGTTTTCAGAGTGACACAGCCAATCTCACAGTTGTGTAGGGAGGCCTAGTACCTTATTGCCATCGCAAGGAAGAGTCACCTTAGTTTCTGTGTTAAATATTAAAAATAATATTACAAATTTGTTTGAATAATTTGCAGAGTGATACAGCCAGTCTCACAGTTGTTGTGTGGCCAGGTTTTTAAATTTTAAACTATTATAGTTCACTACCTACCTATCCATCATGCATTTGAGTCCTAGTAAACAACCTAAAGTTCCTCTTCCTGGTATCAGCTGCAGTGACCCAGCAACCACCAACACCAACACAGTGATGTTGCTGTCAACCAGAGCTAGCAGCAGCATTCGGGCAAAGAAAAGTACTTTGAGTAATACTAGTAAGACTCAGCAGCAGCACTCCAAACCAAAAAATAAAAATAAGAAGGGAACTGCAGGTCATTCTATCTCTACTAGCACAGAAGAGAGGTCCAGGTCCGACCTCTGTGACCACGAAGTAGCCGTCACCTGTGTCTCATCAGCTGTTTCGTGATGATCCCCCCAGAATCCCCTGCGCAATGATGAGTGCCATTGCCACTTTAGTCACCACCTCCGCGACAGCCACTTCTATAAACCTGGGGACCCTAAGCATATGTGTAACACTACCGGTCAGACACTGTGGGCACATCCATGTAAGAAGCCCAAATGGAAATTATTGCAGTATTTGGATAAAATTTCTCCTGCCACCACTGTCACTGCCACTGAAAGCATATGTACTCCAGAAAATGTTATTGAGGGAGATAGTTTACCATTTCCCAGTAGCCACCAGGCAGAATGTCATGGTAATCAGGCAAATAAGGACAGACACAAAGATAAAATATATCCACCTTTATTTAATATAACAACAATAATGGTAGAGCCCACACAGAACCCCAGACATATGTAAATAGGACCCAAGGTCCCTCCGGAGCTGCACACTGTGCTGTGCACTGCACTACTCAAGATCTCAAGACTAGGGAGGCGGCTCAAGTGGGACAACAGAAGAATGGTAAAATATGTGTAAGTTACCACTTGATCTGAGAATGGAGGCCACAGAGAGCGAGAGCAGACCAGAACCAGGAGGCACAGAGACTCCAGGTCAGGCAAGCAGGTAGTGTAGGGAGTGAGTAGGCAGCCAGAGACACAGATCAGACAAGCCGGGGACTACACGGAGCGAGAGCAACCAGGCCACTGGTCAGGCAACTGGAGACTATGCTGAGCACGTAGAAGCCAGGGACACTGGTCAGACAAACTGAGGACTACAAGGAGCAAAAGTAACCAGGCCCTCAGGAAAGGCAACCAGAGGCTACGCTGAGCGGGAAGTAGCTAGGGCCACTGGTCAGGCAAACCGAGGACTACAAGGAGCAAAAGTAACCAGGCCCTCAGGAAAGGCAACCAGAGGCTACACTGAGCGGATAGTAGCCAGGGCCACTGGTCAGGCAAGCCAGGTCATACACAGAGCGAGTAGTCAGCCAGAGCCTCAGGTCAGAACCAATGTGGGTAATCAGCAAGCAGGGATCATACACAGAGTGAGTAGTCAGCCAGAGCCACAGGTCAGAACCATTGTGGGTAGTCAGACAAGCCAGGGTCATACATAGAGATAGATTCTCAGGCAAACATGGGTCACAATGGAGAGCAAAGAGTAACAAAGCAAAGAGTAACCACGTAAGGACAATGACTTTTAGCCCCAAGGAGGATTATAAAGCAGCAGAAGGAGGCAGGACCGAATTATGGCACCCAGAATAGGCTCTTAAACAGGCATCCGAGCCAGTGCCTGTAACAGACATAGTAATGCAGAGGTGGTTGCAAGGATGCTGGACGACACACCATAGAGGAAGGAAGCACAGGCTAACTAGGCCTCAAAGGTAGACTGTGATACAGAAGAGGGAATTGAGCAGGTCAAATTCTGCTACTGATGATGATTTTTCTTCCGGTCTAAACCTAAAAGAAGTAGAAGAAGAATCTGAGGGATCAAGGCCTCTTAAGCTTGATTTGCCCCCTGAGCTTCATTTTTCCAGTGACCTTGATTATTCCCCTGAGCTTAATTTTTCCCATGCTTCCCATAGTACTCTTCCTGTTTCTCCATTTACACTTGTGTCTTCTATTGACAACTCAACACCTGCCTCTCCAGTTCCATTTGAGTCTCCCAGCTAGGCAGTAGCTGCTAGCGTCTCTGCCACCAGTACCACTTTTATTCCACTCCACTTCATCTGTCACTCCAAAGTGTGGGACCATTTTGTGGCACTTGGCGATGGCCGGCTAGCGAAATGTAAATTGTGTGGCAGGGAAGTCAGCCGTGGGCTTGTGTTGGGTCATCTAACCACCTCCGGGATGAACCAACACCTGAACAACTACCACAAGTCAGTGGGTTTCATTCCAAGGGGATGTGCAGACAGCAGTCCATAAAAATCACACGCCTCATCGCAAAGCTCATAGCCATTTGGGGTGCTACTTTTAATCTGGTGGACAGGGAGTCCTTCCAGCAACTTATGGAGGCTGTCGCACCCCAATATAAAATTCCATCCTGCACCATATTTAGGAGAACTATAGTGCCCTCACTATACCAGTCGTGCATTGGACTTTTGAAAGACCTGCTAGGAAAGGTTGGTGGCTAGTTAGTGCACTTTACCACTGACTTATGGAGTGCTCCAAGTGGCCAGCATGGCTTCCTATCATTGACAGCACATTGGTGGCAGCCTCATATGTTGCAAGACACAGTGATACCAACAACAAGTTTAGGTGCAGTAGCCATGCAGGCAGGGCACCGCTCTTTCCTCCTCCATGCTGAGGTAATGGATCAGCAGCACACCTCAGATTACATTTGCAAAGCACTGCAGAACATAGTGGAGCAGTGGCTAGGGGAGCAGGCAGGCACACAGGCACAAATGGGGTTTGTGGTTACTGACGGTGCAGAAAACATGATAAAGTCTCTCCTGGATGACAGATTTGTGGGTGTGCGCTGCTCAGCACATGTCCTGTATATGCTAGTTAAGGCTGCTCTTGAGGATGGCAGTAACATTGGAAGTTTGACAGCACTTCTGGAGTTGTGCTGACAAATTGCTGGCCACGTCCATCGGAATGTCAAAGATTACCAGCTCCTCAGGGAGGAACAGAAAAAAGGCAAACCTCCCAGAGCACCACCTCAAACAAGATGTTGGGACCAGGTGGAGCTCCACCTTAGATATGCTAGAGCGTATCCTGGAGCAGAAAAAGGCAATTCACACAATGTCATGTCACCATTTCAATGGCAGAAACAGAACACTGGGCAAGGCTTACTGGGCCCTGATGGAACAGGTAGTGAGAGTCCTCATGCCTTTCCATGCCTTGATCGAAATTTTAAGCAAAGAGAACACTAGCCTGGCAGAAGTCATTCCCCTCTTCCCACACCTCTCCTTAAAATTGCACGATTTCCTTGCCCATAGGGAACGCTTGCCTGGTGCTGTGGGTATATACTTCCCGATATTGCTGCCCTTCTAACGAGGGTGAAGAAGGAACTGACTCAGAGCATGGAGGAATGCATGGACAATTGTCCTGAGTTAATGCTTGCCACAATTTGCGATCCTCGAATCAAAGGAAAGATGGCACTTAGTTGCTTAGGTCTTCTTCCCAATCTTCCCTACGACGCCTGAGCCAGGGCCGCCAACCGGTGGAAGACTACGTGTCTGAACTTCGGCATTTGTCCATCGAGACAGGGTGGAATGAGGCAGCCCTAGTGGACCAATATCGTCTGGGTCTATCCGAAAGCCTGAAGGATGAGTTGGCACGGGTAGGGGTTCCATCGGTTCTGGAACAACTAATCCTTCTCTCTATCCAGATAGGCCGTTGGATGCGTGAACGTTGGCAGGAACGCTCGAGCTTCGCTGGTCCCCCATCGTCTCCTGCTTCATTGGTGACTGCGTCACCTCGCGAAGAGGTGCCCATGCAATTGGGGTTGGTTCACGGTCCTCTTTCTGATGCCGAACGCAGACGTCATTGGTCGCAGAACCTGTGTCTCTATTGTGGTAACTCCGGTCATTAGCTTTGATCCTGTCCTAGTCGTCCGCATCGTTTCAAGGCACCGCGTAGCTCCGATGGTAAGCCAGTTGTCTCCTCCTGGTGTTCTGTTACCCCACATCTTACTCTTTCCATTTGTCTACAGTGGCATGATCAGTCCTGTGTCCTGCCTGCTATCGTGGACTCCGGCGCCAGCGAGTGTTTTCTGGATGCCCATCTTGGTGAATGACTACGAATTCCCTTTAGACCAAGGTCCCAGCCTTTAGACATCCAGATGGCCGACGGACGCCCTCACCATTTGGGCCCAATCACCCATGAGGCTACCTTACATCTCCGCTGCGGTCATTACCATGGAAAGTTAATCTGCCTTAGTATCCTTCCTTCCCCGCTTTTTCCAGTCATCCTTGGACTACCCTGGTTATGGAAACACAACCCTACCATTAATTGGTCTTCAGGGTTTCTGTCCTTCACGTCTGTTTATTGGTTCCCAGCTCGCGGGCGCTGGTTCGCTCCATCGCCTCACGGCATTACACATTGATCTCTGTTGGCTCCCAGTGTGCAGACGCTGGTTCGCTCCCAAGCCTTGCGGCTATTATACAAGGTTGTTGGTTCCCAGCGCGCGGGCGCTGGTTCGCTCCATCGCCTCATGGCATTACACATTGAGATCTGTTGGCTCCCAGCGTGCGGACGCTGGTTCGCTCCCAAGCCTAGCGGCTATTATACAAGGTTGTTGGTTCACAGCGCGCGGGCGCTGGTTCACTCCATTGCCTCACGGCATTACACATTGACCTCTGCTGGCTCCCAGGGTGTGGACGCTGGTTCACTCCCAAGCCTTGCGGCTATTAGACAAGTTTGTTGGTTCCCAGCGCGCGGGCGCTGGTTCGCTCCTTGGCATCACAGCATTACACATTGAGATCCGTTGGCTCCCAGCGTGCGGACGCTGGTTCGCTCTCAAGCCATGCAGCTACATCATACTGTCTGTTGGTTCCCAGTGCACAGGTGCTGGTTCGCTCCATTGCCTCACAGTATTACACATTGCGATCTGTTGGCTCCCAGTGTGCGAACGCTGGTTAGCTCCATTGCCTCACAGTATTATACATTGAGATCTCTTGGCTCCCAGTGTGCGGATGCTGGTTCGCTCCTGGCCCTCCTGGCTTACTATTCAGTTATACTGTTGGTTCTCAGTGTGCTGTCCAGTCCTAGACAGCCTTTACGCCATCTATCCCCAGGTATTGGGTTTCATAATTACTGGTGTATTTGGGCTGCGCACTTACTTTACATCTTGACTGTCCTTATCATCTGACAGTTATTGTTGACACCTCCTCCTTGGGTTGCCCTGCCCGGTATATTGGTAAGGCCGGTAGAACCTTTATACATTCCATCTTAAGGTTGTCTTACCCGGTATTGGCAGGGCCGGTAGAACCTAGCCTCTCAGTGTTCCTTCAGGCTGCCTTGCCGGTATATTGGCAGGGCCGGTAGAGTCTGTTTCAGCTGGTTATCCGTTAGGCTGCCTTGGCCGGTATATTGGCAGGGCCGGTAGAGCCTGTATAGTCCTGACTATCGTTTGGCTGCCTTGCCTGGTATATTGGCAGGGCCGGTAGAGCCTGTACACTCCTGACTATCGTTTGGCTGTCTTGCCCGGTATATTGGCAGGGCCGGTAGAGCCACCTTTCTATTGCTTGCCCAGGCTGCCCTGCCCGGTATATTGGCAGGGCCGGTAGAGCCTGATTCTATATTGCCATTTCTACTTGCCATTTTATGTATTGTATGTACGTGTATGAAATCCTATGGGATTAGCTTCAAACTTTTCAATAAAGTTGTGTTTTTACCTAACCTTTCGTCTGAGAGTCATAATAAACCGTGACAGATAGACCTCCGTGGTGCATACAACTTGGTACGCGTGAAACAAGGCAACGAGTGGAAGACCGCCTTTCGAACCAGGTATGGACATTTCTAAAACCTGGTTATGCCCTTCGGGTTATGTAATGCACCGGCGATGTTTCAACACTTCATTAATGATAACTTCAGGGACCTACTTGACCACTTTGTTGTTGTTTATTTGGATGATATTCTTGTGTTCTCCCCTTCGCTGGCAGATCATCGTAACCATGTACGTCTAGTGTTGGAACGCCTCCAGAGTTATTCCTTATATGCAAAATTGGAGAAATGTGTCTTTGAAGCTACCAGCATCGAATTCCTTGGCTTTGTTATTTCACCAGGTTCAATAGCCATGGACCCACGTAAGATCACCTCAGTACTGGACTGGGCAATCCCCACAACTGTTAAGGAGGTACAGTGCTTTGTGGGGTTTGCCAATTTCTATCGGAATTTCATACGCAACTTTTCTAAAGTGATTGCACCTATTACCGTCCTTACCAGCAGCAAGTCCCGATTCCACTGGTCTACTGCCACCCAGACTGCTTTTAGGCGACTTAAGCATCTGTTTACCTCGGCTCCCATTTTGGCACAACCAGATGCTCAGAAGGCCTTCTATGTCGAAGTCGACGCCTCTGATATAGCCATTGGTGCCGTGCTTTCTCAGCGGTCTGGAGTACAAGACAGCCTCCATCCCATAGCCTATTATTCATGTCGTCTCACGCCAGCAGAAGTCAACTACGACGTAGGGGATAGAGAACTCCTGGCCATCAAGAGTGCCCTAGAGGAGTGGAGACATCTCCTGGAGGGTGCTCAGCATCCTGTTATTGTGTATATGGACCATAGGAACCTTGAGTATCTTTGCTCTGCTAAACGACTCCGCCCACGACAAGCTCGCTGGGTGCTGTTTTTTGCACAATTCTCATTGCATATCACATGTCGTCCAGGGTCCCGCAACGGGAAGACAGTTGCCTTGTCCCGATGGTATGCAGCAAATACTTCCAACAGTATTCTTCAGGCCGACCAGTTCCTCCTCCTTACTACTTCTCTGCAGGACGCCATCAGACATGGGCGTCCGGAGGGGGGGGCAAGGGGGGCACTTGCCCCCCCCTACAATTACCTTCCTCCATATAAATAAAGGGGCTAGAAGGGCTGGCCTGGGGGTCATATTATGGCTTTCCCCCCCCCTGGAAAAATGTCTACGGACACCACTGCCATCAGATGCCACACAAGCCATACTCCAGACCTGGCTAATCGCTACACCTTGACCCTTAGAGACAGGTTGCTATTCCATGACCAGAAGATATATGTGCCTTCTGCCCTCAGAACCCGAGCCATTCATGCTTGTCATGACATCTCGTCCGCCGGACATGGTAGTATAATATTCACACTCCTGCCCTTTTACGCTCCTATTATCGGCTCCATCCGCGCCATCCTGGTGTCTGGAGGGCGTGCGTCGGGGGGCACTTCCTCCTCCTGTTGGCATCGCTAGGCAATGGCGTCTCAGCGTCATACGTGGTCGTCGTATGACAGTGTTTCTGTCATCTTGAGTCTGCCTTTCACCAGTCATCCTCAGTTGCTGTATCTCTGCTGACTGAGTCCTGCCTGCTCCAGTGTTCGATAGTTCTGGCTACCTCTCCAGTGTTGCTGTCATCCTGAGTCTGCCTTTCACCAGTCATCCTCAGTTGCTGTATCTCTACTGACTGAGTCCTGCCTGCTCCAGTGTTCTATAGTTCTGAATACATCTCCAGTGTTGCTGTCATCCTGAGTCTACCTCGTAAATTATTAAAATCTATATATTTATTATTTGTACACTATAAGAAATAAGGTGTATAAATGACTATTTTACATTCAGAAGATAACTTATATTTTATTGTTTATATACCAGAATGTATTAGACTGTTTAGTCATTTATACACCTTATTTCTTATAGTGCACAAATAATAAATATATAGATTTTAATAATTTTTGAGCCACACTTTGATTTCGCTATACTACACTGAGATCTTTGGTGCGATGTCTCCCCCCTCCTGTTCTTCTGTTCTATATTATAGATCTAATGTCTCCTCTCATTTTAGGGATGCTCTGGGAGCTATGATGTGCTGCAGATAAAGGTCATAGAATGAGTAAAACTAGGGGTCAGAGGAGGGAGGTTAGATAACAAACTGTCCTTTCATTAGGCCTTTTGTATTTTTAAATTACAAACTCAATATCCCTAAGGCTTTAACAAAGAATGAGATGTCATGTGTTTTGTCTAAAGGTATGTACTAAGAGATTTATGTATGGTCCACTTAACATCGTAGTATATGAATTTTGGCCCCTGTATTCATTTATTTATGTATATAACTTTAAAATGTGGGAGACTGACTATTGGTGATGCTTCACCGATCTGACAATTCCTTCTGATATGTTTCGTGACATAAATAGTGTCTAGTGAATATTTTAATGTTTTTTACTGTCAATTTTTAATTTTTTGTATATATTTTGTATATATTTTTTTCTATTGCAATAGATCTCCACTGTGTTTACTATTTGTGGATTAGAATAATTCTTTTTCATTCCTTTTCACCTTTTCACTTTATCTGTTTCAACCATCTTTGAGCAGTGAGTTCAATATTTATCAATATATGTCTTGATACATATAAAAATATGTTCAAAGATCATTGCCACCAGTAAGAGTTTTTATTTATCTATATAACATACATGTTAGTTATTCATATCAGGATTGTCTCAATTGTTTGCTTTCACCCAGCTTTAATTTGCCTTTTTCTTAAAGGGATAGTAATACTTAAAATGTAAAAAAAATATGTTGTAGGGTTTATCCCCCTGAGTAAAACAAGAGTAGTCCCACTGTTGAAAGGTGTTTCATTCAAAAGTTATTCATTTTCAAAGTTGAATTTTTTAGGTGCAATAGCACAGTGGCCTGAAATTGTACAGTGGCGCTGTTGCTACACCATCCTATGGACAGCTCTGGTCCCGGGACCATAAATCTCCATAGGATGGTGTAACAACAGCGCCACTGTACAATTTCAGGCCACTGTGCTATTGCACCTAAAAAATTCAAATTTGAAAATTAATAACTTTTGAATGAAACACCTTTCAGCCGTGGGAGTACCCTTGTTTTACTCAGGAGGATAAACCCTACAACATATTTTTTTTTACATTTTAAGTATTACTATCCCTTTAAGACTTTATGTTTTTTTCTGATTTATACTTGCCATGAAGGGGAATTTTGATGCACTGGCATTGTATTAAATGTTTGGGTGATTTCTGTGCAAACATTTGAGCTTACTGAATGTTTAACAGGTTATGGATTAATCTGTTGATAATAGAATTGAATGGTGTAGCACTTAAATGTTTAACTGCATGCATTCCCTTTAAATGGAAGGCCTTTTATCCCTTTCTCTTCAATGGAAAGTTTTTATGATGACAAGTTTCTGATTCAGCTTAGACTGATCAGTGAAATTGGATTTAAGCATTGTGGTCATGTAAAATGGATTGATCTCTCCTAAA
This sequence comes from Rhinophrynus dorsalis, assembly GCA_037306005.1. Taxonomy (NCBI): domain Eukaryota; kingdom Metazoa; phylum Chordata; class Amphibia; order Anura; family Rhinophrynidae; genus Rhinophrynus; species Rhinophrynus dorsalis. The sequence goes on from CM074718.1 coordinate 649,636,021, forward strand.
GAGTCATATCACCTTGCAATGTTACCATCGTCCAGTTGTCTACCGTTGTGGACTAATTCAAGAACCAATGAAAGGTACCTTTTTACTTATTTTTGCCAATAAAGCTAATGTTTTCATTTTAAGTGTTGACAACTTTACTGTGAATTTCTAGCTTTGGTGCAAACAGTTTTGGATTTGTGTATAAGTGGTGATAAGTCTCCAGTTTGCACATCACTTTACACATTTTTTTCTTTCCAATATTGTTAACTTTGTCGGCTTTTACAGGCGTATATCTTTTTCCTTCACATTTCTGTTTGGAAGATTTCTTTGAAGTCTGTGGGGGCTGGAGCAGCAGAATCCATTTTTTCAATGAGCTCTGCAAATTCCCCTTTCCATATCTGCTCTTAGAGTTCCCAGTACAAGTGCTCCCCTAATGGACCTGTGAAGCAAATATAGAACCCACCCTTAGCCATGTCCGACAAGAGCATGCCAACTCCACAAGTACTTTCCTCTCTGACTGCCACATAAAAGACCAAAGAATGAATGATCATCCCCCCCACTGCTAGCCAGGGGTGAAGGGATTCACACTGGAGTGACAATAACAAAAGATGGAAGGGTGGAAGAACCAACTCAACTGCAACTGGAGATGAAGGTGAAATGGCAGAGCTGCTGGGAGCTAACACCTAAGATCCCCCCAAGCCTGTGCAGGCGACACCACTGAATGCCCAGCGTCAGCCAAACCTGCTTCTCACTGCTCTAATATCTGTTGCAGACCTGCCCTAAAACCCACTAAGCTACCCTAAACCAACCCCCCCCCAGCAACAGAAAACCCAAACTCACAGTGAGCTCCTACTGAGGCAGGCTGAGCCTCAGATCCAGATGCAGCAACTCTAGCAGTGCCATGTAAGCCATAATAAGGAGGAATGGAAACAACACTGAGCAGTATTGGTGCAGGAAGAGGACAAGCCCTGTGGTCAAATCCAGGGGGCCATAGGACATGTGGACTCGTCTGTGGGATCAACCACCATCCCCAGATCCACTGGGTAAAAATCTCTGTCAGACCTGTGGCTAGATAAACCTTGGTCCTTAACCTGGTCCTGTTCATGCTGTCCTGAAACTGAAGGTACAAGGTCTACAACTGTCCACTGGGATCGGGAACAGATCATGATACAACAAGGCTGGAGCCTAGGGCCATCTCTACACTGTTGCTGAATGAGGGCCTACTGCTTCCTAACTGTGCTGCCATGGGTCAGGATCCTGAGGCCTGGTCATCAGAAGGTCACCCTGGTAGAACTACTGTAGTCTGGTGGCAATCACCTTTCCCTGGCCCCTGGTTGAATGTGCAGGGAGGCCATTTCCTTAAGATTCCTGGACTCCGCTGAGAAGAGCATGTGATATGCTTGGAGGTTGGGATGGAGGTGCCTCTGTCTCCTTCTACTTCCCTCTAGAACTGAGCTAAGTTGAGCTTAGGCCCTAGATGAGTGCCCCTCCCACTCCTCTGCAGAGAAGTGAGCTCCTGAGGACTTCCCTAGACAAGCCTGGAGCCATTTCGTTCCACCTGATGTGTCACAACAAGCATTCCTGGACATCTTCATTCTTCATCAAAATCAGAAACAGAAATTGATTTGCCACAGTGCTCCTCGTCATAATGCACAGACTGTAAAATGGCAATGGCTGGAAAAGCTGCTGCTTTACTTCCTCTCCAGGAGCCTCCTGATCAGCCACCAGCAGCTGACCGGGATGGTGCCACCATAGAAAGCACAACCCCTAGGTAACTGCCTGCTTCCTACATCAAGCCCCACCCTATGTTCCCATGGGCTTCAGAGGTTCCATTTATGTTTATAACCTCAACCACAGGTTTCTGGATAAGTATTATAATGAACTTTGTTTCTACTTATATGGGACTAATACCTATGATCTTATTGGCACTGTAATACTTGGCCATTTAATATATCTAATATTCATGTTGTGTGATAAAATATCACATCAAAATACGTGTTCGTTTCATCGAAGTAAATTCAGCATAGCTATATTGCTGTTAAATTTAGATGAGATTACCTTGGTTATTGTTTGTGGTGCTATTGGGAAATTCAGATATGGTTTTGTCATCATTTTTAAAGATTCTTGTAATAAATAGATTCCTTTTATAAGTGGTTGAAGAGTCATCTTTGGCGTTTAGATATGTCTGTAGTGTTTATGGATGAAGCTACTCCTTTTGCCCAGCTCACTCTAGATTTTTTTGTTTTTGAGGAGGTGGTGGGGTTATTTATTCCCATTATTTAATATCACACCTCTCATGCCGTGCCCTTATAGCAGTCCCATCTCCAAACGAGGGGACTGACTTGTCTAGTTGAGATTTTGCCATAGTCACCGAGCTCTGCTGGTTGACCAGTTGCTCAGCCCTTTCACTGGAGAAGGGACTGATATCAATGTAGAAATTTGTAATGACTTTTAAACTAGTGAGTATTAAAAATGTGTGAATGCATCACATGTATTAATACTTTACAGTGCATTTGAATTAAGATAAATAAAGAAATAAAACATTGGAGTAGGGTGACATATTTGTGAAGGATAATAAAATTTTTTATATGAAGACTTCTACTGCTGCTTTGATAGATTCCTCTTTTTTTGGGGGGGGGGTCTGATATTCTCCTTACCTTCATTACCCTTCTTCCTGTAAGTTGAGTTATAAGTTTTGAGTTGCGCATCATTACATTAGCCTGTAGCAACTTGATGTATCTGCCAAATAAAATTAAAAAATTGATACATCCCTTTCTAGCCTTATTCAAACATCTTCTGCTGAGTCTATAATTCATTGCATTCCTGCTTGATGATTTAGCATCCATTTTAAGAGAAAATCGTGCTTCATGGATCGGTTCCAGTTATGGGAATCGAAGTAGACTTTTCTCTTCCTTCTTAAATGACAGAAATGAAAGCAAGTTTAATATTTTATCGGGTGCTTCCTTTCTCTTGACAGCTCATGGACAATAACATTAATGATTACTGTTCCTGTCAGTGTAACAAAAGGTACCTGCATTTCAACTTGCTCATCTAGTATTCCAGTTTAACTGCAGAGACTTTGCCCTGTATAGAAATATTGGGAACTAGTGGTGCCAGTGACATGCCCCCAAAGTTCTGTGAGACAGATTTTACAGCATCATTCACTAACACAACATGCACCCTCTTAACTAATAACACCTATGAATTTTGTGCGTGTGCTACTGTTCATTTTGATTTCCATGTACATGACATGCAGGACTGATTGAAGATGTTGTCTCTTCAAAAATGGTACAAGGGCAAAACTCATAGAGGCCATTAGGATTTTCAGAAAAGGTAAGGCAGTGATTATTACGAGTTGTTAGTTCTCCTCTAGTCTTTAAGGGTAACAACAATAACCTAATATAGTGTTTTTAAATAACCTTTAAGTCTTGACACGTATAGATTAAAAATCCAAATTTCTGGGACACGCGTGTGCATCAAAAACAATAGAAACTTAAACCACAAAGGAGCAGAGTTGTGCAATGCATTGCAATTATTTGCATGCATAAAGGGGTTAAAGGGATAGCAATGTTTCACAAAAAAAGCAGTTCAGATTAATCTTCATAATATTTGGGCCGTGGAGAGTGTTATTTCAATACTGTCAGAGTTGTAGTTCAAGAGTAATTGAAAGATAAAGTATCCCCCTTCTTCCCCTTTTACTGATGTAACACTGCTCACCTCAGAGCAGCAAGACTGTCCGGATAGATCAAAGAGAGAGACAATCTTCAGTGAGTATTAGTAAAATCTGAAAAACCTGTCATGGGGGGAAGGGTTTTCCTTATGATCACTGTAAGAAGATTGTCCCTTGCTGTGAGCTGTCCAGTCCCAGGACCAGATTCCACATCTGAGGGGAGGCGGCTTACACTAGGTAAAAAGGGGTGGGAGGGGGATACTTATCATTCAATTACTCTTGAACTACACCTCTGACAGTATTAAAATAACACTCTCCATGGCCCAAATACTATGAAAAGGAATTGGAGCTGCTGTTTTTGTGAAACATTACTATCCCTTTAAAGGGATAGTAATATTAAAATGTAAAAAAATATGTTGTAGGGTTTATCCCCCTGAGTAAAACAAGCGTACTCCCACTGCTGAAAGGTGTTTCATTCAAAAGTTATTAATTTTCAAAGTTGAATTTTTTAGGTGCAATATCACAGTGACCTGAAATTGTACAGTGGCGCTGTTGCTACACCATCCTATGGAGATTTATGGTCCCGGGACCAGAGCTGTCCATAGGATCGTGTAGCAACAGCGCCACTGTACAATTTCAGGCCACTGTGATATTGCACCTAAAAAATTCAACTTTGAAAATTAATAACTTTTGAATGAAACACCTTTCAGCAGTGGGAGTACTCTTGTTTTACTCAGGGGGATAAACCCTACAACGTATTTTTTTTAACATTTTAAGCATTACTATCCCATTAATGAAAATATTTGTAAAGATGTGACACACAAAGCTTGGTGCCACACTGTGATCAGGCCCATATATAATAATAGGCAGTGTAGGAAACTAGCTAGAGCTCCAGATATTGAGGGGTGCATCAGCTGTGCTAACCACATCCACATTTTGGTTGAGTTGTGGGTGTGGCCAGAGCAATGTCAATGTGCCTGCACCAGTTTTATACCCCTTTACAGGCTATTATTTAAGCTCTCTTGCTTTGCAAGGCAATGGAGAGCTTTCTAGCAACCAAGGAGTTAAAGCATTTTTTGTCCTTGCTTGTTAAGGGTATTGTCTGTGACAGGATTGACTTGGGAGAGGGACCATGTGAGGAGTGGGTGAGGGGGTTTCCATGGGTGGAACTAAGGGCACCTAGAGTGCCTTGCCTAGGGGATCCTCAGATGTAAATCCAGCCCTGCCTGTGCTACTACTGCGGGGACCACTGTCCTATGAAATTGCTCTTAATGAGATTGATGCATTGAGTGAAATGGGAACAATTCTGCACCATAGGTGATGAATAAACATTTCCCCGAATCCATATTGGTTGATTGAAACAGGGCTTTATACCCCACTGGATGCCAGAAAGGTTCCGTATCCTATATAATAATTCGCTAAAACGTGTGTAACACCTCCATTCTTCTTCATACATCATCCTCAATAACAAGATGAGACTGACATGCTTAGAAGAGCAGACTACATTCTGGAAAGAACCAACTGCACTATGGGAACACATACAAATCCCAGTGAATTTAAACAGAGAGGCCTCAAATAATACTCAGTCATTCATGAGGGTTAACAATCGATCTCAAATCAATGTGAACTTTTTGACTGCACCCAGTGAAGCTGATGGACTAACATGAAGAGTAGCAATTCTGGGGCAAACCAACTGTATCATAGGGGACATCTGTGGACACCTGTCTAACATCCAAGAGGATAAAAGCCCCTTTTCAGTCAGTGGAAATTTTTATTCATCTGCAGAAGTGCAATTAGTTTGCTCCAGAACCGCTCCCTAGGGAGATGCAAAAAGGTGTGAGAAAGACGTGATAGCGAGTAGGTAACTTCTCTGGTCAATTCTCCAGATCAGTTTTCAGTTCCTTTGTTATTCTTGCAGCCTATGCATTAAGACTTCACAAGCTGGAGAGATCTTAGTGAATAACATAGGAATTGGTGGTGATGTCACCTCTTTATCATAAATTAGTGTATAAACCCTGTTCTTATTACATCAACCTCTGTGTTACATCTAGCTGTGTTGTTTCACCTGCTGTCTCATTCTGGAGATCTTGGCCTACAAAGTCTGCTTGCAAACCAAGAACACTTTGTGGACCATTCCAATAAAGTAGTTCTTTTTAAATATCTCGATTTCGGCTCTGCTGAAGAGCATCCGACTGGTCCCAGGACCGGGATCTCCTGCTGTCAGAAGAGCGCTGACATCAGGAGAAGGGGAGGGAGGGGGGAACTTTAGCGGCCAATATCTCTTAGACCATAAAGTTTTGAGAGATGGGACTTTCTCCAGATACTTTATTTTTTTTAATATCTTCTAAACTGCATCAACTTAAATACAGGCATTACTAACCCTTTAAGGTTTGAATTAAAGTGGGACTTTCACCTTAATTCAAGTTTGCATATTTGAGTTAAAAACATTTGCATTAAAAACTTCTTGTTAGGCAAAAGACCAGCAAATAAATCTTGCTTGTTACCATATGCTATTGTATGTTAGTTGCGGTACCCGTGCAGTACCAGTGCCGTTTCATATACTAATTACGTTTTTAAGTGATGTTTCATAGCTAATGAAGATTTCAGTGATGTTTCATTTGCCAAAGAAGCAAAGTTTCCCTTTTCCCAGAAATAAAAAATGTGAATAGCGACTAAACTATACATCTGTTAGAATTTTGGTTAACATGGCACACAGGTAGTTTTGAATTAAGTTTTAAAATATGTAAGAAAGTTCAAGTTGATTGGTCCACTTTAAAGATAGCAAGGCACAGTACTAGATTTAGGGGAAGAATTATGGAATTTCAGAGGTAAGGAATGGAAAAGAATGGACTAAGCAGTAAGTGGCAGTGGGTGTCTGTTGTGGGACAAGAATGGCAATGGCACCATGGGTTTGAACCAGAATTGTGCCTATTTAGCTTTATAAATAAGGTTCTTTCTGTTGAGATGGGGAGAGACCGGAAACATAAAAGGAAATGAGGCAAGGAATAGAAAAGGAGAGCTGTTGATTGGAGGAATTTAAACATAAGGAGAAGGACTTTATAGGGGATGCAATGTTTAATAGGAAGCCATGAAAGAAATCTATACAGAGAGTCTTGGTAGAGAGAGTGATGATTTGTTCCTTTGGTGTAATAATACATGTGAATAGATGTTTTATAGCTTTGAAAATGCGTCTCAGCAGTGAAACACGTTAGTGTTTAAAGCCTTTCCATTTGCATTTTGTTTTAAGATATTCTGTTCTTTTTAAAAAAAAAATCAGCCTCCACCTGATTAGTCCAAGTGAAGACTGCAAACAACTCCAGGAACATGGGAGATACCTGAATGGAGATAGGTTGTGTTTTCCTTATGCCCTATTGCTGTCTGAGCTAATCCAGTGCTCCGCTATCCATTACTGCTGCCTTCCCTTTGCTGGATCAGGCTGAATCAGCTGACCTTTCTGTGTTTGCTCACCTGACTGTTATCAGCCAACAGCCAACTTTCCCAGGGTATTTAAAGCAGCTTGGCTCACTACCAAGTTTGCACTTGTGTTTGCTTCTGGCTGCAAGAGTGTTCTACTACGTTGCTGATTACCTGTGTATGACCTGGCTTCCACTGACATCCCTTCTGGCACCTCGCTCCTGGATTGTTCCTGTCTTCGATGATCTCTGTATTCCTGACCCTGGCTTGGCTGAGAACCTGTCTTGGTTCCTGACCCCGGCTTGTATTTTGGTTTATGCTTTTGGATCATGATTTAGCTTTGTTTGCTTTTGTTATTTTAATATAGGCGTTTTGCATTTTATATTTTTGTGTCTGTCTGGTTCCTGGCCCCTAACAGAGTGTAAATGGTTACCAATCCAATTATATTGATTTGAAAGAACAAACTTCACTACTGGCATCCCTTCTCTGTTTTCTGGAAATGAGGGAAGGAATGAAAAAGTAGATCTATTGATTGGAGGAATTTTAACATATGAAGAAGGACTTTGTAGGGGATGCAATGCTTAATAAGAAGCCATGAAATAAATATATACAGAGAGTCTTTGGATAGAGTGATGATTTGTATAGCTGAGTTTAGGACAGGGGGGGATAGTATAATATAATATACCACAAAAGGAGGGTCAGCACTATGGGAATTTTCAAAAACTAACTGGAACTTTATAAATGATCTGGACAACATTGCAGTCCACACAGGAACCTTTCTCAAGATATCTGAACACTGCAAGTAACACGTGTTACTCTCCAAACGGCTATGAATGCTTAGAATGCCAATGATGTTATCAGACCTCCGCCACAAGTCTTGTGCCCCTCCCATCTCTGTGTCAACTCCAGTTTAGACTGGGTCATTTGTGGCTGAGGTTTCATGATATAAATGACTTTTGCAGCATTCTTGGTCATTTGGAGTTTTAGGCTTTGCACTTTGCACTCCTGTCCAAATCACCTCCCCTGTGAACCTCACTACCGTGAAATGTTGACAGGAGTGGCTGGAGGGGGGTTAACCCCCTGGCCACTCCTGTCAAAATCACTGCCCACTGCCCCCTGCCGCTCCAGAGAGGGGAGGACAGTGAACCATATATATTTACATACACACACAAATGTAGGATGAAAGAAATGTGCAAAGCATTGCAAAGCAATGGGTTATACTACCCTCTGGTCCTCAATATTTAAATACACTTACACCTGTATATTTAATTCCCCTTTAACAATGAGAAAAGGAACACAGCACTCTACTCTGCAAGGCAAGATAAATTAGAACATGGCTATCCAGCTTATGTGTTCAAAAGCCATAGACAGGTCATGAGTTCAGGTAATCCATATAGAAACAGTTTCCTTAGAGATATACAGAGCACACAAAAACATTGATTAATAGCCTGTTAATCAAAGAAATTCTGTAACCTAGTGGCCCTCAAATATGAGTTGGAAAAGCCAACGTTAAACACTCCCCATGTCCCAAAGGTGACTTGTTATGTCAGATGACCTTCTGAGCTGTATATAGAAACATGAATCAGTAACAAATAATTGGACAAGAGATATGTTGAGTATCAGTAACTAAATGAGCTTCCTTTTGGATGTCTCCTAGGAGACCAACTAATACACTTTATTTCAATCAGACTTACATGGACAAACATTGCAGGCATCAACAACATGGCACTTATTCTGTTGTACTAAGAAGAACTACAGTAATTCTAGGAAACTAACTGCACCATAGTGGAGAAATACAAATATCAATTGACATAAACTAATGCTACAGAGATCTCAAAAGCATGAAGCATTCTAGCATTCAAGGGCTTAAAAGACCCATTTCAAATCTGGAGAATGTTTATTTGTCTTTTATGGTGAAGATGATTTGCCCCAGAATTACTGCACCTTTGCTTAATAAAGTAGCTCCCTACCCAGGCCAGGATTTAAAGATTCCCTTGCTATAACACAGGTGAGTTAATTAGAGGCTACGTGAGTTTGATTAACTTGCACGGGATCTTCAAAAGGAAAGTCTTACATCCTGTCCTGTTAGTGGGCCCTGAGGGCATAGGTTGGGAACCATTGGCTTAGTACTTTGATGTTGATGTCATAAGAAAAACTGGCGGGTTATGTGCTAAGGTGTGATAAAGAGGAGATCAATTCTCCAAGAAGATAAACTCCCCAGTTCCTATGCTAGTCTGTGGAATCTATACGTTAAGGTATATTCAGCATGAGAGATTTTAATGCACAGGCTCCATAGAATAATAGGTAGGCTTGTGCGATTTGGTTAGGCGACATTCAGAATTCAACGAAAAAGGGGTCATCTGGCGACATCTGGACCTTCCGACAGGCAAGGGTTGTTCGCCAAAAACAATCCGAATCTGAGTAGGCCTGGTCTGAATGTCGTCAAAAATTTCGGAAATTTGACAACTACTACCCGCACTCGATTACTTTCCCCCCATAATTTCCCTCCATGTCTCTAGTCCAATTAGCTTTTCTATTTCATGGAACTTACACCCAATAGCACTTACTCCTGTGTCAAACCTTCCTTCCTCTAGACTGTAGTGTCAGAGTTGTAGTTCAACAACCATTCAATGACAAAGTATCCCCCTCCCGCCCCTTTTACTGATGTAACACTGCTCAGCCAGAGCAGAAGGGAGGTGCCCAGGTAGATTGCAGAGAGGGACAATCTTCAATTAACATAAGGGAAAAACCTGAAAAACTTGTCAAGGGGGGCAGGGCTTTCATTGTTTTCATAGGAAGAAGATTGTCCCCTGCTGTTATCTGTTGGTCTTACAACCAGATTCCACATCTGAGAAGAGATGGCTTACACTAGGTAGAAGGGGAGGGAGGGGAAACTTTGCTTGTGAATATCTCTCAAACCATAAAGGTTTGAGAGATAAGACTTATATCATTCTTCATGTTTTTTAATGCCTACGAAATAAAATAAAGATAAAACGAAGTATTACTATCCCTTTAACCATTTAAAAACCAAAGCGGTGTGTAACACTTTGCTTTGGAACTAAGAATAATTTCACTCATCCTGTTGTTCAGTACTGGAAAGTATTCTTATTTTACTCAGCCTGAAAAGATATCTAGATATAGGTTTTGCGCACCTTTTAAATAGCTGGAGTAAAACCAATTTGCTTACAGCAAAAATATTGGCTTTCTGGTGTGCATGATTCAATATTAGTTCTTTATACTGCTCCATATTGCCTCATTGTATTACATGGACTCTCATCTATATACAACTTTTGTAATGTTGAAAGAATATACAGAAACTGTTGTAATAAATAACTCTTAGCAATTCTGGAGTAAACCAACTGCATAATAGGGGACAAATAAAAATTCCCATTCATTAAAATGAGGATTTTAACTCGCTGAATTCCAGAGAGGGCTACAATATATAGGGAAGCAAAGCACTGGATCTCTTTCTCTAGTATTCAGGGGGTTGAAACTGCCCTTTGAAAGCAATGGTAAATTGGGAAATTTGCATTTGTACCTATTTTGTTGCTGGTTTACTCCACAATTACTCCAGTCCCTTAGTATATCAGCCTAATTTGTCATGCTAAAAAGATATCCAGTACGATTTTATAAATATCAACAGTGTGCCAACACATATCCTTCCTGACCATACTGTTAGAAAAGAATTTGCTTTGCTGTAGCTAAAATGCCTTTTCTTAAATCTTAATGGCTATCTCCATGCTTTTTTTCTCATCCCTTTAAATAGAGTTCCGCAGATAATTATTTGTATAGATATTGTATATATTTGTTATATTTGCAAGTTGTAGTTAAGATTTCCCATTATAGATTTGATCTAAGGTAAACCAACACAATTTGATTTTTTTCTTTATCACTAAATTATTCTGTTGATTTCATCAACTTTGTTGCATTTTCCAGTTAAATAACATATTTTCTAAGAGTGCTGCTAGGGATGGACAAAATGTTTTACTTCAAAAGTGAAACAAGCAAAAAACAGCTCTTCCCACCTTCTAATGGAATTCCCACAAAAATTGCTATTTGTCTGCTCTTTTCATTGCAGTGATAATGTATCCCCTTATTTGGAGATTTTTCTGCCGACACCATGATAAATTAAAAAAAGAGGTGTCAGTTTACTACGTATTGTCATTCTGTGCTTTGGTGAGAGAATGAAAGCAGCTGAGGTTTTGATGTTAGCTAGTGTATGCAGACAGGCAAAGAGAGGGAGCTATAGTTTCTCGGTAGGAATGTTGGTGGTATCCACTGCCAGTTGTTCCCTGGGTGTTGGCTTGAAGGGAGAATGGAACATTAAAGATCAAAAGAAAAGCAAAAAGTGTTTTCACTAGTGATCCTTCCTACCTGAGCTAACAGGCTGAGCCTAACATTCAACTTACACTAAGTGAGAAAGAGTATGCAGAGAGGCATAAATACATCATACATTCAAGGCATAGTACTACTTGACTGAGTCTTAAACTCCAAGAACAAGAGTGACAGGCATGTATGGGGCTGTGGTGGTACTTCACCAGCTGCTATGTGCTTTATTCTTTAGTTCAAGCTGTTGATTCTGAAGCTAACAGGCCAGTCCTGTACTATACTGTAAACATTAACACTGTAGTCATTATGAGAGAAAGTTACTGATATTTTGATATTACATCTTGAGTGTAGAGGGAAACAGGCAAAGAGCTGCTTGATTTAAGGAGTATCATGCTAGCCAATTCTCTGCATGGTTGCATGTGATTCAAAGTATGTGGCACTGATAGTGCCAGGGATAATTTTTAATAAAAGTTTTTAACTGATAGATGACATAGACCAGCAGGAGATCATATTTCTTCATCTAAGACTCTATCAGAGAGACTGAGATACATAGTAACATAGTAAATTAGGTTGAATAAAGACACAAGTCCATAAAGTTTAACCTTTGCCTCATACCCTAGTGACATTAGAACTGTATATTTATCCTGCTATCAAATAAGTTAGTCTTTTTCAGGCCTTCCTCATCTGCCTACTAATACACAGTATAACCCTGTGTGTTTCCTTTTGAAAGAAATGTATCTAATCCTCTCTTGAATGTATCCATTGTATCTGCCATAACCACCTCCATGGGCAAAGAATTCCACAATTTAACAGACCTTACTGTAAAAAACCTCTTCCGCTGCTGAAGTCTAAACATCCTTTCTTCTAATCTCAAGAGGTGTCCCCTGGTCACCTGATCAGGCCTTGGAATAAATAGCTCACCGTAGAGATCCTCGTATTTGTACAATGTGATAAGGTCTCCTCTTAATCATCTGTTCTCTAGAGTAAATAAACCAAGTTTGTATAGTTGTTCTTCATATGTCAAGTCCTCCATTCCCTTAATTAATTTTGTTGCTCATCTCTGTACCCTCTCTAGTTCTAGTATATCCTTTTTCAGAACTGGTGCCCAAAACTGCATTGCATACACAAGGTGAGGTCTTACCAGAGATTTGTACAATGGCAAAAGTTTGCCTTTGCTACTGCTGTTTGACACTGGTCACTGTTTCCAAGTTTGTGGTTGACAAGGATACCCAGGTCTTTCTCTAGCAACTAGTCCCCTAAAATGATTCCATTAAGTTCATAAGTAGCCTTGGGATTATTTCCTCCCAAATGCATTACTTTACACTTCCCCACATTAAACTTCATATTCCATTTGTTTGTCCAGTCTGCAATTTTATATAAATCCCTCTGTAGAGAACAATTATCCTGTTCTGAATTAATTACCCTGCATAATTTAGTGTCATCTGCAAATATTGATATTTTGCTTTCTATATCTGTTTCTAGGTCATTTATAAACATGTTATACAGCAGCGAACCTAATACTGAACCCTGAGGTGCGCCACTCTCCACTTAAACTATATTGGAGAATTGTCCATTTACAACCACACACTGTTCCCTATCCTTCAAACAGTTTTGTATCCAATTGCAAAGGTCATTTCCTAGCCCCAATTTCCTTATTTTATACCACAGCCTTCTGTGTGGCACTGTATCAAATGCCTTTGCAAAGTCTAGGTACATTATATCAACTGCCTTGCTATTATCAAGGTTGCTGATTACTTCCTCATAGATGTTGAAAAGGTTAGTTTGGCATGATCTATTCTTCATAAATCCATGCTTATTCCTGCTAATTATCTTATTTTTTTGTGTTGTAATCCTTAATATAGTCCCTTATTATCCATTCTATCAGTTTTCCCACTACAGAGGTCAAACTCACAGGTCTATAATTTCCACTTACTGTTTTAGTTCCCTTCTTAAATAGAGTCACTACATTGGCTAATTTGTCAATCTTGTGGCACTGAGCCTGTGGTGAGAGAACCTTTAAAGAGTAAATATAGGGGTTTTGCTAGGCTGACCATACCTCACCTTTAAAAAGGGATACATAGGAAATAGGCATATTTCAGGAGTGCACCAAAATCAAAGCAACCCTGTAGTATGCATTTTTCATGTGTGTCCCTTTTTAAAGGTGAGGTATGGTCAGCCTAGGTTTTGCTAGCATTGCACTAAGTTCCTTAAGAACCCTTGGATGTATACCACCAGGACCCGGTGCTTTGTCAGTCTTAATTTTGTTCAGTCTACCCATGACATCTTGAGTTAACCCAATATCTGATAATTGTATTGCTTTATTAGCTACTTGTTGAGGCTCTTCTACCATTCCTTGCTCCCTTGTATATACTGATGCAAAGAAAGTGTTTAGAACATCAGTCTTTTCCTTATCCTCACTAATTAACTCACCCACATCATTTTTAAAGGTCCAATACACTCCCTCTTAAGTTTTTTGCTATTTATATATTTTAAAAACTTTTTAGGATTAGTCTTGCTTTCCCTTGCAGTTCGAGTTTCATTTTCTATTTTTGCTACCCTGATTGCCTTTTTGCAATCTTTGTTGCACTCTCTGTATTTTAAGAAAGAATGTTCGGTTCCTTCAGACTTAAATAGTTTGAATGTTTTTTTTTTCTTTGCCATTTCCTTCTTTACATGTGCACTTAACCACATTGGCCATGACTTTCCTCTTTTGCATTTGTTCCCTATTGGTATACACTGTTGGGTACATTTCCGCAACCTAAATTGGAATTCTGACCATTTATCCTCAGTATTTTTGTCTTTAAATAATGTATCCCAGTCTATGTGTTGCATTGAAGCCCTTAACAATTTAAAGTTAGCTTTTTTAAAATTAAGAGTTTTGTTTGAACCTATACATTTTTGCTTTGCCAGTCTGATCTCAAATTTAACCATGTTGTGATCACTTTTTCCCAAATGTTCACTTACCTTAATATTGAATACCATTTCTGTGTTATTTGTTATCACTAGCTCCAATATATTGTTATTTCTTGTCGGAACTTCCACAATTTGTGACATGTAGCTTTCACTAAGTATGCTCACAAACCTGCTACCCTTAGCACTCTGCCAGGTCTCATTTTTCCAGTTGATATCTGGATAATTAAAATCTCCCATAATTTTAGTATGCCCAAGCTGGGCAGTTTTCCTTATTTGCAATAGCAGTTGGGCCTCAACATTGGCATCAATATTTGGTGTTTGTAGCATATACCCACCAACACCTTTTTTTTTTTTTTTTTTTTTTTTTTTTTTACCTTTTACACCACATTTAGTCTCAATTTCTACCCACAAGAACTCCACATTTTGCCTAGTTTCTTCACTAATATCATCCCTCAAAATTGGATTTAGCTCTGGTTTCAAATATAAGCACACATTTTCCATGTGCAGGAATTTCCAAAAGAAAAGATGCAAATTGTAAATTAATTTATTACTTTTCACCCCTTTCTAGCTGCAGCCCCAATTTGTACTCCATATTAAAGATACATTCTTACAGGTATTTAGAAGGGCAGAATTATGTTCTTATCCCATGCAACGATACAATCTCCTATACATGGTAATATCTCATTTGCTCTGGCAGCAGCAAACTGACATTGCACAACGTTGTAAAGTCTATTATGTACAAGTACTTCCAAATCCTTCTCAAACATGGATTCAGCAAGTAGTGTTTCATTTATTGTAGTGACATGTTTTTTTTAACAACCCAAATGTGTAATCCTACATGCATCAATCTTAAATGTATTATGCTATTTATCCCCATCCTGATCTGAATGTATTGCCATCCATAGTTTTATGTAATCAGCAAACATAAAGACACTACTATCAATATCCTTTGCAAGGTCATTAAAGGGATAGTAATACTTCGTTTATCTTTATTTTATTTTGTAGGCATTAAAAAAACATGAAGAACAATATAAGTCTTATCTCTCAGACCTTTATGGTTTGAGAGATATTCACAAGCAAAGTTTCCCCTCCCGCCCCTTTTACCTTGTATAAGCCATCTCTTCTCAGATGTGGAATTCAGTCCATAGACCAGACAGATAACAGAAGGGGATAATCTTCTTCCTATGAGAACAATAAAAGCCCTGCCCCCCTTGACAAGTTTTTCAGGTTTTTCCCTTATCTTAATTGAAGATTGTCCCTCTCTGCAGTCTACATGGGCACCTCCCTTCTGCTCTGGCTGAGCAGTGTTACATCAGTAAAAGGGGCGGGAGGGGGATACTTTGTCATTGAATTACTCTTGGACTACAACTCTGACAGAATTGAAATAACACTCTCCAAAGTCCAAATACTATGATGATTAATTAGAGCTGCTTTTATTATGAAAAATTACTATCCCTTTAATAACAAAAATAAAAAGCACTGGGCCCAGGACTGAATGCTCAAGTGCTTCAATTACAGCACTTTATCATTTAACCAATCTACTCTTTTTAATTCATGAAATAACTTCATCTGAGGCACATTATCAAATACTTTTGTAAAATGCAAGTGTACTACACTGACAGCAATAACCTTTTCCATGTAACTACTTACACAGAGGCGTAACTAGAAGCCTCCGGGCCCTGGTGCAAGAAGCGCCATGGCCCCCCCCCGACCACATTCGCCCCCCTCGACTACATTGGCCCTCTCCAAAATGCCCCGATCTCCTACCCCCCTGGAGTGGCAGGAGCCCGGAGAGGTGTCTTGATCTCCCGCGCGGTCCTCTTCAGTAATGCAGAGTGCTGGGAGATGATGTAATCTCCCAGCGCTCTGCATTACTACAGTGCCAGACGGAGATCGCGGGCGCCAGGTAGAGGGGTCGCAGGGGGCGGCCGGGCCGGGGTGCGACCCCTGCGACCCCTATAGTTACGCCACTGTACTTACAATAAATACAAGTAGAGCTATATGACATGAACGATCTACTAAAACCCTACTTACTAATAATGTTGTTGTTCAACACATAATCCTGAATACTATCCCTTAGTAACCCTCTTGTATGTTTGCAATTATGTAAGTCAACCTTACATGACTATAATTACCAGGCTTAACCCTTTCAGTGCCAGAGGGGTATGCAACTCATTGTCTTGCAATGCGTTGCTTACCCCTCTAGCACTGAAAGGGTTAATAATGACCTTTCTATCACCGAACTAAGCTACCTAAGTATCCTTGGATTTATGCCATCGGGTTCAGGAGCCTTATTTATTGTGTATCTGTAACATATCTAAATCCCCCTCAGTGAGAGCATCCATCCCAAAAATATATGTATGATTCGTTATCTCAATTAATTTATCCCACTTCACGTGTGAAAACAAATGGGTTCTATCATCCAAAGTAGGTGAAGGGAGGTACTTTTCTGAACAGGAGTACTTTATTATGCAGTGTTTACGATTAGATTCCAGAAGAACAAAATCAATTTTTTTAACTCTCTGAGTGCCAGAGGGGTACACAACGCATTGCTTTGCAAAAGTACTTAGTGACATCATCAGTACAAGCTGTACCACACTATTCTGCAGGATGTCCCCTTGCTGAAATTCTACTCCCATATCCCATCGACCAATGTCACTACTACTGCTGGAGCATGTGAGCCTTGTGACTGTATCAGGGGGATTGTCAGATGCACCCTCCTGTAGTAAGCACTTCAGGTCAGTGATAAATCTGGTTGATACCCAAATGTGCTGTCTATTTAAAAAAAATCAGATAACGTAACCCTAGTTTTGCAAAAACTCCCCGTTCTTAAAATAGTAAAACTTGCAGAATTGTTTCAATCATCCCTATTAAAAAGGCCCCAGATGCTTTGAAATGTAATGTGTTGGAGACCTTTCTAGTAACCAAGGGGTTAATATGATGCTGATAACTGAGGGTATTGCGTTTATCTAAGAAAGCATGCAGAACATTTACAGAGATGACAGTATCCATTCACTACACCAGTATAGTTCAGTGTCAGCAGCTAGCAAACAGAGTCAGAGAGGCTGATTTACTAAGATGGATTGGAGCAAGTCTGGCTCTCACCAGCTGCACTAGATGGGACAAATACTTGTTAACACAATGACATCTAATTTACATGGAGCTTTTACCCGACTGCATGCTAGAGATGTCTCTGGTTCCTTACAAGGCACAACACTTTCTATGGAAATCAACCTCAGTGAAGCTGATGTACTAAGCACTGATGTATATGTGTAGCTGGTGTACTAAGCACTGATGTATATGTGAAGCTGGTGTACTAAGCAATGATGTATATGTGGCACTGAGGTAGTAAGCACTGATGTATCGGTGAAGCTGATGTACTAAGCACTGATGTATATGTTTAGCTGGTGTACTAAGCACTGATGTATATGTGAAGCTGGTGTACTAAGCACTGATGTATATGTGAAGCTGGTATACTAAGCAATGATGTATATGTGGCACTGAGGTAGTAAGCACTGATGTATAGGTGAAGCTGATGTACTAAGCACTGATGTATATGTGGCACTGATGTACTAAGCACTGATGTATATGTGGCACTGATGTAGTAAGCACTGATGTATATGTGGCACTGAGGTAGTAAGCACTGATGTATAGGTGAAGCTGATGTACTAAGCACTGATGTATATGTGTAGCTGGTGTACTAAGCACTGATGTATATGTGAAGCTGGTGTACTAAGCAATGATGTATATGTGGCACTGAGGTAGTAAGCACTGATGTATAGGTGAAGCTGATGTACTAGGCACTGATGTATATGTGGCACTGATGTAGTAAGCACTGATGTATATGTGGCACTGAGGTAGTAAGAACTGATGTATAGGTGAAGCTGATGTAGTAAGCACTGATGTATAGGTGAAGCTGATGTACTAAGCACTGATGTATATGTGGCACTGATGTACTAAGCAATGATGTATATGTGGCACTGAGGTAGTAAGCACTGATGTATAGGTGAAGCTGATGTAGTAAGCACTGATGTATATGTGAAGCTGGCGTACTAAGCAATAATGTACATGTGGCACTGATGTAGTAAACACTGATGTATTGGTGAAGCTGATGTAGTAAGCACTGATGTATATGTAAAGCTGATGTACTAAGCGATAATGTATATGTGGCACTGAGGTAGTAAGCACTGATGTATAGGTGAAGCTAATGTAGTAAGCACTGATGTATAGGTGAAGCTGATGTACTAAGCAATGATGTATATGTGGCACTGAGGTAGTAAGCACTTATGTATAGGTGAAGCTGATGTACTAAGCAATGATGTATATGTGACACTGATGTAGTAAGCACTGATGTATAGGTGAAGCTGATGTAGTAAGCACTGATGTATAGGTGAAGCTGATATACTAAGCACTGATGTATATAGAACTGCAGCAGTTCTGAAGCAACCTTCCTGCATCATAGAAGACACATAAAATTCCCGAAGTAAACATTGATTTAATTTGAGCATTTAACCCCTTGGATGCTAGCAAGGTCTCCAAAGCATTGTTAAGTCATGCGATGGAGACCTCTCTAGCATTAATGGGGTTAAAATCTGCAGGTAAATCATTGTCTCCTGTGGTGCAACTGATTTTCCTGAGAATTACTTTACTTTTCATTTGTACAAAAAGATGAGTATGAGCTCTGGGTATGATAGGGTTGCCAGCTCATTCCTTTCATCACTTAACCCTTTGAGTTCCAGAAGGGTACCCAATGCATTGGCTTGCAATGCGGTGGATATTTCTCGGGTGCTCAAAGGGTTAAGAACCAGTGGGCTGAGCAATGCATTGTGGTCCGGCTAGTAACTGTCATGTCTGTCTCCATGGACACAGCATCCACAAAAGAATGATTAAAAAATTCAGATGAAAAAATCCAGAGGGACTATTAGGGTTTTCTGGCTATAATAAAGTAAGTGGGAGATTATTATTAGGAGGTGCTACTTCCCAATTAACCCTTTGAGTTCCAGAGGGGTAATCAACGCATTGTTCTGCAAAGCATTGCACACCCCTCTGGCTCTCAAAGGGTTAAGCACAGGTGGTGCAATCACAATGGCCGATCCACTTATTACCCATCTGTGAACAAGCAGGGATGCATTGGAAGTGTGGCCTCTTACTCTGTCCGGACTCCAGACGACTAACGATAATAATCATTGACATTGACAGCTCCAAAACATTGCAAAGAAATGCACTGGGGATGTCTCTAGAATTCATGGGGTTAAAGGATAATGGACTATGACATGCTATTTGTATGTATAACAGATCTGTCATTATTATGTTCTAATGATTTATTACTGTGGGTTTATGTTTATTAGTCTCACAGTAATTTATTTGCATTTTGCAGTAGTATGTCACAGTGGGGAGATATCTCAATAGATCATGTTTTGAGCCAATATTTGTACTTTAACCCTCAGAGTGCCAGAGGGGTGCAGAACTGAATGCTTGGGTTGAAGAAATATTTGATTTTCCAGTCTCTGTAATGCACAGATTTTCAAACAATCATAGCAAAGAGGTTTTTATCATATGAAATTATAGTGCACTAAATGTGTGATGGCATTCCACTCTAAATCAGGTTCTGGAATCAATATTTTTTCCCTACACTTGTCTGATGTCAAATTACTAAGACATGTACACCAGAACGCCTCCCATTAAAGTGACACAATCACCTCTACTTCTAGTTATTGAAAACTTTATTCAAAGTTATCACTCTATTGTGCACTTTTTTTTTGAATTTGTTGTTGTTTAGAGGCACCTCATAGGATTATACAGTAAAGGTATACAATAAGATGCATAAAAAGCCAAGTGGATACTCACAATGATAATTAAGGTACCAATAGTCAATACATATGGAGGTATTCTACTGCCCCCATGTAGATCTCATGGCTATGAATGCAATTCAGCCATTCTTCAGATTTCCATATGTAGAAGCATGAGCACAGTTGGAAACATAGTAGAGACAAAACAAGAAAATGGGTGCTGACCAGTTTCCAGATAGAATAATGTCATATAGATGAGTCAGTAAAGCGAATAATTGAAACTATATAGTACTTACTTCTTCTATGTTCCGGTACTGAGCCTGTTTCAGAACAGGTTAACTCTGTGAGCTTACTGGAACTTACTCTGAAGAAGATATGGCTTCAAAGAGTTATAGAAGAAATTTTCTTTTTCTGGAAATGGTGTATAGATAATGGATCCCATTCACAGGGTACAAATCCAGAGAATTGGCTGTGTAGGCAGTACTAGTGGATACAGAGTAAGACTGAGCAACAAGTGATTACAGGAAGCAGAGGTACACCAGGTATATAGCTTATACAGGTGTATGGCTTGCACAGGATTAAGCTGAACAGAGTGCTGAAGGCAGGATACAAAGGTACATAGGTGTACAGGTGAATAGATTATACAGGGCTAAGTTCAACAGTCTGCTGAAGGTAACAGGCAGAGGTACACAGGTGTATAGCTTGGTCAGGGTTAAAGTTAAACAATCTGCTGAAGGCAGTAGGCAGAGGAATACAGGTGTATATCTGGTTGGCTAGATGAGACTTGCTCAGAAACAGAGCAGACACAGGAAAAGTCCAACAAACAAAGTCAAACAGGGGAAATCAAAGAGAGTGGTCAGGCAGTCCAAGGTCAGGGGCAGGTAGCATAAGATCACAATCAAAATGGAAGCCAGGGATCAGGAACCAGGAACAGAGAAGAGGAATCACTGTTAACACCCCTAAAGTACAAGTGCAGCAGAGTATTGGACTGCTGACAGCTTCCTCTATATAAATGTATGGCACGTGATGTCATCATGTGTGCAACGTGATTGACAGTGTGATGTTATCATGTGTAATCACTGGCAGGGATCAAACGCCAGCTCTCCCTGCTCCAGGCACACTCTCATTGGTGTAACAAGTTATGTCTTACAATATAAAATATCAAAAAAGGGACAGGAATGTCAATATCAAATAAATAAACTTCTAATAATATCGAAAAAATAAGATCCAGTATTTGAAAAATGACTCTCTAGATCCCAATACAGAGTAGTACGCTCAACACATTTATGACTACCTAATTATTTTGTCAGGAGAAACAGATATAAATCAGTAAATTAATATTCATTTTCTAATTCATATACATATACTGATTTATGTATGTGTTATGTCTGATTTTATTATATTAATCTTATGACTATACATATATATGTTTATGTTCATGTGCCTACACGCTGTATATGGACTGGCTTTCATCCTCTCCTATTCCTGATTGTCAGACCATGACTAATTGCTCTGTTTGAATTCTGATATCAAATAAAAATGTTTTTTTCAAACTTGTGTTTATCAAGGGAAGTTTATGTAACTGAATGCCAGTTTAGCTTGTCTGTTGTTGATGTTGCTCCAGATCAAATGACTAGTTAGTCAAGGAATGCTTTGATTGTACAACTCTGTATCAGAATTTAGAGACTCAATTTTAGTGTAGCAAAAAACTCACAAGAGTGATATAACGGTGATTTTCAAATTTTGGATTTAATTTTTTTTATATTATTAAATATTTTGTTATTTTTTGATACTGGCATTCTGTCCTTTTTCTTATATCTTTCAATGCTAGAGCATCGGAGCATTCAAACTGAATTATTGCATTGTCTTCAGTTTGCATCTTTTGAATTGAAGGGGCTAAAGCCTCATTTTTATAAATAGGAGATTTAGAAATGCTTACTTCTCCCCTATGGTGCAGTTGGTTTGCTCCAGAATTGCTCCACTTTTGTAACTGTATAGATTTTCATTAAAAAATGTTGCTACTCTTGTCTCTTCAGTATCTCTGATTGGCAGAATGGAATTGTGATCACCCTATGCAGTGGCTGCGAGCAGCATATATGGCAGCTGCCTGCTTGTGATAAATTAACAAGGTGGAGTAAGACAAGGGTGACTCTAGGGAATACCATGCTCATGTAGCCTATGGGAATAAGACTGGATCAACTGCCCATAATAACAACTGGAGTGCACAGTGTCAATTCCCTCCACCAGCTAAGAGTGGAACTTCCCAAAGTGGGCGAAGAGCAGTGTAACCAATGCACTGCTCTTTCCTCTCCTTTCTGATACCTTCCCTCCTCCTAGTCAGTCCTAGTCAGTCCTTTGGATTCTACATGGGGAAGCAGTTGTTGTTTGCCTGCTCCTGGCTCAGATCAAAATACAGGGAACAAAAAAAGGAAACAACTTTTTAATTAGGAACACTGGAACTTAAGTGGTAAGACAAAGTGTAAATAGTTTGGAATATTCCAACTGCTCTGTAGGAGACAAATAAAAATTACCATTGCAATGCATTGAAGAACAGGTTCACTTTGCCTTTATACACAGATTTCTCAGTTTCTCCCGGTCTGCACACATCAGCCTCATTTCCCATAACATAGATTTTTATTTTCTAGCTGTAGCTCAATTTCATTAACCCTTTCAGTGCCAGAGGCTCGGACCATTTCCTGTACCCTGCAGGCCAGACACTTTTTCAGCATTTTTGCTATGCTTCAGTTTAGGCTTGATTTTCTCTGGGGATTTTTAGTTACATATGGAAAACTATATATTGTTTGTTTCAGAACAAATTGAGCTTTCTCGTGGTACCTTACATGAAGAGAATTTTACATTGTGCAAAAAGCTATGATGTCATAATGAAAAAAAGTGAAAATTTACTCATTTTGTTAAAATCACATACTATGTATCAAAAACATCTACCTTGATTGAAAAAGTTTCAATTATTTGAAAAAGAGTCCCCCGAATAAAAAAATACCAAATTTGTATAGTTTTATCTACGTCATGGATAGCATAGAGCCCTAATCACCAGCAGCGCAAAATGACATTTTCAACTAATATGCGCATTCTAGGGTTTTTGTGGTAAAGCCACCCTAAAACAGTGGAATAACTATTAGTGTTGAGCGAGCACCCCGATGCTCGGGTGCTCGGGTGCTCTGACCGAGCACCGCCGGAGGCTCGAGTGCTCGGTCGAGCACCCGAGCCCCATTGAATTCAATGGGGCGACACGAGCATTACACCAGGCACCCCCTGCTCTGATGAGGGGAGGGTGCCTGGTCAATGCCCCCCTTCATCTCCACAATGCCCCTCTTCCACAATGTCCCCCTTCCACAATGTCCCCCTTCCACAATGTCCCCCTTCATCTCCGCAATGCTCCCTTCATCTCCGCAATGCCCCCTTCATCTCCGCAATGTCCCCCTTCATCTCCGCAATGCCCCCTTCATCTCCTCAATGCCCCCTTCATCTCCGCAATGTCCCCCTTCCACAATGTCCCCCTTCATCTCCGCAATGCCCCCTTCATCTCCGCAATGCCCCCCTTCCACAATGTCCCCCTTCCACAATGTCCCCCTTCATCTCCGCAATGCCCCCCCTTCCACAATGTCCCCCTTCATCTCCAAAATGTCCCCCTTCATCTCCACAATGCCCCCTTCCATCTCCACATGTGCCCTACCTCCAGTCCCTGGTGGTCCAGCGGAGCATCTGTGTAAGATCTGTGCCTCCTTCGGCACAGATCCCTGCCACCCGAACATGGCGGGCGAGCACATGGCGGTACTCGTACGAGTACCGCCATGTGCCGAGCAGAGCGATGCTTGAGCCGATCCGAGCATCGGCCGAGCATGCTCGCTCAACACTAATAACTATATAAAACTATATATTTCTGAAAAGTAGACAACGTGCCGCATCTAATGAGAAGTAACTTGCCTTCTTGCCCCAAGCCTGTTGTGCCAAAATGCTTCAAGAAGGTGGCACTACAGGTAAAAAATGGCTTTTTCTTACATTTTTGCTCCTTCATCTGTACTGAAATCTGTGAAAACCATGGAATTTCCAACTGTATTCATTAGCTAGCGCTCTTAGGAGAAAATTGACACGTCTTTGGTATGAGTTCACCTACCTTAGGGGGCGCTACAAGTGCAAAACTACACCTACTACAACCTCAAATTTTTCTAACATTTTCTCAAACATTGCTTGTCTATACAAAAATGGTTATAACGACTACAGAAGTGAAGAAAGGGTACACAAACCATACCATTTTGGAAAGAAGTCAACCTGCCGCATCTAATGAGGGGTGAATTGCCTTCTTACCCCAAGCCTGTTGTGCCCAAATGCTTCCAGAAGATGGCACTATAGGGAAAAATGGCATTTTCTTACATTTCTGCCCCTTCAGCTGTACTGAAATCTGTGAAAACCATGGAATTTCCAACTGTATTCATTAGCTAGTGCTCTTTGGAGAAAATTGACACCTCATTGGTTTGAGTTCACCTACCTTAGGGGGCACTACAAGTGCAAAACTACACCTACTACTTAGGGGTGCCAGAAGCACATAAATACACCTACCTGTTTGCTTCCATGAAAATGGCTGCTTGTACTAAAATGTTCATAACTGTTAGAGACATGAAGGAAAGGTATAAAAGGTATACCATTTTGGAAAGTAGACATTCTCCAGCATTAACTGAGGGGTCACTTGCCTTTCTATCCCTGGGCTGAAGTGCAAAATATTTCCAAAGATACTAAAATTTTTGAAAACCATAACATTTCTTCTGTATTCAGTACCTGCTACCAACATGAGAAAAATGGTAGCCCATTTGTGTGGTTTACCATACAATATGTGGGTGCTAGGAACATGTACGTAAACCTGACACTTTTGTTTTTGAAATTATCTGCTTGCACTAAAATGGTTCTAACCATAATAGATATGCAGGAAAGGTAGAGAAACAATGCCATTTTGGAAAGAAAACAACCTGCCACATCTAATGAGGGGTCACTTGCCTTCTTGCCCAAAGGCCGGTGTGCACAAATGCTTCCAGGAAGTGGCACTAATGAAAAAAGGCATTTTCTTACATTTCTGCCCCTTCAAATGTATGGAACTTTGTGAAAACCATGGAATTTTCAACTGCATTCGTTAGCCAGTGCTCTTAGAAGTCAAATAACACCCTATTTGTATGAGCTGACCTACCTTCACTGTATGAAAATGGCTATAACATCTTCAGAAGTAAAGAAAAGGTAGATAACCAGTACCATTTTGGAAAGAAGATAACCTGCCGCATCTAATGAGGGGTCACTTGCCTTCTCTGGGGTCCTGGGTTCAAATCCCACCAAGGACAACATCTGCAATGAGTTTGTATGTTCTCACTGTGTTTGCGTGGGTTTCCTCCGGGTACTCCGGTTTCCTCCCACACTCCAAAAACATACTGATAGGTGAATTTAGATTGTGAGCCCCAATGGGGACAGGAACCAATATGAGTGTAAAGCGCTGCGGAATCTGTGTGCGCTATATAAATAAAGGATTATTATTATTACCCCAATACTGGTACACATAAATGTTTCCAAAAGGAGGTGATATAGGAAAAAGGTAGATAAACCATACCATTTTGGAAATAAGATAATCTGCTGCATTGAGTGAGGGGTCACTTACCTTTTTACCTCTAAGTTAGCGTGCACAACTATTGCTAGAATGTGGTGCTACAGGAAAAACAAACATTTGTTTTACACATCAGTCACTTCAAAGATACTAGAATTGTTCAACGGCATGGGATTTCCTAGAAGGACTTCTAGCCAGCCTAAGAAAAATGGTACCCCACTGCTGTGGGTTGACATACCAATTTGGAAGACAGGAGCATAGCTTCCAGTGAAACAGCGATGGGAAAGCAAACAGTGTATGTGTGATTTTATGACTAACAGATGAAAGAAGCTAGGGCGTCAGCCGGTGTACATGCGGATCTGTGACTACCAGTGTAACAACGTGTGTGGGAGGGTGAGGGGTTAGGCAGTGTGTGTGGGTATAAGCAGAGGAGCAAGGATGGTGGTGATGGTGGGGAGGGGGGCAGTGTCTGATAGAGTATATGGGGGATCTGTGACTACCAGTGTGCACTGTATGGCCCCCTCAAACAAAGTTTGATTCCCAGCCTGAATCTAGTGGATACTGGTACTTTGAGTCTACCAGTAGGCAGTGAAAACAGGCTGGGGGTCGGGCTGGGGAATGGGACTGCCAGTTGGCTGTGGAACCAGGCAGGGGGATACGGAGGTGGGGGGGGATTGGAGGCATTTTGTGTGCATGCCACAGCAGTGCCCAACACACTGCAAAGCAATGCATTGGACCCCCTCTTGCACATAAAGCGTTTTTCTTTTAATTATTATTTTGTACTCATACCTCGTTGAAGAGGTGGTATAAGTAACACTCCTGGTGTCCCCCATCAAGGTCTAAAAACAGAATAATGAAGAAAAAAAAAGTGTGTGTGTGTGTGTGTGTGTGTGTCACAAGGGGTCCAACGCATTGCATTGCGTTGGACCCCCAAAGTGGCACGTGCATTTTTGGGGGCTTTTTCTCCCAATATTTTTGTGTAGACCTCGTTGGGGGCATCAGAACCCATACAATGTGTGCCACAGGGGTGTCCAGTGGATTGCAAAGCAATGTATTGGGTCCTTGTGGCACACAAAGGGTTAATTTTTTTTATCATTACTTTGTATTCAGATGGCCACCAAACACAAAATGCGTGGAGCACACAGGGTTAAATTTTTTTTATTTATTTTTTTTATTACAGACCTCATTGAGGGGATCCCCACCCCCAATGAGGTCTTAGTCAAAAAAAATATATGTTCACAAAATAAGTGACCCTGTGAGTGCCACCGGGTCTCCAGCGCATTGCAAAGCAATGCATTTGGATCCTTGTGGCGCTCAGAGGGTTAATATTTTTTTATCATTGTAATCAGAGCTTGTTGGGGGGCCATCAGGACCACTCATGATTACCCCCCAACAATCTCTGATTAAAAGTAATGATAAAAGCCCTGTGTGTGCCACGGGAGCGGGGGGGTGCATTGGACCCCCCTGTGGCACACACAGGGTTAAACTTTTTTTTTTATTATTTAAATTATAGACCTCATTGAAGGGCATCAAGACCCCCCGACCCCCCCCAATGAGGTCTTGCAAAAAAAATGTTCCCAAAAGAAGTGACCCTTTGAGTGCCACAGGGGTCTCCAGCACATTGCTTTGCAATGTGCTGGGGACCCCTGCGGCACTCACAGGGTTACTTTTTTTATTATTTATTTATTCTTTTATTTTTTTAACTCTTCAGACCTCGTGGGGGACATCAGGACCCCTCCTGGTGTCTCCTCAGTTACTGATCTCCCCAGCCGATCGTCTGGGAGATCAATATGGCGACCGCAGGAGAGCAAAAGCTCTCCTGCCCTTCTCTCCTACCACCGGTAGAAGTGAATGGGACCGGGGAAACTTCCCTAATGTCATCGGTGACCATGCTACTGTACGAGCGTGACACAGCAGGTATAGCTGTGTCCACTCGTACTTTCTACCCACTTGGCACTCTAGGGGTTAAGGAAACTAAACAGTGATAATTTTATGGAATGTTGCTAAAGCTGTAGATCAGAAATATGATACATTTTCCACCACATTAGTATTTAGAAGAATTTGTCTGAGACATAAATGAGAGGTCATATTGTGATGATTTTTAAGCATTCCTGGGCTTTTACCAACAGTCAGCTCAATGGAAATGGGAATGCAATCAAAATGTGATGGTTGTCTGCAGATTATAAATTCTCTTGAGAAACACTTGTGAGACCAGCCAATGATAATGCATGACATAGACAGCTGGGAAGATTATTATATATAGAGATCAGTTATTTGATTTTGAAAGAGCTTTCAAAATCAACTGTTTCTATTAGCCATACTTTATTTGAAACTATAATGTATGAGATATTTAGCTTTATCAATTTGTCAGTGTATGCAGATTAGACAGTATTGCCAGGCATGCCAGACAGATACTAACATTCCATACTGCTCTCCCTCCCACCTGCCACTTCCTACCAGCCAGGACAAGCTGTGTTGCAACCTAACAAATTGACAACCAAGCTAATTCAGTCAAGATGGATACACCCACTGAAGTGAGAATGTGGACGAGTGACATTCCCACTTGGAATTGAGTAATTCAAAAGTAGACAAGATGCAGCATATGGGCCAAAAGCAAGTACCATTATTTTAAGCATCTGAGTGTCCAACACATTGCAAAGCAATGCACTGGACACCCCTCTGGCACTCAAACATTTTAAAATGTTGATTTTAACCCCTTGAATGCTAGATATGTCTTCTGTAGATTATGAAGCAATGCATTGGGTCATCTCTAGCATAAAATGGTTTAAAAGCCCCATTTAAATCAGTGGGAATTTTGGGAATATTTTTAAGGTGCTTTTGGTCTCCTATTCTTTGGAGTATAAAGCCTTTAGAATATAAACACAGCAGAAAAACATTTCCAGGGTATTCTCAGTTATGGCTTTTGCATCGGTGCTGTTGTGTCATACAGTATGTCAAACTAAAATGAAGTTTGCTAAGCTAAACTATAGTGTTTATTATTATTTTTACTATTATTGTGGTCTGGAGTACATAAAGTACTATGGTAACCAACACCAATGTTTTCTGGCCCCTGGTGAGATGGAAGAGGGTCTGGTGTGAACTCTGGTGCTCTGTGATGCAGGAGGGGGCTACCAGGTTCCTGTGATATCTTGGGAGATTCAGAAAGACTGTTTTTTTTCTCTGACAGTTTATAGACATTACTGAAATATCACTTTGAATGGTGCCCATACACAAAGCCATCTTGTTTTGGCACCAAGCAGCAATCTGACTGAACAAACAGAATTCAGGTGATTCTTCCCAACACCCACACACAGATCACACTAGAGGCAATCTGTTAATTCATCAGTCAAATTGCTTCTTTCTCTGTGTATATGAGGTGGGTGGATGCTTTGCAGATCTGAACAGACCAATTACCTGATTTCACAGCCACATAAATCACTGTGATTTGACCTATTAAATGCACACAAAGCAATTGGATCCTGCCCAGTAAAACATTTCTAACTGGCTTGATCAGCTCATTTTGCTGATTTTGGTTGATCCTGTCTGATAACGTTGGCAACTTGGCCCATACACAAGTGATAACAGACCAATCTGCTCATTTTCAACCTGACTGGGTGATGGTTTTGAGCTACCAAATTAACCTGTGATGAGCACCTCTAGACACCAATCAACAAGCATTGGCTCATATATCAAAGAAAGCATTTTTACCTGTATAATGTTAGGTGTATGATATGTATATGTACAGGGCTCAAAATTTCCACTCGCCACTAGCCAATGGCGAGTAAAAATTTAGCCCTGGCGAGTAGAAATTCAGCCCTGGTGGGTATGTTATTGTCTTGCAGTGGCAAGTAACTTTTAAGGTCTGGCTAGTAGCAAAGGACTTCAAATTTTAAGCCCTGATATGTATATGAATCCCTCCATTTTTATCCCCTTGGATGCTAGAGATATTTCTAGTGAATTGCAAAGCAATGCACGTGAGAGATCCATGGCAGCCAAGAGATTCATTGTTAATACTTCTACAAATGTAGTACTTGAAAGGTACAATTATCTTTGTGATTGACATAGTCACTAATAATTGCATATTTATATCCGATATCCGGCTGCACATCCACGATGCTTCACCCTTTGAGTCCCAGAGGGGTTCTCAACACATTTCTTTGAAATGCATTTGTACTCCTCTGGCACTCAAAGGGTTAAGAATTGCATGCAAAAAAAATGAAATAAGAATGCAATGTAGTATTTTTATTTTTTTGTTTAGCTTTGCACCCAAAAATCATTGCAACAACTTGAATATAGCCCACAAAACAGGCTATTAAATACCTTGTATACTTCGCAGTGCATTTGAGTCCTTTCAGGTATTCAAAGATTTAAAGGGATAGTAATAATTAAAATGTAAAAAAATAAATGCGGTGTAGCTATTATATTTTCCAACAAAATAAAAGTAGATGTTCAGCTTATTTTGAAAGATAGAGAAGGTTGCTATATAATAACAATATGTAATATTAACGTTCAAAGATACACATTAGTTAATGTATATCTCCCTAATAAAAACCCAATAAAATTATTCAATCAGATTTTAGAAGAAGTTATGAAAATAAAACAAGGACAATTAATAATTGCTGGAGATTTTAGTTGTATATTAGAGTATAATTTAGATAATAAATATAACGAACCCAAGATCACAGAGAGTAATTTGATTAAACAAACAAAATTATTTAGGAAATGTTTAAATGGTCTAAATTTGTTTGATATATGGTGAGTGCTCCACCCTCATATAAGAGATTATACCCATTTTTCACGAGTAGACTTATTTTTTTCTAGAATTGATTTATTCGTAAGGCAAGTTTCACTGATAGAAAACATAAAAATAATAATCATAAAAGAAAACATATGGTCTGATCATAGTTTTGTAATTTTGGAGCTGAATATGGGAAGTCAAACAAAGGTAAGATCTACGTGGAGGATGGCCGATTCAATATTAAAGGGGAACTTTCACCTCCACATGACTGGGTCTCTGTCCTTTCTTCACCCTCAGTACTCTAAATCTATGGTTGTACAAACGTTCATAAGTCTACCTAAGCCTTGTAAAAGATATTTTAAGTTTGTACCTCTTGACGTGACATCAGTACTGCTCTGTACCTTACGGTGCATAAGTCACTCCCACAGGGCATGATCAGTAACCGAGCGCGTTCACACTTCACTTCGGTGTGCTGTGAACGGCTCCTAACATTACAACAAGAAGCGATTCGCATTATACTGAGGTTGCAACCTCAGTATAATGCGAATCGCTTCTTGTTGTAATGTTGGGAGCCGTTCACAGCACACCGAAGTGAAGTGTGAACGTGCTCGCCGGGGCAGCTGGGAGGGAGGTGGGAGGAGAATTAACTAGTGCTGGGAGCTGTGCAGTGCGGAAGTGTGTGGCTAGAACATAAAATATCTTACTATTTATGTAGAATTAAAAAAAAAAGAAGCACCTTTCCCAGCACTGATTAAACGTTTAATGAGCTGTTAAAAAAATATCTGAGCTGAAAGTTCCCCTTTAAATAAAAAATAGATATGGACCACTTGGCAAATGTAATAGATTTATATTTTAAAGAAAATACATCACCCAATATTGCACAATCAATGGTTTGGTGCGCCTTTAAAACAGTAGTAAGGGGCTATATGATAGAATTAAAATCGAGGCTACTAAAAGAAAAGGGGGCATCATTATCCAATTTATATATATCCTATTTTAAGTTGTCGTCAGAGGCTAAAGTAAATTGGTCAAGGGAAATAATGAACAAGATCAATCAAATTAGGAGTAGAATTAATGAGTAGGAAACGGAAAAAATAATTAAGAATTTAAATATCATGAGAATGAAATTTTATCATGAAGGCAACAGAGCGGATAAAATGCTGTCTAATAAGATTAACCCTTTGAGTGCCAGAGAAGTAAGCAACGCATTGCAAAGCAATGCTTTGCGTACCCCTCTGGCACTTAAAGGGTTAAAACTAAGAGATCAAAATATGTCATATCTCATCTCATAATAGAAAATAAAACTTACAGAGATCCAAGGGAGATTGCAAATGCTTTTGTTAAATTTTATGAAAACCTTTATAATTTACAAGAAACCCAAACAGATGATAATATTGACCCCTTCGCGTCCTGTGACATACCCGGACCGTCACGCTGGTCCGGCACTTAAGGACCAGTGACAGTCCTGGTACGTCACGTACTATTACTCACCTCACTCCTGCAGACCGGAGCAATCTCTTTCAGTCCTTCTTTTGACGTGCCGCCCCACGGCACGTCGAACTCGTCTATCTGGTCCTTAAAGGACCAGACTCCCCGGGATCGCTGGACCTTAAGGGGTTAAGGAATATTTAAGTCATATTTCATTGCCAAAAGTGCCTCCGGCACAAATTCATTCTATAACCCTTTGAGTGCCAGAGAGGTATGGAATGCATGCAAAGCAATACATTCTGTACCCCTCTGGCACTCAAAGGATTAAATAAACCGATCTTATTAGAAGAAGTAAATAAGGCTATTGAAAAAATGGTTCAACAAAAGGCACCAGGTCCTGACAGTTTCAATAATGCATTTTATAAAATATTTAAAAAAATATAGGAGAAAATCTTTTAAAAACATTAAATGAGGCGGTTATAAAGAAATCTTTCCCTCCTGAAATGCTCAGAGCAAATACGAATTCTAAAAGAAGATAAGGATTTTTCTGACCTGACGAGTTACTGTCCAATATCACTTATTACTGGTGATATAAAGTTGTTTTCATCAATTATAGCAGACCAAATTAAATACATTCTCCCCGATATTATTCATTCAGATCAATTAGGATATGTGCCAGATATAGAATCCAGTAACAACATCAGACGTATAGTTGACATATTTGATATTTCGAGGAGGAGGCGTATACCCCTCCTGGCCCTGTGTCTTGACGCAGAAAAAGCGTTTTAAAGGGTCGGGTGGGGATATATGTTTCAAACCTTGACAGATTTGGGTTTGAATGTCTGGATAGTAGATGCTATAAAATTGTTATATATAAAACCTACAGCTAGAGTGGTAGGCACAAATCTCTGTTCAGACTGGTTTGCATTGTCCAATGGCACAAGGCAGGGATGTCCGTTATCACCCCTATTATATATAATATCTATAGAACCAATGGCAATAAAAATCAGAAATCACTCAGATATAAAAGGATATCCAACAATTAAGGAGGAATCCAAAATATGTATGTATGCAGATGATATGTTTCTAACATTAACCAACCCTGTAGAATCTATGGAAACCCTTATGAAAGTAATAGACGATTTTGCAAAAATTGCACTATTCATAAATATTAAACAGGAGATTAAAGAAAGAATAAGAATTAGCTACAGGTTTGATTGTTCCAGGGAAATGGCTTCATATTTGGGTATTACGGTTCCAGCAGATGTTAGACAAATAAACAAAATTAACATAGCAACAAATAGGTACAAATATTAAAAAAATGAATAAACAATTAAAGGAGTGGAATAACAAAGCTATCTCATGGTATGGCAGAATAAATACCATTACATTTATATTCTCCCTACATGAATTTATTTGTTCCTGATGTTACCTATGATCCAAACAAGTTTCAGAAATTTTATACGGAGAGGAAAAATCCCTAAACTAGATACAAACATATTAGCTAAAACAATAAAGGAAGGGGGTCTGGGCTTCCCTACAATCCATAAATACTAAGATGCAAGCATTCTGTACCACATCAATAAATCACAAAATTAGAAGAATGTAGATGAGATGTGGTACAAAATAGAATAAGAAGCAAGTACAACAAGCGATCTTTCTGTAACAATATGAAAACTAAATTATAAACCTAATACAAATTTAAATATACCTGGTAGCTGGTGTTTGGAAAAATATTATGTCTCTGGCAAAAGATGAAAAAAATGGGACATATCAAATAAGCTCCCTGCTTTTTTGTCATTAAAATATGTTGAAAGTAATGTCGAAAATCTGAGTTTAAAAAGTTGGTATAACTGTGGTTTAATTAATGCTATATGTCAGATTTGGTGTTTTGACAGAATTAGATCATTTCCTGAAATAACTTTTTTACCTATATCACAGTTGTTTAATTATCTGAGAGTAAAAGCGTTTATTTTGACATATATATGGAGTTGTGAAACAGCAATATTTTATAAGCTAAACATTTTTTACAGATAAACGCAGTAAGAAGTATTAACTAAGTCATTAAACATTATAAATATTTTGGACAAAAATAAATGAAAGTGTCAAAATATAGGTAAATGGGAAAAAATCTTAGATATAAAGATTTCAGATCTGGAATGGAATCAAGCATTCAAAAAAGTTGATCATTATATCAACGATATATCATTAATCGAAAACCAATTTAAGATGATGAACTAATGGTATTTTGTGCCGGAGAGATTGTCAAAAATATATCCACACCAGAGGCAGATATGCTGGAGATGTGAGATGGAAGTCGGATCCTATACCCATATATGGTGGAGCTGCAGACATGTAAGGACCCTATGGCAATGGGTATTTGACTTCCTACGCAGGATACTGGATTGCAAAATAAAAACATCACCAGATTTAGCATTACTCAATATTAATAAAACTGTTTATACAAATGAACATATTTATATGATCGTACATGCTTTAGCAGAAGTAAAAATCATAATTGCCAGAGAATGGAAAAAAAAAGAGAGTTTACAAAATCTTTATGGGTAAACCAACTAAGATGGCAATTGAAAATGGAAAGTGTAAGTAACTGGTTATCCATAGTAAATAGTAAAATAGAAAGGATTAGTAGGAAGATACATGAAAAAGTAGAAGATTTCTTTTCAACATGATATGAGCCCTGTCGCAGTAAACTTACAGATGCTTAAGGTCTAAAAAACAAATAATGCGCCGGGTCCTCCTTCTCGACAATGTATTTTTCTGTATTCTTTATATATGTAAATTTTTTTTATGTCAATAAACGAATTGTTTTTTCTGTCATTAAAAGGTAAAAAAAAAATATATATTTGTTGCAGGGTTTATGTCCCCGTATAAAACAAGGGTACTCCCACTGCTGTGAGATGTTTTATTAAAAAATTATAACAGCTCAAACTTGAATTTTTTTAGGCGCAATATCACAGTGGCCTGAAAATTTACAGTGGCGCTGCTGCTACACCATCCTATGGACTGCTTTGGTCTGTAGATCATAAATGTCCATAGGATGGTGTAGCAACAGCGCCAGTATAATTTTTCAGTCCACTGTGATATTGCACCTAAAAAATTCAAGTTTTTAATAAAATATTTCTCAGCAGTGGTAGTACACTTGTTTTATTTGGGGACATAAACCCTACAACATATATTTTTTACATCTTAATATTACTATCCCTACAAATGCCCCATTTATTTGTCCTAATGGTACAGCTGATTTGCTCCACTTTGGTTATTACATCAGCCTTAGTGTGTGTGTGTGAAGCTGTTATTACCAGGATAAATGCATGCCTGGGAACTTTCGATTCTGGAACTCCTCTGGTGTCGCTGTAGGATATAAGTGATGTGAATCCTAGCCAAAACAGGTGGGGCTTACATGCGAGTGAGGGTGGGGCTTACCAGGTGCATCACAAAAGTGGGCGGGAAGTAGAAGGAACTGGGTGGGGAAGGAGGAGAAGTGGGCAGAGTCTCAGAGGAGACTGTCCACCTCTGGAGAATCCGCATCTGTCCCTGAAGAACCGGTAATGCACTTTCACAACCTAAGTCTCCAGGGCAAATCCAGAGAGTTCCTAGGTATGGGTATATGAGGAAGATTATGTAATGGTTACCAGCAATTTTAGCCTGATCATTTTGTTTTAATGCTAATTTTAGTTCAAACTAGCATTCTGACATAGTTGAAATTGATACCAACTTAAAAAAAGAGGTAAAGCCTCCTAATAGTATTAGTAAGCCTTCCCATACCTGGAAATTTCTTCTCTTTGTACCCCCGGAGAGGGTTCATGTGCTGCAAGACAGGGGATGTCAATGACACGAATTGCATAATAAAATGGGTGGGGCTTAACCCCTTAAGGACTGGCACGCACACATGCGGCCGGCACTTGAGGACCACGGTGCATTTTTTATTTTATTATTGCTTCCGGTTCAGGACTTCCGGCATGCAGCTGCACCAATGGCCCTGAACTCCATGCCGTGCCAGAACCATCATTGGTCTTTAAGTGATGGTCCTGGCACAGCAATGGTCTTTAAGGGGTTAATTGGGTGGGCGGGCTTACTTATATGTGTGGGACTTAAAGTGGGTGGGAAGTGGGCAGAACAAGCTGGGAAGGAGGGGAAGTGGGAGGGAAGTGTCAAGTTTTGGCTGAGCTGCTCTACTCTGCTGCTCGATTCTGCTGTCTGAGTTAATCCAGTGCTCTGCTATCTATTAGTGCTGCCTTCCCTTTGCTGGATCAGGATGAATCAGCTGACCTCTCTGTGTCTTCTCACCTGACTATTATCAGCCAACACTCCCAGGGTTTTTAAAGCAGCTTGGCTCACTTCCTGATTGCCCTTCTGTTTGCTTCTGGCTGCAAGAGTGTTTTACTGCGTTCCTGATTTCCTGTGCATGATCTGGCTTCCTCTAATGTCCCTTCTGGTTACTGACACCTGGCTGTTCCTGACATCACTGATCTCCGTATTCCTGACCCTGGCTTGGCTGAGTACCTGTCTTGGTTCCTGACCCCGGTTTATCTTTTGGTTTACGCTTCTGGATCACGATTTTGCTTTGTTTGCTTTTGTTATGTTAATAAAGGTGTTTTGCACTTTACACTTTTATGTCTGTCTGGTTCCTGGTCCCTAACAGGAAGTGGGAGGAACAGGGTTGGAAGGAGAAAAAACTCAGTACCGCCGGAGAATCAGCCTCTGTCCCTGGAGACCCGTTAATTCACTCTGAAAACCGGAGTCTCCAGGGCAGATCCAGAGAGTTCCCAGGCATGCCCTTCCCCCAAATACATTACTATGGTCAGAAAATCCTATTGGTCTCTAGGCCCTTGTACCATTGCTCAACACATAACATTTTCATTCAACTAGTGGGACTAAAGGACACAAGCTCCACCCACTGCCCAATGAAATCTTAACCCTTGAAGGACCAGATGGTTTTGCAATGCACCTCACTTGTCCTACAAAGGCTAAGTAACTGATGCACGCTGACTGCTTCTCAGTTTGAATAAACTGCCAGCAGCTGTCATGTCCACCTCCATAGTTATGTCATCCAGGGCTGACTGAAGATGTTATGTCTTGAACAAATGGGGAAGTGTAAAATTCATAGCAGTCATTAGGATTTTCTGGCCATACTAAGATAAGTAGGAGGTGTTACTTCTTTACATTGGAACTTGCTTTGTAACAAACAGCTAATTTTGAAAGATCTCTTAAATTCATGTATATTTGTTAGCCATTTTTTACATTTCAAACAATAGTTTTTGCTTGTCAGTTCATGCAAATGTGCTAGCACTGGTCGGCAGGAAGTGGCAGTTGGGATGGTATGCTGACCAGAACAAGCTAATTTGCATAAATGAATGCATAACGTCAAATAATTATAAACTATTGTTTTAAATAAAAATGGCTTTCAGAATCAACTATTTGTTACAAAGTAAAAGTTACCCTTTAACCCTTTGCATGCTAGAGCAAAGCAATGCAATGGAGACCGTTATAAAATCCAGTGGGTTAACGAGTTCAGTTCTTTGGTTTTCACAGAGATTTCTTATAAAAACAACGGAACGAGAACCCCTAACTTGTATGTCATTATAATAGGGGTCCTATCATCATTCATCTGAGACAAGTTAGGGGGACTGCATTAGCATTTTATAACTAAACTATGTACAGTATAGAATGCCAGGGGGCAGTCTAACCCCCCCCCCAACTCACAATGGTAATATTTTCTGTACCAGTTCACATGGAGCTACCTTTTTTTTAATACCAATCTAACTGACACGTGACCTTACTAGAATTGCAGAAGTCTGACTCAGCTCTAACCAGGACTCATCTCTAACCAGGACCAGTTGATGGATTTCTACTTTGAGTGAGTGGCATTGCCTTGTTCTCTTACATCCTATAATATAAAAGGCCAGATGTATGTTTGTCCGATGTGGTCATGCACAGTACAGACTAACTTGCTCTCAGGCTCCCCATAGCGGTTGCTGCCAGTGCTGCATCTTCCACTAAACGGGTAACGGTTTGGATGAGACCAGGAACCACGC
The DNA here is from genome assembly GCA_037306005.1 of Rhinophrynus dorsalis. NCBI lineage: Eukaryota > Metazoa > Chordata > Amphibia > Anura > Rhinophrynidae > Rhinophrynus > Rhinophrynus dorsalis. The sequence goes on from CM074718.1 coordinate 649,673,939, forward strand.
CTGGAACAACAGCTTGCTCATTTTGTGTCACAGAGCCATGCGACCAACGAGCGGGGAAATCCTCCCGGGCTGTGCTTTCATGGAGGTATCTGTGCTCCTCCTGCCGCCGTTTAAGCACTTTGTCCTGTGTACATGGGCTTTTACTCTAGTTGATACATGAGAGAGAACAAGTTTACTCGCAATCAGTGGTAAACTGGAGAGATCTGAACCCCTAAAAGGCATGACAGTTTTCTGGCCTGCTTACAGTTTGGCTTTTAGTAAATGGACACACCAAGTATGTATGTAAGAAACAATACGATTAAAGTGGACCTTTCACCTTGATTCAAGTTTGCATATTTGAAAACCTGCCTGTGTGTCATGTTAACCAAAAGGCCAGCAAACATACAGTTAAGGAGATACTCATAATTGGTACCATACGTGAATGTAAGCTAATTTTAGCACCAGTGACATTTCATATGCCAATTAAGCCCTTTCAGGGATGTTTCATATGCAATTGAAGGTTTTCAGTGATGGTTCACATGCTAATTAATCTATGTGCTATACCAAGACACTTTTGCTTTCACTGTTCACAGAAATAAAAGTGTGAACATCTCCCACATACATACATCTGGTGTACTTTTGGTTAACATGACAGGTAGTTTAGAATGCAGTTTTCAAATATGTAAAAAATCAAGGTGATAGGTCCCACTTTAAAGGGCAATTATCACTTGGAGCAGACCTGCAGATGATGCTGGGTATGTATTGTGAGCTCCAGAAGACCATTGGGGCAGCAGAAATGGGATCTGAAAAGAGACCCCCTGAGCTTTCTTCATGGTCCCACAAGAAGTGACTGCATTTGTAAGACTGAAGTCTCACAGTTCAGTTTGTTATCCTACATGATGATGTCCTTTAGAACCACTGCTTCTGGCTTAAAAGTCTGACACAGAGGATGCATGGAGTTTGCACTAATAAGCCATGGATTTATGGCTGAAAGCTACATACTTCTGGGTTGTGTCCCCCTACCAGACACTTTTCTAATGGCTTACGGGAGATACCTTGGGGTTGGTCAGTGTAATTGTAGACTTTATACATGCTCAGCTCACATCTGAGCATTAAAATGTGATAATCACCTTGTAAAATCAATAATAGGCAATGGGAGCTTACATCTGCTTGGGGTCATAGTTGTCCATGGTTGATACAAGTGGCAGGATGGCCTGGGGGGACATACAAGCCTGTATATGCAGACTAGTGGGTAAGATGCTGGTTTCATACACCCTATGATCAGAGTTCAGTTCCTGCCATCAGCAATTTTTTGTCACCCAACCGCCTCCGCTGCTGCCCCAGAGCCGGGAGCACAGACAGGCTGTCAGCCTTCTGGAGCTCTCTGTTCCGGATCAGCCCGTTCTGCAAGTCCCCACTGCACGTGTGCGGTTACGCACACAGTGAGCAACACATTCTAGGACTTTATGTTATAAGATTATGGATTTGCCCACCATGCCTGTAAAAATTTCTGTAGATTCTCGTGACTGAGGTTCTTTATGTTTGTGTTTTTTTTTAGTCCCCCAGCCAAAAAAATCATTCCTTGATTTCTGGCTACTTGTGTTTGAATGGTGACTAGGCTTGCTATGTGACAACAAACTATAGGACAATCAATTAACAACGTCCCACTATAGTAACTGCTATTGGCATGGAGTACATTTCAGTAAACCTGGGAAGATCCGATAGAATGAACTTTGAGTGTAATGCACTAAGGAGAACTGGGCTAATTCTGGGGATAATCAACAGCACCACAGGGGATACATAAAAACTGCCAGAATACCCATTAATTTAAATTTACTTTTGTACCAACTTCGATGCTAGAAAGGTCTCCAACACATCGTGGAGACCAAAATCTGTCAGTTTCCTACCAATGTAGCATTCAAAGGGTTAAAAGCTATGTTTACACTGGTATTTTTTATTTCTTCCCTGTGGGCTCTTTGTTCTTTGCTCCAGGACTACTTTACTTTCTTTGTAAATATGGCTAAGTTCCACATATGGCTCAGTGTTACATATGGCTCAGTGTTATATATGGCTCAGTGCCACATAAGGCTCAGTGTTACATATGGCTCAGTGTTATATATGGCTCAGTGTTACATAAGGCTCAGTGTTACATATGGCTCAGTGTTATATATGGCTCAGCGTTACATATGGCTCAGTGTTACATATGGCCCAGTGTTATATATGGCTCAGTGTTACATAAGGCTCAGTGTTACATAAGGCTCAGTGTTATATATGGCTCAGTGTTACATATGGCTCAGTGTTATATGTGTCTCAGTGTTACATATAGCTCAGTGTTATATGTGGCTCAGTGTTATATATGGCTCAGTGTTATATATGGCTTAGTTTTATATATGGATCAGTGTTATATATGGCTCAGTGCCACATATGGCTCAGTGTTACAAATTTGTCAGTGTTATATATGGTTCAGTGTTACATATGGCTCAGTTTTACATTTGGCTCAGTGTTACATTTGGCTCAGTGTTACATATGGTTCAGTGTTATAAATGGCTCAGTGTTATATATGGCTCAGTGTTACATATGGTTCAGTGTTATATATGGCTCAGTGTTTCATATGGCTCAGTGTTATATGTGGTTCAGTGTTACATATGGCTCAGTGTTACATTTGGCTCAGTTTTATATTTGGGTCAGTGTTAGATATGGCTCAGTGTTACATATGGCTCAGTGTTACATATAGCTCAGTGTTATATTTGACTCTGTTACATATGGCTCAGTGTTATATATGGCTCATTGTTACATATGGCTCAGTGTTACATAATGCTTACTGTTATATATGGCTCAGTGTTACATTTGGATCAGTGTAGTACAGACTAGTGGTTCCCAGCCATTTTTAAGTCAGGGCACAGGTTGCTTGAAAACAACGTCTAATTAATGAATATGCTTTTCCATTTATGGTGCTATTGTTTTTTCCAGAATAGCACATATTTAGCTTCCTGAATACAGACCTCAATCTCTTGGGTTCTACAAAAGTTTGCAGCGTATTACAAAGCAATGGGTTACAGACTTCTGTAGCATTCAGTGGGTTAAAGGGAAATTATTTGCAGGCACATTTTATTTTATGTTTATTTACAAAGAAATGTGCCCAATGTTATGACATTTGGAAGTTAAAGCGTGAGTAGTGACTAGCTGTAGAACAGGCAGATCAAGCCTTTGTTTGTCACAATATTTGTCTTGATTTTGAAAACCTTTAGGGCATGCATGCCAAACATAGGCATAGTCAACATTTCCCTCTATGGAGGGCCTCAACAGTGTCATCACCTGGTTGAGAGTAGTACAGTGGAAGCAGGGGAAGGATAATATGGGGAAGGAGGGATGGAGAAAAGAGAAGGTGGATTGGGAAATTTGGATAAAAGGAAGGCCTATGGAGGAGATGGGATGAATAGACAAAGAAAAGAATTAAATAATATAGGAAATACCTCTGCATTTAAGGCCATTTGTAGGCAAAAAACAGTCATTGTTGAAGGGATGTGTTAGAAAGAAAGGCATTTACCCTTTGAGTGCCAGAGGGGTACGGAACACATTGCTTTGCAATACGTTCCTTATCCCTCTGCCACTCAAAAGGTTAAGGCAGAGAGTAATGGGCAGCAGAAAGGCAGGGGATGATGGAAGGCAGGGGTTGGGTAGATGAAGAGAGTGATGAGAGGTATTGGGAACTAATGGGAGGTAAATGAGGCTGCTGAGAATTAAAAGTGTAAATTATCTGAGTCAAGTTGGAGCAAAAGGGCAGATGAGAGGCAAGGGGAAGCTGATGATAGGTAAGGAGGGGGACTGATTAGGAGTAATAAAAGTTGACAGGAGGTAATGGGTCTAATGGGAGGAAATGGAACAGGAATTGAAGAGAGGAAGGAAGTTTATTTTTATCAATTTATGAAATGCATAGTGAGTGAACAGAAGGAAAATATAAATCAAATCAATATTTTGGTGTGACCACCCTTTGCATTCCAAACAGCATCAATTCTTCTAGGTACACTTGCACAATGTTTGTTAAGGACCTCGGCAAGTAAGTTGTTCCAAACATCTTGCAGAACTAACCACAGTTCTTCTGTTGATTTAGGCAGCCTCAGTTGTGTCTGACAGACTCAGTGATGTTGAGATCAGGGCACTGTCGGGCCATACCATCACTTCCAGGACGTTTTATTTTTCTTTCATCTGAAGATAGTTCTTAGTGACTTTGGCTGTATGTTTGGGGTCGTTATCATACTGCAGAATAAATTTGGGGCCAGTCGGGTGCCTCCCTGATGGTATTGCATAATGGATAAGTATCTACCTGTACTTCTCATCATTGAGGATACCATTCATTCTGACCAAATCCCCAACTCCATTTCCAGAAATGCAGCCCTAAACTTGCAAGGAACCTCCACCACCTCACTGTTGCCTCCAGACATTCATTCTTCTTCTGCTCTCCAGCCCTTCGGCACACAAACTGCCTTTTGCTACAGCCAAATATTTAACATTTTGACTCATCAGTCCAGAGTATCTGCTGCCATTTTTCTGCACCCTAATTCCTGTATTTTAGTGCATAGTTGAGTCGCTTGGCCTTGTTTCCATGTCGGAGGTATGGCTTTTTGGCCATAAGTCTTCCATGAAGTCCACTCCTGACCAGACTTCTATGGATAATAAATCGGTGTACCAGGATCCCATTGTTTTCTGCCAATTCTGAGCTGATGGTACTTCTGGACATCTTCCTATTATGAAGGGAAGTAAGCATGATGCGTCTTTCATCTGCTGCACCAAGTTTCCTTGGCTGACCACTATGTCTACAGTCCTTGGCATTGCCTGTTTTTTTGTGCTTCTTCAAAAGAGCTTGGACAGCACGTCTAGAAAACCCTGTCTGCCTTGAAACCTCTGCTGGGAGAGACCTTGCTGAGGCAGTATAACTACCTTGTGTCTTATTGCTGTACTCAGTCTTGCCATGGTGTATGAATTTTGACATTAAACTGTCTTCAGCAACCTCACCTTGTTAGCTGAGTTTGTCTGTTCCTCACCCAGTTTTATTACTCCTACACAGCGGATTCTGTTTCAGTTAATAATTGTGTTTCAACTCAAGTAATTGATGATCATTAGCAAATGTTTGGTCATACACTTGACTATATGCCTACAAAATCCCTGACTTTGTGCAAGTGTACCTAGAAGAATTGATGCTGTTTTGAAGACAAAGGGTGGTCACACCAAATATTGGTTTGATTTTGATTTTTCTTCTGTTCACTATCATTTTGTTAATTGATAAAAAATGAACTATCAACATGTCTATTTTTGAATGCATTCCTACTTTAGAGCATTTTTTAACACCTAAGATTTTTTCACAGTACTGTATGCATGCATATATATATATATACTAGCAATGTGGGATGGCGCTGCCCATCAGGATACATAGGGAATTAATGCACACACACGGATGCAAGACACACACACAGAGACACACACGCAAATGCACACACATGCACTGAAATGCATAAAGAGTGACACAGTCATACACACATACATGCAATGCACAACATGCAGACACATAGAGTGTGATACAGACATGCAACACACACACAGTGAGGAACACACAGTATCACGGTGCCCGTGCTTCCTCTTGCGACATTCTGGCAGTCTACACTTTGCTTTACTCCTATTGGCCATACTGTGCTTGTCCCGCCCAGTATGGCCTTTATATGCTGAGTTCTGGCACCTCTCCGGTGCCCTTTCGTGGTGTTCCTGTACCAGTGCTTGTTCCTGATCTCAGTATTCTCAGTGTACCGACCCAGCCTGCCTGACTACTCTGCATCTCGTCTCCTGCCTGTGAACCGACCCGGACTGCCTGACCATTCTGCTTTTCCTGCTCCTGTGCACCGACCCGGCTTGGCTGACGTTCCTGGATGTTCCTGCTCCGTGTACCGACCCGGCTTGGCTGACGTTCCTGCTCCATGTACCGACCCGGCTTGGCTGACATTCCTGCTCCGGTTGCCTCTGTGTCGCCTCAGTGACATTTCTGTTTGGCTTGTGATTCGTGATGCTCCCGGTTGGTTGCCACCTCAGGGCGAGTTGCTCAGTCGCTCATCCCGTTACTGTCACTGCAGTGCTCGGTTGCGCAGTCTCCACTACTGTCACAGCAGTCTCCATTTGCTTAGTCTCCATTACTGTTTGGCAGTGTGCAAGTGGCCTAGTCTCCGTTACTGCTCTGGCAGAGTGCAAGTGGCCTAGTCTCTGTTTACTGCTACAGCAGAGTGCAAGTGGCCTAGTCTCTGTTTACTGTTACGGCAGAGTGCAAGGGGCCTAGTCTCCGTTTACTTCTACAGCAGAGTGCAAGTGGCTTAATCTCCGTTTACTGCTACTGCAGAGTACAAGTTGCCTAGTCTTCATTACTGTTCCAGCAGAGTGCAAGTGACCTAGTCTCCGTTTACTGCTATGGCAGTGTACAAGTGGCCTAGCCTCTGTTACTGCTCCGGCAGAGTGCAAGTGGCTTAGTCTCCGTTTACTGCTACGGCAGAGGGCGAGTGGCTTAGTCTCAGTTTACTGCTACAGCAGAATACAAGTTGCCTGGTCTCCGTTACTGCTACGGCAGTGCCCACATCTTTCAGTCTCCGTTACTGCTAAGGCAGTGATCACATGGCCTAGTCTCCATTACTGCTCCGGCAGTGCTCTATGTGGCTCAGTCTCTGTTATTGACCTGGCAGTTCACGTTGATCTGATAACCTATTACTGGGCGTTACTCAACTATGAGATCTCTATTCTAAGTGAGCTCCTTATCAGACCTCTCTTCACATGGGACTGTTTACACTCGCTGAATGCCATTAACCCATGCAGTACTGATACACTGGGATTCCTTCGTACTCTGCCTGACCTGTGTCAGTATATCTTGCTATGGACTCTATGTTTATACTGGACCTGTGTAGGCATATGTAACTGTAGCCTGTGTTGTGTCTGTATTATTCTGATAAAATACTACAGGACCTGTGAGGGTTATTGTATTACTGTTTTCATAATAAAACTGTGTTTTATCCTAAACCACTGTGTCTGTGTGTAAAACAAACCGTTACACACAGGCACACACAGAGACACAAACACACACACAGATGTGAGTCATAAGGGGGTGACTTATGTGTCATTGTAATGAGTTTGTGTTTGTACTTATGCCTCCACTGTGACATTCATTCACATAGTTGAAATGTATGTGGTAATTGCACATACTATGGTGGAAGGTGGATCATGCTGGCTCACGGGGTGTGAGTGAGTGCGTGTGAGTGCGAGTGTGAGTGTTTGCAAGTGAGTGATTGCGTGAGTGTGTGTGAGTGTGCGTGATTGTGTGAGAGGGTGTATGAGAGTGAGTGAGTGTGTGAGTGAGAGTGTGAGTGTGTGATTGTGTGTGTGATTGAGTATCTGAATCACCCAATGGGAGCAGTAACTACTCCTTACTTAACCCTTTGAGTGCCAGAGGGGTACTTGCGTACTCCTCTGGCTCTCAAAGGGTTAAGTTGAGGTAACATAGCAATGTAACACACGGTGGCTCTTCAGTTGAGGCAGCGGAGCAATATGGTGAGGGAACAAATAGAAAGTGGCGTTTGAGGCTTGCCCTCTGTAACATACAGAAAAGCATCTCTGTCCCTTTAAGGAGAAAGGGCGGGAATCAAGAAGCAGGTAGTGGAGGAGTGACAGTTGAAAACAGACAGTTAGTGAGGTTAACTGAAGAGATGAAAAGAGTTAGAGAAAAGAGTTAAATAAAAGAGTTGCTATTAAGTTTATGAATTAGTATTTTATGGAAACATTACACCCTCGTACTGAAACAGAGTGTATGGAGGGTTACGGTTATCTGTGGGAAGTGACACAGAGTGTATGGAGGGTTACAGTTATCTGTGGGAGGTGAAACAGAGTGTATGGAGGGTTACAGTTATCTGTGGGAGGTGAAACAGAGTGTATGGAGGGTTACAGTTATCTGTGGGAAGTGACACAGAGTGTATGGAGGGTTACAGTTATCTGTGGGAGGTGAAACAGAGTGTATGGAGGGTTACAGATATCTGTGGGAGGTGACACAGAGTGTATGGAAGGTTACAGTTATCTGTGGGAGGTGACACAGAGTGTATGGAGGGTTACAGTTACCTGTGTGAGGTGAAACAAACTGTGTGGAGGGTTACAGTTATCTGTGGGAGGTGACACAGAGTGTATGGAGGGTTACAGTTATCTGTGGGAGGTGAAACAGAGTGTATGGAGGGTTACAGTTATCTGTGGGAGGTGAAACAGAGTGTATGGAAGGTTACAGTTATCTGTGGGAGGTGACACAGAGTGTATGGAGGGTTACAGTTATCTGTGGGGGGTGACACAGAGTGTATGGAAGGTTACAGTTATCTGTGGGAGGTGACACAGAGTGTATGGAGGGTTACAATTATCTGTGGGGGGTGAAACAGTGTGTTTGTGGGGTCATGATCCTGAGTGAGAGTGTGTTGACCAGGAGAAGTTATTGATATCCCCTACTTCAGGAGCGAGTGGCAGCTATGTTTTTTTTTGTCAGTTGGATAGTGGTGGGCGGGCTGGAGGGTGCGGGCCAGCTCCCTGTATGATAAACATGCCCCCATTGAATCACCCAATGGGAGCAGTAAAGTCCCCACTGAATCACCCAATAGGAGTTGTGTCTTCTAATGAGACATAAATTATGTAATGAGGCATTCTGTGCAATGTGTGTTTGTTTTCTGAGGAGACATAAATTATGTTCTGTGTGTGAGGTACCATAAATTATGCAATGAGGCTTATTCTTTTATATATATATATATATATATATATATATATATATATATATATATAGTTCAAATTAATAGCTTTTTCTATAAAACCCTCCCAAATATTATTTTTTTTGCTAAACCCAAGAAATGTCTTATGGTAACTGGGGGGGGGGGGTTAGATTCAGGATGTGGTGTTCTGGGCTATACCAATGCAGTAGAGCAAGACTGGAGGTCAGGATATGCAGTTCTGTGGATACCAGCAGAACTGGAAAAAAACTGGAGGTCAGAAGTGTGTGAGGGTCAGTATGTGTGATTCTATGGCTATCAGGGGACAAAACTGGTGGAGGAAAAATAACATGAAAAACAGTTTGTTTAGCAGGAATTACCACTGAAAGTGAAAAGTGCTGTTATTCTCACTTTTCTCTTTTTGGGAATTTTTTTTCACCCATCACCACCCTGATAATTGCCCCCACTTCCCTACCCTGTTTTGCCAACATCCCTGCCCATTTTCAGAACAAACGCCAGTCTTCCTCATCTCAGTCCCACCCATCCCCCATTATAAATCACATCATTTGAATACTCCCACCCTTAGGAACTGGGGATGATAAGGTTTCTAGGTATGTAAATGTTATCACAGAATGAGGAGAATGATCACTTGTACAACTTACTAAGACTTCTTGCAGTATTCTCATTGCTGTAACAGTAACTCTTCTTACATCTTGCTTCCAGTTTCAAAGCAGTCCTCCTCAGACTCATGAGGATCCTGGAGGGGTCTTGATAAACTGATTAATCGTTTATCTCAGTGGTCACTCCTACGTCACAACTTTAGGTTTTATCCATATCGAGGGGGAACTTATAAAAGGTTAGTGTGAGTGTGGGAAGGGCTTGACTCCCACATCATTCTCCTCGGACAACCCACAGCCCCTCAACTTCGAATTAAGACTACCGCCAAGTATTTGACGTGCCATTAGCTACCTCTATACTGCATAGCAATTTGCTTCTGTACAGAACTCAGCCATCTGTTCATATTGTTTTAAACTTGCTCTGAGTCTACTTTGAACTGAAAGCATGTTTAGAACACGTGTGCTAATAACGAAGCACTGTACAGAAGCAAATTCTTGTGCAGCATCCACAGAGCTCATCTCAGATGCTAAAAGTCAAGTTCCTGTCTCTGCACCCCTGTTTTAACCATTTGAATGCCAAAAGCATGTGCAGCTTGTTACAATGTATAATGCACACATCTGGCACTCAAAAGGTTAAGAGCAGGAAACAAAGCATAACAATATGTTTAAAGGGGTTGAGGACTGCATCTGCTTTAGAATGAAAGGTTGTGGTGGCCATAGGGGTAACGTAGTCTGTGTGCCTCATGTTTTACATGCCAGCCACAGGGTGAAGCCCATAGGGTAAGAGATAACCCAGTCATGGATCCCTTGCTCTCATTGACTAGGGAAACCAGATACACTTCACTAACGAGGCCCAAAAACACTGAAAGGTACACATGTGGTAAAGCAGCTATTCTTGTCTGGCATTTTCCAACAGGACTGGTGTTTTGGGTTGAGTGGATGTGAGGTGGCTGTATATATGGGTATTTCTCCAATGCATTGACTGTACAGCAAGGGTGGACAATGTGAGGGTGTCGACACATTGCTGTCAACAACTCCTATCATCAGAGCTGGGAACTATCTGGATTTGGCCCGGAGACTCTGATTCATGATGTTGATTACCAGGTCTGCAGGGCAGAGGCTGATTCTCTGCATGTGAGAAGTTTTTAATAAAACTCTGCATACTTCCACTGCTTCCAAGTCTGATTTTCCCACTCCCCGCCCACTTCTCCTCCTTCCCTGTCTGTTCCTCCCACTCCCTGTCCACTTCTTCTCCTTCCCCAGCCTATTTATAGCACTTTCTCAGGTCTATGAAGCCCCCACTCATGATTAAGTCCTGCCCATTTTTGTGCCGCCAATGGCCTCATTCATCTCACACAATGCCCCAACAGGACTCTCCTCAGGGAAGACCAGAAGTCAAAGTTCCCAGGTATGCCTATCATCCTTACTGCCAATACCATATCAATCTTGATATATATGTCTGAGAAGTGATAGCATTGTGTTGTTTGTAAATGGGTAAAAACAGATAACAGCTTTTCCAAACACGAGAGCAGTGGCTACTAATCTCAATATATTAATTGATTTAGCTCTTGCCTCTTATTACTAACAGCATAAACCAAAATTACCAAAATGGTGTTTACATAAGGCAGTCTACAGCTGTCTTGATTAAAGCAAGCTTAACCAGGCGGACCAGGGTTTTTCCCCTAGAGAACCAGGGCCATTTTGATTGGAGACCCTCACATGTGAGCGATAACACATACTAGCTCACCGTGGGAGAGGCTGAAACTGACTGATTCGGTCTTGGAGTGGTCAGTTGTAGACTACCGGCAAGATCACACCTCACCCGCAGGTGCGCTTTGATCAAAATGTATGACGTCACCAGCCCTTAATGGACCGACAGTCTTGATGGTCCCTGCATGTCCAATGTCCTAAAGGGGTTAATATGAGATTTTAGGGACCTATATTTTAAAGATGCTAGCTGGAAATCTTGATAGTTAAAATTATATCAACTAACTTGATTTGTTAAGTGTTAGCAGTCTTTTTAATGGTTACGACTGTGTACATATTATATATTCTATGTATATCATCATCATCATCATCATCATATATAATAATTCGCTAAAACGTGTGTAACAACGCAGTTATTCGCAGTAGAGATTGATGCGTGTGCTGCAGTCATGCACAGTAGAGACTGCCCGCACCTTCGGAGCATCCAGCTCTGTATCAGCCTCGGCACTGGCAGTCTCTACTGCACATGACTTGCCCGTGACTGGCTGGCAGTGGCACTGTGGCCCATGTAATGTGCTCTTCAACTAGTAAGTATATAATTAATTGGCTGACAGAGCTATGAAAATCATTGCTTATTGGAGACCTTACTAATATCCCAGGGTTTAACCCTCTGAGTGCCAGAGGGGTGTGCAATACAATGTGAACTCCTCTGACATTCAAAGGGTTGATGATTCATTATTATTTTTTTATTTTGCTTTACTTTCCTGACAGCTGCATGTTCTGTCTGTCCATAATGGTATGTCCAGTTTACTTCCACCAATTAGCACATTGCTTTGACTTTGTTTACTGAATGTTGCACAGAGGCAGGAATTGATTGCAGAAAAAACATTAGAACAATGTAACCTGACTAGACTTGCAGCTGTTACTAAAGAATTATAAACAGGAGACAAGTATAGTTGTACAAAATTGCAAATTTGAAGTACCAATTACACATCAGGATTACTCTTTTCAATGATCTGTGTAAGTGGGACACGCCATTTAAGCAGATTAAGCAAATTGTGAAGGATGCTAAAAATTACTGACTTCATTATGGCAGCACAGTAGCACTGTCAATATTAATGTTTAAGGGGAACTAACACCCCAAATAAAGTCTCCCCCCAACAATTAGACATCTAGCGATAAACTTTACAATAGTAGTGTTAGCCAGCATAATTACCACGTTACAGGGAAATCCTACTTCTGCCGAGACTGGCGGACAGGCAACAGCGCTTTAGAGGCATCTGCGTGCCTGCACATTCTGTTCCTGCTGGTACCAAAAGGTACCATGCAACGCCTCCTAGAGGAGACCCATGAAATAAAGTATGGTGAAAGCCATTTTTAAGATCCTTGTAATTTTTCAGGGGAATACCAGATTTGGCTGAAACTGTGGTCTTTTTTGGGGAGCACTGCTCCCTCTTATGTGAGCAAACCAGCTCTAAAAGAGTTTTAAAGAGGATTGTGTACACAAGCTTGAAATTGAAAAACAGATGCACTATGCAGCCGTGCCGCACTTTAACCATTAGGGTGTCAGGGTGTATCCAATGCACTGAAAGTACTCTTAACTTTTTCAGTGCTAAGTTGCTCCGATTTTCATACCTTAGAGGAAACACTATTGGGGAGATGCATTAAACCCTGATACGACTCGTACTTAAAGGGCTAGTAATGTTTCACAAAAACAGCAGCTCCAATTAATCTTCATAGTATTTGGGCCATAGAGAGTGTTATTTCAGTACTCTCAGAGCTGCAGTTCAAGAGTAATTGAATGATAAAGTATCCCCCTCCTGCCCCTTTTACCTAGTGTAACACTGCTCACCTCAGGGGTGGAATCTGGTCCATAGACCAGACAGATAACAGCAGGGGACAATCTCTTACTGTGAGAAGAATGAAAGCTCTGCCCCCATTGACAGGTCTTTCAGGTTTTTCCCTTATCTTAATTGAGGATTATCCCTCTCTGCAATCTACTTGGGCACCTCCCTTCTGTTCTGAGGTGAGCAGTGTTACATCAGTAAAAGGGGCGGGAGGGGGATACTTTGTCATTAAATTACTCTTGAACTACAACTCTGACAGTATTGGAATAACACTCTCCATGGCCCAAATACTATGAAGATTACTTAGAGCTGCTTTTATTGTGAAACATTACTATCCCTTTAAAGACAACTCATGAAATTTGTCAATATGTAGCTTTACTGCATGCACTAGGTATTTCTTACTTAACTTCATAATATCGTAACACTTTATTGTGATTTTACATGTTTTGCAAGTGCATAATATTTTTTTCATGTTCACCTACACATACATCATTATGTCCCTGAGAGAAAGCTGACTGGATCTGGTTTTAGAGAGTTTTCTGGTCAGTCGATAATGAAATCTACCCACAAAGCACTCAGTGTTCTGTATGCTACCTTTCTCACATTGTATATTTTCTATGTTGTATCAATATACCTGATTTCACAATACAAGAAAATGATCTGAAAACAGAACCAGGAAGCTTAATGTTAGCGGTATAAAAGCATTAATAAAAACAAATAAGTGAATATGAAAAATAGTATTAATAAAACATATTATGCACTTTCAGAGTACGTAAAATCAAAATAAGCCATGTCCTCACTAGTTACACCATTTATGTGTGAACATTGCAAACTTCTTATAACAGAGCAGTACACAGGACAAGGGGCCACCCGCTTAGACTTGAGGAAAGGAGATTTAATCTACAACAGCGGAAGGGTTTCTTTACAGTAAGGACAATAAAGGTATGGAATTCACTGCCTGAGGAGGTGGTGCTATCGAATACATTAGATGCCTTTAAAAGGGTCCTGGATACTTATTTAAAAGAGCATAACATAGAGGGCTATGTACTTTAGTATTGGGATGAATATTTAGTTGGGGCTTGTTGATCCAGGGAGGAATCTGATTGCCATTTGGAATCAAGAAGGAATTTTTTTCCCCCCATTCAAGGCAGAATTTTAAATTGCTAATTGAGGGGGGGTTTTTTGCCTTCTTTTGGATCAACGATGGTAAACAGGAATAGGAAAAGGTTGAACTAGATGGACGCAAGTTTTTTTTCAACCTAAATTACTATGTTACTATGTTACTATGTTACTAAATATGTAAATCTTCTTTAATGAGGGTATTTTCATATTCATGTGGATGTATAAGTATGATAATAATGTTATGTAAAACATATCCTGGAATGCACTAAGGTCCTATAGATGGTGATAGCGTCAGAGCTCACAGTAACAAAATCACCTCTCCGAGGCTGGCAAAGTCTATGATTTTCTCATGGCTTTCTATGCAAATCACACATTAAACCTGTGCAAATACACCACCATCCATGAGACCACAGCATATGATATTGTCATAAGTTTTAGTTATTGTAATATGAAATTGTAAATATATAAATCTGTAATGGGAAATCCAGACTACCAACTACCTACAGAGGTGTATTCCAAAGGGTTCCATAAAATCTCTTCACAGAAGTGTATTTCATTGGATCCTGTAAAAGTGAATTTCATATATCACCATAGAACTATATTTGATATATCAGCATAGACGTGTATCTCATTGGATCCCGTAAGAGTGTATTTCATATATCACCATAGAAGTGTATTTCATATATCAGCATAGAAGTGTATTTCATATATCAGCATAGAAGTGTATTTCATTGCATCCCGTAAGAGTGTATTTCATATATCATCATAGAAGTGTATTTCATATGTCAGCATAGAAGTGTAGTTCATTGGATCCAGTAAGAGTGTATTTCATATATCAACATAGAAGTGTATTTTATATATCACCATAGAAGTGTATTTTATATATCACCATAGAAGTGTATTTCATATCACCATAGAAGTGTAATTCATATATCACCATAGAAGTGTATTTTATATATCAGCATAGAAGTGTATTTTATATATCAGCATAGAAGTGTATTTCATATTTCATCATATAAATGTATTTCTTATATCATCATAGAAGTGTATTTCATATATCAGCATAAAAGTGTATTTCATACATCAGCATAGAAGTGTATTTCATATATCAGCATAGACGTGTATTTCATATATCACCATAGAAGTGTATTTCATATATCAGCATAGACGTGTATTTCATATATCACCATAGAATTGTATTTCATATATCAGCATAGAAGTGTATTTCATATATCAGCATAGACGTGTATTTCATATATCAGCATAGAAGTGAATTTCATATATCACAATAGAAGTGTATTTTATATATCACCATAGAAGTGTATTTCATATCACCATAGAAGTGTATTTCATAGGTTTCCATAGAAGTGTATTTCATATATCATCATAGAAGTATATTTCATACATCAGCATGAAAGTGTTTTTCATATATTAGCATAAAAATGTATTTCGTATATCACCACAGAAGTGTATTTCATAGGTTCCCATAGAAATGTATTTCATATATCACTATAGAAGTGTATTTCATACATCAGCATAGAATTGTATTTCATATATCACCATAGAAGTGTATTTCATATCACCATAGAAGTGTATTTCATAGGTTCCCATAGACGTGTATTTAATACATCAGCATAGAAGTGTATTTTATATATCAGCATAGAAGTGTATTTCATAGGTTCCCATAGAAATATATTTCATAGGTTCCCATAGAAGTGTATTTCATAGGTTCCCATAGAAGTGTATTTCATAGGTTCCCATAGAAGTGTATTTGATATGTCATCCATAAAAGTCAAAAAACTCCATAGCAATCTAACATGAAACCTCACATGAATCTTAAATAGTAACATTTAACATTAAACTGTTATGGCAAAACTTGAAATATACCTCTATAGAGAATTATTAAATACACCTCCATGGAGAATAGTTTGACATTAGACAGTTTTTAACCTCACTAAAACTTATATAGTTACTATTACAATTTACTAATACAATTAAGAGAAGTAGGATTTCCACACAATAACCAGATACAGGAAGAAGGAGGTTCACATAAGGCCAGATTTCCCATGAAGCAAAATAGGCAACTGCACAGAGTGTCATATTTTTCAGGAGTGCCACACTTGTGCTGGCCATATCTCCAGCTAGAGGTATCAGAGATTTAAATCCAGCCTGGATGAAAAACTCTCAAAGTAATTCAAAACAGGTTCCTATCTAGATGGATCACTATTCATCCAAACAAGAGTGACTCTACTTACAATGTGGTATCTCTCACATAGCTCTCTTTCTTACTCTCTAAATTTCTCTTTTCCTTTCCTCTCTTGTTCAGAATTAACTTGGCATAAAAAAATAAATTTCTTAAGGTCCACCAAACTGATCTTGTAAGCAAATCCCAGAAGTTTTGCTCATCTCAACTCCTAATCCACAAAGTGGTACTAATGTCCAGGATAAACTTTACTGATATAGAGAGAGCCCTTTCATTCTTGTTCTTTATATCTCAAACCCCCTGTCCCTCTGCTTTATGTCATCAACATGAACAGATCCCTTCTAATCAGAGGATAAAACAAAGAAGTAAAAAGAAAGATGGTGGATAAAAATGCTTGTGTAAGTTCAGTACTGAATCCCAGTGCACCTCCGATACAAGGGGAGGAATGCACAGTGGTACTGGTCACATTGATCATCAGATTAAAGTGAAGTATAGAAAACATGAAGTGGTAGATAGACAAGTAACTTGTACAGTAAAAGATTGGAATCATAGCACTTTAAATGTTTTTAGTTAATTTCAAGTGCATATCACATTCTTATTTCATTCAAAAATAATTAATTAATCTTTATACAAATAGTTTATTTTTATAGCTTAAAGAATTTTATTGGAAGGCCATCATAGGCAACAAAACAGAGTTTTCAAGACAGAGGCATATCAGGTATAACATAGGAAAATAGAATCAGCTGGAAGCAAAGTGTGAGGCATAAAGAAATATAAATACAATGTAATAAAATGCAAAGCCTCTAAAGTATAGAGAGCAAAGATTAAGACAAATATACAATACTTCTGTGGTATCAGGCATTATAAAGACACATCTATGAAAGTCCAGAATTTTTATATGTGAAGGGGGAAAAACATAGGTGAGGGAGGAGGGAGGAAAAGATGGAAAAAAGAAGAGGACATGAAGGGAGAGATGGAGCGTGCTGAGAGCCAGGATTGAAACACTCAATACTATCTCCCAGAGGGGTGGGGGAAGCAGAGAAGAACAAGGAAGAAGAAAAAATAAAAATAATTACTAGGTGGGCCTAGCTAGAAGACAGGTAGACAAACACGGGTCTGGATGCAATAATGAAATGAGGAACCAGTTTCCCAGGTTAAACCCTAATGAAGGTGCTAATGAGTGATATGAGTTCTCCAGGCCAATAACATTTGGGTAAGATAGGTGATATTTAATTTCTTACATCTACAGGCTAACCTAAGGAAGAGGATCTGCTCCTCTACCTAATCGATCCAAGCGCTCCCTGGCGGGAGGCCCTCAACTTTCAATAGATGGGGATCAATGCCTTAGCTGCATTCAACATGGTGTAGAGAAAAAGCTTTTTCACCTGAGGAATATGAGTTTATTTTTATTGTATAGTATAGAACAAATTAGTCACTTGCTCCTAGTGCAAAGTTCCTTTTTAAAGAGTTTCAAAGATGTGTGTGTTCATGTGTGTGTTTCTATGTAAATACAATGTATGCTCATATACTATGCCCTTTGTATTTGGTATTACCATGGGATTGGCATATTTATTTAACAGTGGCTGAGATTGTTCTTTCTTGTATAGATCTTTAAAAATCCACAGTACAGGTGTCAAAAAGAAACAAATAATGAAGAATGGTAGCTTTTGTGAGAATCTGAAATCCATTTATTTTACGCTTGGAATGTAAAAAAAAAAAATAAAGGCTTTCACTTCGGATGACTCATTTCTTCCAAAGAACACACTGTACATGTTGGGTCAGTTTTTAAAGCTTTTACAACAGTTCTCCAATGTATCAGGTCATCCTGGGTAGGATTAGAGTATATCATTATAATTCTGCATAGAACATTTGAATGTAAGCCAATAGCAACTATGATAGAATTCTAAAATATGCACAAGGTGAAGTTCACTTAGGGATGCAACAGCTGAGAGTCAAAACAATGATTATCACCTGCATACAGAGCCAAGACTCATCCATATGCATTGTTCTGGGTTCCCCTTGTCTTCTTCCTGTAATTAGCTCCTTATGACCAAATGCACAAAGAAATGGAGCAATTCTGGGACAGTCCAATTGCACCAAAGTCAAATAATATTTTCCAGACAAATATTGGCCTTTTAAACCCTTGAAGGCTAGAAACATCTCCAAGCCATATTTAATTGAATTGATTTTTTATTTCTCCCCTATAATGCATTTGGTTTGCTTCAGAATTACTCAAGTAAGAATAATTTTGGGGCAAGACAATTGCACTATAGGGAATTACAAAAAATCCCCATTTAATCAAATGCATTTTAACCCCTTGAGCACTAGAAAAGTCTCCAATACATTGCATTGCAAAGGTCTCCAAAGCAATGGGTCTATGGTAGAGCTGCACAAATGAGCTGTTACACTATCCTATATAATGATTCGCTAAATCGAATGTAATGCCGCAACATGCGCAGTAGACACTGCTGAGCGTGCTGCAGTCATGCGCAGTACAGACTGCCGGCGCCGCGTCTGATACAGAGCGGGGCGCTCCGAAGGAGTGTCCAGCTCTGTATCAGCCGTGGCGTGGGCAGTCTCTACTGCGCATGACTGCCCCGCGACCGGGTGGCAGTGGCACTGTGGCCCGTGTAACGGGCTGTTCAACTAGTATTTAATAAGGCATTAGCACCAGTTCTTATAAAATCCCCTACATTTACAGAGCTGAGATTAAATATGAAGATGCAAGTGGTTGTTTGTTACATCATCTAACCAACAAGCCCAAATAATGTCTTGAGTGAATTATATGTTTGGCTTGCAGGGGCACGAAGAGGGACTGTTGATTACACAATATATATTTATTATATTTAACCCTTTGTGTGTCAGAGAGGTATACAACACAATGTGTTGCAATGTGATGGATGACTCCCTCGCACTCAAAGGGTTAAATCTAGTGCTAAAGTCTTAAATAAAACACAACAGCTCCTTTGCATGGTGCCATCCTAGCGCCAGCTTATTAAACAGACCTGTATTTGTCTTGTTCTGTACCTGTTTTTCAAGTGATATGGGAACAGGAATATTCCAGTCTGATACTGACCAGGCTAGTACTGCAGCCAGGTTTCAGTTCCAGATTCTCCACAGAAGCTTATACTTGTGACGTGCATTTATGGGGTCTCTTCATCAATACAGTGAATAGCTGAAAACACAAGGAAGCCCTCTGATTTCCTTGCACATTAACCCTTTAAGTGCCAGAGGGGTGCACAACGCATCAAAGACCAATATGTTGTACACCCCTCTGGTACTCAAAGGGTTAAGCCATTTGCCAAATCATTACTAGTCAGATGGTTTTTGCTTGTAAATCAATGAGCGGGTACCAACTGATCTGCCATTCCCATCAGGCTCAATCTCACATATTTAGTAGAACTTTATGGTGCAAACAAACGCATCCATATATGCATATTTGTAGTATATCTCTGTGCTTTGCATATGAAAGGCAGGGAAACAGAATCAGTCGTTGATAAATGTCTGATGGTATCCATCAATGATCATGGCTGAGATGAGTGTATCACTCCTAATAATAACCTTACCTTACTTTGGTCAGAAAATCCTAATGGATGTGTATTAACACAGATTGATGATTTATGACATTACTGTTTTAGCTTGTGCACACCACTGAGTGCTGTATAAACGTATTCAATCTCCATAGTGCGTGTTTGCCCCAGTCTTTTAATATATTTTACTTAGAACCTGATATTCCTGGAAAGGACAATCTAAAAGAAAACGATGTGAACATATGAGATTACTAACCCCTTGGATGCTAGAGACTTTTCAACACATTGAGAAGCAATGCAGTGTAAACCAAGGGAGTAACCAAGGGAGTAAAGGATATTTGATTACATTATATTAAAGGAGCAGTAACACATAACAAATAAGTTGGATGACATGAATCAGGAATTTACAACAAACATCTGTAAAATGTTATGTTAAATCCCTAAAACATAATCCAAAACTTGTTAGACTGTCCTATTTGGTTAATTTAGTTTGTGCAGTCTGTAAAGATAGATAAGACCTAAGGCAATTTATAGAGATTAGTATCCACTGCTACTTGTATATTCAAAAATACTATAATTCTCAGATACCTATCAAGATTGCTATGTTCGTGGGACTGAGGGGAGCCTGGAATAAAGCACCAATGGCACCTCAGATGGAACATATATAAAACTAGATTTTAAAGGGATAGTAATGTTTCACCAAAAAAGCAGCTCCGATTAATCTACATAGTATTTGGGCCATGGAGAGAGTTATTTCAATACTGTCAGAGTTGTGGTTCAAGAGTAATTGACTGATAAAGTTTCCCCCAACCACCACTTTTACGTAGTGTAAGCCGCCTCCCCTCAGATGTGGAATCTGGTCTCTTGACCGGACAGTTCGCAGCAAGGGACAATCTTCTTACTGTGAGTATAAGGAAAACCTTGCCCCCTTGACATGTTTTTCAGGTTTTACGTTATGCTCATTGAAGATTGTCCCTCTCTGCGAAACATCTGGACAGTCTCTCTGCTCTGAGGTGAGCAGTGTTACATCAGTAAAAGGAGCGGGAGGAGATAGTTTATCATTCAATTACTCTTGAACTACAACTCTGACAGTGCTGAAATAACACTCTCCATGGAGGTGCTTTTTATGTGCCTCAGAAAACAAATAGAGAATGTTTTACATGTTAGCATACAGAGTATTTAAGTTTGCGTGTGTGTATACATATATATTTATAATCTGCCAAGTTTATTTTTTGGTGTTAGTGTTCCTTTAACTGTGGACATCCTGTTGTCACTCAGAAAAGTATCAGGTCATGCTGGGTAACATTACAGTATATTGTTATGATTCTGCATAGACCACATGAATCATCACAATAACAACTATGCATACCTGTGAACTTCATCTGCCCTTGAGACTCCAGTTTTCTGACTTAATTACTGGGGCTCCAGGAACAGAGGGTGATTTACCAGGTAAGTGAGAGATGGGTAACCCCGCCTACTTTCTCAACCTTTCTGCCGATTCCCTGCCTCATTCTACCCATTTTTGGGACAAATCACCATCCTCATCCAATCCCACCCACTTCGATGAACCCCACCCAATTGTGATGCAAATCACAATATTAGGACACTCCCATCTCCACCCATACCCATACCTCTCTCTGGCATTCAAAGGGTTAACAGTGTCATCTGGTGTCCTGACAGTTCACCTGTAGTTGATCTAGTGTTTAAGCAGTTATTCGGTTGTGCTCTATGGGAGAGGTCAGTCACTGACTACAGTGCTCAATAGAATGTGATAGTAACAGCTCCATCACTTTGTGACAGTTTGAATAATTATAACTTTTAAATAAAGGAACCATCATCAGTGGAAGTACTCTTGTTTTACACAACAAGAAAAACCCTATTGCATGTTTCTCATTAAAAAAATGATGCATGCCATTGCTTTGCTATGCGTTGGCTACCTCCTGGCACTCAAAGAGTAAAGTGTATTTAATGTCTCTTATCATCATAGATAGAAAATAAAATGTTATATTTCTCACCACTGTTGTCGGCAGTGGCAGGAATAAGAGAAGACAGACTCTCCCTCTTGTACCTCCCGATGCCTGATGCAGTGTGAGGGAATTTTGAACAGAAACTGCTTTTTTAAATCGGCAGTTTCTGTTCAAAATAACTCACAGCCATTGGCTGGGATGTGTTCTTATGTACCTCCCAGACAATCAACTTCTAGCAGATTCTGTGATCACCACCCTAGAAGCTGATTGGCTGGGAGGTTCATAAGCACATATCACAGCCAACGGCTGTGAGTCATTTTGAACAGAGGCTGCCCATATAAAAGAAGGAAGTCTTTGTTCAAAATTCCCTCACATTGGATTGTGCATCGGCCCGTGAGGTACAAGATGGGGGGGGGGCTTGACTTCTCCTATTCCTCCCATGCAAAACAACAACTAAAGAGGGCACCCAATAGTGCCTGTTAACCTTTTAACAATAAAACAAATATGGAGCAAGGGATGTACTCACAAATATGTTGGTTGCTAAAAGGCATATCCCCAATTGCAAGACCTCGCATACCTCTGTTCCGGTAACAGGATCTTGGAGTTAAAGTCTTCAAACGGTGCTGCTGATTATATTCATTTATTCAAATGTTCAAAATCAACAGTAAAATTGAACATAAAAATGTAAAAACTGTATAAAAGGGTATGCTATAATGTTTCGTGGTCTTCCAAACCACTTCTTCAGAATGAGCTTTATCCACACAAAAAAGAACATCAATGTTCTTCTTTCTTTTTTTTTTGGGTATATGCCCTTTAGCAACCAACATATTTGTGAGTACATGCCTTGCTCCATATTTGTTTTACTGTTAAAAGGTTAACCACTTAAGGACCGACCACGCACACATGCGGCTGGCACTTAAGGACCATGGACTCC
The DNA here is from genome assembly GCA_037306005.1 of Rhinophrynus dorsalis. Classification (NCBI taxonomy): domain Eukaryota; kingdom Metazoa; phylum Chordata; class Amphibia; order Anura; family Rhinophrynidae; genus Rhinophrynus; species Rhinophrynus dorsalis. The sequence goes on from CM074718.1 coordinate 649,696,604, forward strand.
CCAAACAGCATGCAGCCACGCAGGGAGCCCTGAATTCCATAACGTACATGTACTTCCTTGGTCCTATAGGGACCTCCACATCATGACATACATGTACGTCATGGGTCGTTGGGAGGTTAACAGGCACTATTGAGCGTCCTCTTTTGTTGATGTTTTGCATGTCTGGAACTTCTGCGAAGTGTCCTGAGGAGCTGCCCATCCAATAGATGACCTATACTGTTGTGGGGACAGTGCCAAACAAAACCCTAAAGTGTATGTCATCTAGCACGTATGTGTTGAGTTGAACATTGTATCCTGTGAGTAGAATTCTTGTTGGTGGTGGTAGGGGTGATATTTACCTGCAAAGACGTTATTACACCAGAAACGCCTTCTTTTGTTTTGTTTTACATTCTCCTATTCCTGCCTCTGCCACTGTCATTGACAACAGCAGAAACCACAAAGGAGGCTTTTTAATACTCTATATATTTTTTGCATACATGCTTATTTTTCCTTGGTGAACTAATATATAATATTAGTGAAAAGAATGGAGACATTTGTATTTTTGTTTGGCAAGTTCAACTAGGACATAAGTACATTGCTTAACCCCCTAAGTGCCAGAGAGGTATGCAACGTGTTGCTCTGCAATGTAATAAGTACCTTCAGGAACTCAAGGGGTTAAACTATGCACAAATATCTGAGTTATATTTGTGTCATATGAGTAATGTGTTTTTTTTCCCTTTCTTTTTTACAGGAACATGAGTGAAATGAACAAGAGAAGGAGACAGAAGAATACAAGACAAAATAGAAGCAGAAAGAAGATGGAGAGAAAGAAAAGAGAAGATGAAAGAAGAAGATGGACAGTGGATAACAGGTAAGTGTTACACAGATCTGGGTGTTAGGATACTGCTAAGGCTAGTATTGTTGCATTTTACTGTTAGGGGTAGTGTAGGGTTAGTGTTTGGGAGGGTGTGTTTGAGCTTACAATCTGTGCTTGACAGTGTGTCACATCAGACTAGTTTACCTGTCCACATTTGAATACTTCATACAGTATTTTCCATTATGTAGCTCCAGTCTCTATATACTGATTCAACTTCTGGGTGGGTTCACTGGGCTGTATTCAGGGAGATAGGCACAATTCTAGAGCAAGCCATCTGTACCATAGGGAACAATGGGGGAGATTTATAACAGTGGAGACAATGGAAAATAGGCATTAGAATGGCCTCTGGTAGTTAGAAAAGCATCAAGGACAGTTTAGGAGGACACAACACTGTGTAGTATGTTTTATGTTTAAATGGTGTATGGACGTTTGTAAAAAGAAATGTTGCTATTTGCAACAATTGAACAACAGAATTTACTCCAAATATTTTAGGCCGTGTCTGACCTGTTCTGATTCTAGAATACCAACACTTATAATATGGAATAAGGACATTTTAAGGGTCCGTACACAAAAACACATTTTATAAATCTCCCCCTATGTAACATTCTAATTTATTTAAATGGACATTTTAGCCCCTTGAATGATTGATAGATCTCTAACACACTGTGAAGCAATGCTTTGGAGGTCCCGCTAGCATTCAAGGGCTTAAATAACCCATTTAAATCATTGTGAAATCTGAGAATGTTTACTTGTCCCCACTGGTGCAGTTGGTTTGCCCAGAATTGTTTGCTTCCCGAAATTGTCCTAAGGTTCCTAGAAGTGTCATTCTGGATACGTTGCACCTGTCCAGTTGAGCATTTCATACCGTCTGTGAGTGACCTTCTCACCTTCCTCTGTTTAGGAATTTTGACAATTTAATTCCATTTTTGCATTACTCATCTGTAGACTACAATTCTGTTTAGGACAGCATCTCTTTTACCTACAGACAAAAATGTTTTTTATTTGGTTTTGGCTGGGGAATATTTTGTGCATTCTCCTTATTGTACAACATGTTTAGACATACATACAGCCTATTAACCCTCTGAATGCTAGAGGGGTGTACAATGCATTGCAATGCATTGCACACCCCTCTGGCACTCAGATAGTTAATATTCAATGGGGTGCTTAATGTGGAAAATAGATATGTTAAGATACATTTTTAAAGACAATTAAAAACTGCCAATATATTGGAAACAAGTAGTATGAAGGGAAGAGCGCTATGATCATAATGAAATAAACAATTTGTTCACATTATAGAGGGTACACTGATAACAAATAATAAAAATATAACAAAATGTATATTATATTTTTATTTGTATTATATTCTTATTATATATTATATTTTTATTACTTGTTATTATTTCTTTTTATAAGGATACAGTCTATAATGTATTGTGAATTGATTACGATAATAGCGCTCTTCCCTTCATACCCATTTTTCGGGTTTACTACTTGTTTCCATGGCTATTTGTGGTAGGGTGCACACTCCTACTAATATGGAATTGTAGTGCTTTATCTTAACCCTTTGAGTGCCAGAGGGGTACGCAACTCATTGCAAAGCAATTCGTTGTGTACTACTCTGGCACTCAAAGGGTTAATACAGATCTCTCTCTGTCTCTATCTATTATATTTTGTAGGTGGCAACATGTTGGGCTAACCATTTGTTTGTAATATTAATAGATTTGAGAAAATAACCTTTATTTTGTAGTGACACTTTATACTAATTAGCCTCTGTGCTTGGCCAACACTGCAACACGCTGGGCAAATATACAAAGTTAGTGCAGCTCCATACAGCGTTAACCTAAAATGGCAATGGGTGCTGTAGGTGGTACTATCATTATAGTGTGTACCAGTGGACAGCCATATGAGGGCACTAGAAATGGACTCCAGCTCCTGATTTAGCCCCAAATGACTGTAGTACATTCGCTATAAGCCCACACAATAGGGGCAATTCTAATATCACAGCAAGTGACAGGTTTAGCCTCAATAAGAACTAATTAGCATATTTTGCAGGGAATCAGCATAATGTGACACTGTGCCATCACAAAAAAAATAGCCAGTACTACCTATAGGCAGGTTTTAACTCTCTGCAAAATAAACTAACATTTTCTTAAGAAAATAGATCCCTTAGAATACTTTTGAAAAATATATATGCTTGGCTTTTCCTGCTGGTATGCCTATCATTGGAAGATTGAATTCCAGCATTATTACTGGACAAACCCACAATCTTTTGATTCCTTGAGTATATATGTTTTTATGCCAATTACATTTTATGGTGCCCTTGTTGCTCTTGCTGTCTATGGACAGCAATAACATAAAATCTTAAAAAAATGGTTTATACCACACAGCTAAATAAACAAAATGAGGGGTAAGAAAAATATTGACCAAGCTACTAGGGAGTAAATCAGTAATAGAATTGAAAAAGAACAAAACAGAGCCCTATATTGATATACACTTCCCCCATATATACGCTTTAAGATTTGAAACAAAACAATTATCCTTCATGGAAGGATGGGAATTCATTTTTCTTTTGTTTCATATGTATCAGAAGTAACAGCACTATCACAAAATGGAAAGAGAACAAAATAAAAAATTGTCAAACTCCCAAAAAATGCTGTTACTACATAATGAGTTTGTACTGAGTCATCCGCTAGCGGTGGGAGTACACTCATTTAACCCTTTAAGGATCAGAGTTATATGCAGTGCATTGGGAAGCCATGCATTACACGCCCCTCTGGTCCTTACAGTGTTAGTTCAGCAGGAAAAGCCCTACAATTTGTATTAACACTTTTATAATGTATTTAGTAATACTTTCCCTTTAATACACTGCAGATAGAAGACAGGAACACAGAGTCGAAGAAATTTCTTAATGCCAAACATTAACTGGGCATTAGTAAAGGATCATGGGGGTGGGGATAAATGTAGCTAATAGGGAGGGACTTGGACGTAGAAAAAAGACAAGTAGTGGGTAAAATATATATTGACCACAAAATTAATTGTATGTTGGTGAATGTAAGAAGTAGGTAGGCAAAATGGGAGAGCTGGAAACGTTGCAATTAGCATTTGTACATAATTGGTATAACCAAAACATGGTGGGATGATACACATGATTGGGTTATAAATATTGAGAGTTATTCACTGTTTAGGACAGACAGGATTAATAGATGAAGGGTAGGTGTGTGCCTATATTTAAAAGCAGATGTAAGTCCAAGTTTAAAGGGATAGTAATGCTTCGTTTTATCTTTATTTTATTTTGTAGGCATTAAAAAAACATGAAGAACGATATAAGTCTTATCTCTCAAACCTTTATGGTTTGAGAATATTCACAAGCAAAGTTTCCCCTCCCGCCCCTTTTACCTAGTGTAAGCCATCTCTTCTCAGATGTGGAATCTGGTTGTAAGACCAGACAGATAACAGCAGGGGACAATCTTCTTTCTATGAGAACAATGAAAACCCTGACCCCCTTGACAAGTTTTTCAGGTTTCTCCGTTATCTTAATTGAAGATTGTCCCTCTCTGCAGTCTACCTGGGCACCTCCCTTCTGATCTGGGTGAACAGTGTTACATCAGTAAAAGGGGCGGGAGGGGAATACTTTGTCATTGAATTACTCTTGAACTACAACTCTGACAGAATTGAAATAACACTCTCCAAAGTCCAAATACTAAGATGATTAATTAGAGCTGCTTTTATTATGAAACATTACTATCCCTTTAAGGGGGGAAAGTTGTATAGTCCTTGTGGGTAGAAATTGAAGCTAACTGTGGGGTAAAAATTAAAAAAAAGGTGTTGGTTGAGGTTGGCATATTCTACAAACCACCGAATATTGATGACAATGACAAGGCCAAACTATTATTACAAGTGAAAAAAGCTGCATATCTTGAGCATATCATAATTTTGGGAGATTATAACTATACAGAAATGGAGAAATGAGAACTGTCAGATTGCTAAGAATAGCAGGTTTGTGTGCATGCTTAGAGATAGCTACATAACAGAAATGGTGGCAGTGCAGAGAAGAAATAATAATATATTGGACCTATTGATAACAAATAACATAGATATAGTGTCCAAGCAGAGAGGAAGCATTGAGGTCTCTGAAAAAACACGTCTGAGTCAATCTGTAGGTTATTCTCAGATGAGGTTCCCCAGCTCCGCCCCTCTAGCATCCAACTTGAGTCAGAGGTTTTTTTGGAGTCTCGGCCATCATCTCCACAAGGTTTGGACTTTCCTATAGGTTACACCTGCACTTGTTACATCCAATCCTTAAACATCTGGAATTGCATTTTCCACCAAAGGGACATTATTTTTACATCAAGTCCACTTACGGTGTTGCACTGGCTTTTCCCTGCATCTGTGGAGTTGCAACATAACATCCCTTCTCAGGCTTTTTCTTTGTCTTTTGCACTAACTTCTGAGTTTTTGTAGATCCTGGGAATTATAGACCTGTGAGTTTGACCTTGGTAGTCGGAAAACTGCTAGAAGGGATATGAAGGAGTTATATTTTGGATTACACAGCAGAAAATAAGATTACCAGCAGGAATCAACATGGTTTATGGAGGAATAGATCTTGCCAAACAAATCTTTCGACCTTCTATGAAGAAGTAAGTAGCTACTTAGATAATGGTAAAGCAGTAGATGTAGTATATCTAGATTTTGCAAAGGCTTTTGATACAGTGTCAAACAGGAGGCTGGTGTGTAAAATATGGAATTTGGGTCTAAAGGATAATCTTGCCAACTGGATAGCTAATTGGTTGAAGGACAAGGAACAGTGTGGTGCTATAAATTGATTGATGTTGAGAGAGGGGTACCTCAGGGTTCAGTACATGGACCACTACTTTTTAACATGTTTATAATTGGCCTGGAGATAGGTATAGAAAACAAAATGTCAATATTTTGTCAGATAACACTAAATTATGCAGGGTATTAACCCTTTTCAATGTGTTGCGTACCCGTTTGGCACTCAAAGGGTTAAATTCAGAGTAGGATGATTTTTCTCTACAGAGGGATTTATATAAAATAGCAGATTGGGCAAACGAATGGAATTTGAAGTTTAATGTGGGAAATAATAAAGTTATGCATTTGGGGAAAACAAATCACAAAACTATTTATAAACTTAAATGAAACAATTTATAAGAATTGTCACTAGAGAAATATCTGGGTATCCTTGTAACCTGCAAACTTGGAAATAGTTACCAGTGGCAAACAGCAGTAGCAAAAGCCAAGTCCTGTCTTACATAAAAGGGTATTGAAGCAAGAGTGGATGACATAATTTTGCCACTGTGAAAATCATTGATAAGATCTCATCACTAATATGCTACAGAGTTTTGGGCACCTCAACAACATTAGTTGAGGGAAAGGAGGATTTCAAGTATGAAGAATATCTAGACAAACTTGGTTTATTTACTTAGAGGAAGGATGAATAAGAAGTGATCTGGTTATACGGTCTAACTATATGTGAGGTCAAATTAAGGATCTCTCTATTGAGCTTTTCATTCTATGTCCCGATCAAAGAACTAAGGGCTTTCCCTCAAGAACTGATTAAAAGAGGTTGTAATTCAGCAGAGGAAGGGGTTTTTACAGTAAGATCTATAATGTTGTGGAATTCATTGCCCAACAATGTGGTAATGGCAGATATAATAGATACTTTTAAGAAAACATTAGATGCATTTCTAGCAGAAGGCAATGTACAGGGTTATACTGTGTATAAGTAGGTAAAACAGGAAGTTCTGTTAAACAGACTAATACCCGTTTTGGACTCGGGAAGGCTTATATAACTGTCATTTTCTTGGTTATACTGTGGCAAAGGTTGAACTTGATGTTTTTTTTATAACCTAATTTACTAAGTAACTATGTGATTAACTATAATTAACAACTAAGGGCCATAAACAAGAATTAAAGTGGAGCAATGATGGAGAAAACCAACATCACCTTAAAGGGATAGTAATACTTTGTTTTAACTTTATTTTATTTTGTAGGCATTAAAAAAACATGAAGAATGATATAAGTCTTATCTCTCAAACCTTTATGGTTTATGAGATATTCACAAGCAAAGTTCCCATCCCCGCCCCTTTTACCTAGTGTAAACAATCTCTTCTCAGATGTGAGTCTGGTTGTATGACAGTACAGATAACAGAAGGGGACAATTTTCTTTGTATGAAAACAATGAAAGCCCTTCCCCCCTTGACAAGTTTTTCAGCTTTTTCCATTATCTTAATTGAAGATTGTCCCTCTCTGCAGTCTACCTGGGCATCTCCCTTCTGATCTGGTTGAACAGGGGGGGGATACTTTGTTTGTGAATATCTCTTAAACCATAAAGGTTTCAGAGATAAGACTTATATCATTCTTCATGTTTTTTTAATGCCTACAAAATAAAATAAAGTTAAAATGAAGTATTACTATCCCTTTAAGGGACACCTAAACACCCCATTGATTTAAATGGGGAATTTAACCCCTTAATGCAAGACATCTTGCAATGTTTGCAATAGTTCTCTGGTATTCAAAGGGTTAAAGCAGAACATTACAGTGTAATGTTAGCTATTCTCATTCAATACAATAGCTTAATAAATAGTTAGCTTTCTTTATTTCTTAATTTATGCAAATTAGACATTGCTATCAGGAATACCAGTCAAATACAAATATATACAAAAGTGAGTGTGTCTGCGTGTGTATGTGTGTCCATGTGAATACTTTACTTTGGTCTTTTCAGGACTATGCATCCTATATAATAATTCACTAAAAAGTTTGTCACAATGAAATCAGTGGAGTAACTATAGGGGTCGCACCTGCAACCGGGCCCATGTACTCCAGGGGCCCGGCCTCCCCCTGCGACCCCTCCGCCTGACACCCGCAATCTCCCGCCGGCATTCTAGTAATCTCCTGCCGGCATTCTAGTAATGCAGAGCGATGAGAGATGACATCAACTCCTAGCGCTCTGCATTACTAAGAGGACCATGCTGCAGTTGGAGGTAAGAGATGGGGGCATTGTGGAGGGGGTCAATGTGGTTGAGGGGGGCCAATGTGGTGGGGGGGAGCCCGTGGTACTTCTTGTACCAGGGCCCGGAGGATTCTAGTTACGCCTCTGGAAGCAATCATGAGAAGTAGAGACTGCTCGCTCTGCAGTCATGCGCAGTACTGACTGCCCGAACGCGCCGCAGTGCAATCGGGCAGTTAGTACAGCGCATGACTGCAGAGCAGCCAGTAAGAAGGCAGGATCCAGCCATCAGCCTTTATGCATGGCCTTCTCAACTAGTATCAGAATAAATAGCACTCACAGAACGTTTAAACTGTGCAAAGCTAGCAGATAGATACATTCTAGAGCAACATTTCAGTTAACTTAGTACAAATGAATACAGCAAAAAGTGGAGTGTTAATAAAAATATAAGGATAGTTAGAGACATACACATATAAGTGATTAGATCTAACACTCAAGTAATGGAATCATCATACAGTGGTAACCTATTCCCCATAGATAATATATAAAAGACAACAAAAAACATCAACAGTACATTTTCACTAAAGAGCAACTATAGGGCATCATTCACACATACAAAATTTACTGACACAAGGTTACCAACTAACTATATGAACAATGTATAAAGATGTGTTTGGGCACTGATGAACCATGCTTCTCTATGCTTTGGCCAATACATTTATAGTTCTTCCACTTTCCCATATGTTACTCTATAGATGAATATATGCATAACTTTAACCCTTTGAGTGCCAGAGGGGTACACAACACATTGATTTTTGTTGTGTACCCCCTGGCACTCAAAGGGTTAATATTTCTTGCTAGGCATACACACCAACATTTTAATAATATCAGAAAATGTAATAACCCAGACGTTCTTGACCAGGAGAAATATTTAGGTTAACTGAAAGAGTTCCATGGCTACTTCAGACCTCCACTGTGTAGCATTCAATGGCCATGGGTTTCTTCAGCATCATATATTGCTAGACTGTTTCTTGGCCCATGACTCTTTCCAAAGAAGAAGTCCAAGATGTGATGGCATGGACCCCACAGAGCCCTGATCTCAACATCATTGAATCTCTCTGGGATTACATGAAGAGAGAGAAGCAACCAATGCTGCCTAAATCCACAGTAGAACTGTAGTTAGTTCTCCAAGATGTCTAGAACAACCTACCTGCTGAGTTCCTTAAACTGTGTGCAAGTGTACCTAGAAGAATTGATTCTGTTTTGAAGGGAAAGGTGGTCAAACCAAATATTGATATGAATAAGATTTTCCTTTTGTTCACTCACTTTGAATTGTGTTAACTGACAAAAATAAACAATTAACATGTCTATTTTTGATTGCATTCTTACTTTACGACATTTTTTTATACCTGCCTGAAATGTTTGCACAGTGCTGTATATATAATATGTGTGTGTCTTTCAGAGCAAGAGGCCTAATGATCTGCATACCCTTCTGATCTCTAAATGGTTAATTGAAGCTGTAATATGTATGACCTTTTTGAAAAACGGTTTCTATGAAAGCAGTCTGTTATTGTTACATCAATTATACTAAATAATATGTCCTGTCTCTAATTAAACATGTGTTCTATTAGATAGTCTACTTTTTGCTTAATTGTAAAGAAACATGTGGTCTATTAAATAGCCTTCATTTGTGCTTAATTTGTAATCACTTTAGACAGTTATATACTTTTACCAAATTGCAATTCATTTAATTATTTGCTTTTTAGGACAGATGAAGAAAAGCCATAGGTAGTAATGGAAACTAGAGCTGATTGTGATTAGATTCTCAGAATAAAAACAGCTCAGAGTTTTGCCTTTTCAATCAAGAACATATGAATGAAGTAAATGGAGATATTTCAGAGCTAACTGCTTCACAAGGAACAACTAAAAAAATTGCCAAATTACCATTTATTTAAAGGGAATATAAAGCGCTTCATTGCTAGAGGTCATCAACACATTTCTCCCAATGACTATCAGCACTCACTAGCATTTAACCCATACTTCCCTGGCACTCAAAGGGTTAAGAGGCTAAAAAAAAATTTTCTTAGTATCTTTGTTTCTATATGGATGATGTCATCACTGCAATAAGTGCTTCTGGGATACTACTGTGAATGTACAAATTCACCAGTGCAGTTCTACTCTAATGTCTGTGGCTCTTTTCGGGGTTTCCCCTACAGAGTATGATCGCTGTAGTGCATACTAGTGGACAAACTCCACCATTGCTAGGACATTAATGCCACTACCAATCCCAAACAGGGATAGACATCATTAACAGCTCTCTAATGTCCAAGGGGGACACCTAATGTCCTCCCGCATAAATTTTATTTCAGAATTGGACAGTGATCATCAAGAGGATGCAACTGGTTAAATATGCATGGATTCATATTTCAGCCATCTTCGACAGTGGATCCAAGGTTAAGGAATGGTGAACACAAAAGAAAAGATAGTAATAACAAAGAACCAAGCACGCATTCATTTCTTCATTATGGATTACAGAGGTCAGGAGCAGATACTCAATCCAGAGGGTTACATAATTGCAACTTGGAAGAACCACCAAGCCTCCCTTTGGGGTAACCTTCTTTCAACATGCATACATGGAATTTAATGCCAGCAAGCCCCTTTTGCCAGCTGAGAAGCATAATCAAGGAAATGACATACAGTTATGTTATTGTCTTTGTTCCTTGTTTTTTATGTATGTATGTATATCTTTTTTTAGATGGTGTACGCAGTGCCTTACAGACATATGTTAAAATAAATAAAAAGGGATAAAATAAGTGTCACATTCATAGAAACAATAGGAGAGCGGTCCCTGCCCCAAGGAGTAATAGGAAACAGACAACAGGGTATGAGGGTGTCAAGTGCTGAGATTACAAGTGCTGAGTTTGCCCAAAGGTAGCGCATGGTGCATTACCCATCCATAAATAAGGTGTAGAGAGAAGTAATTCCAAGAAACCCACCAACTACCCCATAGTCCTCCTCTTTGCACAAGTGGCATTAAGGGGAGGAATTCTGGCATACCTGGCCTTGTACATTGACATTAGAAAGGTGGAGGGACAAAAAAAGATCTATTCCAGTGATTTATTTAACGTGGAATGACCATCATACATTTACCAACCACATTCTGAGACACAAACGATGCTTTGGGTGAGAAAAGTTAACTTTTGTTTACTTATCTATATTGAGTGTAAATGAACAGCAGTATGATACATTTTATAATAAGAATTATAAAGGAGAAGTAACACATCCTGGTAATAACTCCCCATTTACCTTACAATGCCCTGAAAATCCTAATGGCTCCTATGAATTTTGCCCTTGTGTCTTTGTTCTAGAGAAAATATCTCTGGAGGCAGATATAATGGTTACTAGTAGGACCACAGGACCTTACAATCTGCTCAATGCACATGGTTATCTTAAGCTTTTAAAGAGATAGTAATACTTTGTTTTATCTTTATTTTATTTTGTAGGCATTAAAAAAACATGAAGAACGATATAAGTCTTATCTCTCAAACCTTTATGGTTTATGAGATATTCACAGGCAAAGTTTCCCCCTCCCGCCCCTTTTTCCTAGTGTAAGCCATCTCTTCTCAGATGTGAATCTGGTTGTAAGACCAGACAGATAACAGCAGGGGACAATCTTCTTTGTATGAAAACAATGACAGCCCTTCCCCCCTTGACAAGTTTTTCAGCTTTTTCTTTATCTTAATTGAAGATTGTCCCTCTCTGCAGTCTACCTGGGCACCTCCCTTCTGCTCTGGCTGAACAGGGCGGGGATACTTTGCTTGTGAATATCTCTTAAACCATAAAAGCTTGAGAGGTAAGACTTATATCATTCTTCATGTTTTTTAATGCCTACAAAATAAAATAAAGATAAAACGAAGTATTACTATCCCTTTAAGTAAGACTGAATACCACCCCCCATGTGGAAAGTTTCCCTTCTTTTCACTCAGGGATAATATAAAAGGGGTGTTAGGTTCCATCAGCATGTCATTCTGTATTTGTTAGAGAAAGAGAGAAAACAGCACATTTTTTGCTAGGGAAGACAGGCAAATAAAAGTGAGATGTTTAGCTTAAGGAGTCTTGAGGACAGAAAATTTGTTTTCTGTGTTATGGGCGTTTGATGAGCCTGGAGGGATGTGTGAAGAAAGAAAAGAGATTTACCCAAAATACCCCAAAATCATTTTTGACTGAGACAGGCAGGTGATCCAAGTTCCTTCCTGATTTGGCTGCGCTTCTGTCGCTGATTAACTGACTGACTGGCTGAATATTTAGCAGACTGATATTCAATAGACAGACAAGTTCAATTGACACTGACGACTTCAACAGCCAGAAGAAGAGGGTCCAGCATATTTAATAAGGTTCATCATCATCTGTACTGGAAAAAATAAAGACTGCAGTGACATTGGTAGAGAAAGAAAGCAGTAGCTAAAATACTCAAGACATCAACTACAGGTTAAGATGTGAAAAGCTGTGCAGTACAATTGTAGCCCAAAAACTGACTGCCACCATGGTTGTTGAATCATTTGCAATAAAAGATGATGATCCTTCTGCTGAGAAGGCTGTTTGTCAGACTCACAAAAGTTGTACCACCACCAGTAATATTAATATGCCATCTAAGAACACTGAAGACAACAACAAGTTGCATTCTAGTATTACTGACACTTTTTATCACCTCAGGAGGTACATTTACAGCAGCAGGAACAGGCAGCTGACCTGTGCTGCTCATACTGCTGACCAGATCCCTTGGGAATCAGTGTAGTACTGTGGATCATTTGGGCCGAAGGAAGTGGGCTCCCTTTACTGCTGGCACTGCTGGATTCCTCCACATCTGATCCAGTGCATCAGCGGTGTGTCTCTCTCCAGCTTCTCCTGATGCTCCTTGTACTAGCCAGAACTGAAAACAACTTTATTTTTTATTAATATTATTTTTTTATTTTCTCTCTGTCTGCTTCCAATCTCTTTATCTGCTATTCTAGAACATGCAGTATGTCAGGAAGTTCTAGGTTTTTATAGTATGGGAGCAGGAAAAATATAGGCAGGAAATGGAACCATTCTCGCAGGAAAATCTATAGGTTCTCTATTGGTGGGAATTCCCATGAGAAAAACACAAAAAATGTGTTTTTTTCACAAAACTTCCAACGGGAACAAAATGGGACAATGCATATCTCACCCCTCAGGTCCTCATAGGGTTAAGAAGTTGCATGTACTTCATAAGGGCCATTAGGATTGCACACACACACACACACACAGTACAATGCATTGCATGCCCTTCGAGTCCTCAAATGGTTAAGTAAGTGCATGCACTTCAGTGGGTCCATTAGGATTTTATGACCATAGAAAAGTAAGCAGGGGTTATAATGATGTGGTGTCAGCTCTCCTTTAAAGGAGAAGTAAACTTTTTTATGAAAACATGTATTGTAGTGCATTTCCTATTGATTAATATAAGGGCACTGCTATTCTTGAGACATGCGTATTTCCAGAGTTAGTACAGTTTAAACCCATGTTTTTTTGTTTTTTTTTACATCAGCAGTGCCCTCTAGTGGTGAAATTCGAATTAGTTATTCTGTTACGTTCTAATGGAGAGGAAAGTCAGTGATATACAGTTCCCCATAGAATATGGTAGAAACTGCCAAGTCACTTCCTGTCAGTTAGAGCTTTCATGAAGTAAACGCACAGTAAATTCACTTCCTGATTATCTGAACTTTTATGACTTTTGAATAAAACAACTGAAAGTGGTGGGAGTGCCCTTGTTTTATTCAGCAGGAAAAGCCGTATAACATATAGGTTTTTCTAAAAAGTTTACTGATCCTTTATGTATCCTAATGTATCCCAGAAGCTCTTGTTGCAGATAACACATCACCCATATAATAATACAGAAACTGAAACAGATTTAGTTTGCATGGTAAGCATTTGTTAATTAAAGCAGGGAAACATTTCTTATAACATGTATTAACATTGGGAATGTATGTTGTGTAAAGTTGTCTTCCCCAGGTAAAGTCCCTTTAATTAAGACACTTCATCATATTCTTATTGTGCTATAGCTCTTTGCTAGAGAGTGAAATGCATAGATTCAACTCGCTGCACTCTCAGGACAATCTCAGTGTGTCCTGCACAATAAATAATTATATTGAATTTTATTTTCTGTTTCATTTGTTATCAATAACCTTTAACCTATAGACTGCTTATTATTGCAGAGACTCACATGTAAATGTCTACTTAATTTTGATGCCCTCGCTGCCTTTAAGATTGTAAAATTTGCTTGTATTGTTATAGTTGTTTTTGTAGAGTGCAGTGTACAGGTTGGTGTCAATTAAATAAATATACATACATACATACATGTTGGGATGTAGTTGAACAAGCAAAGCAATGCATTGTGTACCCCTCTGGCACTCAAAGGGTTAAATAAGACCCTTTTGGATCATAAGACATCTTACTGAAAGATTAGGTGTTTGGGAGACATTGTGATATTGTGTCCTATTGTGTCTGTGTGATATTCCTATTGTTTCTATTTGATTGTAAGCTCTTTGGGGCAGGGTCTCCATTTCATATAATATATAAATTAACTCCTTTGTATTTTGTCTAGTAATATGACCTTGCACAGGGCTGTGTATATTTTTTTTGAGCTATATATATCTAAATAAAATAAAGCGCTAGCCTGCAAAGATCCCTGTGTGCATAACCACACATGCGGTCTCTGCTCCCGACTCCGGAGCAGCAGCGGAGGCTGCTGGGTGGCCCTTTAGCCCGTGTATATGGGCTTTCTAACTAGTATATATAGAATTACCCATACATACAGATTAGCTGGTGTGTAACCCTTTGAATGCCAGAAAGATGTGCAAATCATTACTTTGCAAAGTGTTACACACCGCATTGGCTCATAAAGGGTTAAAGGGCATTTATGATGTTTTACCAACTCTGCTCCCATAGTATCAGACTTGGCAATATGCCAGGAACTGCATTGTCCAGCTCTAAAATGGCTGCTTGGGGAAAAGGAAAAAAATGACCCTTTCATCTTGCAGTGGACTGGAACACAACCCATACATCTGTTATTTACAGCCACAAGCTTTTCTGTGTTGTGTTTCTGTCGGGATTGGCATCATGTGACTATGAACCAAACCTCCCAACATTTCAAATAACCAAAGATGGAGGACACCTTTCTTATACATAGTGTTCTGGGGGAGTCACTAGTGGATAGCACATTACCAAAAGTTTTTAGGTTACTTCAAGACCTATTGACAGCTCATTATTAATAAATGATTTAGAAAAAGACCAAACTATTTTACTTAGACTGATTCCTAAAAACGTATGCGATTTTTAGACACACATTAGTGTGAGTTTTATGTGGAACAATGTGATACACTTGTACATACACCACATAGTCTGATCGCTCAAAAAAACGGACACCAGGGTAGGAAAGAGGGACAGAGGGATGTGGATCTCAGAGAGAGACTAAAGCTGGACACTTGGGTGGTATGATGAACTGGAAGGTCAGAATCCATCACAGGATTAGTGAATGAGCACCTATTCTCTTTTCAGACCCCCTTTCAGCTTCACTGCTGATCAGTCACAGGCCTCTCAGATACTTTAATGACAGAGAGCTACTTTGTGCATTCCTAACAGTGTAACATTACTCTATCTCCTTTCAATACATAGTGCTAACTAGGTGTAAAGGAAAGGAACCCCCTAAAATACTCTTAGATTGCCCCTCTATGCTCTCCTAGGTGCAAGTGCCATTTAATGTGAAATTGTTTTGACATAAGTAACTTAGTAAATTGTCATTAGGAAGGTCTAGTAAATCAATTCAAGCATCTATCTTCGTCTTGAATCATATTCATTTTCATTCATTGCTCCATTACAAACTAAAATGAATATTCTTCATTTCCTTTTAACATCATGCATATATAGCCAGCACAAAAGTGTAAGAATAAGTCCCAAAATATATTCTAAATTTAGTGTCCCTATACATATGTAGACAGCCGTGCATGACCATTTGTTTATAAAATCCCCTAAAAGCGATACAGGCAATTTATGGCTAAATAAACATATAGGAGATACAGGTTCACAGAAATGGACTGGGGGATACTAATCTCAAATCAATAGTATATATTTAGGTTTTATCACTTTTTTACAAGTCTGATAACCAGTGTAGCCAACTTGTAGCTGCTTTCCAAATATCTTTATAAAGGTTTCTTTCACATGGGCTACAATAACACAGTGATGGCCCATTGTTCATGTTGTACATGATGACATCTAACATGCTTAACTAAGGTGCCTTCTGCACAGAAGACTGTTGTCTTGAATGAATGCACCAAAGCTCAGCATGCTGCAGCTTTCATGCAGTAATGCAGTAAATAAGATGCAGCAGGGCAGATCTGTATGGCAGTTTATGAGGCTGCTGGCTGTTAGGGACCAGGAATCAGACAGAACACAAAAGGTAAAATGCAAAACACCTTTATTAAACAAAACCAAACAGAATTGTGATGCAGGAACATAAACCAAATGACAAGCCAGGGTCAGGAACCAGGACAGGTAATCAGCCAAGCCGGAGTCAGGAGCACAGTCCACGATGTCAGAAACAAACCAGTTGGTCAGAAGCCAGAAGGGTCGTCAGAGGAAGCCAGGTCATACACAGCAACTCAGGAAACACTCTTGCAACCAGATCAGACACAAGGGCAATGAGGGAATGAGCCAAGCAGCTTTAAATACCCTGAGAGGGTGGGCTGATAACAGCCAGGTGAGTAATTACAGAGAGTTCAGCTGGTACAGCCTGACTGGAGAAGGGAAACACCACAGCAAACGATAGCAGAGCACAAGATTAGCTCAGACAGCAGAATCAATCTGCAGAGTAGCACAGCTCAGCCAAACTTTGACACCGGCACATTTTTCACACAATTGATGTTGGAGGCTCAGCACAACCTCCATTTAATGGCACACGCATGTAGGCATCAGCCAGCAATATTTGTCTGGGCCAGCTGATGGAAATGTCAGGGGAGTGCACAGAAAGGGTGAGTTCAGAAAATGGGAAACAGCACTGTAGCAAAGGGGCTCATTCTGTCACCCTTGTCAAAGGTTTTAAATATTTTAAATGTTTTGCACTAAAGACAAAAAAATGAAATAAAATGGTGGCTAGGAGAACATAATATTAAAATGAATATGATAAGCCCCTTTTAGTTGGAGTCTAAAGAATTAGGGAGAACTGGAAAAATGCCGGCTCCTATCAGCGAAACCACAAATAACATTCCTAAAATGTCCAGTAATAAAAATGTGGTTTTCAGCTGCTTGATTGATAGGGAGGTCTGTAATGCAATACTTTGGAAGGTTCTCTCATGTTCTAGGGGTTAAAGGCCTAACTTAAATCAATGTGACTTTCTATGTATCCCCTTATGAAACAGTTGGTTTGCCTCAGGATTACTCAGAGTCTTATTGCATCAGCCTAAGGTCGGGATTCATCAAACTGAGGGAAGAGCAGTGTATCAAATACGCTGCTCTTAGCCGTGATCATTGATGGATACCTTCGGGTATTCATCAATGATGTTGCGAACGCGAAGCAGGGAAAACTGTGTAAATTGCCCAGTCTGGGGAAAAACCCACGCATACACATAAGCGAAAATGTGCATGCGTGTGTTCACCCTATGCATTTAAATGGGATTCGCCAGCTTGAAGCTAGCGGATCACATCTGCGGATGTATCTGGCCATTGCTTATTGAAGAATAAGCGATGGCCAGATACAATTTGAAAGTTGCTGAATGGGCGAATGGTTAATACGCAGAGAAATCCTCTGATTTTCCTGTGTATTAATGCATTCTCACCTTGATGAATCCCGGCTAGTGTTGAGCGAGCGTGCTCGGCCGATGCTCGGATCGGCTCGAGCATCGCTCTGCTCGGCACATGGCGGTACTCGTCGAGTACCGCCATGTGCTCGCCCGCCATGTTCGGGTGGCGGGGATCTGTGCCGGAAGAGGCACAGATCTGAAGACGCTCCGCTGGACCACCAGGGACTGGAGGTACGGGGGCATTGCGGAGATGAAGGGGGCATTGCGGAGATGAAGGGGGACATTGTGGAAGAGGGGCATAGACTCTATGCCCCTCTTCCACAATGTCCCCCTTCATCTCCGCTATGCCCCTCTTCCACAATGTCCCCCTTCATCTCCGCTATGCCCCTCTTCCACAATGTCCCCCTTCATCTCCGCTATGCCCCTCTTCCACAATGTCCCCCTTCATCTCCTCTATGGCATAGAGGAGATGAAGGGGGACATTGTGGAAGAGGGGCATAGCGGAGATGAAGGGGCACATTGTGGAAGAGGGGCATAGCGGAGATGAAGGGGGACATTGTGGAAGAGGGGCATAGCGGAGATGAAGGGGGCATAGCGGAGATGAAGGGGGAAATTGCGGAGATGAAGGGGGCATTCGGAGATGAAGGGGGCATAGCGGAGATGAAGGGGGGCATTGACCAGGCACCCTCCCCTCATCAGAGCAGGGGGTGCCTGGTGTAATGCTCGTGTCGCCCCATTAATTTCAATGGGGCTCGGGTGCTCGGCCGAGCACTCGAGCCTCAGGGGGTGCTCGGTCAGAGCACCCGAGCATCCGAGCATCGGGGTGCTCGCTCAACACTAATCCCGGCCTAAATGGGGCAAATATACAAATCCGCCATCAATGCACCAATGAAGTCAGAGTCTGATGCCAGGGTATGCACTAGAATAGAGCATATGATCACTATAGTGCATGCTTACACACTGAGTCTTATGCCTACCACATCACATGTGCAGGAAAATGGCAGAAAGTGACTTAATTTCTGCTGTACCTTGAGAAAAAGGAACCAGACAAAATAAAAGGATATATAAAGGTAATATAATCATCTGTGGTAACATCAGTAGGGATATTGTGAGGGGAACCATGTGGCTGCTGTACCTTGTTTAACCCTTTGAGTGATTGAGGAGTGTTGAATGCATTGCAAAGCAATGTGTTGCACACCCGTCTGGCACTCAAATGGTTAATACATATTGTCAAGCAAAGAGAGGAAAGGAACAACCTGGAAACACAATAGACTGCCCCATTGACCTCTGAGTGGCACAAGTGGGGTTAAGGGGAGAATTTTAAGCATAAGTAGCTCAATAAATTGGTATTAGGCAGGTGTAGGGCTACAAACTCTATTTCAGCTACACGTTTAGTGTAGAATCTTACTCTTACATACCTCCCAAAAGTTCCTTTAAAAGAGCAGTAAACTTTTTTTTTAATTAGTAAAACAATAGATATTATAACACTGTTCCTTCTGAGTAAAACAATGTTGCTACCACTGCTGTGAGATGTATCTTTCCAGCATTATTGTAATTTAAAGTTTTGTTGTTTTTGTTGCTATTTTTACATTAACAGTTCCCTTAAGTGGTCAGATTCCTGTTAGTTATTATGTTGCGTTCTCTGGGAGAGGTTAGTCACTGATGAACAGTTCCCTATATAATGTGAGTCATAATGGCAGTTCGAACTATCATGAGGTAATTATCATGAGGTAATCATGATGTTCCTCACTTCCTGACAATTTGAACTATTATAACATTTGAATAAGACAACTGACTTCAGTGGGAGTGCCTTTTTTTACGCAACAGGAAAAGCTCTATAATATATAGATTTTCATTAAAAATTGTACTGCTCCTTTAAAATGTGGACTGCTAGTGGCGATTGAAGACAATGATTGAGAATTGTACTCTAAAACTGTATGGGTCCATGTGCAAGATCAAGAAATCCAGAGGCACTTGTCCTTGTGGTCATTATTACAGGTATAATAATAAAATGACCTGTACGGATTCATATTCCATTACGCTTCAAGATTTCATTCAATAATATAAATGGTTGGAAGCCAGGGAACATTTCTAATTAAATTACTGTGTTATGTGATATATTCTTTGACTTTGTCAGTGGATATATCCTTGGATCCAGTTTGCACACATGAAATTTAATAGATAATATAATACAAACATAACCCCTTCTCAATGTGATGGATAACTCTCTGGCATTCAAGGTGATGATATATATTTTTGGCTGCACTAAACAGCTAAAACCACAACAACAAAATTGTATGAAACCGAGCTATCAGAATCAAGGAAAAAAGAAACCAATTCTAGGGCAAAACATCTGTATATATGAGTGACACATTCAAGATTTATTTTGCTGATCGATTCATAAGACCCATATAAAACTTTGGATCTACCCAAATCGATTCGACATGCGTTATGTATGGACTGTGTCAGGGAGAAGTGGAGCACAGGAAGCTCATGTGAAAGAGAGACGTTGGGAGTGGGAGCACTGGAGAGCTTGGGAGATAGCGGGGCAAGAGGGCTAGAGTGCCTGTGAGGGAAGGGTTGGCAGCATCAGAGAAAGAAGTGAGGGGCTACAGAAAATTGTTAGAAAGACACAGGGAAATATACTGGGTGGAGAATAGAAAGTTAGGGAGAGACAGAGCAAGGGAGAAATGAAGAAACAAATCATAAGAATGATAGAGAGAAGGTGAAAGTTGTGCAGCTGTCCTAATAACCTGTAGAAGAAATTCCCTACCTTAATTTGAACACACCAGTGAGAGCCAGATGTATCTGTTAAAAAGAGAGCCTGCTCGAACATGCTGTATGAAATGGAGGACACTCTAGCAATGGTGCTCTCCATTTTTTTGCTACCTACCCACCTTTAGATCCTCCAGAATCCACATTGCTCCATCTAGCCATCTAGGGGCCCATTTTGACACAGAGGATCCCAACATTGCTGAAGCTGATCAGGCCTTGTCACGGAGTGACTAAAGAAATAAAGACAATTGACAAGTACAAATAAAATTAAATAAAGTTTATTTAAACACAATAGTAGCAGCAATGATAATACACTTTCATAAGACCAGGGAAGAACAGTGCACACACTTTCTTCACCCTTCACTAGGCAAGTGTGATATGACCCACGTCTGTACCCTAACGCTAGGGTAAACCCAGGCAACAGTAGCGAGGAACTGCAGAACACTGGAGCAACACTGTACTGACACAAACTCCACCACCTTCTCGAGGCCATGTGTGAGGACAGTGGAAGACACTTCCTCAACCCTTCACTAGGCAGGTGTAGCTATAATTTGGACGGCCCTTAGTAACCTTCACAAGACTAGATAGGAGGACAGTGCACGGCACTTCCTCGATCTTTCACCAGGCAGGTTAAGAATAGCGCAACTATACCCTACCGCTAGGGTATTCCAGAGGCAAGGTAAAACGGCACCTAGAATGCTCTTTGAGGCAACAACCCAACCAGACTTAGACCACGGAAGGTCAGTGACACGGACTGACCAACAATAATAATAATAATAATGTTAATAATCTATAGTGGAGTATATACTATTACCACGGGGAAGGTTAGACAAGCATATTCATATCAGACATTCTCTGTGGATTATATCTCATACATCACTGGTTCCTTTGTGAATCAAATTTGGTGTCAGCTTCTTTTTCCCCGTCAATTGGTCTGAAACTGAGCTCATACTCATCCCACCTAGGTCTGGCCCAGTAGTGCCCTTCTAGGTGACTGTAAATGGCACTACCATAAATCCAGTAATAGAAGCATGGTGCCTAGGAATGATAATTGACACTGCTCTCTCATTCTCTCCGCACACAAATGCCATCGCTAAATCCTGTCGCTTTCTCTTGTGTAACATAGCATAAATCCATCCCTTCTTCTGTTCTTCCACAGCCAAAATTCTTACACAAGCAATCATCCTTTCTCTCATGGACTACTCTAACTTTCTTCTCTCTGGCCTTCCTGCCTCCCAAAAACAAAACAAAAAAGAAACAGCCCCATCCTCTCTAAGAGTGCCAAGTTAATTAAATCCACAAATTAATTTTCCCACATATAACTCCACCCACCCCTGATGAGGGTACTCACATATTCCAGAGGCTGGAACCCGCCTTTCAGTTTGTGCGCTTCGACTGAGCCTGACCCTCAATCCTCGGTCGTACTTCCACCTTTGAGCCTTGCACCTTCACCAATGACAGCTGGGCCAAATAGACCCAAGTTATTCAATCTGAGACACAATTTATTCAAGCTGAGTTGATTCCTGTGTTTCAATAAGGGTCACGAGCAGGGATCACAATATACTCATATATAAATGTATTAAAAGATAAATCTCCTAGATATCAGTGAAGCAGTTTAAAATGTACAGATACACTGAAAAAATGCTTACCCTTACTGAAACACCAGAACCAACTCAGATTGAATGAGTTGGGAAGAGAGCTATTTGGCAAGGATGTTATTGATGAAGATACAAGGTGGGAGTACGAAGGTCTGAAGGAAATGGAGAGAGAGACCTGGAATGAGGGTCAGACTCAGTCGAAGTGTACAAACTGAGAGGCAGATTCCAGCATCAGGATATTTGAGTACCCTCATGAAGGGAAAGGTTATATGTGAGAAAATTCATTTGTGGATTCCATTAACTTGCTACTCTTAGAGAGGACAGCGCTGTTTCATTTTTGTTTTGTTTTCATTCACAAACCGAATGAATGAGTCAAATGACCGGGTTCACTAGTGGCAGTCCTGCTTGTGCCAGCTATTACAGAACAAGCAGCCGGCTCAAGGAGGTAGAAAAGAAAGGCAGCAATTGCCTTCCTTGTCACTGCATTGATCACCTATCTTACTGGATAGGTGATCAATGCCAGGGGGCATCAGGAGCGGTCTTGATGCTCCCCACGATGTCTGATTTATATTTTTAAACAATGAGCATTTTTTTAAACACTTGAAGGCAGCCTCATACATTGTCTTTTAACCCTTAGACTACCAGAGGGGTACATAAAAACATTGCAAAGCAATGCAGTTGTGTACCTTTCTGGTACTCAAAGGGTTAACTGTGGACAGCAGTACATGTCAGATTGAAAAAGGGGTGGCAGCATGTCGGATTGAACAAGGGGGGAGTGTATGTCGGTGGGGGCAGTGTATGTCGAATTGAAGAAGAGGGGAGAAGAATATGTCTGAGGGGAGCAGTGTATGTCAGATTGAACAAGAGGGGGGAAGAATATGTCTGAGGGGAGTAGTGTATGTCAGATTGAACAAGAGGGGGGAAGAATATGTCTGAGGGGGGCAGTGTATGTCAAATTGAACAAGAGGGGGGAAGAATATGTCTGAGGGGGGCAGTGTATGTCGAATTGAACGTGGGTCAGCATGTTGGATTTAAAAAATTTTGGGCAACATGGGGAACAACACCATTGTGTGTTAGCCCCACATACAATGCCTGGCACTCCCAGCTTTCTTCTTTTGCCCAGGCACTGCCCATGGGATTTGTGACAAGCAATGAGCAAGAGAAAAGGCTGGAGAGGGTCAGACAGTTTACATGGTGATCTGTCGCTACCAGTGGTCAAGGGAACAAGCCAGGGGACCAAGCAGTGTATATGGGGTTCTATGGCTACCAGTAATCACAGGAACAAAGGTGGGAGCAAGTGGTAGCCACAAATCCCCATAGATAGTGCCTGTCACTCAGCCTTGGCAGTACACAGATGTATCATTTATGATACAGAGCTAAGTGGATAATTGTGTAGGGCTTGGTATACCTTTTTTTAGCCCTCTGAGTGCCACGGGGTGAGCAATGCAAATCCCTATGACACTCTAAGGGATAAGGGAGTGATGCTGTCCATGGTGCTGAAACTGTTATCTCCAGTCCCCTGCTGGCTAAGCAGGGAAGCAGAGAGGCTGCTCTTCAACTTCAGAAAGGTTGTAGTGTTTGTGATGTGTGGAGGGAGGAAATCTCTTCCACATCAACAACAGTTCACAACCCTCACTGCTTACGATTGATTAAGGGCTTTTACTGCATAGGAAAGTACAGGGAGATCACAAATTTGCCAAACCCAGGTAGGTGAAGTGAAGACTGGGAACTCCAACAGCAGTGGCTGCCATCAGAGATTAGTGAATGTGTTGAAGTGTCATATTAGCATATCAACACACCCCTTGCATACCATAATAGCTCATTATCCTGCATTTCCATATGGAAATAGGCCATTGTCAATGTGATGAGTGAAAATTAGTAAACCTGTCGGACAGATGTCAATGTGGGCAGATTTTTCGGACTGATGGTGATGAGATTTCAAAGAAACTTCAGTGAATACTATCGATGTGCCATTGACACTGCTCCAACAGGACATTGACATTTTCAGCCTTCTTCGAACTTCAATGAATCTAGGCCCTGGTGTTCAAACATGTAACAAGATGTGCGCTGCATGAGATTGTCCAACCTTCTACCAGTCATACGTATAGTTCAACAGTTCAGCTGGAAACAGTGTCTGCCAAATCACACTCTTACATCAAATATACAAGGTTTAAATATTTGGGTCCAGTACATTTGCTTTTCTAAACTGTTTAAAACCCATGATATTCCTGTTTGCAGTTTTAACCGTAATCTTATCACCAAACCAATTCCCTTAAAATTACCTGCTCTACAGAGATCTATAGATTTCAGACTCCTACTTCCGTTCAAACTTCTGATTCTTTCAAAGTCCATCACTCCTTTTTCCTTGTGAGAAACCTCCTACTGTCATCCTTCCTGTGCACAGACAAAACCACAGAAAACTCACTGACAAAGCCATATGATCTGGCTCATTCTCCAGCTGACTACATTATTTCTGCACTGTACTATCATATAATGAAGCCAGATCTTTAGCTCCACTGTGGACAACAGCATTTTAAACTCACATCTTGCTGCCTCAACAATCCTTGGAAAATGCAGGAGACTAGTAGAGTAAAAATGATACTTTATTGACTGAGTGGCTTTGGATGCAAGACAGCTAGGTCTCTTCTTCCGGTA
This sequence comes from Rhinophrynus dorsalis, assembly GCA_037306005.1. Taxonomy (NCBI): domain Eukaryota; kingdom Metazoa; phylum Chordata; class Amphibia; order Anura; family Rhinophrynidae; genus Rhinophrynus; species Rhinophrynus dorsalis. The sequence continues at coordinate 649,721,264 of CM074718.1, forward strand.
TAATAAGAATGAAAACTGAACGCACAATACATGACTTTAAAACACATATACATAATTTTAACATCTAACCTCTTGACTGCCAGAGAGGCATCCATGGTCTTTAGACCTAGCCATCTCTGATCAAATTAATTGGAGAGTGAATAAGGTAGTTCATCTTGTTTTCATTTTCTAGTCCATTTCAAAGAGATTTTTCTAACTAGAGCCTAGAGTATAATTTATGGCCCACTGATAAGAATATTCTGCTAGTGGAGTTTGATCCTTTTGGTGCCACAGAGGTATCCAATGCATTGTGTTACAATGTGGTGGATGCCTCTCTGGCAGTCAAGATGTTAAAATAACGTGTATGAGTTTTAAAGTCATGTATTATGCATTCAGCTTGCATTCTTATTATGCCTGAAGAAGAAACCTAGTTATCTTGAAATCTAGCATAAAAAGCCACTCATTTTGCCAATAATGTTATCATTTTTACTCTACTAGTCTGAACAATCCTTACTATATGCCGTCTATACCTCTGAGCTGTTGCTGCAAGAAAACACTTAAATTTGCTTTCCTACATTATCATTCAAGTCAATAACTCTGACATTATATTCTCCACTATGCAACTTCTTCCTCCTAACGTTTTCTTTCTCCTCAGAAACACACAACCTCCTGAATTACCCCAGGGACTTACCAAAGCCTACCTCTGAGTCTGCTATTACAACACCACCGTTCTGTTCAGTAAGACCAGCAAAGGAGTTGTACAAAGGCACAGCCTTAGAAAAATGTGGTGATCCGCATTCCTCACAATACCAGTAGTACTGACTGACTTTCTCCTAACTGCTGTCTGAGACAAAGGCAAGTTCTAAATGCATAATCTGTCCAGTCTATGGACTGCATTCCACATCTGAGAAGAGATTGTTTACAGTAGGTAAAAGTGGCGGGAGGGGGAAACTTTGCTTGTGAATATCTCATAAACCATAAAGGTTTGAGAGATAAGACTTATATCATTCTTCATGTTTTTTTAATGCCTACAAAATAAAATAAAGTTAAAACGAAGTATTACTATCCCTTTAAATTGAAATGTAGAAGGGAAAAACAGCCAAACAACATGTGCACTGCATCAAAGCATATATTTTAACAAATAAGCAAATATGTATATATAATCTTACCTATAAAGTAACTATTTAAAAATAAAAAAAATCCACTCTTTATCTCCTGTTGATCAACTCTTAACTAACTTGAAGATAAACTAACTGAAGAAACACTTACTGTAAGAACCACTAGATCAATGAGTCAAGCTCATTCAGATGTTCCTTCAATACTCACAGCAATTAAAATGGTGACACCTGACACCTGCACTTAGCAAGTTGCTAGTTTACAGTACATCTCAGCTAAAACCTAGTCAATTACAATGTAACTGGGCAAAGATATTCACATAAAGATAAAAAAGAGGAAATGTGGTACTGCGTTAGCCAGTAAAGTAGATGGGAATCACAGTACTTTTGTAATACAAAACTCAAAGGAGTGAAGTAAAGGTTGTACTTTTAACTGTAAACTGAGATCGTAGAAATGCAGGGTTCCAACACAATAAGGTACCTTCATAAGGCAAGGGTTAACAAGTATAGCTGGAATTACATGGCATTTAAATAGCGTATCCAGAGGATTGGACTACACCTTGTGATGTTATCAGCTCCAGAAAATTACATTATGTGACCCCTTTGTACTAGATAGCATGCTCCAAGGTGACATTCACCTTGTTTGCATGACAATTGGTCTGCAAAGTATGAGACTACACTAAAGCCTATTACTACTTCCATCACCTAATATACATAATTGAGAATGGGGCTGAGTCCAACTCCCCTGGGGATAGAAATGAAGATCCATGCTCTTCACTGACAAGTCCCGGTCCTGTCTAGGATGACTAGATTGTTAAACAATGTTCTGGAAGGATGCTAAATAGCAATAGTATATCGTCTAATACCACTGTGCACCAGCTCCCAATATTAGGGTGTGGGAAGACATCATACTCGACAGAAGCAGAAGCTCTTCAGCAGAGCCGAAATTGCGTTAGTTACAAAGAAATACTTCATTTGAACTGTCTACAATGTGTGCTTGCAAACCAGGAACATGTTGTAGACTGTTCAAATGAAGCATTTCTTTCTAACCAGCGAGATTTCAGGTCTGCTGAAGAGCCGCAGGACAGTCTGCAGACCGGGATGTCAGCTGATGTCAGCACAAGGGGAGGGAAGGGGGAACTTTGCAAACTGATATCTCTTAAACCATAAAGGTTTGGGAGATCGGAAACAGTGCAATTAATTCAGTTTTTTAATATCTACCTAATAACATTTCTTTAAATCCATGTATTACTATCACTTTAAGCATATTAACTACAGCTTCTTGTAGTTATTTCACTTTTCTAGTAGAAATACTTTTCTCCCACAAGTATCATAAAGTATTTTGTATTCATAGCTCCTACTGTTCAAGAGAGCATGTACTGACATTTAGAAGAATTTCCTTACATGTTTTCTGCTGAAAAATATCTCTTTAGGGGAAATGTCTGCATGCATGAATGACACCAGTGTGTGAGATGAGGCACACAAATGACTTTTTTCCTTGGGTGGGAACCAGTGACTATTGGTGGACTACAAATCCCTTCATCTGAAGCCATATATTACTATTATAGTCCATTGGTAAGCAACATTTGGCACTCCAGCTATCTGGGACTACAACTCCATTGGCTGCTTAGGGATGATGAGAGTTTTAGTTTCCAAAAGCTGGGTGTATACCCATGTTTTATTCCAACAACAGCTGGAAAGGTAGACCACAATGAAAAATGGTCCAGTCCCATGTAATTTGTCCCCTTTTGTGCAGTTGGTTTGCTGTAGAACAGTGGTTCTTAAACCATGCCCTCAGAGCACACTAACAGGCCAGGATTTGAAGATTTCCTTACTAAATCACAAATGAAAAGAAAATGAGAGAAGTAATAGATACAAGTACAGTGTATTTAAACCTATTGGTTATCTCTTCGTCTAGAAGACAATATGTGTATAAATATATATATATATATATATATATATATATATATATATATACAGTTCCACATGTAGAGATAGAAAAAAGCACTCTAAGGACTTTGAAAAAAGTCTTAAAAAACAAATTTAATGTTAACCCCTTAACGACCCATGACTTACCAGGACAGTCATGGGTAGATTTGCCACACAGAGAGATGGGACAGTGCGAGCTGGCTGTTGCTAAGTGCTCCGATACGGTATCCTTCTCATAGATCGAGTCGCGGAAAGCGCGCAGTTAAATGGCGCGTTTCATATGGCGCGCGTCATCATAAGTCGCGTCTCTTAGGTCGTGCGTCATTTCATGACGCATTTCTAATATCGCGCGTCATTATAGGCCGCATCTCTACTGTCGTGTGTATTACATGGCGCAAATGGTTTATAGGACGCATCTGTATTGTATAGAGTGTAATGGCTTATAGGACGCATTAATTGCATTGTAGTGGATGCACTGCGTCAACATAGGGGGCGCAACGGACACATTGGGTGTAATGGCTTAAAGCTGCTAAATGACGCTTTTATGGGCATTATAATGACGCCCTGCATCAAAATACAGCGTCATCCATGCAGCGTCATCCATGCAGGAAGTACAAAAACGAAACAGGAAATACCAGTGTATATTGTGTATTGTGTGTTGTGTGTAGTAGTGTGCAGTTTGCTGTTTGTTTGTTTGGGAAAATGCCTAGAGAGCCTTCCTTTACAAATGCGGAACTGGGGATACTTGTCCATTATATGGACAAGTATCTACCAGATAGGCTGCGGGACAGAGTGGACTCTGCATTTCGCAGGCGAGTCTTAGAGCGAATCGCCTGCAAAATGCAGAGGTCCACTGGCATCACTAGGACCAGGAGACAAATACTTCGGCGGTGGTCCGACCTCAAGAGGCGTGAGTCTCGATTGCTGCAGATTTTTCGCGCAGGTATGATTATTCCATTTCCATTATTCCATAACTGTACTTTATCTGGTGTTGCTTACAACACAGCTGTACTTAATGTATCTTCCACTCCTAGGTCCGGAACCACCCCGGAGATCATCTACAACATCATCTCCTGGTCCTCAACTGCCCACCCATCATCGTTCCCTGCAGCCTACCAGTAAGTAATTTTTTTTAACATGTATACAATACAGAACAATGTTCAATTATGCTACACAGACTACATACATGCGTATATTTTTTATATATAGGTCGCTCTGCATCCCAAAGGCTCTCTAGGCCAGCTCAACCGCGTCATCCTCCTTGTAAGTACCATTGAAACTCACATTGTAGCTCCAAAACAAAAAAAAAATACGTATTCATAGATGTTTTCTATCTATTTTTTTGTAGCGCACCAAACGCCACACAGGAGGCGCAGACAAGACCCCTCACCCTCTCTTGCTGGTAAGGATCCAACCACTAACACATTTTTAACCCTTTGAATGACAGACAAGTACAGAATGCACTCTGACAGTCAAAGGGTTAACTACTGTCAACAGGCACACAATATACACATACAGCACAAACAATTATAAGTACTATGTATTAGGTAATAATATTTTTGTCTATCTTTTTATTTATAGCACGAAGAAGCCACGGAAGGCCCACTGTAGCCGAGTCGCCCTCACCACCTGGTCAGTAACCAATGAACATTATGGGTACTACTATACACTGTAACATATTTACGTCATTGTTTTCCACATACACACAATATACACATACAGCTCAAAAAAATACACAACTACTAGGTAGTAGTAGGTATGCACAGATTATTTTTTAAATGAAACACATTTTGAAATGTTTTCTAAATGTACATTTACCAAATCTACCCTTAACACCTTCACACCTTTCCACTTAATATGTATGACTTCAAATGACTTCAGATGTGCGTATTAGTGCTAATTATTACAACAAATTGTGTACCTATTACTTAATACCTATTACTTAGCACAATGTATTACACATTTCTTCCACTTATCTTAAGTATCCTTTTAATGTATTTGTTGCATACATACTCAGACAACATTTGAACAGGCTCCCCATTGTGACAATGTGTATTTTGGTGACTGTAAAGGTGTGACCACTAAACAAAATGTGCATGCTAATCAAAGGCTGGGTGTGTTCCCTGCTTGCATTTTGTACATGTGTTAAAACTTGCATAATCTTAAGTAACCTTTTGGAAGAAGAAGGTGTCAGTTGTACACAAACTACATGTAATACACCTTAACACCTTCACACCTTTCGACTTCAAATGCCTTCAGATGTGCGTAATAGTGCTCATTATTACAACAAAATGTGTACCTATTACTTAATACCTATTACTTAGCACAAGTACACATTTTGTTCAACATAAATGTGTAATGTTAGACATTGTAATAACAAAATTAATACCTAATACTTAGCACAAGTACACATTTTGTTCAACATAAATGTGTAATGTTGGATATTGTAATAACAAAATTAATACCTAATACTTAGCACAAGTACACATTTTGTTCAACATAAATGTCTAATGTTGGACATTGTAATAGCAAAATTAATACCTAATACTTACACATTTTGTTGAACATATCCTACACTAATATTCTGATATTTCCATTTTTGCTTTTCAGATTTCTCCACTGAACCCTCCACCTCTGAAGTGCACCCCTCCACTTACCAATCCCAACCCTCCACCTCTTTAGCGCACCCCTCCACTTCCCAATCCCAACCCTCCACCTCTGAAGCCCACCCCTCCACTTCCCAATCACAACCCTCCACCTCCCAGCCTCAAACGCACCACCGTCCCTCCCTGAGGGAATTACAGCGGGCCTTCCTTGTACTGGAGAGGAAGATGGACACCCTTAACAGGGAAATGCAGCGATTCAAAACAAAATTGTTTTATCAATAAAAATTTTTGATTACCTTATAAGTTTAACTCATTATTTAAAACAGTCAACTAAGTATATATATATATATATATACACATGCATAGATCGATACATATGTATAAATATATATATATAAACATAAATATGTGTGTTTATAACTATATGTATATATATATATATATATATATATATAGAGAGAGAGAGAGAGAGAGAGTTAGATAAGTATCTGTGTGTTTATAACTCTATGTGTATATATATATATATATATATATATATATATATATATATATAGAGAGAGAGAGAGAGAGAGAGAGAGAGAGAGTTAGATAAGTATCTGTGTGTTTATAACTATATGTATATATATAGATATATATATATATATATATATATATAGAGAGAGAGAGAGAGAGAGAGAGAGAGAGAGAGAGTTAGATAAGTATCTGTGTGTTTATAACTATATGTATATATATATAGATATATATAGATATATATATATATATAGAGAGAGAGAGAGAGAGAGTTAGATAAGTATCTGTGTGTTTATAACTCTATGTATATATATAGATAGATAGATAGATAGATAGATAGATAGATAGATAGATATAGAGAGAGAGAGTTAGATAAGTATCTGTGTGTTTATAACTATATGTATATATATAGATAGATAGATAGATAGATAGATAGATAGATAGATAGATATAGAGAGAGAGAGAGAGTTAGATAAGTATCTGTGTGTTTATAACTATATGTATATATATATATATATATATATATATATATATATATATATATATATGTATACCTTAATATATATAGACAGATAGGTAATATGTATATATATATATATATATATATATATATATATATATAGCTACATACAGACATACATATGTATAAGTTTATATATATATATATATATATATATATAGACATATAGATATATAGATAGATATAGTTATAACTTTTAATCAGTAATACACTTGAACTTCAAAGTAGGCAATACATTAGCATGTCATGAATATAGGATTAAAATAACAAAGTGTCGCCTCCGCGTCAATATTTGCATATCAATGTCGGTAGGCGTCAGGTGTGCGTCAAAATAGGCGTCAAAGGGGCGGCTGTGTATATATACTCCTGCCTACTAAGTGGAAGCTGTATTAGCTCTTTGGAACTTCCAAGGATACTTGGCTGTACTTCAGGCGGCAATACTGCGAAATAACCATGCCTTTGGAATTTATCAGAAGCAAGAAGGGAGCTGAACTGCTGCTGGTGGAAGGATGCACCTTCCGTCAAGAAAAAGTCATCAACGGAAAAAGGATCTGGAAATGCACAGAATACAGCAGTTGACATTGCAGTTCCAGATGCCATACTAAGGATGATATGATTTGCAAAGGACCTGGCGACCACAACCATGTCCCTGACATTGCTAAAGTTCACGCAAAAAGGTTGGTTGGCGAAATGAAACAAATGGCAGCTACTACACAGTATAGCACACATCAACTGGTGGCTGTCACGTCTCAATCAGCCACACCTGCTGTTGCTGCGCAGTTACCCGCAGTAAATAATTTAAAGCAGGTGATCAGAAGAGTGAGGAGAGGTGTCATGGCTCCACTTCCTAACCCAACGAGTTTGCACGACCTGGCGATTGGCGGAGAATTTGTGAACACTTACAAGGGTGACAAATTTATTCTTCATGATAGTGGACCCGGATTAGTACGCTTTATTATTTTTTCTACCCTTGCCAACTTAAGTGTATTGGCAAACAGCCACAACTGGTTTGCGGACGGAACCTTCAAAAGCAGTCCCATGTTATTTCAACAAATGTACACTATACATGCAATGCGGTTTGGCACTGTTATCCCACTTGTGTTTGTACTCATGAGCGAGAAGACCACAAACATGTACACAAGTGTTCTAGCAGAGTTGAAGAAGCTTTGCCCTTCATTGAACCCTCGCACCATCATGACTGACTTTGAAGCATCGAGCATAGCGGCATTTAAAAAGGTTTTCCCAGACTGCACACAGCAAGGATGCCTTTTCCACTTCAGCCAGTGTATTTGGCGTAAAATACAACAAATACCAGAGGTTGCCAAAAAATACTGTGACAACGCGGAGTATGCACTCGAAGTAAGGAAGCTACTGGGACTTGCTTTTGTACCACCACAGGATGTGGTAGAGTCTTTTGAAAAACTAATGGACTGCACTTTTTTTGGCGAGAATTTTGACGAACTACAACTGCTCCTCAACTATTTTGAGGACACCTGGATCGGTAGACCCGCAAGAAGAAATACTAGAACCAAACCTCTTTTTGACATTGAACTTTGGAACTGTTATCATTCTGTCCGGCTAGACCTGCCCAAAACTAATAACTCTGTAGAAGGCTGGCATAGAGGCTTCAGCTTTCTTCTGGGGGCATGCCACCCAACCATCTGGAACTTTATTAATGGACTAAAAAAAGAACAGAGTTTGACTGAATTAAAATTGGAGCAGTATGCTGCAGGAAATGAGCCGCCACAATCCAAAAAGGTGTACAGGGACACTGCAAAAAGACTGAAATCACTTGTTATGAACTATACAACAACCGAACTGTCACAGTACCTGAAAGGTGTGGCCAACAATGTACAATTTAATATATAGACAATATACCTGGACTGTGTTTGGTAAGTTTTTCTTTATAAGATTTACATGTTTTGTTTTATTGGTTGTTTTCTGTTATCCAGCTTTATAACATATTGTTTGTTTTGTATCCCTACATTGTACTGTTAGGCTTCATCCTTTGAGTGCCAGAGGGGTGCACTACGTATTGCAGTGCATTGTGTTGTGCACCCCTCTGGCACTCAGCAGGGTCCAAGCATTACCATTGCACCCCTTTGTCAAATATTGTTTGCTTTCAAATAAAGGCTTCTAAAAAACATGTGTGGTTATTTCTAGATTGTACTGTTAGGCTTCATCCTTTGAGTGGCAGAGGGGTGCACTACGTATTGCAGTGCATTGCGTTGTGCACCCCTCTGCCACTCATCAGGATCCAAGCATTACCATTGCACCCCTTTGTCAAATATTGTTTGCTTTCAAATAAAGGCTGCTAAAAAACATGTGTGGTTATTTCTAGATTGTACTGTTTAGCTTCATCCTTTGAGTGCTAGAGGGGTGCACTACGTATTGCAGTGCATTGCGTTGTGCACCCCTCTGCCACTCAAAAGGGTTTCATTTCATGTATATTTTGTACAACAGTTTTTGCTTTCAAATAAAAATTTACAAATTCACTAACGTTTCATGACTTGTATTTAGTCAGACTCACTACCTCTTTACGTTACATTGCACTGTTACGTTTAATCCTTTATGTGCCACAGGGGTACACTACGCCGTGCATTGCGTTGTGCACCCCTTTTGCACTCAAAAAGGTTACATTTCATGTATATTTTGTGAAACAGTTTTTGCTTTTCAATAAAAATTTAAAATTCACTAACTTTGTAACTTGTACTTTTTTCCCTTCCCTACCCCTTTAAATGCGCGTTTTACTATGTGCGTCAATCCAAACGACGCGACGTAAACATTTTGCGACTCCCTTACGAGCACCATATGAAACTCGCCATCAGGAGTGACGCGCCTTTACAGATGCGCCATTCCAAGTGACGCGTCTAAAGAGATGCGTCATTTCGTGACGCGCTATTCTGCAGGCGACATATCGATAGTAAACCCTCCGATACCGGGGCACTTAGTTTCAGTCACTAGCAACATTGTAGCAACATGTGATTCGCTTGATTAGCGAATCACATGTTGCAAAAGCAGAATGACAGGGACAGTATTTACAAACACTGTCCCTGTCACATCTCTCTGCCTCTCTCCATATCACACACTGCTGAGATGAAGGGAATGAAGAGAGACAGAGAGAGAGATCTTGTTAAAGTGTTCCAGATCCTGTTCCAGCGTTCCTGTGGAGAAAACCTCTGTTAAAAAATCAGATTTGACCCTTTGATCACTGTAATTGCAGTGATAAATAACCCCCCCCCGATCACTTAATAGTGATGAATTATTGCAGATCAGCTTTTTGATGATCTTTGGTACTTCCTCCATCCCCCTTGTATTTTTTTTACATTTTTAAAAAAAAATTTTATAAAAAAAAATGTACTGTTTAACAAGTTTTAGGGTTAGGTAGGTAGTTTAGCTAGGTAGGTTTAGTGTATACGTGCGTTAGGGAAAGGTTTAGGGTTACAATTAGGTTTAGGAGTAGAGCAGAAAAAAAACACCAAAAAATTCTTTTATTTGAAAATTACATTTGTAAAGATTAGATAGGTAGTTGAATTGGGTTAGGTAGTTTCAGGGAATATGCGTGTATTAGGGTAAAGCTTAGGGATAGATTTAGGTTTAGGAGTAGTGTAGGAAAAAAAAATGAAACAAAAAAAAGAAACAAAAAAAAGTGTATTTTATTTAAAAATTGAGTTTGAGTCTCTGGCTTCGTCCATAGATGTGAAGCACGTGACAGTACTTGACGTTTACCGAATTTCCTGCACCATCTTTCTCAATCACCGGCCCTGTTGTCTTTCTATCCACAGATGCAGAGAAGGCCTTTGACCGGGTATATTGGCCTTTTCTTTTCCATACGCTTGAATCTTTTGGCTTTGGTCCCGTCTTTATAAGTCTTGTATCCGCTCTATACCAGAATCCGAAGTTAAGGTCAATGGCGCTCTCTCCTCCTCTTTTCCCATCTCTAATGGAACCCGGCAGGGTTGCCCTCTCTCCCCTCTACTCTTTGTTTTACTCATGGAACCATTAGCTTGTCATGTTCAGAATGACGCTGGTATTTGGATTAGTGTTGAGCGAGCACCCCGATGCTCGGGTGCTCGGGTGCTCTGACCGAGCACCGCCGGAGGCTCGAGTGCTCGGCCGAGCACCCGAGCCCCATTGAATTGAATGGGGCGACACGAGCATTACACCAGGCACCCCCTGCTCTGATGAGGGGAGGGTGCCTGGTCAATGCCCCCCTTCATCTCCGCAATGTCCCCCTTCATCTCCGCAATGTCCCCCTTCATCTCCGCTATGCCCCTCTTCCACAATGTCCCCCTTCATCTCCGCTATGCCCCTCTTCCACAATGTCCCCCTTCATCTCCGCTATGCCCCTCTTCCACAATGTCCCCCTTCATCTCCGCTATGCCCCTCTTCCACAATGTCCCCCTTCATCTCCGCAATGTCCCCCTTCATCTCCGCTATGCCCCCTTCATCTCCGCAATGCCCCCTTCATCTCCGCAATGCCCCCTACCTCCAGTCCCTGGTGGTCCAGCGGAGCGTCTTCAGATCTGTGCCTCCTTCGGCACAGATCCCCGCCACCCGAACATGCCGGGCGAGCACATGGCGGTACTCGTACGAGTACCGCCATGTGCCGAGCAGAGCGATGCTCGAGCCGATCCGAGCATCGGCCGAGCATGCTCGCTCAACACTAATTTGGATACATAACAAGGAGCATATTCTGGCATTAATTGCAGATGATATTATGGTCACAGTCTCTAGTCCTGCCACTTCCCTTCCACGTGTCATGCAGGCCCTCAGTACCTTCTCTAATCTTTCTAATTACAAGATCAACGTGTCCAAATTGTAAGCACTGCCTATTGCTTGCCCTCCGAGATTACTAGTCTCCCTTTGTCGTTCCTTCCCTTTCCGATGGTCTATGTCGGCAATTAAATACCTAGGCACTTACCTTGCCCCAAATATTAAGGATATCTTCTCTTTGAACTTCCTCCCTCTGCTTACAGCCATTTCCCAAGATTTGAAGAAATGGGAACCACTTTTCCTGTCCTGGTCAGGGCGTATTAACGTATTGAAAATGAATGTGCTTCCTAGAATTTTGTACCTCTTCCAGATGCTACCCCTCCAGCTTCCTGCGTCATTCTTTCTATGACTCAACTCCCTCTTCTCTAACTTTATCTGGCACTCTTGCCCCCCTAGAGTGAAACGATCTACTTTGCATCTTCCTAAATCATGCAGGGGTTTAGGGCTTCCTGATTTGCACAAATATTACCAGGCAGCAATATTGTCTACTATTTTTGATTGGATTCGTAACACTACTTCGAAACAATGGGTTCTTATGGAATGTAACGCTATTCCATCTTTAGACCCTCTTGTAGAGGTTCTTGTTCCTGCGTCTGATCGGTCTCCACACCTGAAGCAGCATCCTATAATTTCTGTTGTCTCATCCACAATACTCAGCTGCAACAAAACCCAATCGCTTTGTTCTTTCCCCTCTAGAGCTTTCCCCTTCTTCTCTGCTTCTGTATCCCCATATTCACTCCCATCCAAGGATTTTCGGGCATGGTCCGCCCTCTCCGTAGTACAGGTATCAGATTTTGTAGCGCATGGTAAAGTTGTTGATTTTCTTACTTTAAGTGCTAGTTTTGGTTTGTCTGAAGGTGAATATTGGAATTATCTTAGAATTAAGCATTTCTTGGAATCGCGAGTGATAAAATCTAGTTGGTCCTCCTCCTGTCCTACACCATTTGAACTCTTACTCTCCCCACGGGCTTGTCCCAAGGGGGTCCTTGGACGACTCTATTCTATTCTTTCTACCCCTCTTTTCCTGGGAAAACCCACATATGCCTTAGCTTGGGAGAGAGAAATAGGAGATACTCTACCTCAAGATGACTGGGACTCTATTTGGCTCACAGCAACCTCTGCCTCCATCTCTGCTTTGGCCTTAGATGTTCACTATAAGTTCCTTCTGCGCTGGTATTATACCCCTATCTCTCCATTGTGTTGGAGATGCTTAAGAGAGCCCGGATCACCCTCTCATATTTGGTGGTCATGTACAAAGATCGCTAGCTACTGGAGAGTTTGCTTAGATCACATTGACTCCATTCTCCACATCTCTCTGCCTAGAACCCTCTGGCATATACTTTTCTACCTTCACCTTTCTTCCCTCCCTTTTCTACGTAAACAAGCCCTCCTCACAATGCTTAATGTGGCCAAAAGCATAATCCCTCGGCATTGGAGAGACGTTGAGCCCCCCACAGTTCAAGAGTGGCTTGCGACCACTAGTGATCAACTTACTTTGCTCAGTTTGACTATGATCTCCAGAGGTAAGGATCCTGAGGAGGCGACTCTTCTACTTTCTTCCCTTAATTAGTTATTTGTAGTTTTTACGGCCTCACCATGCCATATGCCACTTATACTGCTCTAACTTCATATATATGCCCACCACGCCTGAGTAATGGGAAAGGAGATTATTATCTCTCTTGACCCACTTCGATCCTTTTTCCCGCCTTTACTTACAGATGTTCCTCATACACCACTGATACTACTAATGATAAATATATCACTGCTACTAGACATTCACTTTTGGTACTTGTGTTCCCAGATGCCCTCTTTCAATTCTTTCATTCCCCCCTTCTTCCTTTTCCACCCCCTCCCCTTCTCTCTCTTCTTCTTTCTTCTTTTTCTCACTCTTCCTTCTCTGCATACCTTTTTCTCTTTTATTCTTCTCTCTTTATCCGCCAATATGCCTTTTGGTACATGTTTGGCTTCGTTATTGGAATTTATATTTTACCTTGCATTGTATTGCACTGCAATTCTTTCTGTGCCTTCTGTATTTTACTATATCTTAAAATAAAGATTTTTGAAATTTAAAAAAAAAAAAAAATTGAGTTTGTGTTATAACCTAGTTTAGATAGGTAGTTGGTTAGGTAGGTTCAGGGAATATGTGGGTTAGGGTAAAGCTTAGGGATAGATTTAGGTTTAGGCGTAGCATAGGGAAAAAAACCCAAAAAACCAAAAAGGTTATTATATTAAAAATTGAGTTTGTGTTATAAGCTAGTTTAGACAGGTAGTTGGTTAGGTAGGTTCGGGGAACACGTGGGTTAGGGTAAGGCTTTGGGATAGATTTAGGTTTAGGAGTAGCGTAGGAAAAAGAAAACAAAAAAAAAAAAGTTTATTTTATTTAAAAATTGAGTTTGTGCTATAACCTAGTTTAGATAGGTAGTTGGTTAGGTAGGTCCAGGGAATATGTGGGTTAGGGTAAGGCCTAGGGATAGATTTAGGTTTAGGAGTAGAGTAGGAAAAAATCAAATTATCATAGGGATAGTGACTGTTTGGGGTTAGAGTTTGGTATAGTATTTACATAGTGATAGGTAAGTAGTGGGTGGGTAGTTATTTAGGAGAAATTAGAAATTTATTTAGTTAAGTGTAGGTGTACATAATGCAGCAGCATTATAGTTTAGAAGAGGCATATGCATTTTTGGAGTCTGACTCAGAAGCCACAGACACTGCGTCAGACTTTGATATAACGCAGTTTTCAGAGAGTGAGAGCAGCTCTAGTGATGATGCTGGGCCTTAGGTAAAGAAAAGATATACTGTTCGAAGAGCTGCCCCAGCAACTGCCCCAAGAGCTGCCCTGGCAGCTGCCCCAGCAAGTGCCAAAAGACCTTCCCAAAGAGCTGCCCAAAGAAATGCCCCAAGGCCTGCCATTCCTTTTGATCCTAATGATTGGGTATCACCAACCAATTTATGCCCACAAATCCCAGAATTCACAGGCAACCCAGGAATTCAAATTGATGTGTAAGGATTTACTCATGATGAAGTTTTTGTATTTGTTTTTGGGGGTTCCGGATTTCCGTCGTTATTACCTAGCTTCTATCTTATCTTCTATACCAGATTGGAATGCACATCTAACCAATAAAGCATGGGTCTTAATGGAGCGCAAGCAGGTCCCGACATATGACCCCCTCTGGGAAACCCTGTTACCCAATACTAGTAGGACTTACCGTTCAGTGTTCAATCCAATTGTGAATAATGTTATTTCGTGCTGGTCTTCCAGTCAAATTTCACCTCATCTGATTCAGCTGCCTTCCCCCTGCTCCCCTCTTTTTTATACTCGCGAAACCAAATACACGCTTTTGTCCTCCCAGTTCCCCAATTGGACTAAGGATAAGGACATTCGTTGGGCAGATGTTTCCTCAGGAGGGGAGTTAAGAGATTTTCAGGAGCTGAAGGAGACTTTGGCTCTGCCCCATATGGAATTATATCCGTATTAAAGGTTTAGTAGCGTCACTACGACTACGATTTCAGCTCAATAGACCCCTCACCCCTTTTGAGGAGCTCCTAGCAAATTGTTCTAGGCAACGGGCATTCTTGGGCAGAATATACAGAATTCTCTCGGAATACGACTGTCTCTCGAAACCTAATTATGCCCTAGCATGGGAAACTGATCTAGGTCAATCACTACCGATAACTGAATGGAGGGGAATCTGGCAGAGGACTCAGAGATCCTCTATCTCAGCACAAATGGTTGAGATGAATTATAAATTGCTCTTACGTTGGTACTACACCCCTCATAAGCTACATAGTATTAACTCTAGTATTTCCAAGGTCTGCTGGAGATGCAAATCTCACATGGGAACTCTGCTGCACATTTGGTGGACCTGTCCGGCAATTACTAAATTTTGGAAGGATTGCTTACAACTAGTGTTGATCGAGCAGCCCGATGCTCGGGTGTTCGGGTGCTCTGGCCGAGCGCCCCCGGAGGCTCGAGTGCTCGGCCGAGCACCCGAGCCCCATTGAAGTCAATGGGAGGACTCGAGCATTACACCAGGCACCCCCTGCTCTGATGAGGGGAGGGTGCCTGGTTCATAGGAAAAGGTCAGAAAATGATGGAAACACCACAGAAATGTTTCAGGGACAGCATAGGGAGGATGTCTGGATGCATCTTGGACTCCAACGTCGCTGCTGGGAACGATGTTTCGCCTGTAGTACGCCATTTTTACAGACTGACCGTAAAACACACAAAAAGGAAGATAAAAACGATTTTAGGCGAAAAATTGTTACCAAACAGTATTTGCTGTATATTTACTTGTATATCATCTGCAAATTCTGCAAAAAATTTCATCGATTTTTCGGAACTGGGGACATGATTAAGAGGGAAACATGCGCAGCGTAAAGCAGGTGTTCAACGTGGTTATGGCCCGGGTAAGGTACAGCATTCAGGAACGGAGGCCGCAGCTACCACAGGTTTTACAACATGTCCGTTTGCCCTTGTTATGTCCAAAATTTATAGTCGGAACAGTGGGGTCTGATCCATTGAGTAAAAGTGACGAAGTGACTTAGTGGATGAAGCCAAGAACTACCTTCTGCTCTGTCGAACACCCCAGCCCTATTTAATTCAATGGGAGGACCTGAGGCACTCCGATACAACCTGTATATCACAAAATGGAGGGCCTCATTCACATTGTGGTACAATAGTTCAGGTAGTGGTCCAACACTCATAAAGCCTATGCACTAAGTGAAAGGGCTGCCAAAAATTAGACTGCAATGTCACTCCAATACACCCTTTATTACACATAAAGGAGGGCATCATACACACCCTTGAAAAATTAGGATTAATGGCCTGCTGGTGACCCTCTAAAACATTAGGGGCGAGGGCATGCCGCTAAGCTGACCATCTAAAACATTAGGAATGAGGGTCTGCTGCTGAGCCGACCATCTAAAACATTATGGGTGAGGGTCTGCTGCGGAGCTGACCATCCTAAACATTATATGTGAAGGCCCGCTAGTGAGCTGACGCTATAAAACATTATATGAGAGGGCCCGCTAGAGAGCGGACCCAATAAAACATTATATGAGAAGGCCCGCTGGTGAGCTGACCTATACAAAAATTGTCAAACAGGGCCCGCTGGTGAGCTGGCCCTATATAAAAATTATATCACAGGGCCCGCTGGTGAGCTGGCCCTATATAAAAATTATATCACAGGGCATATGGAAGAGGAGGAGGAGGATGAGAAGATTAAGAGTCAACCATATACCCGTTTTTTGGGTGGAAGGGGTGAATGGGAATACAGAGTATTCCCATCATTGTAAATAACATATCTAAAGTGACTTTATGTTCACCCGGGGCTTTCCTCCAGTGGAGTGGAGAAGTCAGGGGAAATCCAGGCCTTGTTCATTTTTATAAGTGTCAACCTATCAGCATTTTCGGTGGAAAGGCGGATACGCTTATCTGTTATGATGCCACCAGCAGCACTAAATACCCGCTCAGACAGAACGCTGGCGGCAGGGCAGGCCAGCACCTCCAAGGCGTAGAGTGCCAGTTCATACCACGTGTCCAGCTTGGACACCCAGTAGTTGTAAGGCACAGAGGGATCAGTGAGGACGCTGACACGGTCTGCTACGTACTCCTTCACCATCTTCCAAAACTTTTCCCTCCTTGTGACACTAGGCCGCGCATCAGGGTGAGGGTGCTGGCGGGGTGTCATGAAGGTGTCCCACGCCTTGGAGAGTGTTGCCCTGCCTTTGTCGGAACTGCTGTGTGCTCCCCTTTTCTCCCCTTCTCGGTTGGCCAAGGTAGCACGTACTCTGCCGCCAGCGTTGTCAGATGGAAAATTTTGGAGCAATTTTTCGACAAGAAACTTCTGGTATTGCACCATTTTGCTTGTACTCTCCACCGGAGGAATGAGAGATGAGAAATTCTCTTTGTAGCGGGGGTCCAGAAGGGTGAACACCCAGTAATCCGTGTTGTCTAAAATGCGTATAACGCGTGGGTCACGGGAAAGGCAGCCTAACATAAAGTCAGCCATGTGTGCCAGAGTACCAACAGGCAAGATTTCGCTGTCCTCACCAGGATGATGACTCTCAATCTCCTCATCCTCTTCCTCCTCTTCTGCCCACCCACGCTGAAGAGATGGAAATAAAGTTCCATGGCTACCCTCTGTAGTGGAGGCAACCGTGTCTTCCTCCTCCTCCTCCTCCTCCGCCTCCTCCAATTGTCGCTGAGAAGACGAAGTGAGGGTGCTCTGGCTATCACCTTGTGTAAGCTCTTCCTCCCCCATTTCCACCTCTTCCACATGCAAAGCGTCGGTTTTAATTGTGAGCAGCGAGTGTTTCAGTAGACACAGAAGTGGGATGGTTACACTGATAATAACGTTATCGCCGCTCACCATCTGTGTCGATTCCTCAAAATTGCGTAAAACCTCACAGAGGTCTGACATCCATTCCCACTCCTCACTTCTGATTAGAGGAAGTTGAACGGAGAGGCGATGACCGTGTAACAGCTGGTACTCCACTACTGCCCTCTGCTGCTCACAAAGCCGGGCCAACATGTGGAAGGTGGAGTTCCAGCGCGTGCTCACGTCACACAGCAGCCGGTGAGCTGGCAATTGTAAGCGCTGCTGCAGCGTCAACAGGCCGGCTGAAGCTGTAGATGACTTACGGAAATGTGCACACACGCGGCGCACCTTGGTCAAGAGATCATGCAAATTGGGGTAGGTTTTTAGAAATCGCTGAACCACTAAATTAAATACATGCGCTAGGCATGGTACGTGTGTGAGCTTGCCAAGCTCCAAAGCCGCCACCAAGTTACGCCCATTATCACACACAACCATGCCTGGTTGCAGGTTGAGTGGCGAGAGCCACTGCTCGGTCTGGTGACTAATCCCCTGCAACAGCTCTGAGGCCGTGTGCTGTTTGTCCCCAAGGCAGATCAGCTTCAGCACGGCCTGTTGACGCTTCCCCACTGCAGTGCTACACTGCTTCCAGCTACCGGCTGGTGGGTGAGTGGCGCTGCGTGCAGAGAATTCGGAGGTGGAAACGGAGGAGGAGGAGGAGGAGTAGGAGCCAATAACGTAGGTGCTGGCGGAAACCCTGATGGAGGTAGGGCCCGCAATCCTCGGCGTGGGTAGCACCTGTGCCATCCCAGGGTCCGAGTCGCTCCCAGCCTCCACGACATTCACCCAGTGTGCCGTCAGGGAAATGTAGCGTCCCTGGCCACAAGCACTTGTCCATGTGTCAGTCGTTAAGTGGACCTTCCCAGTAACTGCGTTGGCCAGGGCACGGGTGATGTTAAGGGACACATGGTGGTGTAAGGCGGGGACGGCACACCGGGAAAAGTAGTGGCGGCTGGGGACTGCGTACCGAGGGACAGCTGCTGCCATCAGGCTGCGGAAGGACTCAGTGTCCACAAGCCTAAATGGCAGCATTTCGATGGCCAGTAATTTGGAAAGGTGTGAGGTTAGTGCTATGGCCTGTGGGTGGGTGGCTGGGTATTTTCGCTTGCGCTCAAATGCCTGGGGTAACGACATTTGGACGCTGCGCTGGGACAGGGAAGTGGATGTGGTCGCTGATGGTGCTTCAGATGGTACAGGTGCAGGGCGGGAGGTATGCGGGCCTGCGCCTTCGACAGGCGATTGGCCGGCACCGAAAACAGGGGAAGAGGAGGCAGTGGTGTGGCCTGCAGACACAGATTGGCGATCCGGGCGTTCCTCCCACTTATTACGGTGCTTGGATGCCATGTGTCGGATCATGCTGGTGGTGGTGAGGTTGCTAGTGTTCATGCCTCGGCTCATTCTGGTGTGGCACAGGTTGCAAACTACAATTCTTTTGTCGTCCGCACTTTCCTTAAAAAAACGCCATACCGCGGAACACCTAGCCCTTGGCAAGGGAGATTTACGCAAGGGGGTGCTCCGTAGAACATTTGCAGGCCGGTTTGTGCGGTCCGCCTTCTTTCTTTAGCCACACCACTGCCTCTTACAGCCTGTTGCGGTGCTGCAGATGGCTCACCCTCAGGACTGCTGTCATCGCTCGGCTTTCCACCTTCCCAGGTGGGGTCAGTGACCTCATCATCCACCAAGTCCTCCTCCACTTCCTCACTCTGATCATCCTCCTCATTTCTTGATCCCACCACATCCTCAGTCATTGACAACTGTGTATCATCCTCCTCATCAAGGTCTTGAGACAGTAATTGTGGTTGATTTGATGGCAACTGTGTCTCATCATCATCATCCACTTCCTTTGACCTTAAATGCCGTTCCCCTCTGTCATCTTCTTGTGATTGGGTACCCTCTAGAGGTTGTGAATCAGGGCACAAGATCTCATGTTCCTCTGCAAGCGTGCTTGGAGAGAGGTTCAGATCAAGGATTGGTGATGAGAAGAGCTCCTCACTATATCCCAGTGTGGGATCACTTCTTTGGCCAGACCCTCTATGGTGGGAGGAAGGATGATCAGGGTGAGGATTATGTTGACCAGACATATGGAAGACAGGGTGGTGCTTAACCGACTGGAAGCAGTATCAGCTGAAATCCAACCGACCACCTGTTCGCAGTGGTCTGACCTCGAGAGTGATGTCCTGCGACGCCCTGTAAACTGAGACATGAAGCTAGGTATGGTGGATGTCTTTCTTTCTTGTGCTCTGGCACCAGGCACAGTTTCTACGCGTCCTGACCCGCGCCCTGAACTATCAGGATCACGTCCACTTCCCCGTCTCTTTTTACCCGCCTTCTTCATATTAAACGGAATATATGCCGGTAATCTGCGGCTAGGCACACGAAACAGAATGTGACGCTAATCTGCGGCTAGGCACACTAAACAATATGTGACGCTAATCTGCGGCTAGGCACACTAAACAATATGTGACGTTAATCTGCGGCTAGGCACACTAAACAATATGTGACGCTAATCTGCGGCTAGGCACACGAAACAGAATGTGACGCTAATCTGCGGCTAGGCACACGAAACAGAATGTGACGCTAATCTGCGGCTAGGCACAGTGAACGGAATATGTGACGTTAATTTGTGAATTTGCACACTAAACAGAATGTGACAATAATCTATGGCTAGGCACACGTTTAAAATGGCCCTTTTTGTCGCTGCGTTGTAAAATCATTGGCCCTGTGCACCTAACAGAATATGTCAGCTTGTAACTGCACTGTGAAATATTTGTCCCTGTGCACCTAGTACAATGTCACCTTAGAACATGTCCCCCCCCACAAAAAAATGAAATTCTGCCACCCCCAAAAAAAATTAAATGCTGCCCCCACACACAACAGTCCTAAAAAGGACTTTTGGGTCTTGAAAGAGTTTCAACAATTTTATTCTCCCTACACTGACTTCCTGTGCATCTAGTATTATATGTCACCTTACAAATATCCCCCCCACAAAAAAAAGGAAATTGTGCCCCCCAAACAAAATATAAATGCTGCCCCCACACACAACAGTCCTAAAAAGGACTTTTGGGTCTTGAAAGAGTTTCAACAATTTTATTCTCCCTACACTGACTTTCCCTGCCTAAGCGCATCTCTCCCTGGCTAAGAATGAGCCGAACTCGCGCGTCGGGTGCTATACAGCACCCGATCACGGGTTCTGGCCAGCCAATCAGTGTAATGCCAGCAGCCAACATGGCTGCTGGCATTACACTGATGTCAGAGCCTCCCCGCACGTTTATTGGCTGCGCAGCAGCTGCGAAACGTGCGGGGAGGAGACCCGAACATGGCGGGCGAGCACATGCGGTACTCGTACGAGTACCGCCATGTGCCGAGCAGAGCGATGATCGAGCCGAACCGAGCTTCGGCCGAGCATGCTCGCTCATCACTACTTACAACTTATTAATAAATGCCTAAAATTATCTCTCCCCAGTCACCCTTGGTCCATTCTTTTATACAGAAACCTTCCAGCAATACCTAAGATGAAGAAATTCTTCCTCTACACTATGTTAAATGCAGCCAAGGCGCTCATTCCTCTGCACTGGAAGTCGGATACTCCACCTTCAGTGTCCGCTTGGTTTCAAAAAGTTGAAGATCAACTCCTCTTTTTAAGAACAGCGTGGAAACACAAGAATTTAGATCTGGACCAATTTAACCGATTGCTTTTGACTTTTCTTACCCTTGACTACCAATTAACGGGAAATGGTGGACTGTCTTACCTGGTGGATCGGTGTGGACCCAGGCTCGTATCCTTGGCATTCCTTGGGATAATCTCTCACTTCCTTCTCCCCTCTCTTTCTCCCTCCGCTTGGCTCTTTATTCTTTTCTTTCCATCTTTGCCTTCCACCTCTCTAGACTTTCTTTTTCCACTCACTTTGCTTCTTTCTTTTCTCTGTTTTGGTTAATTTAAATGGGAGATCTTTCACGGGATAAATGTCATTTTCTTATTTTTTCATGTTATTCTGCTTCTCTGTTTATTCATTATTGTATCTGCTTCAAGTGTTTGCTTTTCTGACAACATGGTGTACGATACTGTAATTTTTACCTTCATGTGCTTTGTTATTGTCCCGGGATGGTTATTCAATAAAAATCTTTTCATATTAAAAACTGGGATGTCCTTATCTTTGTGCCAACAGGACAAAAAAGATGTCTACAAGCTGACACCATGAATGAAGACAGAACTGTGGCAGTCACTGTTCGTGGAAGGATAGGGGTACTGAGAAATCCAGTGTGCATCAGGGACTATAACAAGAAAATGGGGGGAGTTGATCTGTGTGATCAACTAATGCAGCCATACCTCGCTATGAGAAAGTGTAGGGCATGGTACAAAAAAGTTTCCATCTATATGATGCAGACTGCAGTGCACAATTCATTTTTACTTTTCAAACCCCAATCCAAAATGTAGTTTTTTACAGTATCAGCTACAACTCATTTCCCTATTTTTGTTTCAAGGTGCACCAGAAATCATTCCAGCAAGACCCGGGGTAGTACACTTTATTTATAAAATCCCCCCAACTCCCCAAAAGAACAAATCACAGAAGCGCTGCAGGGTTTGCTACAGCAAGGGAAACGCACAGACACCACGACTGCCTGTGCTGATTGCCCTTCCAAACCTGGCCTCTGCATTGGTGACTGCTTCAAGAAATACCATGCAGGAACAATGTAGTAGTGCTGTAAAGTTTATTTTATTATTTGGCCACTTTTCCCCCCTGAAATATCCTGTTTTTTTATTTTTCAAAACACATCCCTCCTTAGATCTAACACTATCAAAATATAATGGGAAGCAACGCACAATAAGTATTTTCCATGTCTGATAATGGAAACACACATGTTCCATACTGGGTCCAGTAGCACCCCCAAACCCTGACAAACCTCTGCATATGGGGCATTGCCGTCCTCAGACGATGTAACTCATCACTAATGTAAAGCACTTAAAAAATCTGCAAATATCATCTGATTAAAAAACAGAGCAACACTAAAATATAAGTGCGAAAAAATGGTGCTTCTCTTCCTTACTGCAGGTTTTGGGAGGGATTGGTGATAGAGTGGCAGCGAAAAAATTGATAAAATGCAAAAAGAATGAAAGCCAGGGTTGTCTACTCTTCTACAACATATATGTTTGGGGATGAAATTTATTGCAGCATTGAAAAACAGCCCAAAAGGAGACAAGGCACCAGCTGTAAAGATGGCATGCTTGTAAATGGAAACGCACATGTTCCCAACTAAGCCCAGTAACTCCCCCAAAACCTGACAAACCTATGCAAATGGAGCATTGCCATATTCAGACGATGTAGCTGAACACTAATGTGATGCATTTAAAAAACCTGCAAATATCCTTTGATTGAAATCCAGAGGAACACTAAAATATAGGTGTGAAGAAATGGTGTTTCTCTTCCTTACTGCAGGTTTTGGGAGGGATTTGTGATAGAGCGGCAGCAAAAAAATTGTTAACATATGAATAGAATGAAAGCCAGGGTGGTCTAGTTTTCTACAATATATACATTTGGGGGTGAAATTCATTGCAGCATTGCCAAACAGCCCGAAATGAGAAAAGGCACCAGCTGTAAAAATGGCATGCCTGTAAATGGAAATGCATATGTTCCCAACTGGGCCCAGTAGCTCCAACAAACCCTGACAAACCTATGCATATGGGCTAATTCTGTACTCAGAAGAAGGAGCCAAATACTAATCAATGCAGTTTATAAAATATTCGCCTATCCTGTGCTTGAAATTCCCATCAACATTGAAACCTAAGTGGGAAAAATGCTGAATTTCTCATCCTTACTGCAGGTTTTGGGAGGGATTTGTGACAGAGCGGCAGTGAAAAAATTGTTAACATATGAATAGAATGAAAGTCAGGGTGATCTACAACATATACATTTGGGGGTGAAATTCATTTCAGCATTGCCAAACAGCCCAAAATGAGAAAAGGCACCAGCTGTAAAAATGGCATGCCTGTAAATGGAAACGCATATGTTCCCAACTGGGCCCAGTAGCTCCCCCAAACCCTGACAAACTTATGCATATGGGGTAATTCTGTACTCAGAAGAATACTAATAATTGCAGTTTATAAAATATTCGCCTATTCTGTGCTTGAAATTCCCATCAACATTGAAACCTAAGTGTGAAAAACGCTGATTTTTTTACTAACATCAAGATTTACGAGGGATTGGTAGTAAAATGGCTGCCTAAAAAATTTGAAAACATGCCTAAAATGAAAGCCTGGAGTGCATACTTTCTAAAAATATACATTTTTTGGGGGAAATTTTAAAGTGGAGCACTGGTACACAGCCCCAAATGAGACATGGCACCAGTGACGCAAGCTGTGAAAATTCCAAGTGTGAAACTGGAAATGCGCATGTTCCAATTTGGGCCCCGCAGCTTCCACAAACCTCTAGAAACCTATACATATGGGGTATTGCCGTACTTAGAAGAAGGAGCTGGATTCTAATCAATGCATTTTTTTACATTTTCAACTATCCCATTCTTGATATAAACAGTAATTTTGAAATGCAAGTGTGAAAATTGCAAAAAAACTAAATATTTTCACAATTTTGAAAAATATTTCTGGAAAAACAGCTGCATAAAAATCTCAAAAATTCTCCTGATTATTTACCGTATGTTTTCTAGTTTTCAGAAACATATACCTTTGTGGGACATTTTTGGGTTCTGGCACCGTCAACTAAGCTATGATACTCACATGCCAATTGTTGAAAAATTACAGTTTTCCCAAAGTCATGCAGGAAATTTTTCACACTTCGTCCACCCCTCGTCTTAACTCTTTGATTGCCAGCAAGGTGTGTTGGATCAGAGAGTTAAAAAGTTCTTACTCCATGGTATATCAATTCCCAGACATTTTACTGTCATTTTTAAAAACGGGTATGGTCTAATTTGCCTTCATATTGTAAGGTATTTTAAGAGAAAAAAAAGAGATTTTTGACATCAGAATTTTTAAGGACAATGTTATTGAAATGGACCTTACTGCATTTTTCAGTTTTTTACAACACATTTTTAGAAATGACCATTTATTTCTGTAAATACCATCCTTCTTTCATCGCAAACTCAAGATCCAAAATTGTCCTCATTACAATGACTTTTTGAACAATGCACCCTTGGTCTTCCTGAGCAAGTTTGAATAACATGCACCAAAGCAGACTTTTTTAAAAACTATCGGGTGCTCAAAGGGTTAATGATGTCATGACCAGGTGTCATGATGTCAGAGTCTGCCAGCCAAGATATCAAATTCGTTTAAATGTAAGTTGTTGCAGTACAGTGCAGTTCCAATGGCTCCCATGAGACCATAACCTCAAATGCACCCTCTGCAAACCACAACACCTTCGGTTCCAACCTGTTAAGGACCTTATGCCATGTTTTGTTTAGTTTTGCAAAGAACCACTTGGTTCACCTAATATGACATTGCATTTCTGGTTTAAAGGGATAGTAATGCTTTGTTTTATCTTTATTTTATTTTGTAGGCATTAAAAAAAATATGAAGAAAGATATAAGTCTTATCTCTCAAACCTTTACGGTTTGAGAGATATTCACAAGTCAAGTTTCCCCTCACTGACCAAAACAGTCAAGTCTGCCATCTAGCTGTCAGATTTGGAATCCGGTCCACAGATCAACCGGTGGCTCTTCAGCAAAGCCTAGATCGCAAGATATAAAAATAACTATTCCATTGGAACAGTCTAAAAAGTGTACTTGCAAACCAGGCACAATGTGTAGACTACTCGAATGAAGTGGTTCTTTATATCTCGCAATCTCAGCTCTGCTGTAGAGCCATGGCTGGTCCGTGGCAGACTTTGGCTGTTTTGGTCAGTGAGGGGAAACTTTGCTTGTGAATATCTCTCAAACCGTAAAGGTTTGAGAGATAAGACTCATATCATTCTTCATGTTTTTTTAATGCCTACAAAATAAAATCATGCTAAAACGAAGCATTGCTATCCCTTTAAGCCTCTGAGAACAAAAGGCATGTGGCATTCATTGGAATGTTTTAGCAATATCTTTTTCATCCTAAAAGTTATCCCTTTAAGAATCAGAGGTGTGCACAATACATATCGAAGAATTGTGTTGCACACCCCTTTGGTCCTTAAACAGCTAAGTAATTTCAGTTATTTTGACTCACATAATAAGAAAATCAGGTTTATAGAGTCAGGATACAAAATAAAAATTTTATTAGTTAAATGCTTACATTCTAAAAAATTCTACAAAGTATTGTTTTGCAACATGATGTAAATGTTTGTAGCATTTAATGGGTTAATGAATGTAGTACTGTATGCATTGCTCTGTTGTTTCATAACACATTTGTCCCTTGTGATAAAAGGACTCCACAGGAAAATGTACAAAACAGAGCATGTCACAATGTGCACTGATATATTCTTTCACTAATCAGATTTCTGCATCTGTGCTTATCTGCACACACATTAGTACATTGAGGCATATAGAGTACAGCTTCCATGTAAACAAAACCTTGGAAGATATGCACTAAGGCGTGATAAGGTGATGAAGTGGCGATGACTTCTCCAGTGATATCACTTCTTCAATTCCTATGTTAGTCCATGGAGCCAATGAACTAAGATTTCTCCAGTTTTTAAGTTTTTATGTAAAGGGGTAGTAATGTTTTCTCAAAAAAGTAGCACTGATTAATTTTCATAATATTTGGGCCATGGAGAGTGTTATTTCAATACTGTCCGTTGTAGATCAAGAGTAATTGAATGATAAAATATCCCCCTCCTACAGCTTATACTGATGTAACAACGCTCCCCACAGAGCAGCAAGACTGTTCGGATGGATCACAGGAGGGACAGTCTTCAATGAGCATAAGGAAAAACCTGTCAAGGGGGGCAGGATTTTCCTTACGCTCACAGTAAGAAGATTGTCCCTTGCTGTGACCTGTCTGGTCAAGTGACCAGATTCCACATCTGAGGGGAAGTGGCTTACACTAGGTAAAACTGGCAGGAGGGGGATACTTTATCATCCAATTACTCTTGAACTACAACTCTGACAGTATTGAAATAACACTCTCCACGGCCCAATTACTATGAAGATTAATCTGAGCTGCCTTTTTTGTTAAACTTTACAATCCCTTTAAGTGCATAGGTTGTACAGAATAACATAGAAACTGAAAAAGTGGTATAATTGGAGAAGCCATCTCTAGTCTAGGCACCCTTAGCTCTGCCCCACTCCGTGCACATGACCCTGCAAACATTCCCACTCACTATTTTCTAACAAAAATGTTATTGACCTATAACAAGCAAGAAAGAAGAAAAAGCTTTAATCCCATGGTTACTAGAGAGATCTCCACCACCTTGCTCCACCATAAGTTGGAGGTAACTCTAGCATCCAAGGGGTTAAATTATAACTTGTAAAGGGGTGTAAAAATGGTGCAGGGTAATTGATATTGCTCTCACCAAAAAATGTGGGTGTTCAGTACAGCTGAGGCTTCTGCTTACTGGGAAATCTTGCCCTGCAAAATGCTGTGAATGTATGAATCCACCAGAACAACTCCAGTGGCATTTAGCCTTCAGTTCCATTGCCTGCATTGTAGGGTATGCACTAGATTAGGAGATGCCAAGCCCTTGAGAGTTACCAACAGTGTATGTTTCAGGGTATTTCTAACAGAGTGCTGGCAGACCAGTTAGACTGAGCCATTTATTATTCCACCTTTGCTCAGCTGAGATAACGAAAGCATGCACTGTTGGTAGATCTTGAGGACCAGGAATGGCTACCCATGCACTGCACAATGTGATTGATGTACTGTGTAGTGGCAGCTACACACTGCTAAGACTATAATATCAGCAAGGCCCTTAGTCCTGGCCCATAGAATGTGTATACAAATTTAATTTATACCAGTGGGTAATGCATTGGACGCTCTGGTGCATAAAGGATTAACATTACCATGTGCAGTGGGTGTACTTTGTGTCCTATGGCCCTGTAAACAACTGTCTTGTACACCTTCATTGACATAACATCCATGACTGATTCCAGATGTTACCTCTTGAACAAAGACAAGGGAAAAATTCATATGGGCCATTAGGACTTTAGTGGAACAAGGCTGAAGGTCAGTATGTGTGAGTCTAAGGCTACCAGTGCAGGGGAACAAGGCTGGGGGGTCAGTATGTGTGGTTCTATGGCAACCAGTGCAGTGTAACAATGCTGGAGGGTCAGTTATGTTCGGCTCTGTGGTTACCAGTGCAGTGGGACAAGGCTGGAGGGGATCAGAATGTGTGGTTCTATGACTATTAGTGCAGTGGGACAAGGCTTGAGTATCAGCGGGTCTATGGCTACCAGTGATATGGGACAAGGCTGGAGGTCAGTATGTGCGGGTCTATAACTAACAATGCAGTGGAACAAGGTCGGATGTCAGTATTTGTGGTTCAATAACTACTAGTACAGTGGGACAAGGCTTGAGGTCAGTATTTGTGGTTCTAAATCTACATGTGCAATGGGACAATGCTGGAGGTCAGTATGTGTGGGTCTATAACTACCAATGCAGTGGGACAAGGCTGGGGGTCAGTATTTGTGGATCTATAACTACCACTGCAGTGGAACAAGGCTGGGGGTCAGTATTTGTGGATCTATAACTACCAGTGCAGTGGAACAAGGCTGGGGGTCAATATTTGTGGATTTATAACTACCAGGGCAGTGGGACAAGGCTGGAGGTCAGTGTGTCAGTAAGTACTAGTACAGTGGGACAAGGCTTGAGGTCAGTATTTGTGGTTCTAAATCTACATGTTCAATGGGATAAGGCTGGAGGACAGTATTTCTGAGTCTATAACTACCAATGCAGTGGGACAAGGCTGGAGGTCAGTATTTGTGGTCTAGTGCTACAGTTGGACTAGGCTGAAGGGCCACAATGTGTGTTTCCATGGTTATATGGCTAATAATGGGACAAGGTTGGGGACCGTATGTATGGTTCTGTGGCTATGGTCCGTATATGTAATTTTATGGCTACAAGTGCACTAGAACAAAACTGTGGTTCAATGAGTGTGGTACTATGGCTACCAGTGCAATAGGACATGGCTGGGGAGCCAATATGTGTGGGTTTTATGTCTACCAGTGCAGTGGAACAAGGCTGGAGGTCAGTATGTTTGGTTATATGGCTACCAGTGTAAGGTTCACGATCAAAATGTCACACACTATCATGTGAGCAAATAAACAGCGCATTAACCATGTCAGCCAGATGAAAATCGCTACATGAGAATCTCACCCGCATGTCGCAGGCTTAAGCATTGCTCATGTAAACAATGAGCTTCACTAACTGAAACAGCTCTGTGAAATGCGCCTTTGTCTTTTTTATTATGAACCACTGACACTGTTTAAATTACACTGTTACAATGAGTGATGCTCATTGCTTAAATGAGTGGCACTTAAGCCCACGGGCAAGATTCTCATGTCCCCTTTCCATCCCATTTAGCAGCTTGCACAATAGTGTACAGCTTTTCAAAAGGCTACCCCAGTGTAATGGTACAAGAACAGGGGTTAGTATGTGTGGTTCTATGACTACCAGTGCAGTGGTATTTGTAGTCTGGCAGCAGCCACAGGGACTCATGTTGTCTACTACTGCTGTTACCCCCAGTTGCATGGTAGACATAGAACCACACATACTAATACCCCCCCAGCCCTGTTCTGCAGCAAATACAGAAACACGGTTACTATCCCCTAGAACTGTAGCCATAAACCCAAACATACTAATGCCCAGCCTTGTCCTACAGTAGCAGTAGATCCACACATACAACCCCACACCTCGCTTTGTCCCATGGTAGCCACAGAAACATGCAATCTACTGATGTCCAGCCTACACTGGTATCCACAGAACCACATATCCCATCCTCCAGTCTTGTCCTACTACACTGGCAAATCTATAACATCACATTTTGAGTCTAACCTCCACACTCCCCTGTTTGAACTGACAAAGTTCCCTCAGAATATTTTAGGGGAGGTTAGAGAAAAGAAGGATATTTAGAGAATTTCCTTTGGAAGGTTCTATGGCTACCATGGGACAAGGCTGGGTGAGGAAGGTTAGTATGTGTGGTTCTATGGTTACCAGTAGTGTTGAGCGAGCATGCTCGGCCGATGCTCGGATCGGCTCGAGCATCGCTCTGCTCGGCACATGGCGGTACTCGTACGAGTACCGCCATGTGCTCGCCCGCCATGTTCGGGTGGCAGGGATCTGTGCCAAAGGAGGCACAGATCTTACAGACGCTCCGCTGGACCACCAGGGACTGGAGGTAGGGGACATGTGGAGATGGAAGGGGGCATTGCGGAGATGAAGGGGGACATTGTGGAAGGGGGACATTGTGGAAGGGGGGCATTGCGCAGATGAAGGGGGCATTGCGGAGATGAAGGGGGACATTGTGGAAGGGGGACATTGTGGAAGGGGGGCATTGCGGAGATGAAGGGGGCATTGCGGAGATGAAGGGGGACATTGTGGAAGGGGGACATTGTGGAAGGAGGGCATTGCGGAGATGAAGGGGGCATTGCGGAGATGAAGGGGGACATTGTGGAAGGGGGACATTGTGGAAGAGGGGCATTGTGGAGATGAAGGGGGGCATTGACCAGGCACCCTCCCCTCATCAGAGCAGGGGGTGCCTGGTGTAATGCTCGAGTCCTCCCATTCAATTCAATGGGGCTCGGGTGCTCGGCCGAGCACTCGAGCCTCAGGGGGTGCTCGGTCAGAGCACCCGAACCCCCGAGCATCGGGGTGCTCGCTCAACACTAGTTACCAGTGTAAAGAGACATGGTTGGGGGTATGTGTGGTTCTGTGCCTACAGTTGGACAAGGCTGAGAGTCAACATGTGTGGTTATATGGCTACTGGGGGTCAAGCCTGAGGTTTAATATGTGTGGATCCACAGCTACCAGTTCAGTGATACAAGGCTGGGGGTCGCTGTGGAGAAAAGCAAGAAAACTGGAGGTGTTACTTCTTGAATTAATATTTTTAAAAAGATGAAACAAGAGTTTCCCATTAACTATTTGGTTGTTTGGTTTTATATCTCTATGAATCTTCTAGTCTGAACATGTAACAGTACAGAACACTGTGCTAAGTTACAGTCAATTTGCATTGCCACACCTCATTACTTATTAGACAATTATATTAAATGTATGTATTTTCTCTTTGAGATCACTGTTTGTGCAAAGAGGGACAGAAAAGGGAAGGCAATGTGAACATTGTACAAGAACTAACTGTTCCTTCTTGTCAATAATAATAATTGGAATAACAGAAACATGGTGGAACAATGCACATGACTGGACTGTAAATATAGAGGGCTATTCCCTGTTTAGAAGAGACAGAATTAATAGAAAAGGTGGAGGTGTGTGCTTATATTTGAAAACAGAGCTAAATCCAGTTTTGCGAGGTGATATTAGTGAGGAAACTGGCCAAACTGTGGAGTCCATGTGGGTAGAAATCGAGACTAAATGTGGTGTGAAAGGTAAAAAAGAGTTGTTGGTGGGCATATGCTACAAACCACCAAATATCGATGACAATGATGAGGCCCAACTGCTATTGCAAATGAGGAAAGCTGCCCAGTTTGGGCATACTATAATTATGGGAGATTTTAATTATCCAGATATCAACTGGAAAAATGAGACCTGTCAGAGTGCTAAGAGTAGCAGGTTTTTGAACACGCTTCGTGAAAGCTACATGTCACAAATGGTGGAAGCGCCGACAAGAAATAAAAATGTATTGGACCTAGTGATCACTAATAACACAGAAATGGTTTCCAATATTAAGGTAAGAGAACATTTGGGAAACAGTGATCACAACATGGTTACATTTGAGATCTGTCTGGCAAAGCAAAAATGTATAGGTTCAACCAAAACTCTTAATTTTAAAAAAGCGAACTTCAAATTGTTAAGGTCCTCAATGCAACACATAGACTGGGATATTTTATTTAAAGGCAAAAATACTGAGGAAAAATGGTCAGAATTCAAATTTAGGTTGCAGAAATGTACCCAACAGTATATACCAATGGGGAACAAGTGCAAAAGAAGTAAGTCACAGCCAATATGGTTAACTGCACATGTAAAGAAGGAAATGGCAAGGAAAAAAAAAGCATTCAAATTATTTAAGTCAGAAGGAACTGAACAATCTTTCTTAAAATACAGGGAGTGCAACAAAGATTGCAAAAAGGCAATTAGGGTAGCAAAAATAGATAATGAAACTCGAACTGCAAGGGAAAGCAAGACTAATCCAAAAAAGTTTTTTAAATATATAAATAGCAGAAAACTTAAGAGGGAGTGCATTGGACCATTCAAAAATGAGATGGGTGAGTTGGTTAGTGAGGATAAGGAAAAGGCCGATGTTTTAAACACTTTCTTTGCATCAGTATATACAAGGGAGCAAGGAATGGTAGAAGAGCCTCCGCAAGTAACAAATAAAACAATACAATTAATAGATATTGGGTTAACTCAAGGAGATGTCATGGGAAGACTGAACAAAATTAAAACCGACAAAGCACCGGGTCCTGATGGTATACATCCAAGGGTTCTTCAGGAACTCAGTGCAGTGTTAGCAAAACCCCTATATTTACTCTTTAAAGATTCTATTACCACAGGCTCAGTGCCACAGGATTGGCGAAGAGCTAACATAGTGCCTCTATTTAAGAAGGGAACTAAAACAGAACCTGGGAATTAAGACCAGTGAGTTTGACCTCTGTAGTGGGAAAACTATTAGAAGGCATAATAAGGGACTATATTCAGGATTACAACACAAAAATAAGATCATTACCACGAATCAACATGGTTTTATGAAGAATAGATCATGCCAAACTAATCTTTTCAGCTTCTATGAGGAGGTAAGCAGCAACCTTGACAATGGCAAGGCAGTAGATGTAGTATATCTAGACTTTGCAAAGGCATTTGATACAGTACCACACAGAAGGCTGGTGTATAAAATAAGGAAATTGGGGCTAGGAGATAATCTTTGCAATTGGATACAAAACTGGCTGAAGGATAGGGAACAGTGTGTGGTTGTAAATGGAAAATTCTCCAGTACAGTTAAAGTGGAGAGTGGAGTACCTCAGGGTTCAGTATTGGGTCCGCTGCTTTTTAACATGTTTATAAATGACCTGGAAATAGATATAGAAAGCAAAATATCAATATTTGCAGATGATACTAAATTATGCAAAGTCATTAATTCAGAACAGGATATTTTCTCTCTACAGAGGGACTTACATACAATGTCAGATTGGGCAAACATGTGGAATATGAAGTTTAATGTGGGGAAGTGTAAAGTCATGCATTTGGGAGGAAACAATCCCAAGGCTACTTATAAACTTAATGGAATAATTTTAGGTGACTCGTTGCTAGAAAAAGACCTGGGTATCCTTGTCAACTACAAACTTGGAAACAGTGACCAGTGTCAAACAGCAGTAGCAAAGGCAAACAA
Organism: Rhinophrynus dorsalis; assembly: GCA_037306005.1. NCBI lineage: Eukaryota > Metazoa > Chordata > Amphibia > Anura > Rhinophrynidae > Rhinophrynus > Rhinophrynus dorsalis. Next base: position 649,754,492 of record CM074718.1, read on the forward strand.
AGTCCTGTCTTGCATAAAAAGAGGTATTGAAGCAAGAGTGGATAACATTATTTTGCCATTATACAAATCATTGGTAAGACCTCACCTTGAGTATGCAGTGCAATTTTGGGCACCGGTTCTGAAAAAGGATATACTAGAACTAGAGAGGGTACAGCGGAGAGCAACAAAATTAATTAAGGGAATGGAGGACTTGACATATGAGGAACGACTAAACAAACTTGGTTTATTTACTCTAGAGAAAAGACGACTAAGAGGAGACCTTATCACATTGTACAAGTATATGAGAGGTCAATACAAGGATCTCTGCGGTGAGCTATTTATTCCAAGGCCTGATCAGGTGACCAGGGGACACCCCTTGAGATTAGAGGAAAGGAGGTTTAAACTTCAGCAGAGGAAGGGTTTTTTTACGGTAAGGTCTGTCAAATTGTGGAATTCATTGCCCAGGGAGGTAGTTATGGCAGATACAATGGATACATTTAAGAGAAGATTAGATACATTTCTTTCAAAAGGGAACATACAGAGTTATACTGTTTATCAGTAGGCTGATCAGGAAGGTCTGATAAAGACTAATTTAATTGGTAGCAGGAAAGCTATAAAATTCTCAGTTACTGTGGTATGAGGCGAAGGTTGAACTTGATGGACTTGTGTCTTTTTTCAACCTAATTTACTATGTTACTATGTTAATATTTTTTTTTTTTACCATGTGGTTCTATGGTTACCAGTGTAAAGAGACATGGTTGGGGGTATGTGTGGTTCTGTGCCTACAATTGGACAAGGCTGAGAGTCAGCATGTGTGGTTATATGGCTAATGGGGGACAAGCCTGAGGTTTAATATGTGTGGATCCACAGCTACCAGTTCAGTGATACTAGGCTGGGGGTCGCTGTTGAGAAAAGCAAGAAAACTGGAGGTGTTACTTCTTGAATTAATATTTTAAAAAAACATGAAACAAGAGTTTCCCATTAACTATTTGGTTGTTTGGTTTTATATCTCTATGAATCTTCCTGTCTGAACATGTAACAGTACAGAACACTGTGCTAAGTTAGTCAATTTGCATTGCTACACCTCATTACTTATTAGACAATTATATTAAATGTATGTAATTTCTCTTTTAGAACACGGTCTGTGCAAAGAGGGGCAGAAAAGGGAAGTCAATGAGAACATTGTACAAGAACTAAATGTTCCTTCTTGTCTATATGTTTTTTTATCTGCATGAGCACGTTTCCAAAACTTGATTATTTAATTGTTTAAGCACCACAGAGTTGTTGGTCTGGTTTAATAGTTAAAGGGATAGTAATACTTCGTTTTAACTTTATTTTATTTTGTAGGCATTAAAAAAACATGAAGAATGATATAAGTCTTATCTCTCAAACCTTTATGGTTTATGAGATATTCATAAGCAAAGTTTCCCCCTCCTGCCCCTTTTACCTAGTGTAAACAATCTCTTCTCAGATGTGGAATACAGTCCATAGACTGGACAGATAACAAAAGGGGACAATCTTATTCCTATGAAAACAATGAAATCCCTGCCCCCCTTGACAAGCTTTTCAGGTTTTTCCCTTATCTTAACTGAAGATTGTCCCTCTCTGCAGTCTACCTGGGCACCTCCCTTCTGATCTGGCTGAACAGTGTGACATCAGTAAAAGGGGCAGGAGGGGGACACTTTGTCATTGAATTACTCTGGGACTACAGCTCTGACAGAACTGAAATAACACTCTCCAAAGTCCAAATACTATGATGATTAATTAGAGCTGTTTTTATATGAAACATTACTAAAGGGAAACTAAAAATGAAATAACAGGACAGGACAGGATAATACACCTTTTCTCACTTTCAGTCAAGGCACGTATATCCATATATGCAATGTTCCTTCCACATAATTGGTATGAACCCAGCCAGTCATAAATGATTTCGGAGAAGATAACGGAGTCTCAGTTGATTCGGATCTATTATCAAGATTTGCTGGAGAGTGGTTCCATCTTATATTGTATTTTTATATGAGTTCTAGTTATAGGCAACACATTTCCTTTGTTCATCATTGCGGGAGATAGGAGATGGTTTATCCTTGAGTGAAAATGTAATTATCCAGTATCTGGTCATTTGTCCATGGGCAGTGCTCAGTTTGTTATATATATATTTTATCTTTTTTGGTTCTTGGAGGGTGAGGACTTTTATCTGTAGCAGCTTACAGGGTCACCAGGCATGTACATGATCCAATTTTTGAGCCACTATTTTCCAACAATTTTACATATGGTAACTGGAAATTCATGATATTTAACCCTTTGAGTGCCAGAGGGGTATGCAACGCATTGCAAAGAAATGTTTTGCTTACCCCTCTGGCACTCAAAGGGTTACATTATATAACACAATTTCATTTTTAGGTGTTAGTTTTCTTTTAAAATATAATTTTATGCCTCTCTGGGCCTTAAAGGGTTAACATACAGTATTGTGCAAAAGTTTTAGGCAGGTGTGGAAAAAAAATGTAAAGTAAGAATACTTTCAAAAATAAACATGTTAATAGTTTATTGTTATCAATTATCAAGATGCATTGTGAGTGAACAGAAGAAAAATCTAAATCAAATCAATATTTGGTGTGACCACCCTGTGGCTTCAAAACAGAATCAGTTCTTCTAGGTTCACTTGCACATAGCTTTTTAAGGAACTCGGAAGGTAGTTTATTCAAAACACATTGGAGAACTAACCACAGTTCTTCTGTGGATTTAGGCAGCCTCAGTTACTTCCCTCTCTTTATTTAATCCCAGACAGACTTGATGATGTTGAGATCAGGGCTCTGTGGGGGCTATACAAACACTTCCAGGATTCCTTGTTCTTCTTTATGCTGAAAATATTTCTTAATGACTTTAGCTGTATGTTTGGGGTCATTGTCATGCTGCAGAATACATTTGTGGCCAATCAGATGTCTCCCTGATGGTACTGCATGATAGATAAGTGCCTGTACTTCTCAGCATTGAGAAGACCATTAATTCTGACCAAATCCCCAACTCCATTTGCAGAAATGCAGCCCCAATCTTGCAAGGAACCTCCACCATGCTTCACTGTTGCCTGCAAACACTCATTCTTATACCGCTCTCCAGCCCTTCGGTGAAAAAAACTGCCTTCTGCTACAGCCAAATATTTAAAATTTTTACTTCTCAATCCAGAGCACCTGCTGCCATTTTTCTGCACCCCAGTTCCTGTTTTCATGCATAATTGAGTCACTTGGCCTTGTTTCCATGTCGGAGGTATGGCTTTTGAAAATTATTCTGACCAGACTTCTCCAGATATTAGATGGGTATAGCAGGGTACCGGTATTTTGTGCCAATTCTGAGCTGATAGAATGCCGGATATCTTCTGATTGTGAGGGGAAGTAAGCATGATATGTCTTTCATCTGCTGCACTATGTTTTCTTGCCTGACCATTGGGTCTACGGTCCTCAATATTGGCCGTTTCTTTGTGCTTCTTCAAAAGAGCTTGGACAGCATATCTGGAAACCCCTTCCTGCCTTGAAATTTCTGCCTGGGAGAGACCTTGCTGATGCAGTATAGCTACCTTGTGTCTTATTGCTGTGCTCAGTTTTGCCATGGTGTATGAATTTTGACATTAAACTGTCTTTAGCAACTTCACATTGTTAGCTAAGTTTAACTGTTCCTCACCCAGTTTTATTCTTCCTACACAGCTGATTCTCTTCCAGTTAATATTTGTGTTTCAACCCACATATTAAATTGATGATCATTAGTGCCTGCTTGGTATAATTGATTAATCATGGACCTGACTATATACCTACAAAATCCCTGACTTTTTGCAAGTGTACATAGAAGAATTGATACTATTTTGAAGGCAAAGGATGGTCACAACCAGTATTGATTTGATTTCGATTTTTCTTCTTCTCACTCACCTTACATTTTGTTAATTGATAAAAATAACTATTCACATGTCTATTTTTGAAAGCATTCTTACTTTACAGCATTTTTTCCACACCTGCCTAAACCTTTTGCACAGTACTGATAAAGGCCTAGTGGGGCCGAAATGTTGACCAGACTGAAATAAAATGATTTTATGAAAAGGATAAAAACCAAGAGTGCCGTTCTTCATGAAAACTATAATATCATTAACAGCAAGTTGATGTGAACAAGGCACACCCGGTGGAGAGAGGACTGGAGAGAGGAGAGTGTGGTCTTAAGCGAAAAGTATATATATATATATATATATATATATATATATATATACATATACATCTATATATATATTATACAGGTATTGTAAAAGCCAGTGTACACGGGCCAAAGTGCGTAGTCATGTGCAGCGTGTAGCATTCTGTACGTTCGTGAAGTCTCTACTGCATATTACTGCATCGGACAAACATACATGCCTTTTATTTTACAGGATGATATATATAGTAAACAAGGAAAACAAGACAGAGGGTTTGTTGAATCAGAAGAGATAAAAACAAAATGAAAACAATAAAACTTTAGAGCAGACAGTGAACAAACTTTTTCCTGTATTCTTTGTTAGAGAACTAATTACGCATGTATGAACTTTCAGTCTGGCGAGTCAACAGTCCTGGGCTGTGTGCAGATTCAGCTTGTTCAGTCTTGCAGTGCTGATGAAGAGGAAAAGAAATAGAACCTTGAAAATCACAAAAAATATGTCGATTCATTGTAATGTCCTTCAAAGGGGAAAAAAAGGGTAACAAATATTTTGTTTGGGTTGGTAACCCTTTTTGTGCCAGAGGGGTGTGCAATGCATTGTGTTGCACATCCTTCTGATCCTTACTCTGTACTCTGCCTACTTCAGTTTGAAAAAGCATGTCTGCCTCCATGGGCCTGAAATACAGGGACTGATTAAATATGTTCTCTCTTAAACAGAGCCCCAATGGCAAAATTAAGCATATGGCGACTAGCTTTAAAATACACGTCTTACCTATCACAAGTGGCAGATTCTAAAGAAATCTTTACCCTTTGGAGGACAGAATCAAGGTAACAACGCAGACATCTTATTTGCGCGCCTGCACTGTCAGTCCCGGTCTCCTGTAAAGCATTGCAGTGTGCCACAAGGTAACCGGAAGGGACTGACAGCACAGGCACACAGACTGCACGAACCTGGCCATCAGTTTCCAAAGAGTAAAGACTTCTTTAGAATCTGCCACTTGTGATAGGGAAATCCAGAGGCGTAACTAGAAGGCACCGGGCCCTGGTGCAAGAATTGCCATGGCCCCCCCCCGACCACATTGGCCCCCTCATCCACATTGCCCCTTCCACAATGCCCCTTCCACAATGCCCCCTTCATCTCCACAATTCCCCCTTCATCTCCACAATGCCCCTTCCACCTGCCCCCTTCATCTCCACAATGCCCCTTCCATCTCCACAATGCCCCTTCCACAATGTCCACATCATCTCCACATTTCCCCTTTGTCTCCACATTGCCCCTTCCACAATGCCCACATCATCTTCACATTTCCCCTTTATCTCCACATTGCCCCTACCTCTCTAGTAATGGAGAGGCTGGGAGATGATGTCATCTTCCAGCGCTCTGTATTACTAGAGCGGCGCGCCGAGTGGAAGATCAGCTAAGTGACTGCTGCGGGCGAGGGGGTCGCAGGCGGTGGCCGGGCCCCTGGAGTGACGGGCCCCCTGTTGTTACGCCACTGGGTAAAACATGTATTTTAAAGCTAGTCGCCATATGCTTAATGATTGAATGGTGACTTATTAATAGGTGAAACTTCAGCTTTAATTCAAAAGATTTTACATATCAAACATATTTATTTTAAAATGAACTGGTCCTCAGGGGGTTAGCCGGTGGCTCACTTCCACATGAAAAAAGAAAGGGGACTGCTCAACTAAGTATAAAGCAACCTCATAAATAAATAATAATCATGTAAGCATATAATAATGAGGTGGGTGCCCCCCTAACAGACTATAAATACACAACAGTAAACAATAAGGATAGGGAAAGAGGAAAAAATGCTCATAAAGGCACACACCAATTCTCTAAAACTATTTATTGTCAACCATATCTGAGACTGTGTTATCGTCTCAAGCATCTTGCGACAACAGGCGTAGGAATATACCCTTCTCCAGTTCTGGCCACTCAATCTCTATCCCAGGTTTGGTCACAGCTGCAGAAGATTGCAGGGTATTCGGGGATTACTCCCACGTACCCTTTGTGGGGCAGGAGGGGTCTCCCCTATCTGCGTGGATTGGCTTTTGGTCCGATATGGACTAGGTTTGGTATTACCGAGTTGGGTCAGCTATATGACGGACCTACACTTAAAACCTTAGGACAACTTAATGCTGAATTTGTCATCCCCCAAAGACTCTTTTACACATATCTGAGATTGCAACATGCTTTGTCCTCGCTACGCTTTGAGAAGCTCACAAATAGAGTGTTTATATCCTAACCTGCAGTAAGAAGGTTAAAGGGTTAACATTTAAAGATTGTTTGGTTTGGGAAGTGTGTATAATTAATTAAGGGTGGGGTCTGTAAGCAACCACCTGTGTAGGTCTGTATAAATCAAGGCACAGGACCCACAGAGCTTGCTCACAAATAGAGTCTGCTCTTTACTAAGTGCTCTGAAATAAGTCAACAGATGGTGCATCACAGCATTGGAAAATGTTATAATATACTGATTTGGGGTTTATATCCTAACCTGCAGTAAGGTTTAATGGGTTGACATTTGAAAGATTGTTTGGTTTGGTAAGTGTGTATAATTAATTGAGTGGGGTTTGTAAGCAATCACCTGTGTAGGTCTGTATAAATGAAGGTACAGGACTCACAGAGCTTGCTCACAAATAGAGTCCGCTCTTTACTAAGTGCTCTGAAATAAGTGAACAGTTGGTACATCATAGCAGTTAGTGCAACACAGTTTGCACCATACATGATGAGCAAGCTTGGAGATCTCAGTACATATCTTGCCATATGTATGCATGATTGGAACAGCAGTTTCAGGGTCCATACTGCTGTGGCATGTTTGAGCAAGTGGCCTTTCTGGAAGCTCAGATTGGAGCTCTGGAGAGTCATATTGCAACAATGAGAGATATTGCCAACCCTCAGAGGAGTCTCTTGCTAACTGAGCAGAGTCTAGTTGGGTCACCTAGCAAAGAAGGAGCAGATCAGCTAGAAAGGAGCCAGGCACATAGTTGGGTGACAGTTAGAAGTGGTTGCAGTGGGGGAGGGAAGAGGGCAGCCAGTCTTCAGTTTTTCCATCCCAACAAATTTGCTCATTTAAGTGAATATGTTGGGGAGGCAGACACAGAAGTGGAATTGCTGGAGAAGACTGTTCTCCCTAACAGCGGGGATAACAGCTCCTCTAGCACAGAGGTGATACAGAGGAAAGTGAAGCCTAGGCAGGAGAACAGATAGGGTAATCTGTGGCTCTGACTGCAGCAACCAAATGGTTTGCTGTCTCCCGGGTACCCGGGTTTGGCATGTTGACAGGGTGGACAGTTTATTGGAAGGGGTTGGAGAGGATCCAGCTGTCTTGGTGCACATTGGTACCAATGTACAAAGTAAAAGGAAGTTGGATAGTCCTAAAAGATAATTTTAGGGATTTAGGGAGTAAGACTAGGAACTGGACCTCCAAGGTAGTATTTTCAGAGATACTACCTGTGTCATGCGCTACACCAGAGAGACAGCGGGAGATTAGGGAGCTCAATGCATGGCTGAAGTCTTGCATCTTGGTGTAAGGAAGAGGGCTTTGGGTCTTTAGCTTGATTTTGCTTTGGGGTACAATCTCTATAATAGGGATGGATTGCACCTGAATGCAAGAGGGTCTCAAGTGCTTGGGGAGAGGATGGCTAGATGGTTTGAGGAAATTTTAAACTAGGAAGGGCAGGAGGGGGGCAATAAATACTGGGCTAGACAGTATAGAAAGGGAAGGCAATGTAGTTAATAACCAGGTGGGTGGATCTGGGGGCTGGGTTAGTACAGATGATAGGGAGAAGCCTATAACCCACATCAAAATTAAATCTCAAATGGAAAATGGCAGTGGCATAAACTGTATGCTTTCAAATGCCAGAAGTTTAAAGGGGAACATTCACATCCCCAAAAATTTTCACCATTGGTTTTAAAATATAAACAATATCAGTGCTGGCTTTATTAATTTTCTCCACTACCTAAGAGTGGAGATATTAATCTTTGAAATATGCCACTTCCGGGTCTGCGGTACCATGTATGTGCAGCATGGAGCTGCAGGACTTCCCACCTCCCTCCCAGCAGCCCCTGGGGTGCTCCGTTTACCATGCTATTGAGGTTGCAACCTCAGTAGCACTGTAAAAGGAGCTCACTGTCACGTTAGCCCAGAAAAATGCTGCTCCGAAGAGAAGCGCGCGCCCCAGGGGCTGCTGGGAGGGAGGTGTGAAGTCCTGCTGCTCATACACAGTTCCCCAGAATGCGGAAGTGCCACATTTCAATGATTAATATCTCAACTCTTAGGTAGTGGAGAAAATAAATAAAGCCAGCGCTGATATTGCTTTATATTTTAAAAGCAGTAGTGAAAATTATGTGAATGTTCCCCTTTAACTGGTAAAATAGGGGAGTTGGAGCTGGTAGCTGAAATGGAAAATTATGACTTGATAGGCTTAACAGAAACAGGGTCGGATGACACACATGTTTGATCAATCAATTTGGAGGGCTGCATGTTGTTTAGAAAAGATAGGTCAAACAAAAGAGGTGGTGGGGTCTGTCTGTATGTCAAACCAGCATTATTGCCTCATTTGCGGAAAGATATATGTGATGACAGTAGTGAACATGTGGAATGCCTGAGGGTTGAAATAGTCAATGAGGGTAAAACTGCCTAGAAAATATTAGTGGGTATTTGTTATAAACCGCCAAACATTGGTAACCTTGAAGAATCAAAGCTATTAATGCAAATAGAAAAGTCTTCTCAAATAGGGAGAACTATAATTATGGGGGATTTTAATTATCTAGAAATAGATTGGAAAAATGGAACAAGTAATTCAGCTAAAAGCATAAAGTTTCTGAACTTGATGAATGATCATTTTTTGTCTCAACTTGTACAGACCTCAACCAGAGGGGATGCGTGTCTGGATCTGGTAATAACTGACAATGAAGAACTTATCTCTAACATCCAAGTAAGGGAGCACTTGGGGAATAGTGACCATAACATGGTATTGTTTGAGATTAATTAAAAAAAGCAATTTGATATTGGTTCCACCAAAACACTGAATTTTGAAAATGCCAACTTTAATAGGTTTAATTCATCCCTTGGTCTCGTTGACTGGGATATAATATTTTCTGGAAAAAACACAGAAGGTAAGTGGAATGACTTCAAAATAACATTGCAAAAATATACATATACATTTACCCCCTTTGGAAACAAATACAAAAGAAGCAAATTAAAACCAATGTGGCTGACCAGTAAAGTAATTCATGAAATAAATAACAATGGATAGGCAACAGTAACCACTAGTGACCGGATAACACAGACTGGGTGTACATAACAGAGGCCACAGAGAATCACAGGCTAAGCTTAGTGTAATGGATTGGCAATGGTAACCACTAGTGACCGGATAGCACACTGCAATCTCGTAACGGAGGCCACACTGATACACAGGCAGAGAGTAGAACCGGAGGCAACAAATATGAGAGGACTGACAATAAAGCGAGGGCAACATAAGGAACGTAAGTCAGTCAATGCCTGGATCAGTATCAGAGAGCGGAAGTCAGACAGAGCTTGGGTCGGTACACAGAGAGCGGTACTCAGCCAAAGCCTGGATTGGTACACAAAGAGTGGTAGTCAGCCAAAGCCTGGATCGGTACACAAAGAGCGATAGTCAGCCAAAGCCTGAATCGGTACACAGAGAGTGGTAGTCAGCCAAATCCTGGATCGGTACACAGAGAGCGGTAGTCAGCCAAAGCCTGGATCCGTACACAGAGAGTGGTAGTCAGCAAAGCCTGGAATGGTACACAGGAGCGGAACAGGAACAAGGTCAGACAAAAACCAGATCAACACGGAACAGGAGCACAGAATAACGTAAGGTCAGGAACACCACGAAAGGGCACCGGCCTAGTGACAGGAGGGCGTATATAAAGGCTAGCCCTGGGAGGGGCTAGCCAGCTAGCACCAATAAGAGACAGCCAAACACAAACCCGGACGTAAGAATGTTGCACAGAGAATCACGGGCACTGTGATAATGGGGTACTTTGCCTGTAGTGGATGGCCCTCTCGCACTGTCAATCACAATTGGATGTAAGCCTGCAGCCTTCGATATATGGGTTTGGCCCTCCTCGGGGGCGGGGGGTCTGCATGGATATGGGGTTGGGGTTTAGGGTGTTAGACGGGTTTTGTTCTGAAAATGGAAAGTGTAGGTGGCAAGGGGCATGCATGTATGTACCTTTTTTGTTGCTCTGGAATTTATACTGTGATTACATACTTTGTCAATTCTATGACACTTTTGACTGCATGTTGTAATGCACATTGCCATTTTGAATGTTCTTGTTGAACAACGTATATGCATGTATGTGTTACGGTTTTTAATGACACTCAGTAGATGAAATAAAACACAGTTTTATTGAACACGTTAGCGAATATAACCCTCACAGGTCCAGCAGTAAAGGTAACACCATACAATGCTGACACAGGACAGGTTATGGCAAAAATACAATGTATACCCACATGGGTCCAGTATATGTACAAATCAGACTTTACAATATACTGACACAGGTCAGGTTATGTTCGTGTGAACTCAAACCGAGGCAGCCAGGAACGGGTTACTATTAGGTCAATACAGCGAGCAAGCCCTAATTGTGCGAGGCCCTTGAGACTCCCACTCTGCACAGGGAGTGCTTAAATAGCGAGAAACGCCCAGTAGACAACGGAGGCCCAGGATAACTTAGATCTGCCTTAGCAGTAACAGAGGACTGAGACAGTATGCCCGGATGGGTGCCCAACGAAGACTGCACTGAATAATCGGTGACAAGTGACACCTTCCCCGAAGGGGTTAACGAATGCCAAGACCAGAAATGACTGCCTGATGGAAGCACAGCTTGAGGCACCCAACGAAACTCCAACCTCAGCTAAAGGCAGGAAGGAGGGTCAAGCGTACCGTGGTGCACTGATGGAATAGACACCGGAATGTCGCCCGCGCGAAACGGACAGTATAAAGACTAGATTGCACAAGTGGCACTGAGGCTCAAAAGGATAGTCCAAAGACCGGAGCCTGGAAGCGTAACCCCAAACCGAGGACCGGAATGGGACCACAGGTCGCACCACTACCAGAAACAGTAGCCCTACCGGGCCGGTATTTAGAGCAGGAAGAAGCCAATCCTAGTCAGTACACAGAGCAGGAACATCACCCGGGCTGGGTCGGTACACAGAGCAGGAACGTCAGCCAATTCGGGTCAGTACACAGAGCAGGAACGTCAGCCGGGCCAGGTCGGTACAAGGAACAGGAACGGATAGAGCAGTGTAGCCAGGCAGTCCGGGTCGGTACACAGGCAGGAACAGATACAGCAGAGTAGTCAGGCAATCTGGGTCAGTACACAGAGATCATACGAACAACTGGAACAAGCACTGGCAATGGAAACACCACAAAAGGGCAACAGCGAAGTGGCAGGATCCAGTATTTAAGGACAAATACTGGGCGGGACAAGGTACTGAAACCAATAAGAGTTAGCTGTGAGTGAGACTGACAGAATGTCACCAGGAAGCATGGGAACCATGATAGTACCCCCCTCTCAAAGACCCCCTCTCCCAGAAGAGGGACCTGGTTTCTGAGGGTATTTGGAGTGGAATGTGCACAGCAACCTGGGAGCATGAAGGTCATTTTGGTTAACCTAGGAACGTTCTTCAGGGCCATAGCCCTTCCAATGGGCCAGGTACTGTAATTTCCCTCTGAACCTTCGTGGATCAATAATGTTTTGCACTTCATATTCCTCCTGGCCTTGAACTTGAACAGGACCGGGGACCGCAGGAGTGGTAGTGTAACGGTTGCATATCAATGGTTTCAGAAGGGATACGTGGAACACATTATGAATACGCATGGATGCTGGGAGATCCAGGGCGTATGAGACTGGGTTAATTCTGCGGATGACCTTAAAGGGTCCAATGAACTGGGGAGCCAACTTATTACACGGGACTTGCAAATTAAGGTTTCTGGAGGATAACCATACCCTATCCCCAACCTGGAAGGAGACCGCCGGCAACAGTCTGCGATTAGCATGGCGCTGATAATGCTGGAACAAATTAATGAGGGTCCTCTGTACCTGTGCCCAGGTGGAGCAGAGTTGCTCGATATTCTCATCCAGAGCTGGAATCTGTTGCGTCTGAAATGAGTCTGGGAGCAAGTGCGGCTGGAACCCGTAGTTAATGTGAAACGGGGAGCTCGCAGATGATGAATTACCCGCTCAGTTCCTGGCGAACTCTGCCCATGGCAACAGGTCGGCCCAATTATCATGATGATCTGACATGAAACAGTGCAGGAATTGCTCAAATCCATGATTGGCACGTTCGGCAGCTCCATTGGTCTGGGGATGCTAGGCAGACGAAAAGGACAACTGTATGCCCATCTGATCGCAGAAAGCTCTCCAGAATCTGGACATAAATTGGCTCCTGCAGTCAGACACCAGCACCCTGGGTACCCCATGCAACCGAAACCCCTCTCTGGCAAAGACAACAGCCAACTCCTGGGCCAAGGGAAGGCCAGGAAGGGGCACAAAACGTGCCATCTTAGAGAATCTGTCTACTCCTATCAGGATGAACGTGTAACCCCTAGATACTGGCAGTTCTCTCAGGAAATCAATAGAGACGTGGGACCAAGGAAGCTCACCATTAGGCACAGGTTGAAGTAACCTCACTGGGAGATGTCTCGGTGACTTGGCACGGGCACAAGTAGTGCAGGCTGCTACAAATGCGGTACAGTCAGCACGTATAGAAGGCCGCCAGATCAATTGTGACAGAGACCAGATCAATTGATCCCTCCCTATGTGCCCAGCTGCTCGGGATGTGTGATATGTTTCGAGCAGATGGGTACGAAATGGCATTGCTACAAAACACTTGCCCATTGGGGTGTCAGGGGGGGAAGCAGCCTGGGTAGCAAGAATCTCCTCCCCCAGGGGCGAAGTGATGCTGGTATGTAAGGTAGCCAAAATACGATCAGGCTGAATGATGGGTACAGGGACCTCATCCTTATCTATTTCTGGACAGTATTGCCTGGACAGGGCATCTGCCCTAACATTCTTGGAACTGAGCAAGTAGGATACGATGAAGTTGAAGCGGGACAGAAACAAGGCCCATCTGGCCTGTCGAGAGGACAACCTCTTAGCCTCTGAAAGGTACGTCAGGTTTTTATGGTCTGTCAAGATCAACACAGGAGTCCTAGTACCCTCCAGCAGGCGGTGCCATTCTTTGAGAGCAAGGATAATAGCCAGAAGTTCTCTGTCCCCAATCTCATAGTTACTCTGGGCACTAGACAGTTTTTTAGAGAAGAACCCACAGGGTCTCAGAATACTCCCAGGAGCCGGACGTTGAGACAACACTGCCCCTACCCCAGTTTCAGAGGCATCAACTTCCAACGTGAATGGAAGGGAGGGGTTAGGGTGGGTTAGCACAGGAGCGGATGCAAAAGCGGACTTAAAGGGATAATAATACTTCGTTTTAACTTTATTTTATTTTGTAGGCATTAAAAAAATATGAAGAATGATATGTCTTATCTCTCAAACCTTTATGGTTTAAGAGATATTCACAAGCAAAGTTTCCCCCTCCTGCCCCTTTTACCTAGTGTAAGCCATCTCTTCTCAGATGGGGATCTGGTTGTAAGACCAGACAGATAACAGCAGGGGACAATCTTCTTACAATGAAAACAATGAAAGCCCTGCCCCCCTTCACAAGCTTTTCAGGTTTTTCCCTTATCTTAATTGAAGATTGTCCCTCTCTGCAATCTACCTGGGCACCTCCCTTCTGCTCTGGCTGAAAAGTGTTACATCAGTAAAAGGGGCGGGAGGGGGACACTTTGTCATTGAATTACTCTTGAACTACAACTCTGACAGAATTGAAATAACACTCTCCAAAGTCCAAATACTATGATGATTAATTAGAGCTGCTTTTATTATGAAACATTTCTATCCCTTTAAGTGTCACAAAGGCCTGTTCAGCTGCTTCAGACCATTGGGAAGGATTAGCACCTTTATGCGTAAGATCGGACAACGGTTTAACAATCGTGGAAAAGTCTCGGATAAATTTCCTATAATAATTGGCAAACCTGAGAAACCGCTGGATAGCCTTGAGTCCCTTGGGTTGTGGCCATTGCAACACTGCTGCAAGCTTCTCCTTATCCATGGCGATGCCATCTTTAGATACCACAAAGCCCAGAAAAGGCACCATGGACTTGTGGAATTCACATTTCTCGATTTTACAGAATAATTTGTGCTTACGTAATCTAAGCAAAACTTCCGACACATCCTTGATGTGTTGCGACAAACTAGATGAATGTATGAGTATATCGTCAAGCTAAACCACCACACAAGACTGTAGCATATCACGGAGAATGTCGTTAATAAACTCCTGGAACACTGCAGGGGCATTACACAGCCCAAATGGCATCACCAGGTATTCATAGTGTCCGGATCTTGTATTGAATGCCGTTTTCCACTCATCCCCGGCTTTTATTCTGATCAAATTATAGGCAGCCCGTAGGTCTAACTTAGTGAAAATCGAGGAGCCTTTCAACCTGTCAAACAGTTCAGTGATGATTGGAATCGGTTAGGCGTTTTTGGACACAAGCTTATTTAGGCAGCTATAATCAATGTATGGTCTTAACTCGCCATTTTTCTTCTCCACAAAAAAGAAACCAGCCCCCGCGGGCGAGGTTGACTTTCTAATAACGCCCCTTTCGAGAGCATCAGCGATGTATTCCTCCATGGCCTGGTTCTCCTCGCATGACAACGGGTACGTGCGACCTCGGGGAGGGACGGCGCCAGGAGGCAGATGAATAGCGCAATCATAAGAACAATGCTGAGGCAAAGTGCTAGCCTCTCCCTTACTGAAAACGTCACTGAATTGATGGTATTTGGCTGGCACAGAGGGAGAGGTAAACATAATCTTAGTTGGATGAGAAACATAATGCTTCATACAGTATTCAGACCAAGACGTTATCTCGCACGTATGCCAGTCGAACTTGGGGTTGTGTAGAAGTAACCATGGGAACCCCAAGATGACCGCATCATGAGGGGACTGGATGATCTGAAACTGTTGTTTCTCCGTGTGGAGTGCCCCAATACTCATAGATAGTGGCATAGTTTCCATAGTGATATGAGCTGGCACCAGAGGTCTGCCATCGATGGCCTCAATGGCTAAAGGAGATTCCCGTTCAATCAGCGGAATCTTATGTAGCGCAGCAAATGAGTTATCCATAAAATATCCGGCTGCACCAGAATCAACCAGGGCCAGGACCTCCACCGAGTTTTCTGCCCAAGATATTACAGCCTGTATAGTGGGTTTCTGAATTTCTGGATCTAGTGACTGCTGCACGCCACCTAGGACCTGTCCCCCAAGGTACCCTAGGTGTGTCCGTTTCCCAGCCGTATAGGACAGGTACGCAACAGGTGTCCAGGTTGGCCACCATACAAGCAGAGCCCCTGTCTGCGTCGATGTGCCCGTTCCTCCTTAGACAACTTGGTGAACCCTAGCTGCATGGGTTCATTAATCTCTTGAATATGTTCAGGAGGCATGGGAGGCAAGGGAGGCATGGGTGGGAAATTTTGACTTGTTTGTCCCAGATTTCTGCCACTCATCTTACGATCTTTAGCCGCAATCCGTTCACGGATATGAGAATCGATCAGAATAGCAAAATCAATGAACTCATCCAGATTGTTAGGCAAATCTCTAGCTGCTGTTTAGTCTTTAATAGATCATTGAGTCCCTGAGCAAATTCTGCCACCAGCGCCTCATTGTTCCAACCTACCTCTGCTGCCAATGTACGAAATTCAATCGCATAATCTGCCACCATGTGTGAACCTTGTTGTATTTCCAACAGTCTTTTGGCAGCAGAGGTGGCTCTACCTGGAACTTCAAATACTCTGCGGAAGGCACGCACAAACTCTCTGAAGTTCAGTGTACATGATTTGGCAGATTCCCACAAGGGGTTGGCCCATGCCACGGCTCTGCCCGTTAGTAACAAAATCATAAACCCACCTTAGCACGGTCATTTGGAAAGGCATGAGGAGTTAGTTCCAGGTATATCTCTAATTGGTTTATAAATAGTGATGAGCGAGCACCCCAATGCTCGGGTGTTCGGGTGCTCTGACCGAGCGCCCCCGGAGGCTCGAGTGCTCGGCCGAGCACCCGAGCCCCATTGAAGTCAATGGGAGGACTCGAGCATTACACCAGGCACCCCCTGCTCTGATGAGGGGAGGGTGCCTGGTCCATAGGAAAAGGGCAGAAAATGATGGAAACACCACAGAAATGGTTCAGGGACAGCATAGGGAGGATGTCTGGATGCATCTTGGACTCCAACGTCGCTGCTGGGAACGATCTTTCGCCCGTAGTACGCCATTTTTACAGACTGACCGTAAAACACACAAAAAGGAAGATAAAAACGACTTTAGGCGAAAAATTGTTACCAAACAGTATTTGCTGTATATTTACTTGTATATCATCTGCAAATTCTGCAAAAAATTTCATCGATTTTTCGGAACTGAGGCCATGATTAAGAGGGAACGTGCGCAGAGGCAAATTCTCCCAAAAATTTCCTTGATTTTTCTGAACTGAGGCCATGATTAAGAGGGAAACGTGCGCAGAGGCAAATTCTCCCAAAAATTTCCTTGATTTTTCTGAACTGGAGCCATGATTAAGAGGGAAACGTGCGCTGAGCCGACCATCCAAAACATTATGGGTGAGGGTCTGCTGCGGAGCTGACCATCCTAAACATTATATGCGAAGGCCCGCTAGTGAGCTGACGCTATAAAACATTATATGAGAGGGCCCGCTAGAGAGCTGACCCAATAAAACATTATATGAGAAGGCCCGCTGGTGAGCTGACCTATACAAAAATTGTCAAACTGCGCCCGCTGGTGAGCTGGCCCTATATAAAAATTATATCACTGGGCCCGCTGGTGAGCTGGCCCTATATAAAAATTATATCACTGGGCCCGCTGGTGAGCTGGCCCTATATAAAAATTATATCACTGGGCATATGGAAGAGAGTCAACCATATACCCGTTTTTTGGGTGGAAGGGGTGAATGGGAATACAGAGTATTCCCATCATTGTAAATAACATATCTAAAGTGACTTTATGTTCACCCGGGGCTTTCCTCCAGTGGAGTGGAGAAGTCAGGGGAAATCCAGGCCTTGTTCATTTTTATAAGTGTCAACCTATCAGCATTTTCGGTGGAAAGGCGGATACGCTTATCTGTTATGATGCCACCAGCAGCACTAAATACCCGCTCAGACAGAACGCTGGCGGCAGGGCAGGCCAGCACCTCCAAGGCGTAGAGTGCCAGTTCATACCACGTGTCCAGCTTGGACACCCAGTAGTTGTAAGGCACAGAGGGATCATTGAGGACGCTGACACGGTCTGCTACGTACTCCTTCACCATCTTCCAAAACTTTTCCCTCCTTGTGACACTAGGCTGCGCATCAGGGTGAGGGTGCTGGCGGGGTGTCATGAAGGTGTCCCACGCCTTGGAGAGTGTTGCCCTGCCTTTGTCGGAACTGCTGTGTGCTCCCCTTTTCTCCCCTTCTCGGTTGGCCAAGGTAGCACGTACTCTGCCGCCAGCGTTGTCAGATGGAAAATTTTGGAGCAATTTTTTGACAAGAACCTTCTGGTATTGCACCATTTTGCTTGTCCTCTCCACCGGAGGAATGAGAGATGAGAAATTCTCTTTGTAGCGGGGGTCCAGAAGGGTGAACACCCAGTAATCCGTGTTGTCTAAAATGCGTATAACGCGTGGGTCACGGGAAAGGCAGCCTAACATAAAGTCAGCCATGTGTGCCAGAGTACCAACAGGCAAGATTTCGCTGTCCTCACCAGAAGGATGACTCTCAATCTCCTCATCCTCTTCCTCCTCTTCTGCCCACCCACGCTGAAGAGATGGAACTAAAGTTCCATGGCTACCCTCTGTAGCGGAGGCAACCGTGTCTTCCTCCTCCTCCTCCTCCTCCTCCACCTCCTCCAATTGTCGCTGAGAAGACGAAGTGAGGGTGCTCTGGCTATCACCTTGTGTAAGCTCTTCCTCCCGCATTTCCACCTCTTCCACATGCAAAGCGTCAGTTTTAATTGTGAGCAGCGAGCGTTTCAGTAGACACAGAAGTGGGATGGTTACACTGATAATAGCGTTATCGCCGCTCACCATCTGTGTCGATTCCTCAAAATTGCGTAAAACCTCACAGAGGTCTGACATCCATTCCCACTCCTCACTTCTGATTAGAGGAAGTTGAACGGAGAGGCGACGACCGTGTAACAGCTGGTACTCCACTACTGCCCTCTGCTGCTCACAAAGCCGGGCCAACATGTGGAAGGTGGAGTTCCAGCGCGTGCTCACGTCACACAGCAGCCGGTGAGCTGGCAATTGCAAGCGCTGCTGCAGCTTCAACAGGCCGGCTGAAGCTGTTGATGACTTACGGAAATGTGCACACACGCGGCGCACCTTGGTCAAGAGATCATGCACATTGGGGTAGGTTTTTAGAAATCGCTGAACCACTAAATTAAATACATGCGCTAGGCATGGTACGTGTGTGAGCTTGCCGAGCTCCAAAGCCGCCACCAAGTTACGCCCATTATCACACACAACCATGCCTGGTTGCAGGTTGAGTGGCGAGAGCCATTGCTCGGTCTGGTGATTAATCCCCTGCAACAGCTCTGAGGCCGTGTGCTGTTTGTCCCCAAGGCAGATCAGCTTCAGCACGGCCTGTTGACGCTTCCCCACTGCAGTGCTACACTGCTTCCAGCTACCGGCTGATGGGTGAGTGGCGCTGCGTGCAGAGAATTCGGAGGTGGAAACGGAGGAGGAGGAGCCAATAACGTAGGTGCTGGCAGAAACCCTGATGGAGGTAGGGCCCGCAATCCTCGGCGTGGGTAGCACCTGTGCCATCCCAGGGTCCGAGTCGCTCCCAGCCTCCACGACATTCACCCAGTGTGCCGTCAGGGAAATGTAGCGTCCCTGGCCACAAGCACTTGTCCATGTGTCAGTCGTTAAGTGGACCTTCCCAGTAACTGCGTTGGTCAGGGCACGGGTGATGTTACGGGACACATGGTGGTGTAAGGGGACGGCACACCGGGAAAAGTAGTGGCGGCTGGGGACTGCGTACCGAGGGACAGCTGCTGCCATCAGGCTGCGGAAGGACTCAGTCTCCACAAGCCTAAATGGCAGCATTTCGATGGCCAGTAATTTGGAAAGGTGTGAGGTTAGTGCTATGGCCTGTGGGTGGGTGGCTGGGTATTTTCGCTTGCGCTCAAATGCCTGGGGTAACGACATTTGGATGCTGTGCTGGGACAGGGAAGTGGATGTGGTCGCTGATGGTGCTTCAGATGGTACAGGTGCAGGGCGGGAGGTATGCGGGCCTGCGCCTTCGACAGGCGATTGGACGGCACCGAAAACAGGGGAAGAGGAGGCAGTGGTGTGGCCTGCAGACACAGATTGGCGATCCGGGCGTTCCTCCCACTTATTACGGTGCTTGGATGCCATGTGTCGGATCATGCTGGTGGTGATGAGGTTTCTAGTGTTCATGCCTCGGCTCATTCTGGTGTTGCACAGGTTGCAAACTACAATTCTTTTGTCGTCCGCACTTTCCTTAAAAACACGCCATACCGCGGAACACCTACCCCTTGGCAAGGGAGATTTACGCAAGGGGGTGCTCCCTGGAACATTTGCGGGCCGGTTTGGTGCGGTCCGCCTTCTTTCTGTAGCCACACCACTGCCTCTTCCAGCCTGTTGCGGTGCTGCAGATGGCTCACCCTCAGGACTGCTGTCATCGCTCGGCTCTACACCTTCCCAGGTGGGGTCAGTCACCTCATCGTCCACCAAGTCCTCCTCCACTTCCTCACTCTGATCATCCTCCTCATGTCTTGATCCCACCACATACTCAGTCATTGACAACTGTATATCATCCTCCTCATCAAGGTCTTGAGACAGTAATAGTGGTTGATTTGCTGCCAACTGTGTCTCATCATCATCATCCACTTCCTTTGACCTTAAATGCCGTTCCCCTCTGTCATCTTCTTGTGATTGGGTACCCTCTAGAGGTTGTGAATCAGGGCACAAGATTTCATGTTTCTCTGCAAGCGTGCTTGGAGAGAGGTTCAAATGAAGGATTGGTGATGAGACGAGCTCCTCACTATATCCCAGTGTGGGATCACTTCTTTGACCAGATCCTCTATGGTGGGAGGAAGGATGATCAGAGTGAGGATTATGTTGACCAGACTCTTGGCTACTGAGAGTGGACTTGGTGGAAGACAGGGTGGTGCTTAACCGACTGGAAGCAGTATCAGCTGACATCCAACCGACCACCTGTTCGCAGTGGTCGGACCTCGAGAGTGATGTCCTGCGACGCCCTGTAAACTGAGACATGAAGCTAGGTATGGTGGATGTCTTTCTGTCTTGTGCTCTGGCACCAGGCACAGTTTCTACGCGTCCTGACCCGCGCCTTGAACTATCAGGATCACGTCCACTTTCCCGTCCCTTTTTACCCGCCTTCTTCATATTACACGGAATATGTGCTGCAAATCTGCAACTTTGCACAGTAAACAGAATGTGCTTCTTAACTGCGGCTACGCACAGTGAATGGAATATGTGACTTTGATATTTTACAGTTTGAACACTTAACAGAATGTTTTCCTATTCTGAAACTTTGCACAGTAAACAGAATTTGCTTCTTAACTGCGGCTACGCACAGTGAATGGAATATGTGACTTTGATATTTTACAGTTTGAACACTTAACAGAATGTTTTCCTATTCTGAAACTTTGCACAGTAAACAGAATTTGCTTCTTAACTGCGGCTACGCACAGTGAATGGAATATGTGACTTTGATATTTTACAGTTTGAACACTTAACAGAATGTTTTCCTATTCTGAAACTTTGCACAGTAAACAGAATGTGCTTCTTAACTGCGGCTACGCACAGTGAATGGAATATGTGACTTTGATATTTTACAGTTTGAACACTTAACAGAATGTTCTCCTATTCTGAAACTTTGCACAGTAAACAGAATTTGCTTCTTAACTGCGGCTACGCACAGTGAATGGAATATGTGACTTTGATATTTTACAGTTTGAACACTTAACAGAATGTTCTCCTATTCTGAAACTTTGCACAGTAAACAGAATTTGCTTCTTAACTGCGGCTACGCACAGTGAATGGAATATATGACTTTGATATTTTACAGTTTGAACACTTAACAGAATGTTTTCCTATTCTGAAACTTTGCACAGTAAAAAGAATGTGCTTCTTAACTGCGGCTACGCACAGTGAATGGAATATGTGACTTTGATATTTTACAGTTTGAACACTTAACAGAATGTTTTCCTATTCTGAAACTTTGCACAGTAAACAGAATTTGCTTCTTAACTGCGGCTACGCACAGTGAATGGAATATATGACTTTGATATTTTACAGTTTGAACACTTAACAGAATGTTCTCCTATTCTGAAACTTTGCACAGTAAACAGAATGTGCTTCTTAACTGCGGCTACGCACAGTGAATGGAATATGTGACTTTGATATTTTACAGTTTGAACACTTAACAGAATGTTTTCCTATTCTGAAACTTTGCACAGTAAACAGAATTTGCTTCTTAACTGCGGCTACGCACAGTGAATGGAATATGTGACTTTGATATTTTACAGTTTGAAACCTTAACAGAATGTTCTCCTATTCTGAAACTTTGCACAGTAAACAGAATGTGCTTCTTAACTGCGGCTACGCACAGTGAATGGAATATGTGACTTTGATATTTTACAGTTTGAACACTTAACAGAATGTTTTCCTATTCTGAAACTTTGCACAGTAAACAGAATTTGCTTCTTAACTGCGGCTACGCACAGTGAATGGAATATGTGACTTTGATATTTTACAGTTTGAACACTTAACAGAATGTTTTCCTATTCTGAAACTTTGCACAGTAAACAGAATGTGCTTCTTAACTGCGGCTACGCACAGTGAATGGAATATGTGACTTTGATATTTTACAGTTTGAACACTTAACAGAATGTTCTCCTATTCTGAAACTTTGCACAGTAAACAGAATTTGCTTCTTAACTGCGGCTACGCACAGTGAATGGAATATGTGACTTTGATATTTTACAGTTTGAACACTTAACAGAATGTTCTCCTATTCTGAAACTTTGCACAGTAAACAGAATTTGCTTCTTAACTGCGGCTACGCACAGTGAATGGAATATGTGACTTTGATATTTTACAGTTTGAACACTTAACAGAATGTTCTCCTATTCTGAAACTTTGCACAGTAAACAGAATTTGCTTCTTAACTGCGGCTACGCACAGTGAATGGAATATATGACTTTGATATTTTACAGTTTGAACATTTAACAGAATGTTTTCCTATTCTGAAACTTTGCACAGTAAACAGAATGTGCTTCTTAACTGCGGCTACGCACAGTGAATGGAATATGTGACTTTGATATTTTACAGTTTGAACACTTAACAGAATGTTTTCCTATTCTGAAACTTTGCACAGTAAACAGAATTTGCTTCTTAACTGCGGCTACGCACAGTGAATGGAATATATGACTTTGATATTTTACAGTTTGAACACTTAACAGAATGTTCTCCTATTCTGAAACTTTGCACAGTAAACAGAATGTGCTGCTAATCTGCAACTTTGCACACTAAACAGAATGTGCTCTAATCTGCGGCTAGGCACAGTGAACAGAATATATGAAGATTTTTTTTTTTATATATCTGCCCCCCCACACAAAATAAACTGCTGCCCCCACACACAGTAGTCCTAAAAAGGACTTTTGGGTCTTTTTTTTTAACAAACTCGCTTTTCTTCTCCCTACACTGACTTTCCCTTCCTATCCTCATCTCTCCCTGGCTAAGACTGAGCCGAACTCGCTGGTCAGGTGCTATACAGCACCCGATCACGGGTTCTGGCCAGCCAATCAGTGTAATGCCAGCAGCCAACATGGCTGCTGGCATTACACTGATGTCAGAGCCTCCCTGCACGTTTATTGGCTGCGCAGCAGCCGCGAAACGTGCAGGGAGGAGACCCGAACATGGCGGGCGAGCACATGCGGTACTCGTACGAGTACCGCCATGTGCCGAGCAGAGCGATGCTCGAGCCGAACCGAGCTTCGGCCAAGCATGCTCGCTCAACACTATTTATAAACCCTCTGCACAGGGTAGGTTCGCCATCGTATCTTAACGGTAATGGGGCTGTGGCGGTTAGCCCTTTGTTCGAGGCTACTTGTGTCAGAGATTGAGCTCCCAGTGTCGAAACAGGGAGACCACCGAGGCTTGGACCGGTTTATCTAGATGAGTGGTGCGTTCTAGAATGGTCTGAACGGCCAGCGCCAACTGGTCCAAATGCTGCTCATGTAAATCCATCCACCAATGGATACTTTATTTATTACTTTCACCTGTACCATCTGAGATTATGGCCCTTTCGTACTGTTACGGTTTTTAATGACACTCAGACTCAGTAGATGAAATAAAACACAGTTTTATTGAACAGGTTAGCAAATATAACCCTCACGGGTCCAGCAGTAAAGGTAACACCATACAATGCTGACACAGGACAGGTTATGGCAAAAATACAATGTACACCCACACGGGTCCAGTATATGTACAAATCAGACTTTACAATATATGAAAACAATTAGAGTATCACAGTAAATAATTCACACATAATCAGTAAGGAATATCACAATATATTGTATCAAACCCATCACAGGAACAAAAGTCCAAAAATCCAAAAGTAAGTAGAAACAGGGATGATATCTGCCAGTAGTCCCAATGCCCAATGTGTGTTTCGTGTCCTACTCTACATGCTTCAACAGAGACTGAATAGGAGTCTCTAATGGAGGGTCTGAGGCCATGCTTTATGATATCATAGCTTAAGTAAACCAATCCATTTCTGGAAACTACAGGAATAACCAAAAAGTCAATCGAAGTTCTCACCAGACATCCAGTTTGCTATATGATCTTCTAAGATGTCATAGAAATGTCTTCCCTGATGGAAGCTGTCAATCACTGTCATCAGATGTTATACATACATACCTCTTGTTATAGCCATTAAGAAATTCTGCTCTCTTGGATGAAATGAAGTTAAACTGAAATAGCTTCTCCATCAGAATCACAGTTTATAAGCTCTACGAGAGAACCTCAGTCTCTCTAAAGATGCCCTCCAAACTTGCAAGAGGACGCATAAAAAACTAAAATATTGAGATATTAATAAATCCATTAAATTTAAGTTTCTCATTTAAACCACAGGGAGATTCTGTATTCAATTTAAAAATCCATTTACTCTCTTTTTTAAAGGGACAGTAATGTTTCACAATAAAAGCAGCTTCAAATAATCTTCATAGTATTTGGGCCATGGAGAGTGTTATTTCAATAACTATCCCTTTAAGTAGTTCTTGTGTAAGATTCCTTCCACGGATTCCTAACTTATATGAATCGATAACAAATGCCATTAAATCTTTTGGATTCTTATCATGATAGCTCTAAAATATGTCTAGCAACACTGGTACATTAACTGCATTTTTATCTAAATTTATAATGTTATTAACATGCTCCAATATTCAACATCTTAACTGTCTAGTAGTCATATCCACAGTTTAAAACAATAGACTACTCCCACGCTTTTACAATTAAATAACCCTTAATCTTAAACTCTTTTGTATCAGTACAATCTTTTGAAGTCTTAGTATATACTTATAGGCTTTGCAAGACATATAGGCAAAATATCCAACAATAGCACAAGATTGAGTCGGCTTCAGTTTGGGACTCATAAAGCAGCTATGTGTCAATTGGTCTCATAAATGTGCACTTCTTGCTTTCGTACACACCCTTTCATATAAACATTTTTTTAATACAAGCTCTCTGCATAGAATGTACCAATGTTGATCCAAAATTTTCCTGATTTTCTCCTATTCACAAGTATATGTAGTAATAAAGCGTGGTACTAACAAGGATTCCCTTTCCATATTCTGAACCCTCCAACAGGCTTGTAATGTGATTAATTGCTCAGTCGGTATACCTATAATCAGATTTATAGGATGTGAACTTGTAGCTGTAGGTTTTCTATAGAGAACAGTAATAATTCGTATCTCCAAATCTAAAAAAGGGACACCATTTTGTGACATTTCAAAAGTTAATTTAAAGTTTAGATCATTGACATTCAGGTTTCTAATAAATTGTTCACATTCCACTTTAGAGCCTTCCCATACAAATAGAATGCAATTGATATAATGTACCATAAAGGAAAATTACAAGTAAAAGACAACATTGAATCATAAAAGACCACCATGTACTCCCACCACCCCAACTATAAATAAAATATGTGAGAGCTCAGGCAGCCCCCATTTCCGTACCTGATCTGAAAAAAAATTGGTCACCAAAAACAAATAAATTATGCGTAAGTACAAACTCTAAATGTTACAGAACTAAATCATCTAGTTTTTTTCCCATGTGTTGAGAAGAGCTTTAGAAAAAAAACACTGCCTTTAATCCATTTATATGAGGTATACATTATTAATCAATATCATAAGTGACCTAGAGAGAGATTCAAGCCATACAATTTCAACAATACATTGTTGGCGTCCTACACATATGATGGAAGTGTATATACAAAAGAATGCAATAAACCATCAATGAACTTACAAGATGGTTCAATCATAGATCCAACACCTGCCACAGTAAGCCGTCCTAGAGGATTCAAGTAATCCTTATGGATTTTTGGAATTATATAGAAGGTGGCAATCTTGAGGGAGGGAACCCATAATAAATTGAAGTTCTTCTGTGTAATTATACCATTCTCAACTGCATTTTTCAAAAATGTCTCTAAGATTCCTGAAAACTAAACATAGGGTTAAACAAAAGCCTCTTGCAATTTGTCTTACCTGAAATCTGTCTCATAACCTCTTTGATGTATTTATCTTGCTGCCACACCATCAAATTGCCTTCATTATCAAATTCATTGATCTCCACATCATCCCAATTCTTAATTTCCATTAGAGCTTTCCGTTCCCCTTTTGTAAGATTATCTTTCTCTAATTCTGCCAGAACCCTATTTAAGAAATTGTCTTTCACGAATTCAAAAAACGTTTTAATAGGTGAACAACTTTATAAACTGGAACAAAATGAAGTCTTAGGTTTATGAAGTAAATCCTCCATATCATGTAAAATATTCTGATGTTGTGTGGTCCAATTTTCATCAGAAATCCAATTGTTATTTCATTTGAATCATTCTCCCAATTGTGAAACTTATGCAGTAATAATTTTCTGATAAAATATATGTCCTATATTAGTTCAAATGTATCAATGTGTTCCTTTTTGAAAAACCCTCATCTGATACATAGTAATAACTTTTGCTGATAAATTTATGATTTGTGGTCCTTGTGCCACCTTGTTACCTTGTTCCTTCATTGTTGGTTATTGATCTTGCATGGTCTAAGTTGTTTCTTTGATAAGCCCAGATCTGATGATCTCTGGGATTTAGTGCCACATTGTTTAGATTATCTACATGCATGAGCATTTTCTATGGGTACGTCTCCTCCTCTTATTGCTTCTCCTAAAAAATTAGGCACATCAGATTCTAGTTATCAGTGTCACTAATTGAAGGAATCTCAATCTTAATTGTCTCCTTATAGACTCTATTATCAGAATAATCTTGCTGATCTCTATAAAATGTATCTTTCTTTTTCCGTGCCAATTCTTGTTAATTTTTCTCCAAATGTCTCTCCTATGCTTAAAAAAATGTTTATAGCTGTGTTTGTCGCTATATGTTTGTTATTCCAGCTGTCTGCGTGTGATCTCTTGTTGAACCTCTATTATCATCTATTTATCCATATCAATCATGGTTTGCGTTAATCTAAACAATCATTCAATGCTGTCTCCCATTTTTCTTTATATTTCATGCAAACGTTTCCTGCAGGATATTTATATACATGTAATCCTGTTGGGATCATCCTCTTTTGAACATAATTTTCCATACCAGATATGTTCCACCATAATCTACCTTGTTTCTTTAATAAAAATTCAACTTCTTTTCTAGCCATTTCAAACAACTTATTGTATTCCGACACCATTTGGGATTTAGTCTCCTTTTCATTGCCAAAAAGTGTGGCAATTATTTTATGATTCAAACCATCAAAAAAAAATTATCTTACATTTTCATCTGCAATTGTGACAACCGTAAAAACACAAAAAGGGGAGCTAGCCGGTACAAAATAAGAAACTCTTTTATACAAACACAGTAAAGTATTCACTTCCACATGAAAAAATAAAGTGGACTGCTCAACCACAATTGTCAAGCAACCTCACCAAGAAATTAATAATAATCATGAAAGCATATAATAAATTGGGAGGTGGGTGCCTCCCTAACAGAATATAAATGGACAACAAAAAACAATAGGGATAGGGAAAAAGGTAAAAAAAAGCGCATAGAGGCACACATCTATGCTCCAAAAATATTTATTGTCACCGTAGTAGAAAATATCCATAAAAACACATAAAAGACACAAGACATAATAAAATATGAATACTGGCAGATACATATCCTACAAAGTATCCACAGTAATATATGAGCCCCCCCCCCCAAATATTGACCACCAAGATGGGGATCCCTGGAAGATAAGATAAACACGTATTAAACAATCTCTGCAAACAATTAGAGTAACACAGTACATAAATCACACATAATCAGCAAGAAATATCACAATATATTGTATCAAACCCATCAATGGAACAAAAGTCCAAAAATCCAAAAGAAAGTAGAAAAGTGGGTGACATCTGCCACTAGTCCCAACGCCCGACACACGTTTCTCATCTTACTCCAGATGCTTCAACAGGGGCTGAATAGGAGTCTCTAATGAATGGTTTAAGAGTCTCTGCATTATAATGTCATAGTTGAATTAAACTAATACATTTAGGGAAACTATGCAAATAACCAAAGGTCATTGAAAGTTTCCCAACAGACATCATCCATTGTGCTATATGATCTTGCAAGTTACTGTAGAAATGCCTCCATTGATGAGAGCTGTCAATCAATGCCATCCACTTTATATGAAAGTGTAAAATTTATTAAATCATATGGCATCAAAAGCAGACATCAGATCCATATCCCCACCTCCCAAAAAGAGTCCAATAGAGTACCAATATCCCTAACAAAAAATATACACATTACACTAAAGCTAAAAAAAAACACATATATCTAAAAGAACCATGTCTGAAGTACTCAATAAGGGCAAAAGAGGTGTAATGAGTATTGGGTACTTCAGGCATGGTTCTTTTAGATATATGTGTTTTTTTAGCTTCAGTGTAATGTGTATATTTTTTGTTAGGGATATTGGTACTCTATTGGACTCTTTTTGGGAGGTGGGGATATAGATCTGATGTCTGCTTTTGATGCCATATGATTTAATAAATTTGATACTTTCATATAATTATTATTTCTTTGAATTATTATTGGATTTCATTTGAGGTTTCTGTTTTGATTCCAGCTGAGTGCTGATAAAATCCCTTTCTGTATGGTCTTGTTGTTTTGTATAGTGTAGGGTTAGTCTTTTGGAGGGAAACTGTGTTGGGCTCACTCCTGGTTGGCTCTTTTCCTTTGATGTTCCCTTTACTCATGCTATTTAGCGTGGGTTTTAGGAACTTAACACACAGTGAATGTTTGTCCACAAGTCTGTTTCTGTGGCCCAATAACCTTTGTGGTTTTAGTTGTTAGGGAAATTGAATACCAACTTTTTTTTTGTCGGTCGGTAGCCAATTTTGCCGTACCACAAATTTTACCAGCCTCAATTCAACTGAGGCCTTAATCTGTGACAAAAGTTCTCCCTTTGGCCTCAGTTCAATTATTTATAAAAAAAATTGTGCTGCTGTGTGTTGCACACCACTATGGTACTTGAAGGGTTAATCATACATTTTCAACATGGTTTTTTTAAAGCCAAATATTTATAATGAAAATTTTAAATAAAATGTGATGAATACTTCTGAGCAATTACTGCAAATTACTAAATATGTCCTTGTACCTCATGCACATTGGAAGAAAAACAAAGTCATAAAATATTTTTATTATTCTGCCCATGTAGGGTAACGGCTTCAATGCAGTATTTACGCCTCTATGTCTGACACTGACACTGTCTCTTTAGATCCTTTGAGCCGTATGTTCAAAAGAAAAGTGGATGAGCTTTGGAGCAGACTAATTGCAAAAATAGATAGATTTAAATGGAGATTTTAACCCCTTGAATGCTAGAGAGGTCACCAAAGCATTGCAAAGCAATAATCTGGAGACACCTTTATTGTTCATGGTGTTAAAATCCCCTTTTAAATCAATGGGAATTTTTAGTTCTCCCCTACAGTGCAGATGGCTTGCCCCAGAACTAATCGGCTTTTATTTTGGCCCTTAATTAACCCTTTGAGTGCCTGAGGGGTCAACTTTTCGTCTGGCGCTTAATTAACCCTTTGAGTGCCAGAGGGGTCAACTTTTCCTTTGGCCCCTAATTAAGAACTGAAAGTAGCAGAGCAAAGCAAAGAGGTAGTTTGTGTCATAGAGTCTGGTTTAACCCCTTAAGGACCAGCAATCCCGGGGTGTGTGGTCCTTTAAGGACCAGATAGGGAATTTCGGAGTGCCGCCCCACATGACTTATCACGTGTGCCGGCACACCGAACGAAGGACTGAAAGAGATCGCTCCGGTCTTGGAGCGATCAACTTCAGTCCCCGGTATTACTCACCGCGCTCCTGCAGGAGTAAAAGTACGTGACGTACCAGGACCGTCACTGGTCCTTAAGTGCCGGACCAATGTGACGGTCTGGGTATGTCAATGGTCCTTAAGGGGTTAAAAAAGTAACGCCTCATAATAATAACCTCCAATTACCTTACAATGGATAGAAAATTCTAATGACCACTACCAGTTTTTCCTTGTTACTTCGTCCAGGAGATGCCATATTCAGTGTGTGCTGGATATTATGTTCATGGAGGCAAACATGACAGTGGCTGGTAATTGTTTTCATACCGAAGCAGAGTGAATGAACCTGCTTACCCCTTTACGGACCAGAAGGGTGAGTAACACATTAACACAATAAAGTGCGAGAGCACACCCGGCTCCAGGATGAATCATCATCAAATCAGCATACACACAATACGGCTGATTAGTTTTCCAAATTAAAAATACATAGACATGGATCTAATGGTACAGCATCACGAAGTCAGCTAACACCAAACCATCTGATGTGTTTTGAGCATACAGCTCTTAATCATAGACTTGAACAAAACGGAAATATAAAAGTTTAAAAATGATCCCAAACACATGATTGGCTGGAAACTACAATGTTACCTCTTTCTCCTTTGATCGATCAGTGAGCTGTATCAACGCAGGATAAGCCAATTGCAATAAGTGACTATCAGAAAAAACGAGCCCAACAGAGTCCCGTTTGGGGAACTAAAAAGAGGCATACTTTATTACACAAGGTGCAAAAGGGGTATCACATTGCAAAGCAACTCATGACACACCCCACTGGTCCCTAAAGGGTAAGGTTCCTTGTGCAGGGAGCAAACTTTGGGGTTCTGTGGCCCTACTAACAACTATCATGTCCATCATCATGAACATTATATTCAGAACTGACATAAGATGTTATCTCCTGGACAAATGCACAAGGGTTAAATTCATATTGACCATTAGAATTTTTTGGTCATCAGGGGAGGACTGGCAACTTTGGCATGGGTGCAATCAAATTTCCTATTGCTACTATCGCTCTGACACAATGTCCCAGCCCACCATCTTTTGTTAATTTTGTAACTGATACTAATGTTATGAAGTAAGGCAAGTGATACCACAGCGCTTATAATTGAAATGTTGGTATACTGGTGATATCACAGAGCTTACAACTGAAATGGAGCTACAAAAGTGATACCACAGTGCTTACGATTGTAATAGGACTAGACTAGTGATTACACAGAGCTTACAGTTGAAGCAAATCTACAATAGTGCTACACAGAGCTTACAAATGAAATGGAGCTACATTACTAGTATAAACACTGGGCACACTGGTCCAGACTAGTGTTGAGCGAGCATGCTCGGCCGATGCTCGGATCGGCTCGAGCATCGCTCTGCTCGGCACATGGCGGTACTCGTACGAGTACCGCATGTGCTCGCCCGCCATGTTCGGGTCTCCTCCCCGCACGTTTTGCGGCTGCTGCGCAGCCAATAAACGTGCAGGGAGGCTCTGACATCGGTGTAATGCCAGCAGCCATGTTGGCTGCTGGCATTACACTGATTGGCTGGCCAGAACCCGTGGTCAGGTGCTGTATAGCACCTGACCATCGAGTTCGGCTCAGTCTTAGCCAGGGAGAGCTGAGGATAGGAAGGGAAAGGCAGTGTAGGGAGGAAAAAAACCAAAATTGTTAAAAAAAAGAACCAAAAGTCCTTTTTAGGACTACTGTGTGTGGGGGCAGCAGGTTATTTTGTGTGGGGGGAAAAAAAAAAAAAAAAAAAAAAAATATTCTGTTTAGTGTGAAAAGTTGCAGATTAGAGCACATTCTGTTTAGTGTGCACAGTTGCAGATTAGAGCACATTCTGTTTAGTGTGCAAAGTTGCAGATTAGAGCACATTCTGTTTAGTGTGCAAAGTTGCAGATTAGAGCACATTCTGTTTAGTGTGCAAAGTTGCAGATTAGAGCACATTCTGTTAAGTCTTCAAACTAAAATATCAAAGTCACATATTCCATTCAGTGTGCGTCGCCGCAGTTTAGCAGCACATTCTGTGTACTGTGCAGAGTTGCAGAATAGGAAGAAATACTGTTAAGTCTTCAAACTAAAATATCAAAGTCACATATTCCATTCAGTGTGCTTCGCCGCAGTTTAGCAGCACATTCTGTGTAGTGTGCAGAGTTGCAGAATAGTAAGAAATACTGTTAAGTTTTCAAACTCAAATATTAAAGTCACATATTCCATTCAGTGTGTGTCACCGCCGTTTAGCAGCCTATTCTGTGTACTCTGCACAGTTGCAGAATAGTAAGAAATACTGTTAAGTTTTCAAACTCAAATATTAAAGTCACTTATTCCATTCAGTGTGTGTCACCGCAGTTTAGCAGCCTATTCTGTGTACTCTGCACAGTTGCAGAATAGTAAGAAATACTGTTAAGTTTTCAAACTCAAATATTAAAGTCACTTATTCCATTCAGTGTGTGTCACCGCAGTTTAGCAGCCTATTCTGTGTACTCTGCACAGTTGCAGAATAGGAAGAAATACTGTTAAGTTTTCAAACTCAAATATTAAAGTCACATATTCCATTCAGTGTGTGTCACCGCCGTTTAGCAGCCTATTCTGTGTACTCTGCACAGTTGCAGAATAGTAAGAAATACTGTTAATTTTTCAAACTCAAATATTAAAGTCACTTATTCCATTCAGTGTGTGTCACCGCCGTTTAGCAGCCTATTCTGTGTACTCTGCACAGTTGCAGAATAGTAAGAAATACTGTTAAGTTTTCAAACTAAAATATTAAAGTCACTTATTCCATTCAGTGTGTGTCACCGCAGTTTAGCAGCCTATTCTGTGTACTCTGCACAGTTGCAGAATAGTAAGAAATACTGTTAAGTTTTCAAACTAAAATATTAAAGTCACTTATTCCATTCAGTGTGTGTCACCGCAGTTTAGCAGCCTATTCTGTGTACTCTGCACAGTTGCAGAATAGTAAGAAATACTGTTAATTTTTCAAACTCAAATATTAAAGTCACTTATTCCATTCAGTGTGTGTCACCGCCGTTTAGCAGCCTATTCTGTGTACTCTGCACAGTTGCAGAATAGTAAGAAATACTGTTAAGTTTTCAAACTAAAATATTAAAGTCACTTATTCCATTCAGTGTGTGTCACCGCAGTTTAGCAGCCTATTCTGTGTACTCTGCAGAGTTGCAGAATAGTAAGAAATACTGTTAATTTTTCAAACTCAAATATTAAAGTCACTTATTCCATTCAGTGTGTGTCACCGCCATTTAGCAGCCTATTCTGTGTACTCTGCACAGTTGCAGAATAGTAAGAAATACTGTTAAGTTTTCAAACTAAAATATTAAAGTCACTTATTCCATTCAGTGTGTGTCACCGCCGTTTAGCAGCCTATTCTGTGTACTCTGCACAGTTGCAGAATAGTAAGAAATACTGTTAAGTTTTCAAACTAAAATATTAAAGTCACTTATTCCATTCAGTGTGTGTCACCGCAGTTTAGCAGCCTATTCTGTGTACTCTGCAGAGTTGCAGAATAGTAAGAAATACTGTTAATTTTTCAAACTCAAATATTAAAGTCACTTATTCCATTCAGTGTGTGTCACCGCCGTTTAGCAGCCTATTCTGTGTACTCTGCACAGTTGCAGAATAGTAAGAACTACTGTTAAGTTTTCAAACTAAAATATTAAAGTCACTTATTCCATTCAGTGTGTGTCACCGCAGTTTAGCAGCCTATTCTGTGTACTCTGCAGAGTTGCAGAATAGTAAGAAATACTGTTAATTTTTCAAACTCAAATATTAAAGTCACTTATTCCATTCAGTGTGTGTCACCGCCGTTTAGCAGCCTTTTCTGTGTACTCTGCACAGTTGCAGAATAGTAAGAAATACTGTTAAGTTTTCAAACTAAAATATTAAAGTCACTTATTCCATTCAGTGTGTGTCACCGCAGTTTAGCAGCCTATTCTGTGTACTCTGCAGAGTTGCAGAATAGTAAGAAATACTGTTAAGTTTTCAAACTAAAATATTAAAGTCACTTATTCCATTCAGTGTGTGTCACCGCAGTTTAGCAGCCTATTCTGTGTACTCTGCACAGTTGCAGAATAGTAAGAAATACTGTTAAGTTTTCAAACTCATATATATTAAAGTCATATATATCGTGTAAGATGAAGAAGGCGGGTAAAAAGGGACGGGGAAGTGGACGTGATCCTGATAGTTCAGGGCGCGGGTCAGGACGCGGAGAAACTGTGCCTGGTGCCAGAGCACAAGAAAGAAAGACATCCACCATACCTAGCTTCATGTGTAATTTTACAGGGCGTCGCAGGACATCACTCTCGAGGTCCAACCACTGCGAACAGGTGGTCGGTTGGATGACAGCTGATACTGCTTCCAGTCGGTTAAGCACCACCCTGTCTTCCACCAAGTCCACTCTCAGTAGCCAAGAGTCTGGTCAACATAATCCTCACTCTGATCATCCTTCCTCCCACCATACACGGTCTGGTCAAAGAAGTGATCCCACACTGGGATATAGTGAGGAGCTCGTCTCATCACCAATCCTTCATTTGACCCTCTCTCCAAGCACGCTTGCAGAGGAACATGACATCTTGTGCCCTGATTCACAACCTCTACAGGCTACCCAATCACAAGAAGATGACAGATGTGAACGGCATTTAAGGTCAAAGGAAGTAGTGGATGATGATGATGATGATGAGACACAGTTGCCATTAAATCAACCACTATTTCCGTCTCAAGACCTTGTTGAGGAGAATGTTATACAGTTGTCAATGACTGAGTATGTGGTGGGATCAAGACTTGAGGAGGATGATGAGAGTGAGGAAGTGGAGGAGGACTTGGTGGACGATGAGGTGACTGACCCCACCTGGGAAGGTGTAGAGCCGAGCGATGACAGCAGTCCTGAGGGTGAGCCATCTGCAGCACCGCAACAGGCTGGAAGAGGCAGTGGTGTGGCTACAGAAAGAAGGCGGACCGCACCAAACCGGCCCGCAAATGTTCCACGGAGCACCCCCTTGCGTAAATCTACCTTGCCAAAGGGTAGGTGTTCCGCGGTATGGCGTTTTTTTAAGGAAAGTGCGGACGACAAAAGAATTGTAGTTTGCAACCTGTGCCACACCAGAATGAGCCGAGGCATGAACACTAGAAACCTCACCACCACCAGCATGATCCGACACATGGCATCCAAGCACCGTAGTAAGTGGGAGGAACGCCTGGATCGCCCATCTGTGTCTGCAGGCCACACCACTGCCTCCTCTTCCCCTGTTTTCGGTGCCGGCCAATCGCCTGTCGAAGGCGCAGGCCCGCATACCTCCCGCCCTGCACCTGTACCATCTGAAGCACCATCAGCGACCACATCCACTTCCCTGTCCCAGCGCAGCGTCCAAATGTCGTTACCCCAGGCATTTGAGCGCAAGAGAAAGTACCCAGCCACCCACCCACAGGCCATAGCACTAACCTCACACCTTTCCAAATTACTGGCCATCGAAATGCTGCCATTTAGGCTTGTGGACACTGAGTCCTTCCGCAGCCTGATGGCAGCAGCTGTCCCTCGGTACGCGGTCCCCAGCCGCCACTACTTTTCCCGGTGTGCCATCCCCGCATTACACCACCATGTGTCCCGTAACATCACCCGTGCCCTGACCAACGCAGTTACTGGGAAGGTCCACTTAACGACTGACACATGGACAAGTGCTTGTGGCCAGGGACGCTACATTTCCCTGACGGCACACTGGGTGAATGTCGTGGAGGCTGGGAGCGACTCGGACCCTGGGATGGCACGGGTGCTACACACGCCGAGGATTGCGGGCCCTACCTCCATCAGGGTTTCCGCCAGCACCTACGTTATTGGCTCCTCCTCCTCCGTTTCCACCTCCGAATTCTCTGCACGCAGCGCCACTCCCCCATCAGCCGGTAGCTGGAAGCAGTGTAGCACTGCAGTGGGGAAGCGTCAACAGGCCGTGCTGAAGCTGATCTGCCTTGGGGACAAACAGCACACGGCCTCAGAGCTGTTGCAGGGGATTAGTCACCAGACCGAGCAGTGGCTCTCGCCACTCAACCTGCAACCAGGCATGGTTGTGTGTGATAATGGGCGTAACTTGGTGGCGGCTTTGGAGCTCGGCAAGCTCACACACGTACCATGCCTAGCGCATGTATTTAATTTAGTGGTTCAGCGATTTCTAAAAACCTACCCCAATGTGCATGATCTCTTGACCAAGGTGCGCCGCGTGTGTGCACATTTCCGTAAGTCATCTACAGCTTCGGCCGGCCTGTTGAAGCTGCAGCAGCGCTTACAATTGCCAGCTCACCGGCTGCTGTGTGACGTGAGCACGCGCTGGAACTCCACCTTCCACATGTTGGCCCGGCTTTGTGAGCAGCAGAGGGCAGTAGTGGAGTACCAGCTGTTACACGGTCGTCGCCTCTCCGTTCAACTTCCTGTAATCAGAAGTGAGGAGTGGGAATGGATGTCAGACCTCTGCGAGGTTTTACGCAATTTTGAGGAATCGACACAGATGGTGAGCGGCGATAACGCTATTATCAGTGTAACCATCCCACTTCTGTGTCTACTGAAACGCTCGCTGCTCACAATTAAAACCGACGCTTTGCATGTGGAAGAGGTGGAAATGGGGGAGGAAGAGCTTACACAAGGTGATAGCCAGAGCACCCTCACTTCGTCTTCTCAGCGACAATTGGAGGAGGCGGAGGAGGAGGAGGAGGAGGAAGACACGGTTGCCTCCGCTACAGAGGGTAGCCATGGAACTTTAGTTCCATCTCTTCAGCGTGGGTGGGCAGAAGAGGAGGAAGAGGATGAGGATATTGAGAGTCATCCTCCTGGTGAGGACAGCGAAATCTTGACTGTTGGTACTCTGGCACACATGGCTGACTTTATGTTAGGCTGCCTTTCCCGTGACCCACGCGTTATACGCATTTTAAACAACACGGATTACTAGGTGTTCACCCTTCTGGACCCCCGCTACAAAGAGAATTTCTCATCTCTCATTCCTCCGGTGGAGAGGACAAGCAAAATGGTGCAATACCAGAAGGTTCTTGTAGAAAAATTGCTCCAAAATTTTCCATCTGACAACGCTGGCGGCAGAGTACGTGCTACCTTGGCCAACAGAGAAGGGGAGAAAAGGGGAGCACACAGCAGTTCCGAGAAAGGCAGGGCAACACTCTCCAAGGCGTGGGACACCTTCATGACACCCCGCCAGCACCCTCACCCTGATGCGCAGCCTAGTGTCACAAGGAGGGAAAAGTTTTGGAAGATGGTGAAGGAGTACGTAGCAGACCGTGTCAGCGTCCTCAATGATCCCTCTGTGCCTTACAACTACTGGGTGTCCAAGCTGGACACGTGGTATGAACTGGCACTCTACGCCTTGGAGGTGCTGGCCTGCCCTGCCGCCAGCGTTCTGTCTGAGCGGGTATTTAGTGCTGCTGGTGGCATCATAACAGATAAGCGTATCCGCCTTTCCACCGACAATGCTGATAGGTTGACACTTATAAAAATGAACAAGGCCTGGATTTCCCCTGACTTCTCCACTCCACTGGAGGAAAGCCGCGGGGGAACATAAACTCACTTTATATATGTTATTTACAATGATGTGAATACTCTGTATTCCCATTCACCCCTTCCACCCAAAAAACGGGTATATGGTTGACTCTTAATCTTCTCATCCTCCTCCTCCTCTTCCATATGCCCTGTGCTATAATTTTTATATAGGGCCAGCTCACCAGCGGGCCCTGTGATATAATTTTTATATAGCGCCAGCTCACCAGCGGGCCCTGTTTGACAATTTTTATATAGGTCAGCTCACCAGCGGGCCTTCTCATATAATGTTTTATTGGGTCAGCTCTCTAGCGGGCCCTCTCATATAATGTTTTATAGCGTCAGCTCACTAGCGGGCCTTCGCATATAATGTTTAGGATGGTCAGCTCTGCAGCAGACCCTCACCCATAATGTTTTAGATGGTCAGCTCAGCGCACGTTTCCCTCTTAATCATGGCCTCAGTTCTGAAAATCAAGGAAATTTTTGGGAGAATTTGCCTCTGCGCACGTTTCCCTCTTAATCATGGCCTCAGTTCTGAAAATCAAGGAAATTTTTGGGAGAATTTGCCTCTGCGCACGTTTCCCTCTTAATCATGGCCTCAGTTCTGAAAATCAAGGAAACTTTTGGGAGAATTTGCCTCTGCGCACGTTTCCCTCTTAATCATGGCCTCACTTCCGAAAATCAAGGAAATTTTTGGGATAATTTGCAGATGATATACAAGTAAATATACAGCAAATATTGTTTGGTAACAATTTTTCGCCTAAAGTCGTTTTTATTTTCCTTTTTTTGTGTTTTATGGTCAGTCTGTAAAAATGGCGTACTACGGGCGAAAGATCGTTCCCAGCAGCGATGTTGGAGTCCAAGATGCATCCAGACATCCTCCCTATGCTGTCCCTGAACCATTTCTGTGGTGTTTCCATCCTTTTCTTCCCTTTTCCTATGGACCAGGCACCCTCCCCTCATCAGAGCAGGGGGTGCCTGGTGTAATGCTCGAGTCCTCCCATTGACTTCAATGGGGCTCGGGTGCTCGGCCGAGCACTCGAGCCTCAGGGGGTGCTCGGTCAGAGCACCCGAACACCCGAGCATTGGGGTGCTCGCTCATCACTAGTCCAGACCTATGAGAGGCCCAGTCAGCAGTTG
Source organism: Rhinophrynus dorsalis (assembly GCA_037306005.1). Taxonomy (NCBI): domain Eukaryota; kingdom Metazoa; phylum Chordata; class Amphibia; order Anura; family Rhinophrynidae; genus Rhinophrynus; species Rhinophrynus dorsalis. The sequence goes on from CM074718.1 coordinate 649,793,040, forward strand.
TTCCCCTGCACCCCCAGGTAAGCCCTCCCCTGGTCACAGTAAGTTAAGTGGTGGTTAGTATTAGAAGGTGCTAGTTATCCTTTAATAAAAAGATTTGCAACATTTCTAGGGCAAACCAAATACTCAAAAGGAAAAAATGCAAAGTTACATTGAGTTAAATGGGTTTTAACTCCATGAATGCCAAAGAGGAATCCAACTCATTACTTTGAGACCTGGCCAGCATTCAAGAGTGTCCCATTTAAATCAATGGGTATTTTTTCTGATATTGCGTACCTCTCTGACACTCTAAGGCTTAATTGAAATGTAATAGAATTTTTTAGAACGCAATTTTGAGCCTAAAATATTTGCACAGGCTCAAAGAGGAACTTTACCCTACTGATAAGTGACTCAGCTTTGTGTAATAGATGAACTTGCCTAGGTAACTGTCCTTCATAAAACAGTCAGGTCTATCTATCGATCTGACTGTCTTACGATCTACCTATCTATCTGTCTGTATGTCTATCTATCTATCTATCTATCTATCTATCTATCTATCTATCTATCTGTATGTCTATCTATCTATCTATCTATCTATCTATCTATCTATCTATCTATGTGTCATACGATCTATCTATCTATCTATCTATCTATCTATCTATCTATCTGTCTGTCTGTCTGTCATACGATCTATCTATCTGTCTCTGTCTGTCTGTCTGTCTGTCTATCTATCTATCTATCTATCTATCTATCTATCTATCTATCTGTCATACGATCTATCTATCTATCTATCTATCTATCTATCTATCTATCTATCTGTCTGTCTGTCTGTCATACGATCTATCTATCTGTCTCTGTCTGTCTGTCTGTCTGTCTGTCTGTCTGTCTGTCTATCTATCTATCTATCTATCTATCTGTCTGTCATACGATCTATCTATCTGTCTGTCATACAATCTGTCTATCTATCTATCTATCTATCTATCTATCTATCTATCTATCTATCTATCTATCTGTCTATCTAGCTATCATTTGCATTATAGCTGCAATTTCCTGAAACAATCAGTAGTGAAGTACAGAATTCAAATAGAAATAAAACAAATATGTATAAACATACAATTACTTCTGTATGGACACTTAGCAAACCCGCAGTGATGCGGAAGGCTAGTTTGCTGAAAAAATACTACTGGGTATTGACACGTGAGTGAGTGGACGCAAAGCATGAAATCTCTTTGTCATAATGGAACAGGATGCTTGGGAGCAACACTTTGGCAGACAAAAACTTTCAAGACTGCCCCTGAAGAGATGCTTGAGAGTGAAGATGGGTTGTATAGCTTGTGAGTGGTCAACTGCAAGTGTGACCTTGCTGCTACTACAAGCCGTAGGAAATGCAAGGTTGGATTGCCAGGACCAGCTGAACCACACCATGACCTAGATGCTTGCACTTGCTTGTTGATGGAAGCAGCAAGAGGCACATGCAGGTAAGAAACACAAACAAACCAAGCTCATAGGATCCAAATCAGCATGCAAAATCAGATCAGGAATGTAGCTAAGATCATTGCAAAGCAGTACACAATAGTGGTTAGATTCAAGCCAAGGTTGAACACAGACAACAGGAATCAAACCTTTGGAATGCTACCAGAGCTGGTGTAAGTGAAGTGTGTCCAGGTAAACAGGTAGAGCTTCAAATAATAGCAGAACAGGATTTACTGGACCAGATTCTTACCCTGAAGCAAAACTGCATCATAAAAAATATATAAAAATCCCCATATCCCCCTTTGATCTAAATAGGGCTTTTAACCCCTTGAATGCTAAAGAAGGCTTCAGTGTTTAGTGTGAACCAATCTGGGAGTGTAAACACTGCACAGAATTGCACCCACACTTTCATTGCCGGTGGTGTGAATTTTCTTTCTTTTAACTGTTTCAATATGTGTCGAAAAGCCATGTTATTCTGAATAGTGTTTGAGAGCTTCAGCTGCACTGTCTTCCCTCATTGCTTCTAATCTGCGGAATGTTCTGTCTCCCAGTCTGCGCCAGTGCAATTCTCTTGTGGTCTTCAAGTCTTGTTTAAAACTATACCATCTCAACAAAGCTTCAACGAGTTGCAAGGAACTGACATGGGACAGTCAAGGCTTCTATAATTTACTTATTTATGTATCCTGACCAGAATGCAAGCACTGTATTCCTCACTTACCCCTTTTAGTACCAGAGGGGTATCCAACGTATTGCAAAAGCAATGCGTTGGATAGTCCTCTGGTACTCAAACAGTTAAAGTGGAGCTATCACCTTGACTTTTTAAAAAAAAAAAATGCTATTTGTTATCTTAACCAAATTCCAGAAGTATAGTTTAGAAAATATTCAAATTGTTATTTCTGGGAAAAGTGAAAGTAAAAATATCCTGGTACTGCAGAGAGCTTGATTAGTATATGGAATGCCACTGAAACAAGTTCATTAGCATATTAGACATCACCGAAAAGCTTACTTAGCGTATGAAATGTCACTGGTACATCACAGATACAGCAATTAGCATACATTAGCACATGGTAACAAGTATGAATACCTCCTTAAAGGGATAGTAAAGTCTGTTTTCATGAAAATCTAACATTGTAGCTATTACAATAATAAAATAACCAATATACATCCCATCTCTCAAACTTTTATGGTTTGAGAGATATTTGAAGATAAAGTTCTTCCCTCCCTCCCCTTTCACTGACATGATTCTGGGCGCTCAACCAGATGGAGACTCTTCAGCAGCTGGTTTGCAGGCACACTTTGTAGACCGTTCAAATGAAGTATTTGTTTTTATATCACGCTATTTCGGCTCTGCTGAAGAGTCTCTGTCTGGTCACACGACCAGAATCTCCTGCTGACATCTTTACCGCTCATGTCAGTTAAAGGGGAAGGAGGGAGGGAAGAACTTTATCTTCATATATCTCTCAAACCATAAATGTTTGAGAGACGGGACTTATAATTATTGTTTTATTATTGAAAGAGCTACAATATTAGATTTTCATAAAAACAGACTTTTTTTTCGCCCAGTGTACTATAAGAAAATTCTTCAGTGTATGGGCTCTGACTAAATTCATTCATAGCACTGTGTGTGGCCAAGCACTGAGACTGATATGATAAAGTGCCAACCTGTGCCAGTAACATATAAATGTTAATGTCTCTAAAACTATTTCTTATAAAAACAAATGGCGGACACAATAGGCAGCTTTTAATTGTCTTAACATTAGGCCACAGAAAAGGTCTTGTGGCCAAACATCCGTTTTGTGTGTTAAGTTCCCAAAAGGCCACAAAGTAGCAGCAATAATTGGAACTTCAAAGTTAATTATCAGTGCCTAACATACTGTGAAGCACCAGTCTTTAACTTATCTGTGTTAAACGTACCTGTCATTCACTGTCCTTCTATCTTCATTCTGTATTCTACTTTCTTGTCTTGTCTTCTCTTCTGTCTTGTATCTTCTTTCTTCTTGTCTTTTAGCTGTAAAAGAAAAATAAATATGAGTACAATTTTTCATTAAATAAGCAGCACACTTATACATAGTTAATCCCTTGAGTGCCAGTGGGTGTATGCATTGCGCACCTCTCTGGGGCTCAAAGGGTTAAACATGTATTAGTGTGCTGATAAACGTAGTATAACATGCCTACAGTGATTAAAATGTTTCTAACTGTATCAAAAATAAGTATTCTGACATTTATAAAAAAAAAATACTTAGTTTTAATATCTCCGCAGCTGTGTGAGGAGGCAGAGGTGGCGGCAGAGACAGTGATGTATGGCACAGGCCCCCCCCCCGTCCTTCCCACACGGGCCAATGCCCGTTCCACATTGAAGGAATTTGAACAGAGACTGCCTTTATATATGGCCAATCTTTGTTCCAGTTCCCTCACAACCATTGGCTGGGATATGCGTAAGCGGCGGTGCTTCAAACTGATTGGCTGGGAACTGTGTAAGCCCATCCCTGCCAATGGCTATAAGGGAATTTGAACAGAGACTGGTCATATATAACGGGAGTCTCTGTTCAAATTACCTCAGTGTGGAACTACAGCTGCACACAGCGGTAGAGGTATTAAAGCTAAGTATATTTTTTAACAAATGTCGGAATACTTATCTTGATTCATTTGGAAACACTTTAATCACTGGAGGCATGTTATACGATGTTTATCCGCACTTTAATACATGTTTAACCCTTTGAGCCCAGAGAGGTGCGTAACATGTACTTCTCTAGCACTCAAGGGGTTAAATTATATATAAGTGTGCGGCTTATTTGATGAAAACTTATACTCATGTTTATTTTTCTTTTACAGCTAAAAGACAAGAAGAAAGACGATACAAGACAGAAGAGAAGACAGAAGAGAAGAAAGAAGATGAACGGTAGATGACCAGAATACTGAGGACTCTGCTGGACATCAGGATTAATGGTAAGTGTTACTTTTATGTGATGTAGGTTTGTACCTTAGTTGGGTTAACCCTGTGAGTGCCTACATTGTAATTATTCCCCACTGGGCCCTAAGCTCCATATCAATACATCCAAAGTACCTAAAAGTGTTCAAAGTTAGAAGAATTAACCCTATGAGTACCAGTGGGGTATAATAATGGATATTATAGTATATTTTAATGGATAATAATATCCACTTGGGACTATTTTTTTTTTTTTTGCCTTTCAATAGCTGTGTTGGCTGACTAAAGATCCGATAAGAAACTTTAGTTTAAAAAAATAAACAAAAAACTGTCTTAAATTGCATGCACTAAAGTGAGTCCCTTATCGGATCTTTAGGGTTAGAGCAGTCTTTTAAATGGCAACTTCTGGCGTTTCTTTTATTTTCAATGGGCCAAAATGCCTGTAAGTTTAGCAGATGGCAAGGTTTTTTTGCCGGTATTTTTTCATAGCACTAGTCATTAAATCACTTACCATGCTTGAAAAAATGCTGTCCCCTTTTTTTTTTTTTTTTTTTTTGTTGGTTGCCTTTAATTCGAGCCCTCAGTCTCTCTTATCTGATAAAGTCAAAAGAGTGCAAGGTTAATTTCTAAGTAACCCAAACCATTAACCCTTTAAGTGCCAGAAAGGCAGGGATGGATATACATCTCAGGAGCCTGTAGGCACAGAAATCTGAAGCGCCTACCCCAACATTAGCCATCTCCACTGGACACCTTCACAATGCTCCTAATCTCCACATTGCCCCCATCATCTCCATATTGCCATATTGCCCTCACATTGCCCCCCTCAGATCCATATTGCCCCCATCAGCTCCAACTTGCCCCCATCAGCTCCATATTGCCATCGCATTGCCCCATCATCTCCACATTGCCCCCATCATCTCCATATTGCCATATTGCCCTCACATTGCCCCCCTCAGATCCATATTGCCCCCATCAGCTCCAACTTGCCCCCATCAGCTCCATATTGCCATCACATTGCCCCATCATCTCCACATTGCCCCCATCATCTCCATATTGCCCTCACATTGCCCCCATCAGCTCCATATTGCTCCCATCAGCTCCAACCTGTCCCCATCATCTCCATATTGCCCTCACATTGCCCCAATCATCTCCACATTGCCCCCATCATCTCCATATTACCCTCACATTACCCCCATCATCTCCACATTGCACCATCATCTCCATATTGCCCTCACTTTGCCCCCCATCAGCTCCATTTTACTGTCACATTACCCCCCCCCGTGTCTGTTTCTTACCTCCCTGGTGTTCCAGCGGCATGGCAGGAGAGGTCTGTGCCTCCTTCTGCACAGACCTTTAGATGATGGTGCTCCCGTGCGGTCTTCTCTTCAGTAATGCATTACTAAAGAGCAGACAAGGGAGCTCAGAAGCTACAGGTCTGTTCAGAAGGAGGCACAGACCTGACCGGGAGGGGGCAGGGGTTAGTGTGCACGGTGAGGTTAATTTAAATTTAAAAAAAAACGGGTCCCAATGACAGGCTCCCCTCTGATGCCTACTCTGCCTTATGATAAATCCAGCCCTGCAGAAGGGTTTCCAGTGCATTGAGAAGCACTGTCACTCTAAGGGTTAATTAATTTGCCTTGAATATCAGTACTATTTTGCAAGATTTCCTTATGTAAAGCTAAAGTGAATGTTGCAATATTTCTCTACTAATGAGACCATAGTTTCTTGTTTGCAAAACCTAATGGACCACACCCTACAGAAACTTTCGAAACATGAATGTGTCACAATAGGTAAAAGAAGTGTATTTAAGCCCCTCCTCGCTAAATACTATATAGGGCGAGCACTGGAATGTGCAGATTATATACAGCCTGTGTGCATTATAAAAAATGGTCCATATTATTTCAGATAAACAGCCCCACCAACTTTCCCTTTGAACACTTCAACAACACAATTGATGTTTTGAGGAAAGGGTATGATCCATCAATTAAATACAGACACTTCTATTTTGGGGATAACAAACCACATCTTTATTCCATTATTTACTCACATTATTATTGTATTTATTCAAACGCCATAATAAATATTAATCAATGATCATTCATTAACTGACAGTCCTTGCCACTTTGCCTTTCTTGAAAATCAAGCATGACCAAATTGTCTGGGCTCATGCTAAATCCCCACATTTTTCAGCATTCCATCTGATCCCAATGTTCATCAGCTCTTCCAGCTGATTCCACCATTATTCAGCACTTCCAGCTGATTCCACAATTATTCAGCACTTACAGCTTACTCCACCATTACTCAGTAATTAGGAATTACCCCATTGGCCATCCACTTTAGCTTCAATGGGTAATGTCACTACCCGCGACCTAAGTCCAGGGCAAAACTCCTAAAGGACTTCCGCCTGAGGATAAATCCCTTAAATTTACCACATCAGTTATCGATCGTGGAAAACCATGCAAGGACTTTCCACCAGTTGGGCCCAAAGCCACCAAGCCCAACTGTCACTGTCGTGACCAGCCGGGCTCCACCCTGCCAAAGCTATGGTCTGTAACCCCACTAATATGCACCACACTCCAAACAAAGCACACATCCCAAAAAAGGGGGGTACCTCCCATTAATCAACTGGCCCACAAAACCCACACGTCGAATACCACCAGACAAACCACAACACAAGAAAAACAACAGCCAACAGACCATCCTAGCAAAAGCACCTGACACAGATATTAGACTGGCTCAGAGAAAAACAAGCTACCAGTTTAACCCCAATTAGTCCAGAACCAATTGCACCATGAAAGCACTCCCTCGTTCTGAATTCAGGGATGGGATTGAGACCCAGGACCTCCCCACCCAAGGGACACACTTGGTCAGAATGGGGAACCAAAACCCCCCCCCCCGCTCAACAGGCTGACAGATACAGCAAATCAACAAGAAACAAGCAACAGAATAGCCATTCAGGAAATCCAAACCATGAAAGATACACCCAGAACCTCGCATACCGAAAACTACATATGCATACCCCAAAAACATACTGTAACGGATCCTACCCGTTACTTGAGCCCTTGTCTGGGCTAGAGACTGGGTACCCAAACCATACTACAAACTAGGGACATTTTGCCCTATTGGGACCCTATTCTGAGACTTATTGTATGACTCTTCAAACCAGAGTCATACACTAAAATAGACACTGGGTGAATGGGCAGCTTGATACATAGAGCTGCCCTGGGTTACATTCATGTACAAGTGTATTAAGTTTGGTTTTATGTATTGTCAAATATTGTATGTGTTTAATTGTACTTGTCCAATTCGAAGGTTTGTGCAATCACCAACTACCAGGTATGCAAATATCTTCCATAGCCTAACATGGGAAATGGTAGGCAGATCAGTGATTGGTCAAGGTTGGAGCAGGACATTCAAAATAGTCACACAAAGGCTCCAACCTTAGGCCCTTGTCCCTAGGATGTGTATTGTAGCCACTCCAGCCATTTAACTATGTGTACTGTAGCTAGACCCCCTGCTGTGTTAATTAAGCCATTGTATCTTGTGTATGTATTAATCAAATCCTTTTGTATCTGAAATGTAATCATGTCTGAGTTATTGTATCTGTTAAGATGATCTGTTGCTGGCCTTTATCTGATGTATTATGATTGGATCACACCCTATTGTATCTGGTTTCCCCCATAAAGTTCAATGTAAGGTCTGTGTATAAATATATGTGGTTTGTGTCAATAAAGTGAGTTATGTTTTGGAGTGAACCAGAGTCCTGGAGTCTTGTGTGTTCCTATGATATTAAAGTGGCCACTCTGCCGCCCATCTGAGCCCAGGTTCCTGCATCGTTTGTCCGTCTGCTGCCAGTAGCCTGCTACCCATCTTCGGATCCTGTCAGGTGGCAACGTGCACTCTGCCTTGTCTCTTCCAAGTTCCAGTAGAACCTTCGATTCGAGCACTTGAGTGCTCGAACGGCTTAGAAACCGCTACCCTTAGTTCCTGAGACATTTTTCCTGTTCCTCATAGCCCGGGAGTAGAGGCTTCACTCTCTATTGCCTGGTGTTCCGGTCCTGCGAAGGTCGATGGTTCGAGAGCCCGTCGACACCTCCATGATCCGCACTCTTCGAGGTAGAGTCGACTATTCCGGGGTTCAATGCCACTTTGAGTTGACCACCGGACCGGTTATCTACTGAACCGGGGCATCCAACATCGCCAGTCCAGGGTCGAGAAGAAGAGACCCGGGAACGATGGCGGAAGGCGCGCGGTCCCTTCCTAGCTTCCATTACACATACGTAGAAAGGTACATATGACACTGATATACAAATAGAAATACAAACATACGTAGAGAGACATACAGCCACCAACGACCACCTAATGATAGACACTCCAACAGCACCCACTGACCCCAAAGCCACCGATAACTCAAACCAGAGCCAGAAATATACCGATACACTGGCCCCAACCAGCCTCCCATGAGCCGAATCCTCGCACAGTCAACCAACCTGCGAGGAAACCCACAGGTATACTTTCAACCACCAGGCCTCATACCAGTGCCCGAACAAGCCCAGGACAAGTGAAACATGCCTTCCATGCAAATCCCCCACAAACACACACGGGCCATGCACTGGCCACAAAAATCAACCACCAACGATATCCACCATCACACTCGCCATCCTAAACACACAAATAACCCCAAACTCCCGCAGGCATCCAGACCTATAACACATTAACACCTCCATAATGCCCCTTGCCCCTTGGAACCAACCACACTGCATCACATGCCATCAGTCACACCACATGCAGCCCAGAACCCATTGTATATTTACCATGCAGGGACTGTAGTCCAACGAACAGAAGAAAATGGGAGCCATCATGATCAGAAGCAAGAGGAACAGGACAGCCATGCCCAGTGCGGTGCCAGGGTCCACAGCACCACCTGCAGCGTGTAACCCACTCTTTTTTTTGTTTGAGGTTTGTTGTCGCTGGTGTGTGAGACTGCCCATGAGGGGAACACATACCGGCAGGGTAGGAAGCAGATGCCCCATGGCGCCATCCCAAAAGCCCTGCCGCCAGACCTCCGGGAAGAGCAGAAACGAAAGCCAATAGAAAAGAAAAGCAAGTCAAGACAAAAGAGACAGAAAGCTTAGGAGGTGGAAACAAGAGAAAATAGAGAACTAAGAAAGAGAAAAGGGGGTAGCCCAAGGTGACCACGGAAATGAAGAAAAGCACCACGTGGACAGCTAATAGAGCAAGCCCCAAAAAGGCAAAACCAAGTAGAGCAAATAGAAGAAAACCTGCAGGGAAAACCCCCCTAGAGACAGCAGAGAAGGAGTGCAAAAAAAAGAAAAGACAAAGACAGAACCAGGCAGATAGGAAGAAGAGCAGACGAAACAGGACAGAAGAAGCACAGAAAGGAAACAGTAAGGCGACCCACTACAAAAGAAAGAGAAGAGAAATGCCTATAGTGGAGCACAGAGGCAGGACAGGAGAAGCCAAAAGAAAGAACAGGGAGAGAACAACAGAGAAGAAGATCCCCCAAGGTCTGATTGTGCAGGCCGAAACAAGCTACACCTGGAGCAGCAGGCAGGTAACCAGGGATCCACCACCAGTGCCACCTGGGTTGGGGGGGGGTCCAAAAAACTCAACAGGAGCAGTGAGCAGAAGCTCAGCCACGTCCTCCGCCAGGGCAGAAAGAGGCTCAACAGAGCAGACAGCAGGGCACCCTCCTTCTCCACTCACTGCAGGGAAGATATCAATGGTGCCGCTGCAGCTCACACCAACCACCTCAGCCACAGTAGGTGTGGGTCCTAGATGCCATGCAGTTGGTCACCTTCTGCTTTGGCCATCTCCGTGCTGCCAAGGAACAGTGGGAGCTGGAGTCTGCTGTACAATCCACGAGTAGGACTAGCCGGTGCGTGGCAGCGCAACACAATATTCCGGAGTGTAGCCATGAATGAGGAGGTGACGTCACTCGTCCAGCTTGGAGATGCTTCTCTTTATACTTTCTTCCCCCAAACAGCAATACACCCTCTGTTGCCAACCCTATTTAAGCCCATTCCCTAAACTCCTCCCTATTTACACACACTTCCTGCCTGGATCAACCATCCCCATGACATGCTTCCCTTCTTTTATCCGTCAGTCCCTTCCAGGGAATTTCTTGACCCTGTTTCTCACCAAACTCCATCTCCATCCTAATACACTTCCCTAAAGTTATTAAATATATGAGTTCTCTTTATCTCCCTCCATTTACACACCAAATAGCTTGCCCTATGTGCACTGTGCTCTCAAAACTAATTTGTCCCCTACCCTCCTTTCTGTGTTCAATCTTAAACGGGAAGTGTATCCTAGAACACAAATGAGAGAAGTACAGTACCTTGAAAAGATTAGAAAAAATAAATCAGATCAGTGTTTTTATTATTAACCCCAGATCTACTCATTTATATTAAAACAGTATTAAATGATTTTGTGTTGCTTTGGCAACTGGGAGAGCATTTCCTCTCAATCCCTCATTCTCTGGAGACACCAGCTATGCTATTTCTATATTTTTGTGGCATAGATATTCAAGCGTTGTGACGGAGGATCACACAGGTGTGGCGGCAATACAGAAGAAGCATCAAGTAAGGTGTATGGACTACAAGTGACTGAGCCGGATTGGAAAGACTGTGGTTTGATTCATTTTCCATTTCATCTTTCATTTTCCATCTACATTTGTATGAATGAGGAACTGAATTGTCTCAGAGAACATAACCATTTTTTATATAGTGATTGTAAATCAATTATTATAATATTGTAATATAGAGGTGTGGGTTCTTCTGGATTGTTGGGGAGCTGCATTGGGGTGCGGGTCGGCTCGCCTCACTTCATATAGCTGGTAGGGAATATATCCGCATCACTTTTTGCTTTTGTAGATTTGACCTCTATATAGAAGCAGCCTAGAGGTTATAGTTTTATCCCACACCATGGATTATAGTCATCTGAGACATAGTCGTAATAGGAATGTTGACTGGACTCAGGAGTGGGAACAAAAGGCCCCTAGGGAGGATCCTATAGGTCTATATAAAAAGTTGGAGGAATGTCTGGAGAAGGAGACTTGTGATTGGTACGATCTCATTTCACTAGAGAACTATATTAAAAATAGGATCATACCTAGAGGACTACAAATTTTTAATTCTCCCACATTTGAGACAGAAGAAGTAGATTTCCAGGTGGATTGGGAGAGCATTCTGGAAGAATGCTTTCTGAAACTAATGCATTTATTAGTAAAATATAAAGAAATGGCATTAGAGAAATTAAGATTGAAAGATTGAAAGAAAATTGGAAATGGTTGAGAAAAATGATGAAACACAGAAGTTAAGTGAAAATATATCCATAAAAATTGGTAATCTAGAGACTAATTTGATTAATACAAAAAGAAAAAAAATTCACTAGAGATCAATTAGAGACAAGAGAAGGTATCAAATTTATAAAAAGTAAAAATAGAAATGGTATACATTTAAATGGGTCTAATAGTGAGTTTAGAAAGTATGAAGTTAGGAAACTTCTAAGCAGAATGTAAGAGGAGTGGTTTTTAGAAGGGACCCAAGAACGGGTCTTTTTAAGAATTTTGTGTACTATCCAGAGAATAGTATATATAGACATGAGAAGAATAAAAAAATGAGAGATAAGAGAAAATATAAACAAGAGATAGAAAAAGACAAAATGGAGGCATGTTTAGAATTAGAAAAAGAAGTCAAGCATTAGAAATAGTAGCTAGACCAAAGGAAAAAAATATACAAGAAAAACAGGATTTTTTGGGGGAGGGTTTGTGGTCCCCACAGAGACAAAAAGAAATGAAATCCAAAAATGAAGGAGAGAAAGAGATTCTAAAGAAGAAAGTGTAGAAGAGGATGGACCAAAAAGAAGAAGAACCCAAATCCCAAAAGATTGTAAGGATGGAATAAAAAGTAATAGTATTGTAAATGGTATTTTTAATCTTTCAAGTACAGACATTACAGCTAATGAAGCCTAATAAACAAGGGTTTATCTTTTGCTCCAATAATTAGAATGAATAAATATGAGACATATATTGACTTGAAGAAGTACACTAGAGCTTTGACAATAAAAAGATTTTTTCTTAATAAAGACATAAGAGCTCTGAAAGATAATAAAAAGCAGATTAAAGAAGCATATGAGGTAAGAAGATTACAAAGGGAAGATATCAAGGGAGATATAACATTTGATTATCTACATAGTGGGAAAATAAATAAATCAAGTTTTTATCCAGCACAAGCATAAGGAGAGTTTATTAAAGTTTTTGATAAATTGGTGACTAAAGATTTAGAGAAAATAAATAGTCAGGAAAATAAATTTTCCAACAATTACAGGAGAAATAATCTATCTGTAAATCAGTGGTTCTCAACTCCGGTCCTCGGGACCCACTAACAGGCCAGGACTTAGAGATTTCTCTGCTAGAGCACAGGTGTACTGATCAGAGGCTCATTCACATTGATTAACTCACCTGTGCTCTAACAAGGAAATCATCAAATCCTGGCCTGTTAGTGGGTCCCGAGGACCGGAGTTGAGAAACACTTCTATAAGTGAAAGGAAAGCATTAGAAAATTTAAGTCAAAATAAAAATATTATACACGGAATCAAAAGAAGACCCCTAAGACAGAAGTCCTTTATAAAAGAGGCACTCAACTCAAAGTATAGAAAAATACAAAATTAATTTTATTGAATATTTCACACACATTATGTACAAATAAAGACTCACATTTAAAACATAATTAAAAACACATACCGAAGCCTAGCGGCGATACGCGTTGGGATCTGTGGCATGGTTTGGAGGGGTCTGATCCATTTGTACCTATATGATCTGAGGTTTGATGGGCTCTTTTTGGTATTGTTTGTATTATTTTGTTTATTGCCTGTATCTTACATTGCATGCTTCAACATTTGTTTAGTTGAAGGCATTCTTTTTTGTTCTATCACATTTAAGTGAGTATTTTTGGACTCTATATGATCACTTTGTTGTGGGTACTAGAATAATATTTTATATATTGTCTTTAGTCACAATATATATATTTTTTTCTCTCTCCCATCTTCTCTTGATCTCCTTTATTGGGATATATTATTAGGCTACATTTGGACCCTTTATTTTGTATATTTTCGTGCTTGATATATGCTTATGTGATGATCTCTTTAGATATATGATATATCAGTCTAATCCTCCTACCTGTTATGTGTTTTAAATTATGTTTTAAATGTGAGTCTTTATTTGTACATAATGTGTGTGAAACACTCAATAAAATTAATTTTGTATTTTTCTATACTTTGAGTTGAGTGCCTCTTTTATAAAGGACTTCTGTCTTAGAGATCTTCTTTTGATTCCCTGTATAATAAGCTACTAGTTTTTGTCCTTTGAGTGCACCAGACTATTGTAGTCTACATTGTTTCAAAGATAGATTATTTTGACTAGTGCTAGCTTATTTCATGTTTAGTTAAAAATAAAAATATTGTCGTGAGACAGGCTGACAAAGGGGGAGGAGTTTGCATCCAGAATATTGAAGACTATAGAAACGAGACCTTACGACTACTAAGTGGCAGAAATATGCTTTTTTTACCCAACTTTCAGTGGAATTGGCATTTAGTAATCAAGGAAAAGTTGAGCCAAAGGAAGAGATCAACTGAAGTTAAAGAACCTAAAGAAAATCATTTAATGGTGCAAATATCAAAAACTGTGTATTTCTAAAGTTTGCAAAGCCACCTAGTAGTGTCAGAGATCAAATGACAATACTGTATTTATTTAAAAAAGTATATATTCTTTTAAAGAGGAGGCACTTTCCCTTTAAATGGAATCTATACCTATACCAATGTGTTTTGTTAAATCACCTTTACATGAAGTCTGGAAAATTCAGGGCACACCTAATTTCTTACAGATCATTTATCTGAGTTGTAATTAAAAGGACATTATGGAAATAGTTACTCTAAAATCCTATTATTAGAACGCCAAAATGAGCAGAGCAAAAATTAGTCATAGTGCAAAATAAGTTCCAGAAATTTACATTTGAAAGAGAACAATGACATTATAGAGAACACACTGCATGAGGGTTTATGAGTCAACATTAATATGCTGTGATTTGCTGTCTTTGCATTCTGACCCCCAATCCCACCTACCTCTGATAATAAGAGTCCTCAGGTGTATTGCTCAGTATTGGAAGTATGGTCAGTAACAAAGAGGGTAGCTGTGTGGTCAGTGCCACAGTTGTAAACCATTATCCTATACTAATATATAGTTACAGATGTGCAAATACATCAAGCAGCAAGCACACACTAGGGTCTGATGAAAAAAAAAACTTTTATTCAAATATGTAAAAGATCAATGTTTCGACCCCCTTGGGGCCTTCCTCAAGACACTAAACTATACAGAAAGGCAACCTTAAATACAGTAGCTTAATAGCTCCTAAACACCACGAGATGACTGCTACAGCGTCCCTGCGCATCGTGGAGCGCAATGTAATGGACCGCAAGCGGCATTATCCCCTGTGATGCCCGGACTTTCTCACTACGCTCCACATTAGTTAGGGATGTCACAATAGCCGTCTCCAGTGTCAGCACACAAACAACGCACCACAGTCAAGCTAGTGTAGGAGATACTGTAGCAATACACGATGCATATCTGATTCCAAGTGGCATCTATATAAAAATAAAATACTGTGATGAGCTCGGCCATTAGGGACAAGCAAAGCTGACGGGAGCGCCAGAGAGACCCCACCACAAATGAAGCAATATATGAATGAAAACAAAAAAAAAATGAACAATTCATAGCCGTGACACACTTACAAGTAATAAAGGCAAGGTAGAGTCAATCCGGTTTCCAAACAGCGTTATCTTGTGTCCATGTGGACTGCTATATGTGGGTAAAACCACACATACATTTAAAGAACAAATGAGTAATCACAGGGCAGCAATCAGGGCAGCACTGGAGGCCACACGAAATCATGATAAGAGAATTTCATTGAAAATTAAGGATCAACCAGTAGCGATACATTTTGCCAAGTTCAATCACCCATTGCCATCATTACGCTATATGGCTATTGACCAGGTGCCCCCCTTGACAAGAGGAGGTGATAGAGGAAAAATTTTATTACAAAAAGAGGCCAAATGGATACAATTCTTGGACACAGTAGCATCTAAGGGCTTGAATGATAAACTTTCACTACATTGTTTCTTATGAATATTCACCGTGGTCGCGAGACTTATGCATATTTGCTCATCCTCCTTTGCCATTTTGTCTCCTATGACTTGAGATTTGCAATTGCATAATGAATTCTGATTACCAAGTGGGTGATTGGTGGCAGATGAATACTGAGACAGCGGGAGGTGCGACGGGCTGGGAAGTATGGGGCACTATTGTGTTCATGTGCTCCTATGTCCTTGTCAGCCTTCCCATGTGGGGCAACTGAACAACCTGCAGCCACACATTTATGTTCATAGGTAGATTTGTTCAAGTTCACCATTTTTTTACACACTCTTTATAACCGGATTTCACTGTTCTACCTCCTGATTAGATATATAGCTATATTTTTCTCATGAATTCTTTCGTTGTTTTATGTTGTTGGATGGGCGCGTGTGTGCCCCGTGCACTCATGAGGGTGCGTGTGGCACACTCGTCCTCATCCTAGATGTGCGCGTGGTGGTGGGGTACCTGCTGACTGGGTTCCCTCTTTTGACATTGGGACCAGCTGCGGCACCACTGGTTGATGCATCTGCTGGCTCCTCTCTATTTGGGGGAACGTTGAGCGCTGATTGAGACCAGTCTACTGATTTGATGATTCACTTCTTTTAGTTAATTTGTTCTCGTTACTTGTATATAATATACGTGACACCATCAGGATTATTTCAAACTACGTATTGAACCGGATATGTCCATCGGGAATTTTGCTTTACAGCCGCAGTCCATATTATTTTCCTTAAATCCTTTTTAATAGGACTCCATGATGTCTGCATGAAGCAGCACATGTAGAGCAACGGGTTAAGGAACTTTTATATACATGGTTCGGATTATACATACCAGTTGAGACCTATTATCGGACTCCATAGTGTCTGCTATACAGCAGCACACGTTGAGCCAGGTCTAAGCTACAAAGGTATCTTTTTAACACATTGGAGGTCCAATCACCATACCATGTTGTCAATATAAAGTACCGTTACATGGATTGACTGCATTACCACCTCGGACAGGTGACGGCTCCTTTCCCGTGTTCTTGGACAACGCTATTTGGAAACCGGATTGACTCTACCTTTCCTTTATTTCTTGTAAGTGTGTCACAGCTATGAATTTTTCATTTTTTTGTTTTGATTCATATATTGCTTCATTTGTGGTGGGGTCAATCTGGTGCTCTCGTTGGCTTTGCTTGTCCCTAATGCCCACGCTTATCAGAGTATTTTATTTTTATATAGATGCCACTTGGTATCAGATATGATCGTATATTACTACAGTATCTCCTACACTAGCTTGACTGCGGTGCGTTGTTTGTGTGCTGACACTGGAGACGGCTATTGTGACAGCCCTAACTAATGTGGAACGTAGGGAGAAAGTCCGGGCATCACAGGGGTTAATGCCGCTTGCGGTCCATTATGTTGCGCTCCACGATGCACAGGGACGCTGTCGTAGTCGCCTCATGGTGTTTAGGCGCTAACAAGCTACTGTATTTAAGGTTGCCTTCCTGTATAGTTTAGTGTCTTGAGGAAGGCCCCAAGGGGATCGAAACGTTGATCTTTTACATACTTGAATAAAAGTTATTATTATTTTTTTATCATCAGAACCTAGTGTGTGCTTGCTGCTTGATGTATTTGCACATCTGCAACTCTATATATGACTTTTCAGGCTGCATCGGGCAAGTAGTTTGTACTACATTTTGCAATATGGAATGCCCACCTTTTTCATTCTGTGTGTATATATATATATATATATATATATATATATATATATATATATATATATATACTATGATTCAAAAGTTTGGGGTCACATCGAAATATACCTTGTTTTTGAAAGAAAAGCAAATTTTGTCTATTAAAATAACATCAAATGGATCAGAAATACAATGTAGACATTGTTCATGTTTTGAAATGACTATTGTACAGAGGCCTATTATCAGCAACCATTTCTGTGTTCCAATGGCACATTGTGTTAGCTAATCCAAGTTTATTATTTTAAAGGCTAATTGATCATTAGAAAACCATTTTGCAATTATGTTAGAACAGCTGAAAACTTTTGTGCTGATTAAAGAACCAATAAAGCTGGTCTTCCTTAGACTAGTTGAGTATCTGGAGCATCAGCATTTGTGGATTCAATTACAGGCTCAGACTGCCAGAAGCAAAAGACTTCCTTCTGAAACACATCAGACTATTCTTGTTCTGAGAAATGAAGGCTACTACGTGCAAGAAATTACCAAGAAACTGTTGGGGACCAGGAACCAGACAAAATACATAAAGGTAAAATGCAAAACACCTTTATTAAAGTAACAAAAAATAAACAAAACAGAATCGTGAGCCAGGAGCATAAACCAAAAGACAAGCCAGGGTCAGGAACCAGGACAGGTATTCAGCCAGGTCAGAGTCAGGAGCACAGAAGTCTGTGATGGCAGGAACAAGCCAGTGAGTCAGAAGCCAGAAGGGTCGTCAGAGGAAGCAGCTTTAAATACCCTGAGAGGGTTGGCTGATAACAGGTGAGTAATTACAGAGAGGTCAGGTGGTTCCACCTGACTGGAGAAAGGAAAGACCACAGCAAATGATAGCACAGCACAAGATTAGCTCAGACAGCAGAATCAATCTGCAGAGTAGCATCCAGCTATATGTATCAGCCACGGCGCGGGCAATCACTACTGCACATGACTGCAGCACATGCAGCAGTCTGTACTGCGCATGACTGTGTCATTACACATGTTTTAGTGAATTATTATATAGGATTGGGTTATTATGAAAAATATTTAATGTTATACTAGCTATACTGGATTTAAAACTAGAGTTTATAAGATATTTACCATTATTTGTCAGTTAGTGCAAATTAAAAGAATATATAAGGTGGAAGTCTGGGAAGGGAGAATAGAGAGAAAAATCCCCCCCACACACAAAACAACCACCAATAGCAGCTCTTTAAAAGAGGCACCCACATAAAAGTGACAACCAAATAACAATGAATTATATAAATGTTTATTGAGTACACAAAAATGACAGATCACAGATTTAAAAACATGGATCCAGATGGAGTGCCTAAATATGCCTAATACTCAGCTGTGCAAAGATCTAACAATCATCCTGTAAGGTAAAACTCTCAGTCCATAAAGATAAATCCACATATAATTAAATATTAACAAAGTGCCTAAAGTGCAAAAAAATTATTATATGATAATCTTAGAAATGATCCCATACCTAAAAGTGCTAGTGATCACTCGTGGACAAATATGAATCAATATAGCAGGTAAAAAATAATAAGATAAATACTTATCTCCCTCTACTCTAAACAGGACTGTCAGAGAGACATAACAGGTGCTGGAACTCTCATCTGGAACAGCTAACCATCCCAACGCGTGTTGCCAAACGGCTTCATCAGGGGATAGTAATCAAACAAATCAGTGTTCGTTTTAAATGCTCTGGGAACCAATTAGATTCCATCCAACTATCACATGCTCTATTCACGTGATACATATCACGTGAAAGAGAAAGATTTACTATACAGGGCAGCAACCCAATGTTCGTCCAAAAATGACGCCCTGATACATCACTGGGCGTCATATACTGAACTCCTCCCAAAGCATTCGCAGTGTGCCTTAATTATCTCAGCATCCACCTATATACACAAGTGTGCGTCCATTTGTAATTACACACTCTGAAGTTGACTATCCCAAATACTCCTCCCAGTATATTAACATATGGAGGTACATACCCATTCTATATATCATAAGTTCAGGCATAAAAAATTCAAATGTATATAATTCGTTTTAGAATGTCAAAATCTAAATCACATCCTCTTGCATCTACCGGGTCAATCATTTTTTTTTTTGTTATATTTTGTTTCATTTTATTTATCCAATAGGTTCATGGTGGAATGGATTTTGTTTCAGAAAGAGACAACAGTCGAAGGATATGAACGGATTTGCAAAAAGAAGAGTTTCTTGAGATAATATAGCATAAATCTGAAGACATAGCCCAAGGCTTTGATATTCTGGCCGGAAGAAAAAGACTAAGAAGGTCTTCAGTTAATATTGGCATTACATAGTGGTGCAGAAATGATTATGTCATCTTTAATGAATAGGATTTTATGTTATCAATGTTATTTTTCTTGTTTGAGATAACGGTTTAAACCGAGAAGACTTATGCCAATTGTGCTGTCTATCATTTAGAGTCAAGATGTGATAGTTCTTATAATATTGTTGTTCTCTTCTTGGTTATTTCATTAATGTATGGATCATATATGCTCCGGGGAGCAATGTAGTTTTTTTCATTTAACTGTTTTTTTATTTAACTGCTTGCATGGCAGCGGCGAGGTATTTGCGGTGTGCCTTGAGTTACCACACATGCATATTGTACTTGTGGTGGTGCGGGTGTGTTTTACCCTTTCAGTACCGGATGAACACGGAACGCATTGTTTACCAATGCGTCAGTGCTCCTCTGACACTTGGGGGGTTAATTATCAGTATCACACTGCATTGGGATGTGGTATATTTTTTTTTTATTTTAGGGTATAGTGAATTGGTATATTATTATACTTGTAGATAGTAATTCATCAAAGAGTTATATTTATTGAGATGCTGTATTATACACCTATTTTGGTGTTACCTCCATTGCACATTTTTTTAGATGTGTTGGGACGCGCATGCGCATGACTTATGTTTATAATGATGTGTTCATCGAACATAGAAATTTATAGGCAGGCGTCATAAATTTTATGCTGACCAATAATAATAATGATAGGGTTGGGATCGTGTATACTTACTCATATTATTGGGAAGCTTGATTAAATAAATATACATTTTTTACTATTATGATGTTACCTTGATAGTAACTTATTGAGAGATATTGGGATGCGCATGCGCGTGACCTTTGTAAACAATATGTGCTCGTCGTACTAAGAAATACGATAGAAGATTTGATACTTCTCTTTGTTGTCACATGATTATTATATATATATATAAGCGAATTAAAATCAGAATTTGTTTATTGGGACGGATATGATTACTTGTGTCTGATTCATTATATCCTATATGGCGCCGTACTATGACTGGATGAGTATGCTGGTATGGATTTAAAAATCGCAATTTGAAATCGTGTTAACAGTATAGTTATGTAACATTTTGATTATATATTTTAATATGGATATTCAATACAGTAGTATGGCAATGTTATATCTAATACTCCATAAGTGTGCGGACATACCGATAAACTGACCTGTTTGTCTGGACGTATTAGATTCTCGGAAGTTGATGATTGACCCGGTAGATGAAAGAGGATGTCATTTAGATTTTGACATTCTAAAAAGAATTATATACATTTGAATTTTTTATACCTGAACTTATGATATATAGAATGGGCGTGTACCTCCATATGTTAATATACTGGGAGGAGTATTTGGGATAGTCAACTTCAGAGTGTGTAATTAAAAATGGACGCACACTTGTGTATGTAGGTGGATGTTGAGATAATTAAGGCACACTGCGAATGCTTTGGGAGGAGTTCAGTATGTGACACCCAGTGATGTATCAGGGCGTCATTTTTGGACGAACATTGGGTTGCTGCCATGTATAGTAAATCTTTCTCTTTCACGTGATATGTATCACGTGAATAGAGCATGTGATAGTTGGATGGAATCTAATTGGTTCCCGGAGCATTTAAAATGAACACTGATTTTCTTGATTATTATCCCCTGATGAAGCCGTTTGGCGACACGCGTTGGGATGGTTAGCTGTTCCAGATGAGAGTTCCAGTGCCTGTTATGTCTCTCTGACAGTCCAGTTTAGAGTAGAGGGAGATAAGTATTTATCTTATTATTTTTTACCTGCTATATTGATTCATATTTGTCCACGAGTGATCACTAGCACTTTTAGGTTTGGGATCATTTCTAAGATTATCATATAATATTTTTTGTTTGCACTTTAGGCACTTTGTTAATATTTGATTATATGTGGATTTATCTTTATGGACTGAGAGTTTTACCCTACAGGATGATTGTTAGATCTTTGCACAGCTGAGTATTAGGCATATTTAGGAACTCCATCTGGATCCATGTTTTAAATGTTTTTAAATTTGTGATCTGTCATTTTTGTGTACTCAATAAACATTTATATAATTCATTGTTATTTGGTTGTCACTTTTATGTGAGTGCCTCTTTTAAAGAGCTGATATTGGTGGTTGTTTTGTGTGTGTGGGGGATTTTTCTCTCTTTTCTCCCTTCCCAGACTTCCACCTTATATGTTCTTTTGGTTGCTTTTTTGGCTCTAGAGTGCACCCTATCATTATGATACTTATTTGAAGTGACTTTATTGGGTCTAGTGCCTATCCACTTTAGGGATATAGTTAGTGCAAATTAGACAGTATTTTCTGGTACGAAATGACAGTTAGTTGGTAGAGTAGAATGTTAATATCTGACACACCAAGCTGTGCCAATCAATACTGCCTAATTTATGTAGACTAAAAAATAATAAAGCTATATAGCCTGTAAACTATACCTTTAAATAAATAATGGCTAGCATATTTATATAGGTGATTTCATTTTTAAAGCTGTTTCAAGATCACCCAAGTCATTTTGAAGTTCACTTTCTTTTAAGTTACATTATTTTATTAAACTTTTTTATATTTATTCTTGTTCTCTCAATGACACTCATTTTTTTTTGGAAACATTAGAACTGGTGCATAGCATCAGCTACTACTGTATCAAGAGGCTCAGAGTTTTCATTTGCCTATATCAGTGCCGGAGCAGCAAAAGGCTATTATGGTTCTGTTTGCATTCATAGACTTTTGAATTATATATGTGTTCAACGATTGCTCTTCAGTGAACCATGTATATAAATTTTACATTAGCATAAAAATCCTGCACTTCCTATTAGATGTATTTACACACACATATGATCAATTTAATGCATACTGATAATCATACTGTTCTAATATGGAGAGTGAGAGTGAAGCATTGGAGGGCATTTCATATACCAGCAGGTGTTTACGATCAGTGGAGGATTTAACATCTAGACTTTCACAAGTGGATAAATTGTTTGGTGATGGAGCTGATCCAGTGATCTCCAGTGATCCACCATATCTAAAGTCTTTGTTTAAAGAATTGGAGAAACTTATGGAGAAAGAAACTCGTGCATGGTGGGAAATCACAACACTTCAACAATATATTTAAGCGCAACGCATTACAAGAGTTTTACGTATCCGAAAAACTCCCACTTTTATCAAAGAAGATGCTCAATTTATGGAAAAGTGGAATGAAGTTTTAACAACGTGTTCCAACTCACTGATGTCCCTTATTATTCATTATAAAATGGATATCTTGGATGAAACACGAAAATTAATCAAAGATAAACAAAACATGATGGAACCCTTAAAGGAAGCAACAGATTTCAAAATGTTGGACACACAGTTGGCTTCCTATTTGGAGAAACTGGAGAAATCCATCATGGAAACAAAACAAGTTAAATTCCAACGTGACAAGTTGGCTACGAATCTAATAACATCTATGTATGGAACAGCCAACGGATTCTGCAATCTAGAAATGGGAGATAAAGATCCAGATCAATATTAAAAACACAAAACAGACAGAAAAAGGTTAGTTTCTCTAGTATGGAGTTGGATATCACAGAAGATGAAAATTTGGAGATGACCGATTTGGCAGCTACATCTTTGGCATCAGCATCCTCTTTCTTATCTCCTACACAAAGAGACAAAGTAAGCAAAATATTTATCGACAATCAAGGAGAGAACTCTGTACTGATACAACTGCCAAAAAGGTCATCCTCCCGGATAAGGCCGAAGGAAGCTAAAACAGAGAGAAATGCACAAGAAGATGTAGAAAAAGGAAATATAAGAAGTGGCAACAACAGGGGTTCTCAAAAGAACTGAATGATATAGTTAATCTATATCAGTACATCTTGTCTCCAGCTGAGGAATCTGTATTAAGAAAAGGTCCAGATTTCTCCCCTACTACCCATTTTAACCTCTTCAACACCATTGTTGATTTAAACAAATTTACTCGTAGGTTAATATTGAAGAAATACTTTGATGTTGCAGAGGTTAATAATGAGAATGATATAAGTGGTGAGAATGATATAAGTGGTAGTGATAATTATATTTCATCTCATACTCCATGTAATATGTTGAATTCCAGCCTGAGTATTTCAGCAGACCCAAGTCCCTCCAGTCTAATTCAATTTAGTGATATTTGTGACTTGAATGATTTGGAAGCATTAGGATTAGAAAGTAGTGCTAAGAGTACAGTTGCTGAATTAACTCATGTATCAGTCAATCTGGGCAAAAAATATTGTTTTTATCCTATAACTGTTAACCCTTTGAGTGCCTCTGGCACTCAAAGGGTTAAAGGAAATATTCTCGATTCCTTTCAACGTTTAGTTGAGAGAGATCTTATAGAACTGAAAAAAAATAAAAAAATGGGTTACTCCTAACTTGACTGAATTAGAATTTAACCCCTTCGCGACACAGGACGTACATGTACGTCCTGTGTGGCTGTCACTTAGTGACAGAGGACGTACATGTACGTCCCGGAAATCCGGCTCCCCACGCGGCTGCACGCCGTTCGGGGACTCCGGATTCTTTTAGAAAAAAAAAAAAAATGTTAGACGGGCGTTAAGTGACGTCACTAAGGGGTTAAGGCATTAAAATCTTTATTGCAAAATAATAATATAGCAGTAAAATCTGCAGACAAGGGGGGCTCAGTGGTCGTGTTAGATGCTATTTTATACAAAAATGAGGCTTTGAGGTAGTTGCATGAGGCATATACTCCACTACAAAAAGATCCCACCGGAGACTATCTCTGCCTTCTGGGTTCTCATTTTGATCATGGTGTCAGATTGGGTGTGTTCACTGACAGGGAGGCAGAATCATTGTTATGTGAACACCCTATAGTTCCAATCTTTCACCATTTACCTAAAGTACACAAATCGATGGAGAACTCAGAGGGCCGACCTATAGTCTCCGGTATAGGGTCCTTAAATGATTCCCTAGGAGAAAGGGTAGATCATTTGTTACAACCATTTGTTTTGAGGCTACAGAGCTATCTTAGGGACAGCACTGAGCTTATACAAAAACTGAGTGAAATCAAATGGTTGCATAATTATCTTGGATTAGTTGTGATGTCAAATCACTTTACTCATGCATCCCACATGAGTTGGGTCTCAGGGCAGTAGAATATCATCTGGTCAAGTACAGTTGCTTCTCACAGGTAATGATCGGGTTCATTTTGTTAGTCATTGAATATCTGCTAACGCACAACTTTTTCATGTTTGATGGTTCATTTTTTGTGCCAAAATTGCTTGATATTTGGAACTGTTCATAATTCCCTCCACCCTGACTAAGGCCCCGGTTTCAGCTGAGGAAAACCAACCCCAAAGCATGATGCTGCCACCATCATGCTTCACTGTGGGTATGGTGTTCTTTGGGTGATGTGCAGTGTTGTTTTTGCGCCAAACATACCTTTTGGAATTATGGCCAATAATTTCAACCTTGGTTTCATCAGACCATAACACATTTTCCCACGTGATTTTGGGGGACTTGATGCATGTTATTGCAAACTTCAGCCGGGCTTGGATGTTTTTCTTTGTAAAAAAGGCTTCCATCTTGCCACCCTACCCCATAGCTCATTCATATGAAGAATATTGGAGATTGTTGTCACATGTAGCACACAGCCAGTACTTGCCAGAAATTCCTGCAGTTCCTTTAATGTTGCAGTAGGCCTCTTAGAAGCCTCCCTGACCAGTTTTTTTCTCCTCTTCTCATCAATTTTAGAGGGATGTCCAGTTCTTGGTAATGTCTCTGTTGTGCCATATTTTCTCCACTTGATGATGACTGTCTTCACTGTGTTCCATGGTATATCTAATGCTTTGGAAATTCTTTTGTACCCTTCTCCTGACTGATATCTTTCAACAATGAGATCCCTCTGATGCTTTGGAAGCTCTCTGCGGACAATGGCTATTGCTCTGAGATGCAACTAAGCAAATGCCAGGAAAATCCTACTAAAACGGTTGAACTTTATTTGTGATTAATTGGAGTCACTTTAAATGATGGCAGGTGTGTAATGACTTTTAACATGAGATTGAATGTGATTGGTTAATTCTGAACACAGCCACATCCCCAGTTATAAGAGGGTGTGCACACCTATGCAACCAGGTTATTGTGAGTTTTTTATTTTTTATTTTTCCCCCTCAACGATTTCAGTTTGTTTTGCAATTGAATTGTTCATGTTATAGGTCACATTAAAGGTGGAAAAAGTTCTGACATGATTTATCTTTGTCTCATTCTTTAACAACACAAGAACCTGGCATACATATATGGTGGTAAACACAATGTTAAACAAACATCTGCATACATCAGTCAAGCCATAAGACTTGTTTTTCCCACAAAAATCCCACATTTGTAGTGTTGTTACTACTGCAAGGGATTCTGGGTAGGCATATGCAGAGGAGTCTAACAAAGAATCACATTTTTGCCTCAGATTCCAATTTATACATGTATTCCTTGGAGTATATGTTTGCTGAGCAACAGCTTTAAGACATAACTCAAGAAAAGATGCAAAGCCAGTGAACCACTCATGGACAGTTGTTTCGTTGTTAATGCAACTCATCAGCATGAGGTTGGTTACTGGCTTGCTAGCTGAGGCTGTGTGTACTTGTGGAGCACAGACTGAAAAGGTTATGGTGGGGAAAAAAGTGACTGAAAATCCCTTCCACCTGAATTTGGTGGGTGGTAAATACAATGTTAAACAAACATCTGCATACGCCAGTCAATCCATAAGACTTGTTCACTGGCTTTGCATCTTTTCCTGAGTTATGTCTTAAAGCTGTTGCTCAACAAACATATACTTTAAGGAATCCATATAAAAAATGGAATCTGAGGCAAAAAGGGGACTCTTTGTTGGGCTCATTTGCATATGTCTACCCAGAATCCCTTGCAGTAAAAAAACAAGTCTTAAGGCTTGACTGGCTTTATATTGAACTTACAGGCTATATAGTTGAAACTGGAATACATCTGAGCCACAATGCCATGCCGTGCTTGTCTCCTACCCACTTTCAAATCAAATCAGTTAGACCAGATATTAGGGTATTTTGGGTATACCTCCTTTGCTCCCTTCTCACACCCACAGACTGTCCTGGGAAGAAATGCCTGTGTGTTTCCAGTCAATCACAAGGAATTTTGGGCTAATCCTCCTTTGCTCCCTTCTCACACCCCAGACTCCCCTGACAGAGATAACAGCCAGATCAAAAAGGAACTTGGATCACATCTGCCTGTGTGTTCTCAATCAACAAAATGTTGGAGTATTTGGGGTAAAACACTTTGCTCTCTTCTCCTACCCACATACTCCCATAGGACAGAGATATCAGCCAGATCAGGAAGAAACTTGAAACATGACTGCCTGTGTCTTCCCAGTCACTCACACCGAAGTTTGAAGTATTTGGGGTCAAAATCCTTTCTCCCTTCCTGTCCTCCAGAGTCCCCCAATATCCCTTAAAACAGAGAACACATTTCTGGCCTACAACAATCCCTAAACTAAGCTTCAACTCCACTTAATTCGCTTGCCTTCTCTAGCTCAAAAAGGATCTGCTTTCTCCTCTCACAAACACACAACAGCATTCTGTGAGAACCTGACACCATTTGGGAAAAGAAGATAAAATGACCATTTGTTGGTGAGAATTCTGTCTTTCCATTGAATTCAATGCAAAGAGCTAGGTTGAAAAGCATGAAAATTGCATTTTTCGAGGGAAATTTCCAGCTAAGCGGGAAGTAGTAGTTTTTGCCTATTTCTTTGTTGAGACAAAAACTTTTGTCTGTTGTAAAGTTCTAAGAAGTGTCCATCTAGTCCCAGCCGAATGCCACTTGTCATGGGGAACAGGTCTAAGCCACCCAAGTCATCCATAACAGGAGATAGTGTCTACGGGGAGCAGTAATCCTCACACGGGACATGGCCAGGAGTGTACCATATTCCTCAAACTGTACTGATCTGCATGAGAATTGCAGGCAACACTACCCGCTTTCTCAGTACAGACTTCACAGTATGTAACACTCTTGGCTACATCCCTCTGAGGATTCAGCATGTATAGCAGTGATTCTCAACCAGGGTGCCGTGACACTTTGGTGTGCCCTGGACATCAACTTAGGGTGCCCCGTGTTTTCTATGAAGACTAACAATAATGGACTTTTAAATAAAGATTTATAGAAATTAATATGAACAATATGTTTAGTTTTGTTATTATGATTATAAGATCTGATAATAACTGTATATTTATGTATTGTACCCTTTTCATGCCCTTGATAAAGTACATTAAATATGTCAAGGGTGCCCCAAATGTTCTAGATTACATTTTAGGGGTGCCCTGAACAAAAAAAGATTGAGAACCACTGATGTATAGAGTATCAGATTTGGCTTCTCCTAAAGTGTTTTATACAAGGTGAACGCTGAAGCTGAACAGAACAAAGGTGCGTAATCTATGTAAAATGGCAATTACCAGAAAGAGAACACTACTGGAACAGCTTAGCACAAGAGACACTGGAAGTGAAGAATACATGATGGCTAAGCATTCAGGATGATAAAAGACTATGAGCTGACCTTAACATATGGAATGTCCCATACACATGTCATCAATACATATTGATGCATAATATACACTCTATGGCAAAAAGAGTCAAAGGATAATTTAGCTCATATACATCAAACCAAGAATACATGCTTGTGACCCATAAACATCATGTACATTTGATAGAACTGCTTGAGATATATACACCAGAGTTATTCTTTAATTATATTCATCCTGATTTGTTCCACTCTTCATTTAACATCATCATCTACTTTATTTATCTACTGTATTTTGTAAAGCATTGATATTTACTGCTAATCACCAATCCTAGGAATTTTTCATTGTATTACAGATGTTGCACAGATACCTGTTTAAGACTAACATCTATTAGAAGCTATCATTTCATTTCACTTTATCCAGTACAGAGTATTTCATTTTCCATCATCATAACATAATACAAAAGGCCAGATGTATGTTTGTCTGATGCAGTCATACGCAATAGAGACTGCCCGAACGCACACGCGCAGTAGAGACTGCCCAAATGCACATGCTCAGTAGAGACTGACTGAACGCACAGAATACTGGGAGGTGTAGTTCTGTGGTAATACACCTGGCGTTACATAGCTGTTTAGATGGCCGTTGGTATCTGTCCTTAAATAGAGAGATACTCTATCTCATACAATTCCTAAATACTCCTGACTGTGAAAAATTGCAATTTCTAAACACTCCTGACCCTGACTGTGGTAACTATAAGGATTTTAAACTATAAAGATTTTGTTATGCTCCTCACTCCTCTTCTCCTCAGCTGACCCATTCCAGCACTGTGCTACTATGCCACAGGTGCTCGTTGCTCTGGTGCCACAGATGCTCTCTCCCACCCGGCCCTTATGCCCCTACCTCCTCTTCTCCTGACATGACCCGTTGCACCGGTGTAACAGGGCTGCTCTTTCATTCAGAGTTTGGAGTCACGATCCCACTTTCACGTCCCTTTAAATCCCCCTTATATCACAAATAAATATACCACATAATATATTAACACTTTTTTTACACACTTTGGCCCATGTACACAGGCTTTTACACTAGCTATTTATTAATTAAGTTTTGAACACTATACATTTTTTCAACTACATTTAATGTAAGGATTGGCATTATTATTATTAGCAAGGACTATTGCTGTATTGGCCTCCCCTTTTGTTATTTTCACCTACTGTCACTTATATAAATAGTTACATGCTAAATTAGTTTGAAAAAAGACACAAGTCACAAATAAGTCCGTCAAGTTCAACCTTTGCCACAGTATAACCAAGAAAATGAAAATGATATAAACTTTTCCCAACTCCTAAATGGGTATTACCCTGTTTATAGAATTTCCTATATTACCTACTAATACACAGTATAAACCTGTATGTTCCTTTTTATTAGAAATGCATATCTTATCTTATCTATTGTATCTGCCATTACAATATGCTTGGGTAAGGAATTGCACAATTTAATAGACCTAACTGTAAAAAAAAAACCTTCCTCTGCTGAAATCAAAACCTCTTTTCCTCTAATCCTAAAGGATGGCCCTTAGTTATTTGATCAGGTCTTGGGATGAAATACTCACCAGAGAGATCCTTGTATTGACCTCATATAATTGGGTGGCCCGTATTTTCTCCTCAAGGGGAGATGTTATGCTGGTACGTATGGTGGCCAGTACTTTGTCCTGAGGAATAATAGGACTGAGAGGACTCTCCTCTTTAGCGCCTGAGAACTGTCTGGATAGGGCATCAGCCTGGACATTTTTGGTACCTGGCAGGTACAAGACCACATAATTAAAATAAGACAAAATAAGGCCCATCTGGCCTGCCTTAGAGACAAGTGCTTAGCTTCAGACAAGTTGGTAAGGTTTTTATGATCCGTGAGGATTAGGACTGGCATGGAAGTTCCCTAGAGCAAATGCCTTCGTTCTTTGAGAGACAGTATTATCTCCAGCAGCTCACGGTCATAATTGTACTCCGCAGGACTTAGATTCTTCGAGAAATACCCATATGGGTGCAACTGGCTCTCAGAGGTAGGACGTTGAGTATAAATGGAAGCTCAGGTTTTGGGTGTGCAAAAATGGGTGCTCCAGCAAAAGCAGCCTTTAGTGACTCAAATGCCCTGATGGCATTCGGGAACCAGTGAGTGGAGTTACTGTCTTTTTTGGTCATATCAGTAAGGGGTTTTACAATAGAGCAAAAATTGTGGATACATTTCCTATAGTAGTTTGCAAACCCAAGGAAACGTTGAAGAGTTCGGAGGCCTACGGGTTGCGGCCACTCGAGAACAGCCGAGAGTTGTTCAGGGTCCATAGCGAAAATGACATCTGAAATTATGTACCCCAAGAAGGTGACCTGTTTGCGGTAGAACTCACACTTCTCTAATTTGTTAAAAATAGGATATTTTCTCTTAATCTTTGCAGGACTCGGTTTACAGCTGCGTGGTGGCTCTCCAAGGAGGAGGAATGGATCAGAATGTCGTCTAAGTATACCACCACGCACTGTTGTAGCATGTCCCAGAAGACATCATTCAAGAATTCTAGGAAAACCACAGGAGCATTGCAGAGACTGAAGGGCATTACGAGGTATTTGTAATGCCCGCTCCTGGTGATAAATGCGGTTTTCCATTCATGGCCCTCCTTTATCCGTACCAAATTATATGCCCCTCACAGGTCAAGCTTAGTGAATGCCTTAGACCCTTTCAATTGATCAAATAGCTCAGTAACCAGTGGAATCGGGTAGGCATTCTTAACCGTGACATGATTGAGCCCCCTGTAGTCAATACAGGGTCTCAGTTCGTCAATCTTTTTCTTCATGAAGATGAATCCAGCCCGGCAGGAGAGGAGGACTTGCGGATGAACCCCCGGAACAGTGCATCCGCAAGGCTCTGAGTTAAACAGATTAGATGCCTCCACAAGTGCTCCCTAAAGGAAGGTCTCTAGCTGATTCAATCAGAATACAATATGAGACCAGTTCCTCTAAATCACTGGGAAGGTCCCGGGCTGCAATCTCATCTTTAACCGTATGCGAAAGCCCATTAGAGAAAGCAGCCACGAGAGCTTCATTATTCCAACCAACCTCGGCTGCCCAAGTACGAAACTCTATGGCATAATCGGAAACCGTACTAGTACCCTGCTGGATGGAAGTTAGGTGTTTGACAGCCGAGGTAGAGGACCCGGTATATAAAAGCCACAAACTCAGGGTAATTGTATACAATAGGTTTCTGAGTCTCCCAAAGGGGAGTAGCCCAAGTCAAGGCCCTGTCAGAGAGTAAGGAAATCACGAGTCCCACCTTACTGCCATCAGATGGGAAGGACTATAGTACCATGTCTAGAAAGATGCCAACCTGGTTTAAAAAACCTCTGCATTGGTTAGGGCCACCCCTATAAAGCTGGGGAAGCGGGGCAGACCCTGTCATACCTCTCGCAACATTGGAATAACCATTGGCAGCCAGAGCGGGAGCAGCAGCAGCTATAGGGTCAGCCTGCGTGGAGGACCACTGACGCTGTGGAACCAGATGCTCAGTAACAGAGCAACAAAGCCTGGAGGGCTGCAGCAAACTGGTCCATGCGCTGGTCTACCTGTCTAGCCTGAAAAAAATATTCGGTGGCTTGCCTGCGTCTCCTGAGCTCATGGTCCTTGTGTACTGTTAGGGACCAGGAACCAGACAAGACACAAAAGTGTAAAATGCAATACACCTTTATTAATGAAACCAAAACAGAAGCATGATCCAAGAGCATAAACCAAAAGACACGCCAGGGTCAGGACCCAAGACAGGTATTCAGTCGAACCGGAGTAAGGAAACCAGAAGTCTGCGATGTCAAGAACAAGCCAAGGGTCAGAAGCATAGAAGTCAGAGAAGTCTGGAACAAGCCAAGAGTCTGGAACACAGCAGTCAGCGAAATCTGGAACAAGCCAAGGATCTGGAACACAGCAGTCAGCAAAGTCTGGAACACGCCAAGGGTCTGGAACACAGCAAACAGGAGCGCAGGAAAATCCACAGCAGCCAGAAGCAACAGGTCAGCAAACAAACACAAGGACAACGTGGAAGTGAGCCATACTGCTTTAAATACCCTGGGAGGGTTGGCTGATAACAGTCAGGTGAATAATCAGAGAGGTCAGCTGATTCAGCCAGAGCCAGAAACTCAGAAGACAGCAGCAGTGTATAGCTGTCACGGTTTTGAAGAAAACTCAAACAAGACTTGTAAGGTTAAAAGAACTTTACTGAATATAAAGTACAATCAGCAAATACTTTCCCAACCCACACAGGCCCAGAGGGAGACAGTACAGGTATTGCCCACAACTTACACAGGTCAGGTAGGAACAGTATAACAAATAACGTACAGACTGGTAGCAGGTGCCCTAGAGTGCTAGGGTGAGGTGGAGGCAGCAACCTGCTGGTAGTGTCACTGAAGCCCTAGAATGTTAGGGTAGAATGGAGGCCCAAGACTCACAGCTACTGGCAGCAAGGACCCTAGAATGCTAGGGGTGAACGGAAGCCCAAGACCAACGGATACTGGCAACAGGGACCCTAGAGTGCTAGGGTTGTAGAGAGACACACGGACCACGAATACTGGCAGCAAGGACCGTAGAATGTTAGGGGAGTAAGGAGGCCCAAAACTCACGGACGCTGGCAGCAAAGACCCTAGAACACTAAGGTTGTCAGGAGGCACTAGACTAATGGGTACTGGCAGCAAGGACCCTAGAATGCTAGAGTACTATGAGGCCCAAGACTCACAGCTACTGGAAGCAAAGACCCTAAAATGCTAGGGGTGAGATGCAGGCAACAGACCACGGAAGGCAACAGGTGTCCGGTAGTACGTTAGTATACAAAGAAGGACCACCACACTACAGCTGGCTCTTGAGCCCTAAGGCCACAGTGGTACGGTAGGCAGGGTGAGACAGAGAACCAGACCTAGAACTCTAGGGTGACAGTGAGGTTCAACAATGGTGTTGTAACGCCTAGAGGAATGTCTATAACTCCCAACCAGGAGTGAGCCCAGCTAGTGACAGTGGTAATAACGGACACGTAAGCAAGGAAATGAGTAACTCAGCCCAATTGTTGACAGCACGGAAACCGGTACTCCGTATGCGCACACCGCCAGAGGCGGTTCATACCAGTAAGCACGGCTAGAGCAGCGGGTGCTCAGCCAAAGGTCGGCAACGTAAGCGGGTTCTCAGCCAATCCAGTCAGCAATATAAGCGGGTTCTCAGCCAGTCTGGTCAGCAACGGATGCGGGTTCTCAGCCAGTCCAGTCAGCAACATAGCGGGCTCTCAGCCAGTCCGGTCAGCAACATAGGGCGTTCTCAGCAAGACAGGTCAGCAACGGATGCAACAGAAGTTCAGGATACACAGGAACGTCGTCAGGCAGGCCAGGTCATACACAAACAGAGAAACAGCAGTAACTAGCGCTAGGTTCTGGTACACCACGAAAGGGCGCCTGAATACTTGCATGACAGGCTATAAAAGGGATGGTCCTGGGTGGAGTCAGGTCCAGGGACCAATAAGAATGCAGCATAGTAAACAAGAAAGTAGGAATGTCACCACACAGCAGCCAGGATCACAGGCACCGTGATAATAGCAGAGCACTAAATTAGCTCAGATATCAGAATTGATAGGCGGAGTGAGCTGCTCAGAAAAACCTTGACAATAGTTTACAAGGACTCCCAGATAATTCTCTAGCAACGAGTCACCTAAAATGATTCTTTTATGTTCATAAGTAGCACTGAGATTTTTTTTCTTC
This sequence comes from Rhinophrynus dorsalis, assembly GCA_037306005.1. Lineage (NCBI taxonomy): Eukaryota > Metazoa > Chordata > Amphibia > Anura > Rhinophrynidae > Rhinophrynus > Rhinophrynus dorsalis. The sequence continues at coordinate 649,826,947 of CM074718.1, forward strand.
CCAAATGCATAACTTTACACTTTCCCACATTAAACTTACATTATTACTTTTGTGAGTTAATTTACTATATGTATAGATATATGTATGTTCAATTAGATTATTTAGCTTGATCTTGAATGCTCTGGTATATGGTGTATCAGGCCTCTAATTGGACACATATTATAGCTTGGATTTTTTCCACTCTTTTTATACACCTCTTTCTTTACTTCAGTTGATTTACATGTAGATCTGGAGTTTTGGTCAACTAGAGATTATATCAATGATATATGATGAAACATGATTGTATACTTAGATGTTACTTCTGTGACCACAGTTTTTAATGGTCAATTATTGTTGTATATTTAATACATTTTATGCTATTCCATTCAGTATTTTTCTATAGAAGCTTCCCAGATTTTTACATACATATATATTAGTACCAGTTCTTTCAACTTTGGTGTGGAGGGGGGTAGCAGTAACCGTTTTATTAGATATGGTCCATTTTTGGTGGAGAATTAAATGAAGGTTATTATGCTCACATTAAAAGATGTTGCTTTCAATAGTTTAACCCTTTGAGCAATTGAGGGGTGAGGAACACATAGCTCTACAGTGCACTGCTCACTCCTCTGGCACTCAAAGGATTAATTGAATAACCCTTGTCATTAAAAAAATAACATGGTATTGTTCTGCTGTTATGCAAGGGTCCATGTTGTCATACAAAGAGAGGCAAAGAGAAAAACCAGACCAACTTGTTCCTCCAAGTTAGATCTAAACATGTGGTAAGAAGGTCAATGACTGTTTCCTTTTTTATATATCAGCAAATCCTTCTCTCCAATATACATTTGAATCCGATCTGCAGAATTATCTGTAGAACTGTCACAAGTTTGTCAACAGAATGATTGTGGTCACATCATAATTAGGGGAATAAATATTAGATTCCATAACAATCTAATGATTTAATAAGGTTTAGGGGTGAAGAATTTTTCAGTAGGTGAGATTGGAGTGTAATAAACTAAGGGCCCTATGTAGCTCTTTGTCAAACCAACTGCACCATAGGGGACAAATACAAATTCCTATTAATTTAAATGGCTCTATTAACACTTAGAAAAATGATCTAAAATTTGCAAAAACAGTTGCTTAGGTATAAGCGTCACAATGGCAAACATTTTATCATATTACAGCAGTGTTAACCCCTTTAAGTGCTAGAGGGGTGCTCAGTGCATTGCATGCCCCTCTGACATACAAAGGGTTCAATTTGGGTGGAATTTATATAATTTATGGTTCAATTTGCTACAATTTATTACGCAAGCTGACAGAATGCAATCAAAATGGTAAGCAAAGCAGGGAAAGATAGCTATAGAAGGGATTTATTTTATTGATTTAATTATTTTGATATTTATCTATAATTTTTTTATCTATATTATATATATATATATATATATATATATCAGGGCTCAAAATTTCCACTCGCCACTAGCCAATGGTGAGTGAAAATTTAGCCCTGGCGAGTAGAAATTCATCCCTGGTGGGTATGTTATGGCTTGCAGTGGCGAGTAACTTTTCAGGTGTGGCTAGTTGCAAAGGACTTCAGATTTTAAGCCCTGTGTATATATATATATATATATATATGTATATATATATATATATATATATATATATATACACAAAGGAAGATGCTATGCACTCACGGACTATTCCTTTGTGTATCACGTACCTCTATAGCACCCGGGATTCTATTATACTTGATGCATGAGTGCCAGTCACTGTAAGTTTTATATATATATATATATATATATATATATATATATATATATATAATAAAATTAATCCCCTCTATAGTTATCTTTCCATGCTTTGCTTACCTACTCTCTTATGTCACAGCTACCCTCTCTCCTCAGGTTTAAGGAATAGAATTTAAACAAAAGGGATTCCAAATCATGTGTTACAGTCTGAACACATTTTAGAATTAAATAGAACAATACGAAATAATTTGGATCCCATGCTCCATTCTGGAACCATAGGTGAATCAGAAATGATTGACCTTTATCACAAGGGCATTCCTTGGTGTAAGTCATTTGTAGAAACCTGTAACTTTCCACAAAGCTTATGAACGTTATATCAGACATTTAGCTCATATCTAGTAGCTACAAGGTCAAAATGGTTGACCCCAGCATGTAACTTTCACAACTTTACTATGTAAAAAAATAAACTTACAGTTTCTTGACAGAAAGTACCTGTTGTGAGTGGATACATAATACTGGCTGATGAATTGCCCTTTCTTGAATAAATTGTTTATTTTCAGTTTAATGTACATTTGCTAATTTATAAACCTTACCATCTGCACAGCACAGGATCCAGTTTATGCTGAAAGTATACTTCCTCATTTGTCCATGCATTAAATCACAGCAGTGGTTCTTTGGCCAGGATTCAAGTAGCTTGATGACTTCTCCAAATATTGTGAAACTATTTGGCCTGGGCATTAGTATTGTTTTTCTAGTGATTTGGAGTGCAACCTAATGGAAACAAAATGATTACCTCATGAGCCCAATTTCTTTTGTAAATTATTGAAAATCCTTTCTAAATTATGTTGTTTACAGAAACATTGCAGGCCAGGTTTATATGAATGACATGCAGTATGGTGCACATGGAATATAATGGTTAGTTCAGCATGATAATTTATTTTACTAATGAAATAAAGAGATACATTTTGATCTGCAGGTTGCCAGGGAGGTTTCTGACACATATGTTTGAAAGCTGTGAAGCATACAAAGGATTAACCAGAAAACATTTCCTTTTTAGCAATGCATTGACCACCTCTCTGGGCCTTAAAGGGATAGTAATACTTCGTTTTATCTTTATTTTATTTTGTAGGCATTAAAAAAGCATGAAGAACGATATAAGTCTTATCTCTCAAACCTTTATGGTTTAAGAGATATTCACAAACAAAGTATCCCCCCCCCCGTTCAACCAGATCAGAAGGGAGGTGCCCAGGTAGACTGCACAGAGGGACAATCTTCAATTAAGATAAGGGAAAAAGCTGAAAAACTTGTCAAGGGGGGAAGGGCTTTCATTGTTTTCATACAAAGAAGATTGTTCCCCTCTGTTATCTGTCTGGTCTTACAACCAGATTCACATCTGAGAAGAGATGGCTTACACTAGGTAAAAGGGGCGGGAGGGGGAAACTTTTGCTTGTGAATATCTCTTAAACCATAAAAGTTTGAGAGATAAGACTTATATCATTCTTCGTGTTTTTTTAATGCCTACAAAACAAAATAAAGATAAACAACCATTTTTACATTGAAACTTTTTTTTATATTGTTGCACTTTTTCTGCTTTCACAGTCATAGACAGAATGTTTTGTGAAAATAGGTAGCTACCTATCGGGAATATAAAAGATAGAGCTGAAAAAAAAAGGTATATGCAATTTGACTTTGCACACTACGCGCTTTGTAGAGTATGTAATGTCAAAAGTAGGTAGACTATTACTTTAAATTGTGCTCTTTATAAACCCCTTTGGATGCTAGAAAGGCCACCAACACATCATGAAAACTCATTCAGGCTGATGTTCTAAGAATAACTGGAGTAATTCAGTGGGGACACCAACTGCACCATAGCAGATAAATAAAACTTCTCATTGATTGAATTGGAGCTTTTTACTCCTTGAATGCTGGAGCGGTCATAGTAACATATTAATATGGTAACATAGTTGATGAGGCTGAAAAAAGACATGCGCCCATCAAATCCAGCTCATGCTGGACTTACCCCTGTTGATCCAGAGGAAGGCAAAAAAACAAACAAAAAAAAAACATTAAAGCCATTTCCAATAAAACCCCAGTGGGTAAAAAAAATCCTTCCTGATTCCAAATGGAAGTTAGATAGTTCCCTGGATCAAAATCCTATCTGCCTTGAAGTCATCTGTCATACTTCTCAGTATTGTTCTGTGCTAGATAGGTATCCATTACTTTTTTGAAAGCAATTACAGTATCTTCAAGCACAGCATCTTGAAGCAAATAATTTCATAGTTTTACTGCCCTTACTGTAAAAAAAATCCCTGTCTTTGTTTTAGTCTAACCCACTTTTCCTCTAAACTTAATGGATGGCTAGTGCCTTGTTTTGCAATGAGTATGGCTAAGTCTTCTGTTTACATCAGTCGGCTGATCTGATGTTTACCTATAATAGCTGTTAGGCAGCTCCCACTACTGCAGGTATCGGACTGTGTATATTATAACACTTTGAGTTCCACAGGGGTGTTTTTATATATTGTTGAGCAATGTGTTGCATATACCTCTGGTACTAAGAGGGTTAAAGGAAGGCTGATGCTGTCTTTGCTCACCAGTAGAGACATAACAAACTGTCATCTCTGATTGGATAGAAAGCAAAGAGAAGGTCCCCGTTTTGACATCCTCAGGGATGAGAATTTGTTCTGTGTGCTCTGAAAGTATCACCAACATGTGACAAGCAGCCATATAGCATATAAACAAGCCTTCTGGACAGGAGCAGACTGACCATTCAGGCATTCGGTCACAGACCAAGGGCCTTCGACTGAGGGGGGCCTGCCACCACCAAATTACCAATTATAATGTTAATGTTGGACTTCCTGTCCGCTTGCCTATAGGGGCCTGCTGTGCATATTTAAAGCAGCTGAGCAGCCACACTGTGCTCCGTGAGGCTCTGAGGCCTCAGTAATATACTGGCATCAATGTCTTGCTGCCTGGCTGCCATCATTAAGGCAGCATAACAACAGTTATGTGGACGCGGTTCCAACATGCCTCATTGCACCCCCCACATCAGAAGATCTTATCCACTGCTTGCTGCCAGTCTGCCAGAGTCCAGACTCACTGGAGTTGTTACTGTCTGGCAGCTTCTGGCAGCAAGCGCTTCTCTCTCTGTGCCTCTTCCTCTTCCAAATGGTCGCGTAGCATGCAGATCCCACCACAGGACATCATGTGAGCCTGCTAAGGAGGACACGCAGCAGGATCAGGGCTACTGGGGACACAGAGACTCATCAGGAGGACTAGAGCGGCAGTAACAGTGACACTGACAAGCAGTACAGCACACAGAAGACCCACCATCATGCAGCGCACACACAGCACAGGTTAGTCAGTAGATGGCCTGGTGCTGAGAGGGAGGTACTGGATGGCCTGGGTGGGTATGGCCTGGAGGGGGGGTACTGGATGGCCTAGGGGAGGTAATGGATGGCCTGGTGGGGTACTGTATGGCCTTGGGGGGTTATTGGATAGCCTGAGAGGGTTATTGGATGGCCTGGATGGGGGTACTGGATGGCCTGGGTGGGTATGGCCTTGAGGGGGGTACTGGATGGGCTGGGGGGGTACCAGATGGCCTGGGGGCTTATTGGATGGCCTGGAGGGGGCTACTGGATGGCCTGGAGGGGGTACTGGATGGCCTGGAGGGGGTACTGGATGGCCTGGGGGGGGGAATGGATGGCCTGGTGGGGTACTGTATGGCCGGGGGGTTATTGGATGGCCTGGATTGGGTTGTTGGATGGCCTGGATTGGGTTATTGGATGGCCTGGGGGTATTGGGGTTATTGGATGGCCTGGATGGGGTTATTGGATGGCCTGGGGGTATTGGGGTTATTGGATGGCCTGGATGGGGTTATTGCATGTCCTGGAGGGGGGTACTGGATGACCTGGAGGGAGGTACTGGATGACCTGGGTGGGGTTATTGGATGGCATGGAGGGGGTTATTGGATGGCCTGCAGGGGGGGTACTGGATGGTCTGGAGGGGGGTAATGGATGGCCTGGAGGGGGGTAATGGATGGCCTGGAGGGGGGTACTGGATGGCATGGATGGGGGTACTGGATGGCCAGGGGATACTGGATGGTCAGGGGATACTGGATGGCCTGGGGGGTACTGGATGGCCTGAGGAGTGTACTAAATGGCCTGTGGGGGTTACCGGACCTGGTTCAATACCCCCAGCCCCCCGAAGCCATTCAGTACCCCCCAGACCATCCAGTGCCCCAGGAGACCACACTTTTGTAAATTATATATGAAACATTGTACTCGCTACAAGCACAGCTACCAGGCCAGCCAGCCAGCACGCCCTCAAGCTATCCAACCAGTTGCCAAGCAGCCTCCTGCCAACCAGCAGTGTTAGGTTAGTTTATTTATTTATTTATTTATTTATTTTGTATTTATATATTTTTAACACTTTGAGTGCCAGAGCAGTACGCAACACATTGAATTATAGCACACCCAGTCTGATTAATAAATATGTCTTACAATGCCTTGCTGCCTTTAAAAATCCTTCCTTGAAAAGAAGCTCTCCCAGTTCTGCATTTAATATAATCTAAATCACGAGAGAAGAAATTAACTTTCCATTTATAATGTTATGGGACATTTTTATGGGTACAGTAGTTCCTATAAGCTCATAAACTTACTGCACATTTTGCTTGAACCCAACAATCTATGGGCAGAATGTCAAAGGTCTCTTCAGTTATATGTCATATTTTATAGACTAGTGACACACAACCATAAACCTTTAGAGGCCAAGGAGGCATGGAAATCTCTAAAGCTGATGGGGAAAAAGACTTTGAAGCCAAGAAACAGGCTGTTAAGCTGTGAAAAACAGCTTCAGTTCCCAGTGTCAGCAAATCCTTGTAACCTTAGGCCAGTCATTTTATCTCCCTGTGCCTTGGGCAACAAATACATAGACTGTACACTCCATGGTGCAAGGTCTTACTTTGACTGAAAAATTATCTTTTCCGTGCTGGGTAGAAATAAAGATATTATTATAAGAAGATATTTACATGTATGGAATAATGAGTCTGATATACTAGGCAGAACTAGAGCAAACTAACTACACCACAGAGAACAAATAAATATCCTAAATATAAATCTATATTTGGGTGCCTCCTTTTACAATTCTACATGGGGCTTCAGGGGTTCTTAAAACTGTCCTGGCTGGTAGTCATAGAATGGTTTTGTTGTTCCCCTGGGAACCCTGGGGTTCCCCAGAACACAGCTCAAGAACTAGTGATATGAACTAGTGATATACAGTATACATCATTGCTCCTATGGACATTTTGATTGATGCTACATTAATTTTTTATGGTATCCTTTTCAAATGTCAGCCACTATTGGACGGCCAACTAAATGGTGCATTAAACATACCGCCAGCATGAAAAGGGCAACATGACAATCTCGCCCGCATCAAAAGGGGTGAGATTGTCATGTTGCGGGATTAAGCATCTCTGATTTGCAAGCAATGTAAAGATTCCTTCTTGATGTGTCTGTATTAGCTGTGTGTAGTCCCATTTTCCTTCACATCACTGTCAGCGGATCAAAATATAGCGCACGTGTGTATAAACAGCCGACCAGCTTGTGCTATATTTAACCTCTGCTTTATGCTTTGGGCTTTTTGCTGAGTTGCTCTGGTACGTGCACTTCTCACAATGATTTTTTTATTATTTTATGCCACGGACAGTGAGGGGAAGGAGAACGAGACTACAAACAGCTAATACAGATAAATAAGCAAGGTACCTTTACATTACATGCAAATCAGCTAAGCTTAAACCCACAACATGACAATCTGTCCCCTTTTGATGCAGGCAAAATTGTCAAGTTTCCCTTTTTATGCTGGTGTCATGTTTAATTCTCCATTTAGTTGGTGGCTCAACTGTGGGTGACATTTTGATAGTGAACCCTTTTCTACCTATTTATTACAATTAAAAAAGTCCTTTCTTTCATTTGCCTTGTCACATTCCTACACAATTTTTTATTATTTATGTATTTATTTATTTTCATTGGGATTAGTGCCAATATATATATATATCCTATATAATAATTCGCTAAGTTGTGTGTAACGCCCGACATGCGCAGTAGACACTACTGTGCGTGCGGCAGTCATGCGCAGTAGAGACTGCCCGCGCCACGGCTGATACAGAGCTGGGCGCTCCGAAGGAGCGTCCAGCTCTGTATCAGTCGAGGCGCAGGCAGTCTCCACTGCGTGTGACTGCCCCGCGACCAGCTGCCAGAGGCCTGTGGCCCGTGTAATGGGCTGTTCAACTAGTATATATATATATATATATATATATATATATATATATATATATATATATCCATTCCTTATTTCCAGTAAACATCTTGTTAGTTGATTGAAGTGGACCTTCACCATAAGATACATTTAGTTCATTTAAATATAATTAAAAACTGCCTATTTGTTGGTGACACAATGTAGCATGTTATGCTAAGCAGTTTAGGCTATGACCCAATATTTCCACATGAATCTAGCCACACTGGAGTAATTTCCAACAGCACTGCGATAGGTCAACTTTTCCTCAAATGGAACTGATTAGTAGGGATGGGTGAAAATGTTTGCCTCACACTGAAATCGGCGAATAATGGCACTTCCCGCTTGATGAATAATTTCCCATGAAAAAAAATAATTTATGCTTATTGCTTTGTAATTGGACACCTCTGGTGAGCGCATACAAGAGTACTAAGCCTCACACTTCTATGAACTCACCTTAATGACATTACACTCAGCACATTTCCACACATATACCAGATAGCTTGACACCCCAGCATCTAATATTCATAGCTATACGTCATTATTGTATTTTCGTTAGCGCTGTGCCTCATGTATATCTTGTTTTTATTACCCTGAATCCCCCCTCCTTTTTTTGCTATTTCTTTTATTATTATCATTGCTTATCTAGCTTCTTATTGTTTAATTATGCTGTTATTGATTTTTTTGTGTTTTTATTAAATGTTTAATCTGCTTATTAATTTGTCATCTGTTTTTTTACTAGTAATAAATATATACCTATTCCCTATTATTTTACCAACATTTTGTATCTAATTTTTTTTTCCTTGATTTGATGTGTTATGATGCATCTGAATTAACATCTCCTCAGTCTGCCATATACTACACTTAGATCCTTGGTTCTTTGTCTCTTCTTTTTCTTTCTTGTTTGCATGTACAGGCTCGAGTGGACTCGGGCGTTTGACAGCAGCACATAGAGATCTATCTATACCGGTGGACTGTATCCATTAGTAACCAATCACATCCTTCCATTTATCATTCTATATCATTTTCCATTCCATCATTTTTGAACTTGTCATCATCCATCATCTACTATTTCATCTTCATGAAGTCATTCATCCTCCATATCTGTTATTAGGACGTCTGGATAATAGATTTATATGGACGGTAACCTCCACCTCCTTTTGGTCATTAACCATACCTCAGTTATTTATTGGCTTTTACTCTTCATTCCTCACCTTTCCATTGAATGTCTATGTTTTCATGATTTATATTTTTACTGTAATTATTATATATTTCATTGATCCATTTTACTTTATTCTATAAGTGTCTTGGTTATACCTGATTTTTGGGTGTATGTAGATACATATATATATATATATATATATTTGTGCTTCCATCTCCACATATAAACACCCCAGATCTCACCTACACACTGTAGAATACCTTATATGATTTCAATTGTCTATATGGGTATGCAGTGCCGGCCCAAGACATTGTGCTGCCTGGGTTCAAGGATGAAATGCTGCCCCCCCAAAAAAACACGCCCACCAAAACACACCCACATCCATTATATTGGGGTCTTGTGTCCACAGAGAGATCATAAGTCATCGGGGTTATAAACTTGCACTCTGATTTACAATATTTCAGCCAGTAAATATGATGGTGGGGTCTTGTGTCCATAGACAGCTTAAGTCACCAGGGGCTGTGAATGTGCTCTCTCTAATTTACAATATGCCTGTAGACACCAACCAAGTGTAAGAGCATAACTGATATTTAGACTAAATATCAGTTATGTTCTTACGCTTGGCTGGACTTGGTGTCTACAGACATATTGTAAATAAGAGAGAGCACATTCACAGCCCCTGGTGATTTACAGCCCCCTCTGGCACTCAAAGGGTTTAACAACTACACTTCACTCGAGTATGGTTCAACCACTCATATGTACTAGAAAGGTGTGATCCCTTCTGCCTCCTCTCAGAAAAGCTGGTGTCTGCTTCTCTGTCCATTCCGGATAGTTGTATCCCCCAAGACACCTCCAACAAGCAAAATAACACAAGTAATGGGCACTATTGAGTCTCAGCAAATTTAACAATGTTGATGTTACACAATATAGCAGTCACAGTATATGGAAGTATATTCCTCACATATTATCTGTATTTTCCGGGTATAGTAAAAACAGTTCAACAGTGAACTCCTCCAAAAGAGGGATACTGTGCTGAACCAATGGGCCTGATACTCTCAGTCTCCCAGAAGTATACAGCACTACAGTGAAACAGATAGATCTCCAATGCCACAGGATAATATAAGATTAAAAATGATTTTGGTTGTCTTAGAATCAGTAATATCAAATCCCACAACATTGCTGAAATTATATTGTACTCAAGGCTGCTATTTAGCATGGCAAAGTGAAATGGACATGGGTTAAAATTAATAAAAACCACTCACACACCAAATGTCAGCCTTTTAAACTCCCTCTCTCAGCGTTTCTTTATTGCAACTGTGCTGCTCATTCACAGCCACTGGCAGAAATGGAAGCACCAGTGACATGTGAATGAACAGCATTGCAGCTCAGAGCAGATTTGCGGAGAGCAGGGAAGGAAATCTGATACCTTACTGTGCTCTCTGAACTGAGGGTTCAATCTATGGATACCTCAAAAAGGGAGGCCCCCAGGCACGGCCACCCTGTTGCACACCCTTGATCCATGAACAAATGCCCTCTCTGACGTGATGTGTTCACATACAGATCCCCTGCGTCTCTCAATAATTTAATGTGAGCAGGGAGCAAAGACCAACAAAATCAAGGTGGGGAGTGCCTGGATTGTCTGTTCCTACACCCACTCCTACACCCATACCTGAAGCAGCAATTAGGCTTTCTGTGCCTATGATGGGAATGGATCCACACAGTGTGACTTCCTGAAACCACTTAAAGTTGCAAGCTTTGCTTCTGTTTCAACAGAACCACAGAACATGCTGCAAAGCTGGTCCAGCCCCGCGCAGGCTCAACTCTGCCTCCTTGAGGCCTGGCCCACCAGCCTAGACTTAAGACCGGTCCGGGGAGCAATTGCCCCCTGCTTCCCAGGCCAGCCCGTCACTGTGATTCACGTCACTGAAGCAGCCAGCGGGTATTGCCAAGGAGTGAGCATAGGGCCGCCCGGCTGCTGACAGTCACACTGGTGGGACACATTGCAACAGAGACCTGGCGGCTGGCAGAAGTGCACAAAATAAACATGCCGTGGGCCGGCAAATTGCCGCCCCTGTCAAAGTGCCGCCTGGGTCCATGGACCCACTGGAACCCATGTAAGGGCCGACTCTGTGGGCATGATTATTCCATTGTCTGGCTAATTGTTATTTGTACCTTTTTCCTGATTTAATAGTGAGCCAACCTATACATAAATTCTTTGATGAACTAATGATGAGTGATGATGATGCAGATCTAGAATGTATCCATACAGCATCCTTCTCTTGTTCAGATACAGATGAAGTTGAGAGTGAGGATGATGACAGGGCTATAAGGTTAGCAGAAAGTCAAAAGCTGAATCTTCTACCACTTTTAAGGAGCAATGTGCCTGTCTATAAACGGTTTGAGAAAGCCCCTGGACAAGTACAGATGTCAAAAGCACACAGTTACCATCAGTCATCATCTGCATCATCGCCTCTTCAAAGTCCAAGTCTCACTCAATCACACACACCTGTTTTGAGTACCCAGCAGCAGCAACACAGGTTATTAACATCCACAATGTTAGATTTGATGAGTGCCTCTGCTGCTGCTGTAAGTGCTACACCTTTGACACCTAGTAGTAGTGGCAGTAGAATTACATCAACATCTAGCCCCAGTAGTAGCAGCACCACCTCAGGAACCCCTCGTTCCATGGAGTCCACAGTATGGAGATACTTCACACAGGATCCTCAAGCTAAGAATGTTGCTATCTGTTCTATGTGCAAAAAAAGCAAGTGCGAAGGGGGAAAGCAGGCTCACACCTAGGCACTTCCTCTGTGAGATCCCACCTGAAGCACAACCACAGGTCTGACTGGGGGACACACTATCAGAAGGCCAAAGGTGCCACAACTAGCAGAAGCACTTAATTAGTTACCAGGGCCCTAGGGCAGAAAAAAGAAGTAGTGAAGTTATTTATGTGTCAGATAGTGTGCTACTGCCAGTACCTTTCAGTGACTTTCAGCCACTTATTTCTAAACTTCAGCCATCAGAAGAAGTAATATTGCAGTGGGAAATGTAGTACCAATAGGAAATATAGGTGAAAAATGTGTTAAAATAGGCAAAAATATGTGTTAACATAGACAGAAAATGTGTTAAAAGAGGTGAAAAAAGGACATTTTTGCATAGCCGGAAAGACAACATTGTTCGCAGGAGAAGCGAAAAATCAGCACGTTTTTGTGAAAAGTCATACAGAAAATGTTTCACGCTTTTCACCCACCCCTACTAATTAGTATACTGTTCCACCAAAACATACCGGCTACTTTCTCAAAAAGCTATTTATTTTACACAACATATAGGCAGATTTTAATCCTTTGCGTGCTAGAGGGGTATTCAATGTGTTGCATACCCCTCTGACACTCAAAGGGTTAATTCTCTGTAAAGCAAAATGTGTCTTAGGCTGACAGGTCCATTTTATTTGAAACAAGAATCCCCAGGAGATGAAATTACTAGTTCCTATAGTGACCCCCTTCCTTTCTGGAAGTAATCCATAACAACATTGTTTAAAAAAAAATAAATCTTACGCTAAATAAGCTGTATGGACAGTGAAGTGAAATGCGTGGTGTAGTTATAGTGTTGTATTACAACACCTGGGCTGTCAGTGGGACCGATAGTGTGCAAATGAATATCTCTAACCCTGATGGCTTCCTTCTACTCACACTGATGATGTCTCCCAGAATCTCTCTAACCCTGACAGTTTCCTTCTACTCACACTGATGATGTCTCCCAGAATATCTCTAACCCTGACAGCTTCCTTCTACTCACACTGATGATGTCTCCCAGAATATCTCTAACCCTGACAGCTTCCTTCTACTCACACTGATGATGTCTCCCAGAATATCTCTAACCCTGACAGCTTCCTTCTACTCACACTGATGATGTCTCCCAGAATATCTCTAACCCTGACAGCTTCCTTCTACTCACACTGATGAAGTCTCCCAGAATATCTCTAACCCTGACAGCTTCCTTCTACTCACACTGATGATGTCTCCCAGAATATCTCTAACCCTGACAGCTTCCTTCTACTCACACAGATGATGTCTCCCAGGGAGGAACAGTCATAACCAAAAGAAATACTGTATGACCCCTCTCATTCTGACAAGTTTGTTTCATTAAAGGAAAAGTAACATCTTCTAAAAATACTTCACCACTTACCTTACTATGGTCAGAAAAACCTAATGGCCCCTATTAAATTTGCCCCTGTGCCTTCAATCAGTCCTGCATTTCATGACCATGAAGGCAGACACTGCATATTGTAATCTATTCCCTTTAAAGGGATAGTAATGCTTCACAAATACAGCAGCTCCAATTAATCTTCATAGTATTTGGGCCATGGAGAGTGTTATTTCATTACTGTCAGAGTGGTAGTTCAAGAGTAACTGAATGATAAAGTATCCCCTTCCTGTCCCTTTTACTGATGTAACACTGCTCACCTCAGATGTGGAATCTGGTCCTAGGTTCAGACAGGTCACAACAATGGATAATCTTCTCACTGTGAGCATAAGGAAAATCCTGCCCCCTTGACAGGTTTTCAGGTTTTTCCTTATGCTCACTGAAGATTGTCCCTCTCTGAGATCCATCTGGACAGTCTTGCTGCTCTGATGTGAGCAGTGTTACATCAGTAAAAGGGGCGGGAGGGGGATACTTTATCATTCAATTACTCTTGAACTACTACTACTATGACAGTAATGAAATAACACTCTCCATGGCCCAAATACTGTGAAGATTAATCAGACCTGCTTTTTTTGTGAAACATTACTATCCCTTTAAGGACAAGAGAGAAGAACAACACACTGCTTAGTAATGTGTTCCACACCCCTCTGTACCTCAAATGGTTAATTAGGCTCATGCACGCTGTCTGCTTCAGTCTGAAGAAAGCTGCTGCAAGTGTCTTGTCTGCCTCCATGTACATGACATCCAGGCCAAATTGAAGGTGTTATCTCTTGGAGCAAGGACCCATGGTAAAATTCATAGGGGGGCATTAGGATTTCTAACCATATTAAGGTAAGTGGGGGGGTATTATAAGGAGGTGCTTCTCCTTTATTGGGGAATTGTGATTAATTTACCTAGGTAGATGTCATTCTACAACAGTCAGGTAAGAGAATTTACAATCAAATCTACATTTGATAAATGGTCACTGCTCTTATGGCTTTATTTATCACTAGTATGAAAGCCTGTATACGCAGGCTAAAGTGTACCCAGCAGCCCCTGCTGCTGCCCCAGGGCCAGGAGCAGAGACAGGCAGTGAGCCAACCAAAGCTCTCCGCTCCAGACCAGTGTGTTTGGCAGTCTCTACTGCACATGACTGCATCATTCTAGCAGTCTCTACTGAGCATGTGCGGTTACACACACAGGGAGCTTCACAGGCTAGCGCTTTATATTATTTAGATATGGGGACAACTAGACAATCCTGTTAAGTTAACAGAGGCTAATTGAGGTTAAAGGGATAGTAATACCTAAAATGTAAAAAAAAATATGTTGTAGGGTTTATCCCCCTGAGTAAAACAAGAGTACTCCCACTGCTGAAAGGTGTTTAATTCAAAAGTTATTAATTTTCAAAGTTGAATTTTTTAGGTGCAATATCACAGTGGCCTGAAATTGTACAGTGGCGCTGTTGCTACATGATCCTATGGACAGCTCTGGTCTCAGGACCATAAATCTCCATAGGATGGTGTAGCAACAGCGCCACTCTACAATTTCAGGCCACTGTGATATTGCACCTAAAAAATTAAACTTTGAAAATTAATAACTTTTGAATGAAACACCTTTCAGCAGTGGGAGTACTCTTGTTTTACTCAGGGGGATAAACCCTACAACATATTTTTTTTTACATTTTAGGTATTACTATCCCTTTAAGCTCTTAAATGAGGGAGTGGTCTCCAACACATTGCTGAGTAATGTGTTGGGAATCTCTCTAGTATTCAAGAGGTTAACCCTTTGAGTGCACAGGGATACGTAGCGCATTGCTCAGCAATGCATTGCATACCCCCTCTGGCACTCAGAAGGTTAGAAGCCCCATTTAAATCAGTGGGAATTTGGGGGATTTTAATTCTGCCATATGGACATTACGTTTTCTCTAGAATTGCACCTCTTCAGCTAACAAACAAGGTTTTAAGAAGATTTTACCTGTTTGTTTATCTTTGTTTAACCCTTTGAGTGCCAGAGGGGTATGCAATGCATTGTTCTGCAATGCTCTGCATACCCCTCTGGCACTCAAAGGGTAAAGATAAGTGGTTATGTCAAAAAGTAAAACTTCCATAGAAACAGCAGATAAGAACCATTTGACCCATCTTATCTGCCCATTTTCCTACTATAAAAAACTCAACCCTTATTTGGTCCTTGGTCTTTTCTTATGTAAAGGACAGCTTTATGCCTATCCCATGCATGGTTACATTCTGTCACTGCATTAACTTCTACCAATTCTGCTGGTAGGCTATTTCACTTATCTACTACTCTTGCAGTGAAGGAAAGCTTCTTACATTACATCTAAAACTGTGTCCCTCTAGTTTTAGACTATGGCTTCTTGTCCTAACATTTCTACTCCTTTGCTGAATCTCTTCATGTATTTGAATGCTTCTATAATATCCCCTCTCTCGCTTCTCTCCTCCAGCCTATACATCCCTCTAGTTTTAGACTATGGCTTCTTGTTCTAACATTTATACTCCTTTGCTGAATCTCTTCATGTATTTGAATGCTTCTATAAGATCCCCTCTCTCGCTTCTCTCCTCCAGCCTATACATCCCTCTAGTTTTAGACTATGGCTTCTTGTTCTAACATTTATACTCCTTTGCTGAATCTCTTCATGTATTTGAATGCTTCTATAAGATCCCCTCTCTCGCTTCTCTCCTCCAGCCTATACTTGTTCAGATCCTTTAGTTTATCTTGTATTTCTTTTCCTGTAAACCATTCCTCATTTTAGTAGCCCTTCTCTGAATTCTCTGTAGAGTATCTTTCTGGCATGGGGTCTACTACTTTAAAACTCTAGGGGGTAGATTTAAAGGCAGGCGGCAGGGTGAAAAAACATGAAAGGGTGCATTAATGTGTTGTAAGCCATTTAAGGGTCCATCTTAAGAACAGCTAACAGCAGTTTGATAATCCTTATGGCCGATAGACTTACGTGCATTGAGACGCATGTTTATTTTTATTTATCTCTTTAAAAGGGAACTATCACCCCAAATAAAGTCTTCCCCGCAATAGCGGTAAGCATACTAATGGTACTGTTAGCCAGCATACCACGTAAGTTGAAAATCCTACTTGTGCCGAGACTGATGGCCAGGCAACATCGCTTTAGAGGCATCTGCGCTCCTGCAGAGCGAAAATGGTGAGCGGGAGTGTATTTGGAAATGAGAGATGAAATATAGGTGGGTACGGTGCTATTCAGGGCTCTGCAAGTTAGCACCAGAATTTTGACTTTCATTTTGTAAGCTAATGGGAGCCAGTGTAGGGATTGGCAGAGGGGATTGGTGTTGGAGATTCGATGAGTGAGGTAGATTAGTCTTGCCGCAGAGTTCATTATGGACTGTAGTGGGGTTAGTCGGCTGAAAGGAAGGCCACTTAGTAATGAGTTACAGTAGTCAAGACGGGACATGATGAGTATTTGGATTAGAGTTTTTGTAGTGTCTTGGGTAAGAAAGGGTCAGATCCTAGAGATGTTGCGGAGGTGGAGGCGACATGAGTTAGAGATTGAATTGATGTGAGGGATGAAGGATAGGGCTGAGTCAAATATGACCCCCAGGCTGCGTGCTGTAGGGGTTGGTTTGATGGTAGTGTTGTTAACAGTGAGTGTAATATCTGGGGTAAGGCTGGTTGTGGAGGGAGGGAAGATAATTAGTTTGGTTTTGCCAAGGGTAAGTTTGAGTTGACGGGAGTACATCCAGGAAAATACAGCAGACAGACAGTCAGATACCTGGGACAGGAGGGAAGAGGAGAGGTCTGGGGAGGAAAGATAGATTTGATTGTCATCAGCATAGAAAGGAGGTGAAACACAAAGGAGTTTATTAGTGTGCCAAGGGACGCGGTGTAAATTGAGAAGAGCAAGGGTCCCAGGACTGATCCTTAAGGCACTCTGACAGACAGTGGGAGGGTGGGGAAGTGGATCCAGAGTAGGAAACAATGAAGGTGCTGTTGCAGAGATAAGATGAAAACCAAGAGAGTGCAGTGTAGCAGAGACCTAGGGAGTGGAGGGCTTGGAGGATGAGTGGGTGATCTACTGTGTCATGGTGGTGTGAATGTTGCATGTCCATTATCAGAGCAACTGTGCCATGCTGTGTCCCCTCCTTTCCGATTTTTCATGACCTTATCACACGAAATGCACAATGTACTCACTTATGACTCTACTGTGCATGCACTAAGGGAAAATATTCCCACACTTATGATTTCAGTCAGGGAAGTGGTGGGAAAGAATGTCCTTCATCTTCTTCTCCAGGAAAATTGTCACCGGTTGGGGCAGGGGATGCTGCTGCCTCGACATCAGCACTAGAAGACTAGAGCTATGACCTGCAGTAGTGGTGGCAAGTGGAACCTCAACTAGTCCCATATCATCTCTTTCTCATAAAGTATCCCCCTCCCACCCCTTTTACTGATGTAACACTGCTCACCTCAGAGCAGCAAGAATGTCCGGATGGGTCACAGAGAGGCTCAATCTTCAGTGAGCATAAGGGAAAAACTGAAAAATCTGTCAAGGGGGCAGGGTTTTCCATATGTTCACAGTAAGAAGATTGTCCCTTGCTGTGAGCTGTCTGGCCCAAGGACCAGATTCCACATCTAAGGGGAGGTGGCTTACACTAGGTAAAAGGGGCAAGAAAGGGATACTTTATCATTCAATTACTCTTGAACTACAACTTGAACAGTATTGAAATAACACTCTCCATGGCCCAAATACTATGAAGATTAAATGGAGCTGCTGTTTTTGTGAAACATTACTATCCCTTTAAGGGAAAGAGTGCAGAATGAAATACAGCTTAAATTCATAATCCCCCAGCTCTGTATTGAAAAAATAAAATATCAATATCTCTTTAGCTCTCAAGAACATCAAAATGACATTACCCAAGTCAGTGCTCCTGCCAGTTAAAGCAAAGCATAGTTCTGACATTATTAATATAACAGTATTAATTCCATCTTTGAGAGGCGCGTGGTTTTTGGCATGAAAAAATATAATACTATACAAAACACATTAAATCTACTGTGATGTAGAAGAGATATAAATATATTTTACGAACAGCTATAATAGGAGATATTAAATATTAACCAGCTGTGTGTGCTTTCAGTCCCAATAGCCCATAACTATGTTGCCATATAAAATAATACCAAGGATTATGACACAGTCTGAAGCCAATTATAAGTTGAATACTTCACAGACGATGTTGTTCGTTCTCCACTACCAATCTCTGTCTAGCATGTTCTAGCTGCATATATATTTTCGAGATCATGTACTACATTAATATCTTATAGTTCTCTCCATAATATTTCATGATAACAAAAACAATTAAATATTAAACTACTAGCTGAAGAGCCCATTACACGGGTCACAGTGCCACTGCCAGCCGGTCGTGGGAGCGCCCCGCTCTGTATCAGCCTTGTCACTGGCAGTCCCTACTGTGCATGACTGTAGCATGCGCAGCAGTCTCTACTGTGCATGACTGCGTCGTTACACTCATTTTAGCGAATTATTATATAGGATAATCCTTTATTTATATAGCGCACACAGATTCTGCAGCGCTTTACACTCATATTGGTTCCTGTCCCCATTGGGGCTCACAATCTAAATTCACCTATCAGTATGTTTTGGAGTGTGGGAGGAAACCGGAGTACCCGGAGGAAACCCACGCAAACACAGTGAGAACATACAAACTCATTGCAGATGTTGTCCTTGGAGGGATTTGAACCCAGGACCCCAGCGCTGCAAGGCAACAGTGCTAACCACTGAGCCACTGTGCTGCCACGGGATACTTGTATATAACACGCTGGAACTTATGTGTAAAAGAAAAGTAATGCAATTCTGAAGCAAACTATCTGCAGCACAGTTAAAGAGATAGTAACGTCTCACTATAAATTAAGATTTGATTATTACTTATAATTTGTCATAAAGCTCTGTATTGTCATCACTGTTCTAAATGTTGCATTTTTTGTGTAATTATGTTCTAAAGTTTACTCCTCCCTCACCTTTTACAGATGTCCCGCTGCTTTCACTCAGATCTGAAATCCGGCTACCTGACCGGACAGATCAGAATGAGGGACACTGTCCCCCTTGATGAAGGAGGGCAAGTTTTTTTCCTTATGCTGATACAAGATTGTCCCTTGCTGCAATCCGTCTGGACCAGCTTTCTGCTCTGAGGAAAGACTAGTGAAGTTGATAAAGGGTGTGAGATGGGGACACTTCTATATATATAAAGCGCTAGCCTGCGAAGCTCCCTGTGTGCGTAACCACACATGCGCAGTAGAGACTGGTGAACGCGCTGAGCGTGGAGCTTCGTACGGCTCACCGCCTGTCTCTACTCCCGGCACCGGAGCATCAGAGGAGGCCGCTGGGTGTCACTTAGCCCGTGAATATGAGCTTTCATACTAGTTATAATATAATTACACAAAACCTTCACTGTTAAAGGGATAGTAATACTTCGTTTTAGCTTTATTTTATTTTGTAGGCATTAAAAAAAACATGAAGAACGATATAAGTCTTATCTTTCAAACCTTTATGGTTTGAGAGATAGTCACAAGCAAAGTTTCCCCTCCCACCCCTTTTGCCTAGTGTAAGCCATCTCTTCTCAGATGTGGAATGCAGTCCATAGACCAGACAGATAACAGAAGGGACAATCTTCTTCCTATGAGAACAATGAAAGCCCTGCCCCCCTTGACAAGTTTTTCAGGTTTTTCCCTTATCTTAATTGAAGATTGTCCCTCTCTGCAATGTACCTGGGCACCTCCCTTCTGATCTGGCTGAACAGTGTTACATCAGTAAAAGGGGCAAGAGCGGGATACTTTCTCATTGAATTACTCTTGAACTACAACTCTGACAGAATTGAAATAACACTCTCCAAAGTCCAAATACTATGATGATTAATTAGAGCTGCTTTTATTATAAAACATTACTATCCCTTTAAGAATACTGACAATAGTCCAGAGTGTTATTACATATTATAAGGAACAATCGAATCTTAATTTATACTTAGACATTACTATCCCTTTAATATCTAAATATTCCCCTTGAATTAAATGGGGCTTTTAAATAGGGATGGGTGAAACATTTCACTTCAAAAGATAAATGTGTAAAACAGCACTTTCTGCAATGGAGGAGAATTCCTGAGAAAAGTGGCAGCTTCCTGCTTCCTGAAATCAATATTTCCAGTCTGTGCTTTGGAGAGAGAGGAAGCAGTTGAATTATGGCTAGTGTAGGCAGTCATACAAACAGAGTGATCATCACAGATATTACACAGATAAACAATACATCATACATTCAAGACAACTGTCAAGGGGTACAGCTTAACATAGTTTGTTATTTTCACACTCTCACATGAAAGCTTGTGGTTATTCTGAATCGTATCCAATTCTATTCTGTACTAGGAAAACTAAAACTGAAGTCCTTCGGAGACTGAGTATTTTGGCATTAGCTAGCTAGTAATGTTGAGGCAGGCAGAGAAGGAAAGGTAGAGTAACTTGCAGATGCAGGGAGTGTGGATGTGATTTGTAGACTGTGACACCAATGGTCACATTGACAAACAGGGAGAGTGTAAAAAAATAAAATAAAAATTACTTTTGACTCATAGGTGACAGACAGAGACAAGCAGGAGATTTTTTCTTGAGCTTAAACTGAGAGTAATAGTGACATAAAGAGACATAGATCAAACAGACAAAACATTACTCCATACAAACTATCAGTTGTGGGGTGCACATTACAGTAAAATAAATATTGCTATGATTATGTCCACCTAATGTGCTAAGGGCAAGGATAAGGGGAAAGTAGTATGAAATGGTTATAGAGTGAATCATAGTGATAAGCAAATGTTTATAGACTCAACACTTGACAGTTCATGTGTCTCGGGGGTGACAGTCTAACATTTGTGGTGATGGTGGCAGCAGTGGCACATCTGTAGGGAGCTTGCTACCAGAATATGGATTGGTATCTGAAAAATATCCAAAGAATGGCCCTATGTGAGATAGATACAGTGCACCCACATGTATGCTGTTGTCAGGCTTACCTTTCCCGTCGTTCCCTCGGCGGGTTCTCCTTCCTCTGCTCTTCCGGGTTTCGGCTGTGCGTCGCCACGCTAGCGTGGTGACGTCAGCTGTCACCCGCACTTCCGGGTTTGGGACCATTATAGCCGCGCGCTGCCTCTGTGCGGCGCGCGATTATAGCGTTCCAGACCCTGTGCCTAGTACCTTCCGTCTGCTCTCTCTCTGCAGCATCTTGTGCACCTGATTCCTGGTGCCATTGCCCGGCCAGCCTCCAAGCGTCCATCTCCTTCTGCCTGTTCCCCTGCAGCCTACTGCCAGCATCCAGTGTCTTGCAGTCAGGCCTGCTTTCAGGCTCCCAGTACCTTCTGCCTATTTTCTTTGACCAGTGCCCTTCAGCCAGGCCTGCCTTCAGGTGCCCAGTGCCTGCCTTCTCTCTCTGCATTCAGCCAGTCTCCAGTGTTTCCCTGTCAGTCCTTTCTGTAGTCAGTCTGTCCTCCTAGGTCTCCTGGTCCTGTTCCCTCCTAGTCTGTTCCCTGGGGTCCTTGCCTGCTCTCTGGGTTCTCTCTAGTCCAGATATTTCCCTGCCTCTCTTGCCCCGGAATCGGTCCCTGGTTCCTTGGTTCCCTGCTCTCTCTTTATCTCTCTGCTGTCACTGCCCTACCTACCTGGGACTTACCTCCTGTGAGTTCACCTTGTCTTAGTTGGAAACAGACGTTCCCTGGGGTTGGTGGTGGGTGTCCTCACTGTAGTGCGTTATCCTGGGCCTCCTTCGGCTCAACTGGGGGGGGTCATCTGGCTTCGCGGCCAGCACCTTTACACGGCCGTGGCCGCAGCACAACGCACTACAGGGGGCCTGCGTATGCCAGCCACGCACCCCAGCGACGCACTCAAGCCTTCACTCCACCAACCCTTGTTGGAGGAGTCGCAGTATCCTTGATAGGTCGTTTTTCCGATAGCGGAGCATTCAGCTAATAGAGCTTGAGCCGGGGTGGGTATCTGACATTATAATCGCGCCACCTTCCTTGTTATGGCTACCGACCCCGCCAAACTGTCTGAGGCCCTGCAACAGCAAGGAGCCGTACTGAGTCAACATGCCACACAAATAGTACAGTTAGACCAGAAGCTGGATACCATTACGCATCTTCTACAGCAGATGCAACATGAGTTTGGAGTGTCCAGTAGTGATGAGCGAGCACCGTGATGCTCGGGTGCTCGGGTGCTCTGACCGAGCACCCCCTGCTGCTCGAGTGCTCGGCCGAGCACCCGAGCCCCATTGAATACAATGGGAGCACTCGAGCATCAAACCAGGCACCCCCTGCTCTGATGAGCGGAGGGTGCCTGGTCAATGTCCCCCTTCATGTCCGCTATGCCCCTCTTCCACAATGTCCCCCTTCATCTCCTCTATGCCATAGAGGAGATGAAGGGGGACATTGTGGAAGAGGGGCATAGCGGAGATGAAGGGGGACATTGTGGAAGAGGGGCATAGACTCTATGCCCCTCTTCCACAATGTCCCCCTTCATCTCCGCTATGCCCCTCTTCCACAATGTCCCCCTTCATCTCCTCTATGGCATAGAGGAGATGAAGGGGGACATTGTGGAAGAGGGGCATAGCGGACATGAAGGGGGACATTGTGTAAGACGGGCATAGCGGAGATGAAGGGGGACATTGTGGAAGAGGGGCATAGAGTCTATGCCCCTCTTCCACAATGTCCCCCTTCATGTCCGCAATGCCCCCTTCATCTCCGCAATGCCCCCGTACCTCCATTCCCTGGTGGTCCAGCGGAGCTTCTTCGGATCTGTGCCTCTTCCGGCACAGATCCTCTTCACCCGAGCTTGTCGGGCGAGCACATGGCGGTACTCGTACGAGTACCGCCATGTGCCGAGCAGAGCGATGCTCGAGCCGATCCGAGCATCGGCCGAGCACGCTCGCTCAACACTAGTGTCCAGGGGTGCCGAACCCGCTCAGGCACATGTTATTCCACCTCCTGCTCCTGCTTTTTCGTCTTCTCTTCCTCGTCTTCCCCTGCCTGAACGTTTTGATGGTTCCTCTTCCGATGTGCGGGGTTTCTTGAATCAGTGTTTGTTGCACTTTCGCTGTCAGCCCGACTCCTACTCCTCTTCCCAAGCCAAGATTGCTTTTGTGGTTTCCCTCCTTAAGGGGCAGGCCTTGGCTTGGGTTACCCCTTTATTGGACCATCAGTCCCCGGTCTTGGAAGATTTTGATACATTCCTTGTGGCCTTCAAAGCAGTATTTGATACACCGGGCCGTCAGACGAAGGCTGAGACTGCCTTGTTGGAGATAACTCAAGGACAACGTTCTTTGTCACAGTACGCGGTGGAATTCCGCACGTTGGCCTATGACACGGACTGGGGTGCCAGCGCCCTAAAGGCGGCTTTCCGCAAGGGTTTGCATGACCGTCTTAAGGATGAGCTGACCACCAGGTTAATACCCGACACGCTGGAGGGACTGGTGGCGCTGTGTTCGTCTTTGGAGCACCGGTTGTCTGAGAGACGGAGCGAAAGAGACCGCGACCGCAACCGTCGTCCTGTTCCTCGTCCTCCTATCCGTCTAGCTCCCCGGTTCCAGCATCCGCCCGCCGTCCCTGACCCCAGTCCAGAGCCCATGGAGATCGGCCGTATTTACCGCCTGTCAGACGAAGAGAAGGCTCGGCGCCATGCCTCTGGTCTGTGTCTCTACTGCGGAGCCCCTGGCCACTTTGCACGAGAATGTCCCAATAAACAGGGAAACGCCAGGACTTAGGCGATAGGGGAGTCTCCCTAAGTTCGGCTACCATCCCCAACAGTCTAACACAATACCTTTCTGTTCCAGTCACCCTTTCTTGGGATGGTCACACCTTAGATACACGGGCATTCATCGACTCCGGTGCTTCTGGCCTCTTCATCGATTCTACCTTTGCCTCACAGCGTGGGGTTCCTCTGCATCCCAAGCATCCGCCTGTACGTGTGCTGGCTATTGACGGAACGCCCGTGGGGAAAGGGTTGATCACTCAGTCCACACAACCGTTAGCTCTACGGGTAGGTAGTCATCTCGACAGATCCACCATTTTTGATATCATAACCTCACCTAATACCCCGGTCATCCTGGGGTTTCCTTGGTTGTGCTCCGCCAACCCTAAGATCAACTGGGCTTCCGGGTCTCTTGAGTTCACCGGCACTTCCCCTAGGCATGTGGCTGGTACCACCACTCTTCTGTCTACTCTTACTGCTGATTCCCCCCTAATGGTTCCTGAACCGTACAGCGACCTGGCTGAGGCCTTCAGTAAACAACGGGCCGAGACCCTTCCGCCTCACCGCCCGTATGACTGCCCCATCGACCTGCTTCCGGGCACTATGCCTCCTAGGGGTAGGACGTATCCGCTCTCCATTCCCGAAACTGCCGCTATGGAGGCCTATGTAAAGGACAATCTTGCTCGGGGTTTTATCCGCCCGTCCTCCTCTCCCGCCGGGGCGGGTTTCTTTTTTGTGGCCAAGAAAGACGGTACCCTCCGCCCTTGTATTGACTACAGGGGTCTGAATAACATCACCCGCCGTAATTACTACCCTCTTCCACTTATCTCGGAACTCTTAGACCGTCTCCGTGGAGCCACCATCTTCACCAAACTGGACCTACGTGGGGCGTATAATCTAGTCCGGATGCGCGAAGGGGATGAATGGAAGACTGCATTCAATACACGCTCAGGGCACTACGAATACCTTGTCATGCCCTTCGGCTTGCGCAATGCCCCAGCAGTCTTCCAGGCCCTCATCAACGACGTCTTCCGAGATATGTTGTCCTCATTTGTTGTCGTTTATTTGGGCGACATTCTGGTGTACTCCGATACTCTTTCTGAGCACCGTGTCCATGTACGACAGGTCCTGGAGCGGTTGCGTTCCAACCACCTTTATGCCAAATTGGAGAAATGCCTCTTCGATCAGACCAGTCTTTCCTTCTTGGGTTACATAGTTTCTCCTGAGGGTCTGGCCATGGATCCCACCAAGGTTTCAGCTGTCCAGGATTGGCCTCTTCCTCAGACTCTCAAAGCTGTACAACGCTTTATTGGATTCGCCAATTATTATCGGCGTTTCATCAAAAACTTCTCCAAGGTCATACAGCCCATAGTAGCCCTTACTCGTAAGGGTGGTAACCCGTCCTCTTGGTCTACGGAGGCTGTCTCCGCCTTCACTGCCTTGAAACAGGCATTCTGTACTGCGCCCATCCTGTCCTATCCAGACCCTCTTCAGCCGTTCATCATTGAGGTTGATGCGTCAGAGTCAGCTGCAGGAGCGGTCCTTTCCCAGCGGTCCCCCTCTACTGGGGTTCTTCATCCATGCTCTTTTTTTTCCCGGAGCTTCTCCGCACCAGAAAGGAACTACGACACGGGTAATCGCGAGCTCCTGGCAATTAAGTTGGCGCTAGCTGAATGGCGCTACCTCCTTGAGGGTTCCCCCCACAAGATATCCATCCACACGGACCATCAGAATCTGGCATATCTGGCTTCAGCCAAACGCTTGAATGCCCGACAGGCACGCTGGTCCCTATTCTTTTCCCGTTTTGATTTTTCTATCTCCTTTGTTCCGGGAGTTAAGAATACCAAGGCTGACGCTTTGTCGCGTCTTCAAGAACCGCTTGCTGTTTCTGTAGAGCCAGACACTATTCTACCCTCGTCTTGTTTCTTAGCCTTCTTGTCTACCAGGACCATGCAGCGTATCCATGATGCTCAACTCTCAGCCCCTACTGGAACTCCTCATAACACCGGGGTGCTGTTTGTTCCCTCGCAATTTCGACCAGAGGTCCTCCGTTGGGCCCATCATTCCTCTGTTGGGGGACATGCTGGTGTGACAGGGACCTATGAACTGTTGTCTCGTCATTTTTGGTGGCCATCTGCTCGAGCCGAGGTGGCTTCTTTTGTCTCCTCCTGCATCATATGTGCCCGCATGAAGACGCCCCGCTGCAAACCTCCAGGCCTTCTTTGTCCCTTACCTGTTCCTGCTCTTCCCTGGTCCCAAATCGCAATGGATTTCATTGTTGATCTTCCGCTCTCTTCTGGCAAAACGGTTATATGGGTTGTCGTTGACCGTTTTTCTAAACAGTGTCATCTGGTTCCGCTGCCCAAACTTCCCTCTGCCTCAGACCTTGCTGACCTTTTTATTTCGGAGATAGTCCGTATTCACGGTGTTCCTCTTCATATCACCTCTGACCGGGGTTCTCAGTTTATCTCTGCGTTTTGGAGATCCTTTTGCACTCGTCTGGGTGTCTCTCTCCAGTTTTCGTCTGGCTACCATCCCCAGACGAACGGTCAAGCCGAGAGATTGAACCAGTCCTTAGAGCACTTCCTGCGTAGTTTTTGCAGCCACCAACAGGACAATTGGTGTTACCTTCTTCCCTTGGCGGAGTTTTCCTTGAACTCTCGTTACCACTCCTCTTTGGGCTGTTCGCCTTTTTTTGCTGCTTTGGGTTACAACCCCAGGGTCTTGCTTTTTTCCCCGGGGGCTGCCTTGGCGCCTGCCGCTGAGGTCCGTGTCCAGTCCTTGGTGAACCATTGGCAGCGTATGCGTTCCTCCTTGTTGGGGTCTCAGGTACGCCACAAGGTCCAGGCGGATCGTCATCGCTCTTTGGCCCCCAGATTCGCAGTTGGTGACAGGGTCTGGCTCTCCACCCGGAATGTACGCCTGCATCAGCCTTCTGCCAAGCTTGGCCCCCGTTTTTTGGGTCAGTTTCGGGTGCTTCGTCGGCTCTCCCCGGTGGCTTACCGCCTGGCTCTTCCTTCTTCCTTGCGTGTGCATCCACTATTTCATGTCTCCCTGTTAAAGCCATGGTATCCGGCGCACCCCTCGCACCCCAGGTCCCCGATTCCCAAGCCTGTGATTCGTGATGGTCAGGATGAGTACGTCATCGATGCCGTGCTTGATTCCCGCGTGGTTCGTCGCCAGCTTCAGTATCTAGTCAATTGGCGCGGCTATGGACCCGAGGAGCGCTCTTGGGTTCCATCTTCGGATGTTCATGCTCCGGCCCTTCTTCGGCGCTTCCATGCTTGCTTTCCCCTTAAGCCCCGTCCTGGCCTCCGGGGGCGGCCTTAGGAGGGGGGGAGTGTCAGGCTTACCTTTCCCGTCGTTCCCTCGGCGGGTTCTCCTTCCTCTGCTCTTCCTGGTTTCGGCTGTGCGTCGCCACGCTAGCGTGGTGACGTCAGCTGTCACCCGCACTTCCGGGTTTGGGACCATTATAGCCGCGCGCTGCCTCTGTGCGGCGCGCGATTATAGCGTTCCAGACCCTGTGCCTAGTACCTTCCGTCTGCTCTCTCTCTACAGCATCTTGTGCACCTGATTCCTGGTGCCATTGCCCGGCCAGCCTCCAAGCGTCCATCTCCTTCTGCCTGTTCCCCTGCAGCCTACTGCCAGCATCCAATGTCTTGCAGTCAGGCCTGCTTTCAGGCTCCCAGTACCTTCTGCCTATTTTCTTTGACCAGTGCCCTTCAGCCAGGCCTGCCTTCAGGTGCCCAGTGCCTGCCTTCTCTCTCTGCATTCAGCCAGTCTCCAGTGTTTCCCTGTCAGTCCTTTCTGTAGTCAGTCTGTCCTCCTAGGTCTCCTGGTCCTGTTCCCTCCTAGTCTGTTCCCTGGGGTCCTTGCCTGCTCTCTGGGTTCTCTCTAGTCCAGATATTTCCCTGCCTCTCTTGCCCCGGAATTGGTCCCTGGTTCCTTGGTTCCCTGCTCTCTCTTTATCTCTCTGCTGTCACTGCCCTACCTACCTGGGACTTACCTCCTGTGAGTTCACCTTGTCTTAGTTGGAAACAGACGTTCCCTGGGGTTGGTGGTGGGTGTCCTCACTGTAGTGCGTTATCCTGGGCCTCCTTCGGCTCAACTGGGGGGGGTCATCTGGCTTCGCGGCCAGCACCTTTACACGGCCGTGGCCGCAGCACAACGCACTACAGGGGGCCTGCGTATGCCAGCCACGCACCCCAGCGACGCACTCAAGCCTTCACTCCACCAACCCTTGTTGGAGGAGTCGCAGTATCCTTGATAGGTCGTTTTTCCGATAGCGGAGCATTCAGCTAATAGAGCTTGAGCCGGGGTGGGTATCTGACATTATAATCGCGCCACCTTCCTTGTTATGGCTACCGACCCCGCCAAACTGTCTGAGGCCCTGCAACAGCAAGGAGCCGTACTGAGTCAACATGCCACACAAATAGTACAGTTAGACCAGAAGCTGGATACCATTACGCATCTTCTACAGCAGATGCAACATGAGTTTGGAGTGTCCAGGGGTGCCGAACCCGCTCAGGCACATGTTATTCCACCTCCTGCTCCTGCTTTTTCGTCTTCTCTTCCTCGTCTTCCCCTGCCTGAACGTTTTGATGGTTCCTCTTCCGATGTGCGGGGTTTCTTGAATCAGTGTTTGTTGCACTTTCGCTGTCAGCCCGACTCCTACTCCTCTTCCCAAGCCAAGATTGCTTTTGTGGTTTCCCTCCTTAAGGGGCAGGCCTTGGCTTGGGTTACCCCTTTATTGGACCATCAGTCCCCGGTCTTGGAAGATTTTGATACATTCCTTGTGGCCTTCAAAGCAGTATTTGATACACCGGGCCGTCAGACGAAGGCTGAGACTGCCTTGTTGGAGATAACTCAAGGACAACGTTCTTTGTCACAGTACGCGGTGGAATTCCGCACGTTGGCCTATGACACGGACTGGGGTGCCAGCGCCCTAAAGGCGGCTTTCCGCAAGGGTTTGCATGACCGTCTTAAGGATGAGCTGACCACCAGGTTAATACCCGACACGCTGGAGGGACTGGTGGCGCTGTGTTCGTCTTTGGAGCACCGGTTGTCTGAGAGACGGAGCGAAAGAGACCGCGACCGCAACCGTCGTCCTGTTCCTCGTCCTCCTATCCGTCTAGCTCCCCGGTTCCAGCATCCGCCCGCCGTCCCTGACCCCAGTCCAGAGCCCATGGAGATCGGCCGTATTTACCGCCTGTCAGACGAAGAGAAGGCTCGGCGCCATGCCTCTGGTCTGTGTCTCTACTGCGGAGCCCCTGGCCACTTTGCACGAGAATGTCCCAATAAACAGGGAAACGCCAGGACTTAGGCGATAGGGGAGTCTCCCTAAGTTCGGCTACCATCCCCAACAGTCTAACACAATACCTTTCTGTTCCAGTCACCCTTTCTTGGGATGGTCACACCTTAGATACACGGGCATTCATCGACTCCGGTGCTTCTGGCCTCTTCATCGATTCTACCTTTGCCTCACAGCGTGGGGTTCCTCTGCATCCCA
Source organism: Rhinophrynus dorsalis (assembly GCA_037306005.1). Classification (NCBI taxonomy): domain Eukaryota; kingdom Metazoa; phylum Chordata; class Amphibia; order Anura; family Rhinophrynidae; genus Rhinophrynus; species Rhinophrynus dorsalis. Next base: position 649,856,573 of record CM074718.1, read on the forward strand.
AGCATCCGCCTGTACGTGTGCTGGCTATTGACGGAACGCCCGTGGGGAAAGGGTTGATCACTCAGTCCACACAACCGTTAGCTCTACGGGTAGGTAGTCATCTCGACAGATCCACCATTTTTGATATCATAACCTCACCTAATACCCCGGTCATCCTGGGGTTTCCTTGGTTGTGCTCCGCCAACCCTAAGATCAACTGGGCTTCCGGGTCTCTTGAGTTCACCGGCACTTCCCCTAGGCATGTGGCTGGTACCACCACTCTTCTGTCTACTCTTACTGCTGATTCCCCCCTAATGGTTCCTGAACCGTACAGCGACCTGGCTGAGGCCTTCAGTAAACAACGGGCCGAGACCCTTCCGCCTCACCGCCCGTATGACTGCCCCATCGACCTGCTTCCGGGCACTATGCCTCCTAGGGGTAGGACGTATCCGCTCTCCATTCCCGAAACTGCCGCTATGGAGGCCTATGTAAAGGACAATCTTGCTCGGGGTTTTATCCGCCCGTCCTCCTCTCCCGCCGGGGCGGGTTTCTTTTTTGTGGCCAAGAAAGACGGTACCCTCCGCCCTTGTATTGACTACAGGGGTCTGAATAACATCACCCGCCGTAATTACTACCCTCTTCCACTTATCTCGGAACTCTTAGACCGTCTCCGTGGAGCCACCATCTTCACCAAACTGGACCTACGTGGGGCGTATAATCTAGTCCGGATGCGCGAAGGGGATGAATGGAAGACTGCATTCAATACACGCTCAGGGCACTACGAATACCTTGTCATGCCCTTCGGCTTGCGCAATGCCCCAGCAGTCTTCCAGGCCCTCATCAACGACGTCTTCCGAGATATGTTGTCCTCATTTGTTGTCGTTTATTTGGGCGACATTCTGGTGTACTCCGATACTCTTTCTGAGCACCGTGTCCATGTACGACAGGTCCTGGAGCGGTTGCGTTCCAACCACCTTTATGCCAAATTGGAGAAATGCCTCTTCGATCAGACCAGTCTTTCCTTCTTGGGTTACATAGTTTCTCCTGAGGGTCTGGCCATGGATCCCACCAAGGTTTCAGCTGTCCAGGATTGGCCTCTTCCTCAGACTCTCAAAGCTGTACAACGCTTTATTGGATTCGCCAATTATTATCGACGTTTCATCAAAAACTTCTCCAAGGTCATACAGCCCATAGTAGCCCTTACTCGTAAGGGTGGTAACCCGTCCTCTTGGTCTACGGAGGCTGTCTCCGCCTTCACTGCCTTGAAACAGGCATTCTGTACTGCGCCCATCCTGTCCTATCCAGACCCTCTTCAGCCGTTCATCATTGAGGTTGATGCGTCAGAGTCAGCTGCAGGAGCGGTCCTTTCCCAGCGGTCCCCCTCTACTGGGGTTCTTCATCCATGCTCTTTTTTTTCCCGGAGCTTCTCCGCACCAGAAAGGAACTACGACACGGGTAATCGCGAGCTCCTGGCAATTAAGTTGGCGCTAGCTGAATGGCGCTACCTCCTTGAGGGTTCCCCCCACAAGATATCCATCCACACGGACCATCAGAATCTGGCATATCTGGCTTCAGCCAAACGCTTGAATGCCCGACAGGCACGCTGGTCCCTATTCTTTTCCCGTTTTGATTTTTCTATCTCCTTTGTTCCGGGAGTTAAGAATACCAAGGCTGACGCTTTGTCGCGTCTTCAAGAACCGCTTGCTGTTTCTGTAGAGCCAGACACTATTCTACCCTCGTCTTGTTTCTTAGCCTTCTTGTCTACCAGGACCATGCAGCGTATCCATGATGCTCAACTCTCAGCCCCTACTGGAACTCCTCATAACACCGGGGTGCTGTTTGTTCCCTCGCAATTTCGACCAGAGGTCCTCCGTTGGGCCCATCATTCCTCTGTTGGGGGACATGCTGGTGTGACAGGGACCTATGAACTGTTGCCTCGTCATTTTTGGTGGCCATCTGCTCGAGCCGAGGTGGCTTCTTTTGTCTCCTCCTGCATCATATGTGCCCGCATGAAGACGCCCCGCTGCAAACCTCCAGGCCTTCTTTGTCCCTTACCTGTTCCTGCTCTTCCCTGGTCCCAAATCGCAATGGATTTCATTGTTGATCTTCCGCTCTCTTCTGGCAAAACGGTTATATGGGTTGTCGTTGACCGTTTTTCTAAACAGTGTCATCTGGTTCCGCTGCCCAAACTTCCCTCTGCCTCAGACCTTGCTGACCTTTTTATTTCGGAGATAGTCCGTATTCACGGTGTTCCTCTTCATATCACCTCTGACCGGGGTTCTCAGTTTATCTCTGCGTTTTGGAGATCCTTTTGCACTCGTCTGGGTGTCTCTCTCCAGTTTTCGTCTGGCTACCATCCCCAGACGAACGGTCAAGCCGAGAGATTGAACCAGTCCTTAGAGCACTTCCTGCGTAGTTTTTGCAGCCACCAACAGGACAATTGGTGTTACCTTCTTCCCTTGGCGGAGTTTTCCTTGAACTCTCGTTACCACTCCTCTTTGGGCTGTTCGCCTTTTTTTGCTGCTTTGGGTTACAACCCCAGGGTCTTGCTTTTTTCCCCGGGGGCTGCCTTGGCGCCCGCCGCTGAGGTCCGTGTCCAGTCCTTGGTGAACCATTGGCAGCGTATGCGTTCCTCCTTGTTGGGGTCTCAGGTACGCCACAAGGTCCAGGCGGATCGTCATCGCTCTTTGGCCCCCAGATTCGCAGTTGGTGACAGGGTCTGGCTCTCCACCCGGAATGTACGCCTGCATCAGCCTTCTGCCAAGCTTGGCCCCCGTTTTTTGGGTCAGTTTCGGGTGCTTCGTCGGCTCTCCCCGGTGGCTTACCGCCTGGCTCTTCCTTCTTCCTTGCGTGTGCATCCACTATTTCATGTCTCCCTGTTAAAGCCATGGTATCCGGCGCACCCCTCGCACCCCAGGTCCCCGATTCCCAAGCCTGTGATTCGTGATGGTCAGGATGAGTACGTCATCGATGCCGTGCTTGATTCCTGCGTGGTTCGTCGCCAGCTTCAGTATCTAGTCAATTGGCGCGGCTATGGACCCGAGGAGCGCTCTTGGGTTCCATCTTCGGATGTTCATGCTCCGGCCCTTCTTCGGCGCTTCCATGCTTGCTTTCCCCTTAAGCCCCGTCCTGGCCTCCGGGGGCGGCCTTAGGAGGGGGGGAGTGTCAGGCTTACCTTTCCCGTCGTTCCCTCGGCGGGTTCTCCTTCCTCTGCTCTTCCTGGTTTCGGCTGTGCGTCGCCACGCTAGCGTGGTGACGTCAGCTGTCACCCGCACTTCCGGGTTTGGGACCATTATAGCCGCGCGCTGCCTCTGTGCGGCGCGCGATTATAGCGTTCCAGACCCTGTGCCTAGTACCTTCCGTCTGCTCTCTCTCTGCAGCATCTTGTGCACCTGATTCCTGGTGCCATTGCCCGGCCAGCCTCCAAGCGTCCATCTCCTTCTGCCTGTTCCCCTGCAGCCTACTGCCAGCATCCAGTGTCTTGCAGTCAGGCCTGCTTTCAGGCTCCCAGTACCTTCTGCCTATTTTCTTTGACCAGTGCCCTTCAGCCAGGCCTGCCTTCAGGTGCCCAGTGCCTGCCTTCTCTCTCTGCATTCAGCCAGTCTCCAGTGTTTCCCTGTCAGTCCTTTCTGTAGTCAGTCTGTCCTCCTAGGTCTCCTGGTCCTGTTCCCTCCTAGTCTGTTCCCTGGGGTCCTTGCCTGCTCTCTGGGTTCTCTCTAGTCCAGATATTTCCCTGCCTCTCTTGCCCCGGAATCGGTCCCTGGTTCCTTGGTTCCCTGCTCTCTCTTTATCTCTCTGCTGTCACTGCCCTACCTACCTGGGACTTACCTCCTGTGAGTTCACCTTGTCTTAGTTGGAAACAGACGTTCCCTGGGGTTGGTGGTGGGTGTCCTCACTGTAGTGCGTTATCCTGGGCCTCCTTCGGCTCAACTGGGGGGGGTCATCTGGCTTCGCGGCCAGCACCTTTACACGGCCGTGGCCGCAGCACAACGCACTACAGGGGGCCTGCGTATGCCAGCCACGCACCCCAGCGACGCACTCAAGCCTTCACTCCACCAACCCTTGTTGGAGGAGTCGCAGTATCCTTGATAGGTCGTTTTTCCGATAGCGGAGCATTCAGCTAATAGAGCTTGAGCCGGGGTGGGTATCTGACATTATAATCGCGCCACCTTCCTTGTTATGGCTACCGACCCCGCCAAACTGTCTGAGGCCCTGCAACAGCAAGGAGCCGTACTGAGTCAACATGCCACACAAATAGTACAGTTAGACCAGAAGCTGGATACCATTACGCATCTTCTACAGCAGATGCAACATGAGTTTGGAGTGTCCAGGGGTGCCGAACCCGCTCAGGCACATGTTATTCCACCTCCTGCTCCTGCTTTTTCGTCTTCTCTTCCTCGTCTTCCCCTGCCTGAACGTTTTGATGGTTCCTCTTCCGATGTGCGGGGTTTCTTGAATCAGTGTTTGTTGCACTTTCGCTGTCAGCCCGACTCCTACTCCTCTTCCCAAGCCAAGATTGCTTTTGTGGTTTCCCTCCTTAAGGGGCAGGCCTTGGCTTGGGTTACCCCTTTATTGGACCATCAGTCCCCGGTCTTGGAAGATTTTGATACATTCCTTGTGGCCTTCAAAGCAGTATTTGATACACCGGGCCGTCAGACGAAGGCTGAGACTGCCTTGTTGGAGATAACTCAAGGACAACGTTCTTTGTCACAGTACGCGGTGGAATTCCGCACGTTGGCCTATGACACGGACTGGGGTGCCAGCGCCCTAAAGGCGGCTTTCCGCAAGGGTTTGCATGACCGTCTTAAGGATGAGCTGACCACCAGGTTAATACCCGACACGCTGGAGGGACTGGTGGCGCTGTGTTCGTCTTTGGAGCACCGGTTGTCTGAGAGACGGAGCGAAAGAGACCGCGACCGCAACCGTCGTCCTGTTCCTCGTCCTCCTATCCGTCTAGCTCCCCGGTTCCAGCATCCGCCCGCCGTCCCTGACCCCAGTCCAGAGCCCATGGAGATCGGCCGTATTTACCGCCTGTCAGACGAAGAGAAGGCTCGGCGCCATGCCTCTGGTCTGTGTCTCTACTGCGGAGCCCCTGGCCACTTTGCACGAGAATGTCCCAATAAACAGGGAAACGCCAGGACTTAGGCGATAGGGGAGTCTCCCTAAGTTCGGCTACCATCCCCAACAGTCTAACACAATACCTTTCTGTTCCAGTCACCCTTTCTTGGGATGGTCACACCTTAGATACACGGGCATTCATCGACTCCGGTGCTTCTGGCCTCTTCATCGATTCTACCTTTGCCTCACAGCGTGGGGTTCCTCTGCATCCCAAGCATCCGCCTGTACGTGTGCTGGCTATTGACGGAACGCCCGTGGGGAAAGGGTTGATCACTCAGTCCACACAACCGTTAGCTCTACGGGTAGGTAGTAGTGATGAGCGAGCACCGTGATGCTCGGGTGCTCGGGTGCTCTGACCGAGCACCCCCTGCTGCTCGAGTGCTCGGCCGAGCACCCGAGCCCCATTGAATACAATGGGAGCACTCGAGCATCAAACCAGGCACCCCCTGCTCTGATGAGCGGAGGGTGCCTGGTCAATGTCCCCCTTCATGTCCGCTATGCCCCTCTTCCACAATGTCCCCCTTCATCTCCTCTATGCCATAGAGGAGATGAAGGGGGACATTGTGGAAGAGGGGCATAGCGGAGATGAAGGGGGACATTGTGGAAGACGGGCATAGACTCTATGCCCCTCTTCCACAATGTCCCCCTTCATCTCCGCTATGCCCCTCTTCCACAATGTCCCCCTTCATCTCCTCTATGGCATAGAGGAGATGAAGGGGGACATTGTGGAAGAGGGGCATAGCGGACATGAAGGGGGACATTGTGTAAGACGGGCATAGCGGAGATGAAGGGGGACATTGTGGAAGAGGGGCATAGAGTCTATGCCCCTCTTCCACAATGTCCCCCTTCATGTCCGCAATGCCCCCTTCATCTCCGCAATGCCCCCGTACCTCCATTCCCTGGTGGTCCAGCGGAGCTTCTTCGGATCTGTGCCTCTTCCGGCACAGATCCTCTTCACCCGAGCTTGTCGGGCGAGCACATGGCGGTACTCGTACGAGTACCGCCATGTGCCGAGCAGAGCGATGCTCGAGCCGATCCGAGCATCGGCCGAGCACGCTCGCTCAACACTAGTAGGTAGTCATCTCGACAGATCCACCATTTTTGATATCATAACCTCACCTAATACCCCGGTCATCCTGGGGTTTCCTTGGTTGTGCTCCGCCAACCCTAAGATCAACTGGGCTTCCGGGTCTCTTGAGTTCACCGGCACTTCCCCTAGGCATGTGGCTGGTACCACCACTCTTCTGTCTACTCTTACTGCTGATTCCCCCCTAATGGTTCCTGAACCGTACAGCGACCTGGCTGAGGCCTTCAGTAAACAACGGGCCGAGACCCTTCCGCCTCACCGCCCGTATGACTGCCCCATCGACCTGCTTCCGGGCACTATGCCTCCTAGGGGTAGGACGTATCCGCTCTCCATTCCCGAAACTGCCGCTATGGAGGCCTATGTAAAGGACAATCTTGCTCGGGGTTTTATCCGCCCGTCCTCCTCTCCCGCCGGGGCGGGTTTCTTTTTTGTGGCCAAGAAAGACGGTACCCTCCGCCCTTGTATTGACTACAGGGGTCTGAATAACATCACCCGCCGTAATTACTACCCTCTTCCACTTATCTCGGAACTCTTAGACCGTCTCCGTGGAGCCACCATCTTCACCAAACTGGACCTACGTGGGGCGTATAATCTAGTCCGGATGCGCGAAGGGGATGGATGGAAGACTGCATTCAATACACGCTCAGGGCACTACGAATACCTTGTCATGCCCTTCGGCTTGCGCAATGCCCCAGCAGTCTTCCAGGCCCTCATCAACGACGTCTTCCGAGATATGTTGTCCTCATTTGTTGTCGTTTATTTGGGCGACATTCTGGTGTACTCCGATACTCTTTCTGAGCACCGTGTCCATGTACGACAGGTCCTGGAGCGGTTGCGTTCCAACCACCTTTATGCCAAATTGGAGAAATGCCTCTTCGATCAGACCAGTCTTTCCTTCTTGGGTTACATAGTTTCTCCTGAGGGTCTGGCCATGGATCCCACCAAGGTTTCAGCTGTCCAGGATTGGCCTCTTCCTCAGACTCTCAAAGCTGTACAACGCTTTATTGGATTCGCCAATTATTATCGGCGTTTCATCAAAAACTTCTCCAAGGTCATACAGCCCATAGTAGCCCTTACTCGTAAGGGTGGTAACCCGTCCTCTTGGTCTACGGAGGCTGTCTCCGCCTTCACTGCCTTGAAACAGGCATTCTGTACTGCGCCCATCCTGTCCTATCCAGACCCTCTTCAGCCGTTCATCATTGAGGTTGATGCGTCAGAGTCAGCTGCAGGAGCGGTCCTTTCCCAGCGGTCCCCCTCTACTGGGGTTCTTCATCCATGCTCTTTTTTTTCCCGGAGCTTCTCCGCACCAGAAAGGAACTACGACACGGGTAATCGCGAGCTCCTGGCAATTAAGTTGGCGCTAGCTGAATGGCGCTACCTCCTTGAGGGTTCCCCCCACAAGATATCCATCCACACGGACCATCAGAATCTGGCATATCTGGCTTCAGCCAAACGCTTGAATGCCCGACAGGCACGCTGGTCCCTATTCTTTTCCCGTTTTGATTTTTCTATCTCCTTTGTTCCGGGAGTTAAGAATACCAAGGCTGACGCTTTGTCGCGTCTTCAAGAACCGCTTGCTGTTTCTGTAGAGCCAGACACTATTCTACCCTCGTCTTGTTTCTTAGCCTTCTTGTCTACCAGGACCATGCAGCGTATCCATGATGCTCAACTCTCAGCCCCTACTGGAACTCCTCATAACACCGGGGTGCTGTTTGTTCCCTCGCAATTTCGACCAGAGGTCCTCCGTTGGGCCCATCATTCCTCTGTTGGGGGACATGCTGGTGTGACAGGGACCTATGAACTGTTGTCTCGTCATTTTTGGTGGCCATCTGCTCGAGCCGAGGTGGCTTCTTTTGTCTCCTCCTGCATCATATGTGCCCGCATGAAGACGCCCCGCTGCAAACCTCCAGGCCTTCTTTGTCCCTTACCTGTTCCTGCTCTTCCCTGGTCCCAAATCGCAATGGATTTCATTGTTGATCTTCCGCTCTCTTCTGGCAAAACGGTTATATGGGTTGTCGTTGACCGTTTTTCTAAACAGTGTCATCTGGTTCCGCTGCCCAAACTTCCCTCTGCCTCAGACCTTGCTGACCTTTTTATTTCGGAGATAGTCCGTATTCACGGTGTTCCTCTTCATATCACCTCTGACCGGGGTTCTCAGTTTATCTCTGCGTTTTGGAGATCCTTTTGCACTCGTCTGGGTGTCTCTCTCCAGTTTTCGTCTGGCTACCATCCCCAGACGAACGGTCAAGCCGAGAGATTGAACCAGTCCTTAGAGCACTTCCTGCGTAGTTTTTGCAGCCACCAACAGGACAATTGGTGTTACCTTCTTCCCTTGGCGGAGTTTTCCTTGAACTCTCGTTACCACTCCTCTTTGGGCTGTTCGCCTTTTTTTGCTGCTTTGGGTTACAACCCCAGGGTCTTGCTTTTTTCCCCGGGGGCTGCCTTGGCGCCTGCCGCTGAGGTCCGTGTCCAGTCCTTGGTGAACCATTGGCAGCGTATGCGTTCCTCCTTGTTGGGGTCTCAGGTACGCCACAAGGTCCAGGCGGATCGTCATCGCTCTTTGGCCCCCAGATTCGCAGTTGGTGACAGGGTCTGGCTCTCCACCCGGAATGTACGCCTGCATCAGCCTTCTGCCAAGCTTGGCCCCCGTTTTTTGGGTCAGTTTCGGGTGCTTCGTCGGCTCTCCCCGGTGGCTTACCGCCTGGCTCTTCCTTCTTCCTTGCGTGTGCATCCACTATTTCATGTCTCCCTGTTAAAGCCATGGTATCCGGCGCACCCCTCGCACCCCAGGTCCCCGATTCCCAAGCCTGTGATTCGTGATGGTCAGGATGAGTACGTCATCGATGCCGTGCTTGATTCCCGCGTGGTTCGTCGCCAGCTTCAGTATCTAGTCAATTGGCGCGGCTATGGACCCGAGGAGCGCTCTTGGGTTCCATCTTCGGATGTTCATGCTCCGGCCCTTCTTCGGCGCTTCCATGCTTGCTTTCCCCTTAAGCCCCGTCCTGGCCTCCGGGGGCGGCCTTAGGAGGGGGGGAGTGTCAGGCTTACCTTTCCCGTCGTTCCCTCGGCGGGTTCTCCTTCCTCTGCTCTTCCTGGTTTCGGCTGTGCGTCGCCACGCTAGCGTGGTGACGTCAGCTGTCACCCGCACTTCCGGGTTTGGGACCATTATAGCCGCGCGCTGCCTCTGTGCGGCGCGCGATTATAGCGTTCCAGACCCTGTGCCTAGTACCTTCCGTCTGCTCTCTCTCTGCAGCATCTTGTGCACCTGATTCCTGGTGCCATTGCCCGGCCAGCCTCCAAGCGTCCATCTCCTTCTGCCTGTTCCCCTGCAGCCTACTGCCAGCATCCAGTGTCTTGCAGTCAGGCCTGCTTTCAGGCTCCCAGTACCTTCTGCCTATTTTCTTTGACCAGTGCCCTTCAGCCAGGCCTGCCTTCAGGTGCCCAGTGCCTGCCTTCTCTCTCTGCATTCAGCCAGTCTCCAGTGTTTCCCTGTCAGTCCTTTCTGTAGTCAGTCTGTCCTCCTAGGTCTCCTGGTCCTGTTCCCTCCTAGTCTGTTCCCTGGGGTCCTTGCCTGCTCTCTGGGTTCTCTCTAGTCCAGATATTTCCCTGCCTCTCTTGCCCCGGAATCGGTCCCTGGTTCCTTGGTTCCCTGCTCTCTCTTTATCTCTCTGCTGTCACTGCCCTACCTACCTGGGACTTACCTCCTGTGAGTTCACCTTGTCTTAGTTGGAAACAGACGTTCCCTGGGGTTGGTGGTGGGTGTCCTCACTGTAGTGCGTTATCCTGGGCCTCCTTCGGCTCAACTGGGGGGGGTCATCTGGCTTCGCGGCCAGCACCTTTACACGGCCGTGGCCGCAGCACAACGCACTACAGGGGGCCTGCGTATGCCAGCCACGCACCCCAGCGACGCACTCAAGCCTTCACTCCACCAACCCTTGTTGGAGGAGTCGCAGTATCCTTGATAGGTCGTTTTTCCGATAGCGGAGCATTCAGCTAATAGAGCTTGAGCCGGGGTGGGTATCTGACATTATAATCGCGCCACCTTCCTTGTTATGGCTACCGACCCCGCCAAACTGTCTGAGGCCCTGCAACAGCAAGGAGCCGTACTGAGTCAACATGCCACACAAATAGTACAGTTAGACCAGAAGCTGGATACCATTACGCATCTTCTACAGCAGATGCAACATGAGTTTGGAGTGTCCAGGGGTGCCGAACCCGCTCAGGCACATGTTATTCCACCTCCTGCTCCTGCTTTTTCGTCTTCTCTTCCTCGTCTTCCCCTGCCTGAACGTTTTGATGGTTCCTCTTCCGATGTGCGGGGTTTCTTGAATCAGTGTTTGTTGCACTTTCGCTGTCAGCCCGACTCCTACTCCTCTTCCCAAGCCAAGATTGCTTTTGTGGTTTCCCTCCTTAAGGGGCAGGCCTTGGCTTGGGTTACCCCTTTATTGGACCATCAGTCCCCGGTCTTGGAAGATTTTGATACATTCCTTGTGGCCTTCAAAGCAGTATTTGATACACCGGGCCGTCAGACGAAGGCTGAGACTGCCTTGTTGGAGATAACTCAAGGACAACGTTCTTTGTCACAGTACGCGGTGGAATTCCGCACGTTGGCCTATGACACGGACTGGGGTGCCAGCGCCCTAAAGGCGGCTTTCCGCAAGGGTTTGCATGACCGTCTTAAGGATGAGCTGACCACCAGGTTAATACCCGACACGCTGGAGGGACTGGTGGCGCTGTGTTCGTCTTTGGAGCACCGGTTGTCTGAGAGACGGAGCGAAAGAGACCGCGACCGCAACCGTCGTCCTGTTCCTCGTCCTCCTATCCGTCTAGCTCCCCGGTTCCAGCATCCGCCCGCCGTCCCTGACCCCAGTCCAGAGCCCATGGAGATCGGCCGTATTTACCGCCTGTCAGACGAAGAGAAGGCTCGGCGCCATGCCTCTGGTCTGTGTCTCTACTGCGGAGCCCCTGGCCACTTTGCACGAGAATGTCCCAATAAACAGGGAAACGCCAGGACTTAGGCGATAGGGGAGTCTCCCTAAGTTCGGCTACCATCCCCAACAGTCTAACACAATACCTTTCTGTTCCAGTCACCCTTTCTTGGGATGGTCACACCTTAGATACACGGGCATTCATCGACTCCGGTGCTTCTGGCCTCTTCATCGATTCTACCTTTGCCTCACAGCGTGGGGTTCCTCTGCATCCCAAGCATCCGCCTGTACGTGTGCTGGCTATTGACGGAACGCCCGTGGGGAAAGGGTTGATCACTCAGTCCACACAACCGTTAGCTCTACGGGTAGGTAGTCATCTCGACAGATCCACCATTTTTGATATCATAACCTCACCTAATACCCCGGTCATCCTGGGGTTTCCTTGGTTGTGCTCCGCCAACCCTAAGATCAACTGGGCTTCCGGGTCTCTTGAGTTCACCGGCACTTCCCCTAGGCATGTGGCTGGTACCACCACTCTTCTGTCTACTCTTACTGCTGATTCCCCCCTAATGGTTCCTGAACCGTACAGCGACCTGGCTGAGGCCTTCAGTAAACAACGGGCCGAGACCCTTCCGCCTCACCGCCCGTATGACTGCCCCATCGACCTGCTTCCGGGCACTATGCCTCCTAGGGGTAGGACGTATCCGCTCTCCATTCCCGAAACTGCCGCTATGGAGGCCTATGTAAAGGACAATCTTGCTCGGGGTTTTATCCGCCCGTCCTCCTCTCCCGCCGGGGCGGGTTTCTTTTTTGTGGCCAAGAAAGACGGTACCCTCCGCCCTTGTATTGACTACAGGGGTCTGAATAACATCACCCGCCGTAATTACTACCCTCTTCCACTTATCTCGGAACTCTTAGACCGTCTCCGTGGAGCCACCATCTTCACCAAACTGGACCTACGTGGGGCGTATAATCTAGTCCGGATGCGCGAAGGGGATGAATGGAAGACTGCATTCAATACACGCTCAGGGCACTACGAATACCTTGTCATGCCCTTCGGCTTGCGCAATGCCCCAGCAGTCTTCCAGGCCCTCATCAACGACGTCTTCCGAGATATGTTGTCCTCATTTGTTGTCGTTTATTTGGGCGACATTCTGGTGTACTCCGATACTCTTTCTGAGCACCGTGTCCATGTACGACAGGTCCTGGAGCGGTTGCGTTCCAACCACCTTTATGCCAAATTGGAGAAATGCCTCTTCGATCAGACCAGTCTTTCCTTCTTGGGTTACATAGTTTCTCCTGAGGGTCTGGCCATGGATCCCACCAAGGTTTCAGCTGTCCAGGATTGGCCTCTTCCTCAGACTCTCAAAGCTGTACAACGCTTTATTGGATTCGCCAATTATTATCGGCGTTTCATCAAAAACTTCTCCAAGGTCATACAGCCCATAGTAGCCCTTACTCGTAAGGGTGGTAACCCGTCCTCTTGGTCTACGGAGGCTGTCTCCGCCTTCACTGCCTTGAAACAGGCATTCTGTACTGCGCCCATCCTGTCCTATCCAGACCCTCTTCAGCCGTTCATCATTGAGGTTGATGCGTCAGAGTCAGCTGCAGGAGCGGTCCTTTCCCAGCGGTCCCCCTCTACTGGGGTTCTTCATCCATGCTCTTTTTTTTCCCGGAGCTTCTCCGCACCAGAAAGGAACTACGACACGGGTAATCGCGAGCTCCTGGCAATTAAGTTGGCGCTAGCTGAATGGCGCTACCTCCTTGAGGGTTCCCCCCACAAGATATCCATCCACACGGACCATCAGAATCTGGCATATCTGGCTTCAGCCAAACGCTTGAATGCCCGACAGGCACGCTGGTCCCTATTCTTTTCCCGTTTTGATTTTTCTATCTCCTTTGTTCCGGGAGTTAAGAATACCAAGGCTGACGCTTTGTCGCGTCTTCAAGAACCGCTTGCTGTTTCTGTAGAGCCAGACACTATTCTACCCTCGTCTTGTTTCTTAGCCTTCTTGTCTACCAGGACCATGCAGCGTATCCATGATGCTCAACTCTCAGCCCCTACTGGAACTCCTCATAACACCGGGGTGCTGTTTGTTCCCTCGCAATTTCGACCAGAGGTCCTCCGTTGGGCCCATCATTCCTCTGTTGGGGGACATGCTGGTGTGACAGGGACCTATGAACTGTTGTCTCGTCATTTTTGGTGGCCATCTGCTCGAGCCGAGGTGGCTTCTTTTGTCTCCTCCTGCATCATATGTGCCCGCATGAAGACGCCCCGCTGCAAACCTCCAGGCCTTCTTTGTCCCTTACCTGTTCCTGCTCTTCCCTGGTCCCAAATCGCAATGGATTTCATTGTTGATCTTCCGCTCTCTTCTGGCAAAACGGTTATATGGGTTGTCGTTGACCGTTTTTCTAAACAGTGTCATCTGGTTCCGCTGCCCAAACTTCCCTCTGCCTCAGACCTTGCTGACCTTTTTATTTCGGAGATAGTCCGTATTCACGGTGTTCCTCTTCATATCACCTCTGACCGGGGTTCTCAGTTTATCTCTGCGTTTTGGAGATCCTTTTGCACTCGTCTGGGTGTCTCTCTCCAGTTTTCGTCTGGCTACCATCCCCAGACGAACGGTCAAGCCGAGAGATTGAACCAGTCCTTAGAGCACTTCCTGCGTAGTTTTTGCAGCCACCAACAGGACAATTGGTGTTACCTTCTTCCCTTGGCGGAGTTTTCCTTGAACTCTCGTTACCACTCCTCTTTGGGCTGTTCGCCTTTTTTTGCTGCTTTGGGTTACAACCCCAGGGTCTTGCTTTTTTCCCCGGGGGCTGCCTTGGCGCCTGCCGCTGAGGTCCGTGTCCAGTCCTTGGTGAACCATTGGCAGCGTATGCGTTCCTCCTTGTTGGGGTCTCAGGTACGCCACAAGGTCCAGGCGGATCGTCATCGCTCTTTGGCCCCCAGATTCGCAGTTGGTGACAGGGTCTGGCTCTCCACCCGGAATGTACGCCTGCATCAGCCTTCTGCCAAGCTTGGCCCCCGTTTTTTGGGTCAGTTTCGGGTGCTTCGTCGGCTCTCCCCGGTGGCTTACCGCCTGGCTCTTCCTTCTTCCTTGCATGTGCATCCACTATTTCATGTCTCCCTGTTAAAGCCATGGTATCCGGCGCACCCCTCGCACCCCAGGTCCCCGATTCCCAAGCCTGTGATTCGTGATGGTCAGGATGAGTACGTCATCGATGCCGTGCTTGATTCCCACGTGGTTCGTCGCCAGCTTCAGTATCTAGTCAATTGGCGCGGCTATGGACCCGAGGAGCGCTCTTGGGTTCCATCTTCGGATGTTCATGCTCCGGCCCTTCTTCGGCGCTTCCATGCTTGCTTTCCCCTTAAGCCCCGTCCTGGCCTCCGGGGGCGGCCTTAGGAGGGGGGGAGTGTCAGGCTTACCTTTCCCGTCGTTCCCTCGGCGGGTTCTCCTTCCTCTGCTCTTCCTGGTTTCGGCTGTGCGTCGCCACGCTAGCGTGGTGACGTCAGCTGTCACCCGCACTTCCGGGTTTGGGACCATTATAGCCGCGCGCTGCCTCTGTGCGGCGCGCGATTATAGCGTTCCAGACCCTGTGCCTAGTACCTTCCGTCTGCTCTCTCTCTGCAGCATCTTGTGCACCTGATTCCTGGTGCCATTGCCCGGCCAGCCTCCAAGCGTCCATCTCCTTCTGCCTGTTCCCCTGCAGCCTACTGCCAGCATCCAGTGTCTTGCAGTCAGGCCTGCTTTCAGGCTCCCAGTACCTTCTGCCTATTTTCTTTGACCAGTGCCCTTCAGCCAGGCCTGCCTTCAGGTGCCCAGTGCCTGCCTTCTCTCTCTGCATTCAGCCAGTCTCCAGTGTTTCCCTGTCAGTCCTTTCTGTAGTCAGTCTGTCCTCCTAGGTCTCCTGGTCCTGTTCCCTCCTAGTCTGTTCCCTGGGGTCCTTGCCTGCTCTCTGGGTTCTCTCTAGTCCAGATATTTCCCTGCCTCTCTTGCCCCGGAATCGGTCCCTGGTTCCTTGGTTCCCTGCTCTCTCTTTATCTCTCTGCTGTCACTGCCCTACCTACCTGGGACTTACCTCCTGTGAGTTCACCTTGTCTTAGTTGGAAACAGACGTTCCCTGGGGTTGGTGGTGGGTGTCCTCACTGTAGTGCGTTATCCTGGGCCTCCTTCGGCTCAACTGGGGGGGGTCATCTGGCTTCGCGGCCAGCACCTTTACACGGCCGTGGCCGCAGCACAACGCACTACAGGGGGCCTGCGTATGCCAGCCACGCACCCCAGCGACGCACTCAAGCCTTCACTCCACCAACCCTTGTTGGAGGAGTCGCAGTATCCTTGATAGGTCGTTTTTCCGATAGCGGAGCATTCAGCTAATAGAGCTTGAGCCGGGGTGGGTATCTGACATTATAATCGCGCCACCTTCCTTGTTATGGCTACCGACCCCGCCAAACTGTCTGAGGCCCTGCAACAGCAAGGAGCCGTACTGAGTCAACATGCCACACAAATAGTACAGTTAGACCAGAAGCTGGATACCATTACGCATCTTCTACAGCAGATGCAACATGAGTTTGGAGTGTCCAGGGGTGCCGAACCCGCTCAGGCACATGTTATTCCACCTCCTGCTCCTGCTTTTTCGTCTTCTCTTCCTCGTCTTCCCCTGCCTGAACGTTTTGATGGTTCCTCTTCCGATGTGCGGGGTTTCTTGAATCAGTGTTTGTTGCACTTTCGCTGTCAGCCCGACTCCTACTCCTCTTCCCAAGCCAAGATTGCTTTTGTGGTTTCCCTCCTTAAGGGGCAGGCCTTGGCTTGGGTTACCCCTTTATTGGACCATCAGTCCCCGGTCTTGGAAGATTTTGATACATTCCTTGTGGCCTTCAAAGCAGTATTTGATACACCGGGCCGTCAGACGAAGGCTGAGACTGCCTTGTTGGAGATAACTCAAGGACAACGTTCTTTGTCACAGTACGCGGTGGAATTCCGCACGTTGGCCTATGACACGGACTGGGGTGCCAGCGCCCTAAAGGCGGCTTTCCGCAAGGGTTTGCATGACCGTCTTAAGGATGAGCTGACCACCAGGTTAATACCCGACACGCTGGAGGGACTGGTGGCGCTGTGTTCGTCTTTGGAGCACCGGTTGTCTGAGAGACGGAGCGAAAGAGACCGCGACCGCAACCGTCGTCCTGTTCCTCGTCCTCCTATCCGTCTAGCTCCCCGGTTCCAGCATCCGCCCGCCGTCCCTGACCCCAGTCCAGAGCCCATGGAGATCGGCCGTATTTACCGCCTGTCAGACGAAGAGAAGGCTCGGCGCCATGCCTCTGGTCTGTGTCTCTACTGCGGAGCCCCTGGCCACTTTGCACGAGAATGTCCCAATAAACAGGGAAACGCCAGGACTTAGGCGATAGGGGAGTCTCCCTAAGTTCGGCTACCATCCCCAACAGTCTAACACAATACCTTTCTGTTCCAGTCACCCTTTCTTGGGATGGTCACACCTTAGATACACGGGCATTCATCGACTCCGGTGCTTCTGGCCTCTTCATCGATTCTACCTTTGCCTCACAGCGTGGGGTTCCTCTGCATCCCAAGCATCCGCCTGTACGTGTGCTGGCTATTGACGGAACGCCCGTGGGGAAAGGGTTGATCACTCAGTCCACACAACCGTTAGCTCTACGGGTAGGTAGTCATCTCGACAGATCCACCATTTTTGATATCATAACCTCACCTAATACCCCGGTCATCCTGGGGTTTCCTTGGTTGTGCTCCGCCAACCCTAAGATCAACTGGGCTTCCGGGTCTCTTGAGTTCACCGGCACTTCCCCTAGGCATGTGGCTGGTACCACCACTCTTCTGTCTACTCTTACTGCTGATTCCCCCCTAATGGTTCCTGAACCGTACAGCGACCTGGCTGAGGCCTTCAGTAAACAACGGGCCGAGACCCTTCCGCCTCACCGCCCGTATGACTGCCCCATCGACCTGCTTCCGGGCACTATGCCTCCTAGGGGTAGGACGTATCCGCTCTCCATTCCCGAAACTGCCGCTATGGAGGCCTATGTAAAGGACAATCTTGCTCGGGGTTTTATCCGCCCGTCCTCCTCTCCCGCCGGGGCGGGTTTCTTTTTTGTGGCCAAGAAAGACGGTACCCTCCGCCCTTGTATTGACTACAGGGGTCTGAATAACATCACCCGCCGTAATTACTACCCTCTTCCACTTATCTCGGAACTCTTAGACCGTCTCCGTGGAGCCACCATCTTCACCAAACTGGACCTACGTGGGGCGTATAATCTAGTCCGGATGCGCGAAGGGGATGAATGGAAGACTGCATTCAATACACGCTCAGGGCACTACGAATACCTTGTCATGCCCTTCGGCTTGCGCAATGCCCCAGCAGTCTTCCAGGCCCTCATCAACGACGTCTTCCGAGATATGTTGTCCTCATTTGTTGTCGTTTATTTGGGCGACATTCTGGTGTACTCCGATACTCTTTCTGAGCACCGTGTCCATGTACGACAGGTCCTGGAGCGGTTGCGTTCCAACCACCTTTATGCCAAATTGGAGAAATGCCTCTTCGATCAGACCAGTCTTTCCTTCTTGGGTTACATAGTTTCTCCTGAGGGTCTGGCCATGGATCCCACCAAGGTTTCAGCTGTCCAGGATTGGCCTCTTCCTCAGACTCTCAAAGCTGTACAACGCTTTATTGGATTCGCCAATTATTATCGGCGTTTCATCAAAAACTTCTCCAAGGTCATACAGCCCATAGTAGCCCTTACTCGTAAGGGTGGTAACCCGTCCTCTTGGTCTACGGAGGCTGTCTCCGCCTTCACTGCCTTGAAACAGGCATTCTGTACTGCGCCCATCCTGTCCTATCCAGACCCTCTTCAGCCGTTCATCATTGAGGTTGATGCGTCAGAGTCAGCTGCAGGAGCGGTCCTTTCCCAGCGGTCCCCCTCTACTGGGGTTCTTCATCCATGCTCTTTTTTTTCCCGGAGCTTCTCCGCACCAGAAAGGAACTACGACACGGGTAATCGCGAGCTCCTGGCAATTAAGTTGGCGCTAGCTGAATGGCGCTACCTCCTTGAGGGTTCCCCCCACAAGATATCCATCCACACGGACCATCAGAATCTGGCATATCTGGCTTCAGCCAAACGCTTGAATGCCCGACAGGCACGCTGGTCCCTATTCTTTTCCCGTTTTGATTTTTCTATCTCCTTTGTTCCGGGAGTTAAGAATACCAAGGCTGACGCTTTGTCGCGTCTTCAAGAACCGCTTGCTGTTTCTGTAGAGCCAGACACTATTCTACCCTCGTCTTGTTTCTTAGCCTTCTTGTCTACCAGGACCATGCAGCGTATCCATGATGCTCAACTCTCAGCCCCTACTGGAACTCCTCATAACACCGGGGTGCTGTTTGTTCCCTCGCAATTTCGACCAGAGGTCCTCCGTTGGGCCCATCATTCCTCTGTTGGGGGACATGCTGGTGTGACAGGGACCTATGAACTGTTGTCTCGTCATTTTTGGTGGCCATCTGCTCGAGCCGAGGTGGCTTCTTTTGTCTCCTCCTGCATCATATGTGCCCGCATGAAGACGCCCCGCTGCAAACCTCCAGGCCTTCTTTGTCCCTTACCTGTTCCTGCTCTTCCCTGGTCCCAAATCGCAATGGATTTCATTGTTGATCTTCCGCTCTCTTCTGGCAAAACGGTTATATGGGTTGTCGTTGACCGTTTTTCTAAACAGTGTCATCTGGTTCCGCTGCCCAAACTTCCCTCTGCCTCAGACCTTGCTGACCTTTTTATTTCGGAGATAGTCCGTATTCACGGTGTTCCTCTTCATATCACCTCTGACCGGGGTTCTCAGTTTATCTCTGCGTTTTGGAGATCCTTTTGCACTCGTCTGGGTGTCTCTCTCCAGTTTTCGTCTGGCTACCATCCCCAGACGAACGGTCAAGCCGAGAGATTGAACCAGTCCTTAGAGCACTTCCTGCGTAGTTTTTGCAGCCACCAACAGGACAATTGGTGTTACCTTCTTCCCTTGGCGGAGTTTTCCTTGAACTCTCGTTACCACTCCTCTTTGGGCTGTTCGCCTTTTTTTGCTGCTTTGGGTTACAACCCCAGGGTCTTGCTTTTTTCCCCGGGGGCTGCCTTGGCGCCCGCCGCTGAGGTCCGTGTCCAGTCCTTGGTGAACCATTGGCAGCGTATGCGTTCCTCCTTGTTGGGGTCTCAGGTACGCCACAAGGTCCAGGCGGATCGTCATCGCTCTTTGGCCCCCAGATTCGCAGTTGGTGACAGGGTCTGGCTCTCCACCCGGAATGTACGCCTGCATCAGCCTTCTGCCAAGCTTGGCCCCCGTTTTTTGGGTCAGTTTCGGGTGCTTCGTCGGCTCTCCCCGGTGGCTTACCGCCTGGCTCTTCCTTCTTCCTTGCGTGTGCATCCACTATTTCATGTCTCCCTGTTAAAGCCATGGTATCCGGCGCACCCCTCGCACCCCAGGTCCCCGATTCCCAAGCCTGTGATTCGTGATGGTCAGGATGAGTACGTCATCGATGCCGTGCTTGATTCCCGCGTGGTTCGTCGCCAGCTTCAGTATCTAGTCAATTGGCGCGGCTATGGACCCGAGGAGCGCTCTTGGGTTCCATCTTCGGATGTTCATGCTCCGGCCCTTCTTCGGCGCTTCCATGCTTGCTTTCCCCTTAAGCCCCGTCCTGGCCTCCGGGGGCGGCCTTAGGAGGGGGGGAGTGTCAGGCTTACCTTTCCCGTCGTTCCCTCGGCGGGTTCTCCTTCCTCTGCTCTTCCTGGTTTCGGCTGTGCGTCGCCACGCTAGCGTGGTGACGTCAGCTGTCACCCGCACTTCCGGGTTTGGGACCATTATAGCCGCGCGCTGCCTCTGTGCGGCGCGCGATTATAGCGTTCCAGACCCTGTGCCTAGTACCTTCCGTCTGCTCTCTCTCTGCAGCATCTTGTGCACCTGATTCCTGGTGCCATTGCCCGGCCAGCCTCCAAGCGTCCATCTCCTTCTGCCTGTTCCCCTGCAGCCTACTGCCAGCATCCAGTGTCTTGCAGTCAGGCCTGCTTTCAGGCTCCCAGTACCTTCTGCCTATTTTCTTTGACCAGTGCCCTTCAGCCAGGCCTGCCTTCAGGTGCCCAGTGCCTGCCTTCTCTCTCTGCATTCAGCCAGTCTCCAGTGTTTCCCTGTCAGTCCTTTCTGTAGTCAGTCTGTCCTCCTAGGTCTCCTGGTCCTGTTCCCTCCTAGTCTGTTCCCTGGGGTCCTTGCCTGCTCTCTGGGTTCTCTCTAGTCCAGATATTTCCCTGCCTCTCTTGCCCCGGAATCGGTCCCTGGTTCCTTGGTTCCCTGCTCTCTCTTTATCTCTATGCTGTCACTGCCCTACCTACCTGGGACTTACCTCCTGTGAGTTCACCTTGTCTTAGTTGGAAACAGACGTTCCCTGGGGTTGGTGGTGGGTGTCCTCACTGTAGTGCGTTATCCTGGGCCTCCTTCGGCTCAACTGGGGGGGTCATCTGGCTTCGCGGCCAGCACCTTTACACGGCCGTGGCCGCAGCACAACGCACTACAGGGGGCCTGCGTATGCCAGCCACGCACCCCAGCGACGCACTCAAGCCTTCACTCCACCAACCCTTGTTGGAGGAGTCGCAGTATCCTTGATAGGTCGTTTTTCCGATAGCGGAGCATTCAGCTAATAGAGCTTGAGCCGGGGTGGGTATCTGACAGCTGTTGAATGATGTTGAGATTATAATTTAAGGTCATTATTGTTTATAAATATATTTTATTGTTATTTTAAAATTACACTATGAAAATAAATAAAAATAAATAGATAAATAGAGCTAATTGGGTTAATTAGAAATTAGATTGATAGATTATATATGTATGTGTGTATATATATATATATATATATATATATATATATATATATACACAGCATGAGTGTGCAGTGGTGCTCAATCATAACTGTACATCAAGTTTAAATAATAATGCATGTCCCATCCTATATAATAATTCACTAAATCGTGTGTAACGCCGCGACATGCGCAGTACACACTGCTGCGCGAGCTGCAGTCATGCGCAGTAGAGACCGCCCGCGCCGCGGCTGATACAGAGCTGGGCGGTCCGAAGTGGCACTGGGTGGCAGTGGCACTGTGGCCCGTGTAATGGGCTGTTCAACTAGTATAGTATAAACAAAAGTGTAATCAACCTGGGCTGAAGCAGAAGGGACAGCACTCAGAGATCTTCCATGAAAAGATGTTAATTCAACCAGTGCTTCCATTTCACCAAACTTTTTTGATTTTATTATGGACCTTCATCAGGGTCGAAACAAGTGGAAACCCTGATGAAGGTCCTTAATAGGACTGAAAACATTTGGTGTAATGGAAGCACTGGTTGAATAAACATCATTTCATGGGAGATCTTTGAGTGCTTTCTGTTCTGCTTAAGCCCAGGCTGATTACACTTTTTTTAAAAAAAAATATATATATATATTAGTTGAAGAGCCCGTTACACGGGCCACAGTGCCACTGCCAGCCGGTTGCGGGGCAGTCACACGCAGTAAAGACTGCCTGCACCACGGCTGATACAGAGCTGGATGCTCCTTCGGACCGCCCAGCTCTGTATCAGCCGCTGGTTTTAAAATCCTATTTAAATAAATGGGAATGTGGGACGTTTTATTTGTCCTCTGTGGTGCAGTTGGTTTGCCTCAGAAATCCCCAGAATGTTGTACATCAGCCTCAGTATGCTGCATTTTTCATTCAAAGATATTAAAGTGAATATGAAAAATCAGTACATCCAAATTTTCTTGAACAGCAGCTGGATTGGGAAAAATATTTATATCTACATTTGTGTAATGTCAAATAATCTACATCAGGAGATGGACCAGAAAATGTTTCTATGGCCTTGAAGCTAAGACAAGGGTAAGGAATAATCTTCTGAATATTCATCAAAATAATCATTTAATAGGGCAATCTGAAGTGTATAATTTACACTATGAATCATAATAATCTTTAGTGCTCAACAGATGGAGAATCTCAGGTTGCCCACCACTGATCTAACTCAATATATGAATGCGCACTCCCCCCCTTGTATTTGCATTTACAACGGGACCTTTAGTAGCAACATTTCTACTACTGTGCATGACTTTGTCGTTACACACTTTTTAGCAAATTATTATATTGGATAGATAGTTAGAGAGAGAGAGAGAGAGAGAGAGAGAGAGAAATTATAGTTATAATGATAGATAGATATTCACTTTCATACCTTTGTATGAAAGATGCAACATACTGAGGCTGATGTACAACAATCTGGGGATTTCTGACACAAACCAACTGCACCACACAGGACAAATAAAACGTCCCACATTCCCATTTATTTAAACAGGAATTTAAAACCATTTCAAGTAATAGGGGTGTCCAGTGATTTGTGAAGCAATGTTTTTTTTTCTTTTAATCTCACTAGAATTCAAGGGTTTACAAATCAATGGGAATTCTTATTTTGCCCCTCGGGTGCAGTTTGTTTGCCCCAGAATTGCTCCAGTTCTGTTTAGTACATCAGCCTCCTTGTGTGGCATCACTCTGTCCTTCCCAGGAAAATCATGGACTATAATTATTACTGTGTCAACCTTTAGAACGAGAACTTAATTTCCTCCCAGCTTGAAGTTCATTTGCAGATACAAAGTCTCCAGCGCACATTGGAACTTTTTTTTTACTTTGTAGGAAATTAGGTTTGTTATAATTATAGAAGGATTTTCTTGACTGAAAGCAACATTTTGTATTTAGATGACGTATGTAGCCATGGATAATTGTTCTCAATGTTTCATCATACATTTATTTTAATTTGAGGTCTGGAAAGGCAATTAATGTATTATGAAGTATGACTCACTGGCATGCAAAGGGTTAATACTCAAGATGCCACGAACATACATGTGAAAGTAACTTTTTTTGTTAATTTGTTGATGTTATTTACAAAAAATACTAAATAAAATGCAATGTTGGCATTCAAAGGGCTAAAAAATAACTTCTCATTAAAGGTCGTCTGTCAGCCTAAGATATGTTTAGTTTCTTTTTCAGAAAATGAAAATCTGCCTATATGATATACTAGCTAATTTTCTGTAAAACAAGTAATTTCTGAGAAATTAAGCTTTACTTTTTGGTGGCACAGTCTGACATTTTCCCTGCATAATACACAACTTGAGGCCAAACTTATCACTGTGTGGGCTGTTTGAAATGCTCCCAGTGTGAACTGTCAAAATTCATTCATAGCACAATGTGTTACGAAGCATCTAGAACCACTACATCATGTGATATGAAATGAAACAGAGATCAGAGAAGTAGAGGTGCACTCCAGTTCTCTGCTATGCTACCTAGAAAATTTACTTAGAAACGGTGCCTGCCAGGAGATCTTCCTGAATTCTGTAGGCCAATCTGGTCATCTGGTGACCCCTTTTGACTGGGGCTGCAGGGGATTCCTTATCTGATTGCGGAGATGGACCCCTTGCTTGGTTGGGCCCTATACACCGGTACTGCCTGTAACATCTAGTTGCTCTCTCTCTCTCTCTCTATCTATCGCTCTATTTCTCTCTCTTAGGAAATGTATGTGGACATTGTATTCAAAGTGTTAACTTCTGAGCCCCAGATGTACTATAAAATAGGTTATCCAGAAAATCTGTATTGTCACATGATCTACATCAGGATACAGACCAGAAAATGTTTCTATGGCCTTGAAGTTGAGACAAGGATAAGGAATAATCTTCTGAATATTCATCAAAATAATCATCTAATAGGGTAATCTGAAGTGTATAATTTACACTATAAATCATAATAATCTTTAGTGCTCAACAGATGGAGAATCTCAGGTTGCCCACCACTGATCTAATTCAATATATGAATGCCCACTCCCCCCCCCCTTGTATTTGCATTTACAATGGAACCTTTAGTAGCAACATTTCAATTTACAAGTAGTCAAAGTCTCAGCAGACAGAATATTTAGCTTGTTGGTCATAAAGGGTATAATGATAACCATAATAATAAAACAAAGGGGTTGTCATCTGAACTACCATAGCCAGGTTTACTATTTAAACAGCCTTTGTGACTGCTTATGGTCCCCAACCAGTTGTAGAGAGCCCAATGTAAAGGTTATGATGGAGTGCTATGACTTTGACTGACTAGTCAAAATCTCTAATGTTAACAGCAGGACAAACCATAGTGACAAGCTATCAACGTAAGTCTTCTCCCACAACTAGAGTTACTAAAACATGCAGGAACAAGCAGCAAGAGGGATTTTGAGAGAGTACAACTGAGGGAATCAGCCGTAGGAATGTGAGAATTCCTGCAGCAATACTACTGCTATTGAGTGCTGATATGGAGAAATCTGTAGTTGAAAGTAAATCTTGATAGCATACTGAATCCTATTGTAACATAATCCTTGTTAGCAGGCTGTGTCCTTTGTCCACTTGTTCCACCTAGTTGTACAACTGTTGCAGATATTCTAGAAAAATAACTGCTGATTGGAATAGGTCATTGGGTTACAACATGTGACATCTGGTCTTTAAAACTTCTGTTTTAAGCAAAAGAATAGGGCCACTAACATTTTGCCATGTTTGCCATTTTTTACTTACTTCTAAGAACTCATCAGAACTCTCCATGGTTCTGATGAAAAAAATAATTATATAACATTATATAGAGTGTAGGTATTCACTGAGAACCACCAAAAAAATGTAATTTCATGATGTAAAAACATGCTTAGGTATGAAAAGGCTTTGCAGAAAAACACCCCACCACCCTTAACCGCCCCAACCCATACATTAAACCATGTGTTTTTTTTTAAGTTTAACTATATGAATGAATATGAACTATAAATTAATATTTCAGTCTATATGCATGAATTCTAGTCAGTTTTGAATGTAATTCAATTTACTATGAACCTATTGATACATATAGTAACATGTAATGTAATGAATTGATTATTAAATTAATTTATTGAAACACAACACTGTTGCATTATTTTTACAAACTTTATATTCAATTATTTAATTTGCATATGTGGTAATCTACACAGTTTACTGCTACTTCAAACTTTAGTTTAAAGGAGTATTTAAAGTTTATTATTAAAATAATATGTTGTATGGCTTTTACTGCTGAGTAAAACAAGGATACCACAATTTCTGGATAATGCACCCAGGTGCTGCAGTTCAAATTGTTGCTTTTCTTTATATTAAACTATTTGGTCTATGGACAGTTCCCATAGTGTCCATTGTACAGGAACGG
This sequence comes from Rhinophrynus dorsalis, assembly GCA_037306005.1. Taxonomy (NCBI): domain Eukaryota; kingdom Metazoa; phylum Chordata; class Amphibia; order Anura; family Rhinophrynidae; genus Rhinophrynus; species Rhinophrynus dorsalis. Next base: position 649,881,945 of record CM074718.1, read on the forward strand.
TAAGCCACTGGACACAGTTCATAACGGCTCGATGACTTTGTGAAACTTTGAACTGTAATAACTGTAATAATGACTAAAGCAATAGCCAGGATTGGTAGTCCTCTTTGTGTACTGAGCCAGAGAATCTCTACAATCTGCTTTTTTACTACAACTTTTACTGATCCTTTAAATTAAGTCCTTGATCTTGTCTAAATCCTGTCTAAGAAAGGATCAAAATGGCCTTTTTACAGATGTGATCCAGTTTACATCTGTTTTCTTTTGGATTACAGCTATTTCCTGTGAGAATTTCTCTGAATCCATGACATAGCTTATACTGGTGTCACTGAATTTCCATGAATAACTAGACATGTGTGTAATCATTTTTGATGTATACATATTACTAAGGGCTGTATACACAAATCAGAAGATGATAACTTATGGAGCAAATCAACTGCACCATAAGGGACAGAAAAAAAATCACATATTGTGCACTGATTTAAATGCTAGAGGTGTTGTTTTGAAAATGATTTCAAAGTTATTTATATTAATATTAGCCATTTTTTTAAGTTAAAAAATAGTTTGTAAATTATTTAGCTTGATTTGCATGACAGTTTATGGCAAGTAGACAGTACTGGCTAACATGCCAGCCAGATAATAATATAATATAGACTATATAACTGCCTTTTGAGTCATGATCCACATGATAAAATTAGTAGCAGTCAATTGATGCATGAGAAAATATATGAAGATGAAGGTACCAACAATCACCCAGACATCCAGAATTGTTTGTCATGCAGATAGTTATCAATGGTTCTGTATACCATTCCTGAAAAATCACCGTTAAAATATAAATAGTTCACAAACAGGGCAAAATACAGAATACTCTGAATGTAGTATAATTATGGGTAATAATTAGTGTTGAGCGAGCATGCTCGGCCGATGCTCGGATCGGCTCGAGCATCGCTCTGCTCGGCACATGGCGGTACTCGTACGAGTACCGCCATGTGCTCGCCCGCCATGTTCGGGTGGCAGGGATCTGTGCCGAAGGAGGCACAGATCTTACAGACGCTCTGCTGGACCACCAGGGACTGGAGGTAGGGGGCATTGCGGAGATGAAGGGGGCATTGCGGAGATGAAGGGGGACATTGTGGAAGGGGGGCATTGCGGAGATGAAGGGGGCATTGCGGAGATGAAGGGGGACATTGTGGAGATGAAGGGGGACATTGTGGAAGGGGGACATTGTGGAAGAGGGGCATTGTGGAGATGAAGGGGGGCATTGACCAGGCACCCTCCCCTCATCAGAGCAGGGGGTGCCTGGTGTAATGCTCGAGTCCTCCCATTTAATTCAATGGGGTTCGGGTGCTCGGCCGAGCACTCGAGCCTCCGGGGGTGCTCGGTCAGAGCACCCGAACACCCGAGCATCGGGGTGCTCGCTCAACACTAGTAATAATTGAAATAATAACAACTCACAAGTTCACACTCATGTAAACCCTATCTTGGGGTAAAATCATCTCAGGGCTCCCTTCCATTTTAGCCACAAACTATGTACATCTTCAGTCTGGCTTCTCAGGTTCTAAATAAGGTACACAACTTTTCTTATAGCAGAAGAGTCTCCAGATGAGATGACCAATGAAAATGGCTCCCTCAAAACAACATGCATTATATGACAAATCAGCTGGTGGTAAATGGTAGTATCACTGAGCCTCTTTTTTCTCATCTGTATTATTTTTATTGAAATTGACAGTGTATTAACTTGTATTTATTTAATTTTTATATTTTTTGTTTTCACATAAGTATCGTTCACATAATTTTCACATATGAGCATCTATCAATTTCATTTTTCTGTCACCAGACATACCCCTTCTTACACAGTATAAAAGGTGCATTTACTCTATTTGGTATAATTTATAAATGCATAATTCATTCTATACTAGTGGTCTGTGAGATGTTAACCCTCTGAGTGCCGGAGGGGTACACAACACATTGCTTTGCAATGAGTTGCGTACCCCTCCGGCACTCAAAGGGTTCAAAGGCTGGTCCTGCCCCGTGTCTGCCGTCATTCACGCAATACAATGTAGAGACTGCCTGAATGCACAGAATGCTCCCAGCATGAAACTCCCAGCATTCTGAGCTTTCGAGCAGTCTCTACTGCACATGTCGGCTTCTGACAAACATCCTAGCGAATTATTATATAGGATGGACTTATTATAGTCAATTTTTTTAATTTAATTCAGTTCACTGTGTTCCTATTGATACATATTGGAATGTGTAATGTTACTTTTGGAAATATGAATTATTAGTAATTGTATTTATTGAAAATTCTAGCTTCAAACACACACCACTGTTACTTTATTTTTACAAACTTTACATTCAAGCATTTAATTTGCATATGTTGTAATCAACAATTTAACATTTTTATAATACATACAGTATATTTATATATTTTAAATTAATCTAATATATATATATATATATATATATATATATATATATATATATATATATAATTAGTTTAATATTCTTTTAATCTGATCAATTTATAATCCATTTGATAATATATTTGTGTATAGTGAAATTATTAGGAACAATAATGGATTTTCTCACTTTAGTTATTGATACAGAAATTACATTTCAGCATTAATTGTGTTGCACTACATTGCATTATATATTTTATTTGTATATACACTACTTATTTCTTCATGTGTATGTGTAACCTTATAGTACATTAAATTCTAGCTTTACTTCTGTTGTAATCAACTATTGTTATATGTTTCATTTTAATATAAAGAATTTAGGAACTTGCTTATTGCAATATTTTTCATCTACTTTTACAATACTGAGCTATGTTACTTTATTGTATTTATCATCATCACTGTTAGATTATGTTTACACTCATATGATATGGTTGTCTGAAGTGTTGGTTCCTTGGTGTCCAGATAGAAATGGGATTTTTTTCAAATGGTAAATCCATCACTCTGGTTGTCATGGAGACCTTTCATGGTCTGTTTTGCTTGTTATCTCCACCTCACTGTAGAGCTTATAAGGACATAAGTGGGGAGATTCACTAAGCGGTGATAAAGAGGAGATAAAGTGGAGATGACTTCTCCAGTTTATCACTTCTCCACTTCCTATGTTATTCTATAAAGCCTATGCACTAAGATCTCCAAAGATGAAGAAATCTTAGTGCATAGGCTCCATAGAATAACATAGGGATTGGAGAAGTGATACACTGGAGAAATGATCTCCACTTTATCACCACTTAGTGAATCTCCCCCGTTGTGTGTTGGCTCTTTTGTTGACATCAGCTATGTATGACTGAAGGAGCATATAGTAGCTGCTTCCAATAGTGGTTCGGAGGGTGGTAGGTTTGCATGTCACCCCCCCCCCCCCAATCCCAATGGAGAATATGGGAGTGTGTGGAGTATTTAAACAGGTATGGCAGTGGACCTGCTTGATTTAAGCAATTTTGAGAATGATTATTTGCTCCCTGTATGTGATTGGTTGGCTCCAGAATTGCACTCCTATCTCTTAAAAGAGCCTTACTGAACTACAGGAACATGATTTTCCAAATTAAAAGAAAATTCCAAAGATCCTTTATATGTGGTGGTGGTGGGGTAATTTAGCTTTTTGAGGGTAGAAATGGTGTAATAAATTCTCTAATTCTTATGTTACTGTTGGAGCTTATGCGTTAAGATGTCTCAAGTTGTCTCCATACAATATCATAGGAATTAGAGTTTTTCCATCACAGCAAAGACATGATCTCCTCTTTATAACATCCTAAAGCATTGCCCCCAGTCTCCAATACAGTTGCACTGTAATCCGGGCAATGTAACTAATATAATTATTTCTGCATTTTGTTTGTATAAAGCTAAGGTAGGGTGCAGCTAAACATGATGGGTGAGACTTGCTTTGGCAGATCTATAATTAGTTTCTCAGTGGATTTGCTATAATCAGTTCACTGTCTTTCCTTCATGTTTCCCCCCAAAAGCTAACATTCATTATAAACACAGTTCATATTACACAGTATATCAAAATCCCCATAGGAGGAAATAGAGAAATCACATGTAGGAATTAATGAATATATGTTGACAATCAGAACATCCTAAAGGTAAATTTAATTTCTTTAATCATCTTTTAACCAGTCTGTAAAATGAAGCGTTACGCCACAGTTATTCCCAGGAAAGCATATTGTTGTGAGGATGATGTATACCTATAGGCATAAGTGGCTCTCAAAGAAGCAGTAAAAAATATTGTATTACTAAACCTGTTTAGTAAAACAAGGAACACACATTGCCGGGAGTTGCTTCATTATGAAGTTACCAGAGCCCAAATTTATTTTTTGTATTAAACTTGTATCAGCAGTGTTATCTGATGTCCAGACAGTGTTTTTGTTGCTTTCTATGGTAGAGGTGACTTGGAGCCTCAGGCTACAGTTCTCTGTAGTGTGTGTGATAGTAATCACTCCATCATTTATGACTATTTGAACGGCAATGAATGCAATAGCCCAGTGTTACTATGTTTGTCTCTTAGTCATATGACAATATTTAAAAATATCTAACAAGCTTTATCTGTTGTGAATTGCTCTTTCTTCATCTCTGATGATGTCATCTGCTTAAATCCCACTCAGATTCCTGGCTTGTGCTGTTCTTATTACTGGGTTTGGTAATTGATCATCAGTGGGAGGTTTAAAGGAAGGAGGAGGAGGAAGGAAAAGGGGATCAGTTAAATTTAGGGGCCCATGAACAAATAAAAAAATTAAGAAAATATTAACAACTAACTTTACATTTTTAAGAATTGTGAGGTCATTTAGGAGTGTTAGGAACAAGCTTCCCAATTTTGTATTTATTAAGAAAGTGTTTTTTTATCATCTAGGGTGACACTACCCATTTAACCACAAGTTTAAATACCTGAGGAGTTATGTGCTAAGGTGTGATAAGGAGGTGATAAAGTGCAGATCATTATCAATGTTCTAAACTCTCCACTCCAGTTACTATGTTATTCTATGAAGCCAATGGACTAAGATCTCATAACCCTATGATTGCCAGAGGGGTAGTCAGCACATTGTGGAGTAATGCAATGCTCACACCTCTGACACTCAAAGGGATAGGCAGGAAACATTTTAATGCATTGGCCCCATAGAATAATATATGAAATGGAGAGTTTAGCACACTGGAGAAGTCATCTCTACTTTATCACCTCTTTATTACACCTTAATACATCTCTCCCATGATGGGAATCACCATAAATTCTTCCTACTTGAATACAGGAAAAAACACAGAAAAAGCCTGAGAAGATGCCACCCAACCAAGGTCATTTCTTAGTTGACAAAACTTTACATGTCCTGTTCTACTATGTCTTTGGCTAAATTATTATACCAGGGCTAAAAGTCACTGAGCAGCAATACAATTATGGAAAATGTATGCATACTAATATGTCAGAAATCACATTATTCTTATGATGGAAAAACAGCAATTTTTTTCTTATAGCGGGTGTTTTAGCAATTCATATTTGGTTTGTATTTAAAAATGCAAGAAACCTGCAGAAGGAGAGAAAACACTCTTATTTATTAGGATATATTGTATTTATTATTATTTAAATACAAGTTTATTTTTAAGCAGGTAGAGAACAGAGAGACAGAGGAGAGAGAATATGTGAATTTTACATAAAATGAAGTAAAACTCATCAAAAAAAGGGAGAATTAAGGCTGGAGCAAAATGTTTAGTTTGGAACAGAATTGTGCTCCAATACACAAAATCATATTAAATATGGCATATAAACAAGCAATATGGAATGGAATCTGTCAAGCTATCAATGCTGTTGGCTCTTGCCAAAGAACAATAGATAACATCAATAAACATTACAATGATATCAACTTCTCAAGAAGAAGTTGGGGAAGAGAAGTCAAGAATACATGAACCACTGGAGGTGGTCCACCTCTGGAAATGTGTTACTACGATTATGAGAATGAAATCCAAAAACATATAGTAACATAACATAGTAACATAGTAGATAAGGCAGAAAAAAGACATGCGTCCATCAAGTCCAGCCCATGCCAAAAACATCCCCGCCGATACAGAGAAAGGCAAAAAAAAGCCCTCTGGAGCCATTTCCAATCTAGTCCCAAGTGTGTGTGGGGGGGATTATTCCTTCCTGACTCCAACTGGCAGTCAAATAGTTCCCCGGATCAATATTTTATTTGCTTTGAAGCCATCTGTCATAATTGTCAATATTGTTCTGTGCTAGATAGGTATTAGTGTTGAGCGAGCGTGCTCGGCCGATGCTCGGATCGGCTCGAGCATCGCTCTGCTCGGCACATGGCGGTACTCGTCGAGTACCGCCATGTGCTCGCCCGCCATGTTCGGGTGGCGGGGATCTGTGCCGGAAGAGGCACAGATCTGAAGACGCTCCGCTGGACCACCAGGGACTGGAGGTACGGGGGCATTGCGGAGATGAAGGGGGCATTGCGGAGATGAAGGGGGACATTGTGGAAGAGGGGCATAGACTCTATGCCCCTCTTCCACAATGTCCCCCTTCATCTCCGCTATGCCCCTCTTCCACAATGTCCCCCTTCATCTCCTCTATGCCCCTCTTCCACAATGTCCCCCTTCATCTCCGCTATGCCCCTCTTCCACAATGTCCCCCTTCATCTCCTCTATGGCATAGAGGAGATGAAGGGGGACATTGTGGAAGAGGGGCATAGCGGAGATGAAGGGGGACATTGTGGAAGAGGGGCATAGCGGAGATGAAGGGGGACATTGTGGAAGAGGGGCATAGCGGAGATGAAGGGGGCATAGCGGAGATGAAGGGGGACATTGCGGAGATGAAGGGGGCATTCGGAGATGAAGGGGGCATAGCGGAGATGAAGGGGGGCATTGACCAGGCACCCTCCCCTCATCAGAGCAGGGGGTGCCTGGTGTAATGCTCGTGTCGCCCCATTCATTTCAATGGGGCTCGGGTGCTCGGCCGAGCACTCGAGCCTCAGGGGGTGCTCGGTCAGAGCACCCGAGCACCCAAGCATCGGGGTGCTCGCTCAACACTAATAGGTATCCATTGCTTTTTTGAATGCAGTTGCATTATCTGCAAGCACAACATCCTGAGGCAAATAATCCCATAGCCTTATTGACTGTGATATCATAGATGGGATAGATGGACACATTGACACCAATCATAATGCAGGTAAAATCAATCAAACTGTGTGAAAGTTTTTTATTTATAAACATTTTGGGGACCAGATGGTTATCAATGCATTATTGTCATTGCATTCCCCACCCTTTCAGTCCTTAAAGGGATAGTAATGTTTCATAATAAAAGCAGCTCTAATTAATCATCATAGTATTTGGACTTTGGAGAGTGTTATTTCAATTCTGGCAGAGTTGTAGTTCAAGAGTAAATCAATGACAAAGTATCCCCTCCCACCCCTTTTACTGATGTAACACTGCTCAGCCAGAGCAGAAGGGAGGTGCCCAGGTAGATTGCAGAGAGGGACAATCTTCAATTAAGATAAGGGAAAAACCTGAAAAACTTGTCAAGGGGGGCAGGGCTTTCATTGTTCTCATAGGAAGAAGATTGTCCCCTGCTGTTATCTGTCTGGTCTATGGACTGCATTCCACATCTGAGAAGAGATGGCTTACACTAGGTAAAAGGGGCGGGAGGGGGAACTTTGCATGTGAATATCTCTCAAACCATAAAGGTTTGAGAGATAAGACTTATATCGTTCTTCATGGTTTTTTAATGCCTACAAAATAAAATAAAGATAAAACGAAGTATTACTATCCCTTTAAAGGGGTAAAATAAAGGTTAAAATAATATCCAACCACTGGCTTGCTTGTGGTGGGATATGAGCATTATAAGTACTTTTGATGAGGTTTATAGCAGGTTCTACGCATTGAATGTATTATTATGGTCAGATATGCATGCGACTAACAGCATTTATATTAAATTATTAAGATTTATTCTCACACATAAATTTTTCACCTTTGATGACAAATTATTTTTACTGCTTAGAGACATAGCAATGGGGAGTTCCTGCTCTCCCACCTGTGCAAATTTATATTTGGGGTGGTGGAACCATTGGCATGTATTCTTGGATTGTAATGGTAAATACACAGACTGCATCTTATTGTCCCTTAGGTACATTGATGATATCCTGATATTCTGGGAAGGAACTCTAACACTGTTAGAGGAATTTATTAGTAATTTGAATGACAATGACTTTAATCTACATCTTACATATCATATTGATGAGAACAGAGTGGATTTTCTGGATCTCAACATTTGTAAAGGACCAGACTATATATAAATATATATATATAAATATATATCTATATATCTATATATATATATCCTGTATAATAATTCGCTAAATCGTGTGTAACGCCGCAACATGCGCAGTAGAGACTGCCCGCGCCGCGGCTGATACAGAGCTGGGCGCTCCAAAGGAGTGTCCAGCTCTGTATCAACTGTAGCGCGGGCAGTCTCCACTGCACGTGACTACCCCGCGACCAGGTGGCAGTGGCACTGTGGCCAGTGTAACGGGCTGTTCAACTAGTATATATATATATATATATTTATATTTAGTATAGAAACTTCCACAAATTCAGCATTACATTTTGATAGTTCCCATCCTAACAATGTGAAAATAAATATACCCAAAGATGAATTTCTATGTATACGTAGAAACTGTACCACTGTGGACCTTTTTAAGCAACAGAGTAGAGAGCTTAAATTTAGACTATGGGAAAGTTGAATTAGCAATAACTCCATTAAGTAAGCCCACCATTGGGCACTACACACAAGCAGACAAGATCTCTTGATTCCGAAAACAAAAAGAATGCACAACAAAGGCCCAGTAAGATTTATTACTGATTATAAGGGAAACACATTGGAAATCAGGAGAATCCTTATTAAATATAAAAATATAATTCTCAGTGATGCAGGTATTGGGCCCTTTGTGAGTAATAACATCCCCATCACTTTCAGATGCAGTCCCAATTTATGTGACAAATTGGTTAACATTAACAATCACTATGTTCAAAATAAAAAATGTCCAACAATAAAAGGCACTTTTCCTTACTATATTTGTAGTACATGTGAATACATGAAACATGCAGTACAAATAATCAATCATTTTGAAAAACACATGTTATTAAAGACTATATTAATTGTAAAGCATGTGGTATTATACATAACATACAGGGTGGCTGCCCAAAAATACATGTAGGCATGACAAAAAGAACTTTACATGAAAGAATATGAGAACATGCTGCACAAAGTTTTCATAAGATACATAATAACAAACTAGAAACCTTTACATGTTGGGGCCTAGATAAGATTTCATTAGGTATCAGAAGTGGAGACCTAGTTTTATCATTCTCATGCAGGAAATGTGAATGGATTTTTACTTTAAATTCATTATACCCAGATAGAATTAATTAAAATTAAAGTTTTGGATTTTTCCTATAAAAACAATAATTATGTAAATTACCAAAAAATAACATATTTTCCTTACACTCAATAATACTTAATACTACTATATGATGGATAGGAATTATAATTAATATATATATATATATATATATATATATATATATATATATATATATATATATCATTAAATATGTCCAGGACACATTTTTGCCAAAGATGTAGTTATAGATGTTAACAAAGACACACTGCTCACGTTGTCTTAATGAGAAGACATGCACTGGCGTTATTTAAGTGTGGATGTGACAAGTGGATAATATAATATCAATCCCTTTATGATTAACATTGTTTTGTCTATGATAACCATCTCATTTAAATCTTATGTTGATAACTTTATTCTTAGTCTGCAAAAAAAAATACTCTAATTAGTGCTCCCCACTTCAAGATTACTATGGACTTCTTGACCGCACCCAGGTCTTCGCATTTCCAGTCCGACTTTGTCATATTCGTGCCTTTTATGGAATCGCCATATAAATTAAGGACGTTCTCACAACCCCGACCTCGATGATGCAGTAATTTCTCTATCACCCTGACTTCCCGCCGGGGTTGGAACCTGGTCTATTTTCGTGGTGGATTGAGAAGGGGATTTTCTGAGTACAGGATGTGCTACAGGCATCCTCTCTGATGACCTGGGAGTCATTTCAGGTTCGATATGAGGCACCCGGTGGGGAATTCTTCCGATTTCGTCAGGTTCACCATTTTGTCCGATCTTTTCTGGGCAGTTCGGCCCCTCCTCTGAGAACTTTGTTCGAGGACTTATGTAACTCTCTTCCCCGTTGTAGAGGAGCTATTACTAAACTGTATTCTCACTTAATATCTGTATCCGTGTCTCAAACTCCATTCTATCGCACTAAATGGGAATCAGATCTGGGAGAATGGCTAGATTCTGACGAATGGTCCCCAATTACGGAGAATACGGCTAGTCTGACTCCATGTACAATGATCAAGGAAAATAGTTACAAGGTCCTTTCTCTTTGGTACCTATGTCTCACCAGACTCACATATTTTTTCGTCTTTGTCAGATCTATGCTTTCATGGGTGTGGCTCCCGTGGGACCTTTATGCACATGTGGTGGGATTGCCCTTCAGTGAGACCACTCTGGAGTTATGCCTTTCGCCAATTAAGTGTGGCGCTTTGGGTTACTTTAGACCCTGATCCTTGGATGGGTCTCTTAAATCGCCCTTATAGAGCTTTGGCTTTTTCTGACTTGGAAAATAAACTCATATATAGGATTTGTGCAGCGGTAAGATGTCACGTAGCCTACCATTGAAAGTCGCTACCTCCGGGTCTGGAGCAGTTGGATGGTAGGATTTGGCACTTATTGCGTATGGAGAAACTGACTGCGTACTCCTGTGCTTCCTCTTCTTCCTACCTGCGTATTTGGGCTCCGTGGGTGACTAATGTTTTACCCCCTGACCTCTGTCGGGACCTTATGATTCTTTGAGGAACAGGTCTGGAGGGAGTGGTTGGTCTGGGGCGTGTACCCCCAGGGGCGGTGGAGCCGATCCCGAAATTGATCCCTAATTTGTCCAGTTGTTTGAAATTTTTTTTTTCTTTGTTGTTCCTTCTCCACTTACCCTTTGCTAGGGGCTCTCCTACTTGCAGGGTTCATTTATGCCCGCCTCCAACCAGACCTAACGAGGAAACTGAGGTGGAAACTATGGGTGGCCCAGTGCCTTGTTTCCTTGTTTATTGATTACTGTTTACTGTAATTTTTTCTTTATTACTGTATGCACCCTGTGTTTTGGTTGTGCATGGATCTTTGTACTGTTACATTTTGTTTGTACCTACATACAACTTTTCAATAAAATGTGAATTTCAAAAAAAAAAAAAAAAACCTCTAATTCTAGTTATTCTCTGTTTATTGGGGTTCTTTATTTTTATTCATATAGATTGTTGTTACGGTTTTCAAGACACTCAGACCAGTAGGTGAAATAAAACACAGTTTTATTAAGAACAAAATAAATGGAAGAATCGCCCTCTGCAGGTAGCACTGAGTAATAGCAAGGAGGCAACAGTAGGACCAGTATACAGATAATGACTTAACAGCACAGGCACATAACAGATACTGAGTACAGAGATACAAGGGTTAACACAGTAATCAGTTCATCTCAGTTGTGGTGTTTGGCACGCCCAGGGTGATATTAGGCAGAGAATGGTGGAGAAAGCTCAACACCAAAAGTTCATAAGATTGAGATAACTGTCCATCAAAGGAGAACCTGCAACCCAGAGCCTGCTGAGCTGGAACCAGTAGACCCCACGGGCGTAATCATGGAGCAAATGGATTGCAAGAGCTTGAGCCAATAGCCCCCATGGGCGTAATAACGGAAGCCTCTGAATTGCAAGAGCTTGAGCCAATAGCCCCCACGGGCGTGAAACAGAAGCGATTGGATTGCAAGAGCTTGAGCCAATAGCCCCCACAGGCATAATAACGGAAGCCACTGAATTGCAAGAGCTTGAGCCAATAGCCCCCACGGGCGTAATAACGGAAGCCACTGAATTGCAAGAGCTTGAGCCAATAGCCCCCACAGGTGTAATAATGGAAGCCACTGAATTGCAAGAGCTTGAGCCAATAGCCCCCACGGGCGTAATAACAGAGACTTGCACAGTAGCAGCTGAAGCCGTAGCACCTACCGGGCGCAGTAATGAAAAACAACTATACTGCAAGGAGTGATATGAACCGTTGCCTTACAAGGCCATACTGAACCGGCTCAGCAGTAATAGTGGCTGGAAGTGTAACGGCTCAGCAAGATAGCAACGCTCTGTACCAGACTGGAGGCTCTGAACCGGGAACACAGCTCTGCACAGGTGAATGGCTTAACAATCGGAAATACAGCTCTGCACGGGTTAACGGCTCAGGAGGAGGATAACAGCTCTGCACGGGTTAAAGGCTCAGTAGGAAGAGTACAGCTCTGCAAGGTACAGCTCGGTTAGCGGGATCTCAGCTCTGCATGGGTTAACAGCTGCAGCAGCAGGAGTACAGTTCACTGGAGGAAGTCAGAATGTCGCCTCGGCGACAGCAGGAAGTTGAACAGTAGTCTGGGTAGATGTAACCAGTGCAGGTCACGGAGCAGGAACGTTATACAAGCTGGGTCGAATCATGGAGCAGGGTTCTCAGACAATCCGGGTCGGGTCACGAGCAGGAATGTCAGCCAAGCCGGGTTGAATCACGGAGCAGGTTCTCAGTCAAGCCAGATCAGGTCACAAGCAGGAACGTCAGCCAGGCCGGGTCAAATCACGGAGCAGGAACACAGGAACATAGTCAGAGCAAGCCAGATCGGTACACCGGAAAACAGGAATGCAGGAACACAGCACAGCAATACTGGCTCAGGAACACCACAAAAGGGCACCTGACAGGTGCCATGACCAAGTATAAAAAGGTCACCAGGGGCAGGCCAAACAGGCTCAACCAATCGGAGCGCAGCACAAGTGAGAGTAACAGAAAAACAATCACAGCACCGTGATAGTTGTACATCGATAATACATAATGGAATATCCATTTCAATTGGAAAGATGCTATACAGCATGAATAATGTCACTGGTTGATAGGACCTCATTGACTGTATTTAAATTTGTATTATTTGAGTAACCGCCATTTGCCTCAGAAGAAACCTAACATACGAGTGAAACGCGTTAGGCGTAATTTGGTGTAATTCTTTCCACTAAATTGGACGTCTCCTTAGCACCCCTTCTCAGGTATAAATCAAATAACTGTCTCGAGTTGTAAGAAAAAACGTTAGGAAGTAGTTAATATTTTGCAATATGGGAAGCACACCGCGAGTGGTAACTGACATTGGACCCATGTTGGGGAGCCACTTTGTTGTCTGAAGCCTCTAATTGCTGATCTATCTTTAATGATAGCACTGTTGAATTTCATATAACTGTGGTACAAAGAACTATTGGTAACTGGCATTTTAATCATGTCAGGTAGCTGCTGAATTACTTAGCGTTCACTTTGTTCTCCTTTTGTTGTGTTGTGAGATCACTTCACAGTGAGTTGTAGCACGTGGACACCCAATATTGTTTCCATGCCTGACAGCTACAATTTTATGCTACATTGTAGCATGCTTCACAGTCCTCATTGCAATACTGGTGGCTGACTACACTGCTATGGACCTGTATAAGTGATGTGTCACATACATCTAAGGAATGTGAATTACAATACTAGTAGTGCATAGCTATTAGAAGATATTAGTTGTTAATTATTTTTGACGGATGCACTAGATCTAGCAGTTTTCAGTATTATGTCTCCCTTTAAGGCGCCATCCATTAAAATCAATAAACATATATCATTAAAGGGTGGAAGATCGTGAGGCAATAACTAGCTAGATATTTCTATAAATATGAATAACATGCATGATTAGTGTACGGGAGACCTCCGTTGTGCTGTGAATGTTTCACCCGGTTTTTTATAAAGTCAAAATGTTGACTGGTTCTTTTAATTTAACTTAATAAAAGTTATATTTTATAATACATCTATGCCACATACTCAGATATATCGAGGGTATACATTTCCTTATCTCAGTGGTTGATACTGTGCCTAAGAAGTCATTTTTTTGCGGATGGATATTTGTGTCTACTATCTCCTAGACTGCAACCTTAGCTCCTCTACACTGGTTTCCCTGCCAAATTGAACTCTTTCAATGAAAGGCTTTATTTGGTTTATAACATAAGCATTTGACATTAATAGAATATGCACAGAATATTGATTATGCAACTACTGCAGGACCTCCTGTTCTACAAAATCCTACTCCAACTAGTAACTCAGTTTGTAATAGCCAGCAAAAGAATATTGTAAAACATTTCTTAAGAAGTTGATGGAGTTTTTTTGGAGCTCCCACAAACCAGATATTTCTATATCTCTCATGCTCATATGCCCTCCCAAAGTTATCATTGATCTAACATTACCTAGTAAAAAGATTTCTGAAGCTGTAATATATGAAACTGTTGTTTTGTTCCAATTTTTGGCAGTATCCATTGCTTGCGAAGTCATACATAAACGTTCATTTTACATTTACAGCTTTATATATCCTCAGAGAGCAATAGTGTAGTTAGTAGTGATTACATTTATTTTTATAGAGTGATTATATATATTTATAAATCTCTGCAGATTTTTCATTTGAGAGAAGCAATGTGTTAGAAGAGGCAATGGAGAGACATGGAACTTCTAAAGACCTAGGTAAAAACTGGAGCAATCAAAAGACATATTACTTTTGAAACGATTAATGTCAACAATTATTCTAAGGTGGTTATACAATGAGGTGTGATAAAGATGTGATAAAGAGATGGGGGTGATAAAATGAACATGACTTCTCCAAGGATATCACTTCTCCAGTTCCTATGTATTCTAAAGAACTTAAGGTCTCCAAAGTTGGAGAAATCTTAGTGCATAGGCTCCATAGAATAACATAGGATCTGGAGAAGTGATCTCCACTTCAGCATTTCTTTATCATGCCTTAGTGCATAACCCTCAAGATACCTATTGTATTTAGACAAACCATAGGGAATTTTGATGAACATTAAAAAACATAAAGACAAAGATAATTCACTGAACATCAGTATTGAATGACTATAGTTTAACATACAGTTTAGTAATTCAGTATTAATAAGGAGAGGGATTTTGATGAAAGGCAGACATAGAGCAAGATAACGTAATGCTGAAAAACAAAAAGGGGTTTATGGTGTGATAAAAGAGGTGATAATGTGGAGATAACTTCTCCAGTGATATTACTTCTCCAATTTATATGCTATTCTATGGAGTCAATGCATTAAGATCACAAGAGAGATATAAGTGAATAGGCTATATAGGAATAGGAAATGTGATATCACTGAAGAAGTCGTTTCCACATTATTCCCTCTTTATTACAGCTTAATGGCGCTAGATATTTTGAAAACCATGACTCAGCTACATGGTTTGTCATCACAACAAATTAATCCAACTTAAGCCTCTTCTGAAATTAGGACAAGAGGTTCCAGTGGTGTCACAACAAGCAGCACTCACAGTTTAACGTCACAAAAACTTATGGTACACATTATTTATTTAAAATATAGTTAACAAGAAAAGGTAAGTAGTAATTTGGACAACAGTATTGCTGTTGATGCTGTATACTTGGATTTAGCAAAAGCCTTAGATACTGTGCCTCACAACAGGTTACTGTATAAATTAATTGGGTTATATAATAGATGGAAGAGAATTGTAAATGGAACCTTTTCAAGTTGGTCTAAAGTTATAAGTGGGGTGCCACAGGGTTCAGTCCTGGGTCCAATGCTTTTTAACTTTTTTATTAATGATCTAGAAGTAGGTATTGAAAGTATTGCTTCAATCTTTTGCTGATGACAATAAAGTGTGTAAGGAAATAATTCAGAGCTGGATGTTTTGGTGTAAAAGTAGCAGGTGTAGTTTAATATAGATGAATGTAAGCTGCAGAAACAAACATGCTACAAATACACTTAATAAGAAACTACTTGGGGAATCCTAGTTAGAGAAATATTTAGGTGTAGTGTGTAGTGATAGAAAATAGACTTCAGAGCATTGTGCAGTGTCACTCAGTTGCTGCAAGAAAAACATATTAAATTAGTTTATTAGTTTATTAGTAATTAGTTAAACGTTTGCCTCATAACACAGAAACATGAGAATTATGTAAGCCTATCACAGTCTCCCCTTGGGCTATCCTGTGCTTCCTTACCTTTGTATGGCCACCGGCCGACATGGCCTCCGGACACTTCCTCTTTGCTACATCAGGTAACAGGCTCATTAACCTATTTCCTTGAACTCCCTGCTAACATGCACATCTCTAATGCTTACCATGTGTCACTACTGAAACCACTGGTTTGTAACAGATATACTACTGCTCCTGTCCTTCCCAGATCTGTCCAAGTGGGGGGGCCACAAGGAGTAGGAGGTGCAAAGTATTTTGGACTCTCTCAGGGTCAGAGGCCAGGTACAATATCTAGTCTACTGGAAAGGTTATGGGCCTGAGGAGCGATCCTAGGTCTTAAGAGAGATCTGCATTCACCTGCCCTGCTCCGTGAATTCCACTACTGTACAGTGCTGCGGATTAAGTTGGTGCTATATAAATGAATAATAATAATAATAATAATATTACAAACTGCTGTGTGATGGTATATTATACAAGAAAGATAAAACTGAACTATTGCTGACTCCAAGGAGACAGAAGCCAGTGCAATCACAGATTAAACCCACCAGATTAAACCCACCAGTAAAAGAATCATCCTCTTTCAGTCTGGCAGTAGGTAAAGGGTTAATAAAAGAAAGGGTGGGGGAAAATAAAAACAGTGTTGTGTTCAGGATCTTGACAGTTCTATATTGTTTCTCATGTTTATGCCTTATAATTACAGGCCATATACTCAAGACTTAAATTCTTTGAGAGCAATGCATTGCGTACCCCTCTGGCACTCAAAGGGTTAATTACCTCAAGCATCCTCAGTAAGCTGGTCCAGATGGATAGAGATGATAGACAATCTTCTTTCAGTTTAAAGGGATAATAATGTTTCAAAATAAAAAAAGCTTCCAATAATCTTCATAGTATTTGGACTTTGGAGAGTGTTATTTCATTACTGTCAGAGTTGTAGTTCAAGAGTAATTCAATGACAAAGTATTCTCCCCCGCCCATTTTACTGCTGTAACACTGCTCACCTGAGAGCAGCAAGACTGTACTGATGGATCACAGAGAGGGACAATCTTCAATTAGCATAAGGGAAAAACCTGAAAAAACTGTCAAGAGTGGCAGGGTTTCCATTGTTCTCACAGTAAGAAGATTGTCCCTTGCTGTGAGCTGTCTGTTCTTAAAGGGATAGTAATGTTTCATAATAAAAGCAGATCGAATTAATCTTCATAGTATTTGGACTTTGGAGAGTGTTATTTCAATTCTGTCAGAGTTGTAGTTCAAGAGTAATTCAATGACAAAGTGTCCCCCTCCTGCCCCTTTTACTGATGTAACACTGCTCAGCCAGAGCAGAAGGGAAGTGCCCAGGTAGACTGCAGAGAGGGACAATCTTCAATTAAGATAAGGGAAAAACCTGAAAAACTTGTCAAGGGGGGAAGGGATTTCATTGTTCTCATAGGAATAAGAGTGTCCCCTTCTGTTATCTGTCTGGTCTATGGACTGGATTCCACATCTGAGAAGAGGTGGCTTACACTAGGAAAAAGGGGCAGGAGGGGAACCTTTGCTTGTGAATATCTCTCAAACCATAAAGGTTTGAGAGATAAGACATATCGTTCTTCATGTTTTTTTAATGCCTACAAAATAAAAAAAAGATAAAACGAAGTATTACTATCCCTTTAAGACCAGATTCCGCATCTGAGGGGAGGTGGTTTACATTAGGTAAAAGGGGTGGGAGGGGGATACTTAATCATTCAATTACGCTTGAACTACAACTCTGACAGTACTGAAATAAAACTCTCCGTGGCCCAAATACTATGAAGATTAATTGAAGCTGTTTTTATTTGGAAACATTACTATCCCTTTAAGGAAAACCTGCCCTCCTTCGTCAAGGAGCAGTGTTGTCCTTATACTGAAGCAAAGAAGATTGTCCCTCTCTGAGCTCTGTCTGGTCCAAGGACTGGATTCCAGATCTGAAAGGAGGCTGCTTGAGGTAAGTAAAAGAGGCAGGAGGGGGAATGTTTATTATGGAATAAAGGTAAAACAGCAATGTTTTATAAGGTTATACAGCTACACATTGTTATAAAAATGTATAAAAAAGACTCAGTTGACTTTAGTAACTAAAAATTACTATCCCTTTAACAATTTGAGTGTTATATAAGTGTGAAAAGAAAGGTGCACACCTCTTTTTGGCAATCAAGGTGTTAAGTACAACGAAGTTGTCTGCCACAAAAACTTGATAATGAACTGGAGGGATATAGGGTGTTTCTCTAACAGTGAGGGCAGGTATCTCCTACTCTAAACGGCACTATAGTAGCTACCACGTTCACACATAAAGTTTTTTTTGTTGTTACTTTTTTTTTTACTATTTTTAATGAAGTTTTAATAGTGCATAGGTAAACATAGACTTTTTTCCCCGAAATGTTTTATAAAAGCTTAATTGTTTTATTGTGACAGTTTCACTTTAAGGCTGGATTATAATCAACATTGGGAGACTGAGAGTAATTATAACAAGGAAATGTTCACTGTAGTCTTGGAAGCAGTCATAACAAGAAGGCATTGCCAACGCTCCTGTGCTCCAAGATATTACATAAGTTGTCCCCTTGGAAAAGAGCTTTTGAATACATCTATTAATAAAATGGATGTACAAGTAAAAGTTACAAAATGAAAGCTGTGCTAATTTCTTCAAAGAATACAAAAGATAACTTTAACGCCTGACCAGGGAGCATAAATTTAGAAGAAAAAGTGTTTGTTCAATGTTTTGGAAGTCCTGCCAAGAAGGTTAGCATGAGAATGGAGACTCTGGAAACTCAGAAAGATTTGTAAATTTATAGGTCACAGAGGGATTGAGTTAGACTTTTTAGTTGACTTGGGACAATAAACTTAAAGGGATAGTAATGTTTAATAATAAAAGCAGCTCTAGTTAATCTTCATAGTATTTGGACTTTGGAGAGTGTTATTTCATTTCTGTCAGAGTTATAGTTCAAGAGTAATTCAATGACAAAGTATCCCCCTCCCACCCCTTTTACTGATGTAACACTGCTCAGCCAGATCAGAAGGGAGGTGCCCAGGTAGATTGCAGAGAGGGACAATCAATCTTCAATTAAGATAAGGGAAAAGCCTGAAAAACTTGTCAAGGGGGCAGGGCTTTCATTGTTCCCTGCTGTTATCTGTCTGGTCTATGGACTACATTCCACATCTGAGAAGAGACTGCTTACACTAGGTAAAATGGGGCGGGAGGGGAAACTTTGCTTGTGAATATCTCTCAAACCATAAAGGTTTGAGAGATAAGACTTATATCATTCTTCATGTTTTTTTAATGCTTACAAAATAAAATAAAGATAAATCAAAGTATTACTATCTCTTTAACTCTATGCAGAGCTATAACTTGAAAAGACAGTAATGCTTGCAAAATAACCTGCTCTTCCATGAAAGAGGACATGTTAAAAGCAATATATACTTTACTGTTTTTAACCATAAGGCTGCTTCTTTTTATTGTATTTTTTTTTAATATGCACTTTATATGTTGATCGACAGGCAGACAGACAGACACAGATAGAAAGATAGATAGATAGATAGATAGATAGATAGATAGATAGATAGATAGATAGATAGAAAGTTGCAGTCAGAGAAGAAATATCCTGAAGCACTGGTCCCGTCTGATGACAGCCCAGCCATAAAATGCCAGGCAATTAATCTCTAAATAAGAGAAGCAGCCAACTCCAGATTACGTTTAGGCCTTTTTATAGACCTCATGAGCAAGCTGCAGCTGATCTCTCTAGGCACTTGTTCACATTTGGTTTCTCCTATTAACCTTAGTGTGACCACGCCCAAAGGTAATTTACATATTCAAAGTTACAGTCATAGATGCTCAACTAGGCAGGACTTGTATCCTAACCAGTGTTCAATTTGATTTAGCTCACAAATGCCATAATTAGAGGAGTGAAAATAATAGGATACTAGTCCTACCTTGTTGCGCATCTCTGACCTCTGCATAAATACATGCACATCTCCAACCTGGCCCCAAATAAACCTTTAGTGCATATCTCCGTGGATTAATTCTGGAGTAATGCAACTATGTTATAGGGGACATATCATCATAGTATTTGGGCCATGGAGAGTGTTATTTCAATTCGGTCAGAGTTGTAATTCAAGAGTAATTCAATGACAAAGTGTCCCCCTCCCGCCCCTTTTACTGATGTAACACTGCTCAGCCAGAGCAGAAGGGAGGTACCCAGGTAGACTGCAGAGAGGGACAATCTTCAATTAAAATAAGGAAAAAACCTGAAAAACTTGTCAAGGGGGGCAGGGCTTTCATTGTTCTCATAGGAAGAAGATTGTTCCCTTCTGTTATCTGTCTGGTCTATAGACTGCATTCCACATCTGAGAAGAGATGGCTTACACTAGGTAAAAGGGGCGGGAGAGGACACTTTGCTTGTGAATATCGATCAAACTATAAAGGTTTGAGAGATAAGACTTATATCATTCTTCATGTTTTTTTAATGCCTACAAAATAAAATAAAGATAAAATGAAGTATTACTATCCCTTTAAGAACAAGAGTGTTCTCCATTGCACTGGAGACCGCTGTATCATTCAAGGAATTACATGCCCCATTTAAATCAGGGAGTTTTTATTTGTATGGTGAAGTGGGTTCTGCCCAGAATCGCTCCAGTTCTTCATAGTACATCAGCCTCTATGTTACACAATTACATTGTTTCTCTCTGTGATTCTCTTTCTTTCTTTTCTCTGCAACAAATGAAAGAAAATATTAGGTATCGCATGTCAAGAAGATGAATTGTTACATTATTTTTTTTTGCATTGCAACACAATTAGCCTGACAAAGTTAGCAGAAATTGAATAACTCTGGGGATAGAGAGGAGATAATGGCTACAGTGTGATAAACTTTCTAATTCCTCTGTTTGTTTATTGAGCCTATGTAATAAGTAGGGATGGGCAAAAATGTTCTCTTCAAACTGAAATTGGCGAATAATGGCACTTCCCGTGTGGCAAATAATTTCCAAAAGTCATAGTATAAAAGGGGCATGAGAGTGGCTGTGTTAGTGGGGTGTGGGGAAATAATCAGTTGAATAGGGGATTTTTTGGGGAGGGTTTGTTTACTGGGATTGGGGGGCAGTTAATAAAAATAAATCCCAAATTAAATTAAAAAAAAACCCATAAGACATGGTATAAAAGGGGTCTGAGGAGGGTGACTGTGTTGGTGGGTGGAGTCTGGGGAATGAATCAGTTGAACAGGGAATTTTTTTGGGGTGGTTCTTGACTGGTATTTGGGGGACATTGAATAAAAAAAATAAAATAAGAAATTTGTATGTAAAGTGATTGAGACAAGAACCCCCTTACATAAGCTGCCACTGTAGTGGACTGAAACTTGACTTGATAGAGTATTTTGTAGAGGATAATTTGTTAGATTTGTTGTTGAGGCCCAATCCCTGAGGAAACATTGATTTATAGGACTTAGATTTATTAGAGGCACAAGCCCTGAAGAAATATAGATTTGTAGAACTTAAGCTTGTTTGGCACAAGCCCTAAGAAAACATTGATTTGTAGGAGTTAAGCTTCTTAGAAACAAACCCCTATTTTTTTTTCTTTTTTTAAAGGGCTATGTTTTTGTTTTGTTATATTTTTGTATTTTTTTTTAAAGCACAAGCCCTCAGAAAAAATGCCCTACTGGCCTAGTGCCAGCAGGTGATGTCCTGTTGGCCAGTGGCCACTGGTCATTGTCAAAAATCCTCCATAACTGCATAATTTGCAACTGCTGTTCTTGCTGCTGCTGAGTTGCTTAAGCAACAGGATGACTAGGCAGCTGAAAGGGAATGGGATCAACAATGACAGTAAAATGGGTGATGAAGTTTCCACTTGCTGTGACTAGCTCCAGTGATGTGCCTGAGGCAGTAGCAGCACAATAAGTAGTCCCCAGTATATGTGGAGAAAAGAAGAAGTTGGACAATAATTCTTCTCCACCTTCCCCTCCTCTAAAATCATGGGTGTGTTCTTATTAGAATAGACATTTTTCCCTTGAGAGCAGGAACTGTGGCTGTCATCAGCAACTGCAATGTGCCCAGTGTGTGTGGTAAATAACCTGAGAGCACAACTGTATCCAAACACCATGACACCAGAACCCAAGTACTACCGCTATCACTATACCCCTTGTCCAGATCTCGCTAAGGACACATGACAACAACTTGCTGACAGTTTAATAGAAATTATGAAACCTCCCTGCCAGCATCTTAGCATATTCTGCAGGATGAAATCTCCTCAGATGCCCTTGATGCCCAGCTTGCAATTCTCCACCACACTGGCATGTGTGGTCAGTGCACCACACAATGTGTAATGGGTGGAGACACACTGTCAGATCCTAACATCAACAGAGTGTCTATCATTTGGCAGGGGAGGTAACGATGAACGAGGTGGAAAGTGATGATGATGGCAAGCTAGTTGTTTCACTCATCATGGAACTTCCAGTCTCTGCCTGGGTTTCTCTCTTCTTCCTCCTCTTTGATCTCTGCCTCAGCTTTTGTTGCCATTCTGGAGAATCAGGGGATATAGCAACCAGGGCCAGCGCTAGCATAAGGCACTTAGGCAGCAGCCTTAGGGCTCCGCAGCGGAGGGTCACCGAAACAGGGAGAATTTTTTTTTAAATCCATTTATTTATGTTTTGTATGTGTGTCTCCCCACTGCCCGCAATGATGAAAGCCAGGACTGCGTCACACGAGGAGATGCCGCGTGGAGAATGCTGGTGTTTTCTCTGTTCTGAGGCCAGTGCAAGTTTAAAACTGGCGCCCAGACTGAGGAAGAAAACTCCAGCATGCACCATGCGGTGTCTCCACGTGTGACACGGTCCAGGCTGTCATCAGTGCGGGCAGTGTGGTGAAGAAGATAAAGAGGCATAAGGAGGTACGGGGGGTGGGAGAGAAAGAAGTGCATAGGGGGAAGAAAGGGAGGTACAAGGGGGGGAGAGGTACAGAGGGGAGAAAGAGGCACAAGGTTGGGGAGAGAAAGAAGTACTTAGGGGAAAGAAAGAGAAGTGCAAGTGGGGAGAGGTACAGAGGGGAGAAAGAGGCACAAGGTGGGGGAGAGAAAGAAGTACATGGTCCCCAGAAAGAGAGGTACAATGGGGAGGAAGAGGTACAAGGGAGGGAGAGGTACAGGGGGGAGAAAGAAGTACATGGGGGAGAAAGAGGCACAAAAGGTTGAAAGAATTACAAGGTGGGGTGAAAAGTACATGGGGGAGAAAGAGAGGTGCAAAGGGGGAGAGGTACAGAGGGGAGAAAGAAGTTCACGGGGGAGAAGAGAGGTGTAAAGGGAGAAAGAGGCACAAAGGGGGTGAAAGAAGTACAAGGGGAGGTGAAAGAAGTACATGGGGGAGAAAGAGGCACGGGGGTGAAAGAGACGGCACAAGGTGGGTTGAAAGAAGTACATGGGGGAGAAAGAGAGGTGCAAAGGGGGGAGAGGTACAGAAGGGAGAAATAAGTACACGGGGGATAAAGAGAGGTGCAAGGGGAGAAAGAGGCACAAAGGGGGTAAAAGAAGTACAAGGGGAGGTGAAAGAAGTACATGGGGGAGAAAGAGGCACGGGGGTGAAAGAGGCACAAGGTGGGGTGAAAAGTACATGGGGGAGAAAAAGAGGTGCAGGGGGGAGAGGTACAGAGGGGAGAAAGAGGTGCAGAGGGTAAAAGAAGTACAAGGGGGGAGAAAGAGAGGTGCAAGGGGAAGAAGACACAAGGGGGTGAAAGAAGTACATGGGGCAAGAAAGAGGTGCAAGGGGAGAAGGCACAAGGGGGTGAAAGAAGTACATGGGGCGAGAGAGGTGCAAGGGGAGAAAGAGGCACAAAGGGGTTAAAGAAGTACAAGGGAGGCAAATATATTATTTCTCCCCCTCTTGCCTCTTTATCCCCCCTTGCCTCTTTCTCTGTATTCCATTCTTAACTCTTCCAACCTCTTTCCCCTTTATCTTTTTCCACTACTTTTCTTTTTACCCCTTTGCCTCTTTATTCCACTCGTTATCCCTTATTTTTCCTTCCTCTTTATTCCCCTATTTCTTTTGTCTCTCCTCTTGAATCCTTCCCTTGCCTCTTTATCCCTCAACTTGCCCCTTTCTCCCCCCTTCTTGCCTCTTTCCCCCTTGCGTCTTTACCCCCCCTTCTTTCTCGCCCTCTTGCCTTTCTCTTTATCCCTTCTCTTGCATCCTCTTTATCCCCCTCTTGTCCCTTTATCCTTCATCTTGCATCATCTCTATCCTCATCTTGCTCCTTTATCCTTCCTCTTGCATCCCTCTATTTCCCCCCGTCTTGCCTCTCTCCCCTTCTTTCCTCTCTATTTCTCTCCTTCTTTCCTATTTCTCTCCTTCTTGCCTCTCTCTTTCTCCTCTTCTTGCCTTTCTCTTTTCTCCCCCTCTTGTGTCAATGTGGAGGGTAATGAGGGAGAGAGCAGGTGTCAATGTGGAGGCCTGTGAGGGAGAGAGGAGGCAGCGAGAGGTGTCCAAGAGAAAATCCCCACACACCAATTGTGCTGTGACATCCCTGTGTCACCACGCTGGACTCGCTTGAATTTTCAACAGCCGTTAAGCACCTAGTGCTCAGTGCTCATGGAGGAGCTGAGCCAGGAAGAAGAGGAGCACAGCAGCAGGCAAGTCAGCACATACCTATTTTATTTATGTGAATAGAGGGCAGATTATGACAGTGCTTAGCTTTGTGAGACACAATCTTTCAGTGATTGTCATAGTATTAATTGTAATATCTGGTGACCTGTAATTTGATTACATGTAATATTAGAATAAGAGTGATATGTTTTCATGCTACATTGCACAAGGGGTAATCACCAATGATGTTTAAGTCGGTCAGTTGTATACAATTTTGTGCCAGGGCCATTTTTAGGGTAGGGCACAATGGGCACCATGAACAAAGGGGTATTATCATGCCTCCATCATTACCCATGCTGAGGGAAAGGACATTTAGTGATCATTTTCTGTGAGAGGTGAGCTCACACAGATTAAAGATGCAGTGCAAAGTCTGGAACCCAGATCACGAGAGGGTCCTGGATTGCCCCCTACTGTATACATTTGTCCCAAAAAACTGTATGCGTTCCCAGGGTACCCAGGCTGCTACTGTTAGGCTGCTGAAGGCTCCAGGGCAGGAGTCTGCTCTCCTTGTGATGTGGCCGTCAGTGTGTCCATTGGAAAACTTGACCGTGTGCGAATCCAAAAGTAATTTTATTACACAGTGTTTGAACTCACACACAGTCAGTGGGGGGGACTGGTGGCTGGGGGGGCATCAAAATGCACATTTGCCTAGGTAGACAAAAATCCTTGCACCGTGCCTGACAGCAACAGCAGTGTTTGATTTCTGTGGTGGTTTAACATGTTTGACATAAATGTCATGGTGTCTGTTTTTATGTGTGATATCAGGTCAGTTGTGTCACGGTGCGTTCCCTCCTTTCCCCTTCTCACTGAAGAAAAATAGCTCCACACCCATGACTTCAGGGGATAGGGATAGTATCACGGTGCCCGTGATTGCTGCCTTTTTATGTCAGTTACCGGTAGGGGGCTCCCCATTGGCTGTCTGCCTTCAGCCCGTCCTGCATTGCCTATTTAGACTGAGCCTGGGCACCCTTTGGTTGCCCTTTCGTGTTGTCTCTATGCTGCCACATCTCCATTATGTTCCTGGGCTTCCTGGGCCCTTCACTATGTTCTTGCTAACCTGAGATCATCTAGTTCCTGAGTTACCAGTTCAGTGGTTCCTGTTTCCGTTCCTGATCCGGTTGGAGTTGCCGTGGTGTGCTGCTTCCTGCTGCCAGTCCCCACTGCCATTCTTGATCCGGTTGACCGTCTGGAGTGCTGGTTCCTGTTTCTCCTGCTGTGCTTCTTATCCAATTCACCTGTAGTCTGCTATTGCTCCCTGGTCGCCTTGGCGACATTTCTACTCTTGCTGGTTCATCCAGTACGCGGGTACTGGTTCGCTCCACAGCCACCCGGCTGCTGTTCCTTCTATAGTGATTTGGTTCCCAGTCGCGGGTACTGGTTCGCTCCACAGCCACCCGGCTCCTGTTGCTTCTGTAGTGATTAGGTTCCCAGTACGCGGGTACTGGTTCGCTCCACAGCCACCTGGCTGCTGTTGGTTCTATAGTGATTTGGTTCCCAGTACGCGGGTACTGGTTCGCTCCACAGCCACCCGGCTGCTGTTGCTTCTATAGTGTATTGGTTCCCAATACGCAGGTACTGGTTCGCTCCACAGCTACCCGGCTGCTGATGCATCTATAGTGATTGGGTTCCCAGTGCACGGGTACTGCACGGGTACGAGTACAGTCATCCGGCTGCTATTGCACGATAGTGAATTGTGTTCCCAGTACGCGGGTACTGGTTAGCTCCACAGCCTCCCGGCTGCTGTTGCAACATATGTGTTTTGTGTTCCCAGTACGCGGGTACTGGTTCGCTCCTTAGCCACCCGGCTGTTGTTGCACCTTTGAGATTGTGCTTCCAGTACACGGGTACTGGTTTGCTTACATTTGTTACCGGTTGCTGTGCACCGGAAGAGTGACAGTTTCCCCAGTATGTGTGTACTGGTTTGCTCCACCAACTACCGACTGCCGTTGCACCGGTACAGTCTATGATAACAGTACCTGGGTACTAGCTCACTCCTATTCACTGGCTGCTTTTGCACCGGAAGAGAGATTGGTCTCCCCAGTACGAGATACTGGTTTGCTCCACCACATCTGAGTACTATAGTACCGGTTTAGAGTTATTGTGTCCCCAGTACGCGGGTACTGGTTCTCTCTATGCTGGTTATAGCTGTCAAGTCCTAGGCAGCTACGTTGGTTCTCCAGTACGCAGGTACTGGTGGTCTCCTGCTATTCCTTAGCTTGCCACTAGTGCTCATTTAGCCTCTGCATGTCATCCTTGTGACTGTTTTTGTCACCTAAACAGTCACTGAGGCTTTAGTGGTTGCCACCCACTCCGTATTAGGCTGCCTTGCCCAGTATATCGGTAAGGCCGGTAGAACCTTTTCCTCTTTGTACCATCTTGGGTTGCCTTACCCGGTATTGGCAAGGCTGGTAGAGCCTGTATACTTGCTGTCTGCCTATAGGCTGCCTTGCCCGGTATATTGGCAGGGACGGTAGAGCCAACTGTCCTGAGTACCAGTCCTGGCTGCCTTGCCCGGGATATTGGCAGGGAAGGTAGAGCCAACTATCCTTCGTGCGCCAGTCCAGGCTGCCTTGCCCGGTATATTGGCAGGGCCGGAAGAGCCTACTAATTCTCTGTGTACTAGTTCCCAGGCTGCCTAGCCCACTATTTTGGCAAGGCCGGTAGAGCCTATCTGTTCCTTGTACCAACTTTCTGGCTGCCTTGCTCGGTATATTGGCAGGGCCGGTACAGCCTATCGCTATTATTATTGATTTTCCTGTCATTGCAATATATATGTATGAATGTGTATGATACCCTATGGGGTTGTCTTAAACTTTTCAATAAAGTTGTGTTTTTACCTAATTTTGCGTCTGAGAGTCTTAACAAACCGTGACAGGGAATACGTGGAGAATAGTGATGAGCGAGCATGCTCGGCCGAAGCTCGGTTCGGCTCGAGCATCGCTCTGCTCGGCACATGGCGGTACTCGTACGAGTACCGCATGTGCTCGCCCGCCATGTTCGGGTCTCCTCCCCGCATGTTTCGCGGCTGCTGCGCAGCCAATAAACGTGCAGGGAGGCTCTGACATCAGTGTAATGCCAGCAGCCATGTTGGCTGCTGGCATTACACTGATTGGCTGGCCAGAACCCGTGGTCGGGTGCTGTATAGCACCTGACCAGCGAGTTCGGCTCAGTCTTAGCCAGGGAGAGATCAGGATAGGAAGGGAAAGTCAGTGTAGGGAGAAGAAAAGCGAGTTTGTTAAATAAAAGACCCAAAAGTCCTTTTTAGGACTACTGTGTGTGGGGGCAGCAGTTTATTTTGTGTGGGGGGGCAGAGATATAAAAAAAAAAACTTCACATATTCTGTTCACTGTGCCTAGCCGCTGATTAGCAGCACATTCTTTTTAGTGTGCAAAGTTGCAGATTAGAGCACATTCTGTTCAGTGTGCAAAGTTGCAGATTAGCAGCACATTCTTTTTAGTGTGCAAAGTTTCAGATTAGGAGAACATTCTGTTAAGTGTTCAAACTGTAAAATATCAAAGTCACATATTCCATTCACTGTGCGTAACCGCAGTTAAGAAGAACATTCTGTTTACTGTGCAAAGTTGCATATTAGGAGAACATTCTGTTAAGTGTTCAAACTGTAAAATATCAAAGTCACATATTCCATTCACTGTGCGTAGCCGCAGTTAAGAAGAACATTCTGTTTACTGTGCAAAGTTGCATATTAGGAGAACATTCTGTTAACTGTGCAAACTGTAAAATATCAAAGTCACATATTCCATTCACTGTGCGTAGCCGCAGTTAAGAAGAACATTCTGTTTACTGTGCAAAGTTGCATATTAGGAGAACATTCTGTTAACTGTGCAAACTGTAAAATATCAAAGTCACATATTCCATTCACTGTGCGTAGCCACAGTTAAGAAGAACATTCTGTTTACTGTGCAAAGTTGCATATTAGGAGAACATTCTGTTAACTGTGCAAACTGTAAAATATCAAAGTCACATATTCCATTCACTGTGCCGAGCCGCAGTTAAGAAGAACATTCTGTTTACTGTGCAAAGTTGCAGATTTGCAGCACATATTCCGTGTAATATGAAGAAGGCGGGTAAAAAGGGACGGGGAAGTGGACGTGATCCTGATAGTTCAGGGCGCGGGTCAGGACGCGTAGAAACTGTGCCTGGTGCCAGAGCACAAGACAGAAAGACATCCACCATACCTAGCTTCATGTCTCAGTTTACAGGGCGTCGCAGGACATCACTCTCGAGGTCCGACCACTGCGAACAGGTGGTCGGTTGGATGACAGCTGATACTGCTTCCAGTCGGTTAAGCACCACCCTGTCTTCCACCAAGTCCACTCTCAGTAGCCAAGAGTCTGGTCAACATAATCCTCACCCTGATCATCCTTCCTCCCACCATAGAGGATCTGGTCAAAGAAGTGATCCCACACTGGGATATAGTGAGGAGCTCGTCTCATCACCAATCCTTAATTTGAACCTCTCTCCAAGCACGCTTGCAGAGGAACATGACATCTTGTGCCCTGATTCACAACCTCTAGAGGGTACCCAATCACAAGAAGATGACAGAGGTGAACGGCATTTAAGGTCAAAGGAAGTGGATGATGATGATGATGAGACACAGTTGCCATTAAATCAACCACTATTACTGTCTCAAGACCTTGATGAGGAGGATGATATACAGTTGTCAATGACTGAGTATGTGGTGGGATCAAGACATGAGGAGGATGATCAGAGTGAGGAAGTGGAGGAGGACTTGGTGGACGATGAGGTGACTGACCCCACCTGGGAAGGTGGAGAGCCGAGCGATGACAGCAGTCCTGAGGGTGAGCCATCTGCAGCACCGCAACAGGCTGGAAGAGGCAGTGGTGTGGCTACAGAAAGAAGGCGGACCGCACCAAACCGGCCCGCAAATGTTCCACGGAGCACCCCCTTGCGTAAATCTCCCTTGCCAAGGGGTAGGTGTTCCGCGGTATGGCGTTTTTTTAAGGAAAGTGCGGACGACAAAAGAATTGTAGTTTGCAACCTGTGCAACACCAGAATGAGCCGAGGCATGAACACTAGAAACCTCACCACCACCAGCATGATCCGACACATGGCATCCAAGCACCGTAATAAGTGGGAGGAACGCCCGGATCGCCAATCTGTGTCTGCAGGCCACACCACTGCCTCCTCTTCCCCTGTTTTCGGTGCCGGCCAATCGCCTGTCGAAGGCGCAGGCCCGCATACCTCCCGCCCTGCACCTGTACCATCTGAAGCACCATCAGCGACCACATCCACTTCCCTGTCCCAGCGCAGCGTCCAAATGTCGTTACCCCAGGCATTTGAGCGCAAGCGAAAATACCCAGCCAACCACCCACAGGCCATAGCACTAACCTCACACCTTTCCAAATTACTGGCCATCGAACTACTGCCATTTAGGCTTGTGGAGACTGAGTCCTTCCGCAGCCTGATGGCAGCAGCTGTCCCTCGGTACGCAGTCCCCAGCCGCCACTACTTTTCCCGGTGTGCCGTCCCCGCCTTACACCACCATGTGTCCCTTAACATCACCCGTGCCCTGACCAACGCAGTTACTGGGAAGGTCCACTTAACGACTGACACATGGACAAGTGTTTGTGGCCAGGGACGCTACATTTCCCTGACGGCACACTGGGTGAATGTCGTGGAGGCTGGGAGCGACTCGGACCCTGGGATGGCACAGGTGCTACCCACGCCGAGGATTGCGGGCCCTACCTCCATCAGGGTTTCCGCCAGCACCTACGTTATTGGCTCCTCCTCCTCCGTTTCCACCTCCGAATTCTCTGCGCGCAGCGCCACTCACCCATCAGCCGGTAGCTGGAAGCAGTGTAGCACTGCAGTGGGGAAGCGTCAACAGGCCGTGCTGAAGCTGATCTGCCTTGGGGACAAACAGCACACGGCCTCAGAGCTGTTGCAGGGGATTAGTCACCAGACCGAGCAGTGGCTCTCGCCACTCAACCTGCAACCAGGCATGGTTGTGTGTGATAATGGGCGTAACTTGGTGGCGGCTTTGGAGCTCGGCAAGCTCACACACGTACCATGCCTAGCGCATGTATTTAATTTAGTGGTTCAGCGATTTCTAAAAACCTACCCCAATTTGCATGATCTCTTGACAAAGGTGCGCCGCGTGTGTGCACATTTCCGTAAGTCATCTACAGCTTCAGCCGGCCTGTTGAAGCTGCAGCAGCGCTTACAATTGCCAGCTCACCGGCTGCTGTGTGACGTGAGCACGCGCTGGAACTCCACCTTCCACATGTTGGCCCGGCTTTGTGAGCAGCAGAGGGCAGTAGTGGAGTACCAGCTGTTACACGGTCGTCGCCTCTCCGTTCAACTTCCTGTAATCAGAAGTGAGGAGTGGGAATGGATGTCAGACCTCTGTGAGGTTTTACGCAATTTTGAGGAATCGACACAGATGGTGAGCGGCGATAACGCTATTATCAGTGTAACCATCCCACTTCTGTGTCTACTGAAACGCTCGCTGCTCACAATTAAAACTGACGCTTTGCATGTGGAAGAGGTGGAAATGCGGGAGGAAGAGCTTACACAAGGTGATAGCCAGAGCACCCTCACTTTGTCTTCTCAGCGACAATTGGAGGAGGCGGAGGAGGAGGAGGAGGAGGAGGAAGACACGGTTGCCTCCGCTACAGAGGGTAGCCATGGAACTTTAGTTCCATCTCTTCAGCGTGGGTGGGCAGAAGAGGAGGAAGAGGATGAGGAGATTGAGAGTCATCCTCCTGGTGAGGACAGCGAAATCTTGCCTGTTGGTACTCTGGCACACATGGCTGACTTTATGTTAGGCTGCCTTTCCCGTGACCCACGCGTTATACGCATTTTAGACAACACGGATTACTGGGTGTTCACCCTTCTGGACCCCCGCTACAAAGAGAATTTCTCATCTCTCATTCCTCCGGTGGAGAGGACAAGCAAAATGGTGCAATACCAGAAGGTTCTTGTCGAAAAATTGCTCCAAAATTTTCCATCTGACAACACTGGCGGCAGAGTACGTGCTACCTTGGCCAACCGAGAAGGGGAGAAAAGGGGAGCACACAGCAGTTCCGACAAAGGCAGGGCAACACTCTCCAAGGCGTGGGACACCTTCATGACACCCCGCCAGCACCCTCACCCTGATGCGCAGCCTAGTGTCACAAGGAGGGAAAAGTTTTGGAAGATGGTGAAGGAGTACGTAGCAGACCGTGTCAGCGTCCTCAATGATCCCTCTGTGCCTTACAACTACTGGGTGTCCAAGCTGGACACGTGGTATGAACTGGCACTCTACGCCTTGGAGGTGCTGGCCTGCCCTGCCGCCAGCGTTCTGTCTGAGCGGGTATTTAGTGCTGCTGGTGGCATCATAACAGATAAGCGTATCCGCCTTTCCACCGAAAATGCTGATAGGTTGACACTTATAAAAATGAACAAGGCCTGGATTTCCCCTGACTTCTCCACTCCACTGGAGGAAAGCCCCGGGGGAACATAAACTCACTTTATATATGTTATTTACAATGATGGGAATACTCTGTATTCCCATTCACCCCTTCCACCCAAAAAACGGGTATATGGTTGACTCTCTTCCATATGCCCAGTGATATAATTTTTATATAGGGCCAGCTCACCAGCGGGCCCAGTGATATAATTTTTATATAGGGCCAGCTCACCAGCGGGCGCAGTTTGACAATTTTTGTATAGGTCAGCTCACCAGCGGGCCTTCTCATATAATGTTTTATTGGGTCAGCTCTCTAGCGGGCCCTCTCATATAATGTTTTATAGCGTCAGCTCACTAGCGGGCCTTCGCATATAATGTTTAGGATGGTCAGCTCCGCAGCAGACCCTCACCCATAATGTTTTAGATGGTCGGCTCAGCGCACGTTTCCCTCTTAATCATGGCCCCAGTTCAGAAAAATCGAGGAAATTTTTGGGAGAATTTGCCTTTGCGCACGTTTCCCTCTTAATCATGGCCTCAGTTCAGAAAAATCAAGGAAATTTTTGGGAGAATTTGCCTCTGCGCACGTTTCCCTCTTAATCATGGCCTCAGTTCAGAAAAATCAAGGAAATTTTTGGGAGAATTTGCCTCTGCGCACGTTTCCCTCTTAATCATGGCCTCAGTTCAGAAAAATCGATGAAATTTTTTGCAGAATTTGCAGATGATATACAAGTAAATATACAGCAAATACTGTTTGGTAACAATTTTTCGCCTAAAGTCGTTTTTATCTTCCTTTTTGTGTGTTTTACGGTCAGTCTGTAAAAATGGCGTACTACGGGCGAAAGATCGTTCCCAGCAGCGATGTTGGAGTCCAAGATGCATCCAGACATCCTCCCTATGCTGTCCCTGAACCATTTCTGTGGTGTTTCCATCATTTTCTGCCCTTTTCCTATGGACCAGGCACCCTCCCCTCATCAGAGCAGGGGGTGCCTGGTGTAATGCTCGAGTCCTCCCATTGACTTCAATGGGGCTCGGGTGCTCGGCCGAGCACTCGAGCCTCCGGGGGCGCTCGGTCAGAGCACCCGAACACCCGAGCATTGGGGTGCTCGCTCATCACTAGTGGAGAAGAATGGCCTCTTTCTTCATCTCCTCCACATTCCCCTTCACTGTCTGTTCTGTTGCTGCTGTTTCTGCTACTACCTCAGAATCAGAACTGCAACTAGGACCAGGAGTATTGCTGCTGCTGACAAAAGGAACCTGTCATACTTCCGCATCATTTGTTGACCCCATTGACCCCACTCCCTCTGTGTCCACGGTTGTCTGTGGAATACTTGCTTGCTCCTCAGCATCCTGCTACCCTTTCAACTCAGCAGAGATGGAATTAGAGCTGTTGCAAATTCCGCAAATTACAAAAGCTCATTGCTGGTGGTGGTGGTGATGCCCATACTCATCCCTTTCTCCCATTCCTTTTCAGTTTCTGCTGAAAAGGCAATCAATGTCTCTTCCACCCCAGCTTCTACACCATCATCATCACCACCACCACTAGACCCTACATGCTGCTGCTGCTCTATTACAGACATCTCACTGCTGCTTGGAGGAGATGATGAGTAATGTGACAGAGGGTCCCCTAATGTCACAGTTGGCATTTCTTTTTGACCTGAAGAAGGCAGACTGGCAACACTAGCAGCAGGCACATGCAGCTGATCTGTGATCCTGCTGGTGGTGGTGTTATTAATTCTGTGCCTGCTCTCCCCCAACAACAGTTCTGGCCTCCTCAGGATCATGTTCCACTTGGACACTGTAGTGAAGGGAAGGACTCCCAGAGCCAGAGGAATGGTGTGGGCTCCCTTGACCGCTAGTCTGGATGCTCTCAAATGCTTCCCCTGCCACTCCCCTAATGCTGGTCTCACCGGCTACTTCACCATTACTGCTACTACTACTAACACCAACCACATCAAGTTCAGCCGCAGAGTCTTCCTCCTCACAGTCACTAGTAATATGAGGATATTAATTATGATTACCCCATCCTTCGCTCCTAACACTAACAAGCTGATGGACCTTCTTAGTACTAGCACTGGCAGGACTGCTTGGTGATGGCAAGTGTGACTTAGGGTCCCCTGCTGTCACACTTGGCATCATCTTTTCCTTCCCTCCCTCCTGAGTATAACAAGACACACTAGCAGCAGGTTCATCACTGGTGACAGTAGGTTCAACATTGGCAGCAGGCACAGAACTGGTTGCAACAGGGGCAGAATGTCTGAGAGCAGGCACGGCACTAGTGGCAGCAGGGGCAGCACGTCTAACAGCAGGCTACCCTTTTCTCCCTCTCTTCCCATTCCCTTTTCTTCCTCCCTTCCCATTAAATTCCTGAAGATCCCTAGGAGTGATTTAGAGGGACTGGACAGAATTAGTTCAGTAGTGCTCACTTCTTCCTCCTCCACAGACTCAGTGAACACATACGGATCCTTCCAGTTCCTCCTTTTACTATTTTTAAATCTGCTCATAGTAATAGCAGTCATTATGAGCCTCTCCTGCCTCAAGTTTTCCTCAGTCTCACAGCAGAATAGCACAGCACGTCTACCTCGCTCTGTAGCTGCTTCTATTGTGTTTGACTTCCGCAAATACGTCACATTTTATAGTGAAAAGGTGAAAACCACATAAATAAAAGGCAATGTGGTTTTCGTGTAATTTCTCATGGTAGCACTGCGAGAGATTTTGCCCACCCCTAGTAATAAGTCAAGGGTGTCCAAGTTTGATCCTCAAGGACCACCAACAGGCCAGGATTTAAAGAGATAGTAATGTTGCACAATAAAAACAGCTCCAATTAATCTTCGTAGTATTTGGGTCATGGAGAGTGTTATTTCAGAACTGTCAGAGTTGTAGTTCAAGAGTAATTGAATTATAATTTATCCCCCTCAGTTTTTACTAATTTAACACTGCTCACCTCAGAGCAGCAAGACTGTCCAGGTGGATTGCATAAGTTAAAACCTGAAAAACCTGTCAAGGGGGGTAGGGTTTTCCTTATGCTCACAGTAAAAAGATTGTCCCATGCTGTGATCTGTCTTGTCAAGGGACCAGATTCCACATCTGAGGGGAGGTGGCTTACACTAGGTACAAGGGACAGGAGAGGGAAACTTTATCATTCAATTACTCTTGAACTACAACTCTGACAGTATTGAAATAAAACTCGCCAAGGTCCAAATATTATGAAGATTAATTGGAGCTGCTTTTTTGTGAAACACTACTATCCCTTTAATGATTTCCCTGATTAATCACAGGTGAGATAATCAGTGTGTCTTTCATTTTGATTGGCCCACCTATAAGCAAACAGGGAAATGCTTAAATACTGGAGTTGGTAGCTCTTGAGGACCAAGCTTAGACATTCCTGTATTAAGTATCATCTTATTTCATATGATCCATCGAATAGCATAAAAATCAGAGAATTTGTCAAACCGGATACATTATCTTCACTTTATCACACCTTAATACAGGGGTGATCAACGTGAGGACCAGAGACATAACTATGGGCGGTGCAGGGAGGTTGGTTGTGCCAGGGCCCAGTGTCCAATAGTTTGTAGTTATGCCTCTGTGAAAATATTTTTTGTGTTAAATGGTTCAAAAACTGTTTGTATTCAATGACTAGTTACACCACTGGTGAGGTCCACCAGATGCTTCCAGACTACATACCTGGTATATTGATGGCTGTAGTCAAGTAGCAGCATCAATGCCTCACATTTTGCACCCCTGCTTTAGTGTATAACCCACACAGGTTAGAGTGTTGTGCAGGTGGGTACTGTTAGGAAACTGAGAAATATATTATACAATTCAAGGGTGTGCTTAAAGGTAAATAAGGCTACAATGACGTAATGATAGAGAACAAACCTCGTAATTAATAGAGTTGGAGAGAGATCACAGCTTAGTAATGAGCAAATTGTCATTAATAACACTAAATAAGAGCAGAGGTAAAGCAGAGCTAGACTTGTTAAAAATAAATGCATGTAAATGAATTCATTTGCATCTTTCAATTAGCTAAATTGCACAAACAGCTCTCTCTGAACATTATAGCTGCATCTAATTGGAATTAGACAGGCAATCTGGTAGTCTGTACTAAAATATTAAAGTTTTCATGTGAGTTTTCTACCTAGTTTTAGTAGATTAAACTGAGATGATATAAATTGCTGTTAGTTTCCTTAAATGGAAATAATAACCCTAGAATAAGTGGAATTTAATTTGTTTACCAGTATGATATACCTAGGTAATATCCTTATAAACACCAGACTGTCCATTCTGTGCCAACTGTCTGTACTTCTGTTTAGTGTTTTATTTGCATTTGATTTCTGTCTAATTCTATTAGTTTACAATCTGATAATTCAGATCTAATGAAACCTATTTTTTTGTAGTGAGGAGGTGTGACCTAGCGATAGACTTGAATAGAAATTACTGCGTGCAAGAAATGGAAGATTTAACCCTTTGAGTGCCAGAGGTGTCCAACGCACACCTCTCTGGCACTCAAAGGGTTAATGTAGAAAATAAATAGATCGATACTGGACACTCTCTATAGTAGGTCAGTCATTGAGGCTCATGTACTAAGTAGAACTGGAGAAATTCTGGGGGGCAAGACAACTGCACTGCAGGGGGGGCAATACATAGTGTTATTGATTTAAATGGTGTTTTTAACCACTCTACTGCTAGGGTGATTTCTAACACTTTGCTATTCAATGTATTGGACGCAATCAATGGGTTAAAAAGACATTAAAAACAATGGGAAGTTTTATTTGCCTCTACAGGTGTAATTTCTGTACTTTTATCTGCCCCTAAAATTGCTCCACTTTTCTTTTAGATATGAGCCATTTTTTAAAAAATGTTTTAACTACTTAGGTGCTGGAAATATTCCTAATATGTATCAAAACAATGGGCCTTGTTCATAAAGCTAAAGAGGTATAATTCTGAAGCAAACCAACAGCACCTCAGGAATCAAATGAAAATCCCCATTGATTTAAATATCAATTTTAACCCCTTGACTGCAAGAAAGGTCTCCTTTGCACTGTTCTGCAATGTGTTGCAGGCCTCTCTAGACTTCAAGGGCTTAACCCTTTGAGTGCCAGAGGGTAACGCAAAGCAATGCTTTGCGTACCCTTTGGGCACTCAAAGGGTTAAAGCTCACATTTAAATCACTGGATCATGCAGAATTTTCAATTGTACTTGATGGGACGTTTGGTTCGATCCAGAATTGTACCAGTTCAGCTTAACCCTTTGAGTGCCAGAGGGGTATGCAACTCATTGCAAAGCAATGCGTTGCGTACCCCTCTGTCACTCAAAGGGTTAATGAATAAACCCCATTATTTTGAAATTAATTAGAGGCATCTCCAGTACCCAAAGAGTTAAAACAATTTAGAGGTATGTAGGTCAGAATTCATTTGAAAGATATGTATGTTGGAATTCACCTGGATCACTGGCAGCTACCTTGGGGTATTTCCCAATGATCAGTTTTATTCCTCTGCTTCGCAAGACAGGAAATACAAGAAGACTAGTGCGTACGTGAAACTATTACCTTGGTTCATATGCAGAGAGAGAATCTGTATTCCTGTGTCTAATTCATAACGTTTTATGGGATCAGCCACACAGGAGCTGGTAGACAGGAATGGCAGATTTGCCTGGTATTAGCGCATTGATGAAGCTCAGCAATGCATTGTGCATGCCTCTTGTCCTTAAAGGGATAGTAAAGTCATGTATTAAGTAATTGCTATATTGTAGATTTTAAAAAAGAGATTGCTTGAGGTTAGTCCGATCTCTCAAACCTTTATGGTTTGAGAGATTTATGAAGATAAAATTCTCCCCTCCCTCCCCTTTCCCTGAAATGAGCTGTAAAACTGGCAGAAGGAGATTCTGGTCTCGCGACCAGACGCGGCTCTTCAGCAGAGCCAAAATAGCGATATCTAAAAATAAATATTTCATTGGAACTGTCTACAAAGTCTGATTTTCAAGCACACTTTGTAGACCGTTCCAATGAAGTATTTATTTTACGATATAGCTATTTCGACTCTGCTGAAGAGCTGCCGGACAGTCCCGGGACCAGAATCTCATGCTGTCAGCTATACAACTGACGTATGAAAAAGGGGAGGGAGGGGGGAAGTTTAACATTATATCTCTCTCAAACCATAAAGGTTAGAGAGATCAGACTAATCTACAATATAGCAACTACTGAATAAACAACATTACTATCCCTTTAAGTGTAGGTTATGCAGGCTGCCAGATCTCACCTTTCATCTGGAATGAATCTGAAAAATTCATTCTGAAGGGCTGCTTTGATTTCAATTCTTAAATATGCATAAACAATAGAGAAAAAAGCTAAGGGAAAAGGAGAAAAAAATAGCTAATAGTGAACATAAGGGTACGAGATCACACAATAAACAGAGACATGAGAGAAATAAAGTGCAACATAATGAAGCACTGATTAATGAATGAACAGTCTCTTCCAATAACTAACTGGTCCCACAAATCCAATATAATAATTTGCTTGGATGTTTGTCAGAAGCCATCATGTGCAGTAGAGACTGCTCAAGCACTCAGAATGTTGGGAGTTCTGTACATTCGGGCAGTCTCTACAGTGTATCACGTGAGAGACAGCAGTAAGCAGAGCAGGACCGGTCTTTTAACCCTTTGAGTGCTGGAGGGGTAAGCAACACATTGCAAAGCAATGCATTGCGCACCGCTCCGGCACTCAGAGGGTTAACATCACCCACACCTTGGCCCGTGTACACGGGTTTTTATACTAGTTATCCATATAGAGATCCAGTGGTTCATGGAAGAACACCCAATGCATGTTTCACATCTGACATCAGAAGCTTCAACAGGGATAACGTGGCAACTACAAAATTAATCTTTTATACATGTAGCTCATCCATGTCATAACTGGCATGTGTCTCCAACAGTACAACTGGTGAAAGACATTTCAGTACTCCAAAGAGTTGTGCTTAAAGGATAGTAATACTTGAAAATAATTTTATTTTATATTGTAGCCCTTAAAAAAACATGAAAAATTATATAAGTCTTATCTCCCAAACCTTTATGGGTTGGGAGATATTCACATGTAAAATATAGTAAAGTTCTCTTTTCCTGGCTGTTTCAGCCAAGTCTGCCATCTAGTGGACAGATTTGGAATTCGGTCCACAGAGCAACCGGCAGCTCTTTAGCAGTGCCGAGATCACGATCTTTGAAAATAACTACTTAATTGGAAATGTGTACAAAGTGTGCCTGGCTTGAAAGCACACTTTGTAGACCATTCCAATTAAGAAATTCTTTTTATAGATCCTGATCTCAGCACTTCTGGAGAGGCACGGCTGGTCCGGGGACCGGATTCCAAATCTGAAGGGTGGAGCAATGACGTCACTCCAGGGGAAACGTTACTTCTGAATATCTCCCAAACCATAAAGGTTTGGGAGATAAGGCTTATATCATTTTTCATGTTTTTTAAGGGCAACAATATAAAATAAACTTATTTGCAAGTAATACTGTCCCTTTAAGCTGCCAGTTCCACTTATCATTGGTTAAAAGCAACATCAATCATTAAAAGAACAAACTGGAATATAGCATTCATGGCAGCCAGCTATAACGAGCACTATGATACTAGCTGGGCCCATTGGCAAGTTATTGCATGATCAATACATCAATCTTTACTGCACCCTTAAGCTACTTACTGTCACAGCCAGGAACCACAGTAGGAACACATCCTGCATAAAAATAGGAGTAGATGCACGGAATGCAAATATAATTCTACCTCTGTATAAATCCTTGGTAAGGCCTTATCTAGAATATGGAGTGCATGGGCACCAGTTCTTAAAAGAGACATTATTGTACTGGAACAGGTGTAGAGACGTGCAACAAAACTGATAAAGGAGTGATATGATTACCATTTGCAAATACATTGAAGGTCAATACAAAGAGCTCACTAATTATTTACTCAAAGAAATGAGAAGAAACAAGAGCTCATCCATTAAGACTAGCGGAAGCACGCTTTTGACTAAAACAAAGGCACATTTATGTTTACAGTAAGGGAAGTAAAGTTATGGCATTATTTGCCTCAGAATGTAGTGGTTGCAGATACTGTAGTTGCTTAAAAAAGTCATAGATTCCTATCTAGCTCAGAGCAGTATAGAAAATTTTGACAGTTGGTTTCACAGCAGATAGGATGTTGATCCAGTGGAATATAGAACTGTCATTTGGAGTCAGGAAAAAAATGTGCCCATGCAGGGCTTAGTTTGAGTGGCTTCAATATGTTTTTTTTCTTCCTCTTGATCAACAGGGGTGATATGGCATAGGATGGACTTGATGGAGTCATGTCTTTTTTCAGCCTTGTCAACTATGTTCTATGTTACAATGCGGGTTAGGTACTTAGGCTAGGGCACTTAAGATATGTTATGTTAATGTAAGGCAACATTTTAAACAGTGAAATTTTGAATGTGCCATTTTGATGCACTCAACATTTTAAACACGTTATTAGGATGAGCTCTCATAAACATTTCATAGTAAAGTCATGAGTAATTTTGCTTCTATTGTTGAGTAAAACAAGGATACTTTGAGGGTGGGGAGATTTTTCTTTCAAGAGTTTTTGCAGCCGAAACATATTTTTCTTTTTAAATTAACTGTTAGCGATAGTGCCAACTAGAGTTCAAATAGCACATTTTGGGCTCGATCCAAATGTTGATGTCAGCAGAAAAAACTTCCAGCAACGAAGAACTAACGACAGTTCTGAAAACACGTCGGTCGTCAAAATACCGGCAGAAATGTAACACCCATTTGTTTTGGCCACACACCACACAACTCAAAGAAAAAACCATTGTCGAAGAAAATGAAACAGCTCATACAATACAAGTACATAACCCAAGCATACAGAGGTCAAATATTAACCCCTGCAAAGCCAAGCAAATACATCAACAAGGCCTAGACCAGTGGTTTACAATCCTTCCATCTAAGACACCCGTAACATGCAATCTGGATGTTCCAGGGCACTCCATGAAGTCACAAATAAATTCCCAAGTCAGCCATGAAAGCAACAAGAAATGAATATATAGTTATCATTAGGTCTCACAGTGTGAAGGACAATGAGAAGAATATCGTGCATTATATATCCCATAAACACATATCCAAAATAAATGTGTAAAATGAATGTTAGTAATGCATAAAAAAGCATCATGGGAAAAGTGAGGCACCGTGAGCTGGTGCACATGGCACACCAACATGCCATGACACCCTGGTTACAAACCACTGACCTGGACCATACAAACAATTCAAAGACAAATAAGAATCCAGCAACTACACAGGGAAAGGGGGGGACACAACGCAGCAAATATAAGCCATCACAACACAACCTGGAACAATAGGGGTTAACAAACAACACAACAAGCACACCTGTCATGCACAAAACAAAGCAGGCTCCCCTAGGCAACCCCAGCAGCCAATGGAAACACAACATGCACTCCACAACATCACACACACACACCTGACAGGTACATACCAGGTACAAGAGACCACACCACCAACCACAGACACACCAACAAACACTGACCTGGTGTACATCATCCAAATAATGTGGTATTCCCATGTCAGCATGCCACTCACTGTCCACAGGTGGTGCCGGCTATGGGTGCAAGTTGTGGCTGCTCACACCAATAGCCAATCACCACACACCAGAGCAGGAGTGCCGTAACAAGGCACCCATCAGGACCAGGAATGCCACAGAGCGCACCTGTGGCCTGCTGTAAGCCAGCTTGTGTTGCCTGGATTACTCAGGGGCCACTCTAAAATATACACCTGGTAAAGCATGTGACATAATCTTGACATGTGTCCATGACACATATTGCTGAACACACATGTCTAGTTGATGATGTGAAGCCACAACAGCCCATGGAGGTCTCTGTCACTATTGTCGGAGATGTGGATACCTGTGTTGTGATGCAGACGTGAACCAGGCTCATCATGGACTACGTCACCTGTGGGTATAAAGCATGTGTGTCCATGTCGATGGGACACCAAATTGGCCATGTTCAACATAACCCAGTATGAACTGACACAAGACTTCGACTAAGTGGACCACTGCAACCCTTGGAGTCAGAGAGGCTATACAATGGAATGCATTGGATACCACCCTGGAATACTAAGGGTTAACCCTGTGAGTGCCAGAGGGGTAAGCAATACATCGCAAAGCAATGTGTTGCATACCCCTCTGACACGCAAAGGGTTAAATGCCTTATGGAAATAGCATGTGTGCTCATGTTGTGTTGGTGTTTGCTACAGTGTAGCGATAACAAGGCTGCAAGGCCAAACATGCTGTCCTGTTCATGTGTGTAGCACAGTGACAATGTCACTCCAGTGATTGGGAATGTGTTGTTTAGCCATCATGACGACAAGGGGTATTGATCAAGGAGATGGCAAGCAGAAATATGTACATGTGACATGAATCCTGAGCACACATGTCCAACATCCCATTTGTGAAGTTCACCAGGTGTGTGGTCATTATTACCTGCTGGACCCCCATTGCCTTCAGGCTTGCCATCATATGGGCAGTGTTCCGCTCCAGCCTTCTCAAAGATCTTGAACACCTCCTGGCCTCCTGGAGTTTCCTCCTCTGTATTGCTACACACTCCTCATCCAGGATCGCTGTTTGAGCAGGAGTGTGTGATGTAGAGGGAGGAGAGGCCGGTAGTGGGGATGCCCTGTGGATGTCTTGTGGCTCCCCCACAGGCGGTGGAGGAGATGGTGAAGACAGAGGGACACCACTGTGGAAGGAGAGTGGGGACATCGCCAGTTCATCCCCAAATTAACCACTCCCTGGGGATGTCACACCCCATGACTGGGTAGGTGGCACTGGTGGTGGGGGTGGGGGTGTGGTGAACACCTCCTGGGCCTGGGGGCACTGTGGCTGGCCAATGAGTCCAACATTTTCATAGTCCAATGGCCAGAATGATGCCCCTTGGCTACTCTCCTTCCACATGTGTGGCTGTGGTCACGGGGTTGCCATATTGGACCATGATATGGCATATGTATGGTGTCAGGCATCCAATGCCTTCCCATGGCCGGTGGTGCTGGTGGTGGGGCCTGGAGGCTACTAAAGTGCTGCTGCTGCTGTGATGGTGGTGGGGCCTGGAGGACTGTGCAGTGCTGCTGCTGCTGTGGTGGTGGGGCCTGGAGGACTGTGTAGTGCTGCTTCTGCTGCTGCTGTGGTGGTGGAGGCGGGGCCTGGAGACCATATACAGGCCAATGCTGCTGCTGCTGCTGCTGCTGCTGTGGTGGTGGGGGGGGGGGGGCTGGAGGCTGTGGTCAGTCCTGCGCAGTGGTGGCAGCTGTGAGATGGAGGCCTCCTCAGGAGATGTGTCAGCCTCCTCCTGTGCTTCTGCAGACATGTCTGTTGTGTGGGCAAATGATGTAAAGTAATTAGTGGTGTAAGTGACAGGAGTGCTGCAGGACTATGACATTAACATGTGAATCATTGTGTGGCAGGATCGTATCCATTGCATTGGTTTGCAATGCACTGGTTATCATCCTGACACATGCTGAGCTTGACATGATCCATAAACTTATTCAGCTAAACTACAGTGGTGTAGCTTTGTTTATCATGTCTATCCTGAGGAGTGAGGATGGAGTGAGGATGGCAAGGCATACCTCTTTGCTACCTCCAGGATACATATGGTGAACAAAACTGAACCATCACACCTTAAACAAACCCACTGCATGTACAACAACTAGGCCTCAACAGCAGCCACACTAGGGCCTCTGGATACATCAATGCACCGGTGATGACCAATGGCTACGGAGTCACATCAGTGATGTCAGAAACAACAACAGACACAGCAATCCGACAACGTACACAAGAACTGAATAACCCGGCAAGCCAATCAGCTGGATGACGCATAAAGCACACTCTAGGACAGCTAGTAACCAAACACACAGCAGACATGGGCAGTTATTCTGTTTTATTGGAGGTTACTTCTCCCTTTTGCTCTGTTATGCTGTGGAGCCCATGCACTGATATATCCCAAGTTGTTGTGATCTTCATGAATTGGCTCCACAGACAAACACAGGGATTGCAGCAGTGATATCACTGGAGTAGTCATCTACAAATTAACACCTCTTTCTTACCCCTTATTTAATGTCCCCCATGGTATGGTGGAGCAGAGTGGTAATGGCAGTGAATGTCCCCTGCCCATCCACACTCTTCAGGCTACATATGATGCGGAAAGCTGAACCTTGACTATTCCACTTAGACTAACTACCTACATGTACAATGCCTACCCCTGACATGCAGTAACAATACAATATGAAACACGCCAATTCCCCTC
Source organism: Rhinophrynus dorsalis (assembly GCA_037306005.1). Taxonomy (NCBI): domain Eukaryota; kingdom Metazoa; phylum Chordata; class Amphibia; order Anura; family Rhinophrynidae; genus Rhinophrynus; species Rhinophrynus dorsalis. Next base: position 649,926,451 of record CM074718.1, read on the forward strand.
CTTGCTATTCTCTGATAACCCTTTGAGTTCCAGGGGACAAGACAATGTCCTGTTAAACAATGCATTGCTTATCCCTCTAGCACTCAAGGGGTTATGTGCTGACCTCTTTGTCACTCTATGTATGACACTGTGATACACATAACAGTTATATCTTTGCCTCAAACATGATGGTGTGCATTGTTTTTATTCTGTGAGTGAGGTTGTTGTAGACAGCATGAAGGGGATTAAACAGGAACTTACCATTCCCATTTCAGCTGGGTTCATCATGTATTCCATCCTTGTTTGAACCCCCTCCAAGCTGTGTTGCTGGATTTGTGATGTGGAATGCTGGCCATGTGTTCAGGTGTCACTGTGTTGGGTCATGGTAGGTGTCAGGATATGTGTGATGCACTTACTGGTGACCTGGAGGCTGCTTTCCTCTCCGGTGTCAGACCATCCTGGTATCCCCTGTACCACTGTCTCAGACATGTTCCTGCACAGTACCTCCTCCCAGTCTTCGTACTGCATGCGCAGGGGTGGGCCACCTCCAGTGTCTCTCGCATGTAGTGCCTCCAGCCCCACTCTCTTGCAGTCTGTCCATCTGTTCCTGACGGACTCAAGAGAGCAGCTGCAGCTGAACACAGCATTCACTGCGGCCAACACTTCCCTCCAGGCTGACTTCTTCTTCGCCCCCATTCCAGGATCCTCTCCCGCGACATGATGGCCTCCACAAGGAGCCTATTCTCCTCAGTGGTATACTTAGGGTCACGTTATCTCTCCTCCACAGCACCACTCTGAGACTGTTGGGAGCCCTGGTTCTGACTCTCCAGCCCTGCCTGTGATGGCTCTGGCTGTGCATGACATTGGAGGTCGAGTCTCATGTCATACGCAGGTCATGATTAAGCGCTTGTAGCGCGAAACGCGTGGATTATGTTTTTTTTTGCACTGCGTATGACATGAGACTCGACCTCCAATGTCCGATCTATTGCCCAAAGCATTGTTTTTATATTTTGGCATTTTTTCAAATAAAGATTTTACTTCTTATCTATCTATTTGCCACTGAATCCTTATATCACAGCGGTGCAGCCATTCTAAGCTTGTTACATATGTTGTGGGTGTTGGAGAAAGCCCAGGCTTGCACGCTTCGAGAGAGTAAGGAGTGCTTTTTCCATACACTGATATGAGTACCGGAACATAGACCCTGGAGGATTGTCTATGAAGCACCGTTTGTCTTGTTTCTGTGCATGGTGCAACCCCTGGACTACCCCTCGTCCCACTATATCCTCTGTCCCTGCACTATGTGTGTCTCCTCTAGCGTGGCTGCTGCTCCTCCCCAGGGATCTCCCTCCCCTACCCTGACCAGGGATGCCCACTTCCTCCTCTCCTCCTACTCTCCCCATCCCTCTCTCCTGTCCTCCTCTCCTATCCATTTCTCTCACCCACACACACACAGGCACTCACTCAGGCCCTCACACACACACTCACTCCCTGTCATTCACAGACTCACACTGTCAAAAAAAATATAAAAGTGTATGCGATGTATTACCAAAAAAAATAAGCTATGTGTGTGTATGTGTGTTTGTGTTTGGATGCGTGTAATGTGTATGTGCAAAGGTGTATTATGTGTATTATGGTGTACCAGTACACTACAACTCCTTCTAATTGTGTATGCTCCTTTCTACTACCTGTCTCTCTTTATCTAGCCTCTGCTCCTGGGTCCTGTGATCTATCTCTTTGAACTTGGTTATTTTGGGTCTATATATAGGTTATTCGAATTAACTTGATACTTTGGGGTGCTGTGATTGGCTGGGGCACTAGGTAATGGACATTCGCTTCTTTCTTTGATTGGGACATATCACACGTTATTTATCGTGTCTTTTGAGACCACAATGAGGTCACATTTTAGGCGACACAGGTTTTGAAGTTTACTTGTGTTTTGTAGGCCGTCTCCCGTTAGCCTTTCTGGGTAACAGAGATTTGAATCTCTCTTTACCCAGTCTTGGTTAAGTCGCAACGGTCTTTTTTTTTTCATGACAATGGTTTTAACGCCAACATTTGGATCGAGCCCTTTATCTCTAATTCACGAGTCATTGTTTATGATCCCCATTGTAAGTGAGTGAAACAGCATAATCTGGTGGCCAGAATAGAATATAGCAGTTTAACTAACCCTTTAATAACCAGAGGGATACATGTAACAAGCATTACTCCCCCCACTGGTCTTTAAAGGTTTACAATTGAGTTTATTAATCTTTGAATTAAATATGTCCAGCAGTGGGAGTATGTTTGTTTTATTCAGTAATGAAAAAGAAGGATATTAACTACAATGTTATCCATATTTTCACATAATATATATACTTCCAATCCTACCAAACATATTTTATCACATACCCAGAAATAATAACACAAATCACTATGCACCGAGAGACACACTTTTCTAAAAATGTAGCTGCATCATTCCTTAACAAATCCGGAAATGCCTTTTGTACTGCAAAGGGTTTTTAAAATACAGGAATATACATGTAAAAACAAGAGTGGAGCAATTCTGGAACTGTACCATAGGGACTAAATACAAATCCTCAAATCCACATTCATTTAATCCTTTGAGTGCTAGAGAGGTATCCAATGCATTGCAACTTCGTTTTTCAAACACACATTTTGCAAAACCTGAAAAAAATCAGGCAAAGCAACTATTTTGTTTCTAATTTTTATTTTAAAAAAGAGAGATAGATTAACATACTCATTCACAGTATTCCTGTTCAAGCCAGTCATATGAGCAGTTTTGGGAACTTCTATGCCTCTTTCGCTTTTCCCTATCCGGTTAACAATATATCCCTCATCTTCCCAGGCTAACTCCACATCCCTTTTTTCTACCCTTCCCTCTTTTTGGCCTTCTCCCCTTTGCTTTCCTTGGCCCACTATTCTTTGCCTGCTTTCCTTTGCATTCATCACCTCAACCCACTCCCATTTTCTTCTATAAACTTGACATGCCCCCACCCCTTCATCTCTTGCTTTCAAAGAGTGTACAGACATATGTTAAGAACTTTTTATTGAGGATACAACTGGAGTACACTTGTTCCATTATACAGTTTCAAACATGACATTAACATCACAGAGTGTACATTTAAAGGATAAGTTATAAGCAATTCGGCAATATCCAAGGCCCTCCAGCTGCATTCTCAAGCATTTTTTATTTTTATTATAAAGAAACCCAACAAACCTCCCTAGAAACATAAAAGACTGAAAATAAATGTGCATATTTAAATAAATTAGAAGAATGAGACAATAGAGGGAGTCCTTCTTGGTGTATTACCATAATATTCTGCCAGATTTCATACCAAAAAAAATTAAAATCCACTCACAACCAGCAAAGTCAGTAGACAACGTAGAACCGTCTCTAAGCACTTGCAGATCTAACACACTAGATAAATCATAGGCGGAAACTCCTCCTGTTCTGTCAGCTGCAACTCCCTTCTCTAGACAGACCTCTCTCTCACTGAGGTCCACTGAATCAAACGAACAGATGAAAATCAAATTATTGGGGTGTCCCAACATATCACGGGTGCCCTAATACCAGTCACCCAACCCAGTAACTACTCATAAAAATAATTTTCCCATGCACTGGGATGAACCATGCACAGAAAAACAAGCCGGTCCCCATCTGACAACTGTAAAAGACAGGCTTCTCCCCAGTTTATACGGGTGGTTAAACTCATTTAATATTAAAATAAAAAGAAACAGTGTTGAGGCCAATGAGATGGCTCATTTGGTTAATGCACCAGCTGTAGAACATGTTCAAGCTGCAAAGTTGCACCAGTCTTTCTCAGTCACTGTATCCACCAACTGACTGAGTCCTGCCTGCTCCAGTGTTCTGCAGTTTGCTGCTGCCTACATCTCCAGTGTTGCTGTCATCCTGAGTCTGCCTCGCACCAGTCTTCCTCAGTTGCTGTATCCATCTACTGAGTCCTGCTCTAGTGTTCTGCAGTTTGCTGCTGGCTACATCTCCAGTGTTGCTGTCATCCTGCTCCAGGCTTCCTCAGTTTTGTAGTCTAAGTAAGAAAAGTCATATATATTTATCTACTGAGTCCTACCTGCTCCACGCTTAAGTTTATTAGTCTAACTGTAATCTAAGAAAAGTCATATGTCTATGAGTCCTGCCTGCTCCAGTGTTCTGTAGTTTGCTGATGGCTACATCTACAGTGTTGCTAACATGACGAGGGGTCTCCAGGATGTCAGATTTGTGGGTGTTCATGGTTCAGCACATCTACATCCTCAGTTTTGTAGTCTAACTCTAATCTAAGAAAAGTCATACATATTTATCTACTGAGTCCTGCCTGCTCTAGGCTTCTTCAGTTTCGTATTCTAACTCTAATCTAAGAAAAGTCTTATATATTTATCTACTGAGTCCTGCCTGCTCCAGTCATCTTCAGTTTTGTAGTCTAACTCTAATCTAAGAAAAGTCATATATCTATCTACTGAGTCCTGCCTGATCCAGGCTTCCTCAGTTTTGTAGTCTAATCTAAGAAAAGTTGTATATATTTATCTACTGAGTCCTGCCTGCTCCAGGCTTCCTCAGTTTTGTAGTCTAAGTCTAATCTAAGAAAAGTCGTATGTCTATGAGTCCTGCCTGCTCCAGGCTTCCTCAGTTTTGAAGTCTAACTCTAATCTAAGAAAAGTCGTATATATTTATCTACTGAGTCCTGCCTGCTCCAGGCTTAAGTTTTGTAGTCTAACTGTAATCTAAGAAAAGTCATATGTCTATGAGTCCTGCCTGCTCCAGTGTTCTGTAGTTTGCTGATGGCTACATCTACAGTGTTGCTAACATGACGAAGGGTCTCCAGGATGTCAGATTTGTGGGTGTTCATGGCTCAGCACATCTACATCTTCAGTTTTGTAGTCTAACTCTAGTCTAAGAAAAGTTGTATATATTAATCTACTGAACCCTGCCTGCTCCAGTTATCCTCAGTTTTGTAGTCTAACACTAATCTAAAAAAAGTCGTATGTCTATCTACTGAGTCCGCCCTACACGAGTCATCCTTCTTTCTTCCTTCAAATAGCCGCATCCATGCTTCATCTACAGTACCATAAGGCTAAAGCTCCACCTTACCCTGTTCCATCGTCTTCATTTAGATCATGGAAATGGTTCCACTCATATTTATTTATCTAATTTTTGATTTTATTGTATTTTTAAAAACATGGTGAATTTGGCCGAATAATTCGGATTGTACCTGAATTTCGCCTGAGTCGAACAGGTCCGGTCCAAATTTAGGATCAGACGAACAAAAAAAAAATTGTCCGAAATAGAATTTTATCGAATTTTCTTACCGTACATAAGTCGCACAAGTAGGCACTTCCATCATTTGTGTGTAGCAATCCCTAAGTATGCTCACAAACCTGCTTCCCTTAGCACTCTGACAGGTCTCATGTCTCCAGTTGATATCTGGATATTTAAAATCTCCAATAATTATACTGTGCCCAAGATGTGCAGCTTTCCTCATTTGTAATATCAGTTGCGCCTCAACATTCTCATAAATATTTGATGGTTTGTAGCATATACCCTCTAACACCTTATCTTTAACCTTTTAAAGGGATAGTAATACTTAAAATGTAAAAAAAAATATGCTGTAGGGTTTATCCCCTTGAGTAAAACAAGAGTACTCCCACTGCTGAAAGGTGTTTCATTCAAAAGTTATTAATTTTCAAAGTTGAATTTTTTAGGTGCAATATCACAGTGGCCTGAAATTGTACAGTGGCACTGTTGCTACACCATTCTGTGGAGATTTATGGTCAACTGACCAGAGCTGTCCATAGGATCGTGTAGCAACAGTGCCACTGTACAATTTCAGGCCACTGTGATATTGCACCTAAAAAATTCAACTTTGAAAATTAATAACTTTTGAATTAATCTCCTTTCAGCAGTGGGAGTACTCTTGTTTTACTCAGGGGGATAAACCCTACAGCATATTTTTTTTTACATTTGAAGTATTACTATCCCTTTAAGCCATGGGTAGCCTCAATTTCTACCCACAAGGACTCTATTTTCTGGCCAGTTTTCTCATAAAGATGTATTTGTGCCTCAGAAGAATATGCTACGCCCCCGGTATTTGATGACTGGCATTGCCATCTATTATGCAATACATTTTCTTACCATAAAAATTACACAGGATATGTTTCTAAAAGCAGTTCCTATTTTATAATAAATTTTGGATATTAATTTATCAGCATGAACACCAAATGTGAGGTTGTGGTCTATCCCCGTACCAAGATATTTTTAGGAGTTTATTGGGGCCAAGTTACAATAAGACTTTGTTGTGCTGGTTAAATGAGTATTATGGAGTTTAACTACTTTGAGCTTTGTACCAAATACTATTGTGACTGTTTTGTCCGTGTTTAGTTTAAGTGATCCATCTTTCAATTTCAGATAAATATTCCTGTAATGATGCCTCAAGCTGTGATATGTTTGGAATGTTAGTGTAGATCATGATGTTATCTGCATACGTGTGTACAGAAGATGCTTTGCAAACCATGAAAACAGAAGGGTGCCTGAGAATGGAAACTTGGGTAACGCCACGTTACTTTGAATGGGACAGAAATGTTGTCAGCAATAAACATTTTGGGGGTTATTCACTAAGGCGTGATAAAGAGGTGATAAAGTGGAGATGACTTCTCCAGTTTATATGTTATTCTATGGAGTCAATTCACTAACAATTCTTAATTTTTGAAAATCGTAGTACATAGGCTCCGTAGACTAATATAGGAACTGGAGAAGTGATATCACTGGAGATGTCATCTCCACTTTATCACCTCTTTAATAAGCCTTAGTGAATAACTCCCATTGTGTTCTATTTCAGTAGGAGTGAAAGAAGTTTATAGAATGATTAACTATGACCGAATTTTGAAGTTATTTATCAGAATCTTATAGTCTACTGTATTAAAGAACTTTGCAAAATCTAGGAAAATAGTTCCAATAAATTTACCATATTAAATACCACTCGGGATATCATTGCATACTTTTAGGAGGGCCGTGACTGTGAAGAGATTTGGATGAAAGTCAGATTGAAGTGATGTGAAAAAGTTGGACTCTTGGTAATTCAACATTTTTCCTGGGTTTAGATAGTATGTGAATTTAAAGTGATAGTAATATTTCACAAAAAAGCAGCTCCGATTAATCTTCATAGTATTTGGACCACGGGGAGTATTATTTCAATACTATCAGAGTTGCAGTTCAAGAGTAATTGAATGATAAAGTATCCCCTCCCGTCCCTTTTGTGTAGAGTAAGCCACCTCCCCTCAGATGTGGAATCTGGTCTCTTGACCGGATAGCTCACAACAGGGAAAAATCATCTTACTGTGAGCGTAAGGAAAACCCTGTCCCGTTGACAGGTTTTTCAGGTTTTTCCTTATGCTCACTGAAGATTGTCCCTCTCTGAGCAGTGTTACATCAGTAAAAGGGGCGGGGGGGATGCTTTTTCATTTAATTACTCTTGAACTACAACTCTGACAGTATTGAAATAACGCTCTCCACAGCCCAAATGCTATGAAGATTAATTGGATCTGCTTTTTATGTGAAACATTAGTATCACTATAAGTTCAATAGTATTGCTGGATCAGTGGGAGGGTGGTGAAGACTGTCCAATGCATGTTTTTCTAAATTAATTACTTTTGGTTTATGTCACCGTGGAGGTGACTGACGAATCCAACAAAGTATTTGTTGAATGTATTACCTATTTCTACAGGGCATTGTAGTGTTTCATTGTCTATATTTATAGCTGTGGGGTAAGAATGGTTGGGGGGGAAGGGTGTAGATATTTTAATAACCACACAGAAGTTGGTTGGTGTTATATGTTACTCTTAAAGTTTCCAGTAAACTAGTTTTAGGTACTTTTTCTTTGTACAGGTAATCTCCAATTGCCTGTAGACAATGTGATTATACTTGGAGCCTGTTTGTTTAACCCTTTGAGTGCCAAAGGGATGTGCACACCACTGTGGGTGATGCCATAAGGCATCTCTAAAATTGCGTAACTCAAGTGGGGGGTTATTCACTAAGGAGTGATAAAGAGGGGATAATGTGGAGATAACTTCCCTACTGATATCACGTCTTCAGTTCCTATATTATTCTACAGAATCTTTGCGCTTAAGATCTAAAAATTTGGAGAAAAGTTAGTATATAGGCTCCATAGAATAACATAGGAAATGGAGAAGTGATATCACTGAAGTCAACTTTATGTTATCACCTCTTTATCACACCGTACTGCATAACCCTGAAGGGCCCCCTTATCCCGAATTTACCCCTTGCTTTGAAATGTGATGCATACTCTTCCCGCACTGAAACGTTAAATGGGGTTTTGAAATTCTTGATAGCTAGAGAAGTCTCCAATGTATTGTTTTGCAATCTGTTGAAGCCCTGGCTAGCACTGAAGGAGTTAAAGGCTCCATTTTATTTGATGATCATTTTTATATGTGGTCTCTGGTGAGGTTGGTTCACTCCACATTTGCTTCTGTTAATTTTAGTACATCAGTCTCATTTAGACAAAATACAAAGAAATAAGTTGACGTTCATTTCAGATACCAAATTTCCCTGAATAATTAACATTATTTAGATCTATAAAAGACATTCAGGTCTCCCTGTACCCAACCTGCACCAATATAACAGAGCAGAACGTCCAGCACAATACTTGCAAACTCCTCCCAGGTCACACAGGTTAACCATTTAAAGGGATAGTAATTAGTGTTGAGCGAGCGTGCTCGGCCGATGCTCGGATCGGCTCGAGCATCGCTCTGCTCGGCACATGGCGGTACTCGTACGAGTACCGCCATGTGCTCGCCCGACAAGCTCGGGTGAAGAGGATCTGTGCCGGAAGAGGCACAGATCCGAAGAAGCTCCGCTGGACCACCAGGGAATGGAGGTACGGGGGCATTGCGGAGATGAAGGGGGCATTGCGGACATGAAGGGGGACATTGTGGAAGAGGGGCATAGACTCTATGCCCCTCTTCCACAATGTCCCCCTTCATCTCCGCTATGCCCGTCTTACACAATGTCCCCCTTCATGTCCGCTATGCCCCTCTTCCACAATGTCCCCCTTCATCTCCTCTATGCCATAGAGGAGATGAAGGGGGACATTGTGGAAGAGGGGCATAGCGGAGATGAAGGGGGACATTGTGGAAGAGGGGCATAGAGTCTATGCCCGTCTTCCACAATGTCCCCCTTCATCTCCGCTATGCCCCTCTTCCACAATGTCCCCCTTCATCTCCTCTATGGCATAGAGGAGATGAAGGGGGACATTGTGGAAGAGGGGCATAGCGGACATGAAGGGGGACATTGACCAGGCACCCTCCGCTCATCAGAGCAGGGGGTGCCTGGTTTGATGCTCGAGTGCTCCCATTGTATTCAATGGGGCTCGGGTGCTCGGCCGAGCACTCGAGCAGCAGGGGGTGCTCGGTCAGAGCACCCGAGCACCCGAGCATCACGGTGCTCGCTCATCACTAATAGTAATACTTAAAATGTAAAAAGAAATATGTTGTAGGGTTTATCCCCCTGAGTAAAATAAGAGTACTCCCACTGCTGAAAGGTGTTTCATTCAAAAGTTATTAATTTTCAAAGTTGAATTTTTTAGGTGCAATATCACAGTGGCAAGATATTGTACAGTGGCGCTGTTGCTACACCATCCTATGGAGATTTATGGTCCCGGGACCAGAGCTGTCCATAGGATTGTGTAGCAACAGCGCCACTGTACAATTTCAGGCTACTGTGATATTGCACCTAAAAAATTCAACTTTGAAAATTAATAACTTTTGAATGAAACACCTTTCAGCAGTGGGAGTACTCTTGTTTTACTCAGGGGGATAAACCCTACAACATATTTTTTTTTACATTTTAAGTATTACTATCCCTTTAAGGGCCAGAGAGATGTGCAATGCATCTGGTCTTTAAAGGGTTAAAGTTGATCTGTCAATACATGTTTCATTCTCAATAAAGATATCTGTTTAAACTGTCTACTTTGTGCTTTTTACTTTTCAATCAGTGTAATGGATATAAACAAATTTGGGCTTGTTGTTAGTGACCCTTTATTTTGCCTGTGTGGCACGCCTGCATAATTATTCATCTTCATCAAAATGCCTCACTCCTCCTTCTGAAGCTACATATATTCCACTAAATGTATGTATTCCACTAATGGTGGGGAGTAAATGAACCCTTTGCGTGCCAGAGGCATACGCAACACATTACTTTGCAATGTGTTGCATACCCCTCTGGCACTCAAAGGGTTAATGGAGGGGAATAATTACTTAAAACATGTCCAAACCTATGATCCTACTGAGGTGTGGACTTGGTAAGGTGACAGAAGCCTCTTTAAGTAAGGCAAATTCCCTAATTTTCTTAGAAACTGTAACTGTGACAGCATTCTTTTGGATTAAAGGGATTGTCATGTCAAATAATAATCAAGATATACGATTGTTCCATTTTTTTTTTTTTATAATATATAGTATCTTTTTCAGATCATTTACCTGCACATTCTTCATGCAAATCCAGTTCAAAGTTTCACCTTTCAGATCTGAAAGCCGGTCTGAACCGGTTGTTGCCGTGTTCCTGTAAGAAATTCTGCGAAAACCACGTAATTGTCCGCTTTTTCGAGAGAAATTCCACTTTTCAAACAGCGAGTAAAATTTCCACGTTTTTCACCCATTGGCCAAAATTCCCATCCAATTTTTTAGTGGCTAGAAAGTTTACGCCCATTGATTTACGTTGTCTTCGCTTTTTCGCTATAAAAACGTGACATATTTGTGGAAGTCAGACACAATACAAGCAGCTACAGAGCGATGTAGACATACTGTGCTGTTCTGCTGTTATATATTGTGAAAATTGAGGCAGGAGAGGCTCATAGTGACTGCTATCAGTATGAGCAGCGAAAGGAGGAACAGGAAGGACCCTTATTCAGGGATGGATATATAATAAGGCAGAGTAGGCATCTGCCTACAGGTGCACCCCACAGAGGGGCACCTGTCATTGGGATCTTTTTTTTTTTAATTAGCCAACATTTGCCTTATGTCTGAGGTCTCATGTCTGGTGAACATGGGGGGTTGAATTCCCGCGGAGGCTCAGGAGCACATATCGATTCTAACTGGCTGCTCCTGCACCTGCTCGCCTCTGGCCTGATGCCGGATGTAGTCTGTGATGAGTGACAGAATTTGAACGAAGAGAGCTGGAGTCACAGAGGTGCAACAGTGTATCATTCCTCCCCACAGAGCAGCTGCCTGTTGTACAGTCAGTCTAGAAGCAAGCTGCACGGACAGTTTATTTAACCCCTTGAGATAAGCCAGCGCGGCAGCGCCTGGTATATACTCCATATAATACAAATCAGCAGTCAAGTGTGTTAATCACAACAGAAAACATTGAGAGCTCTGGGGAATTTTTAGATGTTTCTTAGCATTCAAAAGCCCTATTTAAATCAATCAATTTAACCCCTTAACGACCCATGACGTATATGTACGTCATGAGGTTGAGGTCCCTAAAGGACCAAGGACGTACATGTACGTCATGGAATTCCAGGCTCCTTGCGCGGCTGCACGCCGTTCGGGGAGTCCAGAATCGACAGAGCTAAAAAAAAAAAAAATGCTCCGTGGCCCTTAAGTGACCGCCACATGTGTGTGTGTGGCTGGTCCTTAAGGGGTTAATAGATTTTTACCCATTCATTTTTTGAACATAAGGTCCCATGTCATTTAGTTAAACAAGAAAAGAGAGATGCTTATTCCTAAAGGTAGATTCCCCCCTTTATTGCAGACTAACACATGCAAGTCAGTGAGGCATATATACACACAGACTGTAGTGTAGTCTGTAGCACTCACAAGACTTGTTACTGGAAGTAAGGGACAATTTTTATTTAATATTTAGATCAACGTTTTGGTTACCTGGAACAAAATGTATTGCTAGCATGCTGGCTACTTTAAACTGGATAATATTGTGAAATTGTCTGTAGGTGTTTTTAACAGAATTCGTTCATTGTATGAGTACACTTGGGTCTATTGTATTCACTCTCGTTATCAGTGCCACCTTGACATCACGCCCACCTGTGTGAGATCATGGTAATACGTGAGCATCCTCCACATTTGTGGGGTTTATAACTTTTTTCACCTTTTTTTGGGGGGGGGAGCTCCAGATTTCTGTGCCTACAGGCTCCTGAGATGTAAATCCGGCCCTGTCCTTATTATGTGTCCACAGAGTCTGAGGAGGAGGAGGAGGAGGAGGAAGTGATTAGCAGTACTGAACCAATGCTGTCTAGACCCCCTAAATCACCACAAGGGATATTGGGGAATTTAATGGGAAGGGAGGGAGAAAAGGGAAAGGGAAGGGAGGGATAAAAGGGTTGTATTGGTGAGAGTAGGACAGGTCAGCTGCCTGTGCCTGCTGCTAGACGTGCTGCCTCCATTGCTGCCCCTGCTGCCACACGTCCTGTGTCTGCTGTCAGACATGCTGCCCTTGTTGAAACTAGTGCTGTGACTGCTACAAGATGTGCTGCCCCTGCTGCCAGATGTGCTGTACCTGCAGTCTCCATTGTTGTACCTGCAGCCACCATTGCTGTACCTGCTGCCAGATGTGCTGCTCCTGCTACTACTAGTTCTGTACCTGCTGTCAGACATGCTGCCACCAGTGCTGAACTTGCTGCTAGTATGTCATGTAGTACTCAGGAGGGGGGGGGGAGAAGATAATACCAAGTGTGACAGAAGGGGACCCTAAGTCACACTTGCCTTCCCCAAGCAGTCCCACCAGTGCTAGTACTACTGCTACTAAGGTCCAGCAGCTTGTCAGAATTAGGAGGGAGTAATCAACAACAATTTCCTCATATTACTAGTGACTGTGAGACTGAGGAGGAAGACTCTGCGGCTGAACTTGATGTGGTTGGTGTTAGTAGCAGTAGCAGTAATGGTGAAGCAGCCGGAGTGGTAGGAGAAACATTGGAGACTGTCCAGACTAGTGGTCAAGGGAGCCCACACCATTCCTCTGACCCTGGGAGTCCTTCCCTTCTACTAAAGTTTCCAAATGGAACAGGAGCCTGACGACTAAGAAGCCAGAACTGTTGTTGGGGGAGAGCAGGCACACAATTAATACCACCACCAGCAGGAGCACAGATCAGCTGCCTTTCCCTGCTGCTAGTGCTGCCACTGCCAGTCTGCCTTCTTCACGTCACCAAGAAATGACAAGTGTGACATTAGGGAACCCTGTGTCACATTGCTTGTCACCTCCTCCAAGCAGCAGTGATATGTCTGTAATAGAGCAGCAGCATGTTGGGACTAGTGAGGGTGGTGATGATGATGCTGGAGAAGCTGTGGTGGACATTGATGGCCCTTTTAGCAGAAACTGAGAAGGAATGGGAGACAGGGATGAGGATGGGCATACCACCACCACCAGCAGTAACCTTTTGGAATTAGAGGAATTTGCAACAGCTTTAATTCCTTCTGATGCTGAGATGCAAGTGCAGCAGAATGATAAGGAGCAGGCTAGTGTGCTACAGCCAACGTGGAAACAGTGGAATGAGGTAAACAAGTGATGGGGGACTAGAACAGGTTCCACTTGCCAGTGCCCACAATATTCCTGGTCCGAGTTGCAGTGCTGAATCTGTGGCAGCAGCAGAAACAGCAGCAACATTAGCGAAGGGGAATGTGGAAGACAAGAAGAAAGAGGCCATTATCCTCCACCTTCCCCCTTCCTCCTGAAGTCATGGGTGTGGGACTATTTTTCTGTTAGGGCAGACACAGTGCAATCATCAGCAATGGCACTGTGTACAATTTGTGACAAGTCAGTGAGAAGAGCAAAGTAGGGAACACACCTTGGCACAAGCGCCCTGATATCACAGATGAATCACAGACACCATGACATTTACGTCAAACACGTTAAAGCCAAACACCTACCACAAAAATCAAGCACCGCTGTTGCTGTACCCCCTGACTCTCCAGAAAGGCAACAAGAGGCAATGCGCAGATCAAAGAGGAGGAAGAATAGAGCAACCCAGGCACAGACTGGACGTTCCATGACGAGTGAAACAACTAGCACACCATCGCCTTCCAGGGTAACTACATTTTCTGCCAATCCGCGTCGTTCATCGTTACCTCCCCTGCCAAATGATAGCCACACTGTTGATGTTAGGCTGTGGCAGTTCGTCTCTACCCGTTGCACACTGTGTGGTGCACTGACCACACATGCCAGTGTGGTGGAGGAGAATTGCAAGAAGTGCATCAAGCGGCATCTGAGGAGATTCCATCCCACAGAATATGCTAAGATGGTGGCAGGGAGGGTTCATCATTACTATTAAACTGTCAGCAAGTTGTCATGTGTCCTTAGTGGGGTCTGGACAAGGGGTATACTGACAGTGGCAGTACTTGTTTTCTGGTGTCATGGTGTTTGAATACAGTTGTGCCCCCAGATGTTATTTACCACACACACACACACACACTGTGCACATTGCAGTTGCTGATGAGAGCCATAGCTCTCAAAGGAAAAAAAATATATTCTAATAACAACACACCCATGATTTTGGATGAGGAGCAGGCGGAGAAGTTTTAATGGCCAACTTCTTCTTTTCTCCACATAGACTGGGGGCTACTTATTGTGTAGTTACTACCTCAGACACATCACTGGAGATAGTCATGGCAATTGGAACCTTCATCATCCATCATCCATGTTACTGCAATTGTTGATCCCATTCCCTTTCAGCTGCCTAATCATCCTGCTGCTTAACCCCTTAACGACCCATGACGGTCCAGGACCATTATGGATAGAATCGGGTTAAGTACCCATGGGTTAAAACCTCCCAATGCCACCGCACGGATTGATGGGAGAATGCGGGCTGGTTGTTGCTCCGATAGTTTCAACCAGTAGAGACATTGTTGCAACATGTGATTCCCTAGATTAGTGAATCACATGTTGCAAAAGCAGAATGATAGGGACAGTATTTACAAATACTGTCCCTGTCACATCTCTCTGCTTCTCTCTATCTTAAACACTGCTGTGGTGGCGAGAGACAGAGAAACATCATGCTGCTGTGTTCCAGACTGTGATCCAGCATTCCTTTTATAAAAAAAAATAGAATTAAAATCAAAATTAACTCCTTGATCACTGTGGTTGCAGTGATCAATACATTTCCCCCCTCTGATCACTCTAGTAGTGATCAATTGCTGCAGATCAGCTTTTGTTGATCTGTGGTACATCCCCCCTTATATTTTTTTAATTTTTTTTTAATAAAAAATTGATTTATTAGAGTATTTTAGGTAGTTTAGTTAGGTAGTTGAGTTGGTTAGCTAGGTTTAGTCTATACGTGTGTTAGGGAAAGGTTTAGGGTTAGATTTGGGTTTAGGAGTAGAGTAGGAAAAAAAACACAAAAAATATTGTTTTATTGATTTTTAGAATAAATAATTATAGTTTAGGTAGGTAGTTGAATTGGGTTAGGTAGGTTCAGGGAATACGTGAGTTAGGGTAAGGCTTAGGGATAGATTTAGGTTTAGGAGTAGTGTAGAAAAATAAATAAAAAAAATCCCCCCAACAAAGTTTCTTTTATTTAAAAATTGATGTTATACTATAAGCTAGTTTAGATAGGTAACAATGACAATGGGAATAGTAAAAAAAAAACAAGTATTAGATCATACTGGAGTATATGATACCCCTATAGTCGCCAAAACAATGACCAGGACTAGATACGAAATGATTTTGCTCTTTATGCACTTTAGTGATTATAACCTGTGCCTCCCAAAAGAACACCCCCAGTATGACAGACTGTTCAAGATTCGCCCCCTAATAAATCATTTACAGGAAAAGTTTGCCCAAGTATATACCCCCAAAAACACATAAGTATAGATGAATCCCTTATGAAATATAAAGGCAGGTTAGGTTTCAAGCAATACATCCCCTCCAAGCGATCCAAATTTGGTGTTAAATTTTATAAATTGTGCAAAAGTGCCACAGACTTTTCAAATTTATGAGGACAAGTACAGCCAACCTGACCCTCTTGGTTGCCCCGAATCTCTGGGAACAAATGGGAAAATAGTTTGGGATCTAATTTACCCTGTATTAAATAAAGGATATCATTTATATGTTGATGACTACTACACCAGCCCCCTTTTATTTAAGTCACTTTTTTATTTTGTCACCATGGCCTGTGGCACTGTCAGGCACAATTGCAGGGAGATTCCCAAAGAACTTGTAGCTAAAAAACTAAAAACCCGGAAATCCTCAGCTCTGTGCCAACAAGAGCTGTGGCAGTTAATTTCAAGGACAGAAAAGATGTCTACATGCTTTCCACCATGCATGAGGACAAAACTGTGGCAGTCTCTGTTCATGGCAGAACGGGTGTACTAAGAAAACCAGACTGCATCAGAGACTACAACAAGCACATGGGCGGAGTTGATCTATGTGATCAACTCATGCAGCCGTACCTCACCATGAGAAAGTGTAGGGTATGGTACATAAAGGTTGCATTTACATGAAGCAGACTGCAGTATACAATTCTTTTTTGATTTCCAAATTGGCAACCCTACTCTAAAACTTCATTTTCTGCAGTATCAGTTCCATCTTATTTCCCAATTTTTGTTTCAAGGGGCAACAGAAATAATTCCACCAAAACCCGGGGTAGTACACTTTATTTATAAAATCCCCCCAACTCCCCAAAGAAAAACCAACTAAAGTTCTACAGGGTTTGCTACAGCAAGGGAATACGGACAGATACCCCCACTCAATATCCTGATTGCCCTTCCAAACCTGGCCTCTGCATGGGTGACCACTTCAAGCAAAACCATGCAGGCACAATGCAGTAGTGCTGTAAACTTTATTTTATTATTTGGCCACTTTTTCCCCCTGAAATAGCCTGTTTTTTATTTTTCAAAACACATCCCTCATTAGATTTAACACTATCAAAATATTATGGGAAGCAAAGCACCCTAAGTTTTTTCCATCTCTGATAATGGAAACACACATGTTCCCTACTGGGCACAGTAACTCCCCCAAACCCTGACAAACCTATGCATATGGGGCATTGCCATACTCAGACAACGTAACTCACCACTAATGTAAAGCACTTAAAAAATCTGATTGAAATCCAGAGCAACACTAAAATATGTGTGAAAAAATTGTGTTTCTCTGCCTTACTGCAGGTTTTGGGAGGGATTGGTGATAGAGTGGCAGCCAAAAAAAAATGATAAAATGCAAATATAATGAAAGCCAGGGTTGTCTACTCTTCTACAACATATACTTTTGGGGGTAAAATTCATTGTAGCATTGCCAAACAATCTGAAATGAGACAAGGCACCAGCTGTAAAAATGGCATGTCTGTAAAAGGAAACTTACTTGTTCCAACTCGGCCCAGTAGCTCCCCAAACCCTGACAAACCTATGCATATGGGGCATTGCCGTACTCAAAAGAAGGAGCCAAACACTAATCAATGCAGTTTATAAAATCTTCACCTATCCTGTGCTTGAAATTCACATCAACACTGAAACCTAAGTGTGAAAAACGCTGATTTTTTTACTAACATCAAGATTTACGAGGGATTGGTGGTAAAATGGCTCTGTAAAAAATTTTGAAAACATACATAAAATGAAAGCCTGGGATGTCTACTTTCCAAAAATATATACTTTTGGGGGAAAATTTTAAAGTGGAGCACTGGTATACAGCCCCAAATGAGACATGGCACCAGTGACGCAAGCTGTGAAAATTCAGAGTGTGAAACTGGAAATGTGCATGTTCTAATTTGGGCCTCATAGCTCCCCCAAACCTTGAGAAACCTATGCATATGGGGTATTGCCGTATTCAGGAGAAGGAGTTGAACACTAAACAATGCATTTTTAAAAATCTTCACCTATTCTGTGCTTGAAATTCACATCAACATTGAAACCTAAGTGTGAAAAACGCTGAATTTTTTACTTACATGAAGATTTACGAGGGATTGGTGGTAAAATGGCTGCGTACAAAATTTGAAAATATGCCTAAAATGAAAGCCTGGTGTGTCTACTTTCCAAAAATATACACTTTTGGGGGAAATTTTAAAGTGAAGCACTGGTACACAGCCCCAAATGAGACATGGCACCGGTGAAGCAAGCTGTGAAAATTCAAGGTGTGAAACTGGAAACTCGCATGTTCCAATTTGGGTCCTGTAGCGTTCACAAACTTTGAGAAATCTATGCATATGGGGTATTGCCGTACTCAGAAGAAGGAGCTTAATACTAATCAATGCATTTTTTAAAATGTTGAACTCTCCCGTGCTTGATATCAACAGTAATATTGAAATGTAAAGTGTGAAAACTGCAAGAAACAAAATATTACCACAATTTTGAAAAATATTTCTGGAAAAATAGCTGCATAAAAAACTTCAAAATTCTCCTGATTATTTACCTTATGTTGTGTAGTTTTCAGAAACATATACCTTTGTGGGACATTTTTGGTTCTGGCACCGTCAACTAAGCTATGATGCTCACATGCCAATTGTTGAAAAATTACAGTTTGGAAATAATGGCATCCATCTTGTAATATTTACCTTCTAAATGTGAGGAAGGGATTGAAATACTAGGCATATGGGGAAATCTTATATTTAGGAGAAGCAAATTAATATATTTAGGGGTATTTTTTGTAATGAACTAATAGTATGTAAATCCTGATAGGAAAATGTAAGCAAAATGTTTTGGTTTTTTTTTCCTTTTTTTCTATTTTAATCAAATTAAATTATGAGGTATTCATATAATCGTGGTATCAAAAGAAAGCCCTACTTGTGCTTAAAAAAAACAGTATATAATTTATGTGGGTGTACAAAAGGAGTTAAAGAGAAAACATGGTTGAACAAAGACATAGTCAAAAAAGTCAAAATTGCTCCGGTCCTTAAGTGAAATCCACCTCAGATTTTCCCGGTCCTTAAGGGGTTAAACAACTCAGCAGCAGCAGCAGTAAGAACAGCAGTTGGAAATCCCACAATTATGGACTCAGGAGGACATCTGACAATGGCTAGTTGCCCTGGCCAACAAGAGGGCATTTTTATTGTTTTCTCAGGGCTTGTGCTTTGAAATAAATAAATAAATAAATAAATAAATAAATAAATAAATAAATAAAACATAGTCCTACAAAAAATAAACAATTTTTGGGGGTTTGTTTCTAACAAGCTTAAGCCCTACAAATCAATTTTTCTTCAGAGCTTGGGCCTCTAATAAGTCCTACAAAGGCCTCTAACAACAAATCTAACAAATTATCCTCTACAAAATACTCTATCAAATCAAGTTATCTATCCACCCCAGTGATGACACAGGTAAGGAATGCATCATGGACCAGCAAGAATCCAAACAGCCAGCATCACCATTTTTCTTCCGTAAAAAAATTCTTTATTGAATACAAAAATATATAAAAAGCAACTCAGTTGCAAAAGAGCAAGCCGACTCCTGATTGAACATACACTTAGTGCTTAAACCACCTAACGCGTTTCATGCCTTAGCACTTAATCATAGGTCTGGTTAATAGCACTACTCCACACAAGAAATAGTATCATCAATTAAACCAAGCAAAGGTATAACCAATCAGCTCTCTATCCTCAATTAAAATTGACCTATAAGAGCTTGATTAAAACTTAAACCCCCTTTTACCTAGTGTAAGCCATCTCTTCTCAGATGTGGAATCTGGTTGTAAGACCAGACACATAACAGCAGGGGACAGTCTTCTTCCTATGAGAACAATGAACGGCCTTATCTTAATTGAAGATTGTTCCTCTCTGCAGTCTACCTGGGCACCTCCCTTCTGATCTGACTGAGCAGTGTGACATCAGTAAAAGGGGCGGGAGGGGGATACATTGTCATTTAATTACTCTTGAACTACAACTCTGACAGAATTGATATAGCATTTTCCAAATTCCAAATACTATGATGATTAATTAGAGCCGCTTTTATTATGAAACATTACTATCCCTTTAAGCCCCTGAATGCAGGAGTAGTCTGCAGTGCATTGGAAAGCATTCAGGGGGTTAAAAGCCCATTTAAATCAGTAAGAATTTTTTGAATTTTTATTTTTCCATGTTTTGCAGCTGGTACCACTTTATCTTACTGAATTGCATCCTTAGATGGACATAGCACAATAGAATCTCTTGTTGAGTTTTATCTTCATTAGCATCCAAGGGGTTAACCCAACCAGTTGTTTTCGTTAATCAAATACTGACATTGTATAATGTAAGAAATGAAAACATTGGATTGTCTTTCTCCTTTTCCTGATATTTAATTTCGGAAGCCATGAAGTTCATTCATTGGAAAAAGGTGAACTAACAAAGAACTTAATGAGACACGATATGGCATGTGGTTTCACATAACGTGAGTTTATAAAAAACAGGCTAGCTAGTAGATCTGGAATTACCAGTTTACTAGTGCCAATCAGAGCCAGCTGTAGCACTACAATCCCCAAGAACCACTACTATTTTTATTCCTGACGTCATGGCAAAAAAATTACATGTGGCATGTTTTTCTCAAAGGTTTTCTAAATTATAAGCACCTGGAGATTAGAAAAAAACACTAATCTGCACATTCTCCCACTGTCAAAAATTTTTAAATGTCCCTTCATATGTTCTGACAATGTGCCACTTCTTCACCCTCCGGCAGACACAGCAAAACAAGGTCACACAGGCAGTCACCAGGGAACAATGCAATGTTCCATCCAGAAGGAGATATTATGTACCTTTTGTGTAAGTGAGTTATGCCCAGAATAATGTTCACTTTTCCTTTTTGTCAGCATGTACTTCAGAGGAAAGATGGTTTGAATTAAAGGCAGAATAGTCTTGTCTTGTAAAAGACTCACAAAGCCATAGAATTTAAATATGCCCGAAAGGTACTCATTACAGAATCTGGCTGAAAGTGGGCATATTTGGAAGGTTGCGTTTAGTTTAGGCATGTTTTCAGTACCTTGCTTATAGCAAATGTATCTAATAGCAGTTTTGGGATGGAACTGATTAAAGTAAATTGTTATGTCTTTAGACTTTTAAAGACAACTCTTTATTCTCTTATCAGGGCCTGACTTACTATTAGGCAGAGTAGGCAACAGATGCCCTAGAGCCATTCTGCTGGCCACTCCCACATTCTGAGTTGTGGGTGTGGCCAGAACACTCTCAATGTCCCTGGACAAGTTTAAATACCCCTCTGCTTGGTACTATGTGACACTGAGAATGCTAAATAGATCTCAAGATCTCTCTAGCAACCAAGGGGTTAAAGTTTTTTTATTCTTCTTGTTTGTTATGGGCTAATGGGATTTTCTGTGCCTGAGAACAGTGGAGGGGACAGCTGGCAGGGTTGTGTGAGTAGTGGGGTGTAGCCATGACGCCTGGCAGGTTGCCTAGTTCCATCTAGGATGTAAGTCCAGCCCTGGCTCTAATATTACAAATCCCCGATTTATCACTTGGATTACATTCTTTATCTAGGCACATTTTATTTATGAATTGAATTTGGATTTGATGGCTAATAAGAACCAATTGGCTTATCTACACTTATTTTATCCCTAGAACAGCCACAAGTTTATCCCAAGATTTCTTACATTTGTTGACTGTTTTATCCTCAACCACCTCTGCCGGAGGCTTTTCCACGTATCTATCACTCTTTCAGTGAAGTTGTTTTTTTTCCTTACATTTGCTATTTTTCCATCCTCCTGTTTTAGGTGATGCTCTACTGTTCTGGTATTGTTTTTTTTTACCCTTTCTGTTCCAGTAAATGGTCTACTATTGCTTTTAGCCCTATGAGTTCCGGTCAGAGGCTTACTCTGAAAGATAGACCCTTCTAGAACATATGTATCAGGAGATTTTAAAGGCTTGGTAATGTCCAAAAAAAGTTTTTTTGCATTTAGAATAGCTAAAAATCTGAGCTAAATGCAAAAAAACTGTATCTCTCAAACAGCTATGGTTTGAGAGATACAGGCATTTAATGTTCAATGTCTCCTACTGACAGCTGTAAAGCTGTCAGCAGGAGATCTGTGTCTGTCAACACAGAGGCTCTGCAGCAGAGCCTCAATCGCTTTATTGACAACAAATCCCTTCATTGGAATGGTCTAAAACGTGTGCCTGGTTTGCAAGTACATGTTATAGACCATTCCAATGAAGGGCTTCATTGTCAATAACGTGACTGAGGCTCTGCTGCAGAGCCTCCGTGTCGACCGACACGGATCTCCTGCTGACAGCTTTACAGATGTCAGCAGGAAACATCAAACTTTAAATGACTGTATCTCTCAAACCATAGCGGTTTGACAGATATGTTTTTTTTGCATTTAGCTCAGCTTTTAAAGCTCTTCTAAATGCAAAAAACTTTTATTTGGACATTACTAATCCTTTAATCATATCACCCCATTCCCATCTGACCTCCAAGTAATACTATAAACCCTTTGAGTGCCAGAGAGGTAGCCAACGCGTTGCTTTGTAATGTGTTGGCTACCTCTCTGGCACTCAAAGGTTAAGATCCCAGGGAGCGATGCACTACAGTTCCATAAGGAACCAGTCTGGCAATCTTTTGTCACATTTGTGCCAATGGCATATTGACAACATGCACTAAGATGTCTTCGCCATCATGTCTTTGTGAATATGCCACAAATACGGTGACATCACCATCCATCATGCCTTCGACAGGTTTATTATTTTGGACTGACTACTTTGACAATGGTTAATTTGCATTTTGAAATTAAGTTTAATGAGCCATTGTTGTATACCTAAGGGTGTGTTTATATGTTAACATGGCTGTTCATCACATGCACGAAGCTCCGATAGCAGACTATGTTGTCTGAATTCACAGTTGGGATCTCCTTGTAGCTTTTGAAGCAGCAACAGCCATGTTCACAATATCCTCTTACCCCTTTGAATGCCAGTGGGCTAAACAAAATATTGCAGAGCAATGCACTAGACACCTATCCTATATAATAATTCGCTAAAACATGTGTAACGCTGTGACATGCTCAGTAGACACAGTAGAGTGTCCAGCTCTGTATCAGCCGCGGTGCGGGCACTCTCTACTGCGCGTAACTGCCCCGCGACTGGGTGGCAGTGGGTGGCAAAGGGTTAATATAGTCATGGAAAAGGAAGGACCTATTGAAAGTGCACACACACACACACACTTCACTTAGCAGTGAGCATACCAAAGCTTTTCTTGTTTTGTTTTGTTTTTTTCTCATAATGTGTCATTAATACTCCTTTAAGAGCTAAGTAAAGATAGAGTTTTGTTCAGAGATCAGATCAATGGCTACAAAACAATTCAAAGGAACAAGCCAACTTATTGTGCAATTAAACATTTCATGAGTCAAAGTGAAAGAGCACATATTTGCAAACCTTTGCCACACACACAGTTCACATCCACTCACATCTCCTGACACACTGCACAAAGTCAGTGGTGCTTAGCGATTCTAGTCTTGCACAGTGAGTCTGGAAATGTGTGAAGATGTCAGTGGTGCTGCTTAATGAAGTCAAATCTGTGCCCATCCTTGTGCAGTGTGCCCCCAGTGTGCATCAATTTGAACTTAAAGGGATAATAATGTCTCTTTTAAAAAAAAAAAAAAAATGTAGATATTACAAAAATAAAATAACAGATCCAAGTCTTGTCTCTCAAACCTTTATAGTTTGAGAGATATACGATGCTAAAGTCTCCCTCCCCTTTCACAGATGTCAACCGGCCGGCAGCTCATCAGCAGAGATGAAATAGTGATATATAGAAAGGAATACTTCACTGGAACGGTCTACAAAGTGCCTGGTTTGCAAGCATGCTTTGTAGACCATTCCAATAAAGTATTTCTTTTTAGATAGCAGTAGGACCAGGATCTCCTTCTTTCAGCTAGACCACTGACATCAGTGAAAGGGGAAGGAGGGGGGAGGGATTTTAGCATCATATATCTCTCAAACTATAAAGGTTTGAGATGGGACTTGATCAGTTAGTTTATATTTGTAATATCTACAATATTACATTTTATTTAAAAGAGAGATTACTAACCCTTTTACACTGGACCACCACCAACACCTCTTGAGTGAGTGCTCACAAACAAATATGTTGGAATATGATTTATGTCACTTTCAACAAATTATGCAGCTGATTAATATGTAGCTGTCCTCAGATCCAATTTCACATCAGTGAAGGATGATCACCGGCTGCTCTCTCAGGACACGCTCTCACAAGCGGCACAGTAATCCTAGAAACATCCAAAAAGAAGAAAGCGCCAGATAGTGTAATAAAATCAGTGGGTCTATAATCAAAAATAGGAAACGTACTTGCGTATTTCAATGGTCAGCCAGCTGATACCAGACTGTATGACAAACAGACATTTGGAGATCACAAACCTGTTTCCGCTATGGCTGATGTAAAATTCAAATCAAGCTCAGGTGGGGACTTCAAAGTAGAATCATATAAATGCATTAATAATGCGTTGTATACCCCTCTGGCACTCAAAGGGTTAAAAATATAAAAACTAGGTAATTAACCATTATTCTATTATGTGTACCATAAAATCTCCAGTAAAATACGCACCTGTGTACAATACGCAGGTGTATATTGTACCCAAGATTTTAGGGGAAAACAAGAGTGCCTATGTATAATACAGTCTCTTTTTTCTATCTTAGTACAAAAAAAAAAAAAAAAAGCTGTTCTTGGTGCTGAAGTCTCTTTCTACTTTCTCTGTGTTCCCTACCTTCTCTCCCCAACACTTCGACACCTTTATGACAGAGTGATATTCTAATGACCACAGTCTTTCCCCCTCCCTTGGCATTCCTAATTCTTATTGCACGTGATGATGTGTGTCTCTGTTGCCAAGGTGATATGATCGTCACACATCGACAGACACAAATCTGGAAATGGTGTACAGTCACACTGTTTCCCATATGACTTGTTAAACCCCTTTGAATGCCAGAGTGTCCAACACATTGCTTTGCATGCATTGGGAATCCCTCTGGCACTCACAGGGGTAAAAAATAGTTTTATACAAAGAGGAAAAGCCAAACCCCACTCACTGTCCCATTGCCCTTCACTCAGTGCAAGTGGAGTTGGAGTACGCAGTTGAGTAAACAGACATTGGGACTGAAAATCGATTCCCTTTGGTCTCCAGACATTCTGGAGATATGGTCATAGATGCCTCATCTAAGGTTCCTACCTTAATCCTTTAATTAACCCTTTGAGTTTCAGGGGTGTTCAACACTTTGTGAACCACTGCAGCTATAGCATACCACCCACGTATCCCTCGTTAGGAGATATTACGGGTCCATACCTCCCAAGTGTCCCTCTTTAGTAGATATTAGGGGTCCATACCTCCCAAGTGTCCCTCTTTAGGAGATATTAGGGGTTCCATACCTCCCAAGTATCCCTCGTTAGGGGACATTAGGGGTCCATACCACCCAAGTGTCCCTCTTTAGGAGATATTAGTCGTCCATACCTCCCAAGTGTTCCTATTTAGGAGATATTAGGGGTCCATACCTCCAAAGTGTCCCTCTTTAGGAGGTAGGGGTCCATACCTCCCAAGTGTCCCTACTTAGGAGATATTAGGCATCCATACCTCCCAAGTGTCCCTCTTTAGGAGATATTAGGGGTCCATACCTCCCAAATTTCCCCCTTTAGGAGATATTATGGGTTTCATACCTCCCAAGTATCCCTCGTTAGGAGACATTAGGGGTTCATACCTCCCAAGTGTCCCTTTTTAGGAGATATTAGGGGTCTATACCTCCCAAATGTCCCTATTTAGGAAATATTAGGTGTCCATACCTCCCAAGTATCCCTCGTTAAGAGACATTAGGGGTCCATACCTCCCAAGTGTCCCTTTTTAGGGGATATTATGGGTCCATATGTCCCAAGTGTTCCTCTTTAGGAGACATTAGGGGTCCATACCTACCAAGTGTCCCTCTTTAGGAGACATTAGGGGTCCATACCTCCCAAGTGTCCCTTTTTAGAAGATATTAGGGGTTCCATACCTCCCAAGTGTTCTCCTTTAGGAGATACTAGCGGTCCATATCTCCAAAGTGCCCCTCTTCAGGACATATGAGGGGTCCATAACTCTCAAGTGTCCCTCTAGGCGATATTAGGTGTACATAACTAGTGTTGAGCGAGCGTGCTCGGCCGATGCTCGGATCGGCTCGAGCATCGCTCTGCTCGGCACATGGCGGTACTCGTACGAGTACCGCCATGTGCTCGCCCGACAAGCTCGGGTGAAGAGGATCTGTGCCGGAAGAGGCACAGATCCGAAGAAGCTCCGCTGGACCACCAGGGAATGGAGGTACGGGGGCATTGCGGAGATGAAGGGGGCATTGCGGACATGAAGGGGGACATTGTGGAAGAGGGGCATAGACTCTATGCCCCTCTTCCACAATGTCCCCCTTCATCTCCGCTATGCCCGTCTTACACAATGTCCCCCTTCATGTCCGCTATGCCCCTCTTCCACAATGTCCCCCTTCATCTCCTCTATGCCATAGAGGAGATGAAGGGGGACATTGTGGAAGAGGGGCATAGCGGAGATGAAGGGGGACATTGTGGAAGAGGGGCATAGAGTCTATGCCCGTCTTCCACAATGTCCCCCTTCATCTCCGCTATGCCCCTCTTCCACAATGTCCCCCTTCATCTCCTCTATGGCATAGAGGAGATGAAGGGGGACATTGTGGAAGAGGGGCATAGCGGACATGAAGGGGGACATTGACCAGGCACCCTCCGCTCATCAGAGCAGGGGGTGCCTGGTTTGATGCTCGAGTGCTCCCATTGTATTCAATGGGGCTCGGGTGCTCGGCCGAGCACTCGAGCAGCAGGGGGTGCTCGGTCAGAGCACCCGAGCACCCGAGCATCACGGTGCTCGCTCATCACTATACATAACTTCCAAATATCCGCCTTTAGGAAATATTAGGGGTCCATATGCCCCAAGTGTCCATTGTTAGGAGATATTAGGGGTTAATTTGTCCAAAGTGTTCCTCTTTAGAAGATATTCATGGTCCTCACCTCCCAAGTGTCCCTTTTTAGGAGGGGCATTCCCTCTTTGAGATCCAAATCACTCTGCTCCTCTTTCACCCCCTAGTGCCCCTATATTTAAGAGATCAGACTGTATATAAGTGTATCACATTGCTCCACAGCAATAAAACTCACATTAAAGCTTTTTACATTTATACATTAATTTGTGTAAATAAAATACTTTGATCTTGCTCTAAATAATATATTCAGTTACACAAAGAGGTGTCAATAGGTCATGAAATAACATAAAAAATCTCAATAATGCCCCGCCCACCACCCATGCCCCCAGTAACACCCCCTAAAACACAAGTGTCCCTCTTTGCCAATTTGAAATGTTGGAATGTATGCTATAGGGAAGGACTGGGTAAACTTTAGCTCTCTGGTTGTTGTTGCCCAGCTTAGGTCGATGAATTCTGTAGTCCAAAAACAACTGGTAGCCAGCTGAGGTTGATGAGAGTTGCAGTTAAGCAATAGCTGAAGAGTCACAGGTTACCCATGGTTGATCTGAAGCCGCAATGGGTCCTGTGCAGTCTTCTATTATACATCTTTCATACGTGGCCAGTATTAACCCCCTGAGTGCCAGAGGGGTACGCAACGCATTGGTTAGCAATGTGTTGCGTACCCCTCTGACACTCAAAGGGTTATTGGAACATGAACATCTGTAAACACAGTCACCATTTACTTTCCTTACTGTAGCTCGAAAATCTTTAAGGCCACTATGAATTTGCCCTTATACTGTGATTAAAGAAATAACAATTTCAATCAGTTCATGGCTTTTGCTGGAGTTCAGGAGTCCTGCTAGCAGCTGTCACATTCACCGTCATGAACTGACGGAAGATGTTTTCTCTTAAAGGGATAGTAATACTTATAAATGCAAAAAAAATATATTGTAGGGTTTATCCCCCACTGAGTAAAAACAAGGACGCTCCCACTGCTAACATGTGTTTCATTAATAAGTTATTACAGCTCAAACTTGAACTTTTTAGGTGCAGTATCACAGCAGCCTGTAATTGTACAGTGGCGCTGTTGTTACACCATCCTATGAAGATTAATGGTCTACTGACCAGAGCTGTCCATAGAATGGTGTAGCAACAGCGCCAACGTACAATTACAGGCTGCTGTGATATTGCACCTAAAAGTTCAAGTTTGAGCTGTAATAAGTTTTTAATAAAACACCTTTCAGCAGTGGGAGTTACCTTGTTTTACTCAGAGTGGATACATGCTACACTATATATTTTTTACATATTAAGTATTACTATCCCTTTAAACCAAAATACAAATTTACAGGGGACATTAGGATTTTTTGGACCTAGTAAGGCAACTGAGGGTTTTTATTAGGAGGTATTGGTGTATTAGAGGCATACATTTTTGTCAAATTAGTAATCCTATTGCGTCTGAAGTATTGCTTTTTACACATACCATATTAATTCATGCCTCCATCTGTGCACACGAAAAGGAGCGTATGGGAGAAAAGCAAATTCCTAAAATTCTCTTTGATTGAAGCAGAGTTTTTAACCCTTTGAGTGCCAGAGTGGTAAACTCCTGAACATCTCAACACATAGCATTCAAGGAGTTAACCACTGAGTGACAAAGTGGGTCTGCAATGCACAGGTAAACTGGATAGTTGGTCACAGTGTGGATACGGGTGACTAGAACAGATAATCTGTTGGAGTAGTGTTGAGAGAGAGAAAGGAACATGCTGCAGTTTACAGCAGGGGTGGTCAACTTGTAGTTCAACAATACAATAACAATGTGAGCCACAGGTTGCCCAAGGCTGAAACAGATTACAAATGAGTATACTGCCAGGCATGTGCATTTGTGGTAGGGTACAAGGTGCATGAAGGCAGCGGTAGGCAACCTGAGACTATAATTCCTATCTTCATCAGTCTTTGGCTTTCTAGGGATGATGATAATTATAGTTTTGAACAGCTGGGGGCCCCAGGTTGGCCACCCCTGTACTAAGGTGTGGCAAGTTTCAGCAGGGTGGAAACCTCTGTCATTTCTGAGTTATTTTATGGAGCCTAAGCACTAAGATCTTTCTAACATCAACAGGAGGCTCCATAGAATAACATAGGGATTAGAAGGGTGCCACTCACTGGGATGACTTATCTTTCCTTCCTCTCACCACAGTACATATCTTCCCTGCAGGACCACCCAAGGCTTCAGAGATAGCTTTACAAAAAATAAAGAAAATCATTTATAAATGGTATAAATATACAAAAAAAATTGTTTTTGTTTTGTTACCGTTTACCCAAGACCAAATGCAGCTGCCTTTGCACAGTCGAGAAATCAGCAACCTTCATTCCTCTAGCTCTTGTTGGACAACTCCCATCATCCTCAGCCAGCCAACAGTCGAGGAAGATGGGAATTGTAGTACAACAACACCTACAGGTAAGCAGATTGACCCTCTCCCCCTGTGTACTTAAAACAAATGCAAACATTTCTCAAACAGAGAGTTGATGTCACTCTTATCTGATAAGGACAAAAGAATGGTAGAGGAATATATGGGCCAGTGAAACCACTTCTCAGGTTGCCTTGCCCTGTGTATTACTGTGCCTCTATTTCCAAAGACCCTAGGACAGTGGTTCCCAACCCATACCCTCATGACCAGAATTTAAAGATTTACTTGCTAGAACACAGGTGAGTTAATTAGAGGCTAAGAGGGGGGGGGTGTGGCCGGAAGCCGGACCTAGCGGACGCATGGGTAACGCTACACTGTTTGAATTGACTTGCAATATCCAGTGTTTCCTCTCCACTACTCAGATTTGTGTCTTACATAGATGTCTGCTCTTTGGATGCGGTTCTGGTGTAGCTGTGCTTCGGGGTCTCCCTTTAATGGATGGAATTCAATCTTTGGTGGCTGGGAGGCCATATTTGGGTTT
Organism: Rhinophrynus dorsalis; assembly: GCA_037306005.1. Lineage (NCBI taxonomy): Eukaryota > Metazoa > Chordata > Amphibia > Anura > Rhinophrynidae > Rhinophrynus > Rhinophrynus dorsalis. The sequence continues at coordinate 649,956,243 of CM074718.1, forward strand.
GGGTTTATTTGTACTTAGACGACTCTGAAGAACCATGATTTTATTCCCACAATTAAGTTTCTTGCTATGCTAAGCATTGCCATCACACCTGGTGTTTTCTTAGCAGTTATATCTAGTGCTAATATATATCACTATCTAATGTGTGGGCGGCTCCTATGTGTGGGACCACCACCGGGGGAAGATTTTCCCTCCGTGTTGGCAGCACACTGGATTTCCCATACAGAGTGGGAAAGGCCTCAGGTTATTATGCCTGCTCTTCATTTTGATCTATTGGGGCCTATAACGTATCTTTACATCTATATATTTTGCTATGACTGTACTTATATCATATATGCATCGCTGCATCACTTATCATAATTTTTGTTTGCGATGCACTGGGGCACTCGCTGTGGGCCATCACTGGACACCCATGGGACCTTGGGCAGGTCTATGAATTATATTTGCTGATTCTGTCTAATTGTTCTGTCTAACATGTGGAAGGCATTCCGGGCCTGGCTTGGGATTCCCCGGGATTTTTCTTTAGGGGATAAGGCCCTCAACTGGTTTGGGTTAGATGTGGACAGGGTGGGAGGGGTTGAATTTTTTCTTTCCTTAGGATTAGCTAGACTTGAGTGGGACTTTCTTGATCGAGCACTCTGTCCTCTGAGGATACCTGATATAACTTAGCCTTTCTATGTTAGACAAGATTAAGATACTTTCTTGGAACGTTAGGGGACTAAACGATCCCGTTAAACGAAATTTGATTCTCACCCATGTTAAAAAACAACACCCCGACATCATCATGTTGCAGGAGACCCATCTATATGCTAGGAAAATTATGGCTCTGAAACACCCTTGGGTGGGGCACCACTACCATTCAACATTCTCTACACATGCTAGGAAGTTTCAGTCTTGATAAGTAAATCAATACCATTTGAATTTATAGATATACACATAGACCCCTCTGGAAAATTTATTTTTTTATCATGTAGGATTCAAGGGCATCTTTTTTGCTCCTCAATATATATACCCCCTCCATTTGAACCCAGTGTCTTAAGGGAAGCATTAACTTATGTGTCCACCAGCTCTGACTATGTAGTAATATGCTGAGGTGACTTTAACATGACCATGAATGATAAACTGGACAAAAAGGGGGGATCAGGTGTGGACAACAGACTCTCTAGGGATAGATTTCAGGTGCTTATTCAGGACATGGGGTTGGTGGATACGTGGAGGGCTCTGCATCCTCAAGTTCAGGAATTTTCATCTCACTCTACCACTCACAGGTCTCTGTCTGGTATAGATTACTCCTTTCTTTCCTCGTCAGGCTTACAACGCATGACAGATTGTTACTTTCTGCCCAGGGTTGCCTCTGACCATTCCCCCCTAGTTACCTGGATGGCTCTAATCCATCATGCAGATGGCACCTAAATCCAACGTGGTTGGATAGGGAGGTTGTCGCAGATCGCCATGCCCAAGATTTACACCTCTATTTTGAGGAAAACATACCCTGTTTCTGTGGTGGTGGCTTGGGATGCAGCCAAGGCTGTGGCTAGAGGATCCCTCACCACACACATTGCGACCTACAAAAACATAAACAAGAGGAGATTCAAGGTTTAGAAGATTCCCTTCGAGAAACCGAAGACCAATTTGTGGCATTAGATAACCCTACCAGTTATTATGCTTTTCAGACTGCATCCTTGAACTATAATATTAAGATGTCTGATCTTAACAAAAAAAAACATTGTTTGTAAATGGAGACACGGCGTGGAAACTATTAGCTCACTTGATTAAAACTAATACTGGTGCTACCACGATTACGTCTCTGACATCGTTTGAGGGTACATCCCTTACTTCTGATAAACACATCAATATGGAATTTACTAATTTTTACAAATTCTTGTATTCCTCCATATCATCTCATGATATAGATGGGATGAGGAATTTTTTGTGGTTGTGTCCTCTGCCGACTCTGGAGAGAGAAGATAGGAGACGTTTGGATTCTCCAATATTGTTGAGGGAGGTGGTGGAGGTGATCAATAAGCTTCCACATGGGAATTCTCCTGGGGACGATGGTCTGCCAGCTGAGTGGTATGTACGGTTCACTGATATTCTTGCACCCCACTTACTCAATACATTTTATTCGGCCGCCGCAGGCGAGGAAGACTTACGAATTATACCACGAGCCAGGGCATCAGAGATGTTCTCCTCCATAGCCCGATTCTCTTCACAAGACAATGGATAGGTTCTGCCCTTAGGAGGCATGGTAAGAGGCACAATATTAATAGTACAGTCATATGACCAATGTTGTGGCAAAGTGCTAGCCTCTCCCTTACTGAACACATTGTGAATGACTGATATTCAAGCGGCAATGAGGGAGAGGTACACAAAATCTTGGTAGGCTGCCGTATGCAGTGTTCCTTACAGTAATCAGACCAAGCCAGAATTTCACAGGACCTCCAGTCCACTCTGGGATTATGTGTATGCAGCCATGGAAATCCCAGAATGACCGCATAATGAGGAGACTGAATGATCTGGAACCTCAGAGTCTCTGTATGAAGAGCTCCAATATGAATCAACAATGGGCATGTCTCCTGAGCAACCTGGGGAGGCACCAAAGGTCTGTTTGGAGATTATCCTGAGAAATCAGTGTATGATTTGGCGATTATGCTGAGAAATCAGAGTCTGATTTGGAGATTATCCTGAGAAGTCAGCATCTGATTTGGAGATTATCCTGAGAAATCAGCATCTGATTTGGAGATTATCCTGAGAAGTTGGGATATGATTTGGAGGTTATGCTGAGAAGTCAGCATCTGATTTGGAGGCGATCAAGTTGGTGAACAATCCTAGCTGAGATGGGTAAAGTATCTCTGCATGCCTGATGGAGTTGATTGGAGGCATAAGCCTACATTTCAATACTGTATACATGTGAGTGCATATATTGCATTCTATATATTATCATCTGATAAGGCACTGTTGGTGCTCTTCCTTTTTTCTTTTTCTTTTCTGGTATATTTTGTCCTTCCCATGTTGGATGTGTTTGGAATAGAGCTGCCTATCTACCTGATCTGTGAGATTATACATCAAAATACTGTTTGAAGGGAGCAGTCTAACGATTCACCTCTGTTGATCTGCTGACCAACACATATGTGCTCTATCAGCCACTTTGTGAGTAGGGTCCTTGGTGGTGGTGTGGTTATCTGTTTCTGGTCATATTACACCTGTAGCACCCCCTCTTTTATTTATTTTTCTCTGATGCAAATAGTATGTGGAAATCTCCAAATGATAATGTCCTTGTAAAAAGAAATTCAAAGTTTTTCCCTGAGTTTCACACTTTCATAGAAAAACATTTATTTGTCCCTAAGAGACTTCTCATTTTGTGTCACATGGGGGGAAAGCGGGTAGCCCAGGCAGTTTAAGATACTGGCAATGAGTTAGGTTGTAAAAACGAACTCTGGTCTGATATTTTGAAATGTTATATATGATTGCTATGGTACTTTTTATGTTAATAACAATAGATTAATCGTGTCACCTATGTTATTAAAAATGTATAGGTACCAAAATCCCCTATCTACCTGCCCGTAGATGGTACGTTCCTGCCATGCTTTCTATTATTCTGGAGGGCACACTGTCAGCACACAGAACATGTTCATGTTGTAACTCTGCTGCACAAATCTCAGCATATTTCTGACATTATAACTATGCACATGTGAGGTGCTGCAAGTGCTGGTCCCTGTATGATTCTATGGCACCCTGGACAGGATATCAGGCTCCTTTGACACTAAAAGGTATCTTGTATTTGTTTAAAGCAGAAGTACCACCGCTTAAAAAGTTGATCTCCAATAATTCCTCATCTGGCGACTAGCTGCTCAGTAGCGCTAGTCGCCAGAATTATTACCGTGTTAAAAAGAATTCTCCATTCTTCCCGGGCTGACGGGCAGGATGGAGCGCAGACATCTTCCAATCGTGACGTCTGCACTCCTGCTCTGTCAGTCCCTTTTGGAGCCAAGCAACGCCTCCTAGAGGCGGCTGGGACTGACAGAGCAGGAGTGCAGACGTCACTATGGAAAGATGTCCACACTTTGTCCTGCCTGTCAGCCCGGGAAGAATGGAGAATTCTGTTTAACAAGGTAATAATTCTGGCGACTAGTGCTAATGAGCAGCTAGTCACCAGATGAGGAATTATTGGAGATCAACTTTTTTAGAGGTGGTAGTTCCACTTTAAGCCTGCCATTTTACCTTTCTCCCATTGTTGATAAACCATTTCTATATAAATAAATTATTTTTCATTTTTGACATATTTTTGGTACTAGGATCCTTCTATTAATTTCACTTCTGACATTTCAGACATTTGGATGGTAATGTTTTAGCAGCCTAAAAATATATACAAATCAGTTTAGGTAGATTCGTCATACATATTTTCTGTACAAAGTAAATTTCTTATTTATAATCCTTTGACACTATCCTGCTTGGATACTCTTCTTGGACAAATGATTTTAGAATGGCGTCTGGCCAGGTCACTAGGTAACGTTTATGGCAGGATATGCCCTTAGAAAGTTGCCTTTAAATATTCTTTTGCTCATGACGATGCTTTGTTAACCCTTCCTCTACCATACAGTAGGTTAACTCATGCATTTGCATGGCTCCTTCCCCTTTAAGATGGTGGCAAAGGGGTTACATTGTCTACCCTCCAGTTTCCCCCTAATGAAGCAAATCACCAGCATTCCCACGTAGGCTTCCTTTCCTATGCTACACAGTGAAATTATACTGCTGCAGCATGAGACTCCATCAGAGCAACAGTCACGGTAACCAGGAAAATAAGGACAGAAACAGTATAAAATTTAACCACCTTTATTGAAAATGCAGAATTACAGATAATAGCCCACACAATCCCAGACCTTGAAGGACTAGGCCCCAGGCCCACTGGGAGCTGCACACTGTGCTGTGCACTGCACTGCGGAGGGACTTCAGACAAAGGCTAGAGGAGAACACTAGAGTAACAATGGAGCATAGGACTACTCTAGGTCTCGAGATCGAGACAGCGGGGAGCAAGTAGGCAGTCACAGGCCAGACACACCAGGACTAAACAGGCACAGATCGTGGCCAGGGCCAACGACCTGACAAAGGTAAGCACACCAGAGATTACACGGAGTAAGGCAGAGGCCGGAGCCAGAGATTACACAGAGTGAGTCAGAGGCCGGTGCCCAAGGTAGGCACACCAGGGACTACACAGAATGAAACAGAAGCCGGAGCCAATAGGTAAGTACACCAGAGACTACACAGAGTGAGGCAGAGGCCAGTGCCCAAGGTAGGCACACCGGGGACTACACGGAGTGAAACCACAGACAGGCCCAGGGGTCAGCACTGAAGCTGGTAGTCAGACAAGCTGGGGTTATACACAGAGAGAATCCTCAGACAGAACCGGGGTCAGCACTGGTGCAGGTAGTCAGACAAGCCGGGGTCATACAGGGAGAGAATCCTCAGACAGAACCGGGGTCAGCACTGGTGCGGGTAGTCAGACAAGCCGGGGTCATACACAGAGTGAATACTCAGACAGGCACGGATCACAATGGAGCAAGTAGATACTGTCAGAAACACCACGTAAGGGCAATGACTCCTAGCCCGAAGGAGGATTATAAAGGAGCAGAAGGAGGTGGGACCCAATTAGGCCACCCAGAATAGGCCCATAAACAGGTGTCCATGCAAGTGCCTGTTACTTGATGTCAGCAATGAGGAAGTGGCCAGAGGACAGCGGCCATACAGAGGTAGGAAGCACAGGAGCGCTAGGCTGCATAGGGATACTGTGATAGCAACTTTCCATTATACCCTGCCACTCTAACTGATTAAACTGGTTGTGAACAGTTATTACAGTGAAGTCATGCCCATACAAATATGGCTGTAACATTTGCAAACCCCACACCACATTTAAGCACTCATTTTCCACAGCTGCTCTTGCAGAGGGGTTCCTAAAGGCATGGTTTTTGCCTTGTTTTTGGACTTTCCTGACCTTTCTTTTTACAATTAAAGCAAAGTCCATGTAACTTCTAGGGGTGGGTAGATGAGTCTTATAAAGGGGACTGATGGAGCTCCAGTCTTCATGGCCTGCTGCCCAATCTCTGAAAGTCACTGTAGTTTGAGAAAAGGTGAGTCTTTTCTTTATTACATTAGATGATGTTTTTTAAATGTGTCAACTGTTTTTAAAATAGACCCAAAGCGTTTATTTACGAGAAATCTCAGCCTTGCAATCCAAAAGGGAGTTTTTAATTTAGATAGGAATGACTGTGTGTATTAGATAGGACTTGCCTGATAAAGGGGTACCTTGACGTAGTGGGCGAGCTTAAACATATTTTGGCCAAAAAGTGGTATAATATATGTCTTACACAGGGTTCACATTTGCATAATCTGTATGGAGGAAGACAGATTTGTTTTAGTCTTTCAGCATATTAACATGGTACCTATCTTTCCCTTCTAATCTGTTCCTATAAGCGATGCTAAAGTCACTGAAGAAGGGTGAAACGGCCTTCACATGCTGCCTGTAACTTATTTTGCCTGACAGGTATTAGAACCATAACCTTCTGCCCTACTTCATAAACCAGTACTACGAAGATCTCCATCACATTCAACATATCACAAAGCATTGCACTAGAGTGCTCTCTAGCATTCAAGACGCACTTAGATCAATGCTGTGGCGTGTGGAGATGGAGACACACACTTCCATATGCACAAAGAATTAATGATGGAGGGGGGAGTTTACCTATTAGTATACAGGGCTGTGGAAATGTCCTACCTTATAAATCACCAGCAGTGGACAAACCTGAAGTCTGAGAACATCCTCTCTGCTCTTCCAACATGGTGGCAGTGGAGAGAATCTGTCTTCACCACTACAAACAGCATCACTCCCTTAATGCTCTGATTACAACAGGCATTGCAGTCTCGTGTGGCACTGAAAGGGTTAGAAAGTCTCCTACTACACAAACATCAATATACGGAGATCTTTTCCACTACATGTCTCATTATTTACATCCACTTCTCCCCTGCTGGAGCTTGACATCATTTATTTCTGCCATTTTGCCACACCCCTCATCTGCCTCCGCTCACCATCAGTCCCTTTTGTCACTCTGCCACCCCCCCCATCCATTTCACCACTCTGTCATATGTTTTCTGTATATTGGTTCTGCTTTTCCTTAGTGTTTTCAGTGGTCTCCACGGTGTCTTCTAGATCACTAAATTATTGCATTATATTGTGTAGATCCATTGATCTCCCCTGCCTCAGCCTGCATTGCAAACTTTGATATGAACTGAATGGAACTCTTGAATCAGGACTGAGGAAAAGCAGGACTAAGTCGCAGAGAAAATCTATCTGGGGGGACGTATTGGTGCATAAGAGAGACAAGCAGGCTGCAGTATTATTGAGGACATGGAGGGATATGTGCCTGAGATGACTTGGGAGACTATAAGTTGGTGTTTTTACCAATGCATGAGCTAATGTTAACAGACCCTTTGGATATGTATGAAGGGATAGCCTTACAGTTACTTTTCTTTAAGCCAGAAGAAGGGGGAGCCCTAAACTACACTAAAATTATTTAGGTTTTTTTTTGTCTTTTTATTTTCTTGTTCTTCCCCAGTTTGGTGCACTTTTGTGGTGCTGGATCCTTCTAGCAGATTGATCTGCCACCTTTCCTCCATCCCTTCCGCTGCCTTCCCTACACTTCTCTCCCTTTGACATCTGCCCAAGCAATTTCTTCCACCCTGCACAGAACAGACTACATGAGCTCCATGCAGTGTGGAAGAAAGTACTTGGGTCGATGACAAACGTAGGAGGGGTGGTCAAGTGGCAAAACGGACAGAGAAGGGAAGGCAGAGTTTCGAGAGGGAATGATGGTGTGAGGCGGTGGAAGAGGGGGGTGGCAAAGTAATAGTAGTAGTAAAGCTTCTGCAGAAGATAAGGGGATGTGAATAATGGGATATGTAAGGACTCTGTATTGCAGAGGAAAGGAGTTCAGTATATTGATGTTGGTGTAGTTGGTGACTATACTTTTCTAACCCTTTCAGGTTAGAGATGTGGGATTGTGAACTTCGACAGCAGAGGCAGCTATCAGAGCTTAGTGCATATGGCGAACAGCACGTTAACATATCAACACACCCATATGATTCCAGCAATGGCTCACTAACCTGCATTTCCATATGCAAATAAGCCATTGCCTATGTACTTAGTGCAAAATCGTAATCTTGTCGAAGGCATGACAGATTCATAACAATGAGGGTGTATAGGTCTCATATTGAGGGGGATATGAAGCCAAAGATGTGTTAGTGCATATTGGCAACAGATCTGACACAACATCACCATCCTGAGCTCTTATCATGCCTTATGGCATCTTCCCCAAGGAGTACATTAAAGCGGAACTTTCATGTGACTAACATTGCCCCCCAATACTTTACTAACCTAGCAATATGCACAGTCGTATGGTTTTAAGCTCCATAAGTCAGCGGTATTGAAGAAAAATACTTCTTTGGCAGGAACCAGAGGACAGACAGCGCAGACGTCTTAGAGGAAATGTACCTCTGAGTCTGTGCTGTCTGTCCCGTTCACTGACAGCATTGGTGGCGATGTAAGTTGGTTACCTTAAGTTAAAGGAAGTTCCTGACCTCTCAGATGCACAGAGCTTCTCTTGTAAATTCTGTGCACCCCGATGCCTGCCAAAGAAGTATTTTTCTTCAATACCACTGACTTATGGAGCTTAAGGACAATATGACTGTGCATATCGCTAGATTAGTAAAGTATTGGGGAGCAATGTTAGTCACATGAAAGTCCCGCTTTAAATCATTGGAATGTTTTTGTTCTTTCTGGTGCAGTAGGTATGTTACAGAATTGCTCCACTTTTCAACTGTGTGCATGAACTTTAGAGGGAATTGCTGAGGTTTGTCTCATATTTATCCATGAAACGAGATTTATAGCAATCATTTTATTTTATAAATTCCCTCTACATATGTTGTCAAGTAATAACGTAGCTGCATATCCAGTTATATACACACTAGTTGAACAGCCCGTTACACGGGCCACAGTACCACTGCCACCCGGTCGCGGGGCAGTCACGTTCAGTAGAGACTGCCCGCGCCACGGCTGATATAGAGCTGGACGCTCCTTCGGAGTGCCCAGCTCTGTGTCAGCCGCGGCGCGCACAGTCTCTACTGCGCATGACTGCAGCACGCGCAACAGTGCCTACTGCGCATGTCGCAGCGTTACACACAAATTAGCGAATTATTATATAGGATATGTGTATATATATGGCAAAAACAAAATGGTGACTGTGGGTACATTTTTCTGCAGTCAGCTCAATGTGCTCATAAACTGCATATTTTCCTTTGTGACATATGCCTTTACACTGCCTGGAACGTAAAATCCATATAAATTGCAATGTTCCCCGTTCTTAGCACATGATGATTACCGTGTTTTCAGGGTCAAAGTGAATTTGTTTGAGAGAGTAAGGTCTTGACAAGGCCGTCTCCTGAACGTAATTCAGCCAGGCTGTGCTCAGTTCCTGGAACTCACTAGCACACAGAAATGCTTGTCTCTTTTATGTATGCGCTTGTGATAAATTGGAAGGTTCTATAACCTCAACAATGTTTTTTTTTTATTTCTGGAGGAGAAATGATGTACTTTAACATAATGAGGCTGATGTACTAAATAGAAGAGGAGAAATTCTGAGGTAAACCAAAAGCACCATAGGGGAATTTTTTTTCCACAAAAATCCCCATTGGTTTAAATGGGCCTTTTAACCCCTTAAATGCTAGATACAGCAAGACATTGCATTGGTGATGTCTCTAGAATTTATGGGGTTAAAATCCCCAGTTTAAATCAAAGGGATATTAACTCCTTAACGACCGACCGTGCGGCTGTTTCTTCCGGCATTTAAGGACCACAGGGCATTTTTTTTTTTTTTTGGCCCAGTGAATTCAGGGGTCCCTGAACAGTGTGCAGCCATGCACGGACCCCTGAATTCCATGATGTACCAGGTCCATCGTGGGTCCCTAATGCAAGTTTTCCCATGACGGTCCTGGCACGTCATGGGTCCTTAAGGGGTTAAGAACTGGTTTATGTTCGCAGTTATACATTTGTTTCGCTTCAGAATTATTCCAGTTTTTCTTACAACGGTTTGAAAGACCAGCTGCATCGTAGAGGATAAAGGAAAAAGTCCCAATGATTTACATGAGGTTTTTAACGACTGGTGAGTTAAGGACCACGGAGCATTTTTTTTTTCGTTCTTCCGGTTCCGACCCCCCCCGAATGGCGTGCAGCCGCGGGGGGAGCCCAGAACTCCATAACGGTCATAGTACGTCTTGGGTCATTCGGTCAGATCGACCCATGACGTACTATGACCGTCAAGGGTCGTTAAGGTGTTAACCTCATAAATGTTAGAGGAGTCTCCAAAGCATTGCGAAGCAATGCACTGGGGACCTCCCTAGCACTCATGGAGTTCACAGCACCCCTAGAATTCAATGACTTAAGAGCACCATTTCAATTATTATAGAACGAAAAAGGTGCAAGTGTATATTCTTGATAAAAGAGGGGCGCCTTATAGAGTAGTATATCCAATAAACGTGAAAAATAAATTTCCCACTCCAATCCCTCAAAAAATGGCTTCTCACACATTGAGCATGTCCACTGCACACATATGTGAGAGATGGATTGTCCACGTTTATGGAAGATATTTGAACCAACTTCCACTTGGGTATATCTGTCTTTTCAAGTCTCCGTTCACCTCAGCTGCTCCACAGCCGTCCACACTGTGTCCACATGAGCGTCTCTGCAATCAGACCAACAAATTAGAAATATTTGTTTCTATATTAATCTACCAATTTGGTGAAATCTGATACCTTGAGAGCACCATTTTATCAGATTTCACCAAATTGGTAGATTAATATAGAAACAAATACTCACAGGACTCTTTCAACCAGTGTTCCTGAATCACTGGTATATCACATGCAGGGATATTGGCTTGTCCCCTCTCAAGCACACTCTGGTCACAAATCTCCTTGAAATCTCCAGATAAAATAAGAGGCCTTATTAAAATACAGTATTAAATCTTGTGAACAGGTTTTATATTGTTTTATGGATGCTTATACGCTCCAATTTTAAATAAATTTGCTATTTTTGAAAAACATAGGAAGACCTCTTATTTTATCCAGAGATTCTAAGGAGAATCCCACTTATTTCATGTTTATCGGATATACTACTCCATGAGGCGCCCCTCTTTTGTCTCATTTAAATGACTGCAACTTTACATTTTTTCCCTGTGGTGCAGTTGGTTTGCTCCAGAATTGCTTCTCTAAAAATGTGAAGATTTTAATACTTTGGAGCATTTGTATACAGTATATTGACAAAACTAGAACAATTTTAGTCAAAACTACATTATGATAACATAAACAGATAAAAATTCATCTTGATTTAAGTGGGACTTTAAAATCCCTGGCTACGCCTCCTTACACAATTGTTTTACTCCAGAATTTCTCCCTAATTATTTTATGCATATGTCCTTTTCAATTAACTTATTAGTGTTTAAACAGAGAAATCCTTATCAGGAACATAAAACCTTGACAATAGTATGTAAGGTCAGAAGGCAGGTACTTTTTCCACCAGATTTTAAAGGGATAGTAACGTTTCACAAAAAAAAGCAGCTCAAATTAATCTTCATAGTATTTGGGTCATAGAGAGTGTTATTTCAGTACTGTCAGAGTTGTAGTTCAAGAGTAATTGGATGATAAAGTATCCCCTCCCGCCCCTTTTACCTAGTGAAAGTCACCTCCCCTCAGATGTGGAATCTGGTCTCTTGACCGGACAGCACACAGCAAGGGACAATCTTCTTACTGTGATCATAAGGAAAACCCTGCCCCCTCGAAAGGTTTTTCCTAATGCTCACTGAAGATTGTCCCCCTCAGTCTTGCTGCTCTGAGGTGAGAGGTGTTACATCAGTAAAAGGGGTGGGGGGGATACTTTATCATTCAATTACTCTGGAACTACAACTCTGACACTATTGAAATAACACACTCCATGGCCCAAATACTATGAAGATTGATTGGAGCTGCTTTTATTGCTAAACATTACTATCCCTTTAACTCTTTTTTATTTGTATCTAACTGAAGTTGTAGAAGAGGGTATACATACTACTATGAATCAAATCTATGTAGACTAGATCACCGGAATGTAACTTTAATTAGCAATGATATCATGCCCATGGAGGTGCATGTGTTTCTCTGAAATTTTCCTTCCATCCTCAGAAGACATTAACCCTTTCAGTGCCAAAGGGATAGGATTTCCAGGAGTCTGGCAACAAAACCCAAACAAAGAATTATGTCTAGCACCATGGACATGATATCCAGAGCTAATTAACCCTTTGAGTGCCAGAGGGGTACGCACTGACACTCAAAGGGTTAAATGTTACTTCTGGGGAATCAATCCATCCAAAACTGGTTCATAAATGCCATAAGTATTAGCTGCCCAGATTAACCCTTTGAGGGCCAACACATTGGAAAGCAACTCATTTCACACCCCCACTGGTCTTTAAAATGTTAATGTACGTGAGGACCTTTTATGAGGAAATGTTAGTGCTCCTCTAACAGCCTGTGAGTTCATTTTGGAGAGAAGCTGTTTTATTTTACCAAGCAGTGTTAACCCATTTACTACTGGGCCTCTAGAAAGAAAGATAATATTTGTTATACAGTTGAATGATCTACAAAGCCCATCAGCCAGCACCTATAGGATAACACAGCTGTGTACTCCGTTTCTTTAATTGGCTTCCTGTCAAGGAAAATCAGTCTTCACTTTTGCAAATTCACTGATGTATTTACCCTTTGCGTTGCTATGCCTTGGATACCTTGCTGGAACTCATATGGATAACCCTTTCAGTGCCAGAGGGGTGCCTAACGAGCACCCCTCTGGCACTCAAAGAGTTAAAGGAATAGTAATGTTTGAAATTAAAGGGATAGTAACACTTCGTTTTAACTTTATTTTATTTTGTAGGCATTAAAAAAACATGAAGAATGATACAAGTCTTATCTCTCGAACCATTATGGTTTATGAGATATTCACAAGAAAAGTTCCCCTCCCCGCCCCTTTTTCCTAGTGTAAGCCATCTCTTCTCAGATGTGGATCAGGTTGTATGACCAGACAGATAACAGAAGGGGACAATTTTCTTTGTATGAAAACAATGAAAGCCCTTCCCCCCTTGACAAGTTTTTCAGCTTTTTCCCTTATCTTAATTGAAGATTGTCCCTCTCTGCAGTCTACCTGGGCACCTCCCTTCTGATCTGGTTGAACAGGGGGGGATACTTTGTTTGTGAATATCTCTTAAACCATAAAGGTTTGAGAGATAAGATTTATATCATTCTTCATGTTTTTTTAATGCCTACAAAATAAAATAAAGTTAAAACGAAGTATTACTATCCCTTTAAGTACATTGCCGAGTCTTCTTTATTGTAAATCTAACACTTTGCACTATATTTAGCAACTTACATACAAGTACATAACCCAAGCATACAGAGGTCAAATATTAACCCCTGCAAAGCCAAGCAAATACATCAACAAGGCCTAGACCAGTGCTTCACAATCCTTCCATCTAAGACACCGTAACATGCAATCTGGATGTTCCAGGGCAGTCCTTGAAGTCACAAGTAAATTCCCAAGTCAGCCATGAAAGCAATGAATATGAATATACAGTTATCATTAGGTCTCACAGTGTGAATGACAATGAAGAGAATATCATGCATAATAATTCCTATAAACACATATCCCCAAAAAAATGTGTAAAATGAATGTTAGTAATGCATAAAAAAGCATCATGGGAAAAGTGAGGCACCGTGAGCTGGTGCACATGACACACCAACATGCCATGACACCCTGGTTGTGAACCACTGGCCTACACCATACAAACAAATCACAGACAAACAAGAATCCAGCAACTACACAGGGAAAGGGGGGACACAAAGCAGCAAATATAAGCCATCACAACGCACCCTGGAACAGGGGTTAACAAACAACACAACAAGCACACCTGTCATGCACAAAACAAAGCAGGCTCCCCTAGGCAACCCCGGCAGCCAATGGAAACACAACATGCACTCCACAACATCACATACAGACACCTGACAGGTACATACTAGGTACAAGAAACCACACCACCAACCACTGCAAACACTGACCTGGTGTACATCATCCAAATAACGTGGTATTCCCATGTCAGCATGCCACTCACTGTCCACAGGTGGTGCCGGCTATGGGTGCAAATTGTGGCTGCTCACACTAATAGCCAATCCCCACACACCAGAGCAGGAGTGCCGTAACAAGGCACCCATCAGGACCAGGAATGCCACAGAGCGCATCTGTGGCCTGGTGCAAGCCAGCTTGTGTTGCCTGGATTACTCAGGGCCACTCTAAAATATGCACCTGGTAAAGCATGTGACATAATATTGACATGTGTCCATGACACATATTTCTGAACACACATGTCTAGTTGAGGATGTGAAGCCACAACAGCCCATGGAGGTCTCTGTCACCATTGACACCACCTCAGTATGTGAATCAAGACCCATGAAACAGAGGATCCATCTCATAGATCTTGATTCACATACTGAGGAGGTGTGTGTGCCCAGCGTACAAGTCATACATACATATGTCTGCTTGCCATCCCCTTGATTAGAAAGTCCTGTCTACATGATAGCTAGACAACACATCGACAAGCAATGGATGGTATACTACTTTTACGATAACTGTTAACCCTTTGAGTGCTAGAGAGATCATCAACGCATTGATGAGCTATGTGTTGTGTACCCCTCTGGCACTCACACCTATGATGATGGTTCAACAATAGCATAACTGTTGTGTTTATAGTGCTGTTGCAAGTCTTGTCATTTTCCACAGGCATCCATGGCATGTCCTGTGATGGTCCAGAGGTATGTTCCAGTCACATGTTGATTCCATGTCCATGACGATCACCTGTTGCCCACATATGTCAATCCCAAACAATGAGCATCTGTAATTGGCAGGCTCAATTGATTACCAATCCA
Source organism: Rhinophrynus dorsalis (assembly GCA_037306005.1). Lineage (NCBI taxonomy): Eukaryota > Metazoa > Chordata > Amphibia > Anura > Rhinophrynidae > Rhinophrynus > Rhinophrynus dorsalis. Next base: position 649,971,282 of record CM074718.1, read on the forward strand.
GGATCAATGTTGTCATTCAGATCATGTGCTGGATTCAAATGCAGGCACTAACTGTATCTCTGCTGCTATCTGCATGTATCTACATGGACCTCAATAGGCGTTCATTTATGTGATAGACGGTAGCATCTCTCTCCTGCATTTGAAACCAGCCCCATGTCTTGGATTCCATGATCTATCCATCAGGTGTATGTTGTTCAGGTTCAAATCACATCATGGAACACCACACCCTGATGTCGTGTAGCTGTGCTATGTGGTCTGTGAGTTGAACTTGGACAAAATTGTTTGCATGAGATGTGCATGCTCACCCATGCTGCGACACCCTATTGAATGTTCATGAGTTGCGTTCACTGCATAGCTTTGCAATGCATTGGAGACAACTCTGCCACAGTGTATGTGGTGTGTGTGCCCTCCCATTATGCAACACCTTAAACTAAATTACAATGTGCATGAGTTGTGTTCACTGCATAGCTTTGCAACGCATTGGAGTCAACTCTGCCAAACAAACAACTGTTATGAATAGCAAACATACATGGACACGGATGTGATGAAGAAGTGCCTATTTATTGTGGGGCCAATAGAACGTTGCCCTTACTACTTCTTTTTGGGAGGGGCTTTCAGGGGGCTGCAGAGGTGGATTCCCTCATACTCCTCTGGGTTACTCGAGGGGGTCTGGTGGCTGGTGGTGGTGGCGGAGGAGTGCTGTACTGGGAGGTGTTACCGGACCACTGGACCCCTCACTTGAGGCCTGGGCCATGTCCTGACGCTAGTTGTCCTGCCTATTTGTGTCTTGCATCTCCACCAGCATCTGCCCAAGGACATTCAGCATGCCAGTGTTGAACTGGAGCTGCTGGTGGTGATGGCATTGGTGGGGTTGAAATCAGTCCGGGCCTGGGGACGCTGTGGCTCTCCTATGAGCCCAATGTGTTCATAGTCCAGTGGCCACATCTGGGATGCTCCCTGGCTGACTTCTTGCCACATATGTTGTAACGGACCCTAGGCCGTTACTTGGGTCCTTGACTGGACCTCAAACACTGGATTGCAGAGACTAGGGGCCTGTGGCCTTATTTGAACTTTAATAGGGATTTCCCTATCGTTATGTTAAAGGGCTTTATGTCGAACGTGGTACGTTTTGTATATTGTCGAATATCGTATGTTCAATGTATGGGATGATGTACTGTACGAGGGATACACGAACATTGTAGCCGGTGGTTCCCCGGTTCCTTTGTTCAAGGCATCAACGGCGTCTCGAGCGCGGGAAACCGGAGGCAGTGAGTCGACGCCGGATTGGCCGACGTACGACTCACTGCGCACGCTGATTGGCCAGGGTTGAAGCCGCATATTCAAACCAGTGTGTACGTGCTTCAACCCCTGGCCCAGTTCTCAGATGTGTATTCCCACTACTCAACCTATTGTCTTTGTCCAGACGTTGTTTAATCATGTTAATTCCATCATTGTCAATGTTGTGTTCAGTAGCCCAGCTCCCATTGGTCCCCTTTGTTCCCTTTCCCATTGGTCCATTGTCCACTGTCACCAATGGGCAGTTGTGTAGGCCCATTGTGTTGGATTGGTCCCTGGGCCAAGCCGCATTAGAATGCTTGGCCCTTCCCCTCCCTATTGTACTGTATAAAAGATGTGTGGTGTGTTCAATAAAGTGTTCGCGTTTGGGAGTAAACTGTCTCTGAGTTTACTTTCTGACTGGGATGGTCTAAAGAGTCCCCTTTGACTCCCATCCCTCCCTTGCAATTGAGCCATTCACTATCCGAAGATCGAAGGCGTCGACGTCGAACGAATCCGACCTCCTGGAAGTACTACCGGACCGGGACATCCGACGCAGCTCAGCCGACCTCGAAGGCGAGATTTCGGGAACGACGGCCCAGCCCATACCGGTGGCTAGGGTTACCGTTACACTGGTGGCAGGCGACGGGATCGATTCGAACTGAAACCAGCATCCAGGGGGAGATAGAGCCGCTGGCTTGACCCCGGTTTCAGCAACGGTGATCGAACTGAAACCAGCATCCAGGGGGAGATACAGCCGCTGGCTTGACCCCGGTTTCAGCAACGAACGAATCTCGCCAAAAGAGGTCCCAGAGCAGCAGGAAGTGTCCGCGTTCCCAACAAATGGCGGATTTGTATAAATATGCTCCGCTGGCGGCCCTACAAAAGCTGGTGGAACAACGAGGCCGCAACGCAGCTAACCTACGAAAACAGGACTTGATCCAAATACTGCTGGAAATGGATACGGAGGCAGCGGACTTGGATAGGCGAACGGAGTTACCGTCTGAGGACAATTTTGCGGCGTTCACCGGCCTATCCGAACCGGCCGGTTCGACACAGCGGGTGCTCGATCCGATGGCAGACCGCTTGCAAGGGGGAAGTGTCGGAGCACGTAGATGGATCGACGGAGAAGATCCAGTCACCAGCATAGTAGCTCAGAGGTTGTCCTTGTATGGTCCGAACCCGTCAACCGAAGTCATCGATAGGTTGATGGCGGAAGCCAGGGTGGACTGGGCGAAGACTCTACCGGGGGTCTCTCGAGCTGCTACAACCCCAGAGACCGGCTCCGACTCAGGAAAGGTGACTTTGCCTATTAGTTTCCAAGCTTTCCCTACCTTTGATGATCAGAAAGGGGATATTGACGGATTTTTGCTCGACTTCGAGAGGATGTGCCAGTTGACGCGGGTAGATGAAACCCAATGGACTGCCATTCTCGCAGGGAAGCTCACGGGGCGGGCTATGGAAGCTTACGGGGCTGTACCAGAAACGGACATATTGGACTATGAGGAGGTCAAGAAGAGGCTCCTGGCCCGGTACGCCATTACCCCAGACACGTACCGCCGGCAGTTCAGGGAGACCCTAAAGAAAAGCCAGGAGTCCCACACGGAGTGGGCTTATGGGTTGGAAAGGGCTGCTCGCAACTGGCTGCACGGGTGCGGGGCCCAGTCTTTTGAGGACTGCTGTCAGCAGCTGATGCTGGAACAATTTTATTTAAACATACCGGATCACATTAGGGATTGGGTCCGGGACCGCGAACCCTCTACCCTTACGGAGGCAGCACAACTGGCAGATCACTTTGAGGACACTAGGAAAATGGGTAGCCGACCCCAGAGGCTGGCAAGCGGGGGAGGGCCCAGGACAGCAACTCCTGGGAACCTGTCCACCCGGCACGGACTTTTACAGGGTCCCGCTCCTACCTCTCAACGGAGGGACCCCAACCCCGGCCCTCGCTGCTTCTCCTGCAACCAGCTGGGCCACACCCAATATACTTGTCCCCTGGGTCGCAAGACCACTAACAGGAATGTAGTTCCTAGAGAACAGTCTAACCGGTACCCCGCAGGCCCCCGGTTTAGCACTGTACCTCAAATGACCAGGATGCCCCCCAAGGACTCTCATTGCATCCAAGACACTGGCCCCTATGGGACCTGCGCCCGATCTTACGTCCAGGAATGGCCCCAGCCAGTGGAGGTCCCCACTTCGCCGGGAGGACCCCCCAAGTGGGAGTTATCACAAGAAATTGCCCTCACTCAGGATCTTGTGGAGGATAACCGACAACATCACCGACAAACGGTATACCTCAACGGGAATCCAGTCTCTGGACTACGAGACTCAGGAGCCACACTAACCTTGGTCCAGCCTGACTGCTTGTCCCAGCATTATAAGACCCATCGGAACGTGGATGTACGTGTAGCCGGGGGTAGAGTCTACCAATTACCCACGGCCAACGTACACCTCAACTGGGGTTCTGGTCAGGGCGATCGGTGCGTGGGAGTGATGCCGGTATTACCCGCTGAAGTACTGCTGGGGAACGACTTGGGCCATATGCAAAGCTGGTTTGCCTCCACTCCGCCTCCGGAAAACTGTCAGGTGATCACCCGAGCGGCTGCCCAGCGCCAGATGGTAAGCCCCCCGACACCCCCACCCATAGACCCTGACGCTGACCATCCCCTCCACTGGTTACCTCCTGCGGAATTCCGCGCAGCCCTCTTAGATGACCCCACATTAGCAGGATACAGGCGACTTGCAGACTCCGGGGAGACAGGCCCAGGGGGGGAAAAGTTCCTTTGGGAGAATGGTCTCCTCTACCGCAGCACCCCATCCCATTGCCAGGGCACCACCCAGCTAGTGCGGACCCAACTCGTAGTTCCCTACCAGCATAGGGCTGCCTTATTGTCCCTGGCCCATGAGATTCCCTTAGCCGGCCACATGGCAGTTCGACGCACCGAACAACGGGTGAGTCGAGCTTTCTTCTGGCCAAAACTATCCCGGGATGTTCGCAACTTTTGCCGCACCTGCGACATTTGTCAGCTGGTAGGCAAGAGAGGTGACCACCCAGCCGCCCCTTTACAGTCCTTACCCTTGATAGGTGAGCCATTCCAGCGGGTAGCCGTGGACATTATAGGGCCCTTAGCCCGTCCCAGTCGCACTGGTAAACGGTTCATCCTTACCATTGTGGACTTTGCCACACGGTACCCCGAAGCCGTGGCCCTCTCCAGCATTACTGCCGAGAGTGTGGCGGATGCCCTGGTTAAAGTATTTTCACGAGTAGGGTTCCCCGCAGAAGTCCTTTCCGATCAGGGTTCCCAATTCACCGCAGAAGTTATGCAGCAACTATGGGAGCTGTGTGGGGTGAAGCCTATTCACACCACAGCATACCACCTCCAGACCAATGGCCTCTGTGAACGGTTCAACGGAACCCTGAAACAGATGTTACGGGCTTTCACGGAGATGCACCGGGACTGGGAACGCGATTTGCCCCACCTGTTGTTTGCCTACCGAGAGGTGCCTCAGGAGTCCACGGGCTTCTCCCCTTTCGAGTTACTGTTCGGGAGGAGAGTCCGGGGACCCCTGAACCTTCTCCGGGAATACTGGGAAGGCAAGTGCGACTCCGAAGAAACCCCGGTAGTGACATATGTGCTAGAGCTCAGGGAAAAGCTAGCCGCCCTCACAGGTCTCGCCCAAGAGCACCTGCGACGGGCCCAAAAGCATCAGAAACAGCAGTATGACAAGCGGACGCAGATCCGAGAATTTTTCGCTGGACAGCAGGTATTAGCCCTGCGCCCCGTGAAAGGGAATAAGTTGCAGACTGCCTGGGTAGGGCCCTACCGGGTGGTGGATAGACAGGGAGAGACTACTTATGTGATTGCCAAAGGGCCTCACTTACGGGACCGCCGGACCTGTCACGTGAATGCCCTGAAAGCCTATCACCAGCGGGAGGAGGTAGTGTTAGCCATCTGTACGCAGGCTGGGGACGACCCGGAGGAACAGGATATTCCTGACCTCCTGGCCGCCGCTAGGGAACCCAGCAGTCCCAATCTTCCCAGCCTAGGGTCCCAGCTTAACCCCACCCAACGCCAACAGATACAGGACATGGCCCAGAAGTGGCCACAGCTGTTTTCTGCACGGCCTGGCCTCACTAACGTAGCCCAGCATCCAGTCCTCACCACGGGACAGGAGGCCCTACGTCTGCCCGCCTACCGAGTCCCCCAGTCAGTAAGAAAGGGCATGTTGCAGGAAATTCAGGAGATGTTGGAGTTAGGGGTCATTGAGCCCTCTACCAGTCCTTGGGCCTCACCGGTAGTTCTGGTCCCTAAGAAAGATGGAACCACTAGGTTCTGTGTGGACTACCAGAGGCTCAACGACCGGACCGTCACCAACGCCTACCCCATGCCCCGGGTGGACGAACTCCTAGACAGGCTCGCAGGCGCTAGCGTAGTCTCCTTCATCACCCTGTTTGGCCTCTACCAGTTTACGGTGATGCCATTCGGGATGAAGAATGCGCCGGCTACTTTTCAGAGGCTAGTAGATCATCTACTAACAGGGGCACAGGATTTTGCCTGTGCCTACTTAGATGACATTGCCATCTTTAGCGACTCCTGGGAGGAGCATCTGCTGCACCTGGAAGCCATCTTAGGGCGCATTGCGAGAGCAGGGCTAACTCTGAAGCCTGACAAATGCCAGATAGGAATGGGGGAAGTCCAGTACCTCGGTCACCGGGTGGGAGGTGGACAGCAACGGCCTGAACCCGCTAAGATTGCTGCCATTGTTGGCTGGCCCACCCCACGCACCAAGAAACAAGTGCTGGCCTTCCTGGGCACAGCCGGATACTATAGGAAGTTTGTTCCGCAGTACAGTGCCATAGCCAAACCCCTCACAGACTTAACTAAGAAGGCACTGCCCCGGACCGTAGACTGGTCCCCGGACTGCGAAAAGGCCTTCCAAGCTCTCAAGGAGGCCTTGGGCAAAGGGCCTGTGTTGGCCGCACCAGACTTTAACAGAGCTTTTCTGGTCCATACAGATGCCTCCGACTACGGACTAGGGGCGGTGCTGAGTCAAGTCAACGACGCCGGGGAGGAACATCCAGTTATTTACTTGAGCCGCAAATTGCTACACCGGGAAGCTGCCTATGCTGCAGTGGAAAAAGAATGTTTGGCGTTAGTCTGGGCCCTCAAGAAACTGCAGCCATATCTATTCGGACGCGAGTTTACGGTATTCACCGATCACAATCCCCTGGTGTGGCTCAACCGGGTAGCCGGAGACAACGGACGTTTGCTACGCTGGAGCTTGGCCCTTCAAGCTTTTAACTTTACTATCAAATACCGTTCTGGAAGAGAGAACCAGAACGCTGATGGCCTGTCCCGCCAGGAAGAGGACTAACAGATTGGCCAGCCTTTCCCCCCGTGCGTGTGGACTAAAAAGGGGGAGTGATGTAACGGACCCTAGGCCGTTACTTGGGTCCTTGACTGGACCTCAAACACTGGATTGCAGAGACTAGGGGCCTGTGGCCTTATTTGAACTTTAATAGGGATTTCCCTATCGTTATGATAAAGGGCTTTATGTCGAACGTGGTACGTTTTGTATATTGTCGAATATCGTATGTTTAATGTATGGGATGATGTACTGTACGAGGGATACACGAACATCGTAGCTGGTGGTTCCCCGGTTCCTTTGTTCGAGGCGTCAACGGCGTCTCGAGCGCGGGAAACCGGAGGCAGTGAGTCGACGCCGGATTGGCCGACGTACGACTCACTGCGCACGCTGATTGGCCAGGGTTGAAGCCGCATATTCAAACCAGTGTGTACGTGCTTCAACCCCTGTCCCAGTTCTCAGATGTGTATTCCCTCTACTCAACCTATTGTCTTTGTCCAGACGTTGTTTAATCATGTTAATTCCATCATTGTCAATGTTGTGTTCAGTAGCCCAGCTCCCATTGGTCCCCTTTGTTCCCTCTCCCATTGGTCCATTGTCCACTGTCACCATTGGGCAGTTGTGTAGGCCCATTGTGTTGGATTGGTCCCTGGGCCCTTCCCCTCCCTATTGTACTGTATAAAAGATGTGTGGTGTGTTCAATAAAGTGTTCGAGTTTGGGAGTAAACTGTCTCTGAGTTTACTTTCTGACTGGGATGGTCTAAAGAGTCCCCTTTGACTCCCATCCCTCCCTTGCAATTGAGCCATTCACTATCCGAAGATCGAAGACGTCGACGTCGAACGAATCCGACCTCCTGGAAGTACTACCGGACCGGGACATCCGACGCAGCTCAGCCGACCTCGAAGGCGAGATTTCGGGAACGACGGCCCAGCCCATACCGGTGGCTAGGGTTACCGTTACAAATGTGGCTCTGGTTTGGCTGTTAGGCCATATTGGGCATGGAGAGGCATGGGCACAGTGTGTGGCATCCTGTGTCTTCCCAGTGACTGTGGTGGTGGTGCCTGGAGGCCATAATGAGGCCAGTGTGGCTGCTGCTGCTGTGGTGGTGGTGGTGGGCCCTGGAGGCCATAATTAGGCCAGTGTGGCTGCTGCTGCTGCTATTGTGGTGGTGGCAGCACCCTGGAGGTGGTGGGCTCGTCAGAGGAGGTTTCCCCTGGCTCCTCCGCATGTGCTGGCATATATGCTGTGTGGGGAAATAACATGATGTAATTAGTGATGTGAGCTATAACAAGAGTGCTGGAAGACTATTACATTGACATGTGAACCGTTGAGTGGCAGGATTGTATCCATTGCATTGCTTTGCAATGCATTGGTTACCAACTTGACACACACTGCTGAGCTTGACATGATCCCATACATTGATTCTACTAACCTACAGTGGTGTAGCTTTGGTCACCATGTTTATCCTGAGCAGTGAGGATGGCAAGGCATACCTCCTTGCTATACCCATCCATCAGGATCCATGTGGTGAACAAAACTGAAGCATCACACCTTGAGTGACACTAACCCATTGCATGTCCAACACCTAGGCCTCAACAACAAACACACTAGGGCCTATGAACACAACTATGCACCAGTGATGACCAATGACTATGGAGTCCAACCAATGATGTCAGCAACACTAACAGACACAGCAAGCACACCAACAAACATGAACTGTGGAACCCAACAACCCAGTCAGCTGGAGGACACATCGAACACTCTCCAGGACAGCTAAAATCTAAACACACAGCAAACATGGGCGGAGTTATTCAGTACTATTGGAGGTTACTTCTACTTTTTCCTTTGTTATGCTATGGAGCCTATGCACTGATATATCCAACCAGAAAGGTAAGCAGAATCAGGGCTGGAAAGGACTGAGAAGGAGTGAAAGCCTATAATGGAAAAAACACACAGGCTGAAAGGGAAGAGGACAGGAGGTGCGCAGCATACAGAAACAGACGCAGCAAAGAGAAAACCAGGAAGAGAGGCAGTCAAAACTAGTAGGGAGCCAAGGAGCCTGCAAGAAAGGGGGCAAAAAGAACTGACAGAGACAAAAACCTGTAGAAAGTAAAAATACACACAAGGGAACAGAAGGAGGGACCAGGGCCGGGAAAACACAATAACATACAGAGACAAGTAACACCACTTCTTCCAGCAGATGAGCATGGGGAGCAACTCCCCCCAGGCGCCGAGGGGTGGCTCTATCCGGCACTGAAACACCGTCCATGCAGCAATTCAACCCTCACCCCAGAAAGAGACTGGCTCAGCAGCAGAACGAAGGGCAGGAGCCACGCTCACCGCCCATGTAGAGGCTACCTCCAACAAGGCCAGCCGCCAATGAATATCCTTACTCCACCTGCACCTGCTCCCCGCACAAAGAATCAGCCTCCCAGAATCCCAGCCTGGCAGAATCAGCAACAGTTTGCTCTGTGCAGCAACTCCTCCTCCTCCACACAAGCACCTTCCCCAGAATCAAGGAGTCTGCAGACCTGATCCAAGAAATCAGAGAAAGCATGGCTGTGCTGTGTTCCACGAGAATCCCAAAAGGAAGTGGTGAGTAAGAAACCAGCCTATATATAGACCCTCCCCTTCTCTCCCCCTTACATCCTGCCTGGCCGGCCAATAACAAAGGGGCTTACTTATACCCCACAGCCTAGACATGTTTCCCCTTCTTAGGGTCTTGTGGGGAATACTTTTCCAAATTCTTGCTTCCTTGTTAGGCTCAATCACTTTGACACAGGGACTTTTTCACTCTTTAACACCTTGACCACAAGAGCAATGAGAGACTCATTGTGAAACATTACAGTGCATACTCCCCACCAGTACTCAGATATTGCGAAGCAAAGTGTTGCAAACCCTTTTGAATTCAAAGGGTTAGAAAGGTATACTCCCCTGAAAACGTTTGGTCCTCCTACTGCCATGCAGTTTACTGTGATGTGTATTGACCTGATGGACTCATGTGGCTTTTTGTTCATGTGTTTATGTGACTCATGTGGCTTTTTGTTCATGTCGCCCACTGTTGAAAATCCTTGCATGCCCTGCATTATATAATCCATATTCATATATTTCATGTGCAAGGTAACCTTAAATCTCTCCTAAATATCAATATCAACATATTCACCTCTGTCATTTTTTTCTGGGGGGTCTACTGAACATGTTTATATTCCTTTCTGTAAAATATTACTTCCTAATATTACCCCCGAGTCTTCCATTGTTCATCATTAGGTCATGACCTCTTGTTCAGTCTTCCCCGTATTTTAACATAGGCTTCACTGCTGAGCTTCACTGTTCTCCTTGATGGAGGTCTATAATAACTGAGGGCTGTATTCATCAAGCTTAACCCTTTGAGTGCCAGAGTGGTATGAAATGCATTGCAAAACAATGTTTTGTGTACCCCTCTAGCACTCAAAGGGTTAAAGAGGTGCACTACTGGAGCAAACCATCCACGCCATAATTTTAACATGTAAATCCAGCTAGAAATGTTACCTAACAATCATGGGGTTAAAAGACTGATTTAAATACATGGGGATGTTTATAGAAACACAGAATTTGACCGCAGATGAGAACCATTTGGCCCATCTAGTTTGCCCATTTTTCATACTGTAAAAAGCTCAATCCTTATTTGGTCCTTGGTCTTTTCTTATGCAAAGGACAGCCTTATGCCTATCCCATGCATGCTTACATTCTGTCACTGTATTAACTTCTACCACTTCTGCTGTTAGGCTGTTCCACTTATCTACTACCCTCTCCGTAAAGTAAAACTTTCCTACTTTATATCTATACCTGTGTCCCTCTAGATTTAGACTATTGCCTCTTGTCCTAACATCTTTGAAATGTACTTCCATCCTGCACTTTGTTGAATCCCTTCATGTATTTGAATGTTTCTATCATATCCCCTCTCCCTCTTCTCTCCTCCAAGCTATACACGTTCAGATCCTTTAGTCTATCCTGATATTTCTTTTCCTGTAAACGACTCACCAGTTCTTCCTTATCATGCAGGTGGTCTGCACTATATAACTTGCTAAATATGACCAACCGAAAAACCAACCCAACTCAACTGGAAGGCCTCCTGCGCTAGATCCCTGACAGCAAAACCTATGAGTAAAATGGGTAATTTGCTTCTTAAAGGGATTGTTATTTATTTTATTTAGAAAATGTTTTACCAGGAAGAATACATTGAGATTTCTTTCATTTTCAAGTATGTCCTGGAGTGTTTACAGCAAAGAGCTGCATATTTGCACTGAGACATAATAAATACACACACACACTAAAAATGTTATATACAGTTGCATATTGTTTTTAGAGTTAAAGAAGCAGTTATTTTTAAGGATTTTAGACTGGGAGAAGATCTGATTATTGCAGGTAGGTTATTCCAGATTTTCGGGGTGCTGAAGGAAAAGGCAGATCTACCAGCTTCTTTCTTGTATAGTAATGTTTGCAATTAAGTAGATTGCCGAGTCCTCTTTATCATCTAACACACTGAGCTGCATTTAGCAAATTACTTTTATGTAGTTCTCAAGATATTAAGGGCTCCATCCAAATGTTGTTGTTAAAACCAATGGTATGAAAAAAAGGCCGTTGCGACTTAACCAAGACTGGGTAACGAGAGATTCAAATCTCCGTTACCCAGAAAGGCTAACGGGCGATGGCCTACAAAACACAGATTAACTCCAAAACCTGTGTCGCCTAAAATCTGACCTCATCTCCGTCTCAAAACACACAATAAAGAACGTGTGATACGTCTCAATCAAAGAAAGACGTGAACATCCAACATTACCTAGTGCCCCAGCCAATGACAGCACCCCAAAGTATCAAGTTCAATCGAATAACCTATATACAGACCCAAAATAACCGACGCACCTTTTGTCACATTACCTTGTTTTCAGCGCTGCCGCTTCAGTGATGCTCTGCACCTTTCCACGCGTCATCTGCAGGCAAGAGGCTTCAAGCATGCTGCAGGCCTCTGTTTTATGTGCGTTTGTTCCCTGTAGTCTACTCCTACCTACTTCCTCCCTCTAGCTGCTCCTCCTACCTACTTCCTGTTGAGGGGTTTAAAGGGCAGACTAAGTCCTGACTCAGTCACCCATACGTTGTTGTTCTGAGTAGTTCATTTTCTAGTATTCCTGATTCCTGTGTATGATCTGGCTTGTCTGTCCATCCATTCTGGTGTTGACCTGTGGCTCTGTCTGACTATTCTCCTTGGCGTTCCGATTTGGCTGAGATATTTTTTCTGGTGCAAACCTGTGGCTGTGGCTGACTACCCGCTCCATGTATGACCTAGGCTTGTCTGACTACCCACTCTGGTGTTGACCTGGGGCTCTATCCACTGCGCATCCAGCATACATATGCTCCAGTGGATATCCTATCTGGTGCAAACCTGTGGCTCTGGCTGACTACCCGCTCCGTGTATGACCTAGGCTTGTTTGACTACTCACTCTGGTGTTGACTAGTGATGAGCGAGCATGCTCGGCCGAAGCTCGGTTCGGCTCGAGCATCGCTCTGCTCGGCACATGGCGGTACTCGTACGAGTACCGCATGTGCTCGCCCGCCATGTTCGGGTCTCCTCCCCGCACGTTTCGCTGCTGCTGCGCAGCCAATAAACGTGCGGGGAGGCTCTGACATCAGTGTAATGCCAGCAGCCATGTTGGCTGCTGGCATTACACTGATTGGCTGGCCAGAACCCGTGATCAGGTGCTGTATAGCACCTGACCAGCGAGTTCGGCTCAGTCTTAGCCAGGGAGAGATGAGGATAGGAAGGGAAAGTCAGTGTAGGGAGAAGAAAAGTGTTGGAACACCATATAAAGACCCAAAAGTCCTTTTTAGGACTGTTGTGTGTGGGGGCAGCAGTTATATTTTGTTTGGGGGGGCACAAATTTAAAAAAAAAAGTCACATATTCCGTTCACTGTGCCTAGCCGCAGATTAGCAGCACATTCTGTTTAGTGTGCAAAGTTTCAGATTAGCAGCACATTCTGTTTAGTGTGCAAATTTGCAGATTAGCAGCACATTCTGTTTAGTGTGCAAAGTTGCAGATTAGCAGCACATTCTGTTTAGTGTGCAAAGTTTAAAAAATAAACGTCATATATTCCGTTCACTGTGCCTAGCCGCAGATTAGCAGCACATTCTGTTTAGTGTGCAAAGTTGCAGATTAGCAGCACATTCTGTTTAGTGTGCAAAGTTGTAGATTAGCAGCACATTCTGTTTAGTGTGCAAAGTTGCAGATTAGCAGCACATTCTGTTTAGTGTGCAAAGTTTAAAAAATAAACGTCACATATTCCGTTCACTGTGCCTAGCCGCAGATTAGCAGCACATTCTGTTTAGTGTGCAAAGTTGCAGATTAGCAGCACATTCTGTTTAGTGTGCAAAGTTGCAGATTAGCAGCACATTCTGTTTAGTGTGCAAAGTTGCAGATTAGTAGCACATTCTGTTTAGTGTGCAAAGTTGCAGATTAGCAGCACATTCTGTTTAGTGTGCAAAGTTTAAAAAATAAACGTCACATATTCCGTTCTCTGTGCCTAGCCGCAGATTAGCAGCACATTCTGTTTAGTGTGCAAAGTTGCAGATTAGCAGCACATTCTGTTTAGTGTGCAAAGTTGCAGATTAGCAGCACATTCTGTTTAGTGTGCAAAGTTTAAAAAATAAACGTCACATATTCCGTTCACTGTGCCTAGCCGCAGATTAGCAGCACATTCTGTTTAGTGTGCAAAGTTGCAGATTAGCAGCACATTCTGTTTAGTGTGCAAAGTTTAAAAAATAAACGTCACATATTCCGTTCACTGTGCCTAGCCGCAGATTAGCAGCACATTCTGTTTAGTGTGCAAAGTTTAAAAAATAAACGTCACATATTCCGTTCACTGTGCCTAGCCGCAGATTAGCAGCACATTCTGTTTAGTGTGCAAAGTTTAAAAAATAAACGTCACATATTCCGTTCACTGTGCCTAGCCGCAGATTAGCAGCACATTCTGTTTAGTGTGCAAAGTTGCAGATTAGCAGCACATTCTGTTTAGTGTGCAAAGTTTAAAAAATAAACGTCACATATTCCGTTCACTGTGCCTAGCCGCAGATTAGCAGCACATTCTGTTTAGTGTGCAAAGTTGCAGATTAGCAGCACATTCTGTTTAGTGTGCAAAGTTTAAAAAATAAACGTCACATATTCCGTTCACTGTGCCTAGCCGCAGATTAGCAGCACATTCTGTTTAGTGTGCAAAGTTGCAGATTAGCAGCACATTCTGTTTAGTGTGCAAAGTTGCAGATTAGCAGCACATTCTGTTTAGTGTGCAAAGTTGCAGATTAGCAGCACATTCTGTTTAGTGTGCAAAGTTTAAAAAATAAACGTCACATATTCCGTTCACTGTGCCTAGCCTCAGATTAGCAGCACATTCTGTTTAGTGTGCAAAGTTTAAAAAATAAACATCACATATTCCGTTCACTGTGCCTAGCCGCAGATTAGCAGCACATTCTGTTTAGTGTGCAAAGTGTAAAAAATAAACGTCACATATTCCGTTCACTGTGCCTAGCCGCAGATTAGCAGCACATTCTGTTTAGTGTGCAAAGTTGGAGATTAGCAGCACATTCTTTTTAGTGTGCAAAGTTGCAGATTAGCAGCACATTCTGTTTAGTGTGCAAAGTTGCAGATTAGCAGCACATTCTGTTCAGTGTGCAAAGTTGCAGATTAGCAGCACATTCTTTTTAGTGTGCAAAGTTGCAGATTATCAGCACATTCTGTTTAGTGTGCAAAGTGTAAAAAATAAAAGTCACTTATTCCGTTCACTGATCCTAGCCGCAGATAAGCAGCACATTCAGTTTAGTGTGCAAAGTTGCAGATTAGCAGCACATTCTGTTTAGTGTGCAAAGTTTAAAAAATAAACGTCACATATTCCGTTCACTGTGCCTAGCCGCAGATTAGCAGCACATTCTGTTTAGTGTGCAAAGTTGCAGATTAGCAGCACATTCTGTTTAGTGTGCAAAGTTTAAAAAATAAACGTCACATATTCCGTTCACTGTGCCTAGCCGCAGATTAGCAGCACATTCTGTTTAGTGTGCAAAGTTTAAAAAATAAACGTCACATATTCCGTTCACTGTGCCTAGCCGCAGATTAGCAGCACATTCTGTTTAGTGTGCAAAGTTGCAGATTAGCAGCACATTCTGTTTAGTGTGCAAAGTTTAAAAAATAAACGTCACATATTCCGTTCACTGCGCCTAGCCGCAGATTAGCAGCACATATTCCGTGTAATATGAAGAAGGCGGGTAAAAAGGGACGGGGAAGTGGACGTGATCCTGATAGTTCAGGGCGCGGGTCAGGACGCGTAGAAACTGTGCCTGGTGCCAGAGCACAAGAAAGAAAGACATCCACCATATCTAGCTTCATGTCTCAGTTTACAGGGCGTCGCAGGACATCACTCTCGAGGTCAGACCACTGCGAACAGGTGGTCGGTTGGATTTCAGCTGATACTGCTTCCAGTCGGTTAAGCACCACCCTGTCTTCCACCAAGTCCACTCTCAGTAGCCAAGAGTCTGGTCAACACAATCCTCACCCTGATCATCCTTCCTCCCACCATAGAGGGTCTGGCCAAAGAAGTGATCCCACACTGGGATATAGTGAGGAGCTCGTCTCATCACCAATCCTTCATTTGAACCTCTCTCCAAGCACGCTTGCAGAGGAACATGAGATCTTGTGCCCTGATTCACAACCTCTAGAGGGTACCCAATCACAAGAAGATGACAGAGGGGAATGGCATTTAAGGTCAAAGGAAGTGGATGATGATGATGATGAGACACAGTTGCCATCAAATCAACCACTATTACTGTCTCAAGACCTTGATGAGGAGGATGATACACAGTTGTCAATGACTGAGTATGTGGTGGGATCAAGAAATGAGGAGGATGATCAGAGTGAGGAAGTGGAGGAGGACTTGGTGAACGATGAGGTCACTGACCCCACCTGGGAAGGTGGAGAGCCGAGCGATGACAGCAGTCCTGAGGGTGAGCCATCTGCAGCACCGCAACAGGCTGGAAGAGGCAGTGGTGTGGCTAAAGAAAGAAGGCGGACCGCACCAAACCGGCCCGCAAATGTTCCACGGAGCACCCCCTTGCGTAAATCTCCCTTGCCAAGGGCTAGGTGTTCCGCAGTATGGCGTTCTTTTAAGGAAAGTGCGGACAACAAAAGAATTGTAGTTTGCAACCTGTGCCACACCAGAATGAGCCGAGGCATGAACACTAGCAACCTCACCACCACCAGCATGATCCGACACATGGCATCCAAGCACCGTAATAAGTGGGAGGAACGCCCGGATCGCCAATCTGTGTCTGCAGGCCACACCACTGCCTCCTCTTCTCCTGTTTTCGGTGCCGGCCAATCGCCTGTCGAAGGCGCAGGCCCGCATACCTCCCGCCCTGCACCTGTACCATCTGAAGCACCATCAGCGACCACATCCACTTCCCTGTCCCAGCGCAGCGTCCAAATGTCGTTACCCCAGGCATTTGAGCGCAAGCGAAAATACCCAGCCACCCACCCACAGGCCATAGCACTAACCTCACACCTTTCCAAATTACTGGCCATCGAAATGCTGCCATTTAGGCTTGTGGAGACTGAGTCCTTCCGCAGCCTGATGGCAGCAGCTGTCCCTCGGTACGCAGTCCCCAGCCACCACTACTTTTCCCGGTGTGCCGTCCCCGCCTTACACCACCATGTGTCCCGTAACATCACCCGTGCCCTGACCAACGCAGTTACTCGGAAGGTCCACTTAACGACTGACACATGGACAAGTGCTTGTGGCCAGGGACGCTACATTTCCCTGACGGCACACTGGGTGAATGTCGTGGAGGCTGGGAGCGACTCGGACCCTGGGATGGCACAGGTGCTACCCACGCCGAGGATTGCGGGCCCTACCTCCATCAGGGTTTCCGCCAGCACCTACGTTATTGGCTCCTCCTCCTCCGTTTCCACCTCCGAATTCTCTGCGCGCAGCGCCACTCACCCATCAGCCGGTAGCTGGAAGCAGTGTAGCACTGCAGTGGGGAAGCGTCAACAGGCCGTGCTGAAGCTGATCTGCCTTGGGGACAAACAGCACACGGCCTCAGAGCTGTTGCAGGGGATTAGTCACCAGACCGAGCAGTGGCTCTCGCCACTCAACCGCAACCAGGCATGGTTGTGTGTGATAATGGGCGTAACTTGGTGGCGGCTTTGGAGCTCAGCAAGCTCACACACGTACCATGCCTAGCGCATGTATTTAATTTAGTGGTTCAGCGATTTCTAAAAACCTACCCCAATTTGCATGATCTCTTGACCAAGGTGCGCCGCGTGTGTGCACATTTCCGTAAGTCATCAACAGCTTCAGCCGGCCTGTTGAAGCTGCAGCAGCGCTTACAATTGCCAGCTCACCGGCTGCTGTGTGACGTGAGCACGCGCTGGAACTCCACCTTCCACATGTTGGCCCGGCTTTGTGAGCAGCAGAGGGCAGTAGTGGAGTACCAGCTGTTACACGGTCGTCGCCTCTCCGTTCAACTTCCTCTAATCAGAAGTGAGGAGTGGGAATGGATGTCAGACCTCTGTGAGGTTTTACGCAATTTTGAGGAATCGACACAGATGGTGAGCGGCGATAACGCTATTATCAGTGTAACCATCCCACTTCTGTGTCTACTGAAACGCTCGCTGCTCACAATTAAAACCGACGCTTTGCATGTGGAAGAGGTAGAAATGCGGGAGGAAGAGCTTACACAAGGTGATAGCCAGAGCAGCCTCACTTCGTCTTCTCAGCGACAATTGGAGGAGGCGGAGGAGGAGGAGGAGGAGGAGGAGGAAGACACGGTTGCCTCCGCTACAGAGGGTAGCCATGGAACTTTAGTTCCATCTCTTCAGCGTGGGTGGGCAGAAGAGGAGGAAGAGGATGAGGAGATTGAGAGTCATCCTCCTGGTGAGGACAGCGAAATCTTGCCTGTTGGTACTCTGGCACACTTGGCTGACTTTATGTTAGGCTGCCTTTCCCGTGACCCACGCGTTATACGCATTTTAGACAACACGGATTACTGGGTGTTCACCCTTCTGGACCCCCGCTACAAAGAGAATTTCTCATCTCTCATTCCTCCGGTGGAGAGGACAAGCAAAATGGTGCAATACCAGAAGGTTCTTGTCGAAAAATTGCTCCAAAATTTTCCATCTGACAACGCTGGCGGCAGAGTACGTGCTACCTTGGCCAACCGAGAAGGGGAGAAAAGGGGAGCACACAGCAGTTCCGACAAAGGCAGGGCAACACTCTCCAAGGCGTGGGACACCTTCATGACACCCCGCCAGCACCCTCACCCTGATGCGCAGCATAGTGTCACAAGGAGGGAAAAGTTTTGGAAGATGGTGAAGGAGTACGTAGCAGACCGTGTCAGCGTCCTCAATGATCCCTCTGTGCCTTACAACTACTGGGTGTCCAAGCTGGACACGTGGTATGAACTGGCACTCTACGCCTTGGAGGTGCTGGCCTGCCCTGCCGCCAGCGTTCTGTCTGAGCGGGTATTTAGTGCTGCTGGTGGCATCATAACAGATAAGCGTATCCGCCTTTCCACCGAAAATGCTGATAGGTTGACACTTATAAAAATGAACAAGGCCTGGATTTCCCCTGACTTCTCCACTCCACTGGAGGAAAGCCCCGGGGGAACATAAAGTCACTTTAGATATGTTATTTACAATGATGGGAATACTCTGTATTCCCATTCACCCCTTCCACCCAAAAAACGGGTATATGGTTGACTCTTAATCTTCTCATCCTCCTCCTCCTCTTCCATATACCCGGTGATATAATTTTTATATAGGGCCAGCTCACCAGCGGGCCCTGTGATATAATTTTTATATAGGGCCAGCTCACCAGCGGGCCCTGTGATATAATTTTTATATAGGGCCAGCTCACCAGCGGGCCCTGTTTGACAATTTTTGTATAGGTCAGCTCACCAGCGGGCCTTCTTATATAATGTTTTATTGGGTCAGCTCTCTAGCGGGCCCTCTCATATAATGTTTTATAGCGTCAGCTCACTAGCGGGCCTTCGCATATAATGTTTAGGATGGTCAGCTCCGCAGCAGACCCTCACCCATAATGTTTTAGAGGGTCACCAGCAGGCCATTAATCCTAATTTTTCAAGGGTGTGTATGATGCCCTCCTTTATGTGTAATAAAGGGTGTATTGGAGTGACATTGCAGTCTAATTTTTGGCAGCCCTTTCACTTAGTGCATAGGCTTTATGAGTGTTGGACCACTACCTGAACTATTGTACCACAATGTGAATGAGGCCCTCCATTTTGTGATATACAGGTTGTATCGGAGTGCCTCAGGTCCTCCCATTGAATTAAATAGGGCTGGGGTGTTCGACAGAGCAGAAGGTAGTTCTTGGCTTCATCCACTAAGTCACTTCGTCACTTTTACTCAATGGATCAGACCCCACTGTTCCGACTATAAATTTTGGACTTAACAAGGGCAAACGGACATGTTGTAAAACCTGTGGTAGCTGCGGCCTCCGTTCCTGAATGCTGTACCTTACCCGGGCCATAACCACGTTGAACACCTGCTTTACTCTGCGCACGTTTCCCTCTTAATCATGGCCCCAGTTCCGAAAAATCGATGAAATTTTTTGCAGAATTTGCAGATGATATACAAGTAAATATACAGCAAATACTGTTTGGTAACAATTTTTCCCTAAAATCGTTTTTATCTTCCTTTTACAGGTCAGTCTGTAAAAATGGCGTACTACGGGCGAAACATCGTTCCCAGCAGCGACGTTGGAGTCCAAGATGCATCCAGACATCCTCCCTATGCTGTCCCTGAACCATTTCTGTGGTGTTTCCATCATTTTCTGCCCTTTTCCTATGGACCAGGCACCCTCCCCTCATCAGAGCAGGGGGTGCCTGGTGTAATGCTCGAGTCCTCCCATTGACTTCAATGGGGCTCGGGTGCTCGGCCGAGCACTCGAGCCTCCGGGGGCGCTCGGCCAGAGCACCCGAACACCCGAGCATTGGGGTGCTCGATCATCACTAGTGTTGACCTAGGCCTCTATCCACTGCGCATCCAGCATTCCATCACTTCAGTGGATATCCTTTCTGGTGCAAACCTGTTGCTCTGGCTGACTGCCCGCTTCGTGTATGACTTTTGCTCGTCTGACTATCCTTTTGGGTGCTTACTAGAAGGCTCTGTCTGTTCACTCAGTTTGTTGGTTCCGTTATTCAGACATCCTTCTAGTACTGACCTGGGGCTCTAGCAGACACCTAGCTACTGACTGCAGGCTGAGTCAGTATCTCTTGGGCGTTACCTTACCATGAGACTCCAGTGGGCTGAGGCCTAGTCTCGGACAGTGTGGTGCAGAGATTGGGAGACTGCTATTCCTGATACAGTGCTTGCCTTTTCTATCAAAAAAAAAAAAGGCAGGCTGACCGTAGACGTCTGCCAGCACCGACCTTCCAGGTTGGAGATAGAGTGTGGTTGTCGTTCCGTAATTTCCACCTCCAGGTCCCATGCAATAAACTGGCTGCTCAATTTGTTGGTCCCTTCAAGGTTTTGCGCAAGATCAACCCGGTGGCATACACGTTGGAACTGCCTGCCAATATGTGGATACATAATGTCTTTCATGTTTCCCTGTTAAAGCCCTTGGTCTGTATACTTCCGCTCCTGTCCATCCTGCTCCCATGATAGTTGCAGATCACGAGGAATATGAGGTTCAAAGTATTCTGGACTCCCGTATGGTTAGAGGACGTTTACAGTATTTTATCCATTGGAAGGGATATGGTTCGGAGGATCACTCCTGGATCCCTGCTGCTGATGTTCACGCTTCTCTCCTGGTGCACAGATTCCATGCAAGTTTCCCTGTCAAACCTGGTCTGGTCCCTCGGAGGAGGGGTCTTTGAAGGGAGGGTACTGTCACTGATGTTTACTTCTTATCTGTCTGTAAGTGTAAGCAATACTACCATAATAATGCTAATAATAATAATAATGCAAAAATAACATAAAATGAATAACAATATGTCACTAGATCATAAATAATTGAACTGTTTAATAATTCTACTCTACTATAAGGCATACATATACATCATGATAGGCTTGTTTACTCACCTGTGTTCCCTTGGTTGCTTTGAGTTTTCTCTTGTTGTCCTGTCTGGTTGCTGTGCTGCTGTTGTTCTCCTGTGTTTGTGTAATGTGTCTCTTGTCCTGGGTCCCTTCTTGGTTTCCAAAGGGTGTCTATGTAAAAAAATAAAAATTTTAATGTATATATAAGTCTGGTAGTTAAAAAACAAAACATTACAAAATATAATAAGACACACACACACACGTATATTTACACACCCTCATAAGTCCCGACTGCCCCCCCCTTTTCTGTTGCTTACCTAGTCCTGTGTTCCCGGGGTCTTATTAGGTGGGCGGTGCCATGGGTTCTGGTGGGTACCCTCTGGGCCTAGTGTATTGTGTCCCCTACTGGCCCCTCTTTGGTTCCGGTTCTGCACTACCATACTACTGGTGCTTCTGTATCCTTCCTGCTTGGGGTCTGTCATGTTTCCCTTGTGTGTGTGTGTTGTGTTCTGTGGTGTTGCCTTTGGTGGGGTGGCCTGGTTTTGGTTATTTCCCCCCTAGGCTTGGGGGTTTTGTCAACTGGCCTCTGGCGGTGGTCCTGGGAGTTGACTGGTTAAGTTTGTTCCTTCTAGGTTTCCCTGGTACGGAGGTGGCAATCAGCAGCGGATCCTGGTGTTGAGATGCAGAGTTCCTCTGGATCAGATCCTGGGACGCAGTCCGTGCCTTCAGCTGCAACTGCGGCAGGTACGGGATTGCTGGGGGTTGCTGAGTTTACTGGGGGGGGCAAGTTCTGTTTGGACATGTGGGAGTGCTTTGCAGCATTTGTTGGTGGCAAGACAGGGCCTTGGGGGCCAGTCTATCTCTCAAAGTGGGGCTGGGTTTGTGGATGGAGCCTCTGATTCAGGTGGGACTGTGGGTTCTTTAGTTGGTTAGCCTGTGCCTTCCATTGCAGGGGGTTTTGGGTGTGGGTTCTGTGGGTCATAGGGGCTCTGTGGGGTGTTTGGTGGCCTCCAGCTGGGTACCCCGGGGTCAGCTTCCACGGTTGCTGGGGATTTACAGGGGTGTGTGTCTGGGGTTGGGTCTGCTGGGGTTTTGGGTAGGCCTGTATTTTTCCATTCCCTTCCTCTGCAAGTGTTTCCACTGCAGCTGCTCCTGCTGGGGTTAGTGGTTTGATCCCTATGGCTTCTCTGCTATTGAGGGGGTCATTAGTTGCGGGTGGGGTTCCTGTGATTGACTCCTCATTGGGGGAGGGGGTTCCTGCAGCGGCCGTTATGGCTGTTTAATTGTGTTGGGCTAGGCCTTCAGGGCTTCATTTAAAGGTGGAGGTGGCAGAGGAAATTTAAAAAAAAACAAAAACAAATTTGTTGGGATTTCTTCACTTCTTCCTTTGGAGATGATGCCCCGCCTGAGGAAAGGCTACTGAGTAAAGGGAGGAGAGGGGCGTTTACCAGAGGATCCCTAAGGTTTTTGGTGATTGGATTTGATCCTTCTCGATACTTGCTAGCATCATGGGGGGGTGGCATTTTCTTCAGGAATGCTCAGCTTTGTTCTGCTATCAGGGCACGGACTGAAACGTGTGCTGGATTTATCAAGGCCTTTCTTTGTGGTGGTAAGCCATGATTCTACTGGTGGATGGCCGTGCAACTCACCATATTTTGGGATCAAATGGACATTGGCTGTCTGTTATGACGCATCCGGCATGCCCTCCGGGGGGGCTTCAGTCCTTTCAGGTGGGTGCCGGGGGGGAAAGGTTGGTGCTCCCTGCTCAGCCTTCTTCCAGGAAGGCAGGATATTGTTGGCAGGACAGTGAAGGCCATTGCGAGTGTGTGGGAGGGGTTTCTCGCAAGTTTAAACACGTGGGCTCTGGATGCACTGGGTCCCACCCTTTCTCCAAATAGTTCAAAACAATTCAAGGGGGCGACCGCTGGGGTGACATGGGCGGAAAATTGCTGGACGCCAGTGTCCGTAGAAAGGAAGTGGCCCTGGCTATGGGTGTATAGGGATAGACCTGCGGCGTGCCTGCTGGAGGATGGTTTCTCCTTTGGTTTTCATATCCCGGGGGGGATGGGATTTGTTGTGTCGGATGCTTGGAACTTACGATCTGTGAGGGAACACCCGGGGGTTTTACAAGACAAGATTGTTTGGGGGTTTCCTTGGGGCATATGGCATGCCCCCTTTTTCATCCAGCCTCTTCCTCATCTTCTGGTGTCCCCTCTGGGGGTTGTTCCCCCAAAGGACCCTGGCGAATTCCACTTGATACTTAATTTCTCTTTTCCCCACAGTGGTTCAATGAATGATGCCATCGATCCGGAACTGTGCAGTGTATCCTATGCTTCTTTTAAGGGAAGATTTGAGAGCCTGGGAGCCTTTTTCCGGCTGATTGCAATGGCCGGTCTTATTGACAGTCCTCGTGTCAGTCCTACATTGAGCTGGATTTGCATACAGATGCGGCAGGCTCCCTGGGTTTCGGGGCCTTGTTTAGCGACAATTGGTGTGCAGCCCCATGGCTGGTTGCTTGGTTTGCTGGGGGTTTGACTACAAATCTGGTTCTCCTAGAGATGTTCCCTATTGTTGTTGCGGTAACTTTGTGAGGGGACATGATGCGGGACAGTGGGTAGTGTTCCGCTCAGATAATATGGGGGCGGTGATGGTGGTGAATAATTTGTCGGCCTCTTCCCCTCCTGTTTTGTCTCCTTCTTCGCTATTTAGTTCTTGCTTGTCTCCCCTTGAACATCTCTTTTCGTGAGTGGCATGTGCCTGCCGTTGGGACCATAGCTGCTGACGCACTTTCTCGATTTCAGGTGGTGAAATTCCGGAGAATGCGTCCAGGGGTGAAGGCATGGGTGCGCCTTGCCCCACCCATTTGTGGGACCTTGGAAGGGTGCAGTTGTCTCTTGGGTGAGGAACTCCTTGGCAGCGGCCACATTGGCGCGGTATACGTCTGCCTGAGATGATTGGTGGTTTGGAGTGCCTGACGGGACCGCTGGCTGAGGGTGACCAGGTTGCTGGGGTTCTTTGGTTGCTATGGGACTGGTATGGGGAAGGGTTTTCTCCTGAGGCCATTGGCAGCAAGATTTCAGGATTGGCATTGGGTTAAACTGCAGGGTTTGGGTGGATTATTCTGAAGATTTTGTAGACCATATGGCTCTGCAAGGTCTTCGTAGGGGTTCGGTTGACTGCTGGAACATTTCTTTTTTGTATTCGTCAGTCAAAGAACTGATGTTTCCAGCTCCGGGGTATGGGTGTCTTTCTGCTCGGTTCTGGATCTTGACGTGTGTCCGGATGATTGTGTGCGTCATTTTTTAGGCCTGCGTTTTTCAGATGGGGGGCCCCTTCTCCTGATCGGGATGGGAGTTCTCTAATGTGTTTTTAGTTTTTGAAGGTTTTGTTTTTTGGCTAGGGCTGTCGCGTTGGGGTTTATGTGCTATGGATTTCGTCAGTCACTCATTCCATATCGGGGAGGCTACTGTGGCAGCCTAAATGGGGGTGTATGTTATCAGGCATATTGAGCGGTGGGAGTTGGCCCATTTTCAGTAATATTTTCGGCAAGATCGGGTGGTTGGGGTTTAGAGTCCCTGCCTTGTTCTGCAATGTTTTTCATTTTGTTCTCTCAGGTGGTTGGCCGCTGCACTGTTGGATTTTTGGGCTCGGTGGCGAGCGGCTGTTCGGGTGCGTGGTTTGCAACTGGCAGCGGATTTGTGGTTGGCAAGGATATCCTGGTTCCATTTTCAAGGAATTCGGTGGGCTCAATTCTTCCGGAGGTGCTGCATTTTGGAGGCGCGTTGGGATTTTTCCTCCTGTTCTTATAGTTCATTTGGGTGGGCATGAACTTGCATCCATCCCAGACTGTTTTTTTGGTTTAGCTGTGATGGATGTTTGTTGCTGCTCTGCTTGGCCGGATTCCCAACTTGGTGCTGGTTTGGTCTGAGATTGTTCCGTGTTAGAGCTGGGCTGAGGCCAAGGGTCTACGGGCTCTTGACAGGAGATGGATACGTATTAATAGGGCGGTGTCTTAGTTGTGCTGGAGCACAGTTGCTTTGTTTTATGGTGTTGGATTTCTGAGAACCCGGCTCTTCATTTGTTCCAGGATTATGGCGTCCATCTCAATGTGCTTGGCATGGACTTTTTTAATCTGGTTCTGTCCGGTGGTATACAGCAGGACCTGTGGCTTTTTTGGGCCCTTGCCAAGGGGTACAATGGTTAAAACAATTGTGGTGTATATATTGTAACGGGGAGTTGTGAGGCCAGAGGGCTAGGAAATACACCTTTACCACGGTCGCGGGTTTTGGTCATTGCCCCCCATTCAACTGCACAGACCAGCTAATGGGGTGTGGTGGGGTGGATTAAGAATTGCGCTGAGCTTTATGCTCAGTAGGGGTGGGACATAGAGTTATATCCCTATTATTCTTGGCAAGGGTTAAAAAAGCAGGTTGCTGTATTGTAAGATTATTTTAATAAAGCTTTGGCCTGGATTCATCCAAAAATGGTCTGTGTGTCTTACTTTGAACAGTACCACATGCCCAAGACAAGTATTCCCCACAAGACCCTAAGAAGGGGAAACATGTCTGGCCTGTGGGGTATAAGTAAGCCCCTTTTTTATTGGCCAGCCAGGCAGGATGTAAGGGGGAGAGAAGGGGAGGGTCTATATATAGGCTGATTTCTTACTCACCACTTCCTTTTGGGATCCTCGTGGAACACAGCCCCACCCTCCCTCCCTTTTTGTGTGGTGTTTGTTGATTGTGGCTGGTTTGGGGGGTCACTGTGGTTCAGGTCGTAAAAGCACCTGTGGGGGATTGTTTGTCACAGCTTTGGCACTTTTGGGCCCTTGCCAAGGGGTACAATGGTTAAAACAATTGAGGTGTATATATTGTAACGGGGAGTTGTGAGACCAGCGGCCTAGCAAATACACCCAGACCACAGTTGCGGGTTTTGGTCGTCGCCTCCCATTGAGCTGCACAGACCAGCTAATGGGGTGTGGTGAGGTGGATTAAGAATTGCGCTGAGCTTTATGCTCAGTAGGGGTGGTACATAGAGTTATGTCCCTATTATTCTTGGCAAGGTTTAAAAAAGCAGGTTGTTGTATTGTAAGATTATTTTAATAAAGCTGTGGCCTGGTTTCATCCAGAAATGGTCTGTGTGTCTTACTTTGAACAGTACCACATGCCCAAGACATGGGTTTTGATGGGATTTTCCCTTTGAGAATTAAAAGAAATAAGGCACAACATGGTGCATTGTGAAACATTTTGCTTTGCTAACCATTTAATGACAAGAGAGGAGTTTAATAGATTGCTTGCACTGTCCACTGGTAGTAAGGGAATGAAAAATGCATTGTTTTGACACCCCTGCCTTGTTCCACTTTCCACTGGTAGTCACATAAAAACACATAGATTCTTTGGCACCCCAGTCTTCTACAGAACTACACATATACTGACTCACTCCCCGGTCTTGTTCCACTGTCTACAAAACTACACATACACTGTCTCACCCCCCAGGTCTTGTTCCACTGTACACTGGTAGCCGCAGGAACACACATACACTGTCTGACTCCCCAGTTTTGTACCACTGTCTCACTGACAGTCACAGAACCAAAATGCACTGTGTGACACCTCTGCCTTGTTCCACTGTCCACTGGTAGCCACAGAACCACACATACACAGTATGACACTCAAGCTTTGTTCTACTGGTATTCACAGATCCACACATACACAGTATAATGCTTCAGCATTGTTCTACTCGTAGTCACAGAACCACACATACACTGTTCAACACCCCAGCCTTATTCCACTGTCCTACTGGAAGTCACAGAGCAAAAATGCACTCACTAATACACTCATCTTACGTACTCCTCTGGCAGCCAGATGGTTAACCACTGCAGGTATTTGCAACTTATGTTTGTGGAGCATATTTCATGTTTACTGTTTTGTTCTTTTCAGGTACATATTTGCTACAAAGAAGAAGATAAGAAGACAGAAGAGGAGGCGACAGAAGAAGAGAGAGAAGGAGAAGGAAGATAGATGACAGAAGAAGATGGACAGTAGCTGACAGGATGCTGAAGACCCTGTTGGACATCAGGATTACAGGTAAGTGTTTATTTTCAGACGATGTTATTTTAACTTATTCGGATTAACCCTGTGAGTGCCAGTGGCGTATACATACCATAGGGTTAATTCTACTAACAGTTAACACATTTTTTTCATACTTTGTATGTATTTTTTAACTTTTTTCCCCTGCGTGAGCAGATTAAAACATGCTTAAGGGGACTCTACGCCCCAAAAAAGTGGGTCTAGATTTTTGGCACATCTTTTTGTCTAATGCATGGAATTGAATGGGAAAATGGAACTCATTTTAATGCGTTTTAATAGGTTTAAATGGGAGCTAACTTTAGTGCCTGATGTTTATTTTTTCTGCCGGTATTTCTTCATAGCACAGGTAATTGAATTGCTTACCATGCTTGAGAAAATGCTGGCGGGTGTGTTTTTTGGTAATGGGGAAATTGAATTGAGGCCTATGATGGAGCAAGAAATGGAATGAGCGAGGGAGAGAGGAAGAAACTGGGAGGAAGAAGGAAGGAGGAAGACAGAGAGGGGGAGAGAGTGAGAGGGAGACAGGAGGAAATAGGGTTGCCACCTTTTCTTCAAAAAAATACGGGCCATGGCATTCCCTCCATAGACTTAACATTGGACAGAAGCCAATTTTTTACCAGCCTGCCAGTAAAATACCGGCTGGGTGGCAAACCTACTAGGAAACGGAGGGAGAGAAAGAGATAGAGGGGAAGGAAGAGTGGGGGTGGGGAGGCAGCAACAAGAAATAGGAAAAGAGAGAGATTAACCCCTTAAGAACCCATGACGGTCCTGCACCGTCATGGGTTGTTATACCGTCATGGCTTAAATGATGGCAGCGTGCCTCAGTGCATGCTGCTATCATTAATTCCAGGCTGAGACTGAGCACTCCGAGACCGGGGCATTCAGTCTCAGCCCTTCTTGATTCTGCAGGTTCATGCGATCGCTGTATCAGCGATCACATGTACCGGCATTCTGAGACAGAGTTAAGCACACAACGCATGCTTACCTCTGTGTGTCTCCTCTTTTTCTGTCTCCTTTGCTATCAAAGTAAGGGAGAGAGAAGTAGAGAGGAGACAACTAGTGTCAAATAAAATCCAGCAGCTGGGGGTTTTAACCCCTTCACTGCTGGTGTTGGAGGCTGGCTAAATGCAGGTCAATTTCTGACCTGCAATAATACACTTTTTTTTTTTTTTTTTTTTTAAACACAAAACACTTTTTTTTTTTTTAAATATTTTATTTAAAAAAAATATATCTTAATAAACAAAACTGGGAATGTGATTGTTGTGGAGCCATGTAATACACTTATACACACAGCCGAATGTCAGTGACAAAATAGGGTGGGAAAAAGGGACATGGGGATTTTCACCCAGGGGGGACAGTGGCCACTTTATACTTCGCATTTTGTAGGTATGACTGACCGGTCATATCTTTCATGCAGTCTCCATAAAAATGTAACCCTTTGTGCCCAATTGATCCCAAGAGAAAAAACAAAAATGTTGGTTTTTTTTACATTTTTTTAGCTTTTTTTTAATTTTAATAAAGTAAACGATGGGTTATCCATATAAGTGGGGTATCAAAAGAGAGCACTATTTGTGCTTAAAAAAAACAGTATATAATTTATGGGGGTGGAATAAAAGACTTAGAGGGAAAACGCTGTTGAACAAAGACATAGTCAAAAAGGTCAGAACTGCTCCGGTCCTTAAGGGAAAATGACCTCAGATTTTCCCGGTCCTTAAGGGGTTAAGAGCGAGATGCACGCAAACACTGATGTTCAGTTCACAAGCTGACGCATCTGGACAGTTGAATATTCATTGAAATGGTTATGGGGAAAGAGAGAAAGAGATGTAGGAGGGTGGGAGCAGTAAGAAGGAGACAGACAGAGATGCAGGAAAGAGAGGGAGAGATTGAGACTGTCTGCCGGATCCCCTAGGCTAGTCCACACTTGCATAGATCCACAACATGAATATTACGGACGCTGCTCTGTTGTTTCTGAGTGAGAATATGTCATTTATTTACTGTAAACCAACTGATTAAAACACCCAGCTAACAAAACTAGTTTCTGGATTATGAAACCACAAAAATGTGGTCAAGAACTAAATTTACTGAAATGGGTTGTTCAGCTATAGGTAATATTTCAAATTAATTACCACCAGAATGTGGCAAACTTAGGCAAAGAATGATGTTTTATTAGAAGTTTTCTCTTTGATAAATCAGTCAGGCTAATGAACTAGGAAGGACTGGAGGAAACCAACTGCACCATACGAGACATACAAATTCCCCCAAAAAATCGAATTGATTTAAATAGGAATTTTAGCTTGTGAATTTTATTTTCCCCCAAGGCGCAACTGGTTTACTCAAGAATTTCTCCACTTCTAGCTAATGAATAAGCCTCGGTATGTGGTGTAGGTCTTATTAAACGACAGGTGACTGACTTTGCTTAAGGCCTTTTAGACAGTGATCCTCTTAGTATAATGTTTCACAATAATATACTGGAAAAAAAGAAAACATTTTTGACATTTTTGCTATTTCCTCATATTATTAAAGATAAACTTCATATCCATACTTGCACAGCACTATTGTCTCACTGCTAACGTTATACAGGGATAGACATACACTGAGGCTGCAAAAACATGAAGAGAATTTTATCTGAAGACTTAAAGGGATAGTAATGGCGGAAAAAAGTGTTAACTATATTGTAGATACAGTTAAAAGAGAGTACTTGTACTTATGGTTTGAGAGGTATAGGAAAATAAAGTTCTCCGCTCCCTCCATTTTCTGCTTGCCGAGCTGTAAAGCTGTCAGAAGCAGATTCTGATTCCTGGATCAGACGGCGGCTCTTCAGCAGCGCTGGCATAGCGATACCTAAAAATAAATACTTCATCAGAACGGTCTACAGCGTGTGCCGATTAAGTATTTATCTTTAGGTATCGCTATGTTGGCGCTGCTGAAGAGCTGCCGTCTGATCCAGGAACCAGAAGAAAGATCCATTCTTCACCTTTTCCCTCCCCCACTGAGGTCCTGGGTGTGGGAATATTTTTATTTTGGGGCAGGCACAGTTCAGTCATCACCAACATCACTGTGCACAATTTGTGACAAGTCAGTACAAAGGGGAAAGGCGGTAACGCACCTTGGCACAACCACCCTCATCACACATATTAAACACAGACACCATGACATTTATGTGAAATATGTTAAAGCCAGACCCCCACTAAATAAATCTGGCACCACTGTTGATGTAACCCCTGACTCTCCCCAAAGGCAACAAGAAGTGAGGTGTAAATCAAAGAGGAGGAAGAACAGAGAAACCCAGCCAGAGCCTGAACGTTTGATGGTGAAAGAAACACATGGTTTGCCATCACCTTCTTGTTCTAGTGTCCGGCCACGTAACTACATTTTCTGGACATCCTCCTCGTTTATCGTTGTCTCCCCCACCAGCTGATAGCCATTCAGTAGATGTCAGAATGTAGCAGTTTGTGCCCAGCTATTGCGCACTGTGTGGTGTGCTGACCACACATGGCAATGTGGTGGAGGAAAATCATAACCAGGGTATCAAGCTGCATTGGAGGAGATTCCATCCTGCAGAATATGCTAAGCTGGTGTAAGGGAGGGTGTTAGCTTCTTGACCTAGCACCCAGTGTGAGCCGCCAGAGAACCCCTGGAGGGGAGAATACCCCAGAAGGAGTAGCAGGCTGCTACTATACTCAGTGTGTTAGCTTCTCAACCTAGCACCCAATGTGAGCCGCCAGAGAACCCCTGGAGGGGAGGATACCCCAGAAGGAGTAGCAGACTGCTACTATACTCAGTGATAAAAACAAGGCAAAACAGAACGACAACAATAAAAGGAGGATACTCACTAGATAGGACCCTGGGAGCCAGATGCTAGGGATCGGAGAGTCGTGAGCGGTGCTAGCTGTCAGAGGCTGATTCTAGGGGATCTTGCTGCTGCAGAGGCTGGGTGGGGTAGCAGGCCACAAAGCCTGATGGCTGGATAACCCCCTAGGAGACAGACAATTACTCACTAGGACTGGAATCAACTAGAAGGACCTA
Source organism: Rhinophrynus dorsalis (assembly GCA_037306005.1). NCBI lineage: Eukaryota > Metazoa > Chordata > Amphibia > Anura > Rhinophrynidae > Rhinophrynus > Rhinophrynus dorsalis. Next base: position 650,002,109 of record CM074718.1, read on the forward strand.
CTAGTGGTATAGTATTGTTGTCGAAGACCTGGAAAGCTGAGAAGATGTCGTATGATGATAATGCGACTGGTGTTCAAACAAATAACCGACCAGAAGTCGATACACCGTGGATACTCAACAAGAGATCGACGACACCGAGGACTCGACACTGAGCACCGGGAAGTATGAACAAGAATAGTTGACAGATCCGAGTCGGTAACAAGAGGGCAGCAACACAACCTAAGGAGTAGACAAGGCGAGGAGTCAGACAAGCCAGGGTCGAAAGCCAGGGGGGAACAGGGTACCAAATCGGAAGGCAAGAGGAGAGTCAAGGACAGGCCGGAGTCAGATAATACAGGAGCAGTAGATGGTAGGAAAGTTGAGGATAGCCAGGTCGAAAACAGGAATCACAGGTACTGGAACAGAACTCAGGTTACAGAACGCTTAGATCGCGCACCGACAGGAAGGAGCCAGTGCCTAAAATAGACCAAGAACAGGGTGGGGAGGATGGAACCTAGCTAGAGAGACGGAAGATCAGGATAGTAGAGAGGGTAAACCCGGAGAAACATGACAGAGGGTTCATCATTACTGTTAAAACTGCAACTTGTCACGTGTCCTTAGCAGGGAGTGGACAAGGGGCATAATGACAGCAGCAGCAGTATTTGGTTTCTGGTGGGATGATTTCACACTGGGGACCCTAAGCGTCATGGTGTTTGGTTAGAGTTGTGCCAGGTGTTTGATGTGACTGCCAGTTTGCCAATTGTTCCAAGTCCTCTGCTTATTTACTAATTACTACACACACTGTGCACATTGCAGTTGCTGATGAGAGCTAAATTTCCTGCTCCCAACAAGGGCAAAATTTGTATTCCAACAACAGACCCATGATTTTGGAGGAGGTGTAGGAGGAGAAGCATTATTGGCCAATATCTTTTCTCTACATATACCTGAAATGGTGGGGGGCTAGTTGGAGTGATGCTACTCCCTCAGACTCATAACTGGAGCTATTAGTGTCAAGTGGGACCATGATTATCATCACCCATATCATTGCTGTTGTTGATCTCATTTCCTAGGAGCTGCCTAATCATCCTGCCGCTTTAACAACTCAGCAGCACCAACAAGAACAGCAGTCAAAGATGCTGCAATGAAACCAGGGCATTTGCCAGAGGCCACCATAACATGACCTGCTGGCACTAAGCCAGTAGGGCACTTTTTTTCTCAGGGTTTGTTCTTTGAAAACAAACCAGAGGCCTACAAAAAAAACTATTTTCTAACAAGCCTATCTCCTACAATTCACTGATTCATCTGGGATTGTGATATTAACAAGCCTGAGTGATAAAAATAATCTGAGATGTGATTCCTCAGGGCTTGTGGCACTAACAAGCCTGAGTGATAAAAATAATCTCAGATGTGATTCCTCAGGGCTTGTGGAACTAACAAGCCTGAGTGATAAAAAATTATCTCCGATTCCTCAGGGCTTGTGACGCTAACAATCCTGAATGATAAAAATAATCTCTGATGTGATTCCTCAGGACATACTAAGTTACATATGCCAAAAATTCCTCCTTAATACTCTTTGCACCAAGAGAAGGGCAGTAGGACAGTCTACGGGCATTTCAGAAAATTCCTTTCCTCTGCACTTTGCATAAAGCTGTGTAGTAAACAAGTCTCAGAAGAACTGGTTTGATTTTGCAACATTTTCTTGTGCTTACTATGGATCAGGAGGAAGCAGCTTGCTGGCATCTTCCCAATAGGCAGATTAGGCAACTGCATGGAGCTCCACATTTTGAGAGACTCCTCAGCACTGCTGGCTACACCCACATTCTGAATTGTGGGTTTGACCAGAGCAATCACAGTGTCCCTCCACCCACTTATATAGCCTTTTACAGGCTGTTATTTAACCCCTTTGATGCTAGTATTTTTTCTCATGCTTTTTTATTTTTATCAAATTAAATGGTGTGTTATCCATGTGGATTCAAAATAAAGCTCCACTTATGCTTAAAGTGATAGTAATGTCTATTTAAAATGAATTGTCCGAGTCTTCTGTATATTAAAAGGAACAAATTGTGCTATATCTAAGCTCTTACTTCTTTGCAGTTCAAACATTATGAAGCACTGAAGATCCACAGCTCACCTCTTTCTGGTCTCCTCCCACAGAATCTGAGATCGGGTCATGTGACTCGACAGATACAGCAAGGGACAAACTTCAGTCAGTAAGTATAAGGGAAATCCTGCCCCCCTTGATGAAGGAGGACAGGATTTCCCTTTTCTTACTGAAGTTTGTTCCTCGTTGCAGCCGTCCTCACCAGCCTGCAGATTCAGAGTGACGTGGGGAGAAGGGGCGGGCGGTGGATCTTCAGTGCTTTACAACATCTGAACTAAAAAGAAGTAAGAGCTTAGATATAGTGCAATCTGTTCCTTTTCATATACAGAAGACCCGGACAACTAATTTTAAATAGACATTTCTATCACTTTATGGTATATATAGTTTGTGTGGGTGAAATAAATACATTAGAGGTGAAATGTGGTTTAACAAAGGAATACTAAAAAGGCCAAGATTGCTCTGGTCCTCCAGTGCAAAAAAGGCCTGGCCCTTAAGTCTGCTGCCTCAGTAAAAATCCCAGGGATGTGCTGTGATGCCCCACAGTGGCTCCTGTTAGCAATAGTGGGGGTCAGAAATATGCCCCAGGACTGGTATCAGTCTTGAATGTAGTCCAGAGGTGAATGCCTCACAACCACACATTTTGTGTATTGCTCTTGCAGCTGCTATAGCTCCCAAGTACTGGGTGGGAAGCCCTCACCAGAGTCAACACACTGCTTATTCAGCCCAAACAGAGCTCCAAGACTTGATTCTCACTCTTCAGTCTCTCACAGAACCAACGAGGAAGTCTCTTTCAGAACCTGGTTCTGCTTCCCCATTGCTCACAACACATTGTAGCCCAATTGGCTGGTCTGTTCACAGGGTGCTTCCCTGCCAGTAGTGTATTATCTATATCATAGCTGATCAACCTGAGGCCATCCAGCTGTTGAGGACTACAACTCCTACCATTCCCCACCATCCAACGTGGGAATTGTAGTCCTCAACTGCTGGAGAACCTCAGGTTTTCCAGATGTACATGATACGTTGCATAGTCCTCTGACATTGGAAAGGTTAAATAATCGGAATATGTTCACCATGATGCATTTGGTTTGCCTCAGTGCTGCTCCACTTCTTGCCTTAACCCTTTGAATGCAAGTACTCTATGGGGTTAATAATACATATACTGCACAATATTGTCATGTAATCTTAAATCTGGCTGCCCCATGCTAATCTTCAGATAAGACTGGGTGAGGCACACATAGGGGCTCAAAGTCATCACAATGAAAAAATTGTTGAATCGTGAGCTGCTGCTAAAAGAAAAACACTATTTTTAGAAGCAAATCCTTTACCTTTGAAACTGACAGTAAGAAGATCTTGATAAATAATGCTGTTAACGTTTCTGATGTTAAAATCTTATTCATTTTGTCTTTGAAATGAAAATGTTCAAAGAAACAAATACATTTTTTTGTCTTTAAAACTACAAATTTTCAAATACTTTTTGAACACCATTTTTGTCATAAAAAAAGTGACATTAATCAGGCAAAAAAAAATTGATGGCTAAAAGAATAGATATTTTTTAATAATATCTTACAATATGATGGTAGATTAAAACATTTCCATAAACCTCCATAGGGTGGTGTAGCAACAGCACCACTGTAACATTTCAGGCCATTTAAATACTGCACCTAAAAAAAATCTTGTTTGAGCTGCAATAAAATTTGAATAAAACACCTCACAGCAGTAGTTTACTCAGGAGAATAAACCTTAAAACATATATATATTTTTACATATAAAGTATTACTATCCTTTTAAAACTGATTATTCCCTTTGATGTAGATTGCAGAATTGAATGAAAATAAATGACGGCAATACATCTGAGAATTCTTGAACCATGGTGTAAGAATGTTTTCATTCTAATTACAGACAATTTTAATTATCACAACTACATCTTGCCCATAGGAAGGAAGCGCTACAATGGAACCACTGATGCTCAAATCAAACCAGTAAGAAAATGTTCAATAAATAAAAATACAACTTTATTTAAAAGTTAAAAGGCATCACATGTAGTGAATAAATTAACAAAAATGGACAGTAGTAAAGAAAATAGGAGGATATGACCCGCCTAACGCATTTCGTGAAGCTAACTTCACTTAGCTATAGGCAAATGACCTATCAAAAGCAGCCTGTTTATAACCAGTGCTTTAATAAAGAAAAATGGGACTCCAACAGTACATAAAGGATAAATATAGAAAATAAATAAATGTATATACAAAATAAAATAAAAAACGTATAGCTGATAATTCTGCCAAACTAAGAAAAGTATGGAGCATAGTGTAAAGTATGTAATCAAATATCACTTTATTGTCAAATATATTAGTTGGCAGTGTGAGATGTAAAGAGAAACTACTGTGTACATATTCTGAAGCAAGTATGGAAATGTATCTCGCCCATACCCTGTATCACCCCAGCGAAGCAAACCTTTCAGTAGAGTGGTGATTTTTAACACCAGCTTAGGGTGTCCCATGTTTTCTATGAAGACTTTGGCAAACATGTTAACCCTTTTAGTGCCAGATAGGTACCCAATGCATTGTGTTGCAATGCTTTGGATACCTCTCTGGCACTCAAAGGGCTGACTTCATATTATACACAATATGATCTCTTGTCATCCTAACTCTGAGACCAAAGAAAAACTATACATTGATGCACTGTACCTTTCTCTAAGCCCTTGTGAAATTACCTATAGAATGCAAGAGGCACCCAGAAAAGAATACAATAGGTTGGTGGGGGTCTTATGGGAATTGTAGTCCTCAACAGCTGGAGAACCTCAGGAATCCCAACCCTGATGTACATGATGGCAGTCCTTTAACCTTTGACTGTCAGAGAGGTGCACGACACAAGGCTGCATAATGTGTTGCATACCACTCTGGCATTCAAAAGGTTAAATAACTGGAATTGCTATATGTTCACCATGATTCGGTTGGTTTGCCTCAGTGTTGCTCCACTTTTTACCTTAACCCTTTGATCACCAGAGGGGTATACAATGCATTGCTTTGCAATGCGCTGGATAACCCTCTAATATGTATGTCCTCACGGTATAGTCATGTGATCTTGAATCTCTTTTAAAATACCACCAGCTACCCCAGCTAAAATTCAGTGACTGGGTGAACCACACACACTCTGTATCACCCGTAAAAAAAAAAATGAAAAATCTACTTAACCCTTTATCCTTTTAATGACCGATGAAGTGCCAGGACCGTCATCAGTGCTGTTGACAGTTCTTGAATGTCATGGAATTTTGTCATCACAGAATTGCCTACACAGCGCGCTGTGATCACCCAGTCTACCGGCCAAAAACAAGGAAAAAAGTGCACTGGTCCCGCCCCACCCCTGGACCGCTCTGCCCTTAGAGGTTAAGGATGCAATGCGTTGCACACCCATCTGGTCCTTAAAGGGTTACAAGTAAGAAGAGGTTAACACTGTGATAACAACCATTTTATAAAGTAAAAGAAAAAAAACCTATCTTTTAGGCACTCACTCTTATCCTATATAATAATTCGCTAAAACGTGTGTAACGCCTCAGACATGCGCAGTAGAGACTGATGGGCCTGCTGCAGTCATGCGCAGTAGAGACTGATGGGCGTGCTGCAGTCATGTGCAGTAGAGACTGCCCGTGCTGCGGCTGAAACAGAGCAGGGTGCTCCAAAGGAGCGTCCAGCACTGTATCAGCCGCGGCGCAGGCAGTCTTTACTGCCCATGACTGCACCGCGACGGGCTGGCAGTGGCACTGTGGCCCTTGTAACGGGCTCTTCAACTAGTCCAGTGGTTCTAAACTCTGGTCCTCGGGACCCAATAACAGGCCAGGATTTGATGATTTCCTTGTTAGAGCACAGGCTCTGATCACCACACCTGTGTTCTAGCAGAGAAATTCCTAAGTCCTGGCCTGTTAGTGGGTCCCGAGGACCGGAGTTGAGAAACACTGAACTAGTCCCTATATATAAAACTGCCAAAAAATGACAATTGCTGACCAGTCCCTCAACTACACCAAACACAGATAACCCGTCCAAAGAAAAATCTCCCAAAAAATGAAAAGAATAAACCCAAAGGAAAAAGGGAAAAATAATAAACAAACTAACTTTATTGTTAAAATCCACAATAGATAACCCCTATCTAAGTGGCATTCGCTGTATAGAAGGGATATAGATAATCATTGGATCAATAACCTCATAAGATGGTATAAGTAAACCACCCCTTCGGAAAAAACAATATACAAAATCTAAGAGAGACTGTCAATCATAAATCATCAGTGTTGAATACAAATTAGTGGATGGAGTAATATAGATCTAAAAGATCATTGCGTATTAACGGGTGATCAAATCAACTGCTGTCCACATCTTAGATCAATCCCGTTCTATCAAAGCATTCCTATCCACTCAGCACTTGCCTCTCAGAGATTCCACAATTCCTATCAATCATGCGCTGAATAGTATCCGAAAAAGGATAACCCTAGAGGTTTATAAATGATCGTTGCTGATGATAATATCAACCCCTCATAACAGTATACATAGCTATAGGTATACCACACTCGCATTCAGTCAGTATAAATTGGTTCTCACACAGGCAAATGCCAATCTACATAGCTAACTACCTGACCCAAGGAATAGTTCATCACTTCTAAATCCACTCAGTGGGTATTCGCTACATATTCCTAAGTATGGGATAGATTCCATGTATCTTCCTGGGTCATCTGTCAAACTCTCGTAATCACTCATATATTGAATCTAAATTCCTAACAAACAAGAGTTCCCAAGCAGATTGACAGATTAGGCTTTGTCAGCTGAAGGCAGTCTTACGACCAAAGCAAACTGACTGACACTAAGGGGAATAAATAAAAAAAAATCACATTGGTAAAATCATATCAATGCGCCTAACGCGTTTCTCCCAGCTAGTGGGCTCCATCACTATAACTTGATATCAACCCCATTTTGAGAGGTCTCCAACACACTGCTTCGTAAGCGTTGGACAAGTCTCCAGCATCTAAACAGTAAAAATACTATCATAAACACTGACAGAGGATTCCTTACCAGTAAGAACAGAGCAGAAACCCTCATGTGATAACATATATAGCTGTAGAAAGCATCTGTTCCCCCACACTTTCTTCTAGGAAGATTCCTCATTTCTTTGAAGTTGTCCTCCTGCCCAGCCTTAAACCTTCAGGTAAAAGACGCTTTCCATTTTAAGTCTGTGGTATGAATTATTTAAGGGATAAGTTGATTAATGAGGATTATGAAAGTATGATATTTTGATCACACTGACACTGATGTATTATGTAGGACTGGAGAAATTCCAGAGCAAACCAACTGCATTAAAGGAGACAGATAAACTTCTTAACTATTTTAAATGGGGCTTTTCAAGGTTCAGTTTAAATCAAAGGTCATGTTGGGATTTCTCCATTTCTGTTTAGTACATCAGCTTCACTGAGGCCGATGTTTTGAGAAAAAAACATAGTGACTCTAGATCAAACCGAAACCAAAGAGGATAAAGACAAATCTCCCAAATTCTTATTCTGTTAAATTGTCCTTTTAACGCTTTGAATGCCAGAGAGGTCCCAGCGCATAGCTTTTGGGGACCTTTCTGGTATTCAAGGAGTCTTTAACCCTTTGAGTGCCAGTGGGGTACGCAACGCATTGCTCTGGAATCCGTTGCGTACTCCTCTGGCACTCAGAGGGTTAAGTGATATTAACCTTTTATTTTGACTTTATTTGCAGAATAAATATATTCAAATTGCCTTATTTTTTTTTCATTATTTAACCCTTTCTTCTAATTTCAAGTGACATTTTCTGTACTACTTGGAGGGATAGTGGTACAATGTATCACTGAATGCCCAGCAAGCAATTCCCTTCCCTTGACTCTTTATGGCATTGAATCAGAGGAGATTTGTCCATAGTAAAAGGAGATGGCAGAGAGATGGAAGCCTCCACCATATTTACACAGAGAACCATAAAGATACATAGGAGGGGGTATGCAGTGAAGCCTCTTATATATTTGGGACAATTCTCTGGGAGATAAGATGGCTCCTACATATCTTTTTCAAATTCTGGACTAACACAAGAAATCAAGGGGAGTTTGGATGAAATTAATATATATAAAGCACCTGGTACAGACATCAATCACCCAAGGGTTCCTTGGGAACCTAGTTCAGTGTGTGTGTGTGTGTGTGAAGCCTGGTTCAAATGAAGCACAGTCTATCCTCCTATACAATAATTCACTGAAATGTGTGTAACAACACAGTCATGCGCAGTAGAGACTGCTGGCCGTGCTTCAGTCATGCGCAGTAGAGACTGCACGCGCCGCGGCTGATACAGAGCTGGACGCTCCTTCGGAGAGTCCAGCTCTGTATCAGCTGCGGTGCGGGCAGTCTCTACTGCACATGACTCTCCCGCGACCGTCTGCCAGTGGCACTGTGGCCGGTGTAATGGGCTTTTCAACTAGTTTAATATAAATGGAGATTCACCCATCTCGCATCTGCAAAACTGATAGCTATATTCACCAAAGTATCCTAACAGCTTTGGTACATGCTAATAGGAACATGCAATTTAATTTTTTTTATTTATTTAGGAAAGTGCTTTCCAGGAAGAAAACATTGAGATATTTTTCATTTTCAACTATGTCCTAGAAACCATTTTCAATACAAAGTTATACATTTATACACACACAGAATTTAAAAATAACACAATCAGTTTTATATTCATGTGCATGCTATTTTTAGATGCAAACATGAGTTCTTTTTAGGGAATTTAAACTGGGAGATGTGGTATTTTGTGGTAGGTTATTCCAGCCTTTCAGAGCTTTGTAGGAGAGGACAGACTGACCTGCTTCTTTCATGTAATTTGGAATAGTCAGTGAGTTGCTGGTAGTTAAGTGGTGGTTGTAGTAATTATGGAGAACTGGAGTGAGCATACTGCTCAGGTAGTTTGGTAGCTTTACGGAGAAGTGGATATAAAGTAGGTACAATGTTACATCTGGATTTGAGTGTTAGTCAATTCAGTAGTAGTAGTACCATCACATTGATAGATAATGTAATTACAAAGGAGGACAAAAAGGCATAACGAATTACACAGAGTAAATTTACAAAGATGGATTTGTGTCCCAGAAGCATATACTGCATCCCAATAGTAGATGATTGGCATTGACACCTGTTGTAGTAGTAGTACCATCGTATTGATGGATAGTGTAATTACAAAGGAGAACAAAAAGGCATAATGAATTACACAGAGTAAGTTTACAAATATGTATTTGTCCCAGAAGCATATACTGCATCCCAGTAGTAGATGATTGGCATTAACACCTGTTGCACAATATGTTTTCTTACCAAGTAACTGTGATTTTCTTCTAAATAGAGCGGCTACTCTAAGATAAAATTTGGGTTTTATTTTATCAATATGAAGACCAAAAGTAAGGTTTGAGTCTAGACAAATACCGTTTTATAAATGTAGGAATCGACTGGAGCCAAGTTACCATTAGACATTATTACAAAGGTTAGGTAGGTATTGTGGAGTTTAAGTAGTTTGCATTTTGAACCAAATACCTTTGTGACCACTACTGAGCTATTTGGGTGAAAAGTCAGACTGAAGTGGGAAGTTGCTAATACTTGGATAGTTGCAATGGACATATTTTTCCAGGACTGGCATCCAAATTGGCATAGAGAATGTTGAACTTTCTGAACCAATTTTGCAAGGTTTATCAAAAACATTTGATACAATAGATGATGTGGAGGGTGAGGATATTCGTCTGTAGTTTAATACCACATTTTTATCACTACTTTAGTGGATAAGTTCAACTCTAGTCACTTTCCAGACTTTGGGTATATAACTGGATGACAAGGAAGCATTAATTAGGAATGCGATGGGGTGGACAGTGGTCAAAACACTGAGTTTTAGTAAAATTGCTGACAGTTGGTCAGGTCCAGAATGTGACTCAATTGTTTGGTTGAGGAGTTAGTCTGATCAGTAGTGAAAACGGGAGTGAATTTGAATTCAAACAGTATTGTTGTTGGAACAGTGGGACGGTGTTGTAGACTTTTGAATGCACATTTTTTTTTACTTTGGAACAGTGTGATCAGGAACGTGGTGTAGCTAACAAAGTAGTTGTTGAATGCATTAGTGATTGACAATGGGGCACTGTAGTGTTTCATTCTCTATTTTATCATTGTGATATGAGAATAGTTGGGGGGGTTGTAGATATTTTTAACCCCTTAACGACCCTTGACGGTCCTGGTACGTCATGGGTAAAAGTGACTGAACGACCCATGACATACCAGGACCGTCATGGATTTCAGGGCTCCCCACGTGGCTGCACGCCGTTCGGGGAGCCTTGAGTCGGATTGGCAAAAAAAAAAAAAAAAAATGCTCCTGCTGGTCGTTAAGGGGTTAATAACTTTTCAGGAGTTGGCCTGTTTTGATATGTTAAAGTTTAGGTTGTGGGAAAATATTGTACTTTGGCTATTTTGTTTGCTTTTTTGCAGGTAATCTGCAATTGTGTGTAGACTGCATTATCAAGAGTGGAGCAAGTTTGTTTAACCCCATCCTGACAATTGACTTACCAGGTACGTCCCGCAAAAACTGTCACTTAGTGACAGAGGACGTACCTGGTAAGTCCCGGATGTCCGGGCCTCCGTGCGGCTGCACGCCGTTCAGGGACTCCGGAATCATTTCGTAAAAAAAAAAATGTTAGCCGGGCGTTAAGGTGACAGCCGCGGCTGTCACTAAGGGGTTAACTGTTGTCCATAAGGCATCTCTAAATTGGTATACCTGAAGGAAGTCAGCTGAAAGCTAAGGTAGATGTGCCCACCTTACCCTGACTTTCCTTAGTGGGGCATGGGTAGTACAGAGCTACATGAGTTGTAATTGAAAATAGTCAATTGCAGAGTCTAGGTTAGGTATTAAGTTTATTCTGTACCATATTCAATTGCTTAAATCATTTAAGAAAGATTGGAGATTACATTTCTTAAAAGATCAAGTAACTATACATTCGGGACATGATTTGATTAGGTCTATTTTCCAAACACAGCACACTAGGGAGTGATCTCTAGATGAATTTCCTAGTATGCCAAATCCTGGATTCTACTTTTAATAGCAACATTTAGCTTTGATCACAACATAATGAGTTAAAAGGATAGTAATACTGCAATAAAAGTTTAGTTCCTAGTATCATTTACAATTTTTTTTACAAGTTATGCTCTATAGAGTTACTTACTGAATTGTCATTCAAACGCTATTCAATATGAAAGGATCCCCCTCCCACCCCTTCTTGATGCCTCCGCTTAGATCTGGGATCCAGTTATGGGACCGGACAGATGCAGAGAGGGACAATCTTCAGACAGTAAGTATAAGGAAACCCTGCCCCCTTAATGAAGGAGGGCAGAATTTTCCTTTTGCTTATTGAGGATTGTCCCACGCCATGCTCCCCCCAGACCAGACTGAGAGGATGAGTGATGCAGGGAAAGGGGCAGGAGGAGGATCCTTTCGGCTTCAATAGCCTTTGAACTACAAATCTGTAAGTAACTAACTATATATGGTGCAACATGTTAAAGGGATAGTAATGTTTCATAATAAAAGCAGCTCCATGGGCCATGGAGAGTGTTATTTTAATACGGTCAGAGTTGTAATTCAAGAGTAATTGAATGATAAAGTATCCCCCTCCCACCCCTTTTACTGATGTAACACTGCTCAGCCGGATCAGAAGGGAGGTGCCCAGGTAGACTGCAGAGAGGGACAATCTTCAATTAAGATAAGGGAAAAAGCTGAAAAACCTGTCAATGGGGGCAGGGTTTTCATTGTTCTCACAGTAAGAAGATTGTCCCTTGCTGTTATCTGTCTGGTCTTTGGATCAGATTCCATATCTGAGGTGAGCAGTATTACATCAGTAAAACAGGAGGGAGGGGGATACTTTATCATTCAATTACTCTTGAACTACAACTCTGACAGTATTGAAATAACACTATCCATGGCCAAAATACTATGAAGATTAATTGGAGCTGCTGTTGTTGTGAAACATTACTATCCCTTTAAAAATAAATTGTAAATGATACTCGCTACACTTTTATTGCAGGATCACTATCCATTAATGTACAACTTCTTTTTAAAGGGATTCCATCTCTTAAAAACAACTTTGGTGAATATAAAATAACTTTGAAAATCACTTACATGTTAGGTGATTTAGCCACCCAGAAAATTATTTTTTGAGTTAGATTTACCGATGATGCTAATTAAGACATGCAGAGCAGCCTTTTTCTGTCTTCTAGCTATAGTACCGCCCCCACTCATTGACATTTAACCATTTCAGTGCCAGAGGGGTGCGCAACACATTGCAAAGCACTCTGCTGGCACTCAAAGGGTTAACCCTTTCAGTGTTATGGGAGATGGCCAATGCTTTGCTCAGTGAGTGTGGGAGGTAATGTAGGAAAAAGACATGAATGCACATCTTGCCTTCATTAGCACAACCTAGCACAACTCAAATCTAGTTTTCTAAATAATAAACAATGGATAACATAACATATAAGGGACTTTGAAAGCGCTTTCAAAATCACCAAAGTTGTTTATAAGTAATAGAGTATCCAGCTTCCCTACAATGCTGCAGATATCAGACTTTTCAAACACATAATGTTACACCGGTAACAAAATATACTGTATATTTCCTATGGTTTGATAGCTTCCTCCATCTCCTGAATTAGGATTTATGTATTTGCTTAAAAACTGATGTTTTCTAATAAGGATCAACATAACTGTCTGTTTAGTATTAACCCTTTGAGTGCCAGAGGGGTACGCAACGCATTGCAAAGCAATGCGTTGCGTACCCCTCTGGCACTCAAAGGGTTAACCCTTTAACAACCAGTGGGTTGTGCAGAGCATTGCAAAACAATGCATTTTACAACCCTCTAAACAACCCTCTAAGGTTTAAAATAGCTTCACTTTGTTAATGCTCATAAAGGGATAGTAATGTTTCACAATAAGAACAGCTCCAATTAATCTTTATGTGTTATTTCAATACTGTCAGAGTCATAGTTCAAGAGTAGTTGGATGATAAAGTATCCCCCCTTTTACCTAGTGTAAGCCACCTCCCCTCAGATGTGGAATCTGGTCTCTTGACCGACCGTTTTCAGCAAGTGAGAGACTGAACACAGCAGGAGACTTACAGAGAAGCACTGGTGGGGTACTTAAAGCTGCTGTCAAGAGGACCCACAAAGAGGAATAGCAAGGCAGAAGATTTCAGGACAACAGGTGTATCCCACTTTATATGGCAGATGCAGATAACAGATGGGGGAGAACTTTAAATACATGGCAGGGACTGAGAACACAGAGAAGAAATCCTTATCACCTCTTTTCATGCCATGTGGTATCCAGCGCATGGTGGAGTAATGTGTTGAACACTCCTTTGGTATTGAAAGGTTTAGTCATAGAGAGCACTGAATTCAGATCTCGTCTATGTTTGGGGCTATCTCTGTGTTAGCCTTTTGAGGGCCAAAGGGGTGCAAAACACACATTCATAGCACTGAAAGAGTTAATTAAGGTATTCCTCTCTCCAGTGTATTTAAAAGACTCTCCATTTGTTATCCATGACCTCTGTGATGTCCATGTGATGAAGTGTCAGATGTATGGCTATGAGATCAAAGAGGAAGTGAGGAGAAAGTGTGTGGGAACAGCGAGGGACATGACAAGTGCAGGTTAGTGGCTGTGAAGTCACAGAGCAATATCAACAAGGCAGCAGGGCCGGATTTACATCTCAGGAACCTGTAGGCACAGAAATCTGAAATTCCCCAACACCCACCCACCTGATTGGCCATCTCCACTGGACACCTCCACAATGCTTCTAATCTCCATATTGCCCCCCATCATCTCCATATTGCCCTCACATTGCCCCCCATCAGCTCCTTACTGGCTCCACATTGCCCCCATCATATCCATATTGCCCTCACATTGCTCCCCATCAGCTCCAACTTTCCCCCATCAGCTCCATATTACCTTCATATTGCACCCACCCCCATTTCCTACCTCCCTGGTGGTCCAGCGGCCTGGCAGGACAGGTCTGTGCCTCATTCTGCACACACCTGTAGATTCTGGAGCTCCCGCGTGGTCTTCTCTTCAGTAACTCAGAGCCCTGGGAGATGATGTCATCTCCCAGCACTCTGTATTACTAAAGAGCCAAGGGAGCTCAACAGCTACAGGTCTGTGCAGAAGGAGGCACAGACCTCACCATGTTGCGGGGGCGCCGGGAGGGGGGGTTATTGTTACGTCATTGCGCAGCGAGGCTAATTTAAAAAAAAAAAAATCCCAATGACAGGCGCCTCTCTGTGGGTTGCGCCTGTAGGCAGATGCCTACTCTGCCTTATTATAAATACGGCCCTGCAAGGCAGTGGATGTCCAAGGGGTTAAAGGGTCCCCATAAAGGGGGAGTGCCAGAGGGGTATGCAACACATTCTGGCACTTAAAGGGTTCATTAATTCCCGGCAAGTCTCACAAAGCATGAGAAAGAAATGTAATCTTCAACTGCTATAATGTTTTTAAGGAAATAAAAGCAGATGTTTCTAATTCTAGATGTCTTTTACAGTGTCAGTCTATAACTGTTCAGTAAGTGCTTGGGAAAGTGTGTGCACCAGTGCAAATCCATAAACCTTTTGGGTGCTGCACCAGGTTAAGAGAAAATATAGAATTTAAACTTAAGTCAACCCTAGATAATACTGATAATATCACAGAGTATCATATTGAAATCTTAAATCATAATATAAATTATATTGGCAGAAGGAGAAAAAATATATTTCCCACTTACAGGTTACTGTTTTCATTGGGGATTTTGAAAATATTAACAAAGTTGAGAACCTAAGAAATGTTTTAAAAGTAGATGCCAGAGAGATCATGTTACAATGCACTGGAGTCCTCACTGGCAACACACGTGGCAAGAGGCACTTACACCCCAGAGCACTTACTCCTTCTATGTCCCACCTACGTTCCTCTACATTGTAACCTTCACAAGCAGTCCCTCTGATCCTTTGTTTTCCATGTTCCGTTTGTACTATTTAACTCTGTATGTCTGTTCCCTATTGTACAGCGCTGTGGAACAAGATAGCGCTATATAAATAAAGAACAATAATAATAAGTATAATAATAATAATTTGTTCAAGGTTTTTAGCAACAAATTTCTCCATAAACGGCAATGACAATCTGTCAGATAAAGTCAGGGTTAACACATATCAACAACAATGTAATCTAGGCTCACTTTATGTACCAGATTGATCATGTTGCTATGTTGTGGATAGTTTTATGATGTCCAAAGTGTAAATGGTTATGGTGCCTCACAGTATTAACGGAAACATTCATATTAGTAAAAGAGATTATTAAAACATATGCTGAAGAGACAGTTGTACCTTCAAGGCCATGATTCCACTCTGATCAAATGTTCCCTCTAAGCTATTGTGCTTTTGTTACTAATATAAACACATAATCAATATTCTCTATATAATATATCAAGATTGTATTTAAGAAGCAGTACAATTACATACAAGTAATCTTAAAACCGACCAGTTAATTCACCATTTTAGTGTTAAGGGTCTCTAGTTAAACTGTCTATACCTTGTACTTTTTTTCAGTCAGTGTAATGGTTTTATAGATTTTTAGTTTGATAATCAGGGACACGTTCACCTTAACAGAGTTGAGCTCTCTGAGCTGGGTGGCACAGCCTGCATAACTGATTACTACATTAATGTGGAGGAATAATCATTCATATCTTGTCAAGATGGATGCTACCACTGTAGTGACGATTTGGTATGGTGATCATACGTCTTTAACCCTTTGAGTGCATTGCATACCCCTCTGGCACGTGAAGGGCTATGGGGATTGTTTTAGCCCTACCCTAAAATGTTGTTCCTTGGCTTCTGACAGAATATGATCTTACCGTCCTATTGGCAGAGGATATTGGTTCATATTTATAATAGGAAACGGGAGTTATTCTGGAGAATCCAACTGCACTCTAGGAGGACAAATATACTATTCTAAATTCTCATGCACTTGAAAAGAGCTTTGTAACCCCTTGAATGGTTAACCCCTTCGTGACCACTGACGTGCAAGGACCGTCACGGCGGTCCTGCACTTAAGGACCAGTGACGGTTCTGGCCTGTCATGGAGTTCAGGGCTCTTGGCGTGGTTGTACGCCTCTCTGGGAGTCCTGAACCAGAAGTAATTTTAAAAAAAAAGCCCTGTGGTCACCAAGTGCCGGCCGCTTGTGTGTGCGCCGGTCCTTAAGGGGTTAATAATACAGTTTCATATATTGAGTGCTAAAGGTGTCTTGTAAAGCATTGCATTGGAGACCTCTCTAGCATTCAAGGAGTTAAAAACCCAATTTAATATAACAGGATTTTTTTGTGTGTCTTTAGTTTGCTCCAGAATAAATCCAGTTTGCTTTTATAATTATGGGCCATTACGTCTTATCTTTCATGTTATGACAGTATATTCAAGAACATATGGGGGAGATGATAAAGAGGTGATAAAGCTGGGGCGATTTCTCCAACGATATCACTTGTCCAATTCCTATGATATTCTATAGTGCGTATGCCCTAGCATTTCTCCAGCTTTGGAGATCTTAGTACATAGCCTCCTTAGAATAACATAGGAACTGGAGAAGTGATATCACTGGAGAAGTTATCTCTACTTTATCACCTCTTTATCACAGCTTAGTGTTGAGGAACAGAGGTGTGTGCAACACTGCTTCACAATGCATTGTACACCCCTCTGGTCCTCAAGGGTCAATGGAAGGTACCAATTGTGACAAAGAAAATTAGATTAAACCCATGATTTTCTAGACTTATTCCATTACTATTTTACATAGATTTAACTTTTTGGCAAATAGTACATTTAAAGAGTACAAGCAGTTTCAGTAGGTTTATTTTAAGCAAATGGCACAGCAATGCACAATAAACAATCAAAATAGTACAAGCTGATTTTACTTTGAATCACTAGCACAAATTGTATTTGGTATAATTAGCCTCACTAATTCTGATAATCCATCTTCATGAATTGCATATATTTGGATGTTTGGTTAAAATTATAATATTGGTTTTACTCCAATACATTAATCAAAGTCAAATAAAACAAAAAGAATAAGGAAAAAAATATATATATATATTTATATATATATATATATATATATATATACATACATTCTGCCTGGAAGACCCAAGGACGAGACAGCATACCAAGGGCTGGGACCCCTGAAGAAGGTCTATGATTGGACCGAAAGCTTTTGGCTCATGAAGGAAATCACAAAATAAAAATAATCTGTTTTTTGTTGAATCAACCCTCGGAGTGCTTTCTCGTCCTTGGAGTTTCCAGGCTGAGTATATTTGCGTATTCTATATGGGATTAGCACCCTTTACTGTAATATATTTGTTGCCATATTTGCATGTGCCACAGCCTCTGCATAATTGCATATGTATATATATATATATATATATATATATATATATATATATATATATATATATAATATGTGGAGATGTGAGATGCACTCGCTGTAAAGTCAATCAAAAAGCCTGGGTGCCAATTATAGGGAAAATACATACATTTTAAAAAGTGACGGAACTCTCAGGAGGCTGGATGAAAAATGTTCAAACTATGTTTATTTCAACATTTCGGCCATTAACTATAGCCTTTATCAAGAAATGCTACTAGTTTCTTTATATCAATATAAAACACAATTTAATTACCTTAAAAAACATATGCAAACGAAGAATATTACAAGCAGTAACGGCATAAAATGATATATATATTTAAGTATCCAGTAGCGCCAATAGATGAGTCCTCAGAAGTGAATAGAGATTTTCTTGTCACTGTGAAAAAAATTTAATAGAAGGACACAAATTATCCTTTACGGGCCAATAGTCTAATATCCAAAAACCAAGTGTGCCAAAAAGAACAAATATAGGCTTATGGTATTTTAGATGTCACCATTTCCAATCACCAATGAAAGAAAGTAACAACTTGCCGGTATGTGTATGATCAACTTGTGATGTCCAACTTCGGAATGTCCAGACTGTACGCGGACATGCACTGATGCTATGTGGCTATATATATATATATATATAACATAATAAAAGTTAGAGGGCCACTATAAAAATAATCTCATCGTACACACAAAACACTGTAGATAGAGGGCACCCAATAGTGTAATATGTCACAGACTTTAGATATAAACAATAAAAGTATAAGGTGGGTACTCACAAGTGTTGCGGTCAGCTCGAGATAAAGCTGACTGATACGCATACGGAGAATATAACCCGTCTCCATTCGGGTAACAACCAGAAATCGGAAGATCACCAGTAAAACCAGAGATATGGCTCCAAAAAACAATTAAAAATAAAAATACAAAATAATAAAAAAAAAATATTAAAAAAAGGCTTCTGAATAAAAAAAAATGTATTATAAAAAAAGCAATAGTGCTGTATATAACAGATAACTCTATAGAGTTATATTCTCCGTATGCGTATCAGAGCTTTCCACCACCAATCTGGATGCAGGAGGTTTGTGTCTGATGGCCAACCCATTTGGGTGCCCGATAATATTACATTAAAGAAGAGACATCTAAGGTGGTATATGATTACTGTTTACAAATATATTCAAGGTAAATACAATGAAGACTCTGGGGACCTCTTACAAAAAAAGTGGCATGCTTTAACCATTTGAACCCCAGAGGGGTGTGCAATGCATTGCTTCACAATGCTTCAGATACCCCTTTGGTACTCAAAGGTTTAAAACTAGTTGAAAGGCACGAAAAAAAACAAAAAAGAAGCAAAAATAGTAAGGATGTGGGACTCTTTGAACTGGAAGGATGTATCCAGAGATTGTGAATGCTTTAAACTACTTTTCTAACTCAGAACAATATAGGCAATTACCACTTGGTTTTATTACAGATATAACATTGATCCAGCTAAATATCCAACTTCCAGTGGGGGATTGTCTTCTTCTGGATCAATAAAGGTTATATGGAAAAGGTTGATCTTGATGGAGTCATGACTGTTTTACAATTTCATCAACTGTATTACTGTGTGATGATATATGTGCTCATGCATGCTTGATGACATGTGTGGGTGGGAAGGAAAATAAGGATTTTACCCATCCATACTGTCCACTTAACTCTATGTTTAGGCCTTACTCGGCCTTAGTGAGTGTTCACCTTGCCTTTAGAGTCTACCTTTGAATATCATTTGCATGTCAGTGTTCTTTTTTTTTTTCCTGTAAATTTGTTATCTGCTTTTAAATATAATGAGAATTTGATGCTATATGCAAAATGCATATTGCAAGTCGACTCTACCATAAGGGTGAATAAACCAGTTGCACCATATGAGGCCAGCAAAAAATCTTACTAATTTAAACTGGGCTTTTAATTCCCTGAATCTAGAGAGGTTATCAACACATTTGGAAGCAACATACTGAGACCTCTCTGGCATTCAAGGGTTTAAACATCAGATTTAAATCAAGGGGAACTTTGGGAATGTTTTTTTGACCTCTGTGGTGAAAGTGTTTTTTGCTCCCGAATTTCTTATTTTCTGTTTTCTGCAGAATGCCCTTGATGGATCACTGTACTACAGATACTTATTTCTTTCAAGGAGAGTACTGATTAGGTTATGTAGTATATATACTGTTTAGGTTAAATTTTCAACTTAGGAAGCCCTTGGAAATAAATCCTTGATGCCCCAAGCACCACCAATGGCCCTTGACCCCAGCAAAATGTTATCTTTAAAAGAAAACAGAATTAGCCTGACGTATGACAGGCGTAGGGTGGCAAGTCCACCTAAAGCTACATAAAATGGAGGGCCCTCCTGCTTTCTTCCTCTTGATTGTGAAGGGCAGAATCTGGAACAAAGGCAAGGGGTTTGCCCTTCACAATTTATTGGAAATGGGGGAGGGGGCTGTCCCTCTCTCCCTCTCTGGGGCAGGAGTAAGGAGAGGAGGTTTACTATATAAAATGGGCCCACCTGTATCTGTAGACAAAAAACTTTTGTTTTCCCCTCCCACCCATCCAGATCTAAAGACCAGCAGATCACAAAGTCAGTCAGCTCACAGATAGAGCAACAGTTCCTCATGGCGGGATTTAGATTATGGAAGCGCCAAGTAGTGGAGCGCTCCTGGGCAGTGTGTCATGCCAAAAGATTTTGGTTCAGCTCGGGACATCCACTAGTTCTGTGACTTGTGTGGGTGTTCTGCAAGACAAAGGGTTTTTTCAGTCACAACACCCATAGGCACAAAGTGATGGGCTGCCGAGGAACGGGGGGGGGGGTTGTTCTAAGAATGTCTAACAAAAGGCTCCTCACTCAGTTGCCCTTGCTGATGTTTTACGGGTTATGCAGTTCCCATGTCAGGACAACATGGCTCAGGAGCCCACTTTATGTGGGAGGGTTCCAAGGGACTAAATAAATCTGGTCTTAATAAACCATGACCTCAGTTTTCCCACCAAAATTGGCTTGTTTCAGAGTTTGCTGACTGCTATGTTCCAGACCCTTGGCTTGTTCCAGACTTTGCTGTTTGCTGTGTTCCAGACCCTTGGCTTGTTCCAGACTTCACTGACTGCTGTGTTCCAGACCCTTGGCTTGTTTCAGACTTCACTGACTGCTGTGTTCCAGACCCTTGGCTTGTTCCTGACATCACAGATTTCTGGTTTGCTGACTCCGGCCCGGCTGAATACCTGTCTTGGTTCCTGATCCTGACGTGTCTTTTGGTTTATGCTCTTGGATCACGCTTCTGTTTTTGTTTCATTAATAAAGGTGTATTGCATTTTATACTTTTGTGTCTTGTCTGGTTCCTGGTCCCTAACACTATGTTAAAAATGACTAAAATATATATGGGTGATTTTGGATTCTCTTTTCAAAAGATTATACAGAGTAGGCCTCAGACACACATATATACAACATTTTAATTTCTGATCATGCCCCTGTATTGCTCACCCTTTCATTTAAACCACATTGCATTTCATTCTTCAAATGGAGAATGATGGCTTTTTTAGGACATTCTTCAAATGGAGAATGCTGTTCGGTTAGTGGAAGATATACAAAGACACATACTCACAGCAAGACTCTGACCCCAGTATATTCTGATCACTTTCCAAAACAGTTTTTGTGGTCACATTATGTATTTGTCTAAACTAGGTAAGGAAACAACCTCTAAGCTTAATAACCTACAATAACTGTTCACAAAGCAATATACCATTAACCTTAAATAAGACACTGCACTTCACAGATCTAGTTATCTGTCTGTGAAAGAAGTGTATGAAGTGGTTCTGGAAAACTCAGCAAAAATCATCTTATTCTAAGGCTTGTCACACGTCTATATACATACCAACAAACAAGGTAGAATGCTAGCCCACATCATCAAAACTCACAATCCTCTCAATTAAAACCTGTCATAACTACACCATTAACAAAGCATTTCTAATGTATTACACTCAGGTTATATGGGAAAGACCCAGACAATTTCAGGCTAGAAATACATTTTTGACTGAGATTATTTTATTTTCCCTCCCTTACACCCAGTTTACCTCTCTTTATGACCCCATATCAGCTATAGAACTTGAAATGGTCCTGAAAAGCCTTTATAATGATAAAGCCCCTGGCCTAGATGACCTTCAAACAGAGATCTACATAACTTTCAAAGAGGAGTTAATACAGCTTTGTCTCTCTATACAACCATATTATTACCTCCAGGAACCCACCGGCTTCTTTTAGTCTTGCCAGGATCATAGTGATTCCCAAGCCAGCAAAAGACCCCAGTTTATTTGACTCTTATACTCCAATATCTCACTTGATTATAAAATCCTTAGTAAAATTATGGCTAGTTGACTGAATAAGACACTTCCCTACCTTATTTCCCCTGAACAGACTGGATTAATCCCCGGTGGATACTCATCAATCCTCAGATTTTCCTAATAACACCAACCTACTAATTAATCTTGATGTGGGAAAAGCCTTTGATAGGATCTCTTGGCCCCACGTATTTTATCTCCTGTCCTTACAAGGTGTTGGCCTCCAATTTACAGATTACATTAAATCAATCTACACCTCCACCCACACAATAATAAGAACCAACACTCTATACTCTCCAATTTTTGAACTTTCTAGAGGCACTCGCCAAGGTTGACCACTTTCCTCTCTACTCCTTAATCTTGCCCTCAATCCCCTCCTAAGGAAATTGGATCAATTGATGGAGTTTAAGGTATATTGTTGGGTGATGTGAAGACAAAGTTGTAGGCCTTTGCTGATGACCTTTTATTATTCATAGGTAACCCTCATACAGCTCTTCCTGCCATTACACAGATATTACAAAAGTCCCAAGATACTTCTGGATTTAAAATCAATTTTATTAAATTTAAAGTGGATGTATCACCTTATAAAAATTACTATAGCTTTTGTTAATACTGTAGTCAAAGAAAAGCTGTTTTTTTATGTAAGTACGTTAAAAGATATAAGATGTTCTATGCTTTGTGCATCCGCATAATATGCACAGCACAGCTCTCCTTCTCCTCCCACTTTCCTCCCAGCTGCCCCAGGGAGCTCGTTCACGCTTCCCTTCAGTGTGCTGTGAATGGCTTCTATCGTTAGGTCAAGCTCCGGTTAGCATTACTAAAATGAAAGAAAAAAGACATTTACAGCACCAGAACCCTCCTCTTATATGGCAGTACCGGGCATACTTAGCCAATAGACACACAGGGGGACCCTTCTACATGTTCTGGGGTATAAAAAAAAATAACTTTTATTATTTACATTGAAAAGCATCAAAAAACAAATATTAAAATCAAAATTTGCGAATTTGTATGTTTATGCCGAGTCAGATAGAATTCTGGCAGAGATATAATGTATCCAACATTATGGTTAGTGTATTAGTACAAATAGATACTGAAAACGGAACATCAACAAACGGGAATCAACTACTAGAATCGAGTATGTTATTACTGATTCATAGGGTTAATAACTTTATAACTTTTTCACACCCTAAAATTGAAGCTAATAGTGATTCTTCTCACTGTTTCTTTCCAGGTGCATTAGATCTCTTGATACTTATATGTAAAGATGGTCTTAACCCTATACTCGCCCAGGGTATAAATCAAATAGTGATCCCCGATGGGTGTATGTAAAAAACTGTGTTCCATTTATTTAACCCTTTCAGTGCCAGAGGGGTACTCAACGCATTGCTTTGCAATGCGTTGCGCACCCCTCTGGCACTCAAAGGGTTAAATATGCAAACGCCCTACCCATGTCTTCACGTATGCCTGCGTTATTTCATACAGTGCTTTAACCACTTCTGCACTACAGCCTTTTCATGGGCAGTCCGTGTAGTTTCAATGTGTACCCTACAGATCATGCTTAGTTATTCATATGTATGGGAAACTATATATTGGAGCTGTGCCAGGATCACACCATATATTATTTCTTAACCTCTTGTATGCCAGAGCCCTTCTAATTAGGTAGTCAGTGTACATATAAGGTTCAGGGATGGTCCTATTAGGTATTAATTCTCTTTTATTGACCCCTTGTACAGTGATCACCTAGGTCCTCACTTTGAACGTATAAGTCTAACTCTTGGGTCAATCAATACTAGTTATAGGCGCTCTCATTGCATTAACCCATTCATACAGTAGCGATTAGTTCGGATCCGGGTACACACAGCAAACAAACAAGAAGTGGATGGAAGGTAAAATATTTTGACTATGTAATGTCTTAAACCTTCTCCTTTACACTTTTAATATGACATCTTGATTGTTCACTGTTTCCTTTAGGCTTATCATCCACCATTATGCACATGTATTGTTAGTGTTATTTGGATGATGCAACAGTTCAACCCACTAGTAGTTAAAGGCTGAAGTGAGTGTTCATATATATCTACTGCCCCTTCATTCAAAAGTGTAACCTCACTGTAGCAAGAGGTAGCATTTTGACAAACAAGGATCAGACTTAAAGGGATAGTAATACTTCGTTTTAACTTTATTTTATTTTGTAGGCATTAAAAAAACATGAAGAACGATATAAGTCTTATCTCTCAAACCTTTATGGTTTGAGAGATATTCACAAGCAAAGTTTCTCCTCCCGTCCCTTTTACCTAGTGTAAGCCATCTCTTCTCAGATGTGGAATGCAGTCCATAGCCCAGACAGGTAACAGCAGGGGACAATCTTTTTCCTATGAGAACAATGAAAGCCCTGCCTCCCTTCTGATCTGGCTGAGCAGTGTTACATCAGTAAAAGGGGCGGGAGGGGGATACTTTGTCATTGAATTACTCTTGAACTACAACTCTGACATAATTGAAATAACACTCTCCAAAGTCCAAATACTATGATGATTAATTAGAGCTGCTTTTATTATGAAACATTACTATCCCTTTAAAGAAGTACAATTTCCATTACAGTCCCTTGATGTTATAGCTTCTCAAAGCTCATAACACATTTAGTCCAGTGGCACAATTCTTATTGTAGTCCCGATATAAAGTAGCATAACTAAGGATCTGGAAATTTTAAAATGTCACTTAGACTGCTAGTGTCTTAAATATATATATCATGATGGTACCAATGTTTTCTTATACCAGGTCACCCATTTAGATAGTGGGCAGAGTTATTTTCCTCCCAACTCTGTGTGGCTTCCTTTATATACATCTAGTCCCTCACTGGTGCTGACAAATGGATGAATTTATGAATAATTATTGGCATACCCGGAGGGTAACCCTGTCAGTGCCCAGGGGGAGGAAAATGACGCGAATCTCGTCATAAAATGGATGGGGGCTTAGTCACGGGGGGCAGGGCAAAAAAAAAAACACAAAACCCCACTGCAAAATGGATGTAAGAGGGCGGGGAGTGGGAGGAACTGGGCGGGATAGAGCACAAGTGTGCTACTTAAACTCTGCCCACCCGGAGATTCACACATTGCCCCAGAGACCCGGTAATTCAGTTTGAAATCCGGAGTCTCTGGGGCAAAACCGGAGAGTTCCCAGGTATGATCATTGGAGGAGGCAATTTAATGGGAGTAATAGTTCTGCTTTGAGAGCATATTCTGTCAGAAGACATTGAGATATTTGATTATACAGAATAAGTACATTTATAACACTGATTTAGAGAAATGTGTAGCTTATTTATTAACATTATTAAAAGTGAATAATCTTGTGTCAAACGTACACATTACATGAGCCTCCCCCTTTGAGTGCCAGAGGTATCACTGCATTCATTTGAAATGCATGATACCCTCTTGCACTCAAAGGGATAAACCCTGAAGCTGTATAGCTGTTTAGTTTTCCACAAAGATGAGAGACTACAAGGATGGGAAGCATGTGTAGAGATTGGTTAGGAGACTAGTAGGAAAAGCAGTGTGGAGGGGTTAAATAAGGAAAAGGTGGGGATTAGCTGGGAATAAGAAAGAAACATAGATTTTGACAACAGATAAAAACCAGTTGGCCCATCCAGTCTGCCCATTTTTCCATCTAAAAAAAGCTAACTCTTAACCAGTGACGTAACTATAAGGGTCGCGCCTGCGACCGGGCCCGTGCACTCCATGGGCCCGGCCTCCCCCTGCGACCCCTCAGTCTGGTGCCCACAATCTCCCGCCGGTGCTCTAGTAATGCAGACGCTGTAGATGACATCATCTCCCAGCGTTTTGCATTACTAAAAGGACCGAGCGGGAGCACCAGGTAGGAGGTGGGGGCATTGTGGAGGGGGCCCGTGACACTTCTTGTACCAGGGTCCAGAGGCTTCTAGTTATGCCTCTGCTCTTAACTACTTTCTGGAATAGACATGTCTATCCCTGGCATTTTTGAATTCTCTAACAGTATTAGTCCCTACCACCTCTTCTGGGAGACTGTTCCTCGAGTTTATCATTCTTTCTGTAAAGTAGTACTGACACATATTACTGAGTTTTACACCCCATATGTTTATATTATGTCTTCTTAGTCTACTACTCCTCTTTTTTCAGAAAAATGCGTATTTCTGAACTACTGACTATTGTAAACTTCCTTTTCATTGACAGCACATGTGGAGCAGCCTTCCACACATTGCCATGTCCTGTTTTGTGTGATATTATTTTTCTGTTTATTACAGCTTAATGGTAGGTGAATCCTTACCAGATGTCTGGGGTTTAAAGGTGAATATTTCCAGATGTAGCTGACTTAGGGTTTTTTGTGGGCTAAAAAGATGATTATATGTGTCTGTCAGGCTGTTGATTCAGCTGATAGTGCATTGCCATGTCCAAGGAGTTACATGGATGGTTTGGCGTTTGATGGGCAGTATGTATTAAAGAAACAAACATACTTTTTCTTTATTTAATGCATTTTAAAATATTAATGAGTGTGACTGATGTCATTCACACTCTTTAATGCTCACAAACTCAAAGTACTATCGTTTTTAAAATACTGCTCCCTCCCCTTTCCTTGTTGTCAGATGATGCACTCTAGTGGTTGTCATGGCAACTTTCCCAGCTTAACTTACATAGAGACAGTTGTCTCTGTGTGAGTAGTTTTATATGTCCAGATGTCTATTTTTTTATATTGCACCAACACAAGTACTTAGCTCTTTACAGTTTACATTTAGTATAGGTGGGATACAGTAAGTACAGTAGTTAAGTAGTTATACAGACAGTAGTTTATCAGTGCAAAGAAGGCATTAAAACTACTCACACAGAGACATATATCTTTTGTGAGTCTTCTCACAGCAGAACCAGCTAATGTCAAAGAAAGGAGAGAGAGAGGTGGGATTTTAAAAACGATATTAATCCAAAAGTATTGGTTATTGTAAAGTATTATAGATGTGGCTTATATCAGTCACTCTTTATAATACTTTTACAATGAACTACATTAAAGAAAAGAATACTGTCCCTTTAGGCATGGGTTCTTGGAAATGACCTTGATTACTTAGGCATTATTCGAATGTATGTGCTTGGGCATTATTTGACTGTTTATCCTGGTAAATCAAGGGCGGAGGGCGGCTTGTCCGCCTGTAGCACAATGAGGCGGCTGCCCTCTCCCCTGTGACAATGGAATGTGTATCCCCCCCCTGCTGGGCTGGGGCGGTCAGCCCCTAGACAAAGGGGGCTGGCCGCTCCAGCCCAGGGGGGGCTAAATTAGATCTGGGAGAGGTGAGGTGTTATCACCTCACCTCCC
This sequence comes from Rhinophrynus dorsalis, assembly GCA_037306005.1. Lineage (NCBI taxonomy): Eukaryota > Metazoa > Chordata > Amphibia > Anura > Rhinophrynidae > Rhinophrynus > Rhinophrynus dorsalis. Next base: position 650,029,332 of record CM074718.1, read on the forward strand.
CCAGGTAATGGTGTTAGAAGGGGCAGGGGGATATGTGCTTAAAAAGGAGGCCAATGTTATCTTAGTTATTAACTAATTTTGATTTTTCCTCCCACCCACCCAGACTAAATGGCAAGAAAAATTCATCACTAGCCGGAGGTCGCGGATAGGTCATAAGAAGCATACCTGGAGACGTAGATTACAGAGGTCCAATAATGTGTCTCTCCTGGGCACTGTGTCGACGGGGCATACCTGAAGGTTACGTTTAAGTCAGGACACCGGTTGTGCAGCTGGTGTGGCCTGAGGGGAAAAGGTTTTGCCAAGTACCAACACCAAGGGCACAAAGTGGTGAGCTGCCGCGGGAAGGTGGGGAGGTGGGGCTAAAAATGTCTGGTAAAGCCTCCCCATCTAGGTAGCTGCCCTGGCTGGGGTGGGTGCAAGGCCAATCCCATGCCAGGACACCATGGTCCAGGAGCTCCACATTATGAGGGTGGGTTCAAGGGTTTAAATAGTTAACTAGGCCTTAAATAAACTGTGACCTCCATTTATCCCACAATTACTGTGGGGAGGAAACAGGACTTGGAAAGGGGGGTAGGGCATGCCCGCCTCAGAACCTGCATGGAATGTAGGGAAATGTGGGCAAGAGGTTACAAATGTTTTTTGAGAATTTGCTTAATAAAGCTGTGTCTTTGTTCTCCTCAAATCTTGTGTTGAGCGGACTGTTTTATTAACCCTTTAAGGAACAGAACGGGTATGCAATGCATGTAAGGCATATTCAAAATATCCAAGACATGAAGCCCTGACATGTTGATATGCTCTGAGGCATACTCACTTTGCCCTGACAAATACTGCCTACCGCCACGTTTCACCCCAGGACTATTCCCTGAAACAATATAATTCTGTTGACACTTTTTTTTTTATATAAGAGTCACATATGCAACAATTATGGAATGCATAAAATCCTTAACATGTTTTCTTGACAATACAAAGAGCCTATTATGTGTTGTTCTGTACAAAGTAAACTATACCAGTGCAAGGAGTAGTGTTAATCTGAAAGGTCAAGGAAAAGGCCAGTTCTGAGCGTATTAACAGATCTCAAGCAGATCAAACCTGTTTTCCCAAAAGAATGTATATGCAGACCAGCAATATGCCTCAGAACTCCAGGAATGACTTGCATTCACTTGCTTGCTGTGTTTTCTGAATTTCAGTTCTCTCATTGACCCTGAGTCTAGCTTACTGCTCTTACATTACTCTACCAGGGCCGGACTGGAAATACAAAGCAGTCCTGGAAAAAAGTATGTCATAATTCATTATGTTAGATAGCGTGTGCGTATATACACAGACACACAGGTACACATACACACTGACACACACAGCCAGATATGCACACATTCATATACCCATACCTGGGAACTTCCAGTCGAGGGCTACCCGGAGGGTAGTCCTCTGTTCACCAGGGGGTGACAAAAATGACGCTAATCGCGTCAAAAAGGGGCGGGGCTTGCCGCGAGTGGGGGGGGCTTAACCCTTTGAGTGCCAGAGTGGTACGGAATGCATTGCAAAGCAATGCATTCCTTACTACTCTGGCACTCAGAGGGCTGGGGACTGAGTATCAGCAGGAGAAAAAGCGGATGTGGCAGAGTTTCAATAGAAACTCTCCACATCCGGAGTAATCAGCCTCTGCCCCGGAGACCCGGTAAAGTTCTGTCAGAACCGGAGTCTCCGGGGCAAATCCGGAGAGTTCCCAGGTATGCATATACCCACAGACCCAGGTATACATACACAGACATACATACATACACAGACACACAGGTAGACATACAGAGTCACACTGACACACACAGCCAGATACACGCACAAAGGTTTGCACACACTCATATACACACAGGTACACAGACACATACACACGCATATATAAATATAACAATTTACATATTTAGCCACCTTCCTGTTTCCTTACCTTTCTGGTTTAGAAGGGTAGCTTCCCTGGGGTCCAGTGGGAGCTGGCAGACAGTTATGGAAATCTGAGTCACCACATTTCCTCAGTCCCTCTCCTCCTCCCCAAGCGGCGCACTGTCACTTCCTTCCAGCAGGCAGTGGGGAAACTATCAAAGTGATAGTGGCCCAGTCCAGAGCAATGTTAAGGGGCCGCGGGTATATTGTTGGCCATCCCCTTCTGGCACTCAAAGAGTTAGTGTGCAGAGCATTGCTTTCTTGGATGCTTTCTGCATGGTCTGGTTCTGCTCAGCCATTGCTTCAGGATTAAACCTTTTGAGTGTCAGAGGGGTGTTCTTTGCATTGCTTTGTAATGCATTGCACATCCCTCTGGCACTGAAAGGGTTAACGGAGCAGCCCCAATCCTGACAGATTTTCACTGGGAGGAAATGCCACTAGTGAAAGTGGAGTGACAAGTCAGCCTGTCTCAGTAGCAGGAATCTGAACATATTGCTGGTAATGATTCAGATATTATGTCTGCGCTTCATACAGACTGACACACTTCCCAACGTGTGTAAATGTTGATGATAGGCAATTATGCTTGGGGTGGCTCAGTCTCCCCAGGCCTATGTTATGCTCTTCCCATGGCTGTATGACCTTGGATTGATCCCTAGACATCAAACTTCACTTCAAATCCCACTGGATCTGTAATACCACCAGAAACCACCAGGCTTCAGTTCTTTACAACTCATACTGCATCGTCATGGCAGATTCCATCTCTGCACTTAGGAGCATTACATCTTCATTCACAAATGTCTGACTGATAAAGAGTGTTGCCTTTAAGCCCTGATTTATGTATATTAAATTAATTATTTAAATTCTAATCAATGTTTTTAAGCTCCCTCGTCTGTTTGTCTTGTCATAGGGATAAGCCACCATTAGCTCTACAGCTGATCATCACCGATCAGCCTATTGCTAGTTGAGGATGATGGGAGTTGTTGTCCCCAACAGCTGGAGAGCCAGAGGTTGCTTTCTCCTGTCCTATGCAGTGACAGGTGCCTAGCTCTCTCTAGAGTGCGTACAGCGGCTGATGTACTAAGGAAATGTGATGCAATTCTGAAGCAAACCAATGGTACCACAGAGGGCAAATCAAATATCCACATATTGCCATTGATGTAAATGGGGAAATTATCCTCTTGAATCAGATCAGGAGGGTAACTACGGGGGGTGCAGATGGTGCAGTTGTACTGGGGCCAGCCTTCATGAGGACCCCATCTGCCGCAAGATCCAATAGGTTCTAGTTATGGATCTGTGAAAATATATCCAAAAAAAGTTTGTGCAAGAGACCTCCAAAGACTAGTTTTATCACTGCATTGAATGCTGGAGAGATCTCTGGCATTCAAGGGGTAAAAGCCCAATTTTTGGAGAGATCTCTGGCATTCAAGGGGTAAAAGCCCAATTTTTGTCTGTCTCCTGACAGATGACCTCAGCCTTGATACTCACTACCTCTCTGCCTGCTACCTGCCAAATGACCTCAGCCTTGATACTCGCTACCTCTCTGCCTGCTATCTGCCAAGTTACCTCAGCCTTGATACTCACTACCTCTCTGCCTGCTGCCTGCCAAGTTACCTCATCCTTGATACTCACTACCTCTCTGCCTGCTACCTGCCAAGTGACCTCAGCCTTGATACTCACTACCTCTCTGCCTGCTACCTGCCAAGTGACCTCAGCCTTGATACTGACTACCTCTCTGCCTGCTACCTGCCAAATGACCTCAGCCTTGATACTCACTACCTCTCTGCCTGCTACCTGCCAAGTAACCTCAGCCTTGATACTCACTACCTCTCTGCCTGCTACCTGCCAAGTTACCTCAGCCTTGATACTCACTACCTCTCTGCCTGCTACCTGCCAAGTGACCTCAGCCATGATACTCACTACCTCTCTGCCTGCTACCTGCCAAGTGACCTCAGCCTTGATACTGACTACCTCTCTGCCAGCTACCTGCCAAGTGACCTCAGCCTTGATACTGACTACCTCTCTGCCTGCTACCTGCCAAGTGACCTCAGCCTTGATACTCACTACCTCTCTGCCTGCTACCTGCCAAGTAACCTCAGCCTTGATACTCACTACCTCTCTGCCTGCTACCTGCCAAGTAATCTCAGCCTTGATACTCACTACCTCTCTGCCTGCTACCTGCCAAGTTACCTCAGCCTTGATACTCACTACCTCTCTGCCTGCTACCTGCCAAGTGACCTCAGCCTTGTTACTCACTACCTCTCTGCCTGCTACCTGCCAAGTGACCTCAGCCTTGATACTGACTACCTCTCTGCCAGCTACCTGCCAAGTGACCTCAGCCTTGATACTCACTACCTCTCTGCCTGCTACCTGCCAAGTGACCTCAGCCTTGATACTCACTACCTCTCTGCCTGCTACCTGCCAAGTAACCTCAGCCTTGATACTCACTACCTCTCTGCCTGCTACCTGCCAAGTAACCTCAGCCTTGATGCTGAATACATCTAGATCTGCCACCTGTTTATCACATTACCTGCTGTTTATGACACCAGCCTCAGCTAAGTATTTTACTTTACATTATCTCTCTAAGGCCTCGATTGAATTGTGTCAAATGGCTGTTTTTCCTGCAGACAGCATTTTTTCAAGCATGGTAAGCTATTCAATTACCTGTGCTGTGATAAAATGCTGGCACAAAAACCCATAGCAAATAATGAATACACTGCAATTTCCAATTCAATTGACTGTGTTAGCCATGAAGATCTGACAAGGGACTCACTTTGTCCCAGGAAATTAGAATCGAGCCCTAAGAGCTGAATGTTGTACTTCCAATCTACTCTTATAACTCACCCTTCAGTATACCTTGTTCCGTGCGGTGGCCAGCTATGTTCTGTATCCATTACCTCTCTGTGTAGGCTGATGTGCAGCATTCTTTAGCAGTGCTTCCCAATATTGCACAGCCTGTAGCCTGCACTCTGGTGCCACTGTCCTCCATAAAGTGGTATTGCAGTTGTGACCTTCCAGTCAAAGCATTGTAGCTTTGCCTCATAACCACAACCCTTGCCAGTCTCACTCTGTCAGTCAGACGTTTTTGCCACGGTGCTGTGCCAGCAAGCATCCAGTCCGCCCATTTTTCTCTGCAGCGACCAGGCCAGTGTCCTCTTTGCTCACTAGCCTTATATTGCAAGTCAGGATCCATACCCTAGGTTCAATGGCCTCTATTACTAAACTCTTGTGACATCCTTGTAGGCCTAGTCGACCGAGGTAGTTTAATAAAGACATATTTCACCTTTGTTCTTCCACAGCAGTTTGGTTTTGTCTGACACAAACCGCCATGCTGTTATCTTAACTATCTTCAAGTATCTCATAATATCTGGTTGCCAACACAACATCAACAGTATAGAAATAATTACACAAAAGCATATTTATTTTGCACAGTTGGCATATATTAATTAAAAAGGGAAAATCTTAATTTACCATGTGTTTACTTAGCCATTTCTATTGCGCAAGATTTGTTTTAACCATTTACTTCCCATATACACATGTTTATTTAACTCTTTAATGACCACTGGGGTGTGCAGTACATTTGCTTCTCATTGGCCTGCACATCATACACCTCCGGTCCTTAGAGGGTTAAAGGAATTAAAAAAACATATGCTACACCAAACTTGAAACAAGTATTAAGTGCAGTGATAGGCAACCATATTCATGGAAGGGGCCCAGAAAACTAAGCACTGTTGAACTGTGGGTTTTTATAGAAGTTTGGTGGAAAGCGGAGTGTTGTCTGATTGTGATTGTGCATCTCCACTATGATCTCCTGTTGCTTTTACATTTCCAATGCACCCTCCACTAACCTGCTGTATTTCTGATCAGTAACTGAGACTGTGCAACATTGTACTGAATGTAAATAAAGATGCTGTTTGTGAATGACACAACAGACAAGAGTTGGATGGACCATCTTATCGACCTCCATCGAGATGGACACCATTGTGACAAAAAGTGATGTTAGAACTTAAGGTTGTAACTGTGTATCCAAAAAAACCCACAAATGTGTTCAACCAGGGATCCATACCTTTGATTATCAGTCTACCAAGTGGCTTATTTGTATATCTTATGGAGTGCGTACAAAGTCACCATGCGTGGGTGTTGTTTTTTTTCCCCCATTCATTCGCTACAGCAATATGAATAATGTAAAAAGTCCTCTCTTATTGCACTGCAAAGGAGAACCCTTTAACCCTTTGAGTGCAAGAGGGGTAAGCAACGCATTGCAGAGTAATGCGTTGCGTACCCCTCTGGCACTCAAAGGTTTAATTTTTTATACTCCCCCCCCCCATTACACAAAATCCTATAACACATTTATAAATATTTATCATCAATTATGATCGTATTGCTGCTTTTATCAGACATTTTGACAGTTACACCTGAATAGCTTTATAGATCAAAAAAGCGCTTCTCCCTGCAAATCTTGGGAAGCATGGATTTTTTTCAATTTCTTTACTGACCAGTTTTACAATTCCACATGCTTCTGCTCACTCAGCGAAGCAAAAATAAAACAATCTTATGGGTAGATTGTCATCTGGCCCAGCTTCTTTGTGGACTCATGGAAAGCATAGTTCAGATCTGTTTGACTTGGGCTTTGACACTACAGGGGAATATTAGAACGGGAATTACGTTACAGCCCTAGACTGCATTTATTTGTAGTTTTACACTTTGTATGTGTAGTGTTTATATGTTTGTTTAACTATATTCAAATTGAGACATTGTTTGTTAAAGGTATGTGATGCTGCTTAGAATTATTAATTGATTCTAGTTATGTTCTTTTCTCTTTAATTGATTGTAGTTCTTAGTATGTCACTCTCATTATGAATGGAACAGAGTATTTCACAAGATCTGCTCAGTTATGGCAAAAAGGTCATGTTATGAATTATTGTTATGTTTCCTTCTTTTAGAATGAATGGATACATATTTTATACAACTAGATCATGACTTTTACATGCAAACATTTTATTGATGTCTTTTCAAGTAAGAGTATATTTTTATTATATATTTTATTGTGTATGATGCGGTTTCTATTGAGTCAAAAGACCGTACAACACAATTTAACAAGGCATTAAGGAAATGCATTAAAGGGATAGTAATGTTTCATAATAAAAGCAGCTCTAATTAATCATCATATTATTTGGACTTTGTAGAGTGTTATTTCAATTCTGTCAGAGTTGTAGTTCCAGAGTAATTCAATGATAAAGTATCCCCCTCCCACCCCTTTTACTGATGTAACACTGCTCAGCCAGATCAGAAGGGAAGTGCCCAGGTAGGCTGCAGAGAGGGACAATCTTCAATTAAGATAAGGGAAAAAGCTGAAAAGCTTGTCAAGGGGGGCAGGGCTTTCATTGTTCTGATATGAAGAATATTGTTCCTTGCTGTTATCTGTCTGGTCTATGGATTGAATTCCATATCTGAGAAGAGATGGCTTAAACTAGGTAAAAGGGGTGGGAGGGGGAAATGTTTCTTGTGAATATCTCTCAAACCATAAAGGTTTGAGAGATAAGACTTATATCATTCTACAAAATAAAATAAAGATAAAATGAGAGATAAGACTTATATCGTTTTACAAAATAAAATAAAGATAAAATGAAGTATTACTATCCCTTTAAGGTGTGATTAAAAAGGTTATAAAGTGGAGATAACAGGGGTTATTCAGTAAGGCATCATAAAGAGATGGTAAAGTGGTGATGAATGAATCCCATGATATACCTTCTCCAGTCCCTATGTTATTCTATGGAGCCTATGCCCTAAGATCTCCAAATCTGAAGAAATCTTGGGGCATTGGTTCCACAGAATAGTGTAGGAGAAGTGATAACGCTGGAGACGTTACCTCTGCTTTATTACCTCTTTATCACACCTTAATGCATAACCCCATCACCTCCAAGGATACCACTTCTCCATTTCCTATTTAATTCTATGAAGACAATGCACTAAGATTTCTCCAACTTGAGAGATCTTAGTGCATAGGCTGTATAGAATAACAGAGGAACTTGGAGAAGTGATATAATTGGAGAAGTTGTCACCTCTATTACAGCTTAGTGTATCAGAAGAAGAAATAAAGGGTGAGGATAGGACAGAGCCTTAAAGCAGGAATGGGCAGTCTGAGCAATACAGCTGATGATGTGGTTTCTGTAGATACAAAAAATTATCCCTTAGCTCTGAGGTCACAGATATTCCAAAAAGATAATTATAATAGGTTATACATAGTTCAAATTATTCAAATGCTAGCTAGTAAAATATCCCAAAAGGTCCACAGCAAGGGGCATACAGAATACCATTTTGTCAGTTAAAACTTACCAGCAGTCCCATCAAAACATAAACCAGCATGCGTAGAAATGTGCTTTATTTGAAAAACCTGTGATATAAACCAGCATGCACACAAAGGACTATGGGGAAGATTCACTAAGGTGTGATAAAGAGGTGATAAATCAGAGATGACTTCTCCAGTGATATCACTGTCTATGCACTAAGATCTCCAAAGCTGAAGAAATCTTAGTGAATAGGCTCCATAAGATAACATAGGAACTGGAGAACTGGGTCGAGATTCAATAAGGGGTGATAAAGATGTGATAAAGACGTGACAAATTGGAGAAGACTTCTCCAGCTTATCACTTCTCCAATTCCTATGTTAGTCTATGGAGCCTATGCACTAAGATTTCTTCAACTTTGGAGATCTTAGTGAATAGGCTCCATAGACTTACATAGGAACTGGAGAGGTGATAAACTGGAGAAGTCTTTTTCGCTTTATCACCTCTTTATCACCGCTTAGTGAATCTCCACCTGATATCACTCTAGAAATCAACTTCACTTTATCACCTCTTTGTCACCGCTTAGTGAATCTTCCCCCTGATATCACTGGAGAAATCATCTTCACTTTATCACCTCTTTGCCACCGCTTAGTGAATCTTCCCGTATGAGTGCTTGTCATCAATCGGAATGGACAACTATACATTTTAACAATATGGAGTTCAGTATGCCTCTTGCTGAGAAGCTTTTTGGAATAGTTTATATATGTTACTTGTTATCATGTAAAATAATTGAATTATGCATTCTATTATAGTTATCAGAGGTCCGTATCTTAAAAAGAAAATTGGAGGAAACCTGGGGCAAACCATTTGTACTATAGGGAAGAACTAAAAAATTCAAAAAATTCCCATTGATTTAAATGGGGATTGAATGCTAGAGAGGTCTCCAAGGTATTTATTCACAATGCATTCAAGGGGCTACAATTCCCAATTAAATCAATGGGAATTTTTACTTCTCCCCTATAGAGTAAATGGTTTGCCCAAAAACTCCTCCACTGTTCTTTTGAACATACAGCTGAGAATCTGTATGACGTCAGTTATATCTAAGTGTATTTTTCCCCTTTAAAGGACAACTAACACATCCTAATAATAACCCCTTATGTACCTTACTGTGGCAAGAAAATCCTAATGGTCACTATTTTTTCCCTTGTGTTTTTGTTCAAGAGATAGCATATTGATTCAGTCCTCAATGTCCTATCCTTGGAGGCAGACATGACAGTTCCTGGATTTTTTATTTTTTTTTCAAACTGAAGCGAGGAGATTGTATGAGCTGATTTAACCCTTTAATGATCAGAAGGTTGAGCAACACGTTATGGCGCACCCCTCTGGTTCTCAAAAGGGTTAATAGTACCATGTGCTGTGAGTCTGCGGTCACATGGTCCTGTTAGGATCTATCGTGTCTATGTCCATGAACCAAGAAGCAAGGGGGAAAAAAAGGAAAAGGGGCAATTTAGATTTTCTGGCCATAATAAGGAAAGCTATTAAGAAGTTGTCATATCTCTTTTAACAATTATTATCTGGTCTCGGAAGGTGGATAAGGAAAAGGGAAGCACAATCGGTGCCACAAAGACATGGGCAGTTTGTACAATGCAGCTTTTGCATGACTTTTTCTTCATTTCCGATTCTCTCCTTCACCCCGCCCCTCCATCTTTCTTCTTCCTACTCTCTCACCTCTCAATCCTTTGCAGAAAGATTGACACAAAATAACCCCACCCTTTCAACCTCCAGAATTGCATCTTCCTGATCCTCCATTCTACTCATTTGATTATTTTGCTTTGGTCACAGAAGCAGAGGTTTCCCTTTTGCTCTCCACCTCACCACTCACCATCTGCTCCCTTGATACTACACCATTCCACCTCCTCAATCCCTTGTCATCCACCTTAGTTGCCATGCTAACATGAGTCTTCAACCCCTCCCTATCCTCTGGCATCTTCCCCCTCCTCCTTCAAGCATTCAATAGTATCTCCAAACCTCAAGAAAAGCTCATTAGACCGCAGCTCCCCATCCAACTACTGTCCTTTATCACTATCGCCCTTTGCCTCAAAACTTTTTGAGCACTTAATCTACTCTCATCTACTTACTTTTCTCAACTCCCGTAGCAGTCTGGACCCACTTCAGCCTGGTTTTTAGCCCACTTTCTTTACAGAAACTGCCCTTAGGAGGTAACCAATGATCTCCAGATTTCAAAAACCAATGGGCATTTCTCACTTCTTATCCTCCTTGACCTGTCAGCTGCATTTCACACAGATGGCCATACCCTCCTCACCCAGGTTCTCCAATCTCTTGGCATCTGTTGCCTTGCACATTCCTGATTCCTATCCTCTATCTCAACAACCGTTCTCTGTGTCATACGCCAACACCTCCTCACCTCTTATCCCCCTCTCATTAGGAGTACCCCAAGGACCTGTTCCCTGTTCCGGGCCCCCTTCTCTTCTCTCTGTATACCCTTTCACTAGGGTAACTGATAAAGTACTTCAGCTTTAACTACCATCTTTATGCATAGGATACACAAATATATCTCTCAGCATCCTCACTATCACCTGAAATACAGCAGCGGGTCTCTGAATGCCTTTCTGCTGTTTCTTCCTGGGTGGCTCATCGTCCCTTAAATTATAAATCTTTTTACCATAGGTTTTGTTAATAAAATAGTATTAGGAAAGCTGTTTTTTAATCTAAGTACTTCTAAAGATATTTAATCTTCAAGCTGTGCTGGTCAGCATAATGCAGCACTCTGATTCTTTGGAACAGCTCTTCTTGACTGCCTAATGCTCCTCCCACCTCCCTCCCAGCTGCCCCAGGGAGCGTGTTCTCACTTCCCTTCAGTGTGCTGTGAATAGCTTCTATTGTTATATCAAGTTCCAATTAGCATTATACCGAGGTTGCAACCTCAGTATAATGCTAACCAGTGCTTGATGTAACAATAGAAGCTATTCACAGCACACTGGAGGGAAGGTGATCGCACTTCCTGGGGCAGCTGAGAGGGAGGTGAGAGGAGAAGAAGAGCTGTGCTGTGCACATTATGCGGAACTGCAGAGCACAGAAGATTAAATATGTTTAGACGTTCTTACATAAAAAAACAGCTTTGCTAATACTATTTTATTGACAAAACCTATGGTAAAAAATGTTTATAAGGTGATACGTCCCCTTTAAAACTTAATCTGTCTAAGACTGATCTACTTATCTTTCCTCCTAAATCCTACACAGTCCCTTAGTTTTCTATAACTGTTGAGGACTCCACAGTTTAATCTGTGGACAAGGCACGCTGCCTTGGAGTAACTTTAGACTCTTCTCTTTCCTTCACCACCTACATAAATGAAGTAACAAAAATGTGTCACTTCTTTCTTCGAAATATAGCAAAAATCCACCCATTTCTTTCTCGTTCTACAACAGAAACTCTCATGCGTGGTCTAATCCTTTTCTGCCTGGATTACTGCAACTCTCTACTTATTGGTCTGCCTGCTATCTATATCTCTCCTCTCCAATCGATTCTTAACTCAGTCACCAGAATACTCTTCCTCTCCTCCAGAACTACTAAAATGTACACTTTTAAAATCACTGTCATGGCTTCCCATAAAGCAACGTATTACATTCAATCCATCTCATTAGCTTCAAGGCTCTCCAACACTCATCCTCATCCTATATTTCATCATTGATATCCCTTAAAGTATCTGCATGTCTTCTACGCACTACGCAAGATGGACAACTCTTTAACCTCTATCGATGTATCGCAAATGAAGGTTTTTTCCCTTGCTGCTCACTATCTCTGGAACGCCCTACAATCCAGTTTTGCCCAGCCTCAACAACAACAAATCCAAGCTAAAAGAGCACCTTTTAAATGTAGCACTACCATAGTATGAAAATCATATCTCATATGCAGAACTGTCAAAAATTGTATATCCTCCTCTACCTGCTTGTATCTGTATTAGTGATGAGCGAGCGTGCTCGGCCGATGCTCGGATCGGCTCGAGCATCGCTCTGCTCGGCACATGGCGGTACTCGTCGAGTACCGCCATGTGCTCTCCCGCCATGTTCGGGTGGCGGGGATCTGTGCCGGAAGAGGCACAGATCCGAAGACGCTCCGCTGGACCACCAGGGACTGGAGGTACGGGGGCATTGCGGAGATGAAGGGGGCATTGCGGAGATGAAGGGGGACATTGTGGAAGAGGGGCATAGACTCTATGCCCCTCTTCCACAATGTCCCCCTTCATCTCCGCTATGCCCGTCTTCCACAATGTGCCCCTTCATCTCCGCTATGCCCCTCTTCCACAATGTGCCCCTTCATCTCCGCTATGCCCCTCTTCCACAATGTCCCCCTTCATCTCCTCTATGGCATAGAGGAGATGAAGGGGGACATTGTGGAAGAGGGGCATAGCGGAGATGAAGGGGCACATTGTGGAAGAGGGGCATAGCGGAGATGAAGGGGCACATTGTGGAAGAGGGGCATAGCGGAGATGAAGGGGGACATTGCGGAGCTGAAGGGGGCATTCTGAGATGAAGGGGGCATAGCGGAGATGAAGGGGGCATTGACCAGGCACCCTCCCCTCATCAGAGCAGGGGGTGCCTGGTGTTGCCCCATTCATTTCAATGGGGCTCGGGTGCTCGGCCGAGCACTCGAGCCTCAGGGGGTGCTCGGTCAGAGCACCCGAGCACCCGAGCATCGGGGTGCTCGCTCAACACTAATCTGTATGTTACCTATCCCACACTTAGATTATAAACTCGAAGGGGCAGGGATCTCCTATCCTAATGTATGCTCACCTAGTGTTCCCCTTATCATAATTGTCTTCCTGCACTTATTGTATCTCCTGTATACTAAATGTAAACTGTAAAGTGCTAAGAATACAAGTTGGCGCTTTATAAATAAAAATATACATACATTCATACATGACTACAGCTCTCATAACCCTCAATTGGCTTTTGGCCAGCTGAGAATGATGGGAGTTGCAGTATAAAAACAGCTGGTTGACCTCAGATTCCCCAGCAGAGCCTTGGAGAGTTGTATAAATGAATTATATATAGTAAGTGATTCATGCAGCTATGTTGAAATACAGGAACGACTGCACGCATTGGCTGAGTTCAAAGCCATTACAAAATCATGTTCTAATAATTAAATTAGATATAGGCAGTCCCACTGTAATTAAACTGTGTGTGTACCATGATGACACCCTGTACATTACTCAGCATTTGGTTCTGAGGTTGACTTCATATACATGAGCCAGTGGTATGGATGCATGCAATGCACTAGCACTGTTTAATCACTGGATGATGAATTTTACTCTAAAGTACAGGGAAACATTAGCTTTATGTATAAAAGTAAACTGAAGCAATTTTGGGGCAAACCATATGCACCATGGGGGGGACAAAGACGATGTCCCATTGATCTAAATGCATCAGAGACCTTTCTAACATTCACAGGGTTAAAAGCCCCATGAAATTTGGGGAACAATTATTTCTCATCCATGTGGCAATTGGTTTGTCCCAGAGCTCCAGTTTCCTATGAACTATTTTGCAATGGTCTACTTTTGTATATTATAAATATTATCAAAGATATAGAAACACTACGAGCACCTTATAATAAACCCCCCACTCTCCTCATTTTAGCCAGATAATCTGAATATCCACTGTGAATTAATTCTGTGTGGATTGGTACCTGAAAATTAAAGGGATAGTAATACTTGCAAATTACTAATCCCCATATTGTAGCTTTGTTAAAAAGAAACTTATTGCTCCAAGTGTCATCTCTCAAACCCTTATGGTTTGAGCGATGATAGCGCTCAAAGTTCCCCCCTCTCTCCCCCTTCCCTGACTGAATGCTGAACGCTGACTGCAGGGGAAGCTGTCGTACAACAGTCTTATGTGCATCAGGCGGCTCAGTGAATAGTCCCTCACTGCTTGCTGTCCAGTCCCAGGACCAGATTCCACATCTGATGGGAGGCGGCTAAGGGTAAGTAAAAGGGGAGGGGGATCCTTTAGAATTGAATTACTCTTGAACTACAAAACATAAAATATTGAAATACAGCACTATATGACCAACATTATAAGAGGATCAATCAGAACTGCATTTTTAGTCATCTATTACTATCCCTTTAAATGATCTTCTGTAAGAAAATATTGAAAAATGTAATAGTCACCCTCACTAGTAGTCACATTATGCTGTCTCCAGTCTGAATTAGATAGTTCCTTCCAGGTCTGTTGTTCCTGGTTGACTTAGAATGTCAGGTAGTGAAATCATCTCATTCCTTCTGCTTCATTAACCACTTCTGTTCTGTGCTGCTGTCTACACATGTCTTGTGGAATTAATAATAGTATAAATGTGAGACAAGAGAGCGAGAGAGAACAACAAAGTATATCATGAAGTATGTCAAATTTCTTACATAAAATCCATAAATAAAAGTATAATTACCAGATCAAAAAGAACTATATGCTCAATATCCCTTTGAGTGCCAGAGGTTTATCCACACATTACTTTGCAATTAGTTGGATATCCCTCTGGCACTCAGTGGATTAACCCTTTGAGTGCCAGAGGGGTACGCAACGTATTGCTTTATGAAACATTACTATTCCTTTAAGGTTAAAGCCACCTTATTAATAAGAGTCAGCATGGTTTTATGAAAACAGATAATTTCAAACTTATTTACTTGCATTCTTTGAAAAGGGTATGTAATAATTAGGACAAGGGTATTGTTAATTAAGTAGAATCCTAGGATTTTGCAAAAGTCTTTAATACTGTGCCTCACAACAGGTTCTGCATTCATGAACCTTTTGAGTGTCAGAGGAGTACGCAATGCATTCCTCTGGCACTCAAGGGGTTAAAAATGCTTTGATTCGAGAGGAAATATCTGTACATGGATAGAGAACTTGTTAAATGATAGATGGCAGAGAGATGTTGTAAATGGAACCTTTCCACGTGTATATCATTCTCATTATTCTGGATTATGAAGAAAAGGTTGAACCTAATGGACTTGTGTCCTTTTCACCCTAATTTACTATGTTACAATATTAAGTTGGCCTAAAGTTGCAAGTGTGGAGCCACATGGCTCAGTTGTAGGATACCACTACTATAAAGCCGGCTAAATTCTTTAAAAGGTCAGTTCTTAATTAAGCTTCTCTGACCAGTAGTTTTGGTATGCAAAGCTCCCTTGGGGTCGGTCACCCTAAGGGTAATCTAGATGTGGACCCCTTGATTACAGTGCCTAGAGAGATCAGCTGTACATCAGGGACAAAGCCCAACAAGGCCAAAACCTACTTCTGGGGTTAGCTGCTTCTCTTGTTCAGAGAGGAATTCCCTGGCATGTCATGGCTTTACTACTGTTCTGGCCGGATCAGTATGATGTGCTTTGGGATATTTCCACTCTGTGAAAGGCACTAGTGATCTAAAAGAGACAGCAAGCACCCTGTGTAGGATAGCACTCCTATAGAGCATGCTAAATTCTATATTAGTGTCATTCCAAGTTGATCGTGCCTGACCAGTAGTTTTACATATGCAAATCTGGCTTGGATTTGAACATGATAAGGGTAACGGGAATCCAGACTCGGACCCCTTCCTCACAGTGCCTAGAGAGACAAGCTGTGCATTGCTGATGAGGCTCAAAAAGGCTGAAACGTACGTCTGGGGTTGGCTGCTTCTCGGAGAGGAATTGCCTGAAATGTTGTGGCTGGACCTTTGTTTTGGCAGGATCAGTATGACGTGCTTTAAGATATTTCCTCTCTGTGAAAGACAATAGTGAGCTAAAAGAGATTGCACTCAGGGTAGGGCACCATTCCTAGAGAGAATGCTAAATAATATAGCAGGTTTGTTTCTAGTTGAGTGTCTCTGACCAATAGTTTTGCGGACCCATGTTATGGCTCAGTTGTAGTATCAGGGTCAGAAGACTGGACTCTCATAGCAGAAAGGCTGAATGAAGTATTATGCCCCTTAAGTGGAAAAGAATCTGCTGATGTCAATCTGGATAGGTCTTATGAAGAGAGGTAGATCAAACAAAGTGGAATTCCCTGCTACAAGGGCTGGGGCAAAGGTGCCAATTGCAACATCAAATATTTGACACCGGTTGAGCTGGGGCAATATCAGGCTGACCAGTCCCATGGTAGAAATGACTTCCTGAAACAACAAAAATCAATTATGATCCAAGAAAAGAGTCAGAAACATGCCCAAAGGTCAGGGCTGGCTATATTTTCAAAGTCAAAATTAATGCACAGGTTAAGACAAGCAGCATTCAGTTTTAAATTAGAAGACAAAGCTGAGGTCAGGATCAAGAATAAAAGAACAGAAGAAATGCACCCCAGCTAGTAAGGCTCAAAACTAGGCAAGGAAGTATGGGAAAGAACAGGTTTAAATAGGTAACCAGGACCAATCTGAAGCAAGAAAAAGACAGGGGAACCTCAAAATGGAAATGTACAGGTGCATTCACATCAGCGTACGTGCGCACACGAAGTGCACAAAGATGTGTATGTGCACACTGGCAAAATAAGGAAAAAGGAGCACACATACAACCCAAAGCAACCCAGATCATGTGGAAACAAGCTGTATGATAGAGACTAGCCAAACGGGGCTTGTTTACATTATAGAAGAGATTTCTATTAGATAATATGATTACCATTAACAAATACATTGGAAGACAACATTAAGAACTCTCTGGGGATCCATTTAGTCAAACAGCTGAATTAGAAACATGGGATCACCCATTATGATAAAGTAAAGCTGCTTCTGACTGAACAAAGGCAGGGTTTTTTTACAGTAAGGACAGTAAGGCTGCAGAATTCTTTGTCTCAGGAAGATTTGTCTGTGTGTACTATAGTCACTTCCAAAAAAATGTCAGATTCCTTTCTAGTTCACATTGACAATTGTGTTAGCTGGTTTCACTGCAGGTAGGATGTTGATTAAGTGAGATATCAGACTGTCTTTTAGACTCAGGAAGGAATTGTTTACCCACTTGGGCTTAACTGGAAATTGCTTCACTAGAATCTTCCTCTGGATCAACAAGGCAGATATGGCCAAGGCTGAACTTAATGGATGCATGTCTATTTTCAGCCTCATCAGATAGATATATTTGCCTGTAAGAAAATGTATATATTTTTTTATATCTTTTTAACCTGTGACAATGTGCCACAGATAATTATTATATAGGTCGGTTCTGAATCCAGTGAGAATTAGATAAGATGGGTTAGACTCATAATAATTAACCTTGACCAGTACTCATAGGAAAATAAATTGCCTTAGCCAGTCCCAAAACATTTTAAATTAATCTTGGCCTGTGTTCATGAGGAAGATAATTTGTGTAATCCATTTCTCTTTGGAATTGTAATTAGTATGAGCTACTTGTTATTGAAGTGGAAATTAGGGCTCATTTCTCATTAGGGTAGATTGTTGAAGCCAGCACTCACTGGAGAAGAACTTCGCCTAAGCCAGTGGTTCTTAATCTTTTTTTCGCTCAAGACATGCAGTGTGGAATTTTTGGTCTCACAATAACATACCAAAATCAAGCACATTGTGCATAATTTCCATACACACACATTCAAAACTGAACAATTAGTCTTGGCCAGTTATCATAGTGGGGAGATTTAAAGGATAGTAATGTTTCAAAATAAAATAAGCTCCAATTAATCTTCATAGTATTTGGGCCATGAAGAGTGTTATATCAATACTGTCAGAGTTGTAGTTCAAGAGTAATTTAATGATAAAATATCCCCCTCCCGCCCCTTTTACTGATGTAACACTGTTCACCTCAGAGCAGCAAGACTGTCCGGATGGATCGCAGAGAGGGCACTCTTCATTGAGCATAAGGAAAAACCTGTCAAGGGGGCATGGTTTTCCTTACGTTCACAGTAAGAAAATTGTCCCTTTCTGTGAGCTGTCTGGTCTAAAGACCAGATTCCACATCTGAGAGGAGGTGATGTACACTAGGTAAAAGGGGTGGGAGGGAAATAATTTATCATTCAATTACTCTTGAATTACAGCTCTGACAATATTGAAGTAACACTCTCCATGGCCCAAATACTATGAAGATTAATTGGAGCTGCTTTTATTTTGAAACATTACTATATCTTTAACCTATTTCAGTTCTCATGGTGTTGATAATTCTTCATGGTAGTTCTCATAGTGGTTGGAAATTAGCCTTAGTTTTCATGGGTACAGGATTTCTTATCCTAGGGGTGATAATTAGGGCTGGACAGTAGACTTGTGCACGGC
This sequence comes from Rhinophrynus dorsalis, assembly GCA_037306005.1. Taxonomy (NCBI): domain Eukaryota; kingdom Metazoa; phylum Chordata; class Amphibia; order Anura; family Rhinophrynidae; genus Rhinophrynus; species Rhinophrynus dorsalis. The sequence continues at coordinate 650,047,788 of CM074718.1, forward strand.
AAACATTTTCAGTAAAATTTGATTTTGTACTAATTTTTTTTTTTATTCTGTGGATCCTAATTTCGGATTGGACCTGTTTGACTCGGACGAAATTCGGCGACATTCCGAATTATTCAGCCGAATTTAACATATTTTAAAAAATTACTCTCCCTTGCAGTGGCAATAGGTATAGGGCTCCCAAAATAAATGTGAGACTGGCTGTGTCACTCTACTATTCAAACAAATTCCTTATATTTTGCCAGGAACAAAGATGACTCTCCCTTGCAGTGACAATAGGACTGCCAAAATAAATGTGAGACTGGCTGTGTCACTCTGAAAACTATTCAAACAAATTGTTTATATGTTGCCCAGGAACAAAGATGACTCTCTTTTGCAGTGGCAATAATGCTGGCTGCCTGCCTAGTGCCTATGCTACCTGCCTGCCTGCACAACAGCTGGCATTATCTCCTTCTTCTCTGAGCTCCAACAATGGACTAACAGGAAATGCAGGCTGTCTGGGTGTCTGAAGTGTCAATAATCCAACCCCCATCATGAAATGAAGAATCTCATTGGACTAGAGAGAGGGAAAGTAGAGAGCGAGCAGGGAGAACATCATCCGAATGTCCGAATTTTTTTACGAATTTCTGACCCGGTACCGTTCGTATTCGGGGAAAAAAATGAATGCGCCTTGCCTTTCAGCAGACCCGAATGACAACCGAATGACCCGAAGTCGGATGAATTCCGAACTCGATGACCCAAATCACACCAGTCTACTAGACAGTTCTCATGGGGTTTGAGACTTAGCCTAAGTCCACGCACAGGAGTGAGAACTTGTCCTGGAAGATCTCACAAGAGCGAGAATTCAGGATGGCCATCCAATTCATAAGAATTGGCCAAGGTCAGTTCTTGGCTAGCCAAGGCTATTTCTCATGAGACTGAGAATTTGTTTTGACCTGAGATTAGTGATGATCGAGCACCCCAATGCTCGGGTGTTCGGGTGCTCTGACCGAGCGCCCCCGGAGGCTCGAGTGCTCGGCCGAGCACCCGAGCCCCATTGAAGTCAATGGGAGGACTCGAGCATTACACCAGGCACCCCCTGCTCTGATGAGGGGAGGGTGCCTGGTCCATAGGAAAAGGGCAGAAAATGATGGAAACACCACAGAAATGGTTCAGGGACAGCATAGGGAGGATGTCTGGATGCATCTTGGACTCCAACGTCGCTGCTGGGAACGATCTTTCGCCCGTAGTACGCCATTTTTACAGACTGACCGTAAAACACACAAAAAGGAAGATAAAAACGACTTTAGGCGAAAAATTGTTACCAAACAGTATTTGCTGTATATTTACTTGTATATCATCTGCAAATTCTGCAAAAAATTTCATCGATTTTTCGGAACTGGGGCCATGATTAAGAGGGAAACGTGCGCAGAGGCAAATTCTCCCAAAAATGTCCTCGATTTTTCTGAACTGGGGCCATGATTAAGAGGGAAACGTGCGCTGAGCCGACCATCTAAAACATTATGGGTGAGGGTCTGCTGCGGAGCTGACCATCCTAAACATTATATGCGAAGGCCCGCTAGTGAGCTGACGCTATAAAACATTATATGAGAGGGCCCGCTAGAGAGCTGACCCAATAAAACATTATATGAGAAGGCCCGCTGGTGAGCTGACCTATACAAAAATTGTCAAACAGCGCCCGCTGGTGAGCTGGCCCTATATAAAAATTATATCACAGGGCCCGCTGGTGAGCTGGCCCTATATAAAAATTATATCCCAGGGTATATGGAAGAGAGTCAACCATATACCCATTTTTTGGGTGGAAGGGGTGAATGGGAATACAGAGTATTCCCATCATTGTAAATAACATATATAAAGTGACTTTATGTTCACCCGGGGCTTTCCTCCAGTGGAGTGGAGAAGTCAGGGGAAATCCAGGCCTTGTTCATTTTTATAAGTGTCAACCTATCAGCATTTTCGGTGGAAAGGCGGATACGCTTATCTGTTATGATGCCACCAGCAGCACTAAATACCCGCTCAGACAGAACGCTGGCGGCAGGGCAGGCCAGCACCTCCAAGGCGTAGAGTGCCAGTTCATACCACGTGTCCAGCTTGGACACCCAGTAGTTGTAAGGCACAGAGGGATCATTGAGGACGCTGACACGGTCTGCTACGTACTCCTTCACCATCTTCCAAAACTTTTCCCTCCTTGTGACACTAGGCTGCGCATCAGGGTGAGGGTGCTGGCGGGGTGTCATGAAGGTGTCCCACGCCTTGGAGAGTGTTTCCCTGTCTTTGTCGGAACTGCTGTGTGCTCCCCTTTTCTCCCCTTCTCGGTTGGCCAAGGTAGCACGTACTCTGCCGCCAGCGTTTTCAGATGGAAAATTTTGGAGCAATTTTTCAACAAGAACCTTCTGGTATTGCACCATTTTGCTTGTCCTCTCCACCGGAGGAATGAGAGATGAGAAATTCTCTTTGTAGTGGGGGTCCAGAAGGGTGAACACCCAGTAATCCGTGTTGTCTAAAATGCGTATAACGCGTGGGTCACGGGAAAGGCAGCCTAACATAAAGTCAGCCATGTGTGCCAGAGTACCAACAGGCAAGATTTCGCTGTCCTCACCAGGAGGATGACTCTCAATCTCCTCATCCTCTTCCTCCTCTTCTGCCCACCCACGCTGAAGAGATGGAACTAAAGTTCCATGGCTACCCTCTGTAGCGGAGGCAACCGTGTCTTCCTCCTCCTCCTCCTCCTCCTCCGCCTCCTCCAATTGTCGCTGAGAAGACGAAGTGAGGGTGCTCTGGCTATCACCTTGTGTAAGCTCTTCCTCCCCCATTTCCACCTCTTCCACATGCAAAGCGTCGGTTTTAATTGTGAGCAGCGAGCGTTTCAGTAGACACAGAAGTGGGATGGTTACACTGATAATAGCGTTATCGCCGCTCACCATCTGTGTCGATTCCTCAAAATTGCGTAAAACCTCACAGAGGTCTGACATCCATTCCCACTCCTCACTTCTGATTACAGGAAGTTGAACGGAGAGGCGACGACCGTGTAACAGCTGGTACTCCACTACTGCCCTCTGCTGCTCACAAAGCCGGGCCAACATGTGGAAGGTGGAGTTCCAGCGCGTGCTCACGTCACACAGCAGCCGGTGAGCTGGCAATTGTAAGCGCTGCTGCAGCTTCAACAGGCCGGCTGAAGCTGTTGATGACTTACGGAAATGTGCACACACGCGGCGCACCTTGGTCAAGAGATCATGCACATTGGGGTAGGTTTTTAGAAATCGCTGAACCACTAAATTAAATACATGCGCTAGGCATGGTACGTGTGTGAGCTTGCCGAGCTCCAAAGCCGCCACCAAGTTACGCCCATTATCACACACAACCATGCCTGGTTGCAGGTTGAGTGGCGAGAGCCATTGCTCGGTCTGGTGACTAATCCCCTGCAACAGCTCTGAGGCCGTGTGCTGTTTGTCCCCAAGGCAGATCAGCTTCAGCACGGCCTGTTGACGCTTCCCCACTGCAGTGCTACACTGCTTCCAGCTACCGGCTGATGGGTGAGTGGCGCTGCGCGCAGAGAATTCGGAGGTGGAAACGGAGGAGGAGGAGCCAATAACGTAGGTGCTGGCGGAAACCCTGATGGAGGTAGGGCCCGCAATCCTCGGCATGGGTAGCACCTGTGCCATCACAGGGTCCGAGTCGCTCCCAGCCTCCACGACATTCACCCAGTGTGCCGTCAGGGAAATGTAGCGTCCCTGGCCACAATCACTTGTCCATGTGTCAGTCGTTAAGTGGACCTTCCGAGTAACTGCGTTGGTCAGGGCACTGGTGATGTTACGGGACACATGGTGGTGTAAGGCGGGGACGGCACACCGGGAAAAGTAGTGGCGGCTGGGGACTGCGTACCGAGGGACAGCTGCTGCCATCATGCTGCGGAAGGACTCAGTCTCCACAAGCACAAGCCTCTTCCAGCCTGTTGCGGTGCTGCAGATGGCTCACCCTCAGGACTGCTGTCATCGCTCGGCTCTCCACCTTCCCAGGTGGGGTCAGTCACCTCATCGTCCACCAAGTCCTCCTCCACTTCCTCACTCTGATCATCCTCCTCATTTCTTGATCCCACCACATACTCAGTCATTGACAACTGTATATCATCCTCCTCATCAAGGTCTTGAGACAGTAAAAGTGGTTGATTTGATGGCAACTGTGTCTCATCATCATCATCATCCACTTCCTTTGACCTTAAATGCCGTTCCCCTCTGTCATCTTCTTGTGATTGGGTACCCTCTAGAGGTTGTGAATCAGGGCACAAGATTTCATGTTCCTCTGCAAGCGTGCTTGGAGAGAGGTTCAAATTAAGGATTGGTGATGAGACGAGCTCCTCACTATATCCCAGTGTGGGATCACTTCTTTGACCAGACCCTCTATGGTGGGAGGAAGGATGATCAGGGTGAGGATTATGTTGACCAGACTCTTGGCTACTGAGAGTGGACTTGGTGGAAGACAGGGTGGTGCTTAACCGACTGGAAGCAGTATCACCTGAAATCCAACCGACCACCTGTTCGCAGTGGTCTGACCTCGAGAGTGATGTCCTGCGACGCCCTGTAAACTGAGACATGAAGCTAGGTATGGTGGATGTCTTTCTTTCTTGTGCTCTGGCACCAGGCACAGTTTCTACGCGTCCTGACCCGCGCCCTGAACTATCAGGATCACGTCCACTTCCCCGTCCCTTTTTACCCGCCTTCTTCATATTACACGGAATATGTGCTGCAAATCTGCAACTTTGCACACTAAACAGAATGTGCTGCTTATCTGCGGCTAGGCACAGTGAACAGAATATGTGACTTTTATTTTTAACACTTTGCACACTAAACAGAATGTGCTGATAATCTGCAACTTTGCACACTAAACAGAATATGCTGCTTATCTGCGGCTAGGCACAGTGAACGGAATATGTGACTTTTAGTTTTTACACTTTGCACACTAAACTGAATGTGCTGATAATCTGCAACTTTGCACACTAAACAGAATATGCTGCTTATCTGCGGCTAGGCACAGTGAATGGAATATGTGACTTTTAGTTTTTACACTTTGCACACTAAACTGAATGTGCTGATAATCTGCAACTTTGCACACTAAACAGAATATGCTGCTTATCTGCGGCTAGGCACAGTGAATGGAATATGTGACTTTTAGTTTTTACACTTTGCACACTAAACAGAATGTTCTGCTAATCTGCAACTTTGCACACTAAACAGAATGTGCTGCTTATCTGCGGCTAGGATCAGTGAACGGAATAAGTGACTTTTATTTTTTACACTTTGCACACTAAACTGAATGTGCTGATAATCTGCAACTTTGCACACTAAACAGAATATGCTGCTTATCTGCAGCTAGGCACAGTGAATGGAATATGTGACTTTTAGTTTTTACACTTTGCACACTAAACAGAATGTTCTGCTAATCTGCAACTTTGCACACTAAACAGAATGTGCTGCTTATCTGCGGCTAGGATCAGTGAACGGAATAAGTGACTTTTATTTTTTACACTTTGCACACTAAACAGAATGTGCTGATAATCTGCAACTTTGCACACTAAACAGAATATGCTGCTTATCTGCGGCTAGGATCAGTGAACGGAATAAGTGACTTTTAATTTTTACACTTTACACACTAAACTGAATGTGCTGATAATCTGCAACTTTGCACACTAAACAGAATATGCTGCTTATGTGCGGCTAGGCACAGTGAATGGAATATGTGACTTTTAGTTTTTACACTTTGCACACTAAACAGAATGTTCTGCTAATCTGCAACTTTGCACACTAAACAGAATGTGCTGCTTATCTGCGGCTAGGATCAGTGAACGGAATAAGTGACTTTTATTTTTTACACTTTGCACACTAAACAGAATGTTCTGCTAATCTGCAACTTTGCACACTAAACAGAATGTGCTGCTTATCTGCGGCTAGGATCAGTGAACGGAATAAGTGACTTTTATTTTTTACACTTTGCACACTAAACTGAATGTGCTGATAATCTGCAACTTTGCACACTAAACAGAATATGCTGCTTATCTGCGGCTAGGATCAGTGAACGGAATAAGTGACTTTTATTTTTTACACTTTACACACTAAACTGAATGTGCTGCTAATCTGCAACTTTGCACACTAAACAGAATGTGCTGCTTATCTGCGGCTAGGATCAGTGAACGGAATAAGTGACTTTTATTTTTTACACTTTGCACACTAAACAGAATGTGCTGATAATCTGCAACTTTGCACACTAAAAAGAATGTGCTGCTAATCTGCAACTTTGCACACTGAACAGAATGTGCTGCTAATCTGCAACTTTGCACACTAAACAGAATGTGCTGCTAATCTGCAACTTTGCACACTAAAAAGAATGTGCTGCTAATCTCCAACTTTGCACACTAAACAGAATGTGCTGCTAATCTGAAACTTTGCACACTAAACAGAATGTGCTGCTAATCTGCGGCTAGGCACAGTGAACGGAATATGTGACGTTTTTTTTTTAAACTCTGCCCCCCAAAACAAAATATATCTTCTGCCCCCACACACAGTAGTCCTAAAAAGGACTTTTGGGTCTTTTTTTTGTTCAAACTCGCTTTTCTTCTCCCTACACTGACTTTCCCTTCCTATCCTCATCTCTCCCTGGCTAAGACTGAGCCGAACTCGCTGGTCAGGTGCTATACAGCACCCGATCATGGGTTCTGGCCAGCCAATCAGTGTAATGCCAGCAGCCAACATGGCTGCTGGCATTACACTGATGTCAGAGCCTCCCGCACGTTTATTGGCTGCGCAGCAGCCGCGAAATGTGCGGGGAGGAGACCCGAACATGGCGGGCGAGCACATGCGGTACTCGTACGAGTACCGCCATATGCCGAGCAGAGCGATGCTCGAGCCGAACCGAGCTTCGGCTGAGCATGCTCGCTCATCACTACCTGAGATGAGAGTTAGTTTAGGTATATAATAAAAATGGGGTAGAGAATTAGTTCTGACCACTCTGCACATAGATGAGATTGCCTGGACATATTCTAATATAGTGAAGAATAACTTCTGACAGATTTTAGTTAGATAAGGGGTAGTTTAGGAATATTCTCATGGGATAGAGAATCAGTTATGACCAGTTTGCACTGGGCTGAGTTAGCTTAGTCATGTCTTATTAAGTATTAGTCTAAGCTTGTCCATAAAAGAATGAACCATTAAGCAAGATAGTATTTCTGGTATGAGAATGAACTGTTACTCTGAATTACAGCAAAGGAATAAAATCAGTGGGTAAAATATAGGTAACAGTGTACTAAAGTAGACACGACTGGATGTAGTAACAGGACTGATGGAAACTATCAATAAGAAGTAATACGTTTTTTGTTATATATACTGTGTGCATGTGTATGTATTTATATATAGATAACATCCATTAAATTATTGAGCAATAAGGACCTACCTTAACCCTCTGAGTGCCATTTTGTTCCCCTGGTGCTGCAGCTTCCCTTCAGTGGCTGTACTACAGGTCATGCTGAGACCACTGGGAGTCAGAGTGAGTGACTGTGTGTATGTGTGTCAAAGTATATATGTATGTGTGTGTGTATGGTGTGTGTGTGTCAGCCAAATTTCTTTCTGGTTGAGCAGGAAGTTGAGGGAGGGCAAACCCTGTCCACTCCTGTCCAAATCACACACCCCCTGTATCTCCAGCATTGATAGTAGGGAGGAAATGTCTATATCCCCTACTTACTGCCACCCCTGTGTGTGGTGTGTGTGTGTGTGGTGTGTGTGTGTGTGTGTGTGGTTGGTGCTGTGTTTGTGTGTGTTCGGTGCTCTGTGTGTGTCTGTGGTGTATGAGCAAGTGGCAGCCATTTTGTTTTTTTCCTCAGTTGTACAGTGGGGAGCTGGATACTGGGGGTGGGCCAACTCCCTGCATGATTTTCACATGAATAGCAGGGGCCTTCTGCCCCTGCTAATCTTGTGAAAATCATGCCCCCATTGAATCACCCAATGGGAGCAGTAACTCCTCCTTACTGCCGCCCCTGGGTATGTGTGTGTGTGTGTCTCCTGAGGAGACATAAATTATGTAATGAGCCATTCTCTTCTATGTATGTGTCGCCTGAGGAGACATAAATTATGCAATGAGACTTTCTCTTTTATATATATAGATATATATATACATATACACACATATATATACAGACATATGTTATAAGGCTTTTCCTGTGAGTAAAACAAGATTACTCACTCTGCTAGGAAATTAATAATCCAAAATTTATTGCAGCTCAGAGATTTTTTTAAAAAATAAACTGCAATTTTCTATTTTATCACTAGCTGGAATTGTAATCATTCCTATCACTAGTTTTAGATACATGGGGCAGAATGCAAGAAACGTTTAGTCACTATTTTCAGTGTACTTTTTATAGCAAAATGAAACAAAATGTTACTGAATTGCACATTTTTTTCACAATTAACAAACGTTTGCACATTTTTTGTGAATTCATTTTTAAAAGTGGATGTGGCTAAAAGTCCACTGTTTTGTGAGAGGATGAGTGATTGTGCCTAATTCAGCGTAGCAAATAGCACATATTTTTATACATCTGGCTAACTTTGCCATAAATTAAGGCACATTCACTAACTATGCCACTAATTTAGGGGCATTTGCTACCATTGCTGTTAGTTTAGGAGCATGTGCTATTCAGCATCAAGGTGTTAGTCAGTATCTTGCATCAAAATATGAGCACTTAGATTTATGGCTTTCAAAAAATAGTGAATGCTCCACTTTCTTGTATTCCACCCTAGAAGTCTATGGGGTTATGAACTAAGGAGTGATAAAGAGGTGATAAAGCAAAGATTAATTCTCCAGTGATATCACTTGTCCAGATCCTTTGTTATTCTATACAGCCTATGCATTAAGATCTCCAAAACTGCATTGGCTCCATAGTATAACATAGAAACTGGAGAAATTATATCACTGTAGAAGTCATCTCCAACTTTATCACTTCTTTATCTCTACTTATTTCATCCCCCTATGACTCAAGAGGCGTTATGCACTAAAGCATGATAAAAAAAAGTGATAAAGTGGAGATGGCATCTCCAGTTATATCACTTGTGCAATTCTTATGTTATGCTATGGAGCCTATGCAATAAGATCTTCAGAGCTGGAGAAATCATAGTGTATTGGCTCCATAGTATAACATAGGAGTTGGGGAATGATTTCACTAGAGAAGTAATCTCTACTTTATCACCTCTTTTTCATGTCTTAGTTCGTCTCCCCCATGATCTCCCATGGAGTGCATTGTAAAACAGTGCCTTGGTACTGCAATTGGTACTGTTATTAACAGTCTAATTTACAGAAAAAAGTATGATCTGTAATAACTTTGACTGAAAGACCACCCTACAAGAAAAGCACTATCACATATATTTTTTCATGAAAAAATGTTTACTGCAGTTTTGAGTTTTTAGAATCCAATGTATCTTTAATCACTACATTAACCCTTTGAGTGCCAAAGGGGTATGCAACGCATTGCTTTGCAATGCGTTGCGTACCCCTCTGGCACTCAAAGGGTTAACCCTTTAAGGATGCATGTGGCGTGCAAGAGGCAGGGCAGTGCAGGGAGTGCCATTGTACTTACCACCATGCAACAGGGAGGAACAGTGGCATTTGGTAGGTGCAGGGAGGCTCTGATTTAGAGAGGATATTTCTTTTCCCCTGGATAAAATCTACTCAGAAATGGTATGTGTCAAATGGGGAGAGTTTTCCCAGACATGTCAAGGGTCTGTGCAGGAGGAGCCAAAAATTCATTCAAAAATTTAGGTTAAAGGGATAGTAATACTTAAAATGTAAAAAAAAAATATGTTGTAGGGTCTATCCCCATGAGTAAAACAAGGGTACTCCCACTGCTGAAATGTGCTTCATTCAAAAGTTATTCATTTTCAAAGTTGAATTTTTTAGGTGCAATATCACAGTGGCCTGAAATTTTACAGTGGCGCTGTTGCTACACGATCCTATTGACAGCTCTGGTCCCAGGACCATAAATCTCCATAGGATGGTGTAACAACAGCGCCACTGTACAATTTCAGGCCACTGCGATATTGCACCTAAAAAATTCAACTTTGAAAATTAATAACTTTTGAATGAAACACCTTTCAGCAGTGGGAGTACCCTTGTTTTACTCAGGGGGATAAACTATACAACATATTGTTTTTTACATTTTAAGTATTACTATCCCTTTAAAAATAAACTTTAAAAAACTGAGTTTGCAGTTAGCTTTTCCAAAAACAGTTGATTCTGTTGGCATGTCTCACTGTATAGATTGCAAGCTCTTTGGCATAATGTGGGTGACCTTCATGGCCCCAGGAAACATTCGATTTAAAATAACTTACCCATAGTGGATCATTTACTGTGTAGCACAAGCTCTGTGGTCCATGAAGGTCACCTACATGACTTCATAGACCTTACAATGTGTAATCTGTGACCCTCATGACACACAGAGCTTGTACTTCACAGGAACTAACCCACAGTCAGTACCTGTATATAGATTGTATGCTCTGTGATGTCATGTGAGTCAGACATTGCTGACTGTAAGTTCTGTGGTGCCATGTGAGATATACAATGTAGACTGTAGGCTCCCCTGCTGTGGATGAGTCTCTTTATGAGATGATTTGGAAGGGAATACTCACTTGTACAGCAGTGTTTTATACATTGGGAGAAAAAACTTCAGGCAGTGGCGTAACAATAGGGGTCGCAGGGGTCGCCCCCTACGACCCCCTCACCACGCACCCGCAGCACAAGTGATCTCCCGGCAGCCGGCGCTCTAGTAATGCAGAGCACTGGGAGATGACATAATCTCCCAGCGCTCTGCATTACTAAGGACCGCGCGGGAGCTTGTGTACCAGTCAGAGGTCTGTTCCTCATTCGGCATGTCACACACACCGCTAGACCACCAGGGGACTCGAGGTAGGAGGATGGGGGGGTCAGTAGGGGCAATGTGGCGATGGGGGCATTGTGATGGGGGCAATGTGGAGAATGAGGGGCATTGTGATGGGGGCATTGTTGAAGGGGCAATGTGGAGATTGAGGGGCAATGTGGAAGGGGCATTGTGGAGATTGAGGGGCATTGTGGAAGAGGCATTGTGGAGAATGAGGGGCAATGTGGAAGGGGCATTGTGGAGAATGAGGGGCAATGTGGAAGGGGCATTGTGGAGAATGAGGGGCAATGTGGAAGGGGCATTGTGGAGAATGAGGGGCAATGTGGAAGGGGCATTGTGGAGAATGAGGGGCATTGTGGAAGGGGCAATGTGGAGATTGAGGGGCATTGTGGAAGGGGCATTATGGAGATTGAGGGGCAATGTGGAGATGGGCATTGCGGAGAATGAGGGGCAATGTGGAGAAAGAGGGGCATTGTGGAAGGGGCAATGTGGAGGTGGCCAATGTGGTTGAGGGGGGCCAATGGCAATTCTTGCACCAGGGCCCCGCGGCTTCTAGTTACACCACTGCCTTCAGGCAGTCTGTTATGGAATCTAAATGAAAATGGAGTAATTATTTCAACCCTTTGAAAGCCCCATTAAAACCAGTGAGAATTGGAATTTTTATTTGTCCCCTGTAGTGCAGCTGGTTTGTTCCAGAAATGCTCAATATTTTCTTAGTACTTCTGCCTCGCTGTCTGGCACCCCAGCCTTGTTTAGTTATCCACTGGAAACCACGCCACCATTGTTCCACTGTCCTCCCACTGGAGATCACAAAACCACACATACACTATCTGACACTCCAGCCATCTTCCACTGGGAGTCACAGAACCACACGTACACCATTTGACACTCCAGCCATCTTCCACTGGGAGTCACAGAACCACACATACACTATATGACACTCCAGCCATCTTCCACTGGGAGTCACAGAAACACACATACACTATATGACACTCCAGCCATCTTCCACTGGGAGTCACAGAACCACACATACACTATATGACACTCCAGCCATCTTCCACTGGGAGTCACAGAAACACACATGCACTGTTTAACAACCCAGCCTTGTTACACTCTTCTCTCATAGTCACAGAACCACACATCCGCTATCTGACATTCCACTAACAAACATTACTTACATTTATCCTTTCCTTTGTCGGTTACACTATACGATCAATGGTACCTTCACCTGCAAACCATCCAATGTAATATACCTTATCATGTGTACAACATGCCAAACAGCTCTTTATGTGGGTGAAACGGGACAGCCACTACATAAAATATTTAATTCCCACAGATCCAGTGTTAACAACAAAAAGACAGAGACACCAGCGGGAGAACATTTTTGTCAAAATGATGGGACTGTTCCACACTCAGAGGGACAGAAAAATATGGGAAGTTAATGATAAAATGCTATTCATAATGGTTTGAATAAGGACAGAGAATTCTTGTCACATTATCACTTAGTGGATTAACCTTTCCAACAGACCCATGGGCATCGTAAATACCTCTAAAGCCTCAGAGGAAGAGTGCAATTTACCATTGACTGATCAAAGTACCTGGATCTGTTCTCTTATCTGATTTCCATTCTAAATAATGCAATATGTACTTGTATTTAAGAGAGATGTTTTCATATTTATCTGTGTAACATGCCTGAGGAAAAGACCAAAGGTCTTGAAAGCTTGCATTCTAAATCTGCTTAGTTAGCCAATAAAGGTATCAAAAACTATATTTGCCTACTGTATTTCTATGGCTAACACGGTACCAACTCTCATTTGTCGCTTATGTAATGCAACAATATTCTGCAGGTTTCACGCAATGGTGCAGTGCTCTGATTGTATCAAATACTGATATATACCTCTATCAGCCTAGTGTAAGGCTCTACTGTTCTCTCTTCTGACGGTCTCATCTAATGGTGTAGCTATTGGTGTCTCTCATGTGCTTATCTTGATTTCATATAAAGTAACACAGTGAAACATCCACAGACGGCCTCATTGCCCTTTCCTTGGTGCAAGAAGCACTAAAGGGAGGATTTTTTGAATGCATAGCTTAGGAAGTTGGCATCAAGCAGATGTAGGGACTGACGAGTGATTCCAGTGCCCGATTTAGAGCAGAATCTCCATCCTATATTTTCTCCAGACCGTGTCCTATGTGGCTCCAACACTGAAGATTTTTCCTGGAATGTATAGTCCCAATAATAAAAAAAAAATGGAGGGTTGTGTGGTTAAATTTCGCACTGGGGGCCATATTGCCTAGAAATTGCCCTGGTAAGAGGAGTGTGCTTCCCGATGGGTTATGCCCTCTTCTGATTCTTAACCCTTTGAGCGACAGAGGGGTGTGCAATGCATTGCAGAGCAATGCATTGCACGCATCTTTGGCACAGATAGTTTTAAATAGTTAACCCCTTAGATACTCAACCTTAATCCCTTAGAAACTGCACAATGCATTGGAGAGCTATCTAGCATCCAAGGAGTTAAATAGTATAGTGTTGTATTTTCTTTCATATGGGACACATTTACATTAAATTACATTTTTCTCTTGTTTGGTTTGATTTGCTTTAGTTTTCTAATGTAATTACTCACATCCTGCAAAATAAATCTACCCAGCATTTTACCACAATTATGTAAAATAATGTAATGTCAGTACTATTTTAGGAATGCTCAGAAATGTGACGTGTTCACATCCCTCTAACAAGACAATGAAGGTGATGTAACAAGTGTAATGGATTAATTCTAGATCACACCAACTACACCTTTAGGAACAAGGGGACACTTCCTTAATTTTCAGTTGATATAACCCTTTAGGTGCCGGAAGGGTGGCCAACACTTTGCGTAGCACTGCATTGGACACGGCTCTGGCACTCAAAGTGTTACACGGAACTCTTAAACCCTTAATTGCTAGAGAGGTCTGTAAAGCATTGTTGAGGCTTCTTCAGTATTCAAGAGGTTAAAGCACAGATTAAATGGAATTTGTATTTTCCCCCTGTGGCGCAGTTAGTTTATTCCAGAATTTCAATTAACCCTTGGCGTGCCAGACAGGTGTTAACACATTGAAAAGCAATGCGTTATTTAGTCTTCTGGCATTCAGGGGGTAAAACCAAATGAGAATTTGTATTTGATTTGCCGTAACATTGCTCAACCTTTCCTTAATACATTAGCCTTACCGCCATGTGTATGTAAATATGCTGTATAAATCATTCCCCCACAATGTATTTAGTACTGTGATAAACCAAAGTAGGTGAGAGGCTCTGGGAATGAGCAGAAGTGCTAATTCTTGCTCTACAGATAGGAACTGCTAAGGAACATCAGCTTTTAGCTCTGTAGCACAAGAGGAGACATTTCCATGTACATATCAAACTGTTACAACCCGAAATTAAAGTCAAGTCCTGAAATGACAGGCAAATCCCCTCTGCATAGGAATACCCGATAACCCCATACATACATTTTGGCCTCACCAGTGATGGGCAGCTGGTTTCCATAGACTAGTGGTTCTCCGTCTTTCTTGCTCAAAGTACCCCTAATACGCAACCTGGAATTTTAAGGGTTCACCTAACATTCGTCATGGGTCTAATGGGGGCATAGATGCATAATATATAGTTATTCTTATATTTCCCCAATTATCACAAAAACACAAGTTTATCGGGTATGACAATTTCCATAATTACACATCTGAAAATCACATTTTTGTCTAAGACATTATAGAAAAATATGGCACCCTAACCTAGTGCTCAGTGCCACTGCATCCTGGGTGAGATCCACTGCCCTAGACACTGAGAGCAAGGAGACCACGTCTAGGCTACCCTTCACTGTGTCATACAGTGCATAGTCATACCAGGGAATGATTCCAAACTAAAACAGGAACTGGAATTGAAGTTCTAGCCCCACACGTGCCTAATGCCATTTAATAAGCTACCTACACTGAAAGTTCTCCTCTTGACACTGCTTGCACCAAGGGGAGGACAACTGGACCTTTAATTGTTGCTTAAAAGAAAACATCTACCAGGAAACACATTTATTTATTTTAATACACATGCTGAAATAACTATATTGATGTTGGTATGTTTTTGGTGTGTGTTTTATAGTTTACGTGCAGAAGGGCGTAGGACATGGGCTCTTATTCGGATTACTTTTTTGACCCCACCCCCACCCCATCCCACTCAACAAACACACACACCTAGCCATGATCTAACCAGCTGTGAAGCTGCTGCAAAGTCTAGCGGCAGTTCAAGTGAACACCTTCTCTTCCCTGTCACTCAATACACTTCAAGGCTGTCTCTGTATGTTAAGGGGAGTAAGTAATTATAACAAGGGTATTCCCACTGCTGAGAGGTGTTTTATTCAAAAGTTATTGCAATATTATTTAGGTGCAGTATCTCAATGGCCTGGAATTTTACTGTGGCACCATTGCACATTTTATAGAAGTTATAAAGTTGATACTGCCTCTAAATAATTCAAGTTTGAGCTGCAATGACTTTTCAGTATCCTTGTTTTACTCAATCAGAAAACCCCAAAAACATGCATTTTTTTTTTTTCATATTAAGTGTTACTATACCTTTCATCCCACATACATTGTGTCTTACCAGAAAATTACACCTTCTACACTAAGCTTTGCAGCAGTATAAGGGATTAAAGGGATAGTAATGGCACTTTAAAAGTTGCTCACTGAGTCTTCTGTATGTTAAAAGTAACCTGTTGTGCTATGTCTAATACCTTACTTGTTTTGTAGTTCAAAAGTTATGAAGAGATAAAAATCCCCGCCCTCCCCTTTCTGGTCACCTCCCACCAAATCTGTAATCGGGTCATGTGACTCTGGTTGAAGAGAGGGACAAACTTCAGTAAGTATAAGGAAAAGGAAAATCCTGCCCCACTTGACAAAGAGATAATACATTAATAGTTTCTTAATTAAGTTTCCCCTCTAACTCTATCTTTTAAATAAGGAATAATGGAAATTACTTTATACCATTTTCCTTTGCATGCTTGGGGGCAGGCATAAAAGGTCTTGCTGGTAGAGGTTGGTGAAAAGTGAAAAAAATTTCACGCATGACTTTTTGTGAAAAACCGATGATTTTTCTCTTTTTTCGCAAAAGTTTTCTCTTTTTCTCCAATGCAAAATTTTCCTTCTTTTCGCCTATTCCAACACATTTTTCTCCTATTCCAACACATTTTTCTCCAATTCTATCACATGTTCTTCTATTCCAACACATTTGTCCTATTCCAACACATATTTATCCTATGTTTAATATGGTGCAACATTTCTCAGCACAATATTACTTCTTCTGAGAGCTCATTCACTCAGGGTCTCACACACACTCATTCACTCAGGGTCACACACACACACACGCGCGCATTCACTCAGGGTCACACACATAAACCTCAGTTTTTAAAACCGCTACTTGCAGGGAAGGAGTAAAGTTTCTCTTAACATTTGAAAGTGCAGTAGGGGTCAGCCACCAGCTGAGCACAGAGTGTGTTACACATACTCATTCAGTCAGGGTCACACACACTCAGGGTCATACACTCATTCACTCAGGGTCACACACAATCATTCATTCAGGGTCACACACACACATACACTCATTCACTCAAGGTCATAAACTCATTCACTCATGGACACACACACACACACACTCATTCACTCAGGGTCATAAACTCATTCACTCAGACACACACACACACACACACTCATTCACTCAGGGTCACACACACTCAGGGTCATACACGCATACACAAGTTATTAATTTATAACCTTTCAAATCTGCTATAACGGCAAATGTTAAGTTGGGTACAGCTAGTAAAAGTAAAATGATCAAGCAATTTGGACCCCAGTTGCCTGTGTCTTACCAGTCACACCAAATTTTGGGGTATTTTGGGTCAACCTACTTCCTCCCTTAGTCTCTCCCATTGTGCCCTCAGACTCCCCTACTACAGAGAACAAATGTCCTAAATGACTCCCTAAACTAAGCTTCAATTCCCTTTTATTTTCCTGTGTTGTCTAGCTCAAAAACACGCTGCTCTCTCCTCTCGCAAACACAGAATGGCTGCTGTGAGAGCTTGACATCCCTTTTATATGACTGTAGAAAACTTTCGTTTGGTGGAAAAAAGTGTTTCTATCCGTTGATTTCAATGCAATGAGCTAGGTGAAAAAAACGTGAAAATGGCATTTTTCACTGATTTTGGTTTGAGGCGAAAATTTTCGACCATCCCTACTCGCTGGCATTAAAGGAGAAGTACCACCTGTTGTTAATAACCACCTACTTATTTTATTATGACCAGAAAATCCTAATGACCCCTATGAATTTTGCCCTTATTACTTTTTTCAAGAAATAACATCTTCAATCAGTCATGGATGTCATGTCCACGGAGGTAGACATGATAGCTGCTGACAGGACCACATGACACAAACTCCACCCACTGCAATGATTTGGTTACCTTTCCGTCACTCAGAGAGTTAAGGACTTGCTGACACAGAATTTGTGTGCTAGAGGAATTTCCTATATTGCACATAGTATGTCCTTATACCTGCCTCAGTTAACCTCTTGGTTGCTGTAGACGTCTGTAGCATCCAAGGAGTTAAAGCGATAGCAACACATAGTATGAAAAAGATGCACAATAGTAGGGTGTTCTAATATGATTCTGCCCCAGACTAGGTGCCAGAATTTATTAGTGTTAGGCCTGCCTAAAAGCAATTTACTAAGCAACTTAAAGGGGTAGTAACGCTAATTATTTAAAATAGCATGTTACAGGGTGTATACTGCTGAGTAAAACAAAGGAATCCCCACTGCTTAGAGATAACTTTTTCAAAAGTTATTGTGGCACAAACAGCTTTTTTTGGGTGCCTTGGCCTGACATTTTACAGTGGCTCTGCTGCTACAGCAGCCTATGGAGGTTTTTGAACAACTTACCATAGCTATCCACCATAGGCTGCTATAGCAACTGCACCAACCTGACATTTCAGGCCATTTAAGAACTGCACCAATTCTTAGACATCTCTCAGCTGTAGGATTGCCCTTATTTTACTAAGAACCCTATAAATGATCTTTTTTCATTATTATGTTTACTCTCCTTTTAACCAGCTGAGTGCCAGAGAGGTATACAAAGCACTGTTGTCCTTTTGAAGCATCACCCACTATTGGCGACGTAAAAAATGGCTCATCAAACATGTCGGCATCATGAAAATCGTGATATCAGAATCTCACCCGAATCAAATGGCAAGGTTCTGATGTCATGACCTTAAGCGTTGCACATTGTAATTGTAAACTTTCTTACACTTCCAGTCTGCTCTTAACCCTGGTATTGCTGGACAGTTGTTTTATGTGTGCATGCACCACAGATAAATAAAAAGGTTGTTTTTTTTTTTAATCTTTTTAATTTAGCAAAATGTGAATCTACATCATATCTCATTGGTGACGCGGCCGTCACTTAAGGACCATGGATCTTTTTTTTATATTTTTTTTTAGAATCCGATTCCGGACTCCACGAACGGCATGTGCAGCCGTGCAGGGAGCCCGGAATTCCATGATGGTCCAGGACCGTTATGGGTCCTTAACGGAAAACAAGCCATGACGGACATGCCAGGACCATCATAAGGATGGATGACGGTCCTGCCACGTCATGGGTTAATGATCACAGAACACTTCAGGGCACTCTGCTATCATGGTGAGGAGGCTGTAACTAATTGCTCCGTGACCAGAGCAGTCAGGTTCAGCCTTTCCACGCTGGTCCTGCACATGAGATCACTGTGCAAGAGGAGCCACATGACAAAGGCAATGTTTAGACACAAGTATTTTTTTTTTTGGTAAGACATACATTTTCAAGCTAGTCGCCATGCATTTAATGAATGCATGGCGACTTGATATTACCTGAAAGTTCCGCTTGAAGTGTAAATATTACCCTGCGGCTTCCTTCCAGACAAACTGTGGTTGCCAGCTCTGTACCATAGTCTATCCCTCTTCCTCTGCTCCCCTCCCTCTATCCACCCTCCAGTCTGATCTCTGGCCAATGAGAGTGCTCCAGCTTACATGCAGAAAGCCTCCGTCATTGGGGGAGGCTGGATAGAGGGAGAGGAGCAGACTAGGAAGAGTGACAGACTGAGGTACAGAGCAGGTAAAGGAAGGAAGCCACAGGGCAATCTTTAGACTTTTAATTTTTTTAAATACATTAAAACAGTTTTCTCTCTAATCGCTATATAAACTAAGATTTTAGACAAACGTGTATAGGGGTGATAGATCCCCTTTAAGGACTGATTTTGATCATTGTTGGTGCTCCAGCCCATGTGACTGATTACCTGGGGTCTTAGAGAGACCACTTCGGTCTTGGAGTGGTCAATTTCAGATCCGGTTGGTGCTTATATCGCTCCCGCAGGAGTGTTGTGAGCACAAAATATGTGATATGCCAGAACTGCCGCCGGTCCTCCAGGGAAAAAAATGGTGATGGTCCTGACACATCACCAGTCGTTAAAGGGTTAGAGTACTTTTGTAATAAATAACTCACAATAATGAGCACAGAAAATTTAAGCTTTCAGACCACTAAGGTCTCTTCACCAGGCATGAGTCCTTACTGTCCTAAGCACTAGCACTTTGTATTGTCTCAGCCATTAAACTGTATCTCCTTTAGGGCACCCTTATGAGTTATTTATTACAAAAGTACTTTGATTCCCATCCACCTTACTGGATAACATGGTACCACCTTTTCTTATAGTCCCAAAAAAGAATGTTCAACGGAAACAGAAATTCGGGGACATAAGAGTGTAGAAAAATAGTTGGTGACAAAAAAAAAAAGATAAAATAATAAACAATTGGACATGCAATGAATGTTGTTGAAAAGGCTGAGTGCCACTTTAAGACTCACTTATTCTTATGGTATAGTTGACCTTTAACTCTTTGAATGCCAAAGGAGTATGCAACGAATTCATAAGCAATGCATTGTGTAGCCCTCAGGCACTCAAGTGGTTAAGTTATCTGTGTCATCTAGCATACAATTATTGATTCTGATAATCTTTTAGTCCTTTTCCCCCTTTGAGTGCCAGAGGGGTACGCAACACATTTCTCTGCATTGCGTTGTGTACCCCTCTGTCACTCAAAGGGTTAATGCTATAGCGGTCTCCTACGCTTTGCGAAGCAAGGCGTTGGAAACCACTCTAGCAACCAAGGGGGTTAAAAGATTTTGTTAGGGCTTCATTTCAGCTAACGGGTTACGCTGTGGCAAAATGTTTGAGAACCACTGATATATATCGTTCAGTTGAGATATACACTGTGGGCGGGAGTACCTTAGGCACTGCAAGTCATATCAGTGACCGCAAATCAACACAGGAAATCGGCCTGGGAGAAAGTTGATGAAGGCTCTGTGATGAAATAAATTCAGAAATATAATTTGATCTTTAGCAATCTGCTGTTAGTAACTTGTATAGTGTTTAATGAAGAAACACAGAGATGGTGAAATTCAGGAAACAAACTACATAATAAATTAATAAGTATGTGACTTGTGCACGCATGTGGCAAACCAACAAACAAAATCAGTTTTAATCCCTTAGATGCTTGAGCTCCCCCAATACATCCAAGACAGACTTAAGTAACCTATAGCCTTACAGAACTAGAGCCTCCAACAGCTGGTTGGGAATTATGGGAGTGATAGTTCTCAACAGCTGGAGAGCCACATGTTGTCTCTTCCTGACCCAAATGATTAAACAAGTAGGAGAACTCTCAGGGTTTGTCTCTGGGACTCAAGGTCATGACTCTAATCTTAGGGTCTCAGGGTGAAAAGTCAAACTTTCAGTGTTGCCTAATGCATGATCTGCACTAATGAACTGCTTCTTTAGTCTCTATATTGTTGTCATTTCTACCAGAAAGCCGATGCAGACGTCTTGCTTGTTTGTGTGGGATCAAGAGAGAAATTCTGCTGATCAGTATGTGATCAAGGGAGAAGTTCTGCTGGTCAGCATGCGATCAAGGGATAAGTCCTGCTGTTCAGTATGTGATCAATTGTAGAAGTTCTGCTGGTCAGGATATGATCAAGGGAGAAGTTCTGCTGGTCAGTATGTGATCAAGGGATAAGTCCTGTGGTCAGTTTGTGATCAATAGGAGGAGTTCTGCTGGTCAAGATATGATCAAGAGAGAAGTTCTGCTGGTCAAGATATGATCAAGGGAGAAGTTCTGCTGGTCAGTATGTGATCAAAGGATAAGTCCTGCTGGTCAGTATTTTATCAATAGGAGGAGTTCTGCTGGTCAGGATATGATCAAGGAAGACGTCCTGCTAGTCAGTATATTATCAAGCAGTGATAAGAAGCAATGTTCTCAATATCATCATAATGAAAAAAATTGTTGGATGGTGGGTTGGTGGTAAAAGGAGAATGGTATTTTCAGAAGTAAATCGTACACTGTGGAAACTGTGTTCTAAAGAATTAAAAACAACACTTAGACGAGCTTGATGAATGCCCCTAAAAGGCAATTTTAACAATAGAATTTTATGTCTTGTACTTGTCTTAAAAAAAACACAAATTTTCAAAGAGATAAAGACAGTGGGTTTTTTTACCGTATAATGCCAAATTACTACCTCCCAATCTTATCTGCTAATATTACTTTAAACTGCCTTCTCCAAGGTCAGATCATTTTCATTTTGATGGAAAAAATGATGGAAATTAACCCCTTAATGATGGCAGTTAAGGCCCACGGGGCATTTTTTGAATTTTGCCCATTGGATTCAGTGGTCCCTGAATAGCGTGCAGTCGAGTGGACACCCATGTATTCCATGATGTGCAAGGACCGTCATGGGTCCTTAATGGAGGTTTTCTCATGACCGTCATAGCACGTCATGAGTCCTTAAGGGGTTAAACAACAATAAATGAGACTAGTAGAATATTTAAATAAAATACAATCATATATGGGGACTTTCAAAACAAGCTGACTCTGAGATCATTGATATTCCACAGAAGATAGATTCCAGGTGGCAATATGTTTAGAGACTAAACAAGCAGTTAATTGGTGCAGACCGTATGATAGGAAACTACAAACTCTCTCACCGTGAGAATTTAACCATGAGAGCCTGAGATTTGGGTCTAAACCCTCAGTGTTTCCAGGTATACTTACAATATGACTGTAGATTAAACCACACCCAGTTATGAGACTGCTTTTTGACTTTGACAGAGATTACAGAATTAAAGGCAAAATATGATGGTAATACTCCCAAGCACTGACAGACCATGGTCTAAGAACTTTTTATGACTTAATTGCACACAATATCGGTTACGATGACTATTTTTAGAACATTGTGCCCTTACATGTTGTACACTATTTGGAAAGCCTTAGAGCAAGCAGGAACCTAAAAATGTTTTGTTTTTTTTTGCTTGGGAACTTTAAGGGTTAATGTTCAAAGATCATGAGGTCCGTTCTATTTGGAAGTTCTTAGAAATGCAAGTTGGCCTTTCAATAATGAGAAAATGTAAGGTAATAGCTAATTCCTTCTTTTTTATCACATACACATCTCATAATGCAGTGTTAGCCAAAATTCACTAAGCGGTGATAAAGAGGTGATGACATGGAGATAACTTCTCCAGTTTATCACTTCTCAATTACTTTGTTATTCTATGGAGCCAATGCACTAAGATTTCTTCAACTCTGGAGTTCTTAGTGAATAGTCTCATTAGAATAACATAGGAACTGGAGAAGTGATAAACTGGAGAGTTCCAAAATTGTTTGTTGAATAAAATATAATTTAAAAAATATATATAGAACAATTATCTATTTCAATAAATCCCCTATTTATTGAAATAGATAATTGTTCTATATATATTTTTTAAATTATATTTTATTCAATAAACAATTTTGGAACTCTTGGTGGATTTGGGAATCTGCTGATTTGTGGCTTATAAGAGGTGGATTATGGAGAGAATATTTGCTTCAATCTGTTAAGCATTTTTGATTATTGGGGGTCACTACAATACTCACATAACAGCTGGTGCTCTTAGAGGGTTCTGCGCCCTTTTTCTTTTATATTGTCACCTCAGACCATGACTAACCGCTCAGATATTATGGAATACGCTCCGTTAACAACAGCGACTCTCAAGGTGCTATTGGCTGAACTCCCGTCCAAGAGAGACCTGGAGGTCCTTATGGACCAAATAACAGCTCTACTTAGGG
Organism: Rhinophrynus dorsalis; assembly: GCA_037306005.1. NCBI lineage: Eukaryota > Metazoa > Chordata > Amphibia > Anura > Rhinophrynidae > Rhinophrynus > Rhinophrynus dorsalis. The sequence continues at coordinate 650,070,863 of CM074718.1, forward strand.
CTGAACTGGCCCCAATTAAAGAAGATTGCACCCAGCTAAAACAGAGAGTGGCACGTCTGAAAGAAATGAACGCTACCTTTGCTGAACAGGTCCATACTTTGGAGCAGATTGTTTATGAAGAAACGGGATCAACTTTACTCTATGGCTACTAGAGTTACTAACCTCGACAACAGAGATAAGAGATGTAACATTCGGATCAAGAATCTTCCTGAAGCTGTGGCGCCACAGGACCTGCGCAAGACTGTGCAGATCTCTTTCTCATCACTGCTCTGTGACATGGCGCCGGAATATATACAGATTGAGAGGATTCACAGGGCCCTGAGGGCGAAAGATCCATATGCCCCTCGAGATGTGATTCTTTGCCTAAACAGGTTTGAAGTAAAGGACCGCATAATGCGCCTCATTCATGACTCAGGGCCTATACAATGTGCCAATGCGCAAGTTAAGCTATTCAACAACATCTCGCCACACACCTTACAGCAAAGACGGGAGGTTAAGCATCCTACAGACCATCTCCGCCAGACATAAATTAAGTGTCACTGGGGCTTCTCCTTTTCACTAACAGCTACACTCAATGGCAAGGTGGCGGCTCTCTACTCCATTGACGATGTGCAGACATTCTGTGCTACCCTTGGAATATCCCTCCCACCTAGTAGACAAGTCGTGTCAGACCAGCAGCATCTGAAATCAAATAAGAGACTGGAATGGTCCCCAGGTCTCCCTGAGAAGAAACAGAGGGTACGGAGGATTGACCCTTCAGATGCGGAACACGCTGTCCACCCGATACCCTGAGGATGAACTGATACACGTTTAGGTGATGTCTTATCCTGTTTGGCGCTCTCCTTTCTCTATCTGATGCCATGACTTTGTTTGTGGGACCCTCTGTCTAAGGCCGATGGCTACTCTCTCAAGCCAGACACTTAGTCTACCTTTCTTACTGCTGGGGCAGACCCCTTCACGTGGATGGTACAGTGGTAAGCTAATTGGTCAGTCTGATGACCCTACGACTTTCATACCATATCATGAACACTCTAGCTGCTCCCATGTTTCACCATTGGACTTGGACTGAGTTAACATTTTGATGATCATTCTGTACCCCCCAGATGGTTTCTTAATTTTAGTCTGCTGAATTTAGCTTAGATATTTCCCCATTGTAATCTGGTCTCTCTTTTATTTCTACAAATTGTAGCACAGCACATTTATATGATGTACTGGATGATTTAGCCCCAACTATAGCAGATCCTAGTGCACAAGCGTGCTAACCACAGTTACTCCCGGGCATATTGTATATCTCTATGCATTCAGAAATTTGCTGAGCAAATGCCAATGATCTTAAATTTCCTACCCTATTCCCCATTCACGTGGCCTAACCCCGCTTCCCCTGACCCAATTTCTCTATTGATGTAGCATGACCCCTTTTTCTAGGGCCCTTTTCCGGGCCCCGCTATCACGTTAATAACCTCCTAATGACCCATATTGTGTGCTCTTTCTCATTATCTCACATTAGGGCAGAAGATTGGGAAAGGTATTATTGTCCCCTATATGCTACTTAACATTAGACCCCTATGTGGTACCATTGTGCTGTGCCTAATGTTTTTATTGCACTGAAAATTTGTGTGTTTTGAGCTGACTCACCGCTAACCTTGATCAGGAACCATTACCCTGTTTCTGGATGATGGCTCCTTTTATTCAATTAGGTCCAAAATCATCTCAACAGCAGTGCATGACTCACTCCCACCCTTGAAGCATGTGCTCTTCTGGGACTGTAAATTATTTTTTTTTCTCCCTAGATTTTTAATGGTAACTGGTTCAGCCACTCTTGTTACTGACAACATATACATCGGAGGGTCAGCTCATAACATCTAAATTATTTTGTAGTTTTTGCAAAGTTAGCTCAATATTCTTGCATAGCCTATTCCTTATATACTTAGTAATAAATGTATATGTAGGTAGATCGCTCACTGACATGTTACTTTTACTGCATCACTCATGTCTTTCTTAGAACCTGAGGTCGTATGGAACTGGTTTCATATTTTCCGTTACCCCTTTCCATCCCCATAGATCTCATCCGACACTTTATTTCACGAATCAAGTAATTTTTGACCCAATCCTTGTCATTCCCACTTCTCACGTCTCTCCCTCTCTCATGCCACTGATAATACTTCTGGCTTGGAACATCCACCACCTTGTGTGCTGCTTAGTGCACTTTCACATCAATATCAAATGCCCCCTAAGCCTTTTGGCAATCGCAAAGAGTGATACTTATTAGGCCAAGGACAGTATCTGGCCCTAATAGTGGAAGGCCCAATGTAGCTCTCTATGCAGAGAGTAACAACAGCGACTGGAATATATGGAACAGGTGAAGCCAGAGTAGAACTAGCTAAGGCACCATAGGAGGAAGGCCACCAAACTGAACGCCCACCGGAGACTGCAAGGATATCGTGAGCCAGTCCTTAGTGCCGTAAGGAATAACGTACTCTAAACTGAGACTACAAATACTGATACGAATGCCCAGCACCGCCCCTCAAGGGGTTAACGAACGCCCTGGTCTGCAGATGGGAAATAGCCTGAGGCGCCCAACTGAATCCAACCTCAGGAACGGTAGTAACAGACCAAGCGAACGTGGTGCGACCGGAGTCTACCGGATAGTATCACAGGCACTATGAGTGAACGTATCACGGACTGGACTACTGTACAGAACAGAGGCAACCGGAGGTCTGGCAAGACCACAGAGGCGTAAGCCACAGCAGAAACAGGGTGACTGGCAAGCAGGAACAGTGCAGGAACAGGAACTTCAGCCCAGCCGGGTCGGTACACAGAGCAGGAACGTCCACCAAGCCGGGTTGGTACACGGAGCTGGATCATCAGTCAAGCCGGGTCGGTACACAAAGCAGGAATGTCAGCCAATCCGGGTCGGTACACAGAGCAGGAACGATAAGCAGGCAGAGTAGTCAAACAGTCCGGGTCATACACTGGTATCATATGAGAGTAACGGAACAAGCGCTAGGCAACGGATACACCACGAAAGGGCAGCGCATAAGTGACAGCCCAAGGTATTTAAAGGCTGTCACTGGGAAGAGCAAAGACAGCGTAGCCAATAAAAATATATCAGGAAGCAAACATGTCAAAATGTCACCCGTAATCACGTGCACAGTGATAGTACCCTCCTCTCAAAGACCCCCTTCCGAGAAGAGGGGCCCGGCTTTTGAGGATACTTGGCATGAAAACTGCGCTGTAATCTGGGAGCATGAAGGTCCTTTTGATCAACCCAGGAACACTCCTCAGGGCCATAACCCTTCCAATGAACCAAATATTGTAGTTTTCCTCTGAATCTATGTGAGTCAATAATATTTTGGACTTCGTACTCCTCCTGACCTTGCACCCGAACAGGACCAGGCACCACAGGAGTGGTAGTGTACCGACTGCATACCAGAGGCTTCAGCAAGGATACGTGGAACACATTATGAATCCGCATGGATACTGGGAGATCCAGAGCATACGACACAGGGTTAATCTTGTGGATAACTTTGAAGGCACCAACAAACCGGGGAGCCAACTTATTACATGGAGTCTGCAAATTGAGATTTTTGGAGGATAGCCATACCCTGTCCCTAACCTGGAAGGAGACCGCCGGCAATCGTCTGTGATTAGCTTGACGCTGATAACGCTGGGACGAAGCACTGAGGGTCCTCTGCACCTGTGCCCAAGTGGAGCGGAGTTGCTCGATATGCTCATCCAGAGCTGGAATTTGCTGCGTCTGAAATGAGTCCGGGAGCAAGCATGGTTGAAACCCGTAGTTGATGAGAAACGGGGAGCTCCCAGACGATGAATTAACCGCACAATTCCTGGCAAACTCCGCCCATGGCAACAGGTCGATCGAGACATGAGACCAAGGACGTACATCACTGGGTACTGGTTAGAGCAGGCCCACCGGGAGGTGTCTGGGGGATCTGGCAGGGGCACAAGTCGAACAAGCTGCCGTATATCCGGTGCAGTCAGCACGCAAGGAAGGCCCCAGAATAACTGTGAGAGAGACCAGATCAATTGATTTTTGCCAACATGCCCAGCAGCCCGAGATGCATGATAGGTTTCGAGTAGGCGGGTACGGAAGGGCCTCGGCTACGAAACATTTGCCTACTGGGGTATCAGGTGGTGCAGTAGCTTGGTTAGCGAGAATCTCCTCCCCCAGAGGCAAAGTAATACTGGTGCGCAAAGTAGCTAAAATGCGATCAGGCTGAATAATAGGTACTGGAGTCTCATCTCTCTCTGTCTCCGGACTGAATTGCCTGGACAGGGCATCTGCCTAACATTCTTTGACCCGGGCAAGTAGGATACAATAAAATTAAAACAGGACAGAAACAAAGCCCATCTAGCCTGTCGAGAGGACAATCTTTTTGCCTCAGAAAGGTACGTTAGGTTTTTATGATCTGTCAAGATCAGTACCGGGGTTCTGGTACCCTCAAGCAGGTGTCGCCATTCTTTGAGAGCAAGGATAATAGCCAAAGACTCTCTGTCCCCAATCTCGTAGTGGCTCTGAGCACTAGACAAATTTTTAGAGAAAAACCCACAAGGCCTTAACATACTTCCAGGGTCCAGGAGCTGAGACAACACTACCCCTACCTCGGTTTCAGAGGCATCGACCTCCAAAGTGAATGGAAGGGAGGGATTGTGGTGGGACCGTACAGGAGCAGAAGCAAATGCAGATTTTAGTGTTACAAAAGCTTGTTCAGCTTCCTGAGACCATTGTGTGGTTTCACAATCGTGGAAAAGTTTCTAATGAATTTTCTATAATAGTTGGCAAAACCGAGAAAGCGTTGGATAGCCTTGAGCCCCTTAGGACGTGGCCACAGCAGGACTGCTGCCAGCTTATCCTTATCCATAGCAATGCCATCCTTAGAAATTACGAAGCCCAGAAATGGACCGAAGGGCCTGTGGAATTCGCATTTCTCGATTTTGCAATAGAGTTTATTCTCACAGAGTTTGAGCAGAACTGCGGTCACATCCTTGACGTGTTGCGACAAACTGGACAAATGTATGAGAAAATCATCAAGATAAACAACTACACAAGACTGTAGCATGTCACGTAGGATATCATTAATAAATTCGTGGAATACTGCGGGTGCATTACATAGCCCGAAAGGCATCACCAGATATTCATAATGACCTGATCTGGTATTGAATGCTGTTTTCCACTCATCACCGGCCCTTATTCTTATCAAGTTATAGACAGCCCGCAAGTCTATCTTGGTAAAGATGGAGGAGCCCTTCAATCTGTCAAACAGCTCCGTAATGAGTGGTATAGGATAGGCACTTTTAGACATCAGTTTGTTCAGTCCACGATAATCTATACATGGGCGTAGTTCTCCACTTTTCTTTTTTACAAAGAAGAAACCAGCCCCCGCGGGCGAGGATGACTTCCTGATAATACCCCTTTCTAGGGCATCTGAAATGTATTCCTCCATGACCCGATTCTCCTCGCAAGACAATAGGTAAGCACGACCCCGAGGAGGAACGGCACCAGGAGGCAGATCAGTAACGCAGTCAAACGCCCTATGCTGCGGCAATGCACTGGCCTCTCCCTTACTGAAAACGTTGCTGAATTGGCTGTATTCAGATGGTATTGAGGGAGAGGTACACATAATCTTAGTGGGGTGGGAAATACAATGTTTGTCACAGAATTCAAACCATGCTGTAATTTCGCAAGTCTGCCAGTTGAACCTGGGGTTGTGCAAATGTAACCAAGGAAACCCTATGATCACGGCATGGTGAGAGGAACGGATAATCTGGAACTGTTGTCCCTTGGAATGTAGTGCCCCAATGCGCAAAGACAATGGTATAGTTTCCATAGTAATTTGGGCAGGTACCAACGGCCTTTCATCAATGGCCTCTATCATCAAGGGAGACTCTTTCTCCACCAGTGGAATTTTGTGCGAGGCAGCAAACAACTCGTCCATAAAATATCCGGCAGCGCCGGAATCGACTAGAGCCAGAACTTCCATCGCGAGTTCTGCCCAGGAAAGTACAGCCTAGATAGTAGACTTCTGACTAGTCGAATCTAGGGACTGCTGAATGCCACCTAGGGCCTGTCCCCCTGTCTACAGCGATGTGCCCATTCCTCCTTAGACAGTCTAGTAAACCCTAATTGCATAGGTTCACTACTCTCACCAGTACATTCAGGAGGCTGGGGAGGCATGGCTGGGAAGCTTGGTCTTGCTAGTCCCACTTCTCTGGACCTCTGCTTACAGTCCTTAGTCACCATTTGTTCCCTAATATGGGAATCGATCAAAATCGAGAAATCAGTAAATTCATCAAGATCAGTCGGCAGTTCTCGGGCTGCTGTTTCATCCTTAATGCGTTCGCATAGTCCCTCTGCAAATGCTGCCACCAGCGCCTCATTGTTCCAGCCAACCTCTGCTGCTAGCGTACGAAATTCAATGACATAGTCAGCAACTGTGCAAGACCCTTGTCTCCATTAGTTTTTTTTACAGCAGAGGCGGCTCTCCCAGGAACTTCAAATACTCTATGAAACACCCTTAAGAACTCGCTGAAGTTCCTTGTACATGGTTTTGCAGCTTCCCATAATGGGTTTGCCCGTCAGTAATGAAATCATGAAGCCCACTTTACTGCTGTCGCTGGGAAAGGCTTGAGGGGTTAATTCTAGGAAGATTTCCAACTGATTTATGAACCCTCTGCACAGGGTGGGTTTGCTATCGTACCTTAGAGGTAGAGGAGCTGTAGCAGTCAACCCTCTGTTTGAGTTAGTTTGCAACAAGGACTGAGCTCCTGGTGTCAAAACAGGGGAGACCACCGGGGCTGGTACTGGTTTATCCAAGTGTGCTGTGCGCTCAAGAATTGTTTGAACGGTCAACGCCAACTGGCCCAAACGCTGCTCATGTAAATCCATCCTCCAATGGATACTCTGTGCATTACTGTCACCTGTACCGTCTGAGGTCATGGCCCTTTCGTACTGTTATGGTTCAGTACACTCAGAAACGGAAGGTTTTGGTTAAACACAGTTTTATTTGCACCGTGATATTGTCACACATTACTGGTTATTATGAACCCATATAACTATTCTGGTTATCACAACCTAGCTGTCCCCCTTCTTGTCTCTCTCATTGTGTACTAGGACATATGCTTCGCCATTGGCACAGCAGTAATTCCAGGTACGCCCTATCACCATGCCCTTCCCCACTCCGATCAGTTCTGGGATCCCCAGGATTTACGACGGGCTCTCTCCTGCAGCTTTTTAAGGAATGGAGCCAAGCAAAGCTCACCTCGTTAGCCTCTCTGTCTTCCTCTAGCAGCATGCTATCTAGAGCTTATCTGCAAACAATACTAGGCAATACACCAGTACCTTAGTGGCTTTACCACCAACTCATCATTGGTACACCTCCCTTGCCAAACTGGGAGATGTGCATAGGAATCTGACTACCTTTGAAAGCAAGATCACATTCCCTCCAGTAGGGTTTCATCAGCTTTCCTTTACATACTCTTAGCTTCAAAGTCCTGCGGCCACAAACAAACCCACCTTCTTACTTCAATGGGAAAAAGATCTAGGGATCACTTTTGATATGTCTCAATGGACAAAATTATTTAGATCTGTCTTCGTCTTCCATAAGGACACTAAATCTAGAATATTAAATTATAAAATTATTACTAGGTGGTATAGGGTTCCAATACAATTAGCGATTTTTTATCTCACAACTGCTTCTTCTATATGCTGGCAATGCCAATCTCAAGTGGGTTATTTTCTCTACATATGGTGGACTTGTCCGCTTATTGTCAAATATTGGGAAGGGATTATTCAGGAGATAAACCAACGTCTAAAATCTAATCTAAACCCTTACCCATTGTTATGTCTCTTTTACTTTGATGACTATGCAACACATCAAATAACCCCGGCGACTTGGCGAATTCTACCTATTCAACTTACTTCAGCTAAAGCACTCATTCCACTCAAATGGAAGCAACCAGAGCCCCCCACAGTACAACTTTTGTTCGCTAGAGTTACGTATCACATCTCTATGGAAAGATATCATGCCCTAGCTATGGCCAGGTTGCAAGCCCATACTGATATATGGTCACATTGGATCTCACCATTACCTTAGCGACACACCTTGCTCATATCTTCTATTAACCAACTACCTCCCCACTCCCTACCATGCTCCATACCCCTGCCGCACATAGTAGCTCATTCAAACTTACGGACTCAGTGAATCCCTACTACTAGCTGACTAGGAGTGTCGACCATGGAGAGAGAGAGAGAGGTTTTTTTTTTGTTTTGGTTTTTTTTCTCCCCCTTTTACCTAGTTACCCTCTTATCTACCCTCCTCCCGTCCTTCTCCTCCATTCTCCTCTATTATGGCAATTCCATGATATTCAAGCCCTTAGTGACGGCCGCTTCCTGACCTAATGAGAAGTATTTCAAAGTAGACTGTTTCCTTGAGTATGTTGTACTTATTGTATAATCATGTTGCCTTTGTATCTCTATACTCGGTCGTCAAGAATTTTATCAGGTTGATATCTATATGGGCTTATGCCCCCATCATTGTTACACTCTAGTTGTTAAGTTACCTAAAGCAAACACATATGTAACCATATTGTCATGTATGATAACTTTCATCCTATATTCTTTTATTATACTTATTTGTAATCATCTTATTTGCTAATAAAGTTTTTCTTAAGCCTATTTTTTTTGTTTAATTTTTATCATATTTTAACCTCTTGAGCATTCTAGGGGTTAAATGTCCCATTTAAATCTGTGCGGATTTGTGGAATTGTATATAATGCGATATAATGCAGCTGCTTAGCTCCAAAATTGCACTGTGGCTCTGCATTGGAAATATGTACTTAATTCCTTAAGGACCAATGACATGCCAGGACCATCATGGGTGGATGTGCATTAAGGACTGGTGATGGTCCTGGCACATGATGGAACTCTGGGATGGCAGCGCAGCTGCACTCTGCTCTGCTATCCCAGAATTCATAGTGGGAGGTTGTTAAGGGGTTAAACCCCATTAGCGCCAGTTGTGAGATACCAAGCTACCAACCTACTGTCACACGACACATGATTTGATTAGCCAGCTGGGGAAAGGAAGAATTTCCTGATCTCTGCAGGTCAGGGAGTGGTCACTGATGTTCGCTAGAGAGCCGAAGGCCACCTTAGGACCTTATGGTCCATATTTATATAAGCAAAACTGGAGTTATTCTGGAGTAAACCAACTGCACATAAGGAACCAATTAAAAAATCCTAACATACTCTTGAATAAACATTTTAAAGGCATAGTAATGTTTCATTTTAAGTTTCTTTAATATAGTAGGCATTAAAAAAAGATTTACATTGATGTAAGTCTTACCTTTATGGTTTGAGAGATATAACCGGCTAAAGTTCCCCTCTCCTGGCTGTTTCAGAGAAGTTAGCGTTCTAGCTGACAACAACAGATTCCGGTCAATTGACCGGACTACAGCTCTTCAGCAGAGCCGTAAACAAGCTATTTAGAAATAAATACTTCATTGGAAGGGTCTACAAAGTATGCTTGCAAACCAGGCTCACTTTGTAAACTATTCCAATTAAGTATTTTTTTCTAAATATCGTGATTTCGGCTCTGCTGGAGAACCCCCATCCGGTCAAATGACCAGAATCTGCTGCTGTCAGCTAGAGCGTTAACTTTTCTGAAACAATCAGGAAGGAGTAACTTTAGCCGGTTATGTCTCTCAAACCAGAAAAGGTTTGAAAGACAAGACTTACATCAATGTAAATCTTTTTTTAATGCCTACAATATTAAAGGGATAGTAATACTTCATTTTATCTTTATTTTATTTTGTAGGCATTAAAAAAACATGAAGAACGATATAAGTCTTATCTCTCAAACCTTTATGGTTTAAGAGATATTCACAAGCAAAGTTCCCCTCCCCGCCCCTTTTACCTAGTGTAAGCCATCTCTTCTCACATGTGAATCTGGTTGTAAGCCTAGACAGATAACAGCAGGGGACAATCTTCTTTGTATGAAAACAATGAAAGCCCTTCCCCCCTTGACAAGTTTTTCAGCTTTTTCCCTTATCTTAATTGAAGATTGTCCCTCTCTGCAGTCTACCTGGGCACCTCCCTTCTGATCTGGCTGAACGGGGGGGGGATACTTTGCTTGTGAATATCTCTTAAACTATAAAGGTTTGAGAGATAAGACTTATATCGTTCTTCATGTTTTTTTAATGCCTACAAAATAAAATAAAGATAAAACGAAGTATTACTATCCATTTAAAGAAACTTAAAATTAAACATTACTATCCCTTTAACAAAACAAAAATAGAAAGAAAAGCTGCTAATTAGCTCTAATTACAGGAAAGGACAACAACAGGCAAATATCAAATGGGTAATAAAATACATAAAGACATAACCTTTATTATAAAGAAAAATGAAAACACATAAAAAGCCAGCAAATTTAAAAACTACGTAATTCCTTACAGCCTATCTGAAGCCCAATTGTTCAGCAACTATGTTAGTGTAGCTCAGTATCATAATTCCCATCCACTAAACAGCATAGATTATCCTTCCATAATAGTACAGTATACATGGATACAATGTCACAAAACACAGAAGGTGCGAAATATGGTAACAGTCCTGATACAGAGATACATAGTATCTGCGGACTAAATACTCTTGACATCAATCTAGTATAGTAACGTGAATAAGCACGATCAATTAATTGTTAGACGAGGTTATATATAGCTGGATATCCTAGAGTGTTGGCGCTATTAAACACGAGGAGTAAAATACACCCTAGTTCCTACGATCATGGCTGCCTCTATGAGCTATTGTTACATTGTGTATCAATAACATGAATTGCTACAAATCTGTCACTAGATTTTGCACTGTATTTTGCAATATTGGGAGAGATTCACTAAGAGGTGATAAAGTGGCGATGACGTCTCCAGTTTATCACGTCTCTAGTAGAAGGCTCCATAGAATAACATAGGAATTGGTGACATGATAAACTGGAGAAGTGATCTCCACTTTATCACCTCCTTATCACCACTTAGTGAATCTACCCCATTGTGTCCATGTATTCTGGTACAATTACTGAAGGATGATTCTGTGCTGGTTAGATGGTGGGACTCATGACACAGAGCTACACTAACATAATGAATTAAAGGGATAGTAATACTTTGTTTTAACTTTATTTTATTTTGTAGGCATTAAAAAAACATGAAGAATTATACAAGTCTTATCTCTCAAACCTTTATGGTTTATGAGATATTCACAAGCAAAGTTCCCCCTCCCGTCCCTTTTACCTAGTGTAAGCCATCTCTTCTCAGATGTGGAATGCAGTGGAATGCAGAAGGGGACACTCTTATTCCTATGAAAACAATGAAATCCCTGCCCCCCTTGACAAGCTTTTCAGGTTTTTCCCTTATCTTAATTGAAGATTGTCCCTCTTTGCAGTCTACCTGGCCACCTCCCTTCTGGTCTGGCTGAGCAGTGTTACATCAGTAAAAGGGGCGGGAGGGGGACACTTTGCTTGTGAATATCTCTTAAACCATAAAGGTTTGAGTGATAAGACTTATATCATTCTTCATGTTTTTTTAATGCCTACAAAATAAAATAAAGTTAAAACGAAGTATTACTATCCCTTTAACAACTGGGCTTTAGTCTTAGACTGTAAGGAATTACGTAACTGTTTTTATATTGCTGGCTTCTTAACATTTTTTACTTGTCTTTATACTAAAGGTTATGTCTTAATCTATTGTATATATCAATAACCCATATAACCTTTGTCTGTAATAGTCCTTTCCTGTAATTAGAGCATTGATTTGGTGCTCATTAGGGATTTGTCTTTTCTTTCTATTTTTTCTTTTGTTTTTCTAAATTTAATCTTAGCATATACCAGTTTGGCATTCCAATACCCTGTACACTTTAACCCTTTGAGTGCCAGAGGGGTACGCATCGCATTGCTTTGCAATGCGTTGCGTACCCCTCTGGCACTCAAAGGGTAAACACAGGTGGTGAACTACATATCCTTTATTTATGACTAGTTGAAGAGCCCACTGCCAGCCGGTCGCGGGGCAGTCATGTGCAGTAGAGACTACCCACGCCGTGGCTGATACAGTGCCAGCCAGTCACGGTGCAGTCATGCTCAATATAGACTGCCCGTGCCGCAGCTGATACAGAGCAGGATGCTCCTTTGGAGTGCCCCACTCTGTAACAGCCTCGTCACGGGCAGTCTCTACTGCGCATGACTGCATCATTACAAACTTTCTAGCGAATTATTATATAGGATTGTCTCTGTAGAACTTTTGAACCCACGGAATACCATAGAGGTCTCCCACGTATTGATTTGCAATGTAATAGAGACCTCTCTAGCATTCAAACGGGATAGCAATGTTTGAAATAAACTAGATCACCACAATATTCTTTAGAATAATTGTAGCACAATGCACTATTTTAGCAGTTTACATTTGTGTAGTTTATAAGATATTAACAGAAGGATCCCTCTCCCACCCCTTCTGGCCTCCTCCCACTGAATCTCTAATCTGTTCATGGGACCGGACGGATGCAGCAAGGGACAAACTTCAGTTAGTAAGCATAAGGAAAATCATGTCCTCCTTGATGAAAGAAGGCAGGATTTCTCCTTTGCTTACTGAAGTTTGTCCCTCGCCACTTCCGTCTGGACCAGACAGAGCTGCAGCAGTGACGTGGCCAGAAGGGGCAGGCAGGGGGATCCTTCTACAGTTAATATCTTATGAACTACACAAATGTAAGCTGCTAAAATAGCACATTGTGTTACATTTATTATAAAGTCTCGGTTATCTAGTTTATTGCTAACATTACTATCCCTTTAAAAACCCAGTTTAATTTCGCAGGATTTTTTGTCCCCTGTGGTGCAGTTGGTTTAGTCCAGAATAACCAGTTTGCTTTTATAAATATGGGCCAATGCTCGAAAGAAGAGTGGAGAAATTATGGCCAACTGAAATGAGAAATGAAATGCACAAAATTCCCAGATTTGAACCCAATCAATGCTAGTGAGGTCTCCAATACTGGATAAGGCCCTTCACTGCATAGTTAAATGCCTTGTGTAACACTGGTTATGCAGGAGGTTTGAGCCGAGTTCCTTCTTCTATTGTTAAGATCCAACTAATATGTATATAATGGAAGCATTTTAGCTGACTCTGGGAAATCCGGTCAGAGATCATCAGACGGCTCTGAAGCAGAGCCGCGATCACGTTAACTAGCACACGTAGAATACCATTTCAGTGAAAGTTTTTTTTTTAGTTAAGGCGATCGGGCTGTGCTGGAGAGCCGCCTGATGATCTCTGACCGGATTTCCGTGAGTCAGCTAAAATGCTGACTACGGGGAAGGGGGAGGGAGAGGGCAACTTTAGAAGCGATTATCTCTCAAACCATAAAGGTTTGAAAGATGACACTGGGGGCAATACGTTTTCTTTTACTAGGGCTTTAATATAGGGATTTGTAATATGAAGTATTACTATCCCTTTAATCCCATGGTGACCAGGGCATTTATTACACTACAGGACAAGAGCAATTTTGGCCATTTGTAGTATGTCATTGTTCAGCCATATTTCCCTTTAATTCATTAATTATTATTATTATTATTATTATTATTATTATTATTTATTTATGTAGCGCCAACTAATTCCGCAGTTCTGTACAATAGGGAATAGACATACAGAGATATTAAATAGTACACATCAGATGTGGAGAACAGAAGGATCAGAGGGCCCTGCTCGTGAGAGCTTAGAACATCCACACAATTTTTTAAGGATATGTATTGTTTTCTTTTTATGCTATATATATATATATATATATATATATATATATATATATATATACATCTATATGAATAACCCATCATTTAGTTTGATAAAGATATGAAAAAGTGGAAAAAATAAAAAAAAACAATATTTTTATAGGTTTTGCTGTAATGATTTATACATTTTTTAACAGGAGCTGGATAAAAAGTATGAACACTTGTTCACACGGCCCAAGTGTCCCTTTAAGGGGTTGTACTGTCCCTCTGAGACAAAAATTCCTAAGTCCCTCTTTCCCACCCTGGTGGCCCTATATTTAGGGGATCAGACTGTGTGGTGTATATATACGTGTATCACATTGCTCCACGACAATAAAACTCATATTACTGTTTGTTTTAACTTCAGTATATGTGTGTATAAATTAGTCTGTGTAAATAAAATACTTTGATCTTGCTTTACAGCATTTATTCAGTTACACAAAAAGATGTCAATAAGTCATAAAATAACCAAACATGCTTTACACACCAGTCCTGCCCCCAGCATCACCACATAAAATAAAAGTGCCCCCTCTTTTGGTCATTTGACCTGTTGGGAGCTCTGTTCTTTGTTTCGCACTTACTCATGACCACTGTAAGGCGGAGAAAGGCAGAGAACAATGGCAGAAGGAATATTTCCATACAGTACATTGCCTTTGTCATGTGGCCCCATTGGCACATGTGATCACTATAGGAGCGATCAGATGTGCTGAACCACCAGGGATTGGCTGGAACTGACTTCTCCAGTCCTGAAGCAGTCAGTTAGAGCCTCCACACAATGATCACAGATCATTAACCCATGACATGTCAGGACTGTCATTGATCCCGTGTATGTGTGTGTGTGTGTATATTTACATTTGTTGGTACGCAGTGGCAATAAAAGGCACAGATGATAATGGTGAAGATAAGATAGATAGATAGATAGATAGATAGATAGATAGATAGATAGATAGACTTATGAGAAATGTTTGCTGTTGTTGCACATGTGGGCCCTTCTCAAACTGTTGTTGGACTACAACTTCCATTTTCCTTCGTCCTCAGGTGTCCATCAGTCATCTGAGGATGATAGGAATTGTACCCTAACAACAGCTGCAGCACTGTAGGTTGCTCACTCGTGGTCTATCCTCAGGGATCCATAATGGCTTTTGCGTGAAGGACTACATAAATCTTATTCTAGGCATTACTTCATGATTATTTTATTTTCTACAAACACCTCTGTGAAAATCCTGCATATGCCCCTGTGAATGAATTTTGTTTGGCAATTTCTGAGCTCTGCTTGCCTGTGCCCATCCATCTCATTTTTTATCCAGTTCATACATGTCCATATACTATAATTTACACATCTGTTTATTCACCATGGGACCTTCTTAACATAATATTTACCTTACTTCATATACTGAACTGAGATCTCATTTTATATGCCATCTCTGTTTACCTCTTTTTATCACCATGCTAAATTCAGCATCTTGCATTAAAGTGGAACTGAAGCTTCATAATAAGGACTTGGTTGATTTTGAAATAGCTTTTAAAGGGATAGTAATGTTTCCATAACAGCAACACTGCATTCCATCCTTGTATTGCATATAACTGATAGTAATGCTGAAGTCACACTCACTATAGATACCTTGAAGTAATATTATAAATGATCCCCCTCAAGCCCTTTATTCTTATGTCATCCTTCGAGCCTCGCCTGGAAGCGGATGGTGACATAGGAAATCTTCTTTTAGTATACAGAAAAACTTGCCCTCCTTCATCAAGGGGGGTTAAAGGGATAGTAATACTTCATTTTATCTTTATGCTATTTTGTAGGCATTAAAAAAACATGAAGAATGATATGTCTTATCTCTCAAACCTTTATGGTGTATGAGATATTCACAAGCAAAGTTTCCCCTCCCGCCCCTTTTACCTAGTGTAAGCCATCTCTTCTCAGATGTGGAATGCAGTCCATAGACCAGACAGATAACAGAAGGGGACAATCTTCTTCCTATCAGAACAATGAAAGCCCTGTCCCCCTTGACAAGCTTTTCAGGTTTTTCCCTTATCTTAATTGAAGATTGTCCCTCTCTGCAGTCTAACTGGGCACCTCCCTTCTGCTCTGGCTGAACAATGTGACATCATTAAAAGGGGCGGGAGGGGGACACTTTGTCATTGAATTACTCTTGAACTATAACTCTGACAGAATTGAAATAACACTCTCCAAAGTCCAAATACTATGATGATTAATTAGAGCTGCTTTTATTATGAAACATTGCTATCCCTTTAAAGTTTTCTGTATACTAATTGATGGCAGATTGTGCCTCGTAGCTCTCTGTCCGATCAAGCAACAGGTCTATGAGGAGGTGGCATGGTAGTCCAAAAAAGTGTGTGAGGGGGTTAATTTATAAAGTTATTTCAAGGTATATATAGCAAATTCATCATTACTAACGTCATGCAATACAAGGATGGATTGCAGCACTGTTCTTATGGAAACATTACTATTCCTTTTAGATGTCAAACACACACATATATATATATTAGCCATTTGTGACGGGGTACAAGGGTTACTGCTTGGTAGACTGAGGGTTAAGTGATTTATCCAGCCAGACAAAAAAATAATACATTTCATTTATTAGAGAGGTCATGGCACACAAATATAGGACAACAATTAGAGGCAAAAAACAGGGGTAGAACATAAAAACTACAAACCGTTACTGTTCTCTTCTTGATGTGCCAGCAAAGTTGCACAGGTTGCCAGGGGTTACATATAATACCCACAGTCCTTTTAGCTTTATGCTGGATCTTACCCATAGTCCCACTAGAGGCAAGAGTGGGCACCCTGCCCACTATACATGCTGTTGGATCACATGAAGTTTCCTTGGATCTTTCAGTCCTGACAGAGGAGTTGGAGAAGGCATCCTAAGAGATTATCCCCAGCCACTTTCTTTAGTCTTGGGACATAGCCACCAATGTTTAGCTTCCTGGACACCATCCTTTTGGTGAGAACATCAGGGTACTTTCTGTGGCTGAAGCTGCCTTGACTTACAGCCCACAACTGAAAGGGCACCTGGCCACTGCAGTGCCCACTCACTGTAACTTTTCCGGTGAGGGCACTCACCAGTCCCAGTTTGTCCAGTACTTGGACCAGTCCAACCACAGACTGGCCCCAAACCCGATCCATGCTGGAGAGGCCTGCTACTCCATTTCCATCTATCTTCTCTCTCACTCTTAGACTTCCTTGTACCCACCCTCTCCAGGATCTGATGTCACAGGTACCATTTACCAGGTCTGTTCTGCTTGGCCTGATGTAAGGGGAAGGGGCAGAAATTCCACTCACAGTTTTGCCCTACCCCCTCTCTCTAACCAACACTGGCCTATCTCATAACTAAATGTCTTTGGTCAGCTAGACTGGATGGCACTATCTCTCTATACATCATACACTAACCAACCCATTAAGTGCTGGTAAATGGCCAACATTCTCTAATGCATGCACACACAGGGGACATTAATGTTTTCAAGAATGGGAACACATGGTAAGACAATGGAGATCCCTGAAAACAGACACATTTCATTCTCAAGGTTGACAACCAGTGGAGTAACAATAGGGGTCGCACCTGCAACCAGTCCTGTCACTCCAGGGGCCCTCTGCGACCCCATCACCACACACCCGCAGCTCGCATCCGCAGCCACTCAACTGATCTCCTGGCGTTCTGGTAATGCAGAAATGCAGAGCGCTGGGAGATGACATCATCTCCCAGCACTCTGCATTACTCAGAACTGCGCAGGAGCAGATGGACACGGGGCAATGTGAAGAACATGGTGGGGGGGCCGGACCCATGGCAATTTCTGCACCAGGGCCCAGTGGCTTCTAGTTACACCACTGGTAACAACCATTCCATCACATCACTCTTATGTAAAACTATAGTTCGTGAGATTTTAGCTTTATTTATCTGTCAGTTTACGCACATTGGCCTGTACTTCCTTATAGGAAGTGGCAGTTGGGGAGAGAGTGGAATGTTAGTATCAGACAAATCAAGCTGTTCTGACCAGTACTGCCTCATTTGCATAAACTGACAAATAAAAACGATAGTTTTAAACAGAGAAGGGCTAATATAAATATTGTTAATTTTTAAATCTTTTTCAGAATCACCAAAGTCAATATAGATTGTTAGAATTTAATGGAGATTTGTATATTTATTTAGTATAGATATTTCTTTACCTTTTATTTGAGCTTATGTTGTTTTTACAGCTCTTGTTTGGGTATTGTGTTTATATAACCACTTAAGAACCAGAGGGATGTTGAATACTTTGCCAAATTAATACATTACATACCTTGGGTCCATAAAGAGTTAATAAAAAAAGTCAGATATGACCCTTGGATGAAATGCCATTTTAACTAATTTATATTATATACTAGCAATGTGGTACGGCGTTGCCCGTCATGTTATGACCGTTGGGCGTACATGTCTGAAATGTAGACACACTGATAAACACAGACATATGCAACACACAGGCAGACACATACACAAAGTGAGCAGCAGAAACATGCAAAAGACATAAACACACACACATACCAGAGATACACACATGTACAAACACATGTAACAGAGAAGTACACACACATACACATGCGCGCTCAACAGACATGCGCAGACACACATGCGAGCAATAAACATGCTTACACACAGGCAACAGACATGCACGCATACATGCAACAGACATGCACGCCCCCACACACAATAGACATACGCACACACACGCAAGACATACGCACACACGCAAGCAACAGACTTACACACACGGGGGGGGGGACACCGACACAGTGATAGCCACCCCCCATGTGCTGGTCCCTGGATCTATAGGTTCTGAATGCAGAAGTGTGCGCTGTGGCCACCCTGGAATTAGTGTAGGAGCTCTACAGTGTTGTGTAGGTAACAATTTGTATTGAAGTGAATATCTGCAGTATTCAGATAGTTAGAAGCCAAATGTAGACCTCTAAGGACCAGAGGACATCTCTTCACAACAATTGTTGCCATCCCCCTGTGGTCTTGAAACTGTTAACTCAATGGTATTGGTTATTTCCTTTACTTTGGGACAGAATTCAGTATGTGTTTGGTGTGTAGAAGTGGAAAGCAGAAAATAAAATGAGAATAGCATTCGAACTACAACACTGTAAGTAATTAAATGTAGCTCTACATGTTAAGAAAAATATAAAGAAGACTCAGAGCTGAACTGTAATAGAAGTATTTCTATCCCTTTAACCCTATGAGTAGTAGAGGTTTTCTCAACTAATTGCAAAGCAATGCGTTGCATACCCCTCTGGCACTCCAATGGTTAACCATTTAAGTAGTATAGGCATCAGATATCCATCCCTCCCTTGTACATTACTTCCTGCAAGTTAAGAGGGTTTAACCCTTTGAATGCCAGATGTTTTAACGCTTTGAGTGCCAGATTGATTTGCAACACATTGCAAAGAATGTATTGTTTATCCCTCTGGCACTGAAAGGGTTAACAGGAGAAGTACAGATTAGGTCATTTTGTGTGTGTATAGAGCAGAAGGACATTGTGTGTGGGAGGGGCATGTTTTTTGGTTGTTGAGGTGGATGTTGAGAGAGGGCAAAGTCATTGCAGAGATTCTGACCACTCCTGTCAAAATCATTCCCCCCTGTATATCCAGGACTGGAAGTATGGAGGTGATATGAATATGTCATCCTTACTGTGGTCCCTATAGCATGGCGTTAGCTGTCATGTTATAACCATTGGACGTATATGTCTGAAATGTAGAGACATTGATACACCCAGACATATGCAATATAAAGGCAGACACATACACACAGTGAGACACACACATGGAACAGACATGCACATAGAAACACTTATGGATCACACATACACACACACTTGCAACAGACATGTACACATGCATGCAACAGATATGCACACACACATGAAACAGATATGAGCGTGCACACACACAAACACAGAGGGACACAGACACAGTGCTAGGACCCCTGTCTCTGTAGGTTGTGGCTCTTGCTCGTCCCCTGGATCTGAAGGTTGTGATTGTAGAGGTGTGGGCTCTGGCAACCCTTGGACTGGTGTAGGAGCTTTACAGTGCTGTGTTGGTAACAATGTTGTATTAAAGTGAACATGTCCAGTATTGAGAGAGTTAGAAGCCAAATGTAGCCCTTTAAGGACCAGAGGATATTGCTTCAATGTGTAGCATGCCTCCCCCCCTTGGTCTTGAGCTCATTACAATGTTGTTTTTTATTTCTCCCTTACTTTGGGGCAGAGTTGCAGTAGTATGCCTGTGTGTTTGGGTTGTGCAAATGAAAAGCAGTAAAATAAAAGGAGCATTATACCAGCATTTTAACTCTTTGAGTGCCATATGGGTTTGCAATGCATTGTGCACCCCTCTGGCACTCAAAGGGTTAAGATATAGAGTGGAAAGCAGTATACACTGGTGTGTTATGTCAGAGTTACAAAGCAGTGGGAAGTGTATTCATACATGGGAACTTTCTTTTGTGGAGTCTCTGGAGGGGACTCCTGTGGTGCTGGTGGGGGGATATGAATCAGGTGATTTGGGATATAAGGGGCTGGGGCTTAATCGTGAGTGAGGGTGCAGCTTAACAGACATGTCAAAACATGTTAGGAATAGGCTGGGGAAGGAGGAGGGAAATGGAAGTTTACAGTGTGAGTGTTTTGAGGACACTTCCCCCCATGCTGCTGGTCAGTCTTGTGGGGTAAAAGTTGATACAGAGCCCTGTGGCAGTCAGTGGGCTAAGTGTGTACCTGATGGGTGCATGTCCTCTATCGTGCATGGCAAATGTTGAAACAATGAAATAATTGAGCATTGAGAACCTAACTTAACCCTTTGAGTCCCATCACATTCCCCTGGTGCTACAGCTTCCCTTCAGTAGCTGTATTACAGGTCCGGCTGAGGCCACTGGGAGTCAGAGTGAATGAGAGTGTGTGTTTGTGTCACAGAGTGTGGTATGTATGTGTGTGTGTGTGTGTGTGTGTGTGTGTGTGAATGTGTGTATGTGTTTCACACATGCTTTTGGTCATGTTTTTTTTTGTTTTTTTGCTTGAGGAGGAAGTTCAGGGAGTGCAAACCCCCTGCCCACTCCTGTCAAAATCATGCCCCCTGTGTCTCCAGCACTGTCAGTAGGGAGGAGATTTCTATATCTCCTCCTTTCTGCCACCCCTGGGTGTGTTTGTCCTGAGGAGACATAAATTATGGGGGGGGGGGCTTTCTCTTTTTATATATATATATTTAATTTTTTTTCTTCTTCTTTCTTTCTTTCTTTCTTTCTGTTGCCTTCACAGATATTCCTTCATAAAAAGAATACACATTTGGGTCCATTATGTGTAAGTGGAGCTATTCTGGAGCAAAAGTACATTATAGGGAATGAATAAAGGATATCATTGGTTTAAATAGGGATTTTAACCCTTTGAGTGCAAAAGGGGTACGCAATGCATTGCAAAGCAAATGCATTGCATACCCTCTGGCACTCAAAGGGTTAACCACCTTGATAGCACAGCAATGGGTTAGAAACCTCTTGGGTTTGAAGGGTTTAGTGCCCCATTTAACACCTCTGGCACGCAAAGGGTTTTAAATCAACCATAATTTAGGGATTTGTTTTATTTTTCCGCTAAACTGAAGTTAGTTTGCCCCAGAAAACCTGTACTTTGCCTTTAATCCTACAGATCCTCTGGGCAAACCTACTGCTCCATAAGGTAAGAATAAACAGTCCACATGCCCATTGATTTAAATGGGGCTTTTTTACCATCTGAATGCTAAAGAGGTCTCCAGTGCATTGTGAATCATTGAGTCGAAGACCATTATAGCTTTCAATGGGTTTAACCCTTTGAGTGCCAGAGGGGTACTCTGCAATGTGCTGCATACTCTGCTGGCACTCAAAGGGTTAAGGAAACATTTCAATCAAGTGAATTTCATTTGTCAACTATGGTGCTGTTGACTTTCCCAAGAACTGCTCACTGCCTATAAAAACTGTGTAACCTGTATGTGCAATATATACCATAGACAAGGTGCCCATACCACATTTTGGGTGTACTGATGAGAAGATTTAAGACACAGAGTGACATAAAAATCTGAGAGTAGAAGCTCATGATCAGTTCTTTGCACTATGAACTGTGGCCTTAATTGTAACAATGAATTGATGTCACATTATTCCATGAAATAGCATTGTCTACCCACTAACATTTGTTGCCATTTCAATTGCAGACTCACAAAAACACACTGACCAATACTAAAGCAATTATGAAGGAGGTGGTCTTGTGGTTTGGAGCTGCTTTGCATGGCTATCATAGCATACTTCAGAGGCATGCCATTCCATCACGATTATAGCTTACTGGGCAGTCCATCAGTCTTCAGAAAGATAATGACACAAAACACACCTAAAAGTTGTGCAAGACCTATCTGGCAAAGAAGGAAAGGGAAAAACAACTCAATCTAATGACCTAGATTGCCCAGTCTCCAGACCTCAATCCCATAGAATGTGTATGGGATGAACTGGACACAAAAGTCAAAGCAAAGCTACCCACAAGTGCCCTACATCTCTGGGAATTACGCAGAAGATCTGTGTGACTTCCTCCTGAAACTGGTTAATCAAATGCCTTGTTTGTCAGGCTGATATTGAGGCAAAGGGTGGCTATTTTGAGGAATCCAAGGTTTGGGCACAATTATCAATGTTCTTGAACATTACTTTGTTACTCCTTATGTTTTGTATATTGTAACATGTATTTTCATTTTCAAGTATTTCAAGAAAGTTTTAAAATGTAAAACATTGTTAAATTGTGAAATAAAACTAGCTTCCAGAAGATGGACTCAAACGTTTGACTGGTACTGAATGCAGTGAGGGTAATTGAGGACTTTAGATGAAAAACACACTCCTGCATTACTGAAGACCATAAATTACATACATCATCGTGTTTTTATCAGATTGGGTCTGTGTGTTTGGTGTGAGATTCCACCTGCCCATACAGTATGTGTGATGTGACTAATTCTTATGTCTATGTTAAGTACTAAAAGTTTGAAGAAGCAAAACGGAAACCAGGGTTCAAGTTGCAGACGGCTAGAATAGATATCAAGGCATTGAAACAATAATGAAGAATAAGAAAGCGGAGACAGACTTAACTCTTTAAATGCCAGGTAAGCAACACATTGCTATGTAGTGTTTTACATACCACTCTGGTGCTCAAAGGATTAATCATGCCTTAAATCAGGAAATGTGAAACCAGGGGAGGACTGGCAACATTTTGGCAAGGGGTCAAATACAATCAATTGGCCCATTTCCACTATCGCTCCATCCCAAGGTGCCAGATCACCCCCTTCTGCTTTAGCTGGCATTAATGTTATAAAGTAAGGCAAATGATACTACAGAGCTTATAATTGAACTATTGGTCCATTAGTGATATCACACAGATTACGACAGAGATGGAGCTACACTATTAGCTTTGCGTTCTGTACCCCACTGGCACTGAAAGGGTTAAACTCTGTTTACTCCATTTACAGCAGCAAGAAACTGAATATCAGTGGCCCAATGGCCCAGACTTATGACCGGCCTGGGGGGCCATTGCCCCCCTGCCTCCCAGGCCAGTCCTCCCCGTGTGAAACAGATGATCGTAGCAACTGCACCAAAAGGAAATTCCTCCAAATTCCAGTTCATTTAAGTGCGGCTTTTAACCCTTTGAGTACTAGGGATGTATACGATGCACTGCTTTTTTAGATTGACATTTTACATCAATCACTAGGTCAGGTAGTATTCAAACTGTTATTTTTATTTTACCTTTTGGTATTTTGGTTCTTGTTTTCCTGTGGTACAGCAGGTTTGCTCCAGAATAGTTATTTTTTCTTTGTGTATGAGGCCAGTAACCTGCTGGTCCAAGCCTATCTCCATTGTCCGTGTAAACGTGTTAGGCCTTTTATATAACCTCCAAGTGTAGCTATTATACAGCGGTTCACTTTTAAAAGGTCGCACGTGAAACAGCGTGCAACCATGTAACTAAATCACCATGTTGCCATGATCAAAATGGAGACATGACAATCTCTCACTGCATGACAGAGCAAGATTGTCATGTCGCCTACTTAATGGTCACATACATTTTAACCCATTCACAGTTGCATACATTTCACCTTTATTTCATTAAAGCAACTTCTCTTGCCTTTATCTCACCACAATATTGTTCAAGCAAGGGTTTATTTTGCCTCTCATAACATCACTTACTAAATGAAAGCAGTAAAACAAAGTCATTCTGAAAAACCAATCATTCTGCACACAGAGAAGGGGAGTGAGAGACCGGAGATAGGATATGAGTGCTTGACAGGTATTACAGGTAGTTGATTTTTCAGAGTGCTTTTGTTTTACTGATTTGATTTAGTAAGTGATGTTATGAGAAGAGAAAAGAAACCCTGGTTCGAAGAATAAAGGCAAGAGAAGTTGTTTTAAATAAATAAAGGTGAAATGTATGTAGCCTTGAACGGGTTAAAATGTATGTGACCGTTAAGCAGGCGACATGACAATCTTGCGCTGTCATGCAGTGCGAGATTGTCATGTCGCCATTTTGATCATGGCGACATGGTGTATTAGTTACATGACTGCACGCTCATTCACGTGCGACTGTTTAAAAGGATACCTATACAGCAGACTAACAGCACTGTAGACAACAAATAAAAACTCTCATGTACATTTTTTCTAGCATTCAAGGGGTTTGGATGTTGATTCAGGGAAATATCTGACTGCCAGTTGGTGTAGGAAGGAAAGTTTTTTTTTATCTACTTGGAGATTAATTGGAAATGGCATCAATTTTTTTGGTTTGTTTTGTTTTTTGCCTTTCTTTGGATCAACAGGAGTGATCTGGAATGGGCTGAACTTGATGGACACATGTCCAGTTATGTTACTATGCTATGTTAGTACTCAAAGGGTTAAAATCCCAATTTAAATCATTAGAGAAAAAAAAAAAAAATATATATATATATATATATATATATATATATACTTGCAATATTATCAAAGCTTTGCCTGTGCGGTTAATAAAACAAATGGAAAAAACAAAAGTCCCATGCGGTTGTATGTATGGCTAAATAAACATACAGTGTTTTATAAAGAGCTCCTGTGTGGAAGTCAGTAATATGTATACAGGGAATCTTAGGTAAACAATATTGTTATCACATAGTATACAATGTTTCTTCTGCTCCACAGGAAGGATGAATTTTGTCTATATATGTGGCCATTATAGTGGGGAGGATTCTATCATCACTCAGTTGTGTTTGGACACCTGTGGCTACTAATTCATCCTTGCTGTGGAGCCCAACAAGTGGTTCCATTGTAAGCTTCCGCGGGACATAGCAGCAGCAGCAGAGGGAAAACATCCTACAACCGGTCACACCATGGACTTGCATATGTGCACACAAAACACAGTGCAGCACCATCCTGCAACTGGTCACAGAATACACTTGCATATTATGCTCATGGCACGCAGTGCACCACTGTGTGTCGTTATATCAGAATAAATGTTTTGGTGGACATGAAATTTATATAGGTGGCAATACTTTATTTTGGGTTTTTTCTCTATATACTGTATGTGGCCATTATAGTCGGGAGGATTCTGTCATCACTCATTTGTGTTTGAACCCCTGTGGCCATTAATTCATTATTGCTGTGAAGCCCAACAAGTGGTTCCATTGTATGACACAGCAGCAGCACCAGAGGGACCGTCCTACAATCAGTCCCACCATGGACTTGCAGATGTCCACACAAAACACAGTGCAGCACTGGGGTGGGGGGGGGGACACAGTCTCATACATGACCAGGGTCCAATATTTCATAACCCCTTGAGAGGTGCATTGCATACCCCTCTGCCACTTAAAGGGGTAATTCTGCTACATTATTGCCCTCAATTCTCTGTTTGCCTCACACCACACCAGAGGCGTAACTAGAAGTCACCGGGCCCTGGTGCAAGAATTGCCATGGGCCCCCCCCCACCCACATTGGCCCCCTCATCCACATTGCCCCTTCCACAATGCCCCTTTCATCTCCACAATGCCCCCTTCATCTCATCTCCACAATGCCCCCTTCCACAATGCCCCTTCCATCTCCACAATGCCCCTTCCACAATGTCCCCTTCATCTCCACAATGCCCCTACCTCCAGTCCCTGGTGGTCTAGCGGCATGGTTTGACAGATCTGCGCCTCCTTCGGCACAGATCTCTAGAAGTGAAGCTCCCGCGCGCCGCTCTAGTAATGCAGAGGCTGGGAGATGATGTCATCTCCCAGCGCTCTGTATTACTACAGCGGCGCGCCGAGTGGGAGTTCAGGTAAGTGACTGCTGCGGGCGAGAGGGTTGCAGGCAGTGGCCGGGCCCCTGGAGTGATGGGCCCGGTCGCAGGTGCGACTGCTGCGACCCCTATTGTTACGCCACTGCACCACACTATTCTTCCGCCCCTCTTCACCAGCTCCTTATCATACACATGTGCAGTGCTCTTGGTACTTCCCTCAGATGCTTCAGTTTCAACCTTGAGCAGAACACAGCACCAGCACCGGGGGAGACCATCCTACAACTGGTCACACCATGTTAAGAAGCTGGTGAGGAGGGGTGGAAGAATAATGTGGTATGAGGCAAACAGAGAATTGAGGGGAAAGGTGTAGTGTGTGTGTAAATCAGCCTCATTAAAGCAGAACTTCCATCAGATTAATATTGAGCCCCACATCATAATTGCATTAGCGATATGCATAGACATAGTTGTATTATCAAGAATAATTGCTGCATTAAAGAAAAATAGACCTTTTTAGGCAGTCAGCGGTGGATGCACAGACATCTTGCAGAGAAGGCATCTCCGAGTCTGTGTTGTCCGTCCCCTTCAACTCCACGATTGGTGAGATGAATGCCTGGTTCCCTTAAAGCACCGGAAGGGACTGACCGCACAGGCACAGAGAGCGCCAACTGCAAGATCCCTGCCAGCGTCTGTCTGCCTAAAAAGGTCTATTTTTTTCTAATACAGCAATTATTCTTGAAAATACAACTATGTCTATGCATATCGCTAATGTAATTATGATTTGGGGCTCAATATTAATCTGATGAAAGTTCCGCTTTAAGTGCCTGCAATCACAAAGGGAAGAAGAGGTTAAAACATTTGGATGGAGTCTTCTTTGCAGCAGCTTTGCATTGCCTCATGAGCTAAAGATCCTTAGGGGGAGATTCACTAAGGTGTGATAAAGAGAAGATAACATCTCCAGTGATATCACTTCTCCAATTCCTATGTTATTTTATAGAGCCAATTCACTAAGATCTCTAGAGATGAAGAAATCTTAGTGCATTGGCTCCATAGAATAACATAGAACTGGAGAAGTAATATCACTGGAGAAGTTATCTCCTCTGTATCACCTCTTTATCACCTCTTAGTGCATCTCCCCCCAGCAGATGTTCTTATTTATTACATGAGTCAAATATATCTATGTTGCAATACATTGGGTACCTCTCTGGCACTCAAAGGGTTAAAGGATTTACAGGAACCCTATCACCTATAAACAATGTTAGTCATTTTCATTTTGAAAACTAGTTTTTGAAAATGTTGGTTTATACTGATTAAGACATGCTGTGCACACACATAACTCTTGAAAGTGATAGTAACAGTTTCATATTACAAGTAGCTCAGAAAGTTGTGCATATGTAATAATACTGCTCTGCTATGTTCATAGGCTTAAAAACGTGCTAGTTACAGTGTAATAATATGTTGAAGGTGATCCCGCCCTCCACTTTCCACCTTCAGAAGCCGTCTCCCTTCAGATCTGAAGTCCGGTCGCAACAAGGGACAATCTTCTCTCAGTCAGTATAAGGAAAAACCTGCCCTCCTTGCCGAAGTAGGGCAGGTTTTTTCCTAATACTAACTGAAGATTGTCCCTCATTGGAATCTGCTGTCGGATCTCAGACTAACAAGTTTTGAAGCATATGAGCAGAATTATTACACACGCTCGTTGTCATATGAAATGTTACTATCCCTTTAAGTGCGAGGGAAGATGAGCAATGCATTGCTGATGAGTGTTAGTGAATGGAGGAGTTAATGTATGCCTAGGACAGGAAGTGCCAGTAGAGCATGCCTTAAAGGGATAGTAATACTTCGTTTTAACTTTATTTTATTTTGTAGGCATTAAAAAAACATGAAGAACGATATAAGTCTTATCTCTCAAACCTTTATGGTTTAAGAGATATTCACAAGCAAAGTACCCCCCCCCCCCCGTTCAGCTAGAGCAGAAGGGAGGTGCCCAGGTAGACTGCAGAGAGGGACAATCTTCAATTAAGATAAGGGAAAAACCTGAAAAGCTTGTCAAGGGGGGTAAGGCTTTCATTGTTTTCATAGGAATAAGAGTGTCCCCTTCTGTTATCTGTCTGGTCTATGGACTGCATTCCACATCTGAGAAGAGATGGCTTACACTAGGCAAAAGGGGTGGGAGGGGGAAACTTTGCTTGTGAATATCTCTCATACCATAAAAGTTTGAGAGATAAGACTTATATCATTCTTAATGTTTTTTTAATGCCTACAAAATAAAATAAAGTTAAAACGAAGTATTACTATCCCTTTAATGCTTTGCGTGCCAGAGAGGTACACAATGCACTTCTTTTCAATGTGTTAGTATCCCTCTGGTGCTCAAACAGTTAATTAGCATAACGCATAAATCTAAAAAACATAGCTAATACAACATAAATGCGATCTTGAAAGCTCTTGCAAAACCACCAAAGTCGTTTTTAGACACCAGGCTCCTTTTTAACCCTTTGAGTGCCGGGGGGGGGATTTTCTTTATCAGGCAATAGTAGATTTAGCTGTGGTGGTGTCATGTTAAGAGTGGAGTTATGGCAATGGGTGGAAATAAAGGCACCCAGGATATGTTGTCTAGGGGGTGCCTGAAATGTGAAGTTGTTTCTAGGCATAATCCTGTAGATCTTCATACTCACAAGAGTATCCCTTATAAATAAATCAGTTTGAATGAGTAATGTGTTGCGTTTAAGTCAACTGGAGAATTTTATAAACTTTCCGACTGTGAAATGAGCAAGAGGAAGCAGGTGAGAATGATCATGTGACTATGCACTTGCAAACGTGCGGCTGCCTCCAATGTGACTGATGACAGCCGCTGCTATAGTTACCACTGAATGGACTGCACCTGCTGAAGGGGAAAAAACAGATCTTGTAGTGAATTCTGCCACATTCAACTTTCCATGTGTATGTGGGTTTAACACTTTGAGTGCCATGGGGTAGGCAACGCATTTTAAAGCAATTCGTCGCCTACCCCTCTGGCACTCAAAGGGTTAAAGGAGAAGTAGGTCTTCCTATTAATAACAACCCCCACATAATTCATTATAGCCCAAAAAATCTAATAGCCCCTATGAAGTTTGTCCTTGTGCATTTTTTTAAGAGATAACATCTTCAATCAATCCTGGATTTCCCGTCCATGGAGGCAGACATGACAGTTACCAGCAGTACTATAGAACACAAACTCTTCCCACTGCACATGGTATTCTTAATCTGTAAAGGACCAGAAGGATGTGCAAATCATTTCTTTGGCAATCTGTTGTGTACCCCTCTTGTCCTTCAAGGGTTAAGTAGGCTCCGGCACTCTGCCTGCTGCAGTCTGAAAAACTGAAACAAGTTGTCATGTCTGCCTCTGTGGACAGACATCCATGACTGATTGGAAGTCAGATTTGTGTAATTTAGCAGTATATGGGCACGTGTTCATCTAGCAGCATGCAATTCGTTAAAGCGGAACTTTCATTCAAATTAAAGTGCTCCCCAAATCATTATCCACATAGCGATACGCATAGCAATACTAGTATTATCCTGAATAAGTCCGGCTTCATTGAGTAATCAGCTTGTTCTGAGACTCACTGGCAGGCATCTTGCTGTAAACGCCTCTGTGCACCTGCACAGTCAGACCCTTCCTGTACCATAAGGTACAATGCAGCTCCCCCTCACCAGTCCTAGAGGAGCCTGGGACGGACAGTGCAGACTCACAGATGTCTCTTTGGCAAAATGTCTGAGCTGATTCCTGCTGGTGAGTCTCTGAACAAGTTGGATTTCTCAATAATGACGGACTTATTCAGGATAATACAAGTATTGATATGTGTATTGCTATGTGAAAAATGATTTGGGTGCACTTTAATTTGAATGAAAGTTCCTGTTAAAAGGGGAAATAACATCTCCTCAAAATAAGGGGTCACCCCCTGGCACTCAAAGGGTTATGTGCAATGTCCAGAAAATCCTAATGGCCCTTACAAATTTTGCCCTTTTCTCAAAATATAACAACTTCAGTCAGTCCTGGATGTCACATCCATGAATGTGGACATGACAGTTGCTGGTAGTTTTTTTAACCCTTTGATCACCAGAGGGGAATCCATGCCCCTGTGGCACTCAAAGGTTTAAAGAGATGCAACCAGAAAGCATGATCCTACTTAGCCCATTAGGGATCAATTAGGACATTTGTTTACGCTAATGTCTATAATAAGGATCGCTGTGGATCTTTTTTCTGTATTAGATTGATGTATTGTTTATCGTTATTGTAGGAAGGTATTAAGGTATTGAGGAAGTATCTTTTGATACGAAACGCGTAGATAATTTTATTTATATCCAAACATTATTTTATTGTTACAATCGAGAAGGAAGTATCCTATATTATAATTCACTAAGGATGTTTGTCAGAAGCCATCATGTGCAGTACAGACTGCCCGCGCTGCGGCTGATACAGAGCAGGGTGGTCTAAATTCAGACCGGAGTCCTCTCTGCGCACCTTCAAGCAGGGAGCTCCAAATTCAGACCGTAGTCCTCTCTGTGCACCTTCCTGCAGGTGCGCAGAGAGGACTCCAGTCTGAATTCGGAGCGTCCTGCTCCGTATCAGCCATGGCGCAGGCAGCCTCTACTGCACATGACTGCAGTGCGTGCAGCCGTCTCTACTGTGCATGACGGCTTCTGACAAATATCCTTAGTGAATTATTATATAGGATAATAATTCGCTAAGGATTTTTGTCAGAAGCCGTCATGAGCAGTAGAGACGGCTGCCCTGCAGTCATGAGCAGTACAGACTGCCCGCGCCGTGGCTGATATGGAGCGGGGCGCTTCAATTCAGACCAGAGTCCTCTCTGCACACCTTCCTGAAGGTGCTCAGAGAGGACTACGGTCTGAATTCGGAGCGCTCTGCTCTGTATCAGCCACGGCGCTGGCAGTCTGTACCGCACAGGCAGTCTGTGCTGCGCATGACTGCAGCGCTGCCAGTGTTGGCCCGTGTACACAGGCTTTAAAGCTAGTATATCATAATTTAGGTTGTCCGCTACATCCTCTGTTCATCTACCATCAGTGATAGGGCTTACATGTTCGTGCTAAAGACAGGAGGTGTTTGACATCATACAATCAGCAAGTGAACTCTGGCCGCTGGAGAGGAGAAATATCCTTTGTGCAAAGACCACCATTATATACTAATATTGCGAAGCTTGTTGTTGAATCGCATAATGGAGCTCAAGTACTAACCACAGTGGGAAGCACATCACTCCAATAGGACAGGAGAGTAAGCACACTTACACTATCTTCTATTATTCTGCTACACCTGCCTGCTATATTATCTCACTATACAGAAGCTATTCAGTGACTGCTTTATACCGGAATAGTTACATCGGGCGTTTAACCTATTTAGGTTATTATATTTGCCTATTTTACTGCCTATATTGGATGTTTTTCTGTTTTTACTTATTACTTTTATTGTTCTATTAGTGACGTCACTTCATATTTTCTGGTACCAGAACGATTTATATATATTTTATTTGTTTGTTATGCTATTTACTTTGTAAGTCTATTCCATAATTGAATAAATCTTATCAGAGCGCTTTTCTTCTTATCCTAGCATATGCTACCATTAACCCTTTTAGTGTCAAAGTGGTATGCAAAGCACTGCTTTGCAATGCGTTGGATACTCCTCCGGCATTCAAAGGGTTAAACCATTTGCATATTCTCCTAATGAAATTGTGTTTAAGGAAATGTGCCAGTAGGCCTAGTTAAAATACCCTAGGTGAGACTCACCTGCTTTCCAGCAAGAACCATCCTCAATGGGTTAATGAGCAAGGATCCAACAGGACTGGAATACCATGTATCTATGTTAATATGTACAGCATCTATATATATATATATATATATATATATATATATATATATATAAAGCGCTAGCCTGCAACGCTCCCTGTGTGCGTAATCACACATGTGCAGTAGAGACTGCCGGAACGATGCAGTCATGCGCAATAGAAACTACCGGAATGATGCAGTCATGCGCAGTAGAGACTGGCTGAACACGCTGATCCGGAGCCGGGAGCTCCAAATGGCTCACCGCCTGTCTCTGCTCCCAGCTCCGGAGCAGCAGACGAGGCCGCCGGGTTGCACTTTAGCCCATGTATACAGGCCTTCATATTAGTGTGTGTATAAATATAAATATATATATATATATATATTGCATTAAAAGCATTTACTGCACCTTTAAGGATCAGAGTGGTATATAACTCATTGCAAATGGTTAAAGTCCTTTAGTTTATGAGCACCTTCCACTTCATTTGTGGCAATGTGAGGCTCTCCAGCTGCTGCCAGACTACAGCTCCCATAAGCTGGCAGGGGATGATGGGAGTTGCAGTGTGGCAGCAGGTGGAGGGCCTCAAGTTGCCCAGCCCTAGTCTAGTCCATACATCTACCATCATCTTCATACAGTATTATCTATCCCCCCCCCCCCCGCAGCCATATGCACTAAAAGGAACTGGGGCAGTTCTAGAGTTAACCAACCGCTCCATAGGGGACAGATAAAGTTACCCAAGTATGTCTTGTAGTCTTCCACCATCCAATTTAAGATCTCACAGCTGAATTATTCACCCTTTGAGTGTCAGAAAGGTATCAACACAGTGCCTCGCTAGTTTCCATTTAACCCCTTTGGACCTTAAAAGGATAAATGAAGACATCTGAAACAAAGCAAAAGCCCCCATTGCCATTGTCATTGCTTATGCACACAGATCCTAGTGATGATCTAATGGTTTTGATGGAATTTCTGATGAGTCAGCTCTATAAATCGTTCTGCTGGCCTCAGTTACCATTTATTTTTATAGACGTCCGGAACACAT
The DNA here is from genome assembly GCA_037306005.1 of Rhinophrynus dorsalis. Taxonomy (NCBI): domain Eukaryota; kingdom Metazoa; phylum Chordata; class Amphibia; order Anura; family Rhinophrynidae; genus Rhinophrynus; species Rhinophrynus dorsalis. The sequence continues at coordinate 650,103,795 of CM074718.1, forward strand.
GTGAACTGGGAGGACTCACTGGAGAGGGGAAGAAACAGGACGCTTAGTAATACAGTAGGGGGAATGGACACATCCAGTTCTGAGCTAATCCCGGTGTTGGAACTGATATTCTAGCCCTACACACGCATAATGCCAAAGGGTACTTGCAAACCAGGCACAATTAGAGCTTTCCAATTAAGTATTTCTTTCTAGATGTCACTATTAGCCGCCAGCCTGACATCTGTGAAAGGGGCGGGGACTTTAGCAGCTTACTTCTCTGAAATTATACATGTTTGAGAGACGGGAGGTAGGTCATTACATTTATATTTTTAATATCTACACTATTAAACTTAAAAGTAACCATTACTATCACTTTAATAGACCTCCATAGGGTTGGAACAAGAAGGTTCCCTGTTATACGCTTTGCTTAAAGGGATAGTAATGTCTTAATTAAATAAAAAGTAATATTGTAGTGCAGAAAATAAGAAATCCACTGGTGTTATTCCTATTTCTCAAAACTATTATCATGGCGCCTGTGATTATGCAACATTTTGACAGGCTTATTGTACTGGTGCCTTCTCATTGGCTGCGCTGTACAGCTCCTCCCAGTGACAGCCTTTATATACCCTGGGCTGTCACTTAGAGTTTGCCCTTTCATGGTGTACCTGATGCCTAGCGCTAGTTCCATTTGTTTGATACCAGTGTATGACCCCGGACTGCCTGACTACGCTTTTGTTACGTTCCTGCTCCGTGTACCGACCCAGAGAGACAGACGACCCTGCTCCGTGTACCGACCCGGCGAGACTGACGACCCTGCTCCATGTACCTACCCGGCTTGGCTGATGTTCCTGTGCTGTGTACCTAATCTGTTTGGCTGTAGTTCCTGCTTCCTCCGTGCCCGGCTGGGCAAAAAATCTGTCAGTGCCTGCTGCTACCATCTGTGCACATCTCTCACGTTATTGTGCATCCCAGAGCTACGGTACTCCGTTACCGTTTGTAGTCCAGTCCATGGGTTTGAGTCTCAGTGTGTCATTGCTGCTCCACACCATTCACTTGATTGCTTGGTCTTCCGCTTTGGGTTCAGTTGGGCGCATCTGGTAGTCTTCCGTATCCTGACCATAGCGTTCATTAACCCCTTTGGGGGTGGTGCCTTGTGCCACTACTTGTTTCACCAGTGTTGTTCTCATCTCCGGTATACTTGTGCGCTAGACTGAGAATGAGTCTCTAGGCTCAGTTGGGCGCTTCCGGTTGCCTTCCATCTTAAGACCATAGCGTACATTAACCCCTTCGGGGGTGGCACAGGCACACGGTGGTGGATAGTCTCAGTAGGGCGTCCTTTCCTGGCACAAGCTCTGACTCACACAGTTGTAGTCTCCGGTGGGCGTCCACTGTTGCAACCCTCCATTCAGGTGAACCTTGCCTGTTCTCTGTTGCCATCCTGTCACTGTCGCTTCCCCTGTCTATAGGCGACATTGGGCCTCCGTTTATCTGGGCAATTGAGTCAGTGGCTTCACTGGCATTGCTGGACTCTATTACACTGTATCTATCATAGTTACCTGACCTGTGTCAGTATTGTACTCTGTAGTACATACTGGACCCGTGTGGGTTAACTTGCTATGTAACCTGTCCTGTGTCAGTTATTTGCTGCTATATGCTGGACCCGTGAGGGTTACATTATCCCTTGTGTGCTTAAATAAAATTGTGTTTTTACCAACATCTACCGTGTCTGAGTGTACTGAACTGTAACACCTATCTTCTGATGTCAACTGTAAGCTGACAGCAGGAGATCCTGGTCCGGGGAACAACCAGCAACTCCTCAGAGCCGAAATAGCGCAAATTAAAAATAAATACTTCACTGGAACGGTCTACAAAGTGTGCTTGCAAACCAGGCACACTTTGTAGATCCTTCCAAAGAAGTATTTCTTTTTCATTCACGCTATTTCGGCTCTGCTGAAGAGCCGACTCAGATCTTTGTCAGCTTTACAGCTGACATGAGGGAGGTGGAAAATTAAGAACGCTCTATGTCTCAAATCATAAAGGTATAAGAGATAGGAATAGCACCAATGAATTTCTTATTTTCTGCACTACAATATTACTTTTTAATTAATTAAGACTTTGCTATCCCTTTAATGGCATGTATTAAACCATTAAGGGCCAATGATGTGCCAGGACCATCATGGGGAAAACATGCGTTAAGCAGGGCTCAAAATTTCCACTCGCCACTAGCCAACGGCAAGTGAAAATTTAGCCCTGGCGAGTAGAAATTCAGCCCTGGTGGGTATGTTTTGGCTTGCAGTGGAGAGTAACTTTTCAGGTCTGGTTAGTAGCAAAGGACTTCACATTTTAAGCCCTGCACATCATGGAATTCAGGGGTCCCCGTGAGGCTACACGGTGTTCAGTATTCTCTAAAATGATTTCTAAAAAAAAAAAAGCTCCTTAACAGCCAGCCGCGTGGCCAAGCAGCCAGTCGTTAAGGAGTTAAACAAGGCAGAGAAGAAATGGTGTGACTTTACACCATTTCACTGCACTTGCTATGGGGCAAGCATAATGGGAGTATTGGGGAACTTTTTTCTTTGTAGCTCCAGGGAGAGGGCTTATGGGCTGGGAATTACAGTCTCTAAATGATGTGAACTGTGACATAAAGTGGGTGGGGCTTAACTGGATGAGTAGAAATGAGAGGAGAAGGGGGTAGGGATTGACTATAGAATGGGGAGTGAAGTGGGCAGAACAAGGTGGGAAGTAGGCGGAATAATGAGAAGTGAGAGGAGTTACACCGGAATTTCACCAATGTGACTATCCAAAATCAGAGAATCATCCTGTATCCCAGGAGATCCTGTAATTAAGTCCAGAGTCTTCGAGGTAGAGCCAGATAGCTCCCAGGTATATTAATGTGCTTGCTGGCATTAAAGTCTTAACAATGGCAGCCCAGATAGCAAGTAGGGTTGCCACCTTTTCTTCAAAAATATACCGGCCATGGCATTCCCTCCATAGACTTAACATTGGACAGAAGCCAATTTTTTACCAGCCTGCCGGTAAAATACCGGCTGGGTGGCAACCCTAACAGCAAGCAATTGAGCTGCAAGTTTGAAAATGGCTTGCTAAGCTATTGCTAGACATGCCAAGCTTCACACGTTTGTTGCACAGCTGCAGCAAGTCTGCACTGCAAGTGTCCACTACTGCAAATTCTGGTTCAGTTTAAAAATATTTTGTGAAATGCAGTCATCCCACCACTACGGAAGAGCCCTGGGGCCAACAAAAAAAAAATTCTAATTTTGACTTTTAAAGTCAGAATTCTGACTTTTAAAGGCGAAATTTTGACTTTTAAAGTCAAAATTCTGACTTTAAAGTCAGAATTCTGACTTTAAAAGTCAGAATTTTGACTTTTAAAGTCAGATTTTTGAGTTTAAAAGTCAGAATTTTGACTTTAAAAGTCGAAATTCTGAGTTTAAAAGTCAAAATTCTAACTTTCAAAGTCAAAATTCTGAGTTTAAAAGTCAGAATTTTGACTTTTAAAGTCAGAATTTCGAGTTTAAAAGTCAGAATTTTGACTTTAAAAGTCAAAATTCTGAGTTTAAAAGTCGAAATTCTGAGTTTAAAAGTCAAAATTCTAACTTTCAAAGTCAAAATTCTGAGTTTAAAAGTCAGAATTTTGACTTTTAAAGTCAGAATTTCGAGTTTAAAAGTCTGAATTTTGACTTTAAAAGTCAAAATTCTGAGTTTAAAAGTCGAAATTCTGAGTTTAAAAGTCAAAATTCTAACTTTCAAAGTCAAAATTCTGAGTTTAAAAGTCAGAATTTTGACTTTTAAAGTCAGAATTTCGAGTTTAAAAGTCTGAATTTTGACTTTAAAAGTCAAAATTCTGAGTTTAAAAGTCGAAATTCTGAGTTTAAAAGTCAAAATTCTAACTTTCAAAGTCAAAATTCTGAGTTTAAAAGTCGAAATTCTGACTTTAAAAGTCCAAATTTTGACTTTAAAAGTCAAAATTCTGACTTAAACTCAAAATTCTGACTTAAAAAAAAAAAAAAAAATATTCCAACTTTGACTTTTAAAAGTCAGAATTCTGAGTTTAAAAGTCGAAATTCTGAGTTTAAAAGTCAAAATTCTAACTTTCAAAGTCAAAATTCTGAGTTTAAAAGTCGAAATTCTGACTTTAAAAGTCAAAATTTTGACTTTAAAAGTCAAAATTCTGACTTAAACTCAAAATTCTGACTTAAAAAAAAAAAAAAAAATATTCCAACTTTGACTTTTAAAAGTCAGAATTCTGACTTTGAAAGTCAGAATTTTGACTTTAAAAGTCAGAATTCTGACTTTAAAAGTCAAAATTTTGACTTTAACCCCTAACGACATATGACTTACCAGGTACGTCCCGCAGAAACTGTCACTTAGTGACAGAGGACGTGCCTGGTAAGTCACGGAAGTCCGCTTCTCCGTGTGGCTGCACGCCGCTCGGAGACTCCGGACTTCTTTGAAGAAAAAAAAAAAAATGTTCGGCGGGCGTTAATTCTGACTTTAAAAGTTGAAATTTTTACTTTAAAAGTCAGAATTCTGACTTTTAAACTCCAAATTTTGACTTTGAAACTCAGAATTTCGAGTTTAAAAGTCTGAATTTTGACTTTTAAAGTCAAAATTTTGACTTTTAAACTCAGAATTTTGACTTTTAAAGTCAAAATTTTGACTTTTAAAGTCAAAATCTTAAAGTCATAATTTTGTGTTTTAAAGTCAAAATTTTGACTTTTAAACTCAGAATTTTGACTTTTAAACTCGAAATTTTGACTTTAAAAGTCAGAATTGGATTTTTTTTTTTTTTTGTTGGCCCCAGGGCTCTTCCATACTACACCAAAGAGGTCACTGTGGCTGAATTTTCATATCATTGCTCACTGCAGTGTGTGTGTGTAAGTCTTTGTTTTTTTCTGGTGCTGGCATTTTACAATCACTTTAGAGGTTGTGTGAAGAGAGGTGAGTAGGAACCATATGATCTGATATAGAGTTCAGGGATATCGAGGAGTAACAAAGCATAATATCTTAATGGTGTGGCACAATTTTGAATATTTTATTTTCCTCATTTATATGCTGAGATTTTGCTTAACAGGGGCTTAACCCATTAACAACCCATGATATACTCGGAGCATGCTGCTATCATACATTTTAGGCTGAAACTGAGTGCTGCGGGAACTCTCTTAATTACTATTAAATGAAGGGAGAGAGAAGCAGAGAGCAGATACATATACAAATAAAATCTGTCAATAGTTGGGGGTATTAACCCCTTCAGTGCTCGTGCTGGGGGCAAACTGGATGTAGGTCCGTTTCTGACCTGCAAAAAGCAACTTTTTTTTTTAATAAATGTAAAACAGATCACAAATTTAACCCATTGCGCCCAAATGATAACAAAAGAGAAAATTAAAATGGTGGGGGGTTTTTTTTGTTTTTTTCTACAATTTTCTTTAATTTTCATAAAACAAATTGTTGGTTATCCATATAAGTGGTATAAAAGGAGAGCCCTAATTTTATTACAAGACCGGAGGCTCCTATTATGCTTTAACAATCTTTACTACTCCGAATAGCAGCTTAGAAAAACATTAACAAAGATAAGAAAAAGTTGTTTCAATGGTTAACTATAGACCACGCCCCATTTTCCCTCCACCAATCAGCGGTATGCTTCCTCTTTAAACCGTGACTCCTCTGTAACCAATTCCTCTTTCTTTGCTGCTCCGCAGGATAAGTATAACGTCTCTCTACTTCTCATTGTGGTATAGAGAGTGTTTTGATATCTAATGTTTATCGGTTATGGTTTTCTGAAGTTTTGTTTTCCCCTTTGAACGACTTCCCCTTTCAACTTTCTAGCCTTTATAAATACGTTCTTATCGCTGCTTGAAATCACTTTCAATCGCTCCGTTACGCTTTTACCTGAACTGCTCGTTAGCTTTAACCGCCGTTCAGTCCTATCGCAGCTCTCGCGCGGCGGCCATTTTGATTTTGGGCAACTCACCCTCTGAACCTTCGTGCGCATGCGCGGAGGTTAGTTCTGGTTTAATCTGACTGGAACTTTCTGCCTGACGCGACTCAAGACGTTTTTTAAACCTTAACGTTACTTTTGAGTAATATACCCTCCCAGTGTATTATTTAATTATATTTCAATATGTCCCACAAGGATTTACCGATTCCCTCAACCCCTCAGAAGTCTAAGCGCTTCTCTAAAAAACTTTTTCAGCAGGACTCTGGTTCTAGTAGTCCTGTTGAGCAGGATAATATTAATGAACCTAGTGAATTACCTGAAGAACACATTCAGGCCATAATGGACGCCTCTGTGGGAAAGTCTGTAACTAATGCCATAAATTGTTGTATGGATAAAATGTCTGAAACCATTAAAAAATCCATTGCTGAAGGGTTTTCTTTTAGAGACTCTAATAAGTCTTCTTTAACCCCTTCAAAACAGTCTTTTTCTTCTCAGTTGGTTCAAGATAGTTCCTCTCATAATGTCATTAATGAAAAAATCAAGGGAGGAAAAAAGAAGGAAAAATCCCACCATTGTACTCAAAAACAAATTGATTTGACTAGTCATTCTGACAATATGATTTGTGGTTTCAACCCACATAAGAGACCCTCAACTCGGGAGGAAGATATTCCGAGGAAAAAGAATAAGTTCCGTCAAAAACCAGATTCTTTCTGCATTTCCTCATCTTCAGATGAAGAATCAGAAGAATCGGACAATGAGGAATCTGATTCATCTGGATCAGACTATACTTATGAGCCTGATACAAAAACAGAAATATCTAAAATATTGGGAAAATCCGCTAAAAAGACGTCAATCCTTGACGAACAAGGAATTCCTCTGTTTGACCCTGAAGGACTCAAACATCCCAGGTCAACAGAGTGGTTTCCACGAGAACATGTAGCGGAATATATAAAGCTTTGGCTGAGGAAATCCCTCAACAATAGAACCAAAAATAAATTAAGGGCAGAATGCCCGAGACCAACTATAGATTCTATATGTGAAACACCCGTTATTGACCCCCGATTAGTCCAATATCTTTCTAAGTCGGGGAAGGATCCAAGAAAGGGTTTGGACAGATCCCTTAAAAACTGCCAAGATAAATTACTGGATATGGTGGGTCCTTTAGCGAAAATATTTGAATTAACGGAGGAATCTGTTTCCACAGGTACCCCGATTGATACCAATATCTTACGTGGATGGGTCCAGAGGTCCTTCTGTTTCCTGGGCAACGCAAATTCTGCTTTAGCAACTGAACGTCGCCGGGCCATCTTGTTGAAAATTGACCCGAAACTCACTGAGATGGCGTCAGTTGACGCGGGCCCAGAAGCAGAGGGATTACTCTTCGGTGACACATTCATAAAAGAATTGGGTAAATTCGTAACTACTTTCACAGCCTTAGATAAGGCACAATCATCTATAAAAAAGGTTTTTAACCAACGTGTTTTTGGGAGGGCCGGGAAATATAGGGGTCGTTTTCCCGGCCGATCATCCCAAACTTCCCACAGAGGAAACAATAAAAATTTTCAAGACCCCCACATGTATGGGAGAGAATATTATGCAAATGAGACCAGGGCCCCCTACCCCTTCTTCCCACAACGAAGCAGAGGATGGCGGTCCAGACCAGCTAGAGCACAACCCAGACACAGATCCTTTCCAGGTAAGTGTTTTTCCCCTTCCTCTTCCTTCAATAGGGAAATTGGGTGGCAGACTCACCCATTTTTTCCAACATTGGTCTCAGATAACCTCGGATCCTTGGATCCTTCAAACGGTCAGAGGTTATCACATAGAATTTTATTCACTCCCAACGCAAATTATGACTCCTCCAACTTTCCATTTCTCAAAGGAGGAAAGACTGATGGTAAATTCAGAGATCCTAGATCTAGCCAAAAAAGGGGCTATAACACGAGTTCCCAGGGACGCCCCTGGTTTCGTAAGCAATATTTTCCTAGTACGGAAAAAAGACGAAGGTCTTCGGCCGGTGATAAATTTAAAAGATCTAAATTTTCACATTTTATACAGACATTTCAAAATGGAAGGCATTCATTGCCTCAGAGATCTATTAATCCCGAAAGATTGGATGGTCAAGTTGGACCTAAAAGATGCCTATCTAACGGTTCCCATGTCCCAGGAATATCAGAAGTTTCTACAATTCTTCTGGAACGACCAGAAATGGCAATTCACCTGCCTTCCGTTCGGACTTTCATCAGCCCCGTGGTGCTTCACAAAACTTCTGAAACCAGTGGTTTCATTTCTAAGAAGCAGGGGCATAAGATTGATAATATATTTAGACGACATGCTTATCATGTCACAAAATCTCATTACGATTCAAAATCAGTTGCACCTAACCATCCAATTATTAACCCGTTTGGGTTTTATGATAAATTGGAAAAAATCAATTCTTCAACCAACCCAAACAATAGAGTTTTTAGGATTCTTAATAGATTCTCAGAACGCATCGCTACGGCTACCCGGAAAGAAATTAAAGATGATCCGAAAAGAGATCAGGGTGATTCTGAAGAAAAATCTAATTTCTCTAAGAATGATTGCCCGAATAGTAGGCCTGCTTTCAGCCTCTATTCAAGCAATATTCCCAGGCCCTCTTCATTACAGGGCTCTCCAGAGATTGAAAACTCTTCACCTTCGAAGAGGATTAGCTTACTCAGATCTAGTTCCCCTATCACTAGAGGCCAAGGAGGAACTTCACTGGTGGTTAGATCACATGGAAGCCTGGAATGGCAGAGCCATTTTCGGCATGTCTCCAGAAATAGTGATAGAATCGGACGCCAGCAACTCGGGATGGGGAGCGCGTTGCGGAAATCTAACTACAGGAGGAAAATGGTCTCAAACGGAAAAGACTATGCACATAAATTGTTTAGAACTCCTAGCAGGATCTTTCGCGGTCAGAAGTTTTACAAAAGAATCCTCGAATTGTTGCATCTTACTCAAGATGGACAATCTGTCTGCGGTCAGATATATCAATCACCTGGGAGGCACCAAGTCAAAACTCTTGGCCAATCTAGCCAAGGAGTTTTGGCAGTTCTGTCTCAACAAGAATATTTCGATCCAAGCGGAATATCTACCCGGCCTATCCAACACTATCGCGGACTGGAATTCCAGATACCTGGTAGATTACAGCGATTGGACCCTCCACAAATCCATTTTCAACAAGATTTTTTCTCTGTGGGGTCCTTTGGAGGTAGATCTGTTCGCCTCCCGACTGAACAAACGACTACCCAAATTTTTCAGTTGGAGACCAGACCCGGAAGCTCTGGCGGTAGATGCTTTTCTTCAAGAGTGGCACAATTCAACAAATTATGCGTTTCCTCCTTTCGCGATGATTTCCAGGGTCATCCTTCAAATCAGGAAGCAGGCTGCGACCATTGTGTTGATAGCCCCCCTTTGGGCGACTCAACCCTGGTTCCCTGCTCTTCTCGAACTGGCTATAGATTATCCACGTTATCTGACCCCTTTCCCTTCTCTATTACTGGATCCCATGGGTTTCCCTCTCGAACTCCTGTTGAACGGCCATCTACATCTTATGGCATGGTTAATTTCAGGGGTCCCTGGGGTCTCGAGGGACTTTCGGAATCGTCTAGATTCCTTATGTCCGAGGCATGGGCACCTGGCACCAGAACCTGTTACAATTCCAGTTGGAACATCTGGACACGTTGGTGCTTGGAACGGGACCTGGATCCCATTTCTACTAATCTAACCAACATACTCAATTTTCTCTCCTCTTGCTTTCAGCAAGGGAAAGCATATAGAACCATCAGTTGTTACAGGTCAGCGGTGTCAGCTGGTCATGACTTAGTTGATAATTCACCTATAGGTCAACACCCTTTAATATGCAAACTCATGAAAGGAATCAGGTTAAACAGACCACCAAAATCCAAATATTCAGCACTGTGGGATGTCAATTTAATATTTTCTTTCATAGAATCCTGGCCCGAAAATCGATCATTATCTTTGAGACAACTCTCAGCAAAACTCACGATTTTATTATGTCTCATTTCGTGTAGAAGAGTTTCAGATGTTCGCGTGCTAGATATCAGATTTCGATCTTTTATTCCAGAAGGCATTAAATTCCTCATCCACTCACGTACAAAATCCTCTTCGAGAGAAATTTTTTACCCGGCTTTTCCTTTAAGACCTCAACTCTGTGTAGTTAAATGTCTCCAAGCTTATGAATTGGCTACATCTAACCTTAGATCACTAAATTCACACCAATTATTGCTCTCTTATAGGAAACCTCATTTACCGGTTACTTCTACTACCTTAGCAAGATGGGTTCGCTGGATCATGCAGCTAGCCGGCATCGATACTACCCTTTTCGGGGCTCATTCTTCCAGAGGTGCAATGGCATCAAAATCTTTTGTGGCTGGAGGACGTCTGGAAGACATTCTTAAGGCGGCTGACTGGTCCAGGGAATCCACCTTTAAGTCTTTTTATTTTAAACCAATTAGTCATGTATCTAATGTTGTGATAGATCAGCTTTGAACTAGCATAATAGGAGCCTCCGGTCTTGTAATAAAATTCGAAGATTTTCCTAACTTGTGAAGGAAAGTCAAGATTTTATTAAAGACACGGAGGCGAGTATTATCCCTCCCTGTGTTACCCTCCCTTTTACACTTTCTTTCTTTCTTTAGGTTAACAACCTGTAAGAGCTTCCTGCATCCAACCGGAATATTAGACGCAATAAGGAATGTTGTTATGTTTCTTCAAGACTACGACCCATACAAAGAAAGAGGGATTGGTTACAGAGGAGTCACGGTTTAAAGAGGAAGCATACCGCTGATTGGTGGAGGGAAAATGGGGCGTGGTCTATAGTTAACCATTGAAACAACTTTTTCTTATCTTTGTTAATGTTTTTCTAAGCTGCTATTCGGAGTAGTAAAGATTGTTAAAGCATAATACTCGCCTCCGTGTCTTTAATAAAATCTTGACTTTCCTTCACAAGTTAGGAAAATCTTCGAATTGTGTGTAAGAAAATGGTATATAATTTATGTGGATGGAATAAAAGCCTTAGAGGGAAAACACTGTTGAACAAAGACATAGCCAAAAAGGTCAGATTTGCTCCTGTCCTTAAATGCAATCCACCCCAGATTTTCCCAGTCCTTAAGGGGTTAAAAGGATATGCATTCAGGACTGCACTGAAATCAAACAGCCCTGCAGTATGCATTTTTTATGTATCCCCAGTTAAAGGTGAGGTCTGGTCACCTTAAAGGGATAGTAATACTTCGTTTTAACTTTATTTTATTTTGTAGGCATTAAAAAAACATGAAGAATGATATAAGTCTTATCTCTCAAACCTTTATGGTTTATGAGATATTCACAAGCAAAGTTCCCCTCCCCGCCCCTTTTTCCTAGTGTAAGCCATCTCTTCTCAGATGTGAGTCTGGTTGTATGACAGTACAGATAACAGAAGGGGACAATTTTCTTTGTATGAAAACAATGAAAGCCCTTCCCCCCTTGACAAGTTTTTCAGCTTTTTCCATTATCTTAATTGAAGATTGTCCCTCTCTGCAGTCTGCCTGGGCATCTCCCTTCTGATCTGGTTGAACAGGGGGGGGATACTTTGTTTGTGAATATCTCTTAAACCATAAAGGTTTCAGAGATAAGACTTATATCATTCTTCATGTTTTTTTAATGCCTACAAAATAAAATAAAGTTAAAATGAAGTATTACTATCCCTTTAATATGCATCTCTTCTGAGAAAACTGTCTCATTCTGCGTAAAGCCACAAAACACGGCTTGTATGGAGATGCCCCATCATGCTAGTGGGCATTAGGCAGCCCACTCACAAAGCAGTGCTTGTAAGCCCTGTTTACATATATATGTGTGTGTGTATATATACACACACACACACACACATCTATTATATATATACAGTATATATATATATATATATATATATATATACACAATGAATTGATGCATTTGCAGTTTTTTTTCCGAATTCAGAGATGCAGAGAATCTTATTAGCCCATTGCTTATTTTTGAGGTAATGTACCTAACTGGCCCTAAAAATGTATTATGTTCTAGGCCTTAGTTATCTCATCTTTTTCTGAAAAGCTTAGGGCTAACTTTAAACGGACAGTCAAGTTATTTTACTAAGTAAGTAATTAACTTTACCTAAACCAGTTCATCGTGTTAAAATAAACATTTTACTAATTTACATCCATTTTATATTTCCTAAAAGAAAGTTATTAAAAGAGTCTGCACGTCTCCCTCCTTACCTACCTCCCTATGAGTGGCATAGCTGGGCACAGCAGAATCAGGAGTTGGTACAGGGGCATAGCTATGTGTTCAGATCAAGAGAGAATACAAATAATCCGTGAAAGGCAGCAAATATGTGTAATTTCATGTTTTTGTTTGAAGTGATTTACTTTGGTTTTTCAAAATTTCTTATTTAATGACATTAACGGAATAGCTCACTAAAACAAATCACATTTGTTTTAGATACTGCAGATGGTTCATCCCATTAACCACGTCTAGCATACGGAATAAAGAACTAGAATGCAGAAAGTAGTATTATAACTTTTGTCTGTTAAGTTGGTCTAATTTTGATTCAGTGTAACGTATTTGTTGTTTTTTTTTATACATCCATTTTTTTTTTCCAGCAAAAATGTCATTGCCATTCCGTAAAAGCTTTCTGTCACTTTCTCATCAAGGGAAGACAAAGAGATAAAAAAAAAATGCCGGAAGCAAATGGAGAACCTGTGTGAGACACTTATGAGGAACATCCTTCATATTTCCATGAATAAAGTACATTCCCTAATGCAAGCCCGCTGGTAATGAATGATGACTCTACCCTGTTCCTTCACAATGGTCTCCACCCAGCGGAGGCGCAGACCAGATTCCCAGCACATTGGATCACCAGAGATCAGCATGTCCCCCTCCCTGCAAGGTAACAATGAATATTTGTTTTTTAAATGATTATTAATTTAATAAAGCCCCTATACAAACACTACATACACACATGGATGAAGGGGTGTGTTACCAAGGAGGGGTTCTCACAAGATTTTTTGTACAGGGCACCTAAAGGTCTAAAGCCACCCTGAATGTACTGCCAATGAAGCCAGCATCAGTCTGTATGTGAACCTGCACAGCAGAATCAGGAGTTGGTACAGGGGCGTGGCTATGTGTTCAGATCAAGAGAGAATACAAATAACCCGTGAAAGGCAGCAAATATGTGTAATTTTATGTTTTTGTTTGAAGTGATTGACTTTGGTTTTTAAAAATTTCTTATTTAATGACATTAATGGAATAGCTCACTAAAACAAATCACATTTGTTTTAGATACTGCAGATGGTTCATCCCATTAACCACGTCTAGCATACAGAATAAAGAACTAGAATGCAGAAAGTAGTATTGTAACTTCTATCTGTTACGTTGGTCTAATTTTGATTCAGTGTAACGTATTTGTTGTTTTTTTTTATACATCCATTTTTTTTTTTCCAGCAAAAATGTCATTGCCATTCCGTAAAAGCTTTCTGTCACTTTCTAATCAAGGGAAGGCAAAGAGATTAAAAAAAAATGCCGGAAGCAAATGGAGAACCTGTGTGAGACACTTATGAGGAACATCCTTCATATTTCCATGAATAAAGTACATTCCCTAATGCAAGCCCGCTGGTAATGAATGATGACTCTACCCTGTTCCTTCACAATGGTCTCCACCCAGCGGAGGCGCAGACCAGATTCCCAGCACATTGGATCACCAGAGATCAGCATGTCCCCCTCCCTGCAAGGTAACAATGAATATTTGTTTTTTAAATGATTATTAATTTAATAAAGCCCCTATACAAACACTACATACACACATGGATGAAGGGGTGTGTTACCAAGGAGGGGTTCTCACAAGATTTTTTGTACAGGGCACCTAAAGGTCTAAAGCCACCCTGAATGTACTGCCAATGAAGCCAGCGTCAGTCTGTATGTGAACCTGCACAGCAGAATCAGGAGTTGGTACAGGGGCGTGGCTATGTGTTCAGATCAAGAGAGAATACAAATAACCCGTGAAAGGCAGCAAATATGTGTAATTTTATGTTTTTGTTTGAAGTGATTGACTTTGGTTTTTAAAAATTTCTTATTTAATGACATTAATGGAATAGCTCACTAAAACAAATCACATTTGTTTTAGATACTGCAGATGGTTCATCCCATTAACCACGTCTAGCATACAGAATAAAGAACTAGAATGCAGAAAGTAGTATTGTAACTTCTATCTGTTACGTTGGTCTAATTTTGATTCAGTGTAACGTATTTGTTGTTTTTTTTTATACATCCATTTTTTTTTTTCCAGCAAAAATGTCATTGCCATTCCGTAAAAGCTTTCTGTCACTTTCTAATCAAGGGAAGGCAAAGAGATTAAAAAAAAATGCCGGAAGCAAATGGAGAACCTGTGTGAGACACTTATGAGGAACATCCTTCATATTTCCATGAATAAAGTACATTCCCTAATGCAAGCCCGCTAGTAGTGAATGATGACTCTACCCTGTTCCTTCACAATGGTCTCCACCCAGCGGAGGCGCAGACCAGATTTCCAGCACATTGGATCACCAGAGATCAGCATGTCCCCCTCCCTGCAAGGTAACAATGAATATTTGTTTTTTAAATGATTATTAATTTAATAAAGCCCCTATACAAACACTACATACCTATACACACATGGATGAAGGGGTTTGACCAAGGAGGGGTGCTCAGAAGAATTTTTGCACAGGTAGGGTTGCCACCCAGCCGGTATTTTACCAGAAGGCCGGTAAAAAATTGGCTCCTGTCCAATGTTAAGTCTATGGAGGGAATGCCATGGCCGGTATTTTTTTGTAGAAAAGGTGGCAACCCTATGCACAGGGCACCTAAAGGTCTAAAGCCGCCCTAAATGTACTGCCAATGAAGCCAGCGTTAGTCTGTATGTGCACCTGCAATCTGAGCAATCTGAAAAGTGCATGTTATGAACTTGTATTGTGAATATCTACTCTTTTGTATAGTAGTACAATAATCCTGCTAGTTCTTGTCTTCTATTTTTTTATTTGTGCTAAAGGGAGTATACTTCTTTTTTGTGTGTATATTTTTTTTCTTTCTTTCTTCTATTATTTTTTATGTTTGTGTATTTCCAGCTACTTTTGCTTTGGCCAGAAACAACCTTAAAAAAGCAGAGGAAATCTCAGACTTGGACACTGAACCTGACCTCACTGAGGAAAGGCCAAGGAGGAAAATCAAGAAAACAAATGCTGGTGATGAAGGATCTGACATAGCAGAAACAGAAATACGAAACCGTGTAACAAGGTGTCCATCAGTACAACAAAAATCATCTGTTGCACTACCACCTTTTCCTCAGCCTGACTCCTTTCATGCACCAGTTGCTGGATCTTCTCCTTTCTTCCCACAGTCACCTTTTCCTTCCTCAGATATTTTTTCTGATGCTCCACATGTCCCTTCACCACCTAACTTCCCCCAATCAGCACTGCTTGTTCCAACTAAACATTTTTCTCCTTAGAATCTACCTCTTACACACAATTTAACAGATATTTCTAAATCCTGCTTTACACCTTGCCAACATGAGTCCTCAGTTACAAAATGTCTGCATTCCTCAAAAACCTCTTCACCCAGTGCTTATTCTCCTAGTCCTCCAACCATCATTCCGTCTGATTCTGCTCTATCTAGTGCAGCACATTTCCCATTATTCAGGTCAGTTTGTATAACAGATTTTTTTTTCTATTTTTGTTTGCAATGTACATAACTTCTAAAGCCATATTTTTGTTGTGTTAATGTTTATTGAGTATTTTTAATAATTAGTTATATTGCTACATTTCCACACTTCTTACAAAAGAACACATACTCTTCAGTTGGTCCTAATAATTGTATTTTAAAGAAATATGCTTGTTGTACATTGTTTTACCTTGATGTAAGGTAAACCTATAAAAATATGCTCTAAATTGAATCCTAAGCCAAAACCAACAATTTTGTAGAATATTGAGGTAGTTTGCATAATTTCTATGCTGAATAAAAGGGTGAAAACATAGTATAGTGGTCACCTTCTGACATGGTCAGATGAAGAGTGCTCATCAATTATACTTGGGCGTTTGGAGTTGGCGTTGGTAATTTTTCTTTCTAGCTCCAGTAAAAGAGGACAGAAGATGGGCAGCTGTTTTGCAGTGGATGTCTGACATATCTGAGATACTTGAAAAAATAGAGGAAAGATTTGAAGCCATATCACAAAGAAATGTACCTATAGCAGAAGAAGATGGCACATCCATTTTCAGCCTTCTGCCCCTGAAGTCTTTGGACAACTGTGTAAAATTGGATGATGCTTTGAAAACAAGCAGATCTCTAAAAAAACAAACTGGCAAGCTCCTAAGTTCATGTTTATCCCTTTACGTTGGCTATAGTAATTAATATGCATCTTATGAACACAGTAATTGGTCCAATTGTGGAATCACTTACAGTGCATACAATGAGTACTTCTTTGTAATCACAATACTAGGTTCTTTACTCAATGATATGGTGACTAGTTGAAAAGCCCGTTACACGGGCCACAGTGCCACTGCCACCCGGTCGCGGGGCAGTCATGCACAGTGGAGACTGCCCGCGCCACAGCTGATACAGAGCTGGACGCTCCTTCGAAGCGTCCAGCTCTGTATCAGCCAAGGCGCAGGCAGTCTCTACTGAGCATGACTGCAGCATGCGCAGCAGTGTCTACTGCGCATGTCGCGGCGTTACACACGATTTAGCGAATTATTATATAGGATGTGCCTTCGCAAAATATCTCTTTAGTGCCAGATATATTTTTTCCTTGTTGTCTAAGCTTGTAAAGTACTCAATCTCTTAACCTTGGTGTTATCAATTTTATTTTAGCAATACTTAATTTGAAGACAACATCTTGCAAGTTATACTTACCAATTGGAAAATTAAAATCATATAATTGCTAAATGACATTGATACACAATCATTATTTATACCTGTTATTGCATACATTTCTTATTTTGCAGATAAGAGTCCTCAAGAGTGTTGGAGAAAAGAATGCACATTTACTTTTACGTAATATGATGCAATGATTGATGGAGGATAATGTTGCCGAAGTCTATAATCTTTCTGGAACCTCGACTAAACATGCTGACAGAAGGGCCTGTGCTGGTACCCAACTGTGTAATTCAGTTCTTGGCGAGTCAAACTTTGTGTTTGAAATTTTCAATAGTTCCAGGGTTTCAGGGTAAAGTACATTTTTTTGCACTGTACAAACCACACACTTGTACATGTGTATTTAAAACCTGACGATTTGTATGATTTTTTTCTTGGAATATGCCAATGATGTGTACATTATTTAAGATGAGCAGTTATTTTAGTGCAACATTACTTTGAAGTGTTTTCAGATTCTTAATTAATTCTATATTTTTTTTTTGTATTAAAGATAGATAATTTTCAGAATGCAAAAAACCTATGAAATACAGTTCTTATTTGTTGACATTTGGAATATTGGCATTCAGTCCTGTATTTAATGTATTTCTGAAGTGAGACAGGCTATCTCCAAAGGCACAATTTTCATTACATATGGATCTCTGCCTAGCTGTCTGTCTATCATATACTCAATTATTTGATGGGTTTTTCGTTCATGCAGAAGCATGTTGAACAGTCTATAAAGATGCTACAGATCATGATATGAGAAAACATATTGGCGATTGGCTTAACCAAGCCCATACACAAATTCTTCATAGTTGCAGGTGGATAGTAATTTTTTTTTTTTTAATTGTTTAACTAAGTCACCTCTTTTCAATTTATTTTATTCTGTTCATATAACATGTTTGGGATAGATCACACTTAAAGCCTTATTGATAAATCGCTTAATGGTAAATACCGCTAGTGCATTAATTATCAGTAACGTGCATTATTTCTCTATAGCACACTCTACAGCTTCCCATTAGAAGCATTAATTATTCTAGCCATAGCGTTGCTAAAGAAATGAGCACGCAAGGTAAACATAATGAGCCCTGTACTTATAATGAGGCGAGATAAGACATTTATTTCTCACAATACCACAAAATTCACATTAGGAGCATTATCACACAGTGATACCTTTTATGTAGTGCAGCTGAAAACCTGGTATTAAACTAATACTGCTACATAGTCTCATAGGTATAATGGGAACTGGGCAGAGGGATATCTGTAGCTATATTTAGCATGTGCTAAATACCACAAGTTAATAATTTAGCACACGCTAAATACAACTACAGATCTTTACCTAGCATTTGGGGCTCAATGTTATAATAAAGGAGAATTACCATATACACAATAAATACTGTGCATGGTAATAATGCAACCCTATTATAACTCTTCTATTTTGAAGTTGTGGTCAATAGTGCACAGTAGATAAGGGCATTACCACTAGCTGTTTATCATTATTATTATTTATCAAGTGCCAACAAGTTCTGCAATGCTGTACAATAGGTGACTAACAGACAAGTGAGATAGCTCAGTGGTAAATTCCCTGATTATACAACCTCAGGGTCACTGGTTTGAATCCCAGCAGGACCAACTCAGCCCTTCATCCTTCCGTGGTCGATCAATGAGTACCATTAAATTAGGTAATAATAACTATTATTCAGCTGCCGATTCGGTTAATTCCAAGAGCGTGCTCTAAAGCACTTTGAGTCCCACTAAGAGAAAGGCGCTATTATAATTATTTGCAACAAGACAAGTTGGATGCACAGGAACAGAGGGTGTTGAGGGTGTTTAATGTTATCTGTGCCTAGTGTTTTATTCTTTTTTTTTTTTTTTTTTTAACAACATGCTTATCTCCTAGTTACAGAAGACAACTTGTTTCAAATAAAGCATATAAGCTAAGAAGATAATACATCAGAATTAATAAAAACAATGTGAAGTGATAGTGGCTCCAGTGGCAAATATGGGCCACGTGCTATTACTTTGTATAAAACTCAGAAATGTAGTGGGAGCTGCAGAATAATGAGCGATTCAGAGCTGCTCATTATACTCAAAGAAGTCAGGAAAATAGAAAATACCGACTCCCAATCACAAAATGTCAAACTCACCTTAGATCTCTAAGTGAAGAGTGGAGCATGAACAAAGCTTACCTGAGTGTTAAGTCTCCATACTGGATATTATGAGGATCCCATCTCCTCTTACCTTGTTTAAAACTGCCAATGTCCTACTCAGTTACCAGCTGCAGCTAAGAGTTAAAGGGATAGTAATCCTATATAATAATTCGGTAAATCGTAACGCCGCGACATGCGCAGGAGACACTGTTGCATGACTGCCCCGCGACTGGGTGGCAGTTGGACTGTCGCCCGTGTAACGGGCTGTTCAACTAGTACTTAATAATTACTAATCCCTATATTAAAGTCATATTAAAAAGAAATGTATTGCCCTAAAGTTCTCCCCTTTCCCCGAAGTCAGAGTTGTAGCTGACTGAAGGGAAATCCGGTCTTACGATCATCAGGTGGCTCTGCAGCATTGCCAAGATCGCATTTATTAAAAAAAAAAATTGTTCACTAAAACGGTCTTCTACGTGTGCTTGCAAACCAAGATTTCTTTTTTATTAACGTGATCTTGGCTGTGCTGCAGAGCCGCCTGATGATCGTAAGACCGGATTTCCCTTCAGTCAGCTACAACGCTGACTACGGAGAAGGGGGAGGGAGGGGAGAATTTTAGGAGCGATTATCTCTCAAACCATAAAGGTTTGAGAGATGATACTGGGGGGCAATTCATTTCTTTTTAATATGACTTTAATATAGGGGTTAGTAATTATTAAGTATTACTATACCTTTAATGTGTCTATTGATTAAAATACTTTATTTCCAGTATTTAACACTGAAGTTGAACTACTGTTAGCTAGTACTCTTTATCTCTAGAAATTATTTTGTGGCGTTATGTAATAATTGTTGCTGTTTTTATTTTCACAGGCCAGTTCCAAATCCACGCCCACAGCACAGATGCAAATTGGGTTTTTTTTGTCTTGAAAATGAAATTATTCTTTGACTGCATAACGTTTTATTTGTATGTCAAGTCATGTTTTGGTAAATGTTCTTTCTCATGTTTTGATAAATGTTCAACCTAATAAAAATGCAACTGTTTGGGGCGGGGCCTGGCTGCTCAACAGATCGGACGCATCATGCGGGAGTTCCGATAATAATATGCTTATTTACCCACTTTCATTCGACTTTTAACAGCATAATAGTCTGTACGTGGCTGGCAGATTGATGTTACTCTCCGGCATCACCTACTTTGCAGCACCTTGGCCCGGGCATAACAGCTTTTGACTACAGCTGTGTTATGTATTGATTTTATTAAAATATTTTAATGAATATTTTTATTTGGCTCATTTTTGTCTTAATGCACTATTGAGGTTTGCAGCTTATTTTTGACATCTTCTAAAAGAAGGAAGATTCATTTTTCCGTTTCAGTAATAGCAGTAAATCATTAACAATGTTCTTAGATTTTCAGATTTACAAGAATGGAATGCAGTTGTATACAATATCTTTATTGTTTTTTTTACGTCCCCGAATAAAACAAGGGTACTCCCACTGCTGAGAGATGCTCAAACTTGAATTTTTTTAGGTGCAATATCACAGTGGCCTGGAAATTTACAGTGGCGCTGTTGCAACACCATCCTATACAGATTTATGGTCTACAGCCAGAGCTGTCCATAGGATGGTGTAGCAACAGTGCCACTGTAAATTTTATGTTTTAACTTTTTAATAAAATATCTCTCAGCAGTGGGAGCACCCTTGTTTTACTCAGGGGGATAAACCCTACAACATATATTTTTTTTACATTTTAAGTATTACTATCCCTTTAAAGAAATAAAATAGTCAATTTTTGTTAACATAAAAATATATTTTAAATGTTAAGGTTTTATGGTCACTCCAACCATCATGACCACTTCAGTGATCTGAGCTTGAAACACTGCACATACATTGATATTATTTATAATTAATGTGCTGGGGGCTAACACCACCAGCACATGTGACATTGGCAGCCCAGAACTCTGTTCCGAGTTGCCCAGTGTCAATTCTGTGCATAAAAATGTCTGCATGCTGACATCAGACGTTACTAATCTTCCCTAGCTCTCTAATCTCTCCTACCCTCTCTCCCTGTAGGCACACGCTAAGCACTCCCTCCCACCTCCCTTCCCGAGCGGCAATTATGCTTTTTTTTTTTTTAACACTCCCAGACCTCTCCTTCTCACCCTCCCCTCGTCAGCCCGGAGCTCGCTTGTGCACCGAGCCAGCAATATATGAGAAGCCTGTGATTGGCTGTCGCTGCATTCTTTTACATGTTTTCTACTGATTTGAGAAGGGGCACCTCTCCACGATGCCCAATAGGACATAATACAATAGGGTTGGAGTAACCCTTTAATTATATTATTTTTTATTTGCAAATTAAAATAAATTACCTGAGTTAATACATAATTATATAACAATACCTGAGGTAAATAACTTTACTATATTACCTGGGATAATAGTGTTATAAACTAATAAAATAATAGTCTATCAGGTAATATATGAAGTGAAAACTTTTAAAAATATGAAATTCACACATAGTTATTTACTGGCTTAAATTATTCATTTGTAAATATAATTCACTTAAGGTTGCTATTCACTAAAAAATGAATTGAGGTGAATTATCAGGAAAATGTCAAAATCTAGGCCAAAATAGCTGAACTAGAAATATTTGAATGGGAGATTTTTTCTAGTTCAGCCACTTTGGACTAGATTTTGCAGTTCTCCTGACAACTCACCTCTATTCACTTTTTAGTGAATAGACCCTATAAAAACTGAGACTTGCAGGGCTCCTGTTGTAGATTTTCCATAGACTTGCAGGGCTCTTGCTGTAGATTTCCCAAAGACTTGCTGGGCTCTTGCTGTAGATTTCCCGTAGACTTGCAGGGCTCTCGCTGTAGATTTCCCATATACTTGCAGGGCTCTCGCTGTAGATTTCCCGTAGACTTGCAGGGCTCTTGCTGTAGATTTCCCAAAGCTCTGCAGGGCTCTTGCTGTAGATTTCCCAAAGACTTGCAGGGCTCTTTCTGCAGATTTCCCATAGACTTGCAGGGCTCTTGCTGTAGACTTGCCATTGCAACTTTGCTCTTGCTAGAGACTGGCCAAGCAAATCTGCAACAAATTTGAAAAGTGTCAACGAGAACTTGTGCTGCAAGTGTCCTGCAAGTGAACTACTTGCCAGTGAAAATGTGCAGCAAGTTAACAAGACTTACAATTCAAATCTGCCACAAATTTGTGGCAATTTATCCTTGCTATCTGGGAAAGCGTGTCCACCTGTGTACTAATATGATCATTTGCTCTAGTAATTTTGTTCTAACTCCAGAAGAACAAAGCTTTGGATTCATACATTATCCCCAATGAAGCTGATGTACTAATGAACAGGACCAATTCTGGGGTAAACCAGCTTCAACATAGGAGACAAATAAAAAAAAACATTGATTTAAATTTGAATGTTAAAGCTGTTTCGCATTGGAGACATCTCTAGCCTTCAAGGGGTTAAAAATCCCTTTAAATCAATGTGAATTTGGGGAATTTTTATGTGTCCCCCTACATTGTAAATATTTTACCTCAGAATTTATCAAGGTCTTAATACTTAGCTCTCATTATGCTTATCCTTCAACATTTCTGGCATTCAGAGAGTTAAAGAAAAATGGATGAACCAAGATTTTGCCTGAGATTGCTGCTGTCAGTGAATAAAAGGAAAGAGATTAGTATAATGTCCATGTAATTACACACATAACTGTTCCTTTTAATGCAGAATAGCCAGGTAAGATATCTTGATACACTTCAATGGGATTCATTTGAATACCATTCAAGTCAATTCAAGTCACTTTGCCTATCACATTATGCCATTTTTAAGTGGAAATTATACCCTAGGAATGAGTGGCTCATAAAGGACAACTGACATAAAAAAAAAAATAAAGTTAAATCTTTTACTACTTAATCACTGCTACTGTCACTTAGGGCAATAGCTATTAGCTGCATTATAAACTCATAAAGCTGATGCTGTGAGTTCCAGCTCATGTTTCCAATTGGCTGAATTGACCTCACACATACCAGCACATACCTCACACATACCAGCACAGCCAATACAAATGAGGCTGCCACAGGCAACCTCAGCTCTTGCAGAGGGTGGGACAGGAAGCACTATACATTTAGAACTGTAAGTTTAGAGTGCTGCTACTGACAGGGGTGGGAATAGAGATTATTAACCATTACAATGCTGAATTTTATTATTTTTAGTTACGCTTTAATTTATATATTGGAAATAATTGCCTTGGTGGGTTTTCCTTCAGACATCAGTTATATCTATATTTACTATTTTTGCAGATGATCAATGTTGTAGACTTTTGCTGTTTATTGAAGTTTACAAACTTATAATGACAAATGATCCTTCTGATCCATTCAGGGCGATTCAAGCCCATTGGTAAGCACTGGGTATAAACTTTAATGTATTTCTTAATTCATATTGAGCCGAATGCACCCAAAAAAGAGGAGCAATTCTGGAGCAAGCCACCTGCGCTATGGGGGACAGATGAAAATACAATTGTATTTAACCCTTTGAGTGCCAGAGGGGTGAGCAACACATTGCTCTACAATGCACTGCAAATCCTTCTGGCACTCAATGGGTTACATAGGCATTTTACCCTTTGACCACACACACACAAATACTCGCACATACACACACTCACACACACAAATACACACACAAACAAACTCACATATATATACACACAAATACAAACACACACTCACAAAAATCCACACACACACACGAATACACATATATACAAACACAAAAATACACACACACACACAAATCCACATATATACACACACAAATACACATATATACACACACAAATACACACACACACAAAAATACACACACACACAAAAATGCACACACAGAAATGCATATATACACACATTCACATAAACACACACACACATTAGTGCATGAGGCATTGTGTTGGAGACCACCGTATTCAAGGACACACACAGAAATACACATACACACACTCAAACACTTGCACACACACATGTGCACACACACACCACAAACATGTGTACACACACAAACACGTGCACACACACAAACACGTGCACACACAAATGCATAAGGCATTGGATGGAGACCACCATATTCAAGGACACATACACAAACAAATACACACACACACAAACATACGCACACAAAAGCACAAAAACACACACAAATAAATACACACGCACAAACACACACACACAGGCATTGTGTTGAAGACCACCATATTCAAGGACTGAAAAGCCCCATATAAAGAAAGTGGAATTTGGGGAAGTTTTATTTGTCTCCTATAGTGAGTTGGTTTGCTCCTGAATTGTTCCACATTTGCTTTGTACAAACGGACAGATGTTGTTTTCATCCATAAGACATTGCAGTATGTTGGAAATTTCCATTTTCAGTAACAGTTGTGCTTCTTCAAGCTCCCCGATATGAGTTGGCTTGCAACAAATTCACATTAACCATTAGCTGACCAAGGCTGAAGAAAGAGACAATGTTTGTGTGGTTCTGTGACTACCAGTGGACAGTGGAACTGGGTTGGGGAGCAGACAGTATATGTGTGGGTCTGTGAATGCCAGTGAATAGTTGGAAGAGGCAGAAGTCTCAGACCATGTATGTGTGGTTCTATGATTACCAGTGGATGGTGGAACTATGCTGGGGAAGCAGACAGTGTAGGTATGGTTCTATGACTACCAGTTTATGGTGGAACTATGCTGGGGAAGCAGACAGTGTAGGTATGGTTCTGTGACTTCCAGTGAGTAGTGGAACAAGGCTGAGGTAGCAGACAGTGTATGTGCATGTCTGTGACTTCCAGTGAGTAGTGGAACAAGGCTGAGGAAGCAGTCAGTGTATGTCCATGTCTGTGACTTCCAGTGAGTAGTGGAACAAGGCTGAGGAAGCAGTCAGTGTATGTCCATGTCTGTGACTTCCAGTGGGTAGTGGAACAAGGCTGAGGTAGCAGACAGTGTATGTGCGTGTCTGTGACTTCCAGTGAGTAGTGGAACAAGGCTGAGGAAGCAGTCAGTGTATGTCCATGTCTGTGACTTCCAGTGAGTAGTGGAACAAGGCTGAGGTAGCAGACAGTGTATGTCCATGTCTGTGACTTCCAGTGGGTAGTGGAACAAGGCTGAGGAAGCAGTCAGTGTATGTCCATGTCTGTGACTTCCAGTGAGTAGTGGAACAAGGCTGAGGTAGCAGACAGTGTATGTCCATGTCTGTGACTTCCAGTGGGTAGTGGAACAAGGCTGAGGAAGCAGTCAGTGTATGTCCATGTCTGTGACTTCCAGTGGGTAGTGGAACAAGGCTGAGGTAGCAGACAGTGTATGTGTGTGTCTGTGACTTCCAGTGGGTAGTGGAACAAGGCTGAGGAAGCAGTCAGTGTATGTCCATGTCTGTGACTTCCAGTGGGTAGTGGAACAAGGCTGAGGAAGCAGTCAGTGTATGTGTGTGCCTGTGACTTCCAGTGAGTAGTGGAACAAGGCTGAGGTAGCAGACAGTGTATGTGCGTGTCTGTGACTTCCAGTGAGTAGTGGAACAAGGCTGAGGAAGCAGTCAGTGTATGTCCATGTCTGTGACTTCCAGTGAGTAGTGGAACAAGGCTGAGGTAGCAGACAGTGTATGTGCGTGTCTGTGACTTCCAGTGGGTAGTGGAACAAGGCTGAGGAAGCAGTCAGTGTATGTCCATGTCTGTGACTTCCAGTGGGTAGTGGAACAAGGCTGAGGTAGCAGACAGTGTATGTTCATGTCTGTGACTTCCAGTGGGTAGTGGAACAAGGCTGAGGAAGCAGTCAGTGTATGTCCATGTCTGTGACTTCCAGTGGGTAGTGGAACAAGGCTGAGGAAGCAGTCAGTGTATGTCCATGTCTGTGACTTCCAGTGGGTAGTGGAACAAGGCTGAGGTAGCAGACAGTGTATGTGTGTGTCTGTGACTTCCAGCGGGTAGTGGAACGAGGCTGAGGAAGCAGTCAGTGTATGTGTGTGCCTGTGACTTCCAGTGGACAGTGGAAGAAGGCTGGGCTGTCAGAGTGAGTATGTGTGGTTTTGTGACTGTCAGTGGACAGTGGTAGAAGGCTGATGTGTCAGACAGTGTACGTGTGGTTCTAAGACTGCCAGTTGATGTGTGGAAGATGGTTGCTTTTCCTAAGCATTTTGATGTACATAAGGTGCTGCAGTTAATATAACTCTTCATCATGAATTGTTGCTGTGTCATTTCAGACTTAAAGCAGAACTATCATCAACATCACATTTAGCTCCAAATCCTTAATATGTTAGCGATAGACATAGAAATACTTTCCATTTGCAGTATAAGTCCGGTATAAGTAAGAGAGAGAATGTTTTCGGCAGGCAGGCAAAGCTGGAATCTTGCAGGAGGCACTCTCTGTGCCTACGCTGTCAGTCCCTTCCGGTGCCTTAAGGCACAAGGCTTCCAACTCACCAATCATGGAGCTGAAGGGGATGGACAGTGCAGACACAGAGATGCCGTCTCTGCAAGATGTCTGCGTTGTTCCCCACTGCTGCCTGCCGAAAACCTTTTCTCTCTCTTATGCTGCAATTATACTGCAAATGGCAAGTATCCTATATAATAATTCGCTAAAACGTGTGTAACAATGCAGTCATGCTCAGTAGAGACTGCCAGTGATGAGGCTGATACAGAGCAGGGTGCTCCAAAGAAGCATCCAGCTCTGTATCAGCCGCGGCGCGGGCAGTCTCTACTGAGCATGAGTGTACCACAACCGGCTGGCACTGTATCAGCTGTGGCGTGGGCAGTCTCTACTGTGCATGACTTCCCTGCGATCGGCTGGCAGTGGCACTGTGGCCCGTGTAACGGGCTCTTCAACTACTTTCTATATATATCGCTACCCTATTAAGGATTTGGAGCTAAGTATAATGTTGATGACGCTCTCAACATCTTCATCTCATTGCAAAAATTACAGTGGTTTGAACCACACACAAAGCTACCCACAGTGGACAGCCAAATATTTATCTTATTCAGTCTAGTACACAGAAAACTGTTTGGGGCATTGATTTAAGTGTAGGGCAATGTGCATGAGGTTACTGAATAGAGGTTATCCCAACTGAATGTACACCATAGCCTTTACTACAGACAGAGACCAATTGTTGCAGGACTGGAATGTTGCAGATGGTCTAAAAGTTAATAAATTATCTGACCAAAAAAAGTAGTTTTTCGTATGAACTATAGTACAGAATTTAGCTCAATGTGTTAGATTATTTACAAGTATTTGTCTTTAAGAATGATGACCAGAGGTAGAGGATGGTTGCAAATTTATAGCATTGAGAGCTCCCACTGCAGGCAAAATTGTTTCACCAAGTATATAATGTAAGAGATGTTAACCCTTTGAGTGCCAAAGGAGTATGCAATGCATTGCAAAGCAAAGGGTTAGTAACACTTGGCTCTCCACAGTGCGTAGATTTCAACATAGTTTAAACCATTGTAATTGTCATTACATGACTGAAATATTACAACAATACACAATAAAGAGTTATTTTAACCCCTTAATGGCCATCCAGTGGGTTCCCTAAAGTGCCTGGATGTCACTGGTCCTTAACCCTTTCAGTGCCAGAGGGATACACAATGCATTGCTTTGCAATGCGTTGCGTAACTCTCTGGCATCCAAAAAGATAAGTGCCGAGCCACTGTGATGGTCCTGGCATGTCATGGGTCCTTAAGGTGTTAACACAGTGATTTTCAACCAGGGTGCCGTGGCACTTTGGTGTGCCACGGACATCATCTTAGGGTGCCCCATGTTTTCGATGAAGACTGACAAAAATGGACTTTTAAATAAAGATTTATAGAAACTGTTATGCACAATACATTTAGTTTTGTTATTATGATTGTAAAATATAACAATAATTGTATATTTATGTATTGTACCCTTCTTATTCCCTTGATAAAGTACATAAAATATGTTAGGGGTGCCCCAAATGTTGTAGATTATGTGTTAGGGGTGCCTTGAACAAAAATAGATTGAGAACCGCTGTGTTAACAGCAGCACTAGAAATGTTATGTGAGCAACAACAGCAAGATAGACTTGGAAACAGTGACCAGTGTCACATAGCAGTAGCAAAAGTAAACAAAATCCTGTCTTACATAAAAAGATGTATTGAAGCAAGAGTGGATAGCATCATTTTGCCACTGTACAAATCACTGGTGAGACCTCATCTTGAACATGCAGTGCAGTTTTGGGCACCAGTTCTGAAAAAGGATACACTAGAACTGGAGAGGATAGAGCGAAGAGCAACAGAATTAATTAGGGGAATAGAGGACTTGAGGTATGAGGAATGACCAGACAAACTAGGTTTATTTACTCTAGAGAAAAGACAACTAAGAGATCTTATCACAATGTACAAGTATATGAGAGGTCAATACAAGGATCTCTGTGGTGAGCGATTCATTCCAAGGCATGATCAGGTGACCAGGGGACACCCCTTGAGATTAGTGGAAAGGAGGTTTAGACTTCAGCAGAGGAAGGGGTTTTTTTTACAGTAAGGTCTGTTAAAGTGTGGAGTTCCTTGCCCAAGGAGGTGGTTATGGCAGATACAATGAATACATTTAAGAGAAGATTAGATACATTTCTTGCAAAAGGGAACACACTGGGTTATACTGAATATTAGTAGGCAGAACAGGAAGGCCTGATAAAGACTAACTTATTTGGTAACAGGATAGCTATACAGTTTTCATGTCACTAGGGTATGAGGACTTGTGTATTTATTCAACCTAATTTACTATGTTACTGTGTTACTATGTCACTATAGTATATGGTATTTAACCCTTTGAATGCCAGAGGGGTACGCAACGCATTGAAAAGCAATGCGTTGCATACCCCTCTGGCACTCAAAGGGTTACAGGCAGCAGTTGCTACCCACTTTTTAATAAACATAATAAAGTCTCTTATGGTTCAGGGAACAGAATTTGTTTTCACTGACCCTAGAGTTGGTGATTTGGACACTAAGAAAGCACAGGGGAATGATTTTTGGCTCTTCATTCTGGGCACCAATCAAACAAACAAGTTCAAAAAGAGTTTGATGTTAGCTACTTTTTTTAGTGTTCCTCTGTTTTACTCTCAGTGGTCATAGACTGGGCATCTTTTACCACATTTATCTTTTACCTTTGATTCCTATTGTATTTATCCCCTTAAGCACCCATGATGGACCAGGACCGTCATGGCTTAAATGATAGCAGTGTGCCTCCATGCACGCTGCTATCATTAATTCCAGGCTGAGACTGAGCGCTCTGAAACTAGGGCGTCCAGTCTCAGCCCTTCTTGCTTGTGCCGGTTCATGTGATCGCCATAGCAGCGATCACATGTACCGGCATAGTGAGAGATAGAGGCAGCACAGAAAGCATGCTGTCTCTGTGTGTCTCTTCTACCTCTGTCTCCCTTGCTATCAAAGTAAGGAAGACAGAAGTAGAGAGGAGACACCTAGTGGCAAATGAAAATACAGCAGCTTGGGGTATTAACCCCTTCACTGCTGGTGCCAGAGGCTTGCTAAATGCAGGTCAATTTCTGACCTGCAATGATATTTTATTAAAAAAAAAAAATCTGATTAAACAATTTTGTAAGTGTGATTGTTGCGGAGCGATGTAATACACTTATACACACCGCCAAATGTCACGGATAAAAAAGTGTCAAAATAGGGTGGGAAAAGGGACATGGGGATTTTCACCCAAGGGGGAGACAGTGGCCACTTTAAACTGTACATTTTGTAGGTATGACTGACCGGATAAAGCTTTCATGCAGTCGCCATAAAAATGTAACCCTTTGTGCCCAATTGATCCCAAGAGAAAAAACAAAAATTGTGTTTTTTTCACATTTTTTTACCTTTTTTTTAATTTAAATAAAGTAAGTGGTGGGTTATCCATATCAGTAGGGTATCAAATGAATGCCCTATTTGTGCTTAAAAAAACAGTATATAATTTATGGGGGTGGAATAAAAAACTTAGAGGGAAAACACTGTTGAACAAAGACATAGTCAAAAAGGTCAGAATTGCTCTGGTCCTTAAAGGGACAGTAATACTTCGTTTTAACTTTATTTTAT
The DNA here is from genome assembly GCA_037306005.1 of Rhinophrynus dorsalis. Classification (NCBI taxonomy): domain Eukaryota; kingdom Metazoa; phylum Chordata; class Amphibia; order Anura; family Rhinophrynidae; genus Rhinophrynus; species Rhinophrynus dorsalis. The sequence continues at coordinate 650,133,880 of CM074718.1, forward strand.
TTTGTAGGCATTAAAAAAACATGAAGAACGATATAAGTCTTATCTCTCAAACCTTTATGGTTTAAGAGATATTCACAAGCAAAGTTTCCCCCTCCCGCCCCTTTTACCTAGTGTAAGCCATCTCTTCTCAGATGTGGAATGCAGTCCATAGACCAGACAGATAACAGCAGGGGAGAATCTTCTTCCTATGAGAACAATGAAATCCCTTCCCCCCTTGACAAGTTCTTCAGGTTTTTCCCTTATCTTAATTGAAGATTGTCCCTCTGTGCAATCTACCTGGGCACCTCCCTTCTGCTCTGGCTGAGCAGTGTTACATCAGTAAAAGGGGAGGGAGGGGGACACTTTTTCATTGAATTACTCTTGAACTACAACTCTGACATAATTTAAATAACACTCTCCAAAGTCCAAATACTATGATGATTAATTAGAGCTACTTTTATTATGAAACATTACTATCCCTTTAAGGGAAAACGACCTCAAGTTTTCCCGGTCCTTAAGGGGTTAAACATGCAAAATTATTTATCCTTAACATTTTTATAAGTCCAAAAAGAAAATTTTCAGGTAAAGCTGGATTTTTTTTGTCAGTGGCCATTTATTGGGGAGTTTTAATATGTTAGAGTTGGAGCAAGTGGTTTCAGGAGTCCATGTATATGATTAGGGTCAATGTAATGGGATTCATGTACCACATTTAAATGATTACACCCTTCTGTTATAATAGACTAGGTATTAGCATTCCTCTCTTACTAAAGTATGGTACTGTTCATACCAATATATGTATTAAGTGAATGGAGATTTTTTTATACATATTTACTAAATTTAAGAGGTCTTTGCTAACAGCCTATCTTAGAAACAATGTGCTGGTTTTCGGTCTGTACTGTGATTAGCTGCATAGTAGAGATCTGGATTGATGATTGGCATGTTTCATACCAGACCAGTTTTTAAAAGTGGGTTCTGATGGTCTTCATAGAAGTTCCAAATAATCCATGATTATCTACATCAGGGCTGTCCAAATGCAGTCCTCAAGAGCCACCAACAGGCCAGGATTTAAGTATTTCCCTGTTTGAGCACAGGTGAGTCAGTTAAAATGAATGTGCCACCGATTAACTCACCTTTCCTTAATCAGGGCACGCCTTACATCCGAACTGTTGGTGGCCCTTGAGGACTGAACTTGGGCAACCCTGATCTACGTGAAACAAGCAGACTGATGGGCATGACATATGACCCCATTTAGTGAAGATGTAAAGTCTCACTAAGCATGTTGTCATCTTATCTAGTGTGCATATGTGGTGACTGTGGTGCATATGGACAGTAGACCATAATATAAAGGATTGCATACGTTTTAAAAACATTCTTTATGTTACAAAGAATATTTTTTATTTCAGAGAAATAAAAAATCCCCAAACTTCCAATAATTTAAATTGTTTTTTTTTAATCCACTGAATGTTTGCAAGGTCTCTATAGCACCGCAGATCATTCCAGAGGGAAAACCCTAGTTTAAACCAATTGGAAGTTTTATTTTTCCCCTATGGCACAGTTAATGAGCTCAGACACAATTGAAAAATAGTGGAAGTTGATGGTGCTTCATAAATAATAAGAATAACACAGTAATTAGGCAAGACATTCTAGGCACAATCTTCTTACTGTGAGCATAAGGAAAACCTTGCCCCCTTGACAGATTTTTCAGGTTTTTCCTTATGCTCACTGAAGACTGTCCCTCTCTGAGATCCATCCGGACAGTCTTGCTGCTCTGAGGTAAGCAGTATTATATCAGTAAAAGCGGCGGGAGGGGGATACTTTTTCATTCAATTACTCTTGAACTACAACTCTGACAGTATTGAAATATCACTCTCCATGGCTCAAATATTATGAAGATTAATCGGAGCTGCTGTTTTTGTGAAACATTACTATGCATTTAAAATGGTATTACATGATACCAATAGAGCAATATGCCATTATATCCAACCAGTACAGCAATGCACCATTTCTAAAATGGATGGAGTATTGTCCTACTGATCTGATGTTTTGGTACTGCTGGCAGTGACGTATTTAGGCATAGCTGACCTAGTTCTAGGGTAGTAGATTAGATGGAAAAGCAGTTTGGGTAACTTTGTTTTTTGTTTCTATATCCATTTTCTAAAGAAAACGAACTGTTTTAAAAATGTTCATCTTCGATGCTCAGGTCATACAGCCTCCTAATAGGAACCTCTTCCCAAAGTGAACCTACCCAAATGGTCTTTTTTTTTTTTTCATTGATCAAATTGCCCACTCTCTTGTAACCCTGTGGATGCAAGATATATGCTTGGGCATGGTGACTCTGTGTCTTTAAGGTAAGGGGAATGGCCTGCAAGAGTCCAGATAAGGTGAGGGTGTGACACTGTTAATCGTGGGGTATATGCACCTGACTGATCCTAGTGCAGTAAGAAGCCTAAACACATTACTGACTGCTGGACTTATGCAATACTCAGCTAGTCTTAGGTAATGGTGTAGTACCCTACTGGCCTCACGGAATGGTATTACTACACACAACACACGCACACACATACACCTCCCCCACACACACTTATATTTACATACACACAACTTCACACACATAAGTACCCCACTCCAACATGCACACACCTCACACAGATACACATCCCCTCCCACACACACACACTGCATACATACACACAACCTCACACACACACAAATATGCCCCCCATACCAACACAAACATACACACCCCACACCAACACACACACACACATATAGACCCCCACATACACATACAACCCCCCCCCCCACACACACACACACACTCACATTTTAGGAAGTGACACATCGTAGTCAACAAACTGAGGAGTAACAGCGATGACAGACAAGAATTAGGTGACCTGGTATCTTCTGTCTTAGAAAATTACCCCTATGGAATAGAAATGTGTTCATCATATAAAGACAACAATTATTAGTTGGCAGCTATAAGGCTGAAACCTGTAAATTACCTGGGTGTGGGGAGCTGTAGTTTCAATACATGCCACCTGCCTACACACTTAAACACTTAAATCAAAGTGTATGGGTAGGACCTTCCAGAAGTCTGTTATTAAAGTCTCTGAAATTAATATTTATATTTAAAGGTAAAAGTAAAAGATTTTATAGACTAAACACAATGGAAAGAATGTCAAAGCTTATTTTCTGATGTTGGACCTTGGTTTATTCCTGCTGAGGCATTCTCTTCCATGGCGTTATGGGAGTTGTAGTCCAGCAACAGCCAGAAGACCTCACATTGCCCACCACCTATACTAGAGTGTCTGATCACTTTAGTACATACAGGTAACTGAGTAATGTCCAGCTAATTTCCTCTGTGCCTTGTCAGTACATAAACTCCATGAAATGTTCACGCACTTCCTCACTGTCTTTCCCTTGGCACCAGCTGCATATAGAGGACCACTTTCAAGGTGAATTGTGTGCATTAGGCAGATACTATAAAATTAATTCATCAGATATACGGGAAAATGGTGGGGGGGTCCTTTTAAGTCCTTGAATGTTCCTATGCAATGCCACTAGCATCTAAGAGGTTAAATACCTTGGTCCATATTTAGCAATAAGAACTAACATTTTGAAAAGCATTACTTTTCAAATAGTTCTTTTAGTTTCTTTTCTTTATCAAGGGAGTTGTAAACATTTGAAAAATTCCCACACGCACACACACACACACACACACACGCGCGAAATAGCTTTTGTCATTTGTAACGACATTTCAAAGTACAGTGTCGTTGGGATCATTAATATTTTCAGTGTTGGTTGTGATTGGAAATATGTTGTTTGTCCTGACTGAAATTGTCGTATGTAACAACAAAAAAGTCTTAAAAAATGTCTTAACTAATGATAAAAATGTCTTAAATCGGAACTAACACCCCTACAAGATGTAGCCTCAGTTAGGGTGTTATAATCCGTTAGAACGCGCTGTGTAATTATTATTTTTTTAAACGTGTTATTAAAGAATAAACCGTAATTGTAAAAAGTACCTGGTGACGTCTTCCCCCCAGAAAAGCGCACTGAGCATGTCAGCCCGGAGCCGATTGGCTCTCTTGTAACTCCCCCCGGCTACATGAAAACACCTATGTCATCAGGTTTAGATTCTCGTGCTGGTCCGAGGGGGGAGTTACATGTTGCTGACATGCCCAATGCACTTTTGTAGGGGGAAGTCATCACCAGGTACTTTTTACAATTACAGTTTATTCTTTAATAACACGTTTAAAAAAAAATAATTACACAGCGAGTTCTAACGGATTATAACACTCTAATTGAGGCTACATCTGGTAGGGGTGTTAGTTCCACTTTAACTAAAGACAAAAATTCTCACATTCAGAACACATTCCCTCCACTTCTTTCTTAACGTACAAATTTTGTCTTTTGAAAGACATTTTTTTGTCGTTAGTTTTCTTTTCCTCTATATGACACTGGAGAATAGTTTATACACGCCCTTGCCCCGCCCCTTTGCCCGTCAATTCTGGAGTTGCGTCATACACAACAGACATTACTATTTTTTTGCCGTTTCCTATATAGAAAATATGTTGTTCATGCATTCAATTACTTATTTTTGTCTTTCATACGACAATTTTTGTCGTTATCCCTTTAAACATATGGCCCACTGTGTCTGTAGCTCTCCCTGCAAACCCTACCTCCCCTCCCCAATCCCACCCACCATAATCAAGCCCCACCCAGTTTATTACACAAATGGTGTAATTTGGACACATAGGGAACCTCAGGAGGCTTGGGGCAAGAAGATTACCAGTATGATTATAACCCATTGGGTACTGGGTGGCTGCTTTTATCTATCAGTTTAAAAAATTTTGTAAAAGTTAAAATCATAATTCTATTGTTTCTAGTTTCTGCAGCAAATTAATCAGAGTGTATTTTTTCAAGGGGAACAGGGTTTTCCTTATACTGACATAATTTTGGCCCTCACTGCGATCCTTCCAGTTAACTGTGAATGACGAGATGGAAAGGGGCGGGATGGGAAAATTTTTAACTTGATTTATAAAAACAATACAAAGATAAGGACATTTCAAACAACACCATTATATAAAATTACATTGGGCAATCCCATGTAAATTTATATTTTGACATTACTATATCTTTTAAGTCTCTGTGTTTACTGGCATGAATTGAAGTGATCAGACATATCCTGAGTCAGACCACTAGCATTGGAGTCTACCACCAGTGCATCTACTCTAGATGATTCATATACGTGCCACATTGTGTGTACTGTTTAATCCCATGATAGAGTGAGGACAAACCATAGGGGTGAATAAAATTCCCTAAATTCCAATTCATATAAATGTTGCTTTGTGTTATGTCAGTGAAAGGCTGTTAGGTAATATCATAAGCTATGGGCTGTAAGCGCTAAGCGGGTGGAAGTGTTACTGAATGGTGATGTAAGAGGACATTGTTGGTATATAATGTATACATTTGTGTATAGTCACTTAGTAGTGCAAGCTGCACACATACCTGGTTCACTATGGAAACGTTTCCTTTTATTTGGAGACCAAAAAAACAGCACATTAATAAAGTTGCATGGTTCAAAAGAGTGACATCAGAATCTTGCTTGCATGAAAAGTCGAGATGCTGATATTGCAGGCTTAATAGGCTGCAATGTATTGTTCAAAGCCCCATGTCTGTGATTTTCATTCCTTTGCTGACTTTCTGTCTCTACCTGTTGGGGTAGTCTCCCCGTGATGAGCAGGACATAATGTGAAGGGTTGTAACCCATTAGCATTTATGAATTATGGGAGTCCAACTTGTTTTAGGCTATGTGGTGCTACGAGTGTGATCTTTAGTTCCCTTATGCTTCGTACATGCGGTCTCCCATTACTGAACAGGACGCAATATTTGCTTATGTATGAAATGTAAGAGATCTAATGATCACATTCGTAGCACCACATAGTCTACAAGTTGGATATGTTTACAACCCTTCACATTGTGTCCTGCTCAGCACGGGGAGACCGCACCAACTGGGAGAGACGGGAAGTCAGCAAAGGAATGAAAAAGACAGACACGGGTCTTTGAACTTTGCAGCCATTTAAGCCTGCCATATCAGAATTCTCTGGTGAGATTCTGATGTCACTCTTTTGAACCATGCAACAATATGAATGTGCTGTGTTCTTGGTCACTATATATAAGGCAATGTTTCCATTAGATATCTACTAGTGATGAGCGAGCACCCCAATGCTCGGGTGTTCGGGTGCTCTGACCGAGCACCCCCTGAGGCTCGAGTGCTCGGCCGAGCACCCGAGCCCCATTGAAGTCAATGGGAGGACTCGAGCATTACACCAGGCACCCCCCGCTCTGATGAGGGGAGGGTGCCTGGTCCATAGGAAAAGGGAAGAAAAGGATGGAAACACCACAGAAATGGTTCAGGGACAGCATAGGGAGGATGTCTGGATGCATCTTGGACTCCAACATCGCTGCTGGGAACGATCTTTCGCCCGTAGTACGCCATTTTTACAGACTGACCATAAAACACACAAAAAGGAAAATAAAAACGACTTTAGGCGAAAAATTGTTACCAAACAATATTTGCTGTATATTTACTTGTATATCATCTGCAAATTATCCCAAAAATTTCCTTGATTTTCAGAAGTGAGGCCATGATTAAGAGGGAAACGTGCGCAGAGGCAAATTCTCCCAAAAATTTCCTTGATTTTCAGAACTGAGGCCATGATTAAGAGGGAAACGTGCGCAGAGGCAAATTCTCCCAAAAATTTCCTTGATTTTCAGAACTGAGGCCATGATTAAGAGGGAAACGTGCGCAGAGGCAAATTCTCCCAAAAATTTCCTTGATTTTCAGAACTGAGGCCATGATTAAGAGGGAAACGTGCGCTGAGCTGACCATCTAAAACATTATGGGTGAGGGTCTGCTGCAGAGCTGACCATCCTAAACATTATATGCGAAGGCCCGCTAGTGAGCTGACGCTATAAAACATTATATGAGAGGGCCCGCTAGAGAGCTGACCCAATAAAACATTATATGAGAAGGCCCGCTGGTGAGCTGACCTATATAAAAATTGTCAAACAGGGCCCGCTGGTGAGCTGGCCCTATATAAAAATTATATCACAGGGCCCGCTGGTGAGCTGGCCCTATATAAAAATTATAGCACAGGGCATATGGAAGAGGAGGAGGAGGATGAGAAGATTAAGAGTCAACCATATACCCGTTTTTTGGGTGGAAGGGGTGAATGGGAATACAGAGTATTCACATCATTGTAAATAACATATATAAAGTGAGTTTATGTTCCCCCGCGGCTTTCCTCCAGTGGAGTGGAGAAGTCAGGGGAAATCCAGGCCTTGTTCATTTTTATAAGTGTCAACCTATCAGCATTGTCGGTGGAAAGGCGGATACGCTTATCTGTTATGATGCCACCAGCAGCACTAAATACCCGCTCAGACAGAACGCTGGCGGCAGGGCAGGCCAGCACCTCCAAGGCGTAGAGTGCCAGTTCATACCACGTGTCCAGCTTGGACACCCAGTAGTTGTAAGGCACAGAGGGATCATTGAGGACGCTGACACGGTCTGCTACGTACTCCTTCACCATCTTCCAAAACTTTTCCCTCCTTGTGACACTAGGCTGCGCATCAGGGTGAGGGTGCTGGCGGGGTGTCATGAAGGTGTCCCACGCCTTGGAGAGTGTTGCACTGCCTTTGTCGGAACTGCTGTGTGCTCCCCTTTTCTCCCCTTCTCGGTTGGCCAAGGTAGCACGTACTCTGCCGCCAGCGTTGTCAGATGGAAAATTTTGGAGCAATTTTTCAACAAGAACCTTCTGGTATTGCACCATTTTGCTTGTCCTCTCCACCGGAGGAATGAGAGATGAGAAATTCTCTTTGTAGCGGGGGTCCAGAAGGGTGAACACCCAGTAATCCGTGTTGTTTAAAATGCGTATAACGCGTGGGTCACGGGAAAGGCAGCCTAACATAAAGTCAGCCATGTGTGCCAGAGTACCAACAGTCAAGATTTCGCTGTCCTCACCAGGAGGATGACTCTCAATATCCTCATCCTCTTCCTCCTCTTCTGCCCACCCACGCTGAAGAGATGGAACTAAAGTTCCATGGCTACCCTCTGTAGCGGAGGCAACCGTGTCTTCCTCCTCCTCCTCCTCCTCCTCCTCCGCCTCCTCCAATTGTCGCTGAGAAGACGAAGTGAGGGTGCTCTGGCTATCACCTTGTGTAAGCTCTTCCTCCCCCATTTCCACCTCTTCCACATGCAAAGCGTCGGTTTTAATTGTGAGCAGCGAGCGTTTCAGTAGACACAGAAGTGGGATGGTTACACTGATAATAGCGTTATCGCCGCTCACCATCTGTGTCGATTCCTCAAAATTGCGTAAAACCTCGCAGAGGTCTGACATCCATTCCCACTCCTCACTTCTGATTACAGGAAGTTGAACGGAGAGGCGACGACCGTGTAACAGCTGGTACTCCACTACTGCCCTCTGCTGCTCACAAAGCCGGGCCAACATGTGGAAGGTGGAGTTCCAGCGCGTGCTCACGTCACACAGCAGCCGGTGAGCTGGCAATTGTAAGCGCTGCTGCAGCTTCAACAGGCCGGCCGAAGCTGTAGATGACTTACGGAAATGTGCACACACGCGGCGCACCTTGGTCAAGAGATCATGCACATTGGGGTAGGTTTTTAGAAATCGCTGCACCACTAAATTAAATACATGCGCTAGGCATGGTACGTGTGTGAGCTTGCCGAGCTCCAAAGCCGCCACCAAGTTACGCCCATTATCACACACAACCATGCCTGGTTGCAGGTTGAGTGGCGAGAGCCACTGCTCGGTCTGGTGACTAATCCCCTGCAACAGCTCTGAGGCCGTGTGCTGTTTGTCCCCAAGGCAGATCAGCTTCAGCACGGCCTGTTGACGCTTCCCCACTGCAGTGCTACACTGCTTCCAGCTACTGGCTGATGGGGGAGTGGCGCTGCGTGTAGAGAATTCGGAGGTGGAAACGGAGGAGGAGGAGCCAATAACGTAGGTGCTGGCGGAAACCCTGATGGAGGTAGGGCCCGCAATCCTCGGCGTGGGTAGCACCCGTGCCATCCCAGGGTCCGAGTCGCTCCCAGCCTCCACGACATTCACCCAGTGTGCCATCAGGGAAATGTAGCGTCCCTGGCCACAAGCACTTGTCCATGTGTCAGTCGTTAAGTGGACCTTCCCAGTAACTGCATTGGTCAGGGCACGGGTGATGTTACGGGACACATGGTGGTGTAATGCGGGGATGGCACACCGGGAAAAGTAGTGGCGGCTGGGGACCGCGTACCGAGGGACAGCTGCTGCCATCAGGCTGCGGAAGGACTCAGTGTCCACAAGCCTAAATGGCAGCATTTCGATGGCCAGTAATTTTGAAAGGTGTGAGGTTAGTGCTATGGCCTGTGGGTGGGTGGCTGGGTACTTTCTCTTGCGCTCAAATGCCTGGGGTAACGACATTTGGACGCTGCGCTGGGACAGGGAAGTGGATGTGGTCGCTGATGGTGCTTCAGATGGTACAGGTGCAGGGAGGGAGGTATGCGGGCCTGCGCCTTCGACAGGCGATTGGCCGGCACCGAAAACAGGGGAAGAGGAGGCAGTGGTGTGGCCTGCAGACACAGATGGGCGATCCAGGCGTTCCTCCCACTTACTACGGTGCTTGGATGCCATGTGTCGGATCATGCTGGTGGTGGTGAGGTTTCTAGTGTTCATGCCTCGGCTCATTCTGGTGTGGCACAGGTTGCAAACTACAATTCTTTTGTCGTCCGCACTTTCCTTAAAAAAACGCCATACCGCGGAACACCTACCCTTTGGCAAGGTAGATTTACGCAAGGGGGTGCTCCGTGGAACATTTGCGGGCCGGTTTGGTGCGGTCCGCCTTCTTTCTGTAGCCACACCACTGCCTCTTCCAGCCTGTTGCGGTGCTGCAGATGGCTTACCCTCAGGACTGCTGTCATCGCTCGGTTCTACACCTTCCCAGGTGGGGTCAGTCACCTCATCGTCCACCAAGTCCTCCTCCACTTCCTCACTCTGATCATCCTCCTCAAGTCTTGATCCCACCACATACTCAGTCATTGACAACTGTATAACATTCTCCTCAACAAGGTCTTGAGACGGAAATAGTGGTTGATTTAATGGCAACTGTGTCTCATCATCATCATCATCATCCACTACTTCCTTTGACCTTAAATGCCGTTCACATCTGTCATCTTCTTGTGATTGGGTAGCCTCTAGAGGTTGTGAATCAGGGCACAAGATGTCATGTTCCTCTGCAAGCGTGCTTGGAGAGAGGGTCAAATGAAGGATTGGTGATGAGACGAGCTCCTCACTATATCCCAGTGTGGGATCACTTCTTTGACCAGACCGTGTATGGTGGGAGGAAGGATGATCAGAGTGAGGATTATGTTGACCAGACTCTTGGCTACTGAGAGTGGACTTGGTGGAAGACAGGGTGGTGCTTAACCGACTGGAAGCAGTATCAGCTGTCATCCAACCGACCACCTGTTCGCAGTGGTCGGACCTCGAGAGTGATGTCCTGCGACGCCCTGTAAAATTACACATGAAGCTAGGTATGGTGGATGTCTTTCTTTCTTGTGCTCTGGCACCAGGCACAGTTTCTCCACGTCCTGACCCGCGCCCTGAACTATCAGGATCACGTCCACTTCCCCGTCCCTTTTTACCCGCCTTCTTCATCTTACACGATATATATGACTTTAATATATATGAGTTTGAAAACTTAACAGTATTTCTTACTATTCTGCAACTCTGCAGAGTACACAGAATAGGCTGCTAAACGGCGGTGACACACACTGAATGGAATATGTGACTTTAATATTTGAGTTTGAAAACTTAACAGTATTTCTTCCTATTCTGCAACTGTGCAGAGTACACAGAATAGGCTGCTAAACTGCGGTGACACACACTGAATGGAATAAGTGACTTTAATATTTGAGTTTGAAAACTTAACAGTATTTCTTACTATTCTGCAACTGTGCAGAGTACACAGAATAGGCTGCTAAACTGCGGTGACACACACTGAATGGAATAAGTGACTTTAATATTTGAGTTTGAAAACTTAACAGTATTTCTTACTATTCTGCAACTGTGCAGAGTACACAGAATAGGCTGCTAAACTGCGGTGACACACACTGAATGGAATATGTGACTTTAATATTTGAGTTTGAAAACTTAACAGTATTTCTTCCTAGTCTGCAACTGTGCAGAGTACACAGAATAGGCTGCTAAACGGCGGTGACACACACTGAATGGAATATGTGACTTTAATATTTGAGTTTGAAAACTTAACAGTATTTCTTCCTAGTCTGCAACTGTGCAGAGTACACAGAATAGGCTGCTAAACGGCGGTGACACACACTGAATGGAATATGTGACTTTAATATTTGAGTTTGAAAACTTAACAGTATTTCTTACTATTCTGCAACTGTGCAGAGTACACAGAATAGGCTGCTAAACGGCGGTGACACACACTGAATGGAATATGTGACTTTAATATTTGAGTTTGAAAACTTAACAGTATTTCTTACTATTCTGCAACTCTGCAGAGTACACAGAATAGGCTGCTAAACGGCGGTGACACACACTGAATGGAATATGTGACTTTAATATTTGAGTTTGAAAACTTAACAGTATTTCTTACTATTCTGCAACTGTGCAGAGTACACAGAATAGGCTGCTAAACGGCGGTGACACACACTGAATGGAATATGTGACTTTAATATTTGAGTTTGAAAACTTAACAGTATTTCTTACTATTCTGCAACTCTGCAGAGTACACAGAATAGGCTGCTAAACGGCGGTGACACACACTGAATGGAATATGTGACTTTAATATTTGAGTTTGAAAACTTAACAGTATTTCTTCCTAGTCTGCAACTGTGCAGAGTACACAGAATAGGCTGCTAAACGGCGGTGACACACACTGAATGGAATAAGTGACTTTAATATTTGAGTTTGAAAACTTAACAGTATTTCTTCCTATTCTGCAACTCTGCAGAGTACACAGAATAGGCTGCTAAACTGCGGTGACACACACTGAATGGAATAAGTGACTTTAATATTTGAGTTTGAAAACTTAACAGTATTTCTTACTATTCTGTAACTGTGCAGAGTACACAGAATAGGCTGCTAAACTGCGGTGACACACACTGAATGGAATAAGTGACTTTAATATTTGAGTTTGAAAAATTAACAGTATTTCTTACTATTCTGCAACTGTGCAGAGTACACAGAATAGGCTGCTAAACGGCGGTGACACACACTGAATGGAATATGTGACTTTAATATTTGAGTTTGAAAACTTAACAGTATTTCTTCCTATTCTGCAACTGTGCAGAGTACACAGAATAGGCTGCTAAACGGCGGTGACACACACTGAATGGAATATGTGACTTTAATATTTGAGTTTGAAAACTTAACAGTATTTCTTACTATTCTGCAACTGTGCAGAGTACACAGAATAGGCTGCTAAACTGCGGTGACACACACTGAATGGAATAAGTGACTTTAATATTTGAGTTTGAAAAATTAACAGTATTTCTTACTATTCTGCAACTGTGCAGAGTACACAGAATAGGCTGCTAAACGGCGGTGACACACACTGAATGGAATATGTGACTTTAATATTTGAGTTTGAAAACTTAACAGTATTTCTTACTATTCTGCAACTGTGCAGAGTACACAGAATAGGCTGCTAAACGGCGGTGACACACACTGAATGGAATATGTGACTTTAATATTTGAGTTTGAAAACTTAACAGTATTTCTTACTATTCTGCAACTGTGCAGAGTACACAGAATAGGCTGCTAAACGGCGGTGACACACACTGAATGGAATATGTGACTTTAATATTTGAGTTTGAAAACTTAACAGTATTTCTTACTATTCTGCAACTCTGCAGAGTACACAGAATAGGCTGCTAAACGGCGGTGACACACACTGAATGGAATATGTGACTTTAATATTTGAGTTTGAAAACTTAACAGTATTTCTTCCTAGTCTGCAACTGTGCAGAGTACACAGAATAGGCTGCTAAACGGCGGTGACACACACTGAATGGAATAAGTGACTTTAATATTTGAGTTTGAAAACTTAACAGTATTTCTTCCTATTCTGCAACTCTGCAGAGTACACAGAATAGGCTGCTAAACTGCGGTGACACACACTGAATGGAATAAGTGACTTTAATATTTGAGTTTGAAAACTTAACAGTATTTCTTACTATTCTGCAACTGTGCAGAGTACACAGAATAGGCTGCTAAACTGCGGTGACACACACTGAATGGAATAAGTGACTTTAATATTTGAGTTTGAAAAATTAACAGTATTTCTTACTATTCTGCAACTGTGCAGAGTACACAGAATAGGCTGCTAAACGGCGGTGACACACACTGAATGGAATATGTGACTTTAATATTTGAGTTTGAAAACTTAACAGTATTTCTTCCTATTCTGCAACTGTGCAGAGTACACAGAATAGGCTGCTAAACGGCGGTGACACACACTGAATGGAATATGTGACTTTAATATTTGAGTTTGAAAACTTAACAGTATTTCTTCCTAGTCTGCAACTGTGCAGAGTACACAGAATAGGCTGCTAAACGGCGGTGACACACACTGAATGGAATATGTGACTTTAATATTTGAGTTTGAAAACTTAACAGTATTTCTTACTATTCTGCAACTGTGCAGAGTACACAGAATAGGCTGCTAAACGGCGGTGACACACACTGAATGGAATATGTGACTTTAATATTTGAGTTTGAAAACTTAACAGTATTTCTTACTATTCTGCAACTGTGCAGAGTACACAGAATAGGCTGCTAAACGGCGGTGACACACACTGAATGGAATATGTGACTTTAATATTTGAGTTTGAAAACTTAACAGTATTTCTTACTATTCTGCAACTCTGCAGAGTACACAGAATAGGCTGCTAAACGGCGGTGACACACACTGAATGGAATATGTGACTTTAATATTTGAGTTTGAAAACTTAACAGTATTTCTTACTATTCTGCAACTCTGCACACTACACAGAATGTGCTGCTAAACTGCGGCGAAGCACACTGAATGGAATATGTGACTTTGATATTTTAGTTTGAAGACTTAACAGTATTTCTTCCTATTCTGCAACTCTGCACAGTACACAGAATGTGCTGCTAAACTGCGGCGAAGCACACTGAATGGAATATGTGACTTTGATATTTTAGTTTGAAGACTTAACAGTATTTCTTCCTATTCTGCAACTCTGCACAGTACACAGAATGTGCTGCTAAACTGCGGCGAAGCACACTGAATGGAATATGTGACTTTGATATTTTAGTTTGAAGACTTAACAGTATTTCTTCCTATTCTGCAACTCTGCACAGTACACAGAATGTGCTGCTAAACTGCGGCGAAGCACACTGAATGGAATATGTGACTTTGATATTTTAGTTTGAAGACTTAACAGTATTTCTTCCTATTCTGCAACTCTGCACAGTACACAGAATGTGCTGCTAAACTGCGGCGAAGCACACTGAATGGAATATGTGACTTTGATATTTTAGTTTGAAGACTTAACAGTATTTCTTCCTATTCTGCAACTCTGCACAGTACACAGAATGTGCTGCTAAACTGCGGCGACGCACACTGAATGGAATATGTGACTTTGATATTTTAGTTTGAAGACTTAACAGAATGTGCTCTAATCTGCAACTTTGCACACTAAACAGAATGTGCTCTAATCTGCAACTTTGCACACTAAACAGAATGTGCTCTAATCTGCAACTTTGCACACTAAACAGAATGTGCTCTAATCTGCAACTGTGCACACTAAACAGAATGTGCTCTAATCTGCAACTTTTCACACTAAACAGTTTTTTTTTTTTTTTTTTTTTTTTTTTTCCCCCCCCACACAAAATAACCTGCTGCCCCCACACACAGTAGTCCTAAAAAGGACTTTTGGTTCTTTTTTTTAACAATTTTGGTTTTTTTCCTCCCTACACTGCCTTTCCCTTCCTATCCTCAGCTCTCCCTGGCTAAGACTGAGCCGAACTCGATGGTCAGGTGCTATACAGCACCCGACCACGGGTTCTGGCCAGCCAATCAGTGTAATGCCAGCAGCCAACATGGCTGCTGGCATTACACCGATGTCAGAGCCTCCCTGCACGTTTATTGGCTGCGCAGCAGCCGCAAAACGTGCGGGGAGGAGACCCGAACATGGCGGGCGAGCACATGCGGTACTCGTACGAGTACCGCCATGTGCCGAGCAGAGCGATGCTCGAGCCGATCCGAGCATCGGCCGAGCATGCTCGCTCAACACTAATATCTACATATCTAGGCAGTGACAGAGGCATCCTCAATAATGGATTAAGCTGCTAGCAGAGGTGTAACTAAACAATGGAACAAAAATTCTTATGAGGCCCCCAAAAACCTATTGGGCCCTGTAACCATGGGTCCCTTAGGATGTTGGGACCCAACGCAGTTGCGCCCTATATAGTTATGCCCCTGGCTAATCATAAAAGAAAACAGGAGCAATTCTGGAGCAAGCTAACTGCACCTTATAGTTCAAATAAAAAAGTAATATTGATTTAAACAGGGATTTTAACCCTTTGAGTGCCAGAGGGTTACACAACATATTGCTTCGCAATGCATTGCATACCTCTTTGGCATTAAAAGGATTAACCCCTTGAATGCTAAAGAGGTCTGTGCACAATATTATTCAAGGGGTTAAAAACGCCATTTATATAAATGGGAATGTACTGTTGGCTTGTCCCTAGAATTGTTCCAATTTGCTTTTGTACATGAGCCAGACTCAGTCTTCCGGGTGAATATTTGCATGGATTTGAGAGGCTACAGAGCCCCAGGCCATGGTATAGTGAGTAATGCAAGTGAATCAAGACTAAGCAATGCATGGATCTCTGTGGGAATAGCCGAGAGGGGGACAAAGCCTGAATGCGGAGGTGTGTGTGTGTCTGAGACAGACTGATGGCCAACATAACAGTGTCTACGTTCTAGAATCTTGAGAGAAATATAAGTTCAGGGTGTGTTATCACAGAGAAATAGCTGACAGTGTTATACAAATATTACTTAGTTCCTCTTAAAGGAGAAGTAAACTATTCTGTGAAAATCTATCGTTATAGGTCTTCTTCTGCTGAGTACTCCCACTGCTGTCAGCAGCTTTAGTCAAAATTATAACAGTTAAAATTGTGAAGAAGTGAATTACAGTGTGATTATTTCCTTAAAGTTCAAACTGACAGCATTACTCAGCAGTTTCTATCACATTCCATGGAGAACTGTTTGTCAGTGACTCATCTCTCCCATTAAAAGCATCAGTATAACTAACTGAAATCTGACCACTAGATGGCACGGTTAATGTTACTAGAGTGGTCTCTACCACATAGGGGTTATGCACTAAGGTGCAATAAAGAGGTGATAACACAGAGATGACTTCTCCAGTGATATCACTTCTCCAGTTCCTATGTTATTCTATGGAGCCTATGCACTAATACTTCTCCAACTTTGGATCTTAGTGCATAGGCTCCATAGAATAACATAGGAACTGGAGAAGTGATATCAATGGAGAGGTCTTCTCTGCATGATCACTTCTTTATCACACCTTAGTGCATAAATCTTATTGTTTCTCAATGCATGACAGACTTCTCTAGCATTCACGGGGGTTAAACGTTCCAGTTAACCATTTGTTTGCCAGAGAGGCAGCCATTGCATTTCAACGGTTAAATCAAAGGGAATGTTTATTTGTCCCTGCAAGTGCAAAAGGCTTTCTCAATAATTGCTTCCTGAATATGGCTCTACATACCAACAACAGGGCATAGGTTTATGGAAAAAAGTGGACATTTAGGGGTAAAACAAACCACACCATAAGGAAGAAAATTTCCCATTCATAAAACACGGTTCTTAACCCTTTGGATGCTAGAAAGGTTTATAGTGCATTGCTGCATAATGCACTGAAGACCTCTCTAGTACGCAAGTGGTTAACTGTCACTTTGTAACAAATGTGTGGTTTTGAAAGGGCTTCCAAATTCACCGACATAATTGATTACCATATTTTTATTTTAAACAAAAATGTATGATTTATTTAGGTTCATCCATTTTTCCGTTTATGCAAATTAGACAGCACTAGCTGACATGCCAGCCAAGTTCTGACTTTCCATACTGCTCCCTATCCCAGCTGACACTCACTTCCTGCCAACCAGTACTGGCTCAGCTGAATAAACTGACAAATATCTAAAGCTACAAATCTCATAAACTACCCTTTGAAATAAAATATGGTGCACATAAATATAAGCAATTTTGAAAGCTCTTTCAAAGTTTTCTATTTGTGAAAATGGGTTAAAGACCCCTCTATGATTCAAGGGGTTAGAACTCATATTTTAATTAATGGGAATAGTTTCTTATTTTTGTAGCAGTGGGACCTGTTACCCTTAGACACAACGGGGGAGATTTGTGATAAAGAGGTGATAAAGCGGAGATGACTTCTCCAATTCCTGTGTTATTCTATGGAGCCTATGCACTAAATTTCTCCAACAATGGCGATCTTAGTGCATTGTATCCATAGCATAACACAGGAACTGGAGAAGTGATATCACTGGAGATATCATCTCTTCTTTATCACCACTTAGTGAATCTCCCCCATTTAGTTTTATATAGAGACTTAAATTCTGCCTATATATTGTACTAACAATTTTTCAAGCATGTGCGTTCATGTACCTGACATCATACCTGGGTACAACTGAGAATGGATATGTGTGTGAATATGATAATAATTGAGGTGTTTTTTTTGTTTTGTTTTTTTAAGTATTTTACCAGGAAGAATACATTGAGATTGTCTCTCGTTTTCAAGTATGTCCTGGACTCATTTTATCTACCTTAGAAAGGTGAAAGGCTGAGCTGATCTTGCCGGGACTAGAACCTGCAACCTCATGGTCTTAGCAGATTCTACAGCTGGTGCCTTAACCAACTGAGCCATCTCTCCGGCAGTTAAAGGGATAGTAATGTTTCATTATAAAAGCAGCTCTAATTAATCATCATAGTATTTGGACTTTGGAGAGTGTTATTTCAGTTCTGTCAGAGTTGTAGTTCAAGAGTAATTCAATGACAAAGTATCTCCCTCCCGCCCCTTTTACTGATGTAACACTGCTCAGCCAGAGCAGGAGGGAGGTGCCCAGGTAGATTGCAGGGAGGGACAATCTTCAATTAAAAAAAAAACCTGAAAAACTTGTCAAGGGGGGCAGGATTTTCATTGTTCTCATAGGAAGAAGATTGTCCCCTTCTGTTATCTGTCTAGTCTTACAACCAGATTCCACATCTGAGAAGAGATGGCTTACACTAGGAAAAAGGGGCGGGAGGGGAAACTTTGCTTGTGAATATCTCTCAAACCATAAAGGTTTGAGAGATAAGACATATCATTCTTAATGTTTTTTTAATGCCTACAAAACAAAATAAAGATAAAATTAAGTATTACTATCCCTTTAATAAATGTCCGTGCCTTTTCTGGTTCATGCTGTTATGAAAAACATTTTTAACTCTGTTTTACTGAGTTTACTCTACCGGATAGTATAGGTTATCAAATGGCAAAGCTAATTATATACTATTTATATATATATTTCAACTGTGTCCTTTTTCATATCATTACCAGGATCATCCTATCTCTCATAATCCAAATCCCTATGTTTTAATTGGTCATACATCAGTGCATTGGATATTTTGTTATAGAACAGATTACTAATATCCATCTCTCTTATGCCTCTCTACCTCGTTGTCCATGTCTCTACCCCCAGTGCTCCTCTCTCTCCCACATCTCCACTCTTGTTTTAATTTCTCACCTTGCCTTTCTTAGCGTATTTTGGCCTTACCCTTTCCTTTCTTCTCACCCTTTGCACTTTTTTTCTCCTCATTTCCACTTTCTATCCTTCTTTGCCCTTTTCTTTCCCATTTTCCTTCTATAGTCCCCAGTTGAAATATAGCTACACTAGTAATACCACAGAGCTTCCAGTTCTATTACTATTGATTGGTATTCTTAGCTACACTAGTGATACCAGACAGCTTACACATCAATATTTCACTTGTAATCTCTATATCAGTAGCATAGCTCCATTTCACTTTTGAGTTCTGAGATATCACTGGTGAAGCATTATTTCATTTGTAAGGTTTAGCATGACAAGCATAGCTCCAGCTCAACTACAAGGTTTATAGTACCAGTAGCGTAACTTAATCACAAAAATAACTCATTTTCAGTTGTAAACTTTGTGGCATTTCCAGTGTAATCATTTCAGATGTAAACTCTGTGATATCGGTAGTGTAACTTTATTTCAGATGTAAGCTCTGTGGTATCAGTAGTGTAACTTCATTTCATATGTAAGCTCTGGGGTATCGTTAGTGTAACTTCATTTTAGATGTAAACTCTGTGGTATCGGTAGTGTAACTTCATTTTAGATGTAAGCTCTGTGGTATCGGTAGTGTAACTTCATTTTAGATGTAAGCTCTGTGGTATCGGAAGTGTAACTTCATTTTAGATATAAGCTCTGTGATATCGGTAGTGTAACTTCATTTTAGATGTAAGCTCTGTGGTATCGTTAGTGTAAAGTCATTTCAGATGCAACCTCTGTGGTATCGGTAGTGTAACTTCATTTTAGATGTAAGCTCTGTGGTATCAGTAGTGTAACTTCATTTTAGATGTAAGCTCTGTGGTATCGGTAGTGTAACTTCATTTTAGATGTAAGCTCTGTGGTATCGGTAGTGTAACTTCATTTTAGATATAAGCTCTGTGATATCGGTAGTGTAACTTCATTTTAGATGTAAGCTCTGTGGTATCGTTAGTGTAACGTCATTTCAGATGCAACCTCTGTGGTATCGGTAGTGTAACTTCATTTTAGATGTAAGCTCTGTGGTATCAGTAGTGTAACTTCATTTTAGATATAAGCTCTGTGATATTGGTAGTGTAACTTCATTTTAGATGTAAGCTCTGTGGTATCTTTAGTGTAACTTCATTTTAGATGTAAGCTCTGTGGTATCGGTAGTGTAACTTCATTTCAGATGCAACCTCTGTGGTATCGGTAGTGTAGCTTCATTTTAGATGTAAGCTCTGTGGTATTGGTAGTGTAACTTCATTTTAGATGTAAGCTCTGTGGTATCGGTAGTGTAACTTCATTTTAGATGTAAGCTCTGTGGTATCGGTAGTGTAACTTCATTTCAGATGCAACCTCTGTGGTATCGGTAGTGTAGCTTCATTTTAGATGTAAGCTCTGTGGTATCGATAATATAACTTAATTTCAGATGTAAGCTCTGTGGTATCAGTAGTGTAACTTCATTTCATATGTAAGCTCTGTGGTATCATTAGTGTAACTTCATTTTAGATGTAAGCTCTGTGGTATCGGTAGTGTAACTTAATTTCAGAGGTAAGCTCTGTGGTATCGGTAGTGTAACTTCATTTTAGATGTAAGCTCTGTGGTATCGGTAGTGTAACTTAATTTCAGATGTAAGCACTGAGGTATCGGTAGTGTAACTTCATTTTAGACGTAAACTCTGTGGTATCAGTAGTGTAACTTCATTTTAGATATAAGCTCTGTGATATCGGTAGTGTAACTTCATTTCAGATGCAACCTCTGTGGTATCGGTAGTGTAACTTCATTTCAGATGTAAGCTCTGTGGTATCGGTAGTGTAACTTCATTTTAGATGTAAACTCTGTGGTATCGGTAGTGTAACTTCATTTTAGATGTAAGCTCTGTGGTATCGGTAGTGTAACTTCATTTCAGATCCAACCTCTGTGGTATCGGTAGTGTAACTTCATTTTAGATATAAGCTCTGTGATATCGGTAGTGTAACTTCATTTTAGATGTAAGCTCTGTGGTATCGGTAGTGTAACTTCATTTTAGATGTAAGCTCTGTGGTATCAGTAGTGTAACTTAATTTCAGATGTAAGCTCTGTGGTATCAGTAGTGTAACTTAATTTCAGATGTAAGCTCTGTGGTATTGGTAGTGTAACTACATTTCAAATGTAACCTCTGTGGTATCAGGAGTGTAGCTATTTTTCAGTTGTAATCCCACAGCTATCACTTGCCTTGCTTCGGAATATTAATGCCAGTTTGAAAATTATGAAAAGGAGGTGAGCTGGAGCTATAGTTGAAATGAGCCACTTGATTGTATTTGCCCTTCAGGCGAAAGGGTGCCATCTGACCCCTGGAAGAACTGACTCAATTCTTTTACAAAACAACTGCACCATGAGGACAAACACAAATTACCCAAATTATGTGTGGGGACTTGATTTAACAACTTAATGCCAGATGACCTGCCAGGACCATCACGGTTGTCTGGGCTTTAAGGGCTCATGACGGTCCTGGCATGTTATGAAGTTTGTGATCGCAGCACGCCTGCATTGTCCTCTATGATCACAGATCAATTCCGTGTAAAAAAAAAGTGTCTTGGTTCACCAGAGCTCCCCAACCCCTGACCGCGTGATCCTTAAGGAGTTAAAGGGATAGTATTACTTCAAAATTACTATCACTCATATTGTAGCCCTTAATAAACTGAGTTAAATGACACCAGTGGCATCTCTCAAACCTTTATGGTTTAAGAGATAGCTGCTTTCAAAGTTTCCTCTTCCATGCTGTCAGCGTTCTGCTGCCAGCAGGGGAATCCGGTCCCAGGACAGGCGGAGGCTCTTAAACAGAGCCGATATCTCGTTATGGAAGGAAAAATGATTCATTGGTTACCAAGCACACGTAGAAGACTGTTTCAATTAATCATTTTTCCTTCCATAACGAGATATCAGCTCTGCTGAAGAGCCTCCTCTTGATTCAGAGACCAGATTCTCCTGCTGGCAGCAGAACGCTGACAGCAGGGGAGAGGAAACTTTGAAAGCGGCTATCTCTTAATCCATAAAGGTTTGAGAGATATCACTGGTGTCATTTAACTCAGTTTATTAAGGGCTACAATATGAGTGATAGTAATTTTGAAGTAATACTATCCCTTTAATAGTGCTGCCCAATACCAATGTATTAACTTATTGGGCTGTGTTTATAAAAGTGAAGGAGTGATATTCTGAGCATAGGGCCCAAATAAATATTCTCCAGATTTTCATTGATTTCAAATTTTTAAGACTCGAATGCTAGCGAGGTCTCCAACACATTGTTAAACATTCAAAAGGGGTTAAAAGTTCCATTCAAGTCTATTATCATTTTTATTTGTCCCCTATGTTGAGGTTGGTTTGCCCCAGAATGCAAAGAATATAGATGTTTCAGATGATCCTTTCCTCTGTGACTTGATTAACCCTTTGAGTGTTTGCAATGCATTGCGTACCCTTCTGGCACTCAAAAGGTTAACACTATGTATGAAGCACAAAGAAACGTGGGGTGACTGTACTGAATTTTCGTGTACAAGTTGTTTGGGAGGTGTACAAGGGGTTAAAAGTTCCATTCAAGTCTTTTATCATTTTTATTTGTCCCCTATGTTGAGGTTGGTTTGCCCCAGAATGCAAAGAATATAGATGTTTCAGATGATCCTTTCCTCTGTGACTTGATTAACCCTTTGAGTGTTTGCAATGCATTGCGTACCCTTCTGGCACTCAAAAGGTTAACACTATGTATGAAGCACAAAGAAACGTGGGGTGACTGTACTGCATTTTCGTGTACAAGTTGTTTGGGAGGTGTACAAGGCAAAGTGCTTGCAGTGATATGCACTAAAATAGAGCTACATGCATTGCACACCAAAGGAACTATGCTCGGAGATTCAAGCATCCCCCCATCCCTCTCCATTAATTTAATCCACCCCTTTCATGGAAGATGATTTGTGCTGATACCTTTAGAAGGAGAAGTGAGGAGGAGCAAATCAATTTCACAACAGCTGAGTAATTAATTATATAGGCTGTGCCTCACAGATTAGACATCTTAAAGCAATAGTAATGTCTATATTAAACTTCATCTCTGAGTCTTCTATATCATTTTTATAACATATATCACTATGTTTAATTACTTACATGTTTGCAGTTCGAAAGATATTAAAGCTGAAAGGATCCCCCTCCCACTAAATCTGGAATCCACTAGATGCAGCGAGGGACAATGTTCAGTAAGTAACGAAGGAGGACATGAATTTCCTTTTGCTTACTGAAGTTTGTCCCACGCTGCATCCGTCCGGGCCAGACAGAGAGACAGCGTGATGTGGCCAGAAGGGGTGGGAGGGGGTTCCTTTCAGCTTTTAATAGCTTTTGAACTATAGACATGTATCTAATTAAACATAGCTATATGTGTTATAAAAACGATATAGAAGACTCCGAGATAAAGATTAATTTAGACATTACTATCCCTTTAAAGGGAATCTTTAATCAAGAAACATTTATTTTTTTTTACATTCTGAAATAACTATATTGATGTTGGTGTTTTGTAGTTTATGTATAAGAGCGTATGAAGTGTGGGACATGGGTTCTTCTGCAGATTATCCCCATCCCACCAAGCTCTGTGCAGCTGCTGTAAAATCATATGGCAGTTCAAGTAAACACATCCCCTTCCCTGTCACTCACTACTCTTCCAGGATGTGTCCGTATGTTAATCCCACTTACATTGTGTAGATTTCTAGAAAATGACACCTTCTACATTAGGCTTTTCAGCGGTGTAGGGGGAGGGGAAGAAGGAAGAAGAAAATTGTATTAATAATCTACACAAAAACATAGGAATTAGTAGCAAAACTGGCAAAATAACCTGACTAGGTAGTTGTACCGTGTGTTTGAGTTCAGTACAACATTTGTTTCATAATGAACCTTCAAAGTCCTTGACTACTATACCAAAAATGTCTAAAGCCATTACACTGACTGAAAAACAAAAAGCACAATGTATAAGCAGTTTAAATAGATACATTGACCGATTTATTTCTCATGGGGTTCTTAACTCCTTTCATGCTAGCAAGGTCTGTTACTGGTCTGTTACTGTGTTGGATACTGACTAACATTCAAGGTGTTAAAAGCCTCACTTAACCCTCTGAGTTCCAATCCAGTTACAATCTGGAGGAATCTGCTTTTATTACATACACAATGGGGACCTCCTGAGAGACACATTAAGGCTCCATAGGGCCCTAGGAAAGGTATAAATTCGGGGCCCCACATCTCTTGACCAGATGCTTCTGACACAGAGTACTGCTATCAGGTACTGGCACTGCGGCTTTCATGGACGTATGAGCAACTGGATGATGCTGATCTCTTTCAATATAAAGGGCGTCTGACACAAGATGTTAGTGGCAGTGGCAGCAGGGCCTGTCACTGCTGTCACCCATCACTTGCATCAGTGGCGTAACTATAGGGGTCGCACCTGTGACCAGGCCAGTCAATCCAGAGGCCCGGCCTCCCCCTGCGGCCCCTCCCTTCAGAGTTAAAGGGATAGTAATGTCAAAAAATAGGGTTGCCACCTTTTCTTCAAAAAAATACTGGCCATGGCATTCCCTCCACCATAGACTTAACATTGGACAGAAGCCAATTTTTTACCAGCCTGTCGGTAAAATACCGGCTGGGTGGCAACCCTATCAAAAAATAAGTCTGTATAGAATTGTTACATTTAATTTTTTATAATGTGTACAGTATCTTTTGAAATCAGTTTACCTTTATATTCTTTTTAAAAATCAAGTCAAAAGTTACCGCCCCTCCCCTTTCCATCTGTCATTCAGAGTTCACTGACATCCAACACAACAAGAGACAATATTCTATGTGTCAATATAAGGAAAACTGAAAGGGGGCAGGGTTTTCCTTACACTGACGCACACAATATTATCCCTTGCTGCAATCCATCTCGTCAGGCAACCGGCTTTCGGATCAGAGAACTCTGCATGATGTGACGGAAAAGGGAGGGAGGGGGAAACTTTCAGCTCGATTTTCAAGAAGAATATGAAGGTAAAGAGATTTCAAAAGATACTATACATTATAAAAAATTTAATTGAACAAAACTATATAGATTTATTTTTTGACATCAATATCCCTTTAATCTGGAAACAAACTCAGCTTGGGCTGAAGCACAGAGCGATACCAGCAAACCTGGGAACTCTCAGGGCAGAGGCGTAACTAGAAGCCTCCCACGCGGTCCTCTTAGTAATGCAAAGTGCTGGGAGATGATGTCATCTCCCAGCGCTCTGCATTACTAGAGCGCCGGCGGGAGATTGTGGGCACCAGATGGAGGGATCGCAGGGGGAGGCCAGGGCTCTGGAGTGCACAGGCCTGGTCGCAGGTGCAACTCCTATAGTTACACCACTATCTCAGGGGATTGACCGAAATCTCAGGGTGAAGGACCAAATTCTCAGGGTGAGAGAGTCCAGTGTTTCTTGATGTCTTGTATGCAATTAGCTGCTCATTTCGTGTCTAAATGAATGACGTTTGTATCAGAAAGAAAGAGAGAAAAGTCCTGCAGGTCATGTGAGTGTATAAGAAGTGATGTCTCAGAACCGTAGCGTGTAAAAGGATCCATGAGGACTGACTGAATCACATGTGGGTTACAGCAAACACATACCTAGAATCTACTTTTTTATCAGAGTGTTAAGGGTTAATAGTTCAACGATCTCAGAGTGAACACATTTAAAAAAAAAAAAACTAGCTTTCTAAATAAAAAATGGGTTATGAGAAATATTGGCTTTGGAAAGTAGTTTTTAGGTGATAGTTCCCTTTGCACTACGGTTTTGTAACATTCAAGGGGTTAACCCTTTAAATGCCAGAGGGGGTGGACAATGCACTGCTAAGCACTCTGGCACTCAAAGGGTTAATGGCCCTATTTAAATTAATGGGAACTTTCACTTGTTCCCATGCGCCAGAATTGCACCACATTTTTAGTACATCAGGCTCACTGGGGCAAATCTGTAGCAAACCAACCTCTTCATAGGGACAAATAAAATCCCCCAAATTCCCAGTGATTTAAATATGTTTTTTAACCCAGAGGGTTAAGCAATGCATTACAGAGACCCCCTGGCACTCAAAGGGTTAATGTAATGTAGCATTGCTGTAAAGAGCTGTGTAAAGTTCAGAAAGGAAACAGGTTGTGTTTGTTTGTGGTTTTCATCCAATAGAATTGCAGGGAGATTGATCACATGATCCGGACTGATACTAAAAGCCTCGGAACAGGTCTTGTGCAATCCTTTGTAACATGCTTGGGTGTGTAAGCAGGTTGGACTAGGTGTACTGAGCAAATAAATATATCTCTCAGTCAGTCATACAGTTACCGTCAATACTGACAGTCTAAACTGGTGCAGATCTGGGGCTAGAGTCTATTGCAGTGCTAAATGGTAACACCAGTTTTATCAAACATTTTCCTATTGAAGTCTATGGGGAAAACTGGAGATAAAAGCAGTGATAAAATTAGCACCTGCAATAGAATCCAGTCCCTGGAGCACATGAACAGCCACCAGTGGAGACATAAAAATACCCAGGTTTCCAATGCATTGCAAAGCAGTTCAAGGGGTTACAAACCCCATTGAAATTGATGGGAATATGTGAAATTATCATTTAAAACTTATGGTGCAACTGATTTGCTTCAGAATTAGCCTGATAAATAAGGTCCAGAATAAAAGGCAGGGATCTAAAAAGTCAGTGAGGTTGATGGACTAAGAAAATTACTGCAATTCTGGTGCAAATCAAAAAAAATCCCATTTAATTCAAAGGAACTTTTTAGCCTCAGAATGCTAGAAAAATCTCCAACAGCATTCAGCATTCAAGGCGTAGACATTCCAGGGGGAATAAGCCAAATGACAAATGATTTAGGTAAATTAGAAGAATGGTCAAGAGTGTGGCAGATGCATTTTAACGTTGATAAATGTAAAATAATGCACTTGGGACATAAAAATCCAAAGGAAAAATATACTATTAAGGGTACTGTACTGTCAGAGACAACAGAGGAAAGGGATTTGGGAGTAGTTATCGCTAATGACTTAAAGGTAGGCAGGCAATGTAATGGAGCAGTGGGGAATGCAAGCAGGCTGCTGGGTTGTATAGCTAGGGGCATTAGTAGCAGAAAAAGGGAAGTGGTCATGACACTCTACAGATCTCTAGTTAGACTTCACTTAGAGTATTGTGTACAGTACTGGAGACCCCATCTCCAGAAGGATATAGATACTCTAGAGAAAATTCAAAAAAGGGCTACTAAAATAGTGACTGGTTTACAGGGAAAGAAATATCAGGATAGACTAAAGGATCTGAACATGTATAGCTTGGAGGAGAGAAGAGAGAGGTGATATGACTGAAACATTCAAATACATGAAGGGATTCAACAAAGTGCAGGATGGAAGTATATTTCAAAGGAGTAAAAATGGTAGGACAAGAGGCCATAGTCTAAAAATAGAGGGACACAGGTTTAGATGTAATGTAAGAAAGTTTTACTTCACTGAGAGGGTAGTAGATAAGTGGAATAGCCAACCAGCAGGAGTGGTAGACGTTAATACAGTGATGGAATGTAACCATGCATGGGATAGGCACAAGGTTGTCCTTAACTTAAGAAAAGACCAAGGACCAAAAAAGGTTTGAGGTTTTTACAGTAGAAAATGGGCAGATTAGATGGGCCGAATGGTTCTTATTTGCTGTCAAATGCTATGTTTCTATGTTAAAGGTATCATTTAAATCAGATGGACAGTGAATTTATATTTGTTCCTTTTTCAGTTCACTTGGTCTGAATCACAATTTCTCCACTTTTCTGTAGTACATCAGTCTCAGCAGGTCATATTAGAAATCAAAACCTAAGCAAGTTTGGGGCAAACCAAATGAACATCCAGTCTGCCTTTATTCCTGTTTGGATAAAATACATACATACTTACACGGTTCTCAGAATATACTTAAAGGGATAGTAATACTTAAATTTAACTTTAATTCATCATGTAGCCCTTAAAAAACAAATTAAATGACCCCAGCTGCATCTCTCAAGACAGATATCTGCTTTCAATGTTCCCCCCTCCCTGACAGCGCTGAGGTTGACTGCACGGGAATCCTGTCCCTGAACAAGCAGCAACTCTGCAGCAGAGCTGAGATCGCGTTAATGAAAAAGAAATCCTTCACTGAAACGGTCTTCTATGTGTGCTTGGTTTGCAAACAAATAGCAAAACAAATGCTGAATATTCGAATTGTTTAAAAAAATTTAAAATAAAAGCAGCCCCGCAAATTATTTTTTGCCTGGCCCCCATAAACCCTAGAACTGGCCTTGCTGTTACCTTTTCCATAATGTAGTATTGACACTTTACTACTGAATCTTCCGAACTGTAACAATAGGCGATGCCCGCTAGTTCTAGTATTCCACTTTTTTCTGAAAATGTTTCCCTCCAGAACTTTATTATGTTATTTAATATATTTAAATGTTTCTCTCATTCACCCCCTGCCCCTTCCCTCCTCTCTTCCAGACTATACATATTTGGGTCTTTGAATTTATCCTCAGGGGTGGATTGTCCCAGCAGGTATTTGGGTATGTCCCAGTGGGACATATCCCTGGTGGGCTCAGAACCACCATCCCCTGTGCAATGGCACATTAGTGTATATGGGGTGAACAGTTGCTCCCGCATAAATTCTATCCCAGTCAGGGCTGGATTTTCCAATGGGCAGAGTAGTCATCTGCTTAGAGCTCCATATTTTGAGGGGTGCCTCACCTGTGCTGGCCACACCCATAATCTGAATTGTGGGTGTGGTCAGAGTAATCTCAGTTCCCTGCACCAGTTTATTTACAGGCTATTATTTAACCCCTTGGATGCTAGAGAAATCTCCAATGCATATGATGTCATATGTTGTCGCTCAGCATCAGTAGGCAGCACCATGTGAAGGCGCACACTGTACAGATCTGTGTTAGAGGAGGTACATGCTTTGCCCTAGACCACCAGGGAAAGGGAAAGGTAGGAAAGTGGCAGAGGGGGATCACACATTTTTTATTTCATTATGCAAATAAAAGGCAACAAGATGTTTTGGATAAAGAGGCTACAATAGGGTGAGGAGAGAAAAAAGGGGGGGTAGGGATTTGCAGAAAAATAGTTAAAGGGAAAAAACTGGTTAAACCTTTGAATGCCAGAAGGTACAGAGGAGAGCAACAAAATTAATTAAGGGAATGGAGGACTTGACATATGAGGAACGACTAAACAAACTTGGTTTATTTACTCTAGAGAAAAGACGACTAAGAGGAGACCTTATCACATTGTACAAGTATATGAGAGGTCAATACAAGGATCTCTGCAGTGAGCTATTTATTCCAAGGCCTGATCAGGTGACCAGGGGACACCCCTTGAGATTAGAGGAAAGGAGGTTTAAACTTCAGCAGAGGAAGGGTTTTTTTATGGTAAGGTCTGTCAAATTGTGGAATTCATTGCCCAGGGAGATAGTTATGGCAGATACAATGGATACATTTAAGAGAAGATTAGATACATTTCTTTCCAAAGGGAACATACAGAGTTATACTGTTTATCAGTAGGCAGATCAGGAAGGTCTGATAAAGACTAATTTAATTGGTAGCAGGAAAGCTATAAAATTCTCAGTTACTGAGGTATGAGGCGAAGGTTGAACTTGATGGACTTGTGTCTTTTTTCAACCTAATTTACTATGTTACTATGATATCCAACACCTTTCTTCTCAATGTGTTGGACACCTCTTTAGCACCTTAAGGCAGTAAGAGACGGAGTGAAAGGGTTAAGGGGATGAGTAAGCAAGGAGAAGGCTAAGGGAGGAGAGAAAGCTAGACAAGGAGGAGAGGGATGGACAAGCGTTAAATAGGAAAAGAAAGCCTTGCAAGGGTTAATGGGAGGGAAAGGGGACAAGAGTCCAGGGGAGAAAGAGAGGGTAAAAGAAACATTGAGCAAGACAAGGGGGTAGGGCTCAACTGGGTGGGCAGGGCTTAATAATCTATTTATCATAAAGTGGGTGGGGCAGAGCAGGGTGGAAAGGAGGAGAAATGGGAGGGAAGTGAGAGGAACAGGGTAGGAAAGAGAAGAAAATCGCCATCGCCAGAGAATCAGCCTCTGTCCCCGGAGATCCAGTAATTCAGTCTGAAAACCTGAATTTCCAGGGCAGATCCGGAGAGTTCCCATCCAGGTATGTTTATTCATTACTGTTCTAACAAAATCATAATTTTTTTATTAATTTAGCTTTAGCATGCAAAACAAATTATGGTTGCAATCTGCAGTTCCGAAATCTGCAGTTCCCATAAGCTAAAAAGATACAGGAGCCAGCCAGGGTGATTTTCTAAAAAGAAAGGCACCAGTATAATGCAGGTTTAGTCCACTGTTTGAATCCAGCCATTGGCTGGTTGGGGATGATGGGAGTTTCCAACATCTGGAGGCTCACCAATTGGCTACAACCACCGTAATGTATTGCTCTACTGATGACATGTGTTACCAGGTTACAAAAAAGGTACCAGGTCATCAACCTGGCATGACTAGGCTGAAAATCAGCACTGAAGCCAGCTGTACCATAGGATAATAATTGAAAATCCTCCGTGATTTGAATAGGGCTTTAAACCCTTTGAATGCTAGAGAGGTATCCAACTCCAGTCTTTTTCTTCATAGTAACTAAACCAGTGGTTCTCAGTCAGTTATTGCTCAAGGTATCCCAATCCATAGAAGCATAGCGTATCTATATCCTTCTGGAGATGGGGTCTCCAATACTGTACTCAGTACTCTAGGGACTAGATCCAATTGTCCCCGCTAAAAAAAACAGCGATACACCTGTGCTGTGAAAAACTACCGCGGGAAAAAAAACATGTTGGCCACAAAGTGTTGTGCCCATTTGAAGCAATTAAAAATATTTTGAATTAGTGATTCAATTCACTGCATTAGGCAGTCACATGCATTATTGCTAAAACTTTGGAGCAGGATCCCCTAACGTGTGTTTTACACTAGCGACGCTGGAATTGAAATGGAAAAAAGTCTGGAAAAACCAAAAAGAAAGAGACCAGTGGATGTATTGATAGGGGGCACTAAGCCACATATCAATACATACAAATAACTGGAAGATGTGTGTAATGTACGAAAACGTAACCCTATGAGTTCCAGTGGAGTATGCAACGCATTGCAGAGCATTGCCTACCCCCACTGGCACTCACATGGGTTAATCCGACTAAAACTAACACCATCCCCTGAAAACAAACAGTTACCTGTAATTCTGCTGTACAGCGGGGTCTTCAGCAGTGTGGTCCAGTTCAAGTCTTCTTCTTTAATCTTCTATCTTGCTTCTTCTTCTATCTTCTTATGTTCTAATGTTATCTTCTTTCTTCTAATATGCCAAAATAGAACGTCAGAAAATCAATAAAAAGAAAATCCATGTTCACAGAAGAAATGCTTCCAGAGATACACACCTCCCAGCCAATCAGCTTCTAGAAGGAGGGATGACGAAACCCGATAGAAGCTGATTAGCTGGGAGGTGCGTATCTGTACATCCCAGCAAAGGGAAGATTGGGAACCATTTTGAACAGAGACTGACCATATAAAAGCAAGTCTCTGTTTAAATTTCACTCAGAATGACTCGGACAATGGCCCGAGAGGTATATTGGGGGGATTTTTGTTCTTCTCTCATGTCGCTGCCACATACGCATCGTGACAAACATCCTAGCGAATTATTATCATGCTCAGACAGATAACATGCATATTCTAATGCAGGAAGCCATATAGCGATCGCTTCTTAAACTGCACATGAAAAATTAGCTTTCAAGACAAAACTACACGGACTTATAAAATCGTTCGCAAAAGCACTTCCAGCATTAGATGCATTCGCTGTTCCAGACAGACAGATTTGTTAATTCTCAGCACGCCCGCAATATGTGCAGCTGTTCGTTAATCTTGATTTTTCATTCAACAAAATCATGATTAAACCTATTGCCTATTGATTTTCACACTGGAAATAGCGATTGCGCACGTTTCTTGCATTCCGCCATAGGGTGCTTAGTAAATTGACATTATACCAGCACCTGAGAGTGATTGTCACTGTGTGTGTATGACAGTGTATAAAAGCTCCTGACTACGCATGTGTGAAGGGTGTTTATAGGTAAAACATTTTGATCTTTTTTAAACATTGCAATTTGCGTCTTTCCTTGTCACATGATGGACTTTATACTGGTTTAATAATAAACAGTAGCGCGTGTGTTTTTCAATGCACTTGTGACAGGCATAAGATAGACCAAAATTAATGTACAAAACATGATTTTAAAAAAAATAGAACAATTCAATAAAAAACAATAGCTAACAAATAAATAGAAGACAAGTCATTCCGAAAGCAGAAGAAATCATAAAACTTTTCCATTTTCCTGTGTTTTCTCATCTTGTGATTTTTCCATCTGTACATGGTAAGTTGCAAGGAAGATTTACAAAAAAAAGTGTATTGATCACATAAAACACAATTATTTTATGCACATTTGCTTGTTTTTCTCTACCGCTATCCTATATAATAATTCGCTAGGATGTTTGTCACGATGCAGCCA
The DNA here is from genome assembly GCA_037306005.1 of Rhinophrynus dorsalis. Classification (NCBI taxonomy): domain Eukaryota; kingdom Metazoa; phylum Chordata; class Amphibia; order Anura; family Rhinophrynidae; genus Rhinophrynus; species Rhinophrynus dorsalis. The sequence goes on from CM074718.1 coordinate 650,166,292, forward strand.
TACACACTAGAAACTGACCACGATCAGGCAGTGTCTACTTGCGGTGAGGTAGCGCCGCGGCCTCTTAACCCTTTGAGTGCCAGAGAGGTACGCAACGCATTCGCCCGTGAACACGGGCTATATATATATATATATATATATATATCCATATATATATATATATATATCCATATATCTATATCCAACACAAGAAGTTAGCTGAAAAAATGGCGCCCACCCTGCACAGCAGTATCTGAATATAATGGATATAAAAATTAAGAATGATATCTGTCACCGCAATTCCACCGCCCTGTTAGTGTACAGGGCAAAAAATATCAAATAGGAATAATAGAAAATGGGAGAGTGCTAGAATTTCTATCAAATATTAAGACACATCCAGTATTAAGACATACACTAATATAATGCTGATACAATATTGTATCTGTCTTAAATTACATGGTTTGATATAATATTATTTATAACTTAATATTTGATAGAGATTCTAGCGCTCTCCTATTTTCTGTTATTTATATATATATATATATATATATATATATATATATAGATAGATAGATTTATATATATATATATAGATATATAGATATATATACAAATAGCAGGGATGCACTCTCACCTATCTAGTTCAGAATGCCTGGGTGCTATGATGAAACTGTAAAAGTGTATAACGTAGAGAAGATCAAGCACTCACAGGTCTTTTGTGGAGATGAAAAAAGTGATATTTAATTTCGGTCAACGTTTCGGCCAGGCAGCGCTGGCCTTCCTAAAGACTTGTCAAGACTGGTCTTGAGGAAGGCCAGCATTGCCTGGCCGAAACATTGACCAAAATTAAACATCACTTTTTTTATCTCCACAAAAGACCTGTGAGTGCTTGATCTTCTGTATGTTTTATAAATATATATATACATATATATATATATATATATATATATATATATATATATATATATACTTGTCTGTATACATAACCACACACAGGACTTAGACGAGGATTGATAGATCAAAATTAATTCAGGATGAGGAAGGCTGCCAGTCTGCACCTCATTTTGATCTATCAGTCTTTGTCTACCAGTATGTCCTGTGTGTGCTTATGTATCCAGACAAGTATACTGTTTGCAACTTCATTAGCACCCAGGCAAATATCCTCTATAAACGGGAGTGCTTCCAATCCACTATATATAAATATATGCCATGCAGTCAAAGTGTGTTATTGTCTATTTTGGGGTAACCAAGCTTTGTCTCTCTATCTTTTGGGACATGCAACTCCCTCTTCCCCATATAGCCAACAATTAGGAGCTATTGTCTCCAACAGCTGGAGAGCCAGACATTGCTTACCCCATGTCTAATATATTAACAGAAAAAAAAATGTACCACCTGTCATGACCTGGCTGAAAATCACCTTGTATGTACACACTTCACAGCATGTGTAATATCCTGTTAGAAGTGCAGCCCGGAGTAGGATGAGAGAACATATCTCATCTGTCACCAATAAGGATGTTGTGAAGCCTGCAGCAAGGCATTATTTTGTTTGGTCAGGTGGTGATCCATCACACTACAGCTTTATGGGCATTAGTAGAATTAGCCTGCCAGAAAGGGGCAGTGATTTGTGGGTAAGATTCAGCAGGTCTGTGGTTAAATGAATCTCTAATCTTGGCATTCACAATCCTAATGTCCTTAATACCACCAATGATGTCTTCTTATTCATAAATAAATGCATTATGCTTGCCTGCTTGTGTGGGATAAACCCAACTTGGTGTTTATATATGTATATATGTTTGTCTACTCTTTTATAATCACATACAAGTGTTTGTTTTGTGTTTGTTGTTTGTTTTGTATTCCAGCTCTTCTCATATATATATATATATACACACAAACACACTAGGAGAACATTGTGGCCATTAGATTATACAATGCACTGTTCCTTTTAATCAGGATAATTTTGGAATTGCATGGGTTAATTCTGGCCTCGTTGATGGCCATGTTTGGTGTATACACATTTACCTATCATATGACTGATTAATGTTTCCATTGGTTTTGACGTTACCATGCCCCTTATCTGTTTTCCTATTTAAACTGCAAGTGTTTGCCATCTTTTTAAGCCTATGATTAAGTGAAGGAAACGCGTATTTAATGAACTAGATAGAAATCAATAAGAAGTCCTGACTGACTGATGTTTGGGTGGTTTCGGTGAAGCCTTCCTGTCCTGTGTCCTCCAGTGTACTGATAACACATTACGGCTGTCGGGAGCTGCACATGACCTGCTACTAGCTCCAGGCCTTGGTGAGTATATAACTCTCACACTCGACATTATACTAGTCCATGATTCTTAATACAGAATGACCCCATCTCTCCTTTCTATGGACAGAAAATTTAGGCTCCTCTGAATTTTGTTGGAAGTCATTTCCATGAAGGCAGACATGACAGTAGTCGGTAGTTATTTCAAATGGAAGCAGGTCAAGTGAATGATCATACTTAGCCCTTTGAGGAACAGAGAGGTATGCCTTTCACACTTCTCTGGTCCATAAAAAGTTAAGGTTACCAAGTGCAGTGGATGATGTGTGTGTGTGTGTGTATCCTGTTGTCTTGCAAACATCTGTCGTGGCTGCCTCCATGGACAGGACATTGAAGATGTATGGAAGGTGTTGTCTATTGAAAAAAGGCACAAGTGAAAAATTCATATGGGCCATTAGGATTTTCTGGCCATAATAATAATGAATGTGAGAGGTTATTAATATTATTATTACTATTTAAATGTAATTATTTGCGTTATACTACAACTCCCATCATCCTCTCCCACTCAAAGGCTGGTGGAGGATGATAGGATTTGCAGTCCTGCATCAGCTGGAGGGCCTCGTATTGCCCCCCAGTGATGTAAACATATTAGGGGGCAGACAATAAGAGGTGAAGGTAGTTAGTGCTTCTGCACAGTAGAGTACATGACAGGGTTTGGGGGGTCCTGGAGGTGACACCAACAGGATATTTTGTCACAGGCAGGAGAGATGCTAAGTTCCCAAAACAATGAGTGCTTGGGCCAATCTAATGTCTTGTCAGAGCACCAGGCTGCCCAATTGCACTGTTACTAACAAGGAGATTAGCATCATTACATGCCCCATTCTGGCATCAAGACGAGAGGCTTTAAACAAGGGACATGGACTTTAGTCTCCTCAGTCTGAAGCTCACCCAGGCACAGAACACTATTTGAGGTACAGCTGAGAAATTTTGGTAATCAGGGTAAGACTGATGCCAACGTTTAGGAGTTGACTTCTCTAAGTATTGGCAGAATAGCTCATCATATAAAAAAATGGGACCTAGGCATTTCTTTGTAGATATGGGAATTAATCTTTTTTTTTTAGTGGAATTAGTTTCCTAGAAAACATTTCTGTTTACAAATGTGTATTCTGTGTGTTCCCCTGGTCAGTCTTTGTTTCCCATTTGTTAACTATACAAATAGGTGATGGATTTAGCTGGTCTCAGAACAATAGAAGAGAACCAGGTGTGTGGACAGGGAAACTGATAAAGTGAAACATAAAAGCTACACTGTCACCCAGGACTGAGAAAGACAAATAGTCAGAAAACTTGGATATCAGGTCAGAGGTTCAATCTAACCTTAGGAGTGATCAAATGAATTAAACATTTATGCACATGTTTACATAGGGGTAGGTACAGATATATGTGTGCTTCCCATCTATGCACATCTATACTGCCAACTGTTGGTTCATATGGATCACTGTCTATTATGTTTTGAAGGTTCTGTCTGGATTATGATCATCATACCTGGTAACCCTGTCAGTGCCGACCGGGGAGGAAAATTACGCGAATCGCGTCATAAAAGGGGAGGGGCTTAGCCTCGTGGGCGGGACAAAAAAAACAACAACAACTGCAAAATACCTGGGAATGGAGGGTAAGAGGGCATGGAGTGGGAGGAACCGGGTGGGATGGAGCACAAGTGGGCAGAGTTTTTACTTAAACTCTGCCCACCTGGAGATTCACACACTGCCCCGGAGACCCGGTAATTCAGTTTGAAATCCGGAGTCTCCGGGGCAAAACCAGAGAGTTCCCAGGTATGATCATCATACATAAATATGCTTGACAATATTCAAAATCCAGTCTAATCTGTAGTAGTATATCTCACTTAGATTATACAAGAGTTCTCTAACAACAAGGTTTGGTTCCAGTTAAGAAAATTCTCACAGATCAAATATATGTGTACCACTGCCAGGATTTAGATATATATGGGGTGTCATTGTTGTTTTTGGTATATATGTCATTGTTAGATTTCTCTTATTTTGGGGAAATTTACATATATGCTGGGAAATTTAAAGGACATACATGTGTGTGTGTGTGTGTGTATGTATATATATAAACTGAGGGAGATTCAGGAAGATCCAGGGATACCCAAGAAAAAGCAGGTGGAGGTCAGAAATCTAGAAGTCCACAGATCCACAGGAGAGGCCAGGGGAAGAGACTCTACCACAGCCATATTTCAGGGAGCAGCTTCCAATATTTGCAAAGGACTGGTAAATATTGTATCTTTTAAACTTTATCTACCAAATTAACTGTAGTTTGCTGGCATTTGTTATATGACAAATCACATTATTATATTACCTTAAATTATAAGGAAATAGTAGATATTATGTATCATATTTTCTAACTGCAGTCAGAAAATACTGATTAAGCTACAATTGGAAATTATATTGTTTCCTTTATTGTAGAATATTCAGTTTAGTCATATATCATTCCACACATGTTATGTAAAGAGACTAGTGAAGATAGGACCCTACATTATTATTCAAGTCCTAAGTTTATTGAGTTTAGGTCAATTAAACGCTCCTGAGATACTTGGTTTTAAGGTAATATCTAGTGTTGTAAGCGTTGGTTACTCTGGTTCAATAGATAAAATACTCATGTCACTGTAGGCCCAAGGCAACTGTACCTGGAGGGTGTCTATAATTGTGCTATATGGTTTTTGCCAGGTATTGTTCTGTACTAAGACTGTATTAATTACTACTGAATCTATTATTGTGTTTTATTGTATTTTAGCTCAATAAGTTTACTGTTATGTTATTTCTATAATTAGTATATAATAAATTTTTACTGTGAAAAATATGAGAACGCTACAGCCGTACTCCAAATTTGTTTAAAGAATCAATATAATTGAAACTCACCAGACAACGTTCTTGGTGCAGGTCCGGAGCACTCCTTACAGCCCTAGCCAAGGGCTCCGACAATACAAGACGACAACTGGAAAGGAGCGCTTACACGGACCCGCTCGGCATACAACAGCCCCGTGTAGTCTTTAACTCAATAAAAAAATCTTTATTTTACAAATTCTAAAAACATTGCAGAACTCTTCAATAAAGAGTATTCGATATAAGACACAGAGTCACCGTTATAAAAACGTAACACATCATTCACCTAACGCGTTTCGTACAAAAAGGTACTTAATCATAGGAAACGCGTTAGGTGAATGATGTGTTCCGTTTTTATAATTGTGACTCTGTGTCTTATATCGAATACTCTTTATTGAAGAGTTCTGCAATGTTTTTAGAATTTGTAAAATAAAGATTTTTTTATTGCGATAAAGACTACACGGGGCTGTTGTATGCCGAGCGGGTCCGTGTAAGCGCTCCTTTCCAGTTGTCGTCTTATAATAAATTTTTATATTTTATTTACCAAGTGTGTTATCACTGATATAATTTAATTATATGTTTATATTATCACCTTGTACAAACTATTTGGGAGAGACTGATTTTATGAATGGTTACTGGTCATCTTTAGTGGCATCTACTCATTCATAACCCAGAAACCCTGACAGTATTTAGAGATCTCTTTGTAGATGGGAAGCTGGGGAAGAGTCTGACAGAGGGGGGACAGTGAGTTTCAGAGACAGGATGCAGCTCTTAACCTTTCCAGTGCCAGGGGGTACGCAACGCAGTGCTTTGCAAAGCGTTGTGTACCCCTCTGGCATTCAAAATGTTAAAACCCATTGGAGACAGAAGTGTGAAAAGGTTGTAAGGGAGGAAGAGAATAAAAGTCAACAGGGGCATTTAAAATACATTGTGATTATACATTTTATTTTTTATCATCTTCAGCAAGTTTTTTTACACTTTTATAACCCTAATAGAGAGCTGTTTCCAGACAGATTTCTGTCAAGGTCTCGAAAGCAGGGATAAAAAAAATACAATATATCAAAAAACAGGGAGAAAAAACACAGAAAAGCCTGCCACTACAGAATACAATGCACTAGTGCTGAATGAATAATGTTATATTGTATCACTATGCCTGCTTTCACAGTTCCTGACAGAAAGCTCTCTAGAAACTGAGATTCGGTGATCTCATTTTTGGACACATACAAATGCAAAGAAATAGGTGAAGATGAGGAAAAATAAAATAAAAGTACAGAAAATGTAACTTTATATATTTTTCATTTACAGAATCTGTAAAGTCAAAAAAGGAGGTTGACTGCCACTTTAAAAGAATAGTAATACTTTATTTACACCATCTTTAATATTGTACATATTAAAGGGTTAAAGTTTTTTGCATTTAGAAGAGATTAAAGGGATAGTAATGTTTCATAATAAAAGCAGCTCTAATTAAGCCTCATAGTATTTGTGCCTTGGAGAGTGTTATTTCAATTCTGTCAGAGTTGTAGTTCAAGAGTTATTGAATGATAAAGTATCCCCCTCCTGCCCCTTCTACTGATGTAACACTGCTCAGCTTAGAGCAGCAGGGTGTGTCCAGGTAGATTGCTGAGAGGGGCAATCTTCAATTGAGATAAGGGAAAAAGCTGGAAAACCTGTCAAGGGGGGCAGGGTTTCTAATGTTCTCACAGTAGAATATTGACCCTTGATGTGAGCTGTCTGGTCTATGGACTGGATGCCACATCTGAGGAGTGGGGGCTTACACTAGGTAAAAGGGGAAGGAGGGGGAAACTTTATCATTCAATTACTCTTGAACTACAACGCTCACAGTAATGAAATAACACTCTCTACATCTCAAATATTATGAAGATTAATTGGAGCTGCTGTTTTGAGAAACATTACTATCACTTTAAAAAGTTGAGCTAAATGCAAAAAAATGTATCTCTCAAACTCCTATGGTTTGAGAGATACAGGCATTTAAAGTTCAATGTCTCCTGCTGACAGGTGTAAAGCTGTCAGCAGGAGATCCGTGTCGGTTGACACGGAGATTCTGCAGCAGAGCCGCAATCCCGTTATTGACAACGAATCTCCTCATTGGAACGGTCTAAAATGTGTGCTTGCAAACCAGGCACACGTTTTAGACCATTCCAATGAAGGGATTTGTTGTCAATGATGCGATTGCGGCTTTGCTGCAGAGCCTCCGTGTCGACAGCTGTCAGCAGGAGACATCAAACTTTAAATGCCTGTATCTCTCAAACCATAGCAGTTTGAGAGATATGGTTTTTTGCATTTAGCTCAACTTTTTAAGCTCTTCTAAATGCGAAAACACTTTTTTACATTACTAACCCTTTAAATAAATAAAGTCAATGATCTAAGTCCTGTTGCTCTAGCTTTGATAGTTTTAGAGCAATATCCTTCTAAAGTTTCCCCCTCTCGTCCCTTTTATCCACGTCAATGCACCAGCTGACAGACTTAGATCCTGGTCCCTACCGGACGGCTCGTCTGTAGAGCCGAAATAGCACTGTATACAAAGAGAATCTTCATGAGAACTGAATTAAAGACAAAAAAATCTCACATTCAGAACCTCACGTTCCCTCCACTTTTTTCTTAACGTACAAATTTTGTCTTTTGCAAGACATTTTTTTGTTGTTGTATATGACAAATTTTCTTTTCCTCTATACGACACTGGAGGATAGTTTAGCCACGCCCTTGCCCCGCCCCTTTGCCTGTCAATTCTGGAGTTGTGTCGTACACAATGGACATTACTAGTTTTTTGTCGTTTACCCTATAGAAAATATGTAGTTCATGCATACAATTACTTATTTTTATCTTTCATACAACATTTTTTGTCATTATCTCTTTGAACATATGGCCCTAAGTTATAGAATTTAACCCTTTCAGTGCCAGAGGGGTACTCACTTATAGGAGTATGCTATAAGTTCATTGAGGACTGATTGGGACACCTCTAGATTAACGCAAGCAAGGACGTATCGCCTACAATGTATGTTCTTGGGAGCTTTAAAGGGATAGTAATGTCAACATTTAACGTTATATTAGATTGTTCACTGTAATTTTATATAATGCATACAACCATTTGAAATGTCCTTATCTTCGTATAGTGCTTGTAATTCGAGTTGAAAGTTTCCTCCTCCTACTCTTTTCCATCAGTCACAGTTCCTTCTGATCTGAAAGCTGGTCATTTGAACAGAGGAATCGCAATGAGGGACAATATTGTATGTGTATATCTGTATAAGGAAAACCCTGCCCCCTTGATGAAAGGAAGCTGGGGTTTCCTTATGCTGATACAATGAGGGTAATCACTAATGTGTGATAAAGAGGTCATAAAGAGGAGATGACTTCTCCAGTGATATTACTTCTCCATTTCCTATGTTATTCTATGGAACCTATTCACTAAGATATCCAAAGCGGGAGAAATCTTAGTGCATTGGCTCTATAGAATAACATAGGAACTGGAGAAGTGACCTCACTAGAGAAGTCATCTCTGCTTTATCACCTCTTTATCACATCTTAGTGAATATCCCCCTATACTGTCCCTTGTTGTGATCCGTCCGGACCGGCTTTCAGATCTTAGGGAACTATGACTGACGTAGTGGAAATGCGTGGGAGGGGGAAACTTTCAACTCGAATTACAAGCAGAATACAAAGATAAGGACATTTCAAACAGCAGTACGCGTTATTTATAATTATAATGAACAATTTTATTTAACTTCACTATCTCTTTAACGATTAACATTACACAGATCTCAGGGTGAGCTCATTTTGAAAGTTTCCAGATATGAACAGGAGAAAACCATTTAAGAACAGTTCTGCAAATTATAACACAGAAATTCCACATGTATAACAATTATAAATGTACTCTGTATAACTGATAAAAAAATCTATACAAATCCACCGATGGTTCATTGTTACTTTAAATGGGGAAAAAATCCTGTCAACAAAATCCTAATATAATGGATAAACAGCCATATTTGATAAGCTAAAGAGGTATAATACAAGAGCAAAGGAACAGCACCAGCATTTCCAGTGATTTCACCCTTTGAGTGCCAAAGGGGTGCAAAATGCATTGCAAAGCAATGAGTTGCCTAACCCTCTTGCACACAAAGGGTTAATTGGGGCATTTAACCCCCTGAATACTAGAGAGATCTCACAACGCATTGGAAACCCAGTCTAAATAATTGGAAAAGTTTAATTTCTCTCCTATGGTGCAGCTGGTTTGAGCGAGAATTGTGCCTCTTTTAAAGGGTTAGTAATGCCCAAAGCAAAGTTTATGTTTTATTGTAGACTAGTTGAACAGCCCGTTACACAGTCCACAGTGCCTCTGGCAGCCGGTCGCTGGGCAGTCACACGCAGTGGATACTGGCCGCGCCTCGGCTGATACAGAGCTGGGCGCTCCTTCGGAGCGCCCAGCTCTGTATCAGCCGTGGTGCGAGCAGTCTCTACTGCGCATGACTGCCGCACGCGCAGCAGTGTCTACTGCGCATGTCGGGCGTTACACACAACTTAGCAAATTATTATATAGGATTTTAGAAAAAGTAATTATGTGCAGCAAACCCCATCTCTCAATATCTCTCTTACAGTTTGAGAGATATTCGGTGCTGAAGTTCCCCCCTCCCTCATGTCAGCTGACAATAGGAGATTTGAGTCAGCCGACACGAGGAGGCTCTTCAGCAGAGCTGAACTAGCAATCTTTAAAAAGAACTACTTGCAAACCATGCACACTTTGTAGACTGTTCCAATGAAGTAATTCATTTTAAATTTCGCTATTTTGGCTCTGCTGAAGAGCCGCCGTCTGGACCCAGGACCAGGATCTCCTTCTGTCAGCAGAACACTGATGTCAGGAGAAGGGGAGGGAGTGGGAACTTTAGGATAGAATATCTCTCAAACCATAAAGGTCTGAGAGATGGGGTTTGCTGCACATAATTTATTTTTCTAAAATCTAAAATAAAACATAAACTTAGCTTTGGGCATTACTAACCCTTTAACCCAATAGGGGTTATAGAATATGGACCCAAATCCTGTAGAGAACATGTCATAAAACTTTGAAAATGAAAAAGAAATACTTGTTTTCAAACACACTGGTCCAATACAGATCCACAGTTTCTTGTTAGGATAAGCAGAAAAGAGACAAGCTTGTAATACTCATATGAGGTACCAAGAAGAGAATGATAGCACCCAGTTAGTAATTACAAATACAGGACACACATATGTAATCTCCATCATTCTTTGTTTAATCCACTGGATACTGGAGAGTAGGGGTGGGTGAAAAGTGTGAAAAATTTCCTGCGAAAACTTGCCGATTTTTCACTTTTCCCGTGAAAAATTCCGACTTTCCGCCTATGCAAAAATGTCCTCCTTTTTGCCTATTTTAACAAATTTTTCAACTATGTTAACACATTTTTCACCTATTTTAACACATTTTTCACCTATATTTCCTATAGGTATTACATTTCCCACTGTAATATTACTTCTTCTGAGGGCTGAAGTTTAGAAATAAGAGTCCTACAGCAAAATATGGCTTGAAAAATGAGTTAGAATGCATTTGTCCTTTGCCCACAACATTTTCTTGCTAAAGTGACACTGGCACATATTCATGATGATATCAAGTAATAAAAAAAATAAAGTACAACCTACAATGTGGCAGATATGTATCGTAAACTAAGACAGAAAACCCACAGCGCTAAACCACTGTGATTAATATATTTAATATGAAGGATGTGGTTGAATCTAATTATTAAGGTATGGTATGCTGCAAGGAAAGAGGCGGCTGGTCCCCAAACTTCCAAACTTAGGAAAAACCTAGAAGAAACACAAAAGCAAAAATTAAGTTGTGCTGATCCATACTGATAATATAAATTGTAAACCCTGTAATAAGCCTTTATCATAATTGTGCTGTGCACATATTCAGGATGATATCAAGTAATAAAAAAAAATAAAGTTCAACCTACAATGTGGTAGATATGTATTGTAGTGGTGGTGGGGGGGACTGGCATGGTGTGATTTGTGTATGTATTTTTACCATTGTCATACTCTACCCTCCTTCTCAGATTATTGACACACATTACTTATCAGTCATAGCAGTGGTCCCAAGTGGGGTAGGTGGTAGCAACCCTTCTTCACATCCGTCCTTGACCTCCTCATCTGTGCTGCTGTTAATATATTTGTCCTGCCTTTGTCTGTCATGTGTGGTTTCTGCTACTACTACTACTACTGGAGCTTGATGTTGATGTAATTCTACTGCCACTACTACTAGGTGTCAAAGGTGCAGCACTTATAGCAGCACCAGAGGTACTCTTCATATCTAACACAACCTGTGTTGCTGGGTACTCAAAACAGGTGTGTGTGGCTGAGTGGGACTTGGACTTTGAAGAGACGATGATGCCGATGATGACTGATAGGGTGACTGTGTGCTTTTTGACATCTGTACTTGTCCAGGGTCAGACTTTCCAATGGCTTTCTCAAACACTTTATAGACAGGCACAGTGATCCTTAAAAGTGGTGGAAGATTCAGCCAACTGACTTTCGGCTAACCTTGTAGCCCTGTCATCATCCTCACTCTCAACTTCATCTGTATCTGGACAAGAGAAGGATGCTGGAGGGATATATTCTAGATCTGCATCATAATCAGTCATCATTAGGTCATCAGCATCACCTGACAGTTCTTGCCCACTACTACCCTTATATTCCTTTAAGATTTTGGTCTCAAACAATTTCTTTTTACTTTTACTATAACAAAATTCACTACTTCTTTGAGGACAGGTGTTTTGGTGTCTCACTGTCTGATGCAGCAGGCGGTTCAGCTGCTACACCTTCCTCTATTATGCTGCTGCCAGCATAATCAACACTTGAATGTGACTTGTTGTCATCTTCAGTGTTCTTCTTATATGTTTCTATATTTCTGCTGGCACTGGTGGTGCTGGACCTAGTTTTGCTGGGACCTTGACAAACTGCATCCTCCCTTGGAGTAAAGGGATCATCATCATTGATTGCACACGCTGCAACAACCATTGGTAGGTTTTTGGACTACTACTTTACTCTCACATCCCTACACTGCTCCATCCCCCCTCCCCTTGTGCGTTTGCTGGACATTCTGCAAATACACTGTGTCTTTTTACTGTACAGTGCACAACACAACTGATGGAGCTGTATGATACCTTGCCTAAGCCCAGTCAGCTGTCTGTCACTGTCACCTAAGATATTTCATTTTTTATTCTTTTTTATTTTTTTTTATTTTTTTTTTTAAGTTGTCCACCCTGTTGTCTTATCACAGTCTGTCCAAAAAAAATTATAACTGAAAAAGAAAATCAACAATGTCTTTCCTCAGACTTCCCCACCCAGCACAGGGACAATAACAGCAAGATCAGTAAGCAAATAGGTTGCCTGTGTCTTGCCTGTCAGTCACATGGAATTTTGGAGTATTTGGGGGACAACCTCCTTCCTCCCTTCTTATCCCCTAGAGTGCCCCCAGAGTCCCCTAATACAGAGAACAAATGTCCTACCTAAATGACTCCCTAAACTAAGCTTCAATTCCCCTTTATTTGCCGATCTCCTCTAGCTCAAAAACATGCTGCTCTCTCCTCTCACAAACACAGAATGGCTGCTGGGAGAGCCTGACATCCTTTTATATGGCTGTAGAATACTTTCCAGTGGTGTCGAAATATTTCTTCCCATTGATTTCAATGGGCGGAAAAGGCAGAAAAAAAGCGAAAAAACAGCACTTTTCGCTGGAAATTTTTCGCCAAGCGGAAAGTACCATTATTCGCCGATTTCAGTTTGAGGCGAAAATTTTCGCCCATCCCTACTACAGAGCAGACTTGTGCACAGAGAGAAAATTGTTTCGTCCAAATCACACTGGCAACATTTTAACCCTTTGAGTGCCAGAGGAGTATACAACACATTTGCTTACCCCGCTGGCACTCAAAGGGTTAAAACCTGTCCAGAGAAAACAAATTTCTTTTGCCTTGAGGTTCGAAGAGTCAGAATTTGGTGGAAATTTTTCTTTGCTAGACAAAATTCATTCAATGCTATTTTCAATGGGCAAGGTCCCTGCCAACTTCACTGGACGGCTATATCAGCAAGATTCAGTCACATAAATTACATAAAACTTGGCCATCCGTTACATCCATTACATTGAGGTTTCCATCAGGTTATATGAACAAAAATTAAATATAAATAAAGGCCTACATTTTTAATTTATTAATTTTATTATTTGTTCATTTTCAATGTGTGCATAAGGGAGAATACCCACGTGCAACACCTCACCCCCCCCACACACACACACACACCAGAAAAAAAGTTCACTGGTCTCTGAAAGTAAGGAAATAGCAGCATTTTTTACTGTGTACAATATGGGAGTTAGAAGGTGACAGAGACAAGAGTTTACAATACCACTAGCAGCAGCATTAGACCAATGGACATACACAGCAGCAGCTTGTGCTAGAAAAGTCTATTGGCTGAAGAAGAAGCTATGTCCAACAACAGAAAACCCCCCAACACCATCACCAAAAATTACATACATTGTGATCTCTGAGAGAAAGAAGCAGTAGCATCTTTGACTTTGTTAGAATCATAATATTGGGCTTTAGGAGGTGACTGAGGAGACAAGAGTTTGCATTGCAGTACCGTCACCTCCATCACCGGCATTAGACCAGTCTAGGCTGACGCATAAAACAGCAGTATGGTATATGGGCTAGTACACTGCATATGTCTATGTGAACATAAGTTGTTTGTTTTTTTTTTCTTTTTATGTTTGGAGCCAAGATTTTTATTGGTCATGTGACATGGAACTTCCTGAGTTAGCTTTTTTTTTTTTTTTAATTATTAAAGCTTTATTTTGAAAACAATGCAGTACATACATCAGAACAGGATTAGAAAAATACAATCAGAGCAAGGGATAATCATCCCTCAACATACGTAGCGAGCTTCAGTTATAAGCAATAGTGTGTTCGATAGATAAATGTTAAATGGAAACATAAAACATATGGTATCCATGTATGGATAATGTGTAGAAGTAATTAAACAACTTTTTAATGATTCATTTATAAATTTGTCAATGACAATGCTAGGTGCGAACATACTCCAGACATAAAAATGAGGGGAGGGGCAAGATAATTCTGATGTATAATATGGAATATTTCAACGGATAATGAAATGAGAATATGAGGAGAAGGCCAAAGAGAAGGAGAAGAGAGAGGGAACGGATAGAAAAAAAAAAAAAAAAAAAAAAAAAAAAAAAGGAGGGAGAAAAGGTGGAAGAAGAAAAAGGTAGAAGACCCAGGTTGGCAGTCACTACAGGCAAGATCTTTTGTCTCACAGCAAACACTAAGTCACCACGAATGTGCAATCTCAAATTCTCATATGGGAGGTTGACACACTATGGGAAGTAACATCCTCCGTAGGCCATAAGGAGCAAACATCATAGAAACTATCAAGATCTTCATTTATTATAGCATGACATTTCAAGGTGTTCCGATATGATTCAATACGAGTGAGCCACTCCTGCACTGAGGGGCAATTGTCAGATTTCCAATGAAAAGGTATAAGGGATTTTGCCACATTTAGGAGGTGACGAATTAAGGTTGTTCGTGCAGTATGGTGGGGTGGTGTCGCATTCAGGTCTAGGAGAAAAAGGCAAAATAATGGATCTAATCTTATTGGGACATGTAAAATGAACTTAATATGTGCTGTCACTTGCTACCAATAATCCTGAATTAATCTGCAGGACTACCACATATGAATCATTGTGCCATTTTCCGTTTTGCAGTGCCAACAAGTTCCTGACAGTTGGGGGTATGAACGGGCTATCAAATGCGGTGTTCTGTACCATCTGGAGATAAGTTTGTAATTCATTTCTTTGAAAGGGGTGGCTATAGTCAGCCTGCAGTTAAGCTTAAGGATCGTTTTCCACATATTCATATCTAAAGTAATGCCCAGGTCTCTATTCCATAGCTTAGTATAGTAAGGTAGTGCAGGAGTTTTCGGGTTCTGTAATAGTGTGTGCATAAAGGCTAAATGTCTATGTGCATGTGGAAGGTGTCGTGCCTCAAAAGTTGTAAGTGGCCTAGTCGGGTCTCCCCTACGTGAACATAAGTTTTAATAGTAATTCAATCTTTAATTTTTGTAAATTAATATACACTCAGGAACAACAGTTGTAGTTCTGGACATAGCAGTGGCGTTTCTGGAACACTGCTCGTGCACACTAGCCATGCCTTATGTGCAATTCAGTTTTTAATTTTTTTCTAATTAACACACACTCGAGAACAGGTGTAGTTGCAAAAGATAGCAGTGACACGTCTGGATCACTGTGCAGTCACACTGAATATGTGCACTTAAAGAGACAGTAATGGCCCATAAAAAATGCTTAGAGTTTTGTAGAGATTAAAAAAATAAACGATATGCCAAACTCCTATCTCTCAAACCGCTATAGCGATATCCTCCTCTAAAGTTCCCCTTCTCTGATGTCAGCTGTAGACCATTCCAAAGAAGTATTTCTTTTTAAATCGCGGTATTGTGGCTCTGCTGAAGAGCCGCCTGTCGGTCCCCAGACCAGGAACTCCTGCTGTCAGCTTACAGCTGACGTCAGGAGAAGAGGAGGGAGAGGGGAACTTTAACGGAGGATATCTCTCAAACCATAGTGGTTTGAGAAACAGTATTTGTGGCATATCGTTTATTTTTTTAATCTCTACACAACTCTAAGAATTTTTTATGGGACATTACTATCCCTTTAAGTTTGAGCAGTGATTCAATATTTAGTTTGTTTAAATGAACACACTCAAGAACGGGAATAGTTGCTGGAGACAGCAGTGAGGTGTCTGGAACAATGCACGTGCACACTGCCCATGTACACTTAAGTTTGAACAGTAAATGTGGTAATATACTTTTAATTTTTTTTTTTTTTAAATTAACACACTCAGGAAAAGAAGTAGCAGCTGTACACAAAAGTGGCATGTCTGGAACATTGCTAATGTGCACTGCCTATGCCTAGGTGCACTTATGTTTGAATAGTAATTAAATTTTTTATTTTTCTAAATTAACACTCAAGAACATACAGAGTTGCTGGAGGCAGCAGTGGTGTGTCTGGAACACTGTGCATTCACACTGAATATGTGATGTGCACTTTTGCATGGTCATTTTTTTTTTATTAACACACTCAGGAACAGTAGTTGCTGGAGACAGCAATGTTGTGTCTGGAACACTGCTCATGCACTTAAGTGCACTTAAGTTTGAACAGTAATGAAATTGTTTAATTTACATTTTTTAAAATTAATACACACTCAGGAACTGGCGTACTTGCAGCAGTGGCGTGTTTGCATCACTTCATGTTCACACTGCCTATGTGTACTTAAAGGGATAGTAATACTTAAAATGTAAAAAAATATGTTGTAGGGTTTATCCCCCTGAGTAAAATAAGAGTACTCCCACTGCTGAAAGGTGTTTCATTCAAAAGTTATTCATTTTCAAAGTTGAATTTTTTAGGTGCAATATCACAGTGGCGCTGATGCTACACGATCCTATGGACAGCTCTGGTCCTGGGACCATAAACCTCCATAGGATGGTGAAGCAACAGCGCCACTGTACAATTTCAGGCCACTGTGATATTGGATTGGATGGACAGACAAGTTTTCTCTGGGTACTGAACTAGTCCCTGACTCCTAGTCCACTCCTATGTTATTAGTTATTTATTTACTAGCTAACAGTACCCTAGCCTCCAGCACTAAAAGAAAGCAAACAGAAGAAATAGATCTTAATGTTCTAATGCCAGGAGATGAGTTAATCTCACTGGCTGTGACACTGCTTCTCTTCTAGCTGCTCAATGGAAAGTAAGGAAAATGTGCTGCATCCAAATTATATCAGTCTAAATGGCCATCCCCTTGGAAATCAGGATTGGACAGAGTATTAGACATTACATGTTCACTTGCTGTTGCAACAGTCAATCACAGCTGTAACCAAGGTGACTGTCCTTCCACTTCCCTCCAGTATTGTATTGGCTATTCTGTGCATCAATCACTTCTTCTCTTTACCATCCTACACACAGTCCTTTTCCACTCCCTCCGCTGAAAGGAGCATGTACAAATGGATGAATAGTTTTCAAGAAGACCATGGAAATTGTTGATCGTTCTGCAACTCTGTGCACCTTTCGATTAGTATGTCATCTTTATCTCACAATATCAAAAAAAAATGTGGGTTTTGGTTAATTTTATATTTGCTACAAAATGAATGTGCAAATGTCTACTAGAGATTTTGCAAATTAATTACATTGTTGACATCTAAACCACTTTGCAATAATAACAAAGAGCATGCTGAAATATTCATAACAGGTTTTATAACTTCATAGAAAATAACATATCCAAAACTGCATGTGCTGTTTTGTAGCAGGTTGGGAGTGATAACTCAAAACCAGGAGGTGAGGAGTGCAAATTAAAAGTACGGGCTGCAGAAAATCAGCACTATTTGTATAAGAGGAGGACTTACCTACTGAGGTACAACAGCAGTGTAGATTTATATAAGGTTCTTTGCAATGTACTGCTGTTGCAGTCTAGAGCTAGACAGTTCCATTCCTCCATTTGCCAATGTTACATGCTTCTACAGAATGCTTGTGTAGAATTGTTACTGTGCTTTGTCTCATTCAGAGGGCAAGTGTCTAAATACACCTGTTAGCAGTATGAAGGAGCCCTATATAAGAAAGTAATTGTATTAAATGGATAATAATGCTTAAAGGAATAGTAATACATTGATATAATTACATTTAATAATGTACCTAGTAAAAAAAATGTATTAATTGCGCTTTGTCCGATCTTTCAAACCTTTATGGTTCTTAAAGGGATAGTAATACTTAAATCATATGGACAGCTCTGGTCCTGGGATCGTGTAGCAACAGTGCCACTATACAATTTCAGGCTACTGTGATATTGCACCTAAAAAATTCAACTTTGAGCTGTAATAACTTTTGAATAGAACACCTTTCAGCAGTGGGAGTACCCTGGTTTTACTCAGGGAGATAAACCCTACAACATATTTTTTGTTTACATTTTAAGTATTACTATCCCTTTAAGGGGACAGAATGAAACTTTAATTACCCTTAATGGTCCAAGTATGCTGGTTATTATTCAGTTGTTATTTATAATTGTGTAATAATAAGTATTATATAAGAACATCCAATAAGTACTATTTTATATTGTTGTACCCGATGTTATGTACTTAACAGTTAGTGATATAATCTTCCTATTCAATATTATACTGGTAATGGGAGCACTGCTTACATCAGTCTCTCAGAGCGTATTAACGGACAGACACTCTGTTCTCCCATGTATAACGGTATAGAGCACCACTTTCACCAGTCTTTTTAATAGTACCTTAGTGGAGAGGTACAACATTCTACTGTCTGCAATGATAACCTCTTACCCAACTCTTGGGATATAAGCGGGCAGACATGCAATCCTCCAGTCTATTGTATTTCACTTTCTCCAGTAAGATATTAGTGTTTTTCTCTTTAAGGTGCTCTTATATGTAGGCAAGCATAAAAGTTGTCTGCTCCCTTTATATTCAAACCACTTGACCGGTGCTGTGGATGCCTTTTCACAGATTGCTCCAATAACAACGAGTCAATACAACAGTTTCCAGTTACTGTCTTTCAACATTAAAACTCAACAGCTCTATATCTGGTACTGTATAAAACTCTCTGGGAATCTAAATTCAAATGCCACAATTTCCTGTCGTATGAAAGCGGCATTTTAAACCTAACTCCCATGATACTTTGTCCTATCCCCAAATGAGTTGGATAATCCAGGTGTTTATTGTTATTTTTTATTTGAGGATCGGTTTTATAAAGAAATACAAGGTGCTACAATGGGGGCCAAGTTTGCCCCCAGCTACTCTAACCTACACATGGGCTACTAAGACCCATGTGTTGGGGGCGGGACTGGGGGCAAACTTTTTTTTTTTTTTTTTTATAAAAGATTTATGGATGAATTGATCATCATATGGAGAGGATCAGAAATGGATCTAAGAAATTGTATTTCTAGTTTTGAAAATAATAATATGGGGTTAAAGTTTAAATACACAATAAATAATATACATTTTTTGGATTTAAATCTTAAACATGATGATGGAAGAATAATCTCTGAAAATTATGTAAAACCTACAAATACTAATTTGTGTTTACATTATGATAGTTGCCATCTAGAGGGATGGAAAAGAAACATCCCAAAGGGTCAGTTTTACAGATTGCGACAAAACTGTACTAAGTTAGAAGATTTTAACCCCTTAAGGACCATTGCCATACCAGGACCGTCACGGCGGTCCGACACTTAAGGACCAGTGACGGTCCTGGTACATCATGGAGTTCAGGGCTCCCGGCGCAGCTGCACGCCGCTCTGGAAGCCTTGAACCGGAAGTGCAAAAAAAAAGAAAAAAGCCCCGTGGTCCTCAAGTGCCGGCCTCACGTGCACGCCCCAGCCCTTAAGGGGTTAAAGAACAATCTATACTCTTAAAAAAGACATTTATGGAGAAAGGATATCCAAAAGAGTTAATAGATAAAACTTACCATGAGGTGGAATCTAAGTACAGAAGAGAAATAATTCATCCTCCTAAAATAGAAAAGAATAGAATTAATGAAAAGAATAAAAATAAAAATGGATTTAATCAACCTAAATTTATAACAAAATATAATATACACCATAAAGCTATAAAACAAATTAAAAAAAAAACATTGGCCGATTCTGTTATATGATCTTTTATTAAAAAATGTATTGGAAAAAACACCAACTATAATTTATACAAGAAATAAAAATTGTAAAAATATCTTAAAGGGATAGTAATACTTCAAAATTACTATCCCTTAGATTGAAGCCCTTAAAAAACTGAATTAAATGCCACCAGCGGCATCTCTCAAACCTTTATGGTTTGCGAGATAGCCGCTTTTAAACTTCGCTCTCATCTGCCTCTCACCTGATGTCAGCGTTCTTGCTGCAGCAGGGGAATCCGTTCATTGAATCAAGCAGAGGCTCTCCTGCAGAGCCAGATCTCATTATAGAAGAAACAATCCTTCACTAAAAAGGTCTTCTATGTGTTCTTGGCAAACAAGCACACGTAGAAGGCCGTTTTAGTGAATGATCTTGTCTTCCATAACGAGATCTCAGCTCTGCTGAAGAGCCTCAGCCGGTCCCGGGACCGGATTTCCCTGCTGCAGCAAGAACAATGACGTCAGGGGAGAGCGAAGTTTAAAAGTGGCTATCTCGCAAACCATAAAGGTTTTAGAGATGCCGCTGGTGGCATTTAATTCAGTTTTTAAAGTGCTTCAATATAAGGGATAGTAATTTTGAAGTATTACTATCCCTTTGATTAGAAATAGACCAAATAGAAAAAAGATGGCACAAATGTAATATGTGGAAGTTATAAATGTCAAGCTAGTAGATGTATAACTTGTAATTATATGGGACAAAAATTAAAATGTTTCCAAAATAAAAAGGGAAAAGAATTTAAAATAAAGCAATTAATAAATTGTAGCGCCAAATATATAGTGTAAAGTATACGTTGTCCCTGCAATAAAATGTATATTGGTCGTACTAAAAGGAAATTAAAACAATGCTTTTTTGAACATAGGAGATCAATACTTATGGGAGATATGAAGTACCCTTTAGGGAAACCTTATTTAAAATATCACAATAAGGATATAACTGGAACTGTTTTATTACCATTAGAACAAATATCTGATACATTACAAGAAAGGGAAAGGTTTAAGAAACTTTGTTTAAGAGAATCATTCTGGATATTTAAAATGGATACATTATATCCTAATTGGTTAAAGGGACAGTAACGCTTCATAATAAAAGCAGCTCTAATTAATCATCATAGTATTTGGACTTTGGAGAGTGTTATTTCAATTCTGTCAGAATTGTAGTTCAAGAGTAATTCAATGACAAAGTATCCCCCTCCTGCCCCTTTTACTGATGTAACACTGCTCAGACAGATCAGAAGGGCGGTGCCCAGGTAGACTGCAGAGAGGGACAATCTTCAATTAAGATAAGGGAAAAACCTGAAAAACTTGTCAAGGGGGGCAGGGCTTTCATTGTTCTCATAGGAAAAAGATTGTCCCCTGCTGTTATCTGTCTGGTGTATGGACTGCATTCCACATCTGAGAAGAGATGGCTTATACTAGGTAAAAGGGGCGGGAGGGGAAACTTTGCTTGTGAATATCTCTCAAACCTTTATGGTTTGAGAGATAAGACTTATATCATTCTTCATGTTTTTTTAATGCCTACAAAATAAAATAAAGATAAAACAAAGTATTACTATCCCTTTAAATAATAGATTGGATACATACACCTTAATATAAAAAAACAAGTAGTAGTTTGTTTATTATGTATTCTTATAGGTGGCACCATCTAAAGACTTCCATACCAATATTGTGAGTATATATTTGATGTTTTATATTTTGTGTTTATGGGCATATGCAGGGCACAATTTTGAATAACTGAGCCCTGCGTATGGCAAATATATATATATATCGGGCAGCTATAGTAGGAGACCTTATCTCTTGGATTTTAATTGCTATTGTATCGAAAACACCCGAATTATCCAACTCATTTGGTGATAGGACAAAGTATCATGGGAGTTAGGTTTAAAATGCTGTTTTCATATGAAAGGAAATTATTACATTTGAATTTAGATTCCCAGAAGAAGTACTAAGGTCCAGCACGAAACGTGTTGGAGAGTTTTATACAGTACCAGAAATAGAGCTGTTGAGTTTTAATGTTGAAAGACAGTGGAAACTGTTGTATTACACTTTGTTATCGGAGCAATCTGTGAAAAGACATCCACCGGTCAAGTGGTTTGAATATAAAGGGAGCAGAAAGCTTGTACACCTGCCTACATATATAAAGTGTTAGTAATGTCCAAGAAAAAATATTTATCATTTTCTAGTGCTAAAAAAGTTTAACATAATGCAACAAATCCTATCTCTCAAACCACTATGGTTTTAGAGATTTTCGCATTTAAAGTTTGTCGTTTCCTGCTGTCAGCTGTAAAGCTGACAGCAGGAGATCCATGTCAGCCAACACGAGGAGGGTCTTCAGCAGAACCGCAATCTCGTTATTTAAAACAAATTACCTCATTGGAATGGTCTACAACGTGTGCTTGCAAACCAGGCACACTTTGTAGACCTTTCAAATTAAGTCATTCTTTTTAAATAATGCGATTGCGGCTCTGCTGCAGAGCCACCCGTTGGTCACTGGCCAGGATTCCGCTGACGTCAGGGAAAGGATTGGGGGGAACTTTGAATAGGAAAATCTCTCACACCATAGTGGTTTGAGAGATAGGATTTGTTGCATTTAGTTGAACATTTTAAGCACTACAAAATTATAAATATTTTTAATGCCAACTAATTGTCATGGTTTGGCTGATTTGCTCTAACACTCTGCTGTTGATTACTGCTGCCTTTCCTTCCCTGTGTCAGGCTGATGATTACCAAACAGCCTTGACCTCTCTGTTTCCATGGTTACTCACCTGTTATCAGCCAACCCCTTCCAGGATATTTAAAGCAGCTAGGCTCACTTCCTCCTTGCCCTTGTGTCTGCTTCTGGCTGCAAGTGTGTTCTCCTGAGTTCCTGATTATCCATACATGACTTGGTTTCCTCTGACGTCCCTTCTGGTTCCTGACTCCTGGCTATTCCTACATCGCTGATCTCCTACATTCCTGACCCTGGCTTGTCTGAGTACCTGCTTTGGTTCCTGACTCCGGCTTGTCTTTTGATTTATGCTCCTGGATCACAATTTTGCTTTGTTTGCTTTGGTTACTTGAATAAAGATGTTCAGCATTTCATATTTTTGTGTCTGTCTGGTTCCTGGTTGCTAACACTAATATCTCACCGGAGAAAGTGAAATACAAGAGACGGGAGGATTACACTTATATTCCAAGAGTTGGATAAGAGGTTATCATTGGAGATGCCGTACCTACCCACTAATGAACTATTAGAAGCACTGGTGAAAGTGGTGCTCTATACCGTTATAGACGGGAGAACAGAGTGTCTGTCCGTTAATACACTCTGAGAGACTGATGTAAGCAGTGCTCCCATTACCAGTATAATATCGAATAGGAAGATTATATCACTAACTGTTAAGTACTAGAGATGCACCGATACCAATTTTTTAAGACCGAGTACAAGTACCGATACTTTTTTCAAGTACTCACCGATACCAATTACCGATACCTTTTTTTTGCAGTCATTTGCCAGTTTTCTAAGTACCTATATGCTTTAGGTACTTGGAAAACTGGCAAATGACCGCAAAAAAAGTATTGGTATTGGTGAGTACTTGGAAAAAAAATTATATATATATATATATATATATATATATATATATACACACACACACACACACCACCTCTTGATTCTCCCCTTTTGACTCTTTCTCCCCCTCTTGATTCCTACCTTTTACTTCATTTTACCCCTCTTGAGCCCCCTTCTTTTGCCTTTGCTTTTTATCTCCCTTTTGATCCCCCTCCTTCTCCTTGACTTACCCTTTTGCCTCTCTCACTCTCTCCTGATCCTTCCTCCTTTTGCTCCTTTCTTGGCCCCCCTCTCTGCCTCTTTCACCACCAGCTGCCCCATCTTGCCTCCCTTACTGTCCTCTGCCGGGTGCTCACTGTTCTCTCGCGAGCCCCGGCAGAGGTCAGCGTCGGAGCGTTGCCATGGTAACCCGCGGCAACGCTCAGACGCTGCAGGAGTGAGAGAGGTGACCGGGGAGCATTGTGAGCAGCTCCCTGGGCTCCCTCTCTGCAGCACCGACCCTGACACAGGGTATCGGTGCTGGCATCGGCCGCATTTGCGCGAGTACAAGTACTCACGCAAATGCTGGTATCGGCACCGATACCGATACCAGTATCGGTATCGGTGCAACCCTAAAGTACATAACATCGGGTACAGCGATATAAAACAGTACTTATTGGATGTTCTTATATACTACTTATTATTACACAGTTATAAATAACAACTGAATAATAACCAGCATACTTGAACCATTAAGGGTCATTAAAGTTTCATTCTGATTGCATGTGCCCTTAAAGGGATAGTAATACTTAAAATGTAAAAAAAAAATATGTTGTAGGGTTTATCTCCCTGAGTAAAACAAGGGTACTCCCACTGCTGAAAGGTGTTTTATTCAAAAGTTATTACAGCTCAAAGTTGAATTTTTTAGGTGCAATATCACAGTGTCCTGAAATTGTATAGTGGCACTGTTGCTACACCATCCCGGGATAAATAACAACTGAATAATAAATAACCAGCATACTTGAACCATTAAGGGTCATTAAAGTTTCATTCTGATGGACTGTGCCCTTAAGAACTTGTTATCCCATTATCTCTTCAGCTCACTTGTCATATATGTTTTTTAAGTGATTTGAATTGTATAATATATGCATATTTATACAAGTTGAACTTTAAGTGTTCTGGTATAGAATAACGTATTATTTCTCACAGTATGTTTCCACATTTTATTTTTTATTTTTCGTTACAAGGAACACTCTCCTAGTGTTTTTCCTTTTGCCCATTTTTGAAGGTCATTGGATTGTAGCTTGCACCTTTCTACTAATTTTTATATATACTATTTTTTCTCATTGGAAATAGGTCATAGGATAGTGCAGAGCTACTCCTTGGCTTTTTTTTTTTAAGTTTGTAATATTTGGTATTTTAGCAATAAACAGATTTACATACAATTTTTATAAAGTTAACAGAAACATTTTTCATGCTTTAAGTGATACAATATCGTAAATGTGGTTTTAGTAATCTACAGACTGTTTTCTATATTCTTATTGAGCCCTTTGAATACCAGAGGGGTATGCAACACTCACCTCTTTGGCACACAAAGGGTTAAGGCTTACAGATATAACTTTCATTAAAGAGCAAAATTGATTTTAGCTCCAATAGTCCGTTGAAGAAATAGTAACCTTTTATTCTGACTTCAAGTATTCTGCAATTGTGTGATTTAACCCTTTGAGTGCCAAAAGGGTACTCAACGCATTGCTTCACACTCAAAGGTTTAACATAAAATTTCTTGGAAATCTTTTTCCAGGGGGCTTGCTAGTCAGTAACTGTGAAATCAAGGATAGTGATATAATGAAACACTTTTTCTATAGTATTGGATGTTCTCTATGCTGTATCTATTAGACTGGAAGCAGTATTTTCTACATTGTTTCACTTTCTTTTACATGGTATCACTATCAATGCTTTCCCTGGAAAGTTAGTTATCTGGAAACAGATCAGTGGAGCTCACTGTCATAGGCACACACACACACACACACCTAAAAAATAGATGAAGATTAAGCAAAAATAAATAAATAAAGGATAGGCAATCTGACCTTCCACATATACTTGCATAATATGTAAAATCAAAATAAAAAGTTACTATCTCTCTAGAGTGAAAACCAGCCTCCATTTTGACTTATGTATTCTGCAAGTGTGTAATATGCAGAGTCAAACTGACTGTACTTTCTATTATTTTTTCAATGTTCACCTATTGTTTTTACAGTACTATTGGCGCGATGCAAGAAACGTTCGCATCAGATAAAGGCATTTTTAGATTTTGCGCATGTTCTAATCCAGGAAGCTAAATACCGAACGCTTCTTGAATTGCGCATGAAAAATTCCATTTTACGACAACAATACACAGACGTAAAAATTCATTCACAATAGCAGTTCTTGCATTAGGTGCATTCGCTATTCCACTCACACAGATTCGGTAATCTTAGCCACGCCCACAAAAAAATAAATATACGCAGACGCTCGCTAATCTTGAATTTTCATGTGCAATTCAACAAAATCGTGCGCAAACCTATTCCCTAGTGGTTTTCACACAGGAAATAGCGATTGCGCACGTTTCCTGCATCGCGCCATATGTCCCCAACAGTGATCTCCTCTCTTTCCAGAGAGTTTTCTATCAGGGACTGTAAAAAACATGGATAGGGATACTATGTAACACTACTCTTGCAGCACTGTGTGCTCAGTATGCTGTAGTGGAGGCAGAGGTTTTGTTAATGAGATCTTGCTATTATGTATCATCATACCTGGGAACTCTCTGGATTTGCCCCGGAGACTCCGGTTCTGACAGAGCTTTACCGGGTCTCCGGGGCAGAGGCTGATGCCTCCGGATGTGGAGAGTTTCTATTGAAACTCTGCCACATCTGTTTTTTCTCCCGTTGTGCCTCCGTCCCCAGCCTTCTGTGTGACACATTTAACCCTCTGAATGCATTCCGTACCACTCTGGCACTCAAAGGGTTAAATCCCCCCAACACTCGTGTTAAGCCCCGCCCCTTTTTGACGCGATTAGCGTCAATTTTGTTACCCCCTGCTGAACAGAGGACTACCCTCCGGGTAGCCCTCAACTGAAAGTTCCCAGGTATGTGTATCGTTTCCCCGCAGTCAGTCCCTGAGCAGAAAATTCTCTTGAAACATATCGAGGTCTCAGGTGCATATCTACCACCATTTAAAATGGCCAAAGAGGGACAATTTTGTTTTAGGTGGTGTTGCCGGGGGTGCATGGCTGGTGGGTGAGGCATTATCAAAAATCTTTAGGTTATTTTGTGACCTATATTGACACCTCTTTGTGTAAATGAATAAACGGTTTAGAACAAGGCCAAAGTATTTTATTTTCACAGATTAATTTATAAACACATATAACTAACGTTTAAACATTAATGTGTTATTGCTGTGGAACAATGTGATACACTTTTATACACACATCTCACCTTGTGATCCACGAAAAAGAGGGACATCAGGGTAGGAAAGAGGGACAGAGGGCTTCGGGTCTCAAAGAGGAATCGTTTCACCTACATAGGGACACTTGGGAGGTATAAAAGTGTACAAAAATAGATATCAAAAGTACAGGCAATCTGACATTATATATTATGCAAACGAGTACGATCTCTTTAACCCTATAAGGACCAAAGGGCGAGCAACGATACCCTTCTGGACCTTAAAGGGTTACATTTTTATCGCTACATTCTCACCCACAAACGTAAACATGCAGCTCCAGTTCCAGCCGCAGGGAGCAGTCTGGCCCGGGTTTTACAGGCAGGCTGCAGTGACGTCGGTCTTGGGTGGACCCAAGCGAGGATGAGGACTTTAAACAGGAGACTGTGCGGAGTAACAGGGAATTTGAGCTGGGTGTAGGGATACTGCGGAGGGTGGTAGGACATAGGCACAATCACTGTGTCCATCTATGGATTAGCTGGCGCTGTTTGACAAGCAATCCTTGCGTATTAGACACTGCATCCGCATCAGGAGCCTACAATATGGGACATGCAGACAAGGAAAAAGCCTGGGATTACTATACCGCACACAGAGAGTCTTGCCCTCCGCAGCCATGCACAGGTAACTCGGCTTTCTATTCTGGATTTCCCTTTCCAGTGGCAGTGCCAGTCCCTGCATGGCAAGTATGCTGGGTCATGCTTGGGCATAGGCAAGCTCCCTAGTACATGATCTTCAGTTCTAGTGGGGTAACCCCGAGAATGCGCAAGGTTGAGTCTCCAGTTATTGTAGTATTACAACTCCTGTTATCCTCAGGTTCATAGTTGAGTTCACCAAGAACTGGAGAGCCACATGTAAGCTGGCACGAACCGTTTCATTACCAATTTGTCATTACCAAATTAGAAGTGCTCTTGTTTTCCCCAAGAAGAATGTGTATGTATGAATATATAATATATATATATATATACGCACACACAGAATATTACAGACTCTTGTCTCTATGCTATAAAATGACATAACTATATGTGGCTGTCACGTATCCTTTTACTGTTTTCGCTAGTCATGAAAGTGAATGGGTTAACAGAGTAGATTGTATTAACCCTTTGAGCACTGAAATGGTTATAGTGGTATTGTTTATTTTGTTTGTTTTGGGGGGACAGTTTACACATTTTGGTTAATACCTGGATGACAAGTCTGTTGTTTCAGCTTGTTGTCACTGTCATACCCAATTAGGTGGGGAAAGTTGCACTCCCTCTGGCATTCAAAGAGTTAATGTATACCCCCTTCTGTCACTCGGACGATTAACCCTATTTGTTCCAAAAGACAAAGTATCAACTGTTGTAGCTCCATTGTGGATTTACTCCTAAAATCCTAAGATCTTCTTTATAAAGGCAAAGTGGGACAATTGTGGGGCAAGCTAACCTCACCGTAGGGGAAAATAGCATTTTTTTTAAAAAAAATATATCAATTTAATCAAAATGAAGCTTTTAAGCGCAGCACGTAAGGGGTTAAACGTTTCCATTTAAAGCAGTAGGGAGTTTCATTTTATCATGTAATGTTTATTTACCTCAGAATTTATCCATGTAGCACTCTATCTATCTATCTATCTATCTATCTATCTATCTATCTATCTATCTATCTATCTGTCAAGCCATCTATCTATCTATCTAATCGTGTAATCATCTATATAATCTATTTATCTAAGTAATCATTTTATAATCTATTTATCTATCTAAGGATTGCTCGACTTTCACAAAAGAATCTCTCTAGCTGTCTAGCTATCACAACCTATATCTTCAGTCGAATACATTTTTATGTAATTTTCTTCCTTTTTCCCCCTTCTTCCTCTTTCCCCTCCCTTACAGTCTGCTTACACAGCCAAATACATTGTAACCTTGTGAAAATAGAACCCACAGCTCTCCTCAGACTCCTAGCTCTGATTTATTGCCCGGTGCAATATGAGGCAAAGTGATTTGTTGGCCTTGAAATATCCTATAATTAGTGACAGAGATCACTATTTTGAGAATCCTCCTATGTGTCCTGTAATCACATTAGCTGTACACAATGTCCTGCACCACTAATGCCGGAGTTAAGAAAGTTTTTTTTTTTTTTTTGCTGTGTTCTTAACCCTTTGAATGCCATTGTGGCAAAAAGAAATAGGGGTGGGGGGTGGGGTTACAACTCCAAGTGCATTGAACATTCCTCTGTCAACAAAAAGATTAAAGGTACATAAAGTGTTTTTTCAGGATTTTTTTCTCATTTTTTTACCATTTTTGTGACAGAATCAATGCATTTGCCAACCCCCTGGCAATTAAAGTGTTAAAATAGCAAAGGCTTATTCTACTGAATTGCCGCCATCTCTCATTAGAAGTGCAATTTTGAGGCAAACTTCACTGAACATAACTAACAGATTTATTACAATGAGGATTTTAACCCCTTAGATTTTAGAGAGGTCTCAAAAGTCTTAATTTTATCCCTAAGTGGCATATATTGTGCCCAGGATTGCTGTTCTGCTTATGGCCCTCCTGAAGGGGACTGGAGTTTGATAAGAAATATTGCTAAAAAAATCCCAGTGAATCCACTAATGTACAGTATGTAAAATAACTTGATTACAGTAATACATGAGGGTGGACTCTGCCTCCTATAATCTGGAAAGTCTGCCTGAAGTTATTATATAACACACATACAGGTGTGACCGTAGTATAAAGAACTTTTGGGGCCATAAATTGCTTTAGGAACAAACTTTAAATGTTAGGATCAGATGTGGTGATGCATATACAAAGAGACAGAGATGTATGTATGTGCGTGTGTATAAAATATATATATGACACATGTATAAGGTGGATTTTCCAAAATATTTAAAAATGTGGAGCCAGACAGAATTTTTTTAGGTGCTGGATGATGCTATTTTTTACAGAGATGTATGTACAATATCTCTAAAATACATCACCCAGAAGTAACATTTGCTGCGTCCCCTGTTTATGTGTTCTCTTCTGACAAGTTACAGAGGACCAGATTCTAGACGTGACAGAATGCAGAGATCTCAGAACTCCACACCGGATAGTCACAGCTTAGCTGTTGCCTTCGTAGTTATCCAAGTGGCAGCCCTTATTGGATAGCAAGAAGGGAGTGACTTGCGTAATAACTTGTAATGTTACTAATGTTGGGTTTTTACACTGTTTGAAGCAGCCTGATTAACTCTGTCCGTGCTGATGGGGGTTTCCTTATGGCTAATTTTCACCCTTCCGTCAGTGATGGTATATGATGCAGGCAAACTATCTGCACTGTAGAAAGCAAATATACATTTATTTTGACCTGAATTAGGTTACTAACTCCTTGAATGCTAGATCAGTTGACAATGCATTGCAGAGCAATTTACTGGAAACCTATCTCGCATTTAAGCTGTTGTGCAAATGGTTGGCCCCATATTTGCTCTACTTTTCCCAGTACACTGGCCTCTGTGTGTGTGTGTGTGTGTGTGTATGTATGTATATCTATTAATTTAATTTGTAACAGATGAAGTGTATAGAGCAGAACAGGGTTTAACCATTTCTAGTGCCAACCCATAGCAATGTGTTGGAGACCATTCTTAAACACATCATTTAAATCAATGCAGATTTTCAAGACTCCCCTATGGTGCAGCTGGTTTGTTCCAAAATGTCTCCATTTTGCTCCGGACATCAGCTTCACAATCATACACATATACATGTATTTGTTTTCTCACTTTACAATATGAGATGCACATAAGGGGTAGTCAACTCCATCATCCCCTGCCCCCATCATCCCCCACCCCCATCATCCCCCACCAGAGTTGTAGTCGCAAATAGTTGGAGGTCCAACTATTGACTAGTCCTGCACTAAAGTGACCAGCTATCCCTTTAAACTTACATGTCTTTTATATGCCTCATATATACTCATGTATTCAATATTTATGCACACCCCATGCAACTTATTTGATGTATAGACGCAAACACTTCCAACTCTATGAGATTGAATGCTCCTTATGTCCAGATCATTGTTATGTAGAGCTTGTAGTTACTGTCAGATTAGAGGTAGTCTACCACTGGTTCTCCATCAGCTCCAACCAGCCAACCAGGGACTCTAGTCCCTTAGAGCTGCCTACACTGGTTTAGATCCTGCAGACTACAAGAAAAAGCAAGCTTGTCATCTGTTTTTCTTGCCGGTATACTGCCCCTTCACAAATCCTTTGGGCCCCCCAGGGTGGTCTCAATTTGTACACCCCTACAGCTGAGTACAGTTTCCTGGCTGGGAAATGATGAGTGTCAGTGCAAACTGACTCTCAGCCTGCTGAAGAAAAACATATGAAATGTCATAATTCTTAGAAAGTACAAACATCTATATTTGTGCATGTTGCGGCATATCTGTAAATGATGTAGCTAGACAATGTTAGCTTCCCAGAAGTTCAGGGGGGTTGATTGAATCTAATGAATGGTTAGTGCAGCATGCAGTCCAATTGAATTATTAGTAGGGAGATGAGAACCATCACAATCCCCAACCTGGCAACAAGATCTACCAGCCATTCAGGTGGTCAGAAAATGGATTCCCACAGACCCGGAAGTCTGTGGACCACTAATATGCATCTAAGGTCTTGGAAGCCATTCACTAGTGTCTTGGGGACTGAACTGCAATATATAAACTTCTGACTGTCAGAGTGGAACACAACTACTGCACACCCCTCCGGCCATCAAATGTAAAGTCTCTTCTCGCTGGACAAATCAGGAAGCCTGGTGGTCTTTTTTCAGACCTTTGTTTGGCTCCTTCGCTATTCCTCCAGGGCTCACATCTTCATTGGCAGGTCCAATGGGAACAGATCTCCATTAGGACTTTGTCATTAAGGGATCTGGGGGGTCAGTCACTACCTAGCAATGCCTCCAATTACAATATATTCTTTTAACTGTTGTGCTAAATGCTCCCCATACACCATCTGATTTCAGGTTGGTATATGAAAGGCAATCATTTGGTCCTTGCAGAGCAATGCATTGTGTACCCCTTTGGCACTCAAAGGGTTAAGACTCTATGCACTGGAAATGTCTCTAGCATCCAAGTGTTAAAGCGGAACTACCACCTCGAAAACACTTTATCTTCAATAACTCCCCATATTCAAAAGAAATATGTATTCTTACTGGGCTGACAGAAGCACGGAGTGCGGACATCTTGCCATAGTGACGTACGTGCTCCTGCGCCATCAGTCCCAGCCGGGTCTAGGAGGCGTTGCTAGCAACCGTCCAGCTCCAAAAGGGACCAACAGCGCCGCCGGGCGGACGTCACTATGGCAAGATGTCTGTGCTCTGTGCTGCTGTCAGCCCGGTAAGAATACATATTTCTTTTGAATAAGGTCATAATTGGGGAATTATTGAAGATAAAGTGTTTTCAAGGTGGTAGTTCCACTTTAAATACTGTAATTCATTTACATTTATCCTTTGTTTGCTGTGTGGGGAGCTTTATGGCAACTGCAGGGTTAAACCTCACGGATCTTTATGTGCTGATTCTTGTAGCTGAACGAGCCGGGCATAGATGTGCAGTATGTAGGCCAGACTTGTACAAGTGCTTGTTACTCTCCCACGTTCTTCAGTGTGAGTTCAGTGTTGTATTTGGTCTGCTTTTCATACAGATACATTTTAATTACATTTTAAGTTTCTATGGTGCAGACTAATGACATGAGTGCGTGTGAAGATGTTTATTCCATAGGAACATACTAAGCACGTTTGCATTCCTCGGAGATAGGTTTATTTTAAAGGGGAATGTTACCCATAGGAATAAGTGACTTTGAGTTGGTTTAACAGAAGGATTTACGTAATTAGGGGTCCTTTACACAACAGTACAGTATGTTTTTTTCATTGGAAGTCTCATGTATTTACAGCTGGACACATCAATTTTTATGTCTGTTCTTAAATTGTTCTGCAGAATTGCAAGTTTCTCATTCAGTCTGTGAAGTATTTATCACAACGATGTTTCTAAATACAGATGCATTGAACTGCAATCTTCCAGTGCAGATTGAAACATCTAACTGCTGTATGAGGGACACCTACGTAGATAGGTTTTTTTCTGGTAAATCATTTAAGATCCACTTATTTCTGTAGGCATAGTTCCACTTAAAGGGACAATATCACCTAAAAACTATTTTGGTGGGTTTGAAAGTGCTTTCAAAATCACATATGATGTACTAGAAATTTTTAGCTAGAGAACGAAGCATTGCTTAGATTTATAGACTACGCTAATTAAGACATAATGTCCAGGTACTTCCTGTCTCACCTGCCCCATTCACTGACACTTACCCCTTAAGCAGGCCCACCTCCCCTAGCATTAAAAGATTTAATGGGTGTGGGATGTAATGTAGGGCTATGACAGGAAATTCCTGCTGGGCATGCCTTAAAGGGACTGTAATGTCCCATAAAAACAGTTTATAGTTTTATAGACACTTAGAAAATAAGCAGAATGGTGCAAACCCTACCTCTCAAACCACTATGGTTTGAGAGATATAGGCATTGAAAGTGTGCCCCTCTCTCTCCTTCGCCTGATATCAGCGTCTAGCTGACAGCAGGAGATTCTGGTCTGGGGACCAGCAGGTGGCTCTGCAGCAGAGCCGAGATTGCATTATCTATAAAGAATTCTTTCATTTGAAATGTCTACAAAGTGTGCTTGCAAACCAGGAACACTTTGTAGATCTTTCCGATGAATTAATTCTTTATAGATAACACGATCTCTGCTCTGCTGCAGAGCCTCCTCGAGTCGTACGCCTCAATTCTCCTGCTGTCAGCTTTACAGCTGACACCAGGAGAAGGGGGGGAAGGGGGTAACTTTGAATCCCTATTTCTCTCAAACCATAGCAGTCTGAGAGACAGGGTGTGCACCATTCTGCTTATTTTCTAAGGCTGTATAAAACGTTTTTCTGGGACATTACTGTCCCTTTAAATGTATAGTAATACTTAAAATTCCAACAAAAATATGTTGTAGGGTTTATCCCCCTGAGTAAAACAAGGGTACTCCCACTGCTGAAAGGTGTTTTATTCAAAAGTTATTACTCAAAGTTGAATTTCATAGGTGCAGGTCTGGTCCGTGGACCAAAAATCTCCATAGGATGGTGTAGCAACAGTGCCACTGTACAATTTCAGGCCACTGTGATACTGCACCTATAAAATTCAACTTTGAGCTTTGATAACTTTTGAATAAAACACCTTTCAGCAGTGAGAATACCCTTTTTTTACTCAGGCGGATAAACACTACAATATATATTTTTTTACATATTAAGTATTACTACCCCTTTAATTAGAGTAATCAGTAAATCAAAATAAATCCAGTAATTTTCTAAATAAGAAATGGCTAATGCAACAGGTAGGTGTTTGGATTTAGGTGACAGGATTCAAATACTATGAAGATTAGTCAGAGATGCTTTTTTCATGAAACATTACTATCCCTTTAAACCTTTTGCCAAAGCAGTGTGCAAAATGTTAAATGGGATAATAAGGTATGTTTTTAGCATGGCACTGCAATGACCTGTGCATTTAGTAAAGTGTATTTTTTTAGTAATTCTGATAATTTATGCATTGCAATTTCTGTCTGATGGCCTGGGCAAATTATACATTAGTAATAATAATAGTAATATTGGGCTGGTGCATTGGGGAGAGGCTTGGTACTTCCCAACCCCTGTTCTATAACGTTTATTCTCCCTCTGATTGGAGAGTCAGGATTGTAAGATGAGACCACTGAGACATTTTCATTCATTTCTCAAGAGTGGGGAATTTAATTGACTCGCCAAGTGGTA
Organism: Rhinophrynus dorsalis; assembly: GCA_037306005.1. Classification (NCBI taxonomy): domain Eukaryota; kingdom Metazoa; phylum Chordata; class Amphibia; order Anura; family Rhinophrynidae; genus Rhinophrynus; species Rhinophrynus dorsalis. Next base: position 650,200,968 of record CM074718.1, read on the forward strand.
ATCTTAAGTGTCTCCTGTGAAATTAACCCTTTCACTGTCACTGGGATGCCCAATCTATTTCTGAAACAATGTTTTGGATACTACTCTGACACTCATAGGATTAACGTAACACTAATGATGAAAGAGCATGGTGTACAGAGCTAGATATTAAACCTTTGAGTGCCCGAGGGGTATGCAACGCATTGCAAAGCAATGCGTTGCGTACCCCCTCTGGCATTCAAAGGGTTAAACGTTTTTGAGGACCGGAGGGTTGTGCAGTGCATTTTCACAATGCATTGCATACCCACTCCTTGTCCTTAAAGTGCAATAATCATGTTTTATTAATTCTGTTGCTACAAGAGCTCAACTTCTACCATCCAATGATTGTGGGGGTCATACAACTGACCTTCTCGGCTAAAATGAAACCTAGAAGTATAGCGCACCCTGAATAGACAGTCCATGTTGGGATTTGAAGCCAGAAGCAGAGGGCATATGGGTTCTTTAGTCTTGTAATTCATTCTTTTCTTCCATAACGAAGGAGGCAGACCCTCGTTCTGACCTCCCATTGGTCCTCCAGGGCTCACAACGCATCCCCAGCTTCATCAGCGGGTCTACTACCAGGAGATCAGATCTTCCAATAAGACACTATCCAAGTGAAGGATTAATGCTTATTTAATATTTACAAACCATAATATAAGCGAATATATATATATATATATATATATATATATATATATATATATATATATATATTACATGTGCTGTTTTTCAAAAAGCTGGTGGGAAGCAATTTTCTTACGAGTTGTTTAATTCCTGCTGTGTGAGGAACTGCAAAGTTGAAAGGAATAATAACAATGTTTTCTTTAACCTTTCTTGTATTATTGGTATACATTTTTTTTATTATGCATACTGTTTTTTTCCTTCTACTTACCTTGAATCTACTTACCTTGCCTTTTGGAGATGCGAGTTCCCTTTACCTGTAGTTTGTAAAAATTGTTTGTGTTTCACTCTATATATTCGCTTGTCCATCAGCACAGAAAATCTTGAAAGACAAACGTACACATACAATTTGTATGATATTCATGGTCACGGTTTAGTCACAGACAGCTAAAATATAGTAATTTATAGCACTAAATAAGACATAGTAATGATTATTTTTTTATCTGATTGTACATGATTTTTAGAGAGTGATTGATACTGGTCATCATATAATCGCTAAAACTCTGAAGGAGCGTCCAGCTCTGTATCAGCTGCGGCGCGGGCAGTGTCTACTGGACCGGCTGCCAGTGGCACTGTGGCCCGTGTAACGGGCTCTTCAACTAGTTTTCTATAAAACACTACCATTCATGATAACATGTTGTTTTAAATTCCTCCTCTTTCAGTGACATCAGCTTCTTCGTTTGAACGGAACTGACTTTGGACCGCTGACCAGACATGGCTCACAGAGTCCGTTAGGTATGGTAACCCCAGTCTGCATTCAGAACAAGGAAAAAATTTCTGTCATCTGATCTCTTTCAATGAGTCCCGAGCACTAACTTTTCCACAGCTAGTGTTCTGGAATCGTTGAAAACAATATCTTCCTTGGTCTGAATGCTGAGAAAGGTTGCCATAGTTACTGGAAGTCTGTGGGCAGTTTGCAGTCAGCCAACCAGAGTTGGCTTCTTCTGAATGAAAAAGCTTATGTCACTGTAGGAGCAGCGCATTGGGGAGTTAAAATTAATTTTGTTTCTGTGAATGGTAACGTTTTATAGAGACTTATTATCTATAATCATATCAGTTAACCTTTAACACCTTAATGACCGATGACATGCCAGGACTGCTGAAGGTCCTGGCATGTACTGGAATTTTTGGACCGGAGCGCGACTGCACATCGATGTGTGACCCCAGAATGCATCGCTGTAAAAAAAAAGTGATGTGGTCTTCTAGAGCGGCCCACACCCAGACCACACAGTCCTTAAGGGTTAAAATAAAAAAGTAACCATTGCTATCTCTTACAAAAAAATTATATTCCTTTAAGTTAATAAGATATGGAAGTAAAAACATGTTCGTCAGTGATAGTTACAGTATGATCCTTCTTTGAAGTGCATTGTGTATCTTAACATCCGTACTACTGTAAACTCCAAGGTAGGAGAATCACTGCCTTCATTCTGTTGCCTTCCTTGCACCAACCCATTTTGTACCCCTTTCACTTACGTCATTCAAACAGTTCCTGCTATATGACCTCTCCTGTATCTTACAAACTCCTATTCATCACCTATCATTTAGTGTTTATGATGTTCATGCACTTATAAATAAGGTTGAACATCTGCTTTTGCATCAAATATACCATTTACCAAGACCCCCAAAAATGTAGCTAATTTAAAGGGATAGTAGTACTTAAAATGTAAAAAAAATAAATGTTGTTGGGTTTACCCCCCTGAGTAAAACAACGGTACTCCCACTGCTGAGAGATAATTTATTAAAAAACGATAACAGCTCAAACTTGAATTTTTTTAGGTGCAATATCACAGTGGCCTTAAAATTTACGGTGGCGCTGTTGATACACCATCCTATGGACTGCTCTGGTCCATAGACCATAAATCTCCATAGGATGGTGTAGCAACAGCGGCACTATAAATTTTCAGGCCATTTTGATATTGCACCCAAAAATATTCAAGTATGTTTGCTGAGATTTACTATTACACTATAGGCCCTGTGTTGAAAAGAAAACTGAAGTATTTCTTGATAAAAACCAACTACACCATAGGAAGCAAATACTGTGAACTCGGAGGTATAATACACACTTTTTTTTTTTTTTTTAACCCTATATCACCTTATGTGAAGTGTGTGGGGGGGTGTATTATATACCATTAAACATTAAAATGCTGGTCTTTCTTATATCCCCCCTCTCTCATTATCTGCGCATTGAAACTATTGTAGTGCCCTGTCAGGAACTTCAGTTTCCCAATGGCAGAAGCCCACAAAGGACAAGAAAAGCAGCCTAGGAAGTGGATGGCAAATGGAAGCATGCCACCCGCTGGACAGAGCTCCTAGTTGCCGCCTTAGGGACTTGTAGGCATGGAGGTGGAGAGGGATCAAGAGGAGACCGCATATGAATATTATATTTTGTGGGTAGAGGAATAATGTGTATTTGCATTTACCTTGAAATCTGTCATTTACCCCTGCGTGTTCTACCTGAGATTTTACGGTACAAAGTATCATTGATTTAAATGGGGCTTTTAACCCTTTGTATGGTAGGTCACCAACGCACTGCAAGCGGTTAAAAACTCCATTAAAATCAATGTAAACTTCAAAAATATATATTTGTCCTCCATGGTTCAGATGGTTTGCCCCAGAATTACTTCATGTTTTGGTCTGAACACGGGGCTTTGTGTTATGTTTAGTAAATGAGAGAAAAGAGGAAAAAGTAACAAATGAACCTAACATAGTTGACGAGGCTGAAAAAAGACATGCGTCCATCAAGTCCAGCCCACGCTAAAAACACCCCTGTTGATCCAGAGGAAGGCAAAAAAAAACCCTGAAACCGTTTCCAATTTAGCCCCAAGTGGGTAAAAAAAATTTCTTCCTGACTACAAGTGGCAGTGAAATAGTTCCCTGGATCAACAACCTATCTGCACTGAAGCCATCTGTCATCATTTTACATCAGAATTAAGCTCTGCTAATGTTTGGTGACAATTATTCAGTAAAAAATAACTAGAGCTGATTTAGTAAATGTGGCCCATGGAATTTTTATTTAATCTTTTGAGTGCTTTCACCTCTTTAATGCTCCTCTGGCAACCAAAGGGTTAACCTCTCAAATACCCACACTGCAATGGAGGCGTCTCTAGCATTAAAAAAAAAATAAAAGCCCTGTTTCCTTCATAATAACTAAATTTTATCTTACCCCTTTAAGCACCAGAGGGGTGTGCAACACCCTCACCCTCTGGTGCTTAAAGCGGAACATTCAGCTAGTACTGAGTCTCCATGCATTCATTAAGCGCATGGCGGCTAGCTTGGAAATCCATGTCTTACCTTTAAAAAATCGCATATTCTAAAGAAATCTTTGCCGTTTGGAGACCGGAACCCAGGCTACAGCGCAGACATCTTGCCTGCGTTGTCAGTCCCGGTCTCCTTTGTGTAGCACTGCGTTGTGCCGCAAGGGAACCAGAAAGGACTGACGACACAGACGCACAGACCGCACTAACCTGCCCGTCAGTATCCAAACGACAAGGATTTCTTTAGAATGTGCTATTTTTTAAAGGTGAGACTTAGATTTCCAAGCTAGTTGCCATGAGCTTAATGAATGCATGGCAGCTTAGTACTATCTGAAAGTTCCACTTTAAAGGGTTAATACGACACCCCATTGCCTCTCCCCCAAGGGATAACTGAAAAACAAAACAATTTTGACACATACATACAGGGTATTTTTCTGAATTCCTAGATGTCATTTCATAGAGATGACTAGGATCTCTTATTTGTGGGATCGTTTTGCAATAATAGGGATGTTTTTTTAAACTAATGTGAAGTCACAGTGCCCTCTAGTGTACAAATGCCAGTAAAAATGTGTAATCCTTGGCGCGCAGGAGTGGTATGAAACACGTAATTGTGAATAGAAGAATTTGACAGCACTGAATTTATGTAAAGGACTGGCTCTGAATATTTTTAAAGAAGGGCAGACTTGAATAGGAGTCCTTTATACAGCGTATGCATTTTGCATTTTATCTGCAGTTGCCTGTGTGTAATAGTACTTATTGTAGGCTGCGTTTGGTTCACTCCTCCTCACAAAAGACAGTAGCCTTAAAGTTATAGAGAGAAAGTGTGCTCTTAGAGGTGCTATTTCTCGCTATCGTCATAACGTGACTTGTAACGCAATAACGTCCCCCCTTCATGCTGGGTACTCACTGGACGTGGAGGCTTAAAGGGATAGTAATACTTTAAAAAAAAAAAAAAATGTAAAACAAAATATGTTGTAAGGTTTATCCCTTGAGTAAAACAAGGGTACTCCCACTGCTGAAAGGTGTTTTGATTCAAAGTTATTAGAGCTCAAACACAGTATCTGAGTGGCCTGAAACTGTACAATGGTGCTGTTGCTACACCATCCAATGGAGATTTATGGTCAACTGACCAGAGCTGTCCATAAGATGGTGTAGTAACAGCGCCACTGTACAATTTCAGGCCACTGTGAGACTGCACCTAGAAAATTCAAGTTTGAGCTCTTATAACTTTTGAATACAACACCTTTCAGCAGTGGGATTCACCTTGTTTTACTAAGGAGGATAAACCCTTCAACGTATTTTTAAGTATTACCGTCCCTTTAACCAGCCTCTGGGTTTGTAGGCTCTTCAAAATAATGATACCACCTTCACCTTCCTCCTTACGACTCTGATCTTGTTTTCTTGGACCACGAGTGTATAGGGAAAGAAATGTAACCACTGCTGGGCTATTTTACATTGCCTCCATTTATTTTGGCAATGTAAAAGTATAAGAACATACAATGTCATATATTAAAAAAACACAAATTCAGTTGTGTATATCAATAAACACCCTATGCATTACATCCTATATCGGACTTCGTCAGGGGACTTAAAATTAGAGTTGTTTACTTTTTGACTTGAAGAAAATGTAATGAGAAATTGTCTAGACTTCTTATATATATATATATATATATATATATATATATATATATATATATATATATATACATTTTTTTTTTTTTTTTGGACTTGTAACCCATTGAGTGCCAGAGGGGTACGCAACACATTGCTTTGCAATGCGTTGCATACTCCTCTGGCACTCAAAGGGCTAATCTAATTTACAAGCCCTTCATTTCCCTATACAGGCAGCTGTCTAACAGTGAAATCAGGGATAGCTGTACAATGTGCCATTATCCTTGCAGCAGAATAAACCGGAGGAAGAAAGTTTAACATGCTCTCTCCATCCTGTTTGATATATACAACATTCTGAGCACTCAACGCTCTGTCGCCTGTAACATTTGCCCTATGTGGATCTCCCCAGATGTCACTCATTCCTAATGTTTGGAGCAGTCCACTAGTAAACTGATACGACCAATGAGCCAAGTCTTGTTTGTGTTTCTGAATGAAGCTGGATAACTATCAACTTCATGGGGATTATGCACTAAGGTGTGATAAAGTGGAGATAAATTCTCCAGTGATATTACTTGTCCAATTCCTATGTTATTCTATGCACCCAATGGAGATCTTAGTGCATAGGCTCTATAGAATTATATAGAAACTACACACTTAGTTTGTCCTTCAAATCACTGACCGGTTTACATCATCTATATAACTTACTGTTGTATATAGGACTCCTGCCTACAATCACCTTATTTCTAATCCGAGAGTTTTCAGTTGTTGGACTTCAAGCTTTTGGGGACTGCAAATCCAACAGCTGGTTGGGGATGATGGGACTTTGTTGTCCCAAACAGCTAGAGGTCCAACAATTGACTTCTACAGTCCTAGAGTATAGTTTGTCCTTTAACCCTTTGAGTGCCAGAGGGGTATGCAGGTGCATACCCCTCTGGCATGCAAAGGATTAAGTAAATTTAAAGCTACTTATTCCTAGATTTAAGGATCCACTTTAACTCTGTGGATAGAGACGGTTCAAACGCATTGTTATATCTCTCTAGCAGTCAGGGGTTAAATTAGAGTGCATAAATGTGCTTGGTTAGCAATGCCCAACAATAACTTTACTTTGTATTGTAGACTTAAAAAAAAAAGAAATTATGATTGATTAAAAGAAATCAGAGATCGCTATTTCAGCTCTGCTGAAGAGCCGTCTCATGTCGGCCGAATGTAATCGCCTGCTGTCAGAGAAGGGGAGGGAGGGGGGAACTTTAGCGGTGAATACCTCCAAAATGGGATTTCCTCCACATAATTTCTTTTTTTAAATCTGCAACACAATATAAAGTTATAATTGGGCTTTACTGACCCTTTAAAGGAATAGTAACACTTGAAAAATAAAAAAATATGTATTTTAGGTTGTATCCTTCTCAGTACAACAAGGGTTGCTACACCATCCTATGGAGGTTTATGATCAACTGATCAGAGCTGTCCATAGGATGGTGTAGCAACAGCGCCACTGTACAATTTCAGGATACTGTGATACTGCACATAAAAAAATTTCAAGTTTGAGCTGCAATCATCTTTTAACAAAACACCTCTCAACAGTGGGAGTACCTTTGTTTTTACTCAGGAGGATCCACCCTACAATATACAATGTTTTACATATTAAGTGTTCCTATCCCTTTAAGTCAGCCATTAAACACCAGGCTTGAAGGAAAGCAATCACATTCTGATTGTATTACAGTGAAACTGGGAGAACAGCAAACAACCATTTCACTGGAAAATCCTTTCATGAACAGCAAGTGCAAACCATTCTGAACTTGAGAAACACGTTTACCCAGCTTAGCCTACTGAGCAACAAACAGGTTTGCTAATCTGTTTTTCCGAACTTTTTTTTTTTTTTTTTTTCAGAAATGTTAACACTGTATACATGGCTGGATCTTCCATTAGTCAGAGTAGGCAACTGCCCCTACCACTTCCATCTAGCAAATGGCTGAAGAGCCCAAGATCTCCTATCCTTTACCTAGAGCTGTACGTTTGAGTGGAGACAGCAGTGCTGGCCACACCTACATTCTGAGCTGTGGGTGTGGCCAGAGCAATTACACTGTATCTTCCCCTAGACATCCACTGCTGGTTTATGGTGCTGATTTATTTACCATTTTACTATTATTTAACCCCTTGGTTGCTAGAGTAGCCTCCATCACACTGCAAACCTCTTTACCAGCCAAGGTTTCAGAGATTTTCTCTGGGCCTATTTTATACAGCAGGGGATGATGGGAGTTGTTGTTTCCAGAGGTTGTCTACCCCTATTATAGGGCTCTATGGGCCTTATGAATAAAAGGTACACCGGAACAAATCATCTACACTATAGGGGAAAAATACATTTCTAATTGATCTAAATAGTACTTTTAACCCCCTGAATGCTGGAGAGGTCTCAGAATATTGCTTCACAATATGTTGGAGGCCTCACTAGCAGTCAAGGCATTAAAATCCCCATTTAAATTAATGGGAGTTTAGGGAATGGTTTTTCCCTTCTATGGTGCGATTGGTTTGCCCCAGAATTGCTCCAGTTTACGGCTATAAAAAATCATATGTTAAAAATAAAAAAAAAGTTTAGGAGAAAACTAATTGCACCATCGGTGACAAATAAAAATCCCCATTGGTTTAAAAGGGGGTGTAACCCCTTGATTGCTAAAGAGGTCTCATTCCCATTACTTTGCATTTCTTTCGAGACACCTCTGGCTTTCGTGGGGTTAAAAGCCCCTTTTAAATAATTGGCCATGTTGGGAACTTGTATTTGTCCCCTGTGGAGTACTTGACTTGTCCCGGAACATCACCACAATTTTTTTTAAAACCTTTGAGTGCCAGGGAGGTATGCTCTACAATGCATTGTGTACCCCTCTAGCATGCAAAGGGTTAATTTGAACATAGACCCTTATCAAGGTGTGGATAAGCCATTGGTTCCCAAGTCTATCATCAGCCACCAATGACAGGCCATGTGTGGGGTATCTCCATGCTTGTATGTGTTCAAACAGGGAAATCCTGGCCTGTCAGGGGGGTTGGGGAGCACTGTGCTAGACAGTAATGGATGGGAGTGGGGTCACATGGGTAGAGTAGTGTGGCCAAGCATGGGGTTAAGGGAGCCTTGGATGGCATACCTATAGCTGGGAACTCTCCGGATTTGCCTCTGAGACTCTGGTTATGGCTTCTAATTACCGGATCCCCAGGGCAGAGTCTTATTCTCCAAATGTGGGGAGTTTTTAATAAAACTCTGCCCACGTCTGTGTCTTTCCATTCTGTTCCTCGAACTCTGTGCCCACTTATCCTCCTTCCCCAGCCTATTCCTCCATTTTTTTTTTTGTATGTTTCTGAAGCCCCACACCCACTCAAGATTAAGTTCAGCCCCTTTTCTGACATAATTTGTGTCATTTATCTCCCCCAGCGGCACCAGAGGGCTGGGAATATAAGTCCAGGCCTGACTGATATAGCAGTGGTGACCAATCTTTGACTCTTCCCCCCCCCCCTTCTTTTGTTGGATTACAGCTCTCATCATCTTTGGCCAGCTGAGTACAATGGGAGCTATAGTCCAACAACAACTGGAGAGCCACAAGATGCTCAGTCCTGCACATTGTTGTGCTGCGATGGCTGCTCTTGTAAAGCCGAGAGAAGGAATTTTACTATGGTCTGTTTTGTAGCAGACAGCTGTGAATATTCCAAGACCCTCTGGCGTTCCTGCTGGAGGAGGGTGAATACCTCGATCTACACGTAACATTCTGCGCTTGTTTTATGCCATTCTAGTTTCAAAGAAGCGAGAAGTTTGATAAAAATGTATAAGGACACTTGACACCCATACAGATATACACAATTAAACCTTTGATTACCAGAGAGGGATGATTTGCAATGTGTCGGATTCCTCTCTGGCAATTAAAGGGTTACAAAACACACACAAGCTAAAGAGCCACATTTCTACTGAAAAACCAACTGTACCATTGGTGGAAAAGAAATATACCATGGATATTAAATAAAACACCGTGGCTTAGTTGGTTAACCCTTTGAGCTCCAGAGGGGTAAAGCACCAGCTGTAGAATCTGTTCAAACCAAAAGGTCTTATGTTCTAGTCCCGGCAAGGTCAGCTCAGCCTTTCACCCTTCTGAGGTAGATAGTCCAGGACATTGAAAATCTTAACGTATCCTTTCTGATAAAATACTTTCCAAAAAAAACCTTGAATTCTAGAGACATTTCCAGTGCATTATTTTGCAATGTATTGGAGACCTCAAGTATTCAGGGAGTTATAATCCATATTAAATAAATGTGAATTGTGGAATTTTCATTTCAACCCTATGATTGGTTTGCTGTTAAATTGCACCTCTTTAGCTTGATAAATAACATAACATTACTATTCCATATATATTCTTATATCGTGCTACCAATTTGGCACAGAATTATTTATGCATTGTGAATCTGTGCACCACAGAGCTTACAATCTAATGTATAGTGTCTGAGACATGGAGGTAAAGTGGTTTACCTGAAGTCACAAGGAGCTCGAACAGGAATGAACCCGATTTTCCCTGTCTCAGTGTAAGTCTTTTGGTTTTATAGTAAGTTAGTTAACTAACTGTGCCATAATTTTTATTTATTTTTTTTTTTTTAAACTTCATTTTTGTTGATAGTGTCAGCTGCATATGGGAGCCTTGAGGGCATTTGAGAGGCTGCCATGGACATCATGAACCACAATTGTACTGAGCCTGTCCTAGCCTCACACTACTTCCAAAACCCTTTACAATTGCTTAGTTACCATGCACCATTGCTTGGTCTGCGTACATTGTGTGATGTCATGTCTGTTTGGAGCAAGACCCTCCCCCTACACCAGTGAGGGGAATGAAGTTGTAACTCTGTGATGGAGCTTCAGGAGGTGAGGAAATTCATCTTCTCCATCTCCAGGAATCTATGAAATGAAGTATGCAATTTAACAAAAACATTAAATGAGCAGTAAACTTTTTTATGGAAAAATAAATATTGTAGGGATTTTCCTATTGAGTAAAATAAGGGTACTCCCACTATCAAGAGATTTATATTTCCAGAGTTATTACAGTTTAAACCCATGTTTTTTACATTAGCAGTGCCCTCTAGTGGTCAAATTCTGATTAGCTTTCCTGTTAGATTCTAATGGAGAGGAAAGTCAGAAAAGTCAGAGATATATACTACTCCATAGAATGTGATAGAAACTGTCTGTCACTTAGAACTATCAGGAAGTAAACACAGTAAATTCACTTCCTGATTCTTTGAACTGCTATAATTTTTTAATAAAACATCTGACAGCAGTGAGAGTGACCTTGTTTTATTCAGCAGGAAGTGCTCTATAAAATGTGTTTTCATAAATGAAAGTTTTCTGCTCCTTTAAGAACAGCTGCTTGTCAAACTGGAATAGTATTAAAGCACACAATGTGTGCTTTAATATTAGGATAGGTTGTATCAGTGGGGAGTCCCTTTAAATAGAGGAGATGCCTTCTCCAGATTCTTAGGGCACCAGCTTGGCATGCTGCATTACGAGCAAGACAGGAGGAAGGGTCTATGTCTCTTTCCCTTTGTGTCACTGCAGTGGAAATAAGCATTGATCATGCTTCAGCAGTTTTAAGTCTTGCAGTTAAAGTAGATCTGTCATGTGTGCTCCTGCCCGTAAATAAAAAAAAACAAAACCTTTTAGCGCACAGACTTTCTCACCCGATACTTAAAAGCTACCTGAAATTTAGTACAACAGCAAGAGGGAGAGAGCGGCCATCTTGATGATGTTCTTGATTGGTTCACCTTTGAGGTTCCAGGGACAGCTTTTGCAGTCCTCATAGACTGCAAGTGAAGTCAGTGGTTTATGCCATGGGCTCAGCTTGTGAAGGCCAGTCTCATTGTTTTCTTTTTACCAATTTTGACAGCTGATAGAAACCATTTTGTAAAATTTGTTATCCTTTTAATAGAATACTGAATGTCGTATTTAGGATTGTCCTCTTTGCCATTTATTTGTCAAGTACTGATTTGTAATAGGGATAAATGCATTATATACCTTATCTCAGGGCTCAAAATTTCCACTCGCCACTAGCCAATGGGAAGTGAAAATTTAGCCCTGGCAAGTAGAAATTCAGCCCTGGTGGGTATATTTTGCCTTTCAGTGGCGAGTAACTTTTCAGGTCTGGCTAGTGTCAAAGGACTTAAAATTATAAGCCCTGCCTTATCTCATTACAGCATTTACAAACTCACCTAAATTAGTTTAGGCTATTTTTCAAGCATTTTAATTGCATGGATGTCAAAAAGGCTATGTACTGAACTGTTCTGGAGCAACCCATTAACACTATCTGGGACAAATAAAAATCCACGTTGATTTAAATGGGGATTTTACCCTCTTGAATACTAAGGAGTTCTTGTGTTGGAGAGCTGTCTCTTATTCAGGAGGTTAAAAACACCATTTCAATCAATATGATTTTGAGGATTTTTTTTGTTCCCTACGATGCATTTGATTTGCTCCAGAATTGTCCCTCTTATTTTGTGTATATGGGGGGAATTCATTAAGAGAGTTAATGTCTAATTATTTTTATATAGTTATCGTGTTAGCCTGGTAGAGTCAAAGTGATCCCTTTTCTAGCCAACAAAAGTATCACTTTATTCTACCAGTCTCCTAATTCTTTTTATATAGGTACCTTGTTAGCTGTAGAAAAAGCAGGATCCTGCTAGAGTAAAAGTGATACCTTTTATAGCCAATAAAGATATCAACTTTTACTCTACCAGTCTCCTAATTATTTTTATGAAGTGTTTCAAAAAGGATCAGTAGTTACAATTTTGTATTTATATGTAATGACTCTGTATGGCATTTGTATCCCTTAGTACCAGACTGGTACACAACCCAATGTGTTGCATATCCCTCTGGCACTCAAGGGGTTAATAAACAAATTATTACACCTCTTCTTAAAAAAAAAAAAATAAATAAAAAAAAATAGGAGAGTGCGTGTATGGGAAAAAATACTGTCCATAGATTGAATGTAAATTTATTTCCTTACTTGGGAAAGTCTAATACAGAGAATTCCAAGGGATGTCTTTGAGATTCCAGGAAAAGAGTCTTTCCACCAGGTGCAATCAAGCAATTAGTGTCAATAAAGTTGGCCAGCTCTGAATCACATTAGTATAACTAACTGAATGACATGACCATATTTACATAATCAGACCCCACCCACTTAGCAAAACAGTGCAGTTTACATTGTTGGAGTGAACCAACGCCAACATAGGGAAGAAATGAAAAGCCTAAGGATATAAATGAGCCTTTTAACGTCTTGAATATTAGAGCATTTGCGGTGTTAACCCCCTGAGGGACTTTGGCTTTCAAAGGGTTAAAGGCCCCATTTAACCCTTTGCGTGCCAGAGGGGTAAGCAACGCATTGCTTTGCAATGCGTTGCGTACCCCTCTGGCACTCAAAAGGTTGAATCAACAGGAATAATTTTTTCTATCCCCTATGTGCAGTTGGTTTGCGCCACAAATAGTCCACTTTTGCTTTTGTGCATATAGCCCTTTGCCATAAGAAGAGGCAGCACATTTTGGGTCACTTCTTTGATTTTTAATTTGAAGGTAAAAGAAGCTGAAAATGATCACCTGGAACATTCTTATGAAAAATGCATTTTGGTAATCCAAGACCAAGGTGACCTTTACAACTACATAACCCTAAACCTTGAGCTTTGTAGCTCACTTAGAGCAATGTTCTTCCCACCCTTCTGGTCCTTTAAGGGTTAATAGCCCTTGTCCATAAGGACTACCCTTTGAGTGCCACATTGGTATGCAAAGCAGTGCGTTGGATACGTCTCTGGCACTCAAAGGGCTAATGTTCATGGATTTCCCATTAGGAAAAGTAGGCAGCTGCAGAATTTAAGGGGTGAGTCACGCATGCTGGCCAGTCAAAAGGGACAGTGATGAGGCCAACACAATAAGAAAACTCACTAATAAGGTATAAGTTGCACTCAATCTCCCTGTACCCTCCAGATTGTTTAATCAACAAGACAAACACTCCCCAGCCATTAGCTGAATCTTTAACATAGTACAAGATCACAGGGGCTTCCCAAACTCCCATATAACGTCATGACGAACTGCACTCTCAATGAAGGCTTCAATTGATGAATAGGTTAATCAATATTTATTTCTTACAGAGAATGCATAAACACAAACACAACAAATGGATGGCCTCGTGTTTTGCACACACAATGCCTAACCATAGTTAACCCTTTGAGTGCCAGAGGGGTACGCAACGTATTGCTTTGCAATGCGTTGCATACCCCTCTGGCACTCAAAGGGTTAACCATAATTAAGCACCGTGTGTGTGAAACACGTGAGACCATCCATTTTTTTGTTTGTGTTTTCTGTAAGAAATATTGATTTTAACGTATCCAACGACTGAAGACTTTATTGAGAATGCATTTCTTCAATAAGTTGCAACCCAATAAGAAAACCATGAATGGAACTGGGGGCATGTCATGATATGAGATGAGAAGGTGCAGTCATAGGTGAACTGAGATGTAAACCCAGGGCCAGCCAGTTTCTCTTACTGGTTTTAAACCCTTTGCATGCTAGAAAGCTCCAACAACTATATCAACTACTAAACAGACATTTTTCTAGATTAATAAATGGTCCATATTCACCAACATGATATGAAGGTCTGATGAAATGGCAGACTAGTGAAAACAAAGAAATGGGTGTGCTTTATTCTAACTTTTATTAGTTTAGAAGTAGATATTTTAGTTACAGAACAAGATGAATGTGCAACTGCTTTATTTGCAATGCAATGCACACCCTTCATAATGCTGCGCACTTGCATCTGCTTTTGCAGTTCTCCTTTGAGTTTCAATGACATGAGCGCCCTCTGCCTGCAGTCTGTAGAAATATTCAACAACTAAACCACATACAACGAATTATAAAGACTGTGTGTGTGTGTGTGTGTGTGCGTGTATGCACGTGTGTGTGTGTGTGCGTGTGTGTGTGCAGCAAACCAAATACACCATTAGGGACTGGAATGGGATTTGCCACAGGTCAATTGATTTACATGGGGCTTTTAACACTTTGAATTCTAGAATCTCAAACACGTTGCTTTGCTATATGTTGGAGACATCATTGAAGAAGTTAACCCTTTGAGTGCTAGAGGCATACGCAACACTTTGCATTGCGTTGCCTACCCCTCTGGCACTCAAAGGGTTAAGTCCTATTTAAATCAATGGGAAGTTTTGTGCACTCACTTATGGTGCAGTTGTGTTGTTTTTTTTTTTGTTGCTCGAATTGTACATATTACATCAGAGTTCCTGCACTGTCCATTTAGCCGAAAGGAGAGTAGAGTGTAAGACACAGGGTTTATTAATGATTTTATCTGCACATTTTTCCATAGATCTCAGTGGAAATCTACCTTAGATTCCATTGCACTTGATAAGTATTATCATCTGATTTTATCTATCATATTATGATTGACAAATGTATCAACTGCAATGGAGTCCACGCCTCTTACTTAAAAACAGTGATAACACTTATCAACTTCAATGCAATCTAGGCCATAACTGCTTACAGTGGGATGGGCAAAATCAGTGTATAACCAGAACAGATCTATGTGACTTCTGTAAGGTGCCTGGTGTATGTAACAAACTCCTTTTCAAAACTGCAGACAATGCACATACACTACCGTTCAAAAGTTTGAGGGCACTTCACAAATTCCCTAGTTTTCGATGAAAACATACATCAAATCAGTTGCAAAATGAATAGGAACCACAGTCAAGATGTTGACAAGGTTATAAATAATTATTTTTAATGTAAATAATAGTTGTGTGCTTCAAACTTTGCTTTCATCAAAGAATCCTACATCTGCAGCAAATTTATATATTCCATTAAAAATCATCCGTTTCCAGCTACAATAGTAATTTACAACATTAACAATATTAACAATGTCTACACTCTATTTCTGGTCCATTTGATGTTATTTTAATGGACAAGATTTGCTTTTATTTCAAAAACAAGGACATTTCTAAGTGACTCCAAACTTTTGAACGGTAGTGTACATGGTAACATTGATGATGAGGTTGAAAATAAGACACAAGCCCATCAAGCTGAAACTTCACTGATCCAGACAAAAGCAAAAACAAGCATTGAAGCCATTTCCAATTATGCCCCAAGTGGCTAAAAAAATTGTCCTTCCTAACTTCAAAAGGTAGTTGGATATCTTACTGGATCCTATCTGCTTTGAAGCCAGCAGTCAAAATTGTATATTGCTCTGAGCTAAAAACGTGTCCCGTGCCTTTTGAAAGTCTTCAAATTATCTGCCAATACAACATCCCGAGGCAAGGAATTCCACAGAGGGAATAAAGTGGAAATAATGTCTCCAATTATATCACTTCTCCAATTCCTATGTTTTTCTATGGAGCCAATGGGAGAAATCTTAGTGCATAGGCTCCATAGAATAACATAGGAAGTGGAGAAGTGATATCACTGGAGAAGTCATCACCACTTTATCACCTGTTTATCATGCCTTACTGCATAACCCCCCCCCCCATCCCCATTTCACTCATGTAAATCAACCCAGTTTAGCTAGTTTCTATAACTAAAATTAAAATTCCATAACTGGTTTTGTGGTATGTATCTTTTTTCAGTTCAATGTATTTTTAACAGGTACTCAAAGCTGTACTCTATATTCTAGAGGAGGATTTACTACAGATTTGTAAATAAGTAGAAATATATATTCTGATCCTGTGTATCCATACCCCTATTAGTGTGTGATATTACCTACTGGCTCTTGCACTGGCTGAGTGACAGTGCACACTGTTGTTTAAAGGGATAGTAATACTTTGTTTTATCTTTATTTTATTTTGTAGGCATTAAAAAAAAACATGAACGATATAAGTCTTAGCTCTCAAACCTTTATGGTTTGAGAGATAGTCACAAGCAAAGTTTCTCCTTGCGCCCCTTTTACCTAGTGTAAGCCATCTCTTCTCAGATGTGGAATCCAGTCCATAGACCAGACAGATAACAGAAGGGGACAATCTTCTTCCTATGAGAACAATGAAAGCCCTGCCCCCCTTGACAAGTTTTTCAGCTTTTTCCCTTATCTTAATTGAAGATTGTCCCTCTCTACATTCTACCTGGGTACCTCCCTTCTGATCTGGCTGAGCAGTGTTACATCAGTAAAAGGGGCAGGAGGGGGATACTTTATCATTGAATTACTCTTGAACTACAACTCTGACAGAATTGAAATAACACTCTCCAAAGTCCAAATACTATGATGATTAATTAGAGCTGCTTTTATTATGAAACATTACTATCTCTTTAATCTGTTGTCTATCAGTACTACCAAAAGCATCTAACAAGGATTCCCGAAATACTTTCCCACTTAGTGTACATGGAGCATGTTTGTTTCTGCATAACCTTACATTTATCAAATATTATTTTTCATCTTTGACTTTTCCGCCAATTCACTCAGTTTATCTGCTGAGAAAAAACATCCAGCTCCTTACACAGCTTAGTGTCATCAGCAAAGATAGATGAGCCTTTCAATACTTATTTTGTACATTTTTCTACATAATTTCTGCCAGATTGGAATGGCAGAAGCTGGAAGGCCTCACTTTGCCCACCCCTGAAACAGATCGAACTTGTGTACTAAACCCATACCTTGGAACTCTCCGGATCTGCCCTGGACACTACAGGTTTCTCACTTGCCTGGACACTATGTTTTCTCAATTATTGTGTCTCCAGGGACAGAGAGTAATTCATTGAGCAAGTGAGATCTGTGATAACCCCACCTAGTTTTTATCTGTACTGCCCACTCCTTGCCTCATCCCACCAGTTTGTGGGACAATTCCCACCTACTTCTATGAAATTAAATTTCTGTGCTACTTCACTTCAGACACCTTGGTAAGGCCCTGTTCTCTCTGTACTATGTGGCCATACACCTGTCATGCATTGGGTGGTGGATCAGGGAGTGAAAGGCTCCTACAGCAGCAAAGCAAAGTCAGAAGATGCCTAAGGCTGTCATACCCAAGAAGGCACCCTAGAGCCCGCTTGAAAAAGTGTGAAGCCTAAGGCCGCCAAGAGCCCAGCAAAGAAGGCCACACCAAAGAATTAATGAAGACAGAGAGTCACAATCTTGCTGCAGAAGCACCAGCGGCTCTTTTAAGAGCCATTACAGGGCACTGCTCCTTCCAGAAAGATCTGGGCACATGAGTAGAAATAAACTTGGGTGATCATAACAAGCTAACACACAGCAGCGGCCAATCAGTTAGCAATAAAGTGAATAGGTACATACCTGTGAGAATCGCTCACCTAAAATGACAGAAGGCAGCACGTTCTGTTCAATACATACAGTATAAGGAAAAAACAGCCAATTTAAAGCTGACTTCAAGAACAGATGTCCCACGTACAGAAAGTCATTTGACCCTTTAGGCATCCAATGTATTGCGAAGCTGGCACTGCATACTGAAATCTCTGCCCAGTAATTTGCCATTAAAGCAGCTGTGAAGATGCATATAATGAAGTAGTGTGCGCTATTAACCCTTTGAGTGCCAGAGAGATGTCCAACGCATTGCATTGGACATACTGCACGCCCCTCTGGCACTCAAAGGGTTAACGTTGCAGGCTTGTGTTTTAGAGGTATATTTTTCATTTTAAAAGACCGAGTGTTTTCCTTCAGACAGCAATCAATGGTGCAGATCACCCCAGCCTTAAAGTGCCAGGGCAACGGGGTGGACCAAGTTATGTGGGCAATGGGTTAAAAGTATGAGGCTCAATGTGTGCAGCAACTTTTCACTACGTGACATGAGAATCTTGCACTTTCATGCAAGGCGAGATTCTCATGTTGCCCTTTTGATCATGGCGACATGTTTAACCCCATCCCGACAATGGAAGTACATGTACGTCCCGCAGAGGACGTACATGTACGTCCAGGAAGTCGTTGGAAGTAATGGGGAAAAAAGTTCGGGGGACATTAAGTGCCAGCCTCGTGCGCGCGCGGCCGGGCACTAAGGGGTTAACAAGCCGCCTAGCCACACACTGTTTTCTGCTCAACCTATTAAAGGGATACCCTCTCCACCCCCCCAGTATATTAATATAACCAACAGGAACAAACATTTATCTTTGCTGGGTGCTAAAGTTTGGTGTCTCTTTGACCTGATGGGGCAAAAAACAAGGGGTTTCTGTGTATCAGGAAAACCCCTCTCAGTTTTCTTTGGAAGGCCACCTACAGTATGTAAACAAGCCCTACACGTAAGAAAAGTCCTCCTATTTTATTTTAATATAAGTGGTACATGTAAACAAGAGCTGTTATTGCAAAGGAAAGTTCAAACATGACTGTGCAAGTCCAGTATATTCAGTTGTAGACTTTTATGAATTCTCTTTCCAAAACCAAAATATTCAGAGTGCAAAAAAAAGTGTGTGTGTGTGTGGGGGGGGGGGTGTCAAAGGGCATTGTAGAGTAGAATAGGCTAATAAAGCGGAGACGTTGCAACATGTTTAAATAACTTTTACAGTAATCCCAAACTACCGGTAGATAAATAGATTTCTAACTGCAGCTATGGGGTTCTGTTATACTAAGGAAAAAATGCGCAGTTCTAGAGCAAACCAACTGCACCAAAGGGAACAGATACAAATTCACAAAACATCCATTGATTTTAAGTGGGGATTTTAACCCTTTGAATGTTAGAGAGGTCACCAATACATTGCTTTGCAATGCATTACAGATATCTCTAGCATTCAGAGAGTTAAAAGTCCCATTAAAATCAATTGGGCATATTTATCTGTTCCCTATGGGGCAGTCAGCTTGGGCGGAATTGTACCAATTTGGCCTACATTTTTTTTTCAGTTGTGGGTCACTCCACATCCGTTTTGTAAGAGAACCGCATTATTTTTTATTGATACAAATGGCGAACTATTATAGACAGCCATTAAAAAATTAAATAAAAAATAACCTTAGAAAGACCATGGTGAATGTAACGCATGACTATGGTCCTTAGTGTGTTTCAAAGGGATAGTAATACTTTGTTTTATCTTTATTTTATTTTGTAGGCATTAAAAAAACATGAAGAATGATATAAGTCTTATCTCTCAATCCTTTATGGTTTAAGACATATTCACAAGTAAAGTTTCCCCTCCCGCCCCTTTTACCTAGTGTAAGCCATCTCTTCTCAGATGTGGAATCCAGTCCATAGACCAGACAGATAACAGAAGGGGACAATCTTCTTCCTATGAGAATAATGAAAGCCCTGCCCCCCTTGACAAGTTTTTCAGGTTTTTCCCTTATCTTAACTGAAGATTGTCCCTCTATGCAGTCTACCTGGTCCCCTCCCTTCTGATCTGGCTGAACAGTGTTACATCAGTAAAAGGGGCAGGAGGGGGATACTTTGTCAATGAATTACTCTTGACAGAATTGAAATAACACTGTCCAAATACTATGATGATTAATCAGAGCTGCTTTTATTATGAAAAATTACTATCCCTTTTAAAGGGATAGTAATACTATCCCTAGTGGAAACAGACCGGTGGTTTATATATAACGAGTGCTTCACATGCACCCGCTCCCACTAGGCTGAAATGACCTGACCGCGCTTGATGCCAGGAGTGCGGCAGGTCACGTGGTGCTGAGGACAATGACGTAGAAATGATGGGCAAGACGGAGGGAGGTACAGTGGAGCCAAGCAGCTCCATAGCAGTCATGAGCAGAACGGATTCAAGGGCCAAGACGTCATCAGGTAGAGATTTAGTATAAAGATTGTGCTCTTACAATGCTTTTTTTGGAGAAAACTAACTATGAATTGCTAATAACGCTAGGAATACAAAGACTTAGAGAGAACATTGTGTTGGGGAGGTAGTTACGCTTTAATGTAACATTAATGTGAGTTTTATTGCTGTGGAGCAATGTAATACACCTATATACACACACCACGCAGTCTGATCTCCTAAAAAGAGGGACATCAGTGTGGGAAAGAGGGACAGTGGGATTTGGGTCTAAAAGAGGGACTGTCCCTCCTAAAGAGGGACACTTGGGAGGTATGAAAAAATTTGGCCCTGGCCGGACCTCTGCAGCACTGGATGTTGATGGCGATGAGTCTTGCAGCAGCGATTTTCATAGGAGTATGAAGCTTCTTGCAGTGAATTTTTTGTCTCCCCTTGCCACTCCTGGCAAAATCACTGCCCCTGCCTCCCCAGGGAGCAGCAGACAGACAGCAAACCAGAAACAGATAGATCTAATGTGTGTGTGTGTGTATATATATATAAATTGGTGGCCATATTTGGCCTGAAGGTCTCATATTGGACACCCATGCCTTTTAACATCAGCCTCCGTTTCATATCTTGTGTTTATCTAAATGTGTATTTGATTTATTTTCCAGTGAACCTTTGATCCTACATCGTGTGCTGGAGTTGAAATAAAGGATCAGGATGCTGCAGAATTTCACACCTACCACGCTATCTCTTTTCACACTTCTTTTTTTACTCCACACCAAGTCACTGAATGGTAAGACAACTTGTTTTTTTTTCTAGATCGTTGTGTTTTTTTAATTATTTTATTTAACCCTTTGAGTGCCAGAGGGGTGCTGTATTGCATATCCCTCTGGCACTCAAAGGGTTAAAACCTTTATGAAGTATTATGATATTTTGTATATTGAGTTTATGGGCTTTATGTCTGAAAGCAAATTGGAACATATTCTGGGGCAAACCAACAGCCACCTAGGGGAGAAATGAACATTCCTAAAATCCTCATTGATCTAAATGGAGCTTTAATTCTGAAAAATCGATCCCTTTACATTAACCCTTTAAGTAACAGATGTGCACTCAGTGCATTGAGTTTCAATGCACTGGGCACCTCTTTGGCAGTTAACGGGTTAATATTGGTATGCAGCATAGTCAAAAACCTAGGATTAGCAAGAGACCTCTCTTATATAGTAATAGAACGCAATGCGTTGAAAACCACTCTGATCCACAGAGGGTTAACAGGAAGACACAGCAAGATTGTACTACGCAACCCAAGTGAGAACTGGCAGTATTGGTGTGGTGTTAAAGAGACAGTAACGTTTTAACAAGAAGAACATAAACACATACTAATTAAAGATTCATTTTAAGGAATTAATCCAAGCAGAATTGCCTTATAATAGCCAAAAGGATTTTCTGCCCAGAATAAAGTAGGTGGAGGTTTATTATGTTTTGCTTGGCAACATTTGTGTGAGTCATGTCTGGTACTAACTTGTTTTAAAGCAAATAACATTTAAAGGGGAACTATCATCCCTATGCAAGTTTGGCTAAAAAGTATCTTTATAGAGTGACTAGCTGGAATACTAGTGTCATTTTTTTTAGTTTGTTGTTTGGCTGAAATTAAAGGGGATCTATCACCCCTTTACAACTTTACCTAAATCATTTTGTTATATATCGTATATATTTGAAAAGTGTATACTTTTTTTTTTTTTTTAATACGCTTGTTTGGAGAAATTAAAAGAATAAATACAGCCCTGTACCTACTTTCGGGCGGACTGTGGATAGCTGATCTCTGCAGCTCTGCCTCTATCCAGCCTCCTCCAATGACGGAGGCTTCATGTCTGTAAGCTGGAGCGCTCTCATTGGCCAGAAATTGATCTCTGCCAATGAGAGTGCTCCAGCTTACAGACAGAATCCTCTGTCATCAGAAGAGGCTGGATAGAGGGAGATGAGCAGAGGCAGAGTGATGGACTGCGGGTTCAGAGCATGTAACAGCAGTCCGTCTGGAAGCAGGTGCAGAGCTGTATTTATTCTTTAAATTTTACCAAACTTTTTTTTTTTTTTTTTTTTTTTTTAATTTATATACTTTTCATTATATACGATAAATAACAAAATGATTTAGGCAAAGTTGTAAAGGGGTTATAAATCCCCTTTAAAGGTTTAAAGATGATTCTGTGCCTCCCTTACAGACAGACTGCGGATACAGCTCTGCTCCGCAGTCTGTCACTCTTCCTCTGCTCCCCTCCCTTGTAGCATCTGGATCCAGTTTCCTCCGATGATAGAGGATTTCTCTTTCTAAGCTGGAGCACTCTCATTGGCCAGAGAGCGCTCCAGCTTACAAAGAGAAATCCTGCATCATTGGAGGAGGCTGGATCCAGACTCTACGCGGGAGGGGAGCAGAGGAAGAGTGACAGACTGCGGAGCAGCGCTGTATCCGCAGTCTGTCTGTAAGGGAGGCACAGAATCATCTTTAAACCTTTAATTTCAGTCAAAAAACTAATAAAAAAAATGACTCTAGTATTCTAGCTATTCGCTCCTATAAAGATACTTTTTAGCCAAACTTGTATAGGTGTGATAAGGACCATAAGGTTTTGCTTCAAAATGTGACGCATACCCCTCTGGTTCTTAAAGGGTTAAATATTTGGTACCTCTGACGCAGGCTCGTTATTTTAGATGGCAACGCAAACGTGCAGCATTGTCGTGAATGCATGGGCGTTCAGTTGAATTACTGTATCATGGAGACATGAAAGTGAATAGGGAAAGGAGATAAGAGTCTCTTTTATTTAAACAAATCTGCACTTCCATACACGTCTGTTTGTTTAAATGTATATTTTGCTTCTCTGCACATTCCACAGCAAAAATGACATTAAAAGGCAGAACAGCATGTTCACACACGATCTGGGCCATGTGATAGGGTTGGATCATTCTCTGGGTTTAGATGACAGATTTAGGACCTTAGGACATCTCTAGTACTAATAGACTCACTCTAATCTTTGGCATTTTAATAGACCCACTCTAATCAGTTAGGATGTTAAAAGTCCCTCTTTAAAGGGGATGTTTACCCCCTTCACAACTTTGGCTAAATTGTTTCAGTACCAATAATAACTAATGGAAAATGTGTTCTTTTTTTAAAAAAAAAAAAAAAATCTGCCCGTTTAAAGAAATTCTAAGTTTAAATGTACCTCTGTTCCTACTTCCGGCAGACAGTGCTGACCGGATCTGTACCGTAGTCTCAGCTTCTATCCAGCCTCCTCCGATGACGGAGGCTGTCTGTCTCTAAGCTGGAGGACTTTCATTGGCAGATATCCATGCACAGATATACAGATATCTCCTCCCAAACCCGAAGCCTTTGTGTTTATGCAGTAACCTGTTGGGAGACGCACTTTGTCTCTGATGCCTAGTGAGGATTAATCTCAGCCACTGAACAGACAGTAAGCCAGGAAGAAGCAGAGCCTCTGACACAATGCCATTGTTCCAAGTCATTCATTACTCTTTGAGTTTAGATGGGCAGTCTCCTGGACACGCTCACTTCTACACAGATTATATCACTGTATTGTTTAACAGTATATAAGATTATTCTCTAAATCAGGGGTGTTGACATTTTTTCAACTCTGGGCCGCATGATCAGAAATCCATATGTGTAAGGGCCGCATTACTTTGTTTATTGATTACAGTTGTGATTTATAGCCTGTCAGTAGAGATGCACCGATACCACTTTTTTAAGACCGAGTACAAGTACCGATACTTTTTTCAAGTACTCGCCGATACCAATTACCGATACTTTTTTTGCGGTCATTTGCCAGTTTTCCAGGTACTTAAAGCGCATATATTATATATATAATATATATGCTTTAGGTACTTGGAAAACTGGCAAATGACCTCAAAAAAGTATTGGTGAGTACTTGAAATATAATATTATAATATACACACACCACCTCTTGACTGTCCCCTTTTGCCTCTTTCTCCCCCTCTTGATTCCCACCTTTTACTTCATTCTCCCCCTCTTCAGCTTTTGTCTTGGCTTTTTCTCTCCCTTTTGATCCCCCTTTGTCCCCCTCCTTGACTCTTGATCCCACTCTTTTGCCTCTCTTGCTCTCTCCTGATCCCCCCCTCTTTTTTGCCTTTTCCTTAGTTCCCCTCCTTTTGTCTCCTGATCTTTACTCCTTTTGCCTTTTTTTTTTTCCCTTTTTCTTAGTCCCTTTTTTCTCCCTCTTGGCACCGCTCTTTGCCTCTCACCACCCGCTCCCATCTAGCCTCCCATACTCTCCTCTGCCGGGTGCTCGCTGTTCTCTCGCGAGCCCCGGCAGAAGTCAGCGTCAGAGCGTTGCCATGGTAACCCGCGGCAACGCTCAGACGCTACTTGAGGGAGAGAGGCAACCGGGGAGCATTGTGAGCAGCTCCCCGGTTCCCTCACTGCAGCACCGACCCTGACACAGGGTATCGGTGCTGGCATCGGCCGCATTTGCGCGAGTACAAGTACTCGCGCAAATGCTGGTATCGGCACCGATACCGATACCAGTATCGGTATCGGTGCAACCCTACCTGTCAGCTATTCAAAAATGCAGTAATACAAAAGCAAACCCAAAAATATTTTAATCAGCTTTATTTATATAAAGGTTCAGTTACAAGCCAAGTGCTAGTCATTGATCAAGTCAATGAGAATACGTTAAAGACCACAGTGGTATGCAACAAAGTGGGAGGCAATGTGTTGCACACTGCTCTGGACATTGAGGGTTTAACCCTTTGAGTGCCAAAGAGTAAGAAATAGTAGCTTTTTTTTGTAATGAGAAAAGTGAATTAAGAGATACATACATACATACACACACACATATATATATATATATATATATATATACAGGGCTCAAAATTTCCACTCTCCACTAGCCAATGGCGAGTGAAAATTTAGCCCTGGTGGGTATGTTATGGCTTGCAGTGGCGAGTAACTTTTCAGGTCTGGCTAGTAGCAAAGGACTTCAAATTTTAAGCCATATATATATATATATATATATATGTGTATATATATATATATATATATATATATATATATATATATAATTATTATTATTATTCTTTATTTATCTAGCGCCAACTAATTCCGCAGCGCTGTACAATTGGGGAATAGACATACAGAGATATTAAATAGTACAATCAGATGTGGAGAACAGGGCCCTCTGATCCTCCTGTTCTCCACATCTGATTGTACTATTTAATACCTCTGTATGTCTATTCCCCAAGATACTAATTGTGTTTGTTATTTTACATCTGCATCACTGGACTAATATGGCTACAATCTCCACTCTCTCTCTCTCTCTCTCTCTCTCTCTCTCTCTCTCTCTCTCTCTCTCTCTCTCTCTCTCTCTCTCTCTCTCTCTCTCTCTCTCTCTCTCTCTCTCTCTCTCTCTCTCTCTCTCTCTCTCTCTATATATATATATATATATATATATATATATATATATATATATATATATATATATATATATAAAACTTGTGCTGCTGAGTAAAGCACAAGTGATTTCACTGCCCAGAGTTGTTTCATTTAAGGGACAGTAACCATTTATTCCGAATGAACCCTTTGAGTGCCAGAGGGGTGCAGAACACATTGCTTTGCAAAGCCTTCCTTACCCCTCTGGCACTCAGAGGGTTTACATATCATGCAAGTGTCAAACAGCCTATATTTTTTTCGTCATCTACACTTGTGTCCCTGACATTGTAGGTAATTTAAATAAAAGGGTTACTATCCCTTTAAGATCCTGGAGTCTTCCCTGATGTTTATGTATATTAACCCCTTAACGACCCTTGACATGCCAGGACCGTCACGCTGGCTCGACACTTAAGGACCACTGACAGTCCTGGCATGACATGGAATTCCGGGGTTCCTGCACAACTGCATACCCTCTCTGGGACCCCGCAATTCAATGTGCAAAAAAAAAAAAAAGACCCTTGGTGGTCCTTAACTGACAGCCACTCGCTGAGTCATTTGAGTGCCAGAGGAGTATCCAACTCACTTCAATCCAATGTGTTGGATACCTTTCTGGTAGCACTCAAAAAGTTAAACAGTATCAAAATTATCGATGTCCCTCTGGCCTCCAGGACTCTGCACCAGTTCATTTGTACATTAAAGGGACAGTAATGTCTAGAAAAACTATTTTGCATTATGTAGTGCATAAAAAGTTGAGACGAATGCAAAAAAAAACGTATCTCTCAACCCGCTATGGTGTCAGCTGTAAAGCTGTCAGCAGGAGATCCGTGTCGGTCAACACGGAGACTCTGCAGCAGAGCTGCAATCTCGTTATTTAAAATGAATGACTTCATTGGAATGGTCTAAAAAGTGTGCCTGGTTTGCAAGCACATGTTTTAGACCATTCCAATTTACATATATATATACTAGTATAAAAGCCCGTGTACACAGGCCAAAGTGCCATCCAGCGGCTTGGGCTTCTGCCCCGGAGCCGGGAGCGGAGACAGGCGGTGGGCCGCTCCGGATCAGCTGCGCCACCATCTTGTTTCTTCTGTCACACTTGAACTGGAGGCTGGAGCGTTCAGGCAGTCTCTACTGTGCATGATTGCATTGTGTGGGCAGTCTCTACTGCGTATGACTGCATAGAACAAACATCCTAGTGTTTAATTATATAGGATACTAGCAACATGGGACGGCGTTGCCCGTCATGTTATGACCATTGGGCGCACGTGTTTGAAATGCAGACACACTGATAAACACAGACATATGCAGCATACAGGCAGACACATACCATACATCCCAAGTGTCCCTCTTTAGGAGGGACAGTCCCTCTTTGAGGGCCAAATCCCTCTGTCCCTCTTTCCCACCCTGTTGTCCCTCTTTTTAGGAGGTCAGACTGTGTGCAGGGCCGGCTCCACCTATAGGCGAGGTAGGCGCCGGCCTAGGGCGCACACGTATTGGGGGCGCGGGCATGCAGCGGAGAAGAGCTGCGCCCACACACCACGCCAGGAACCACAACACAGTCAGGCCTGTGTTGCTACAGCGCTCCCTCATCTGGTCGAATCTTTAGTAATGCAGAGCGCGCTGGGAGTCATGATCTCCAGCCGCGCTCTGCATTACTGAAGAGAACACTGCGCGGGAGATACAGGTATGTGATGGGGGGCAAGTTGGAGCTGAGGGGGCATAGTGGAGTTGAGGGGGCAAGTTGGAGCAGATGTGGGGCAAAGTGGAGATGATGGGGGCAAGTTGGAGCTGTTAGGGGAAAGCTGGAGCTGAGGGGGCATAGTGGAGCTGGTGGTGGCAAGTTGGAGATGATGGGGGCAAGTTGGAGCTGATGAGGGTCAAAGTGGAGCTGATGAGGGTCAAAGTGGAGCTGAGGGGGGGCAAGTTGGAGCTGAGGGGGGGGCAAGTGGAGCTGGTGGGGCAAGTTGGAGCGGATGGGGGGGCAAGTTGGAGCGGATGGGGGCAAGTTGGAGCCGCTGGGGGCATAGTGGAGCTGATAGTGGAAAGTTGGAGCTGAGAGGGCATAGTGGAGCTGGTGGGGGCAAGTTGGAGCGGATGGGGGCAAGTTGGAGCGGATGGGGGGCAAAGTGGAGCTGATGAGGGTAAGTTGGAGAGGATGGGGGGCAAAGTGGAGCTGATGGGGGTAAGTTGGAGCTGAGGGGGTAAAGTGAAGCTGAGGGGGCAAAATGGAGCTGGTGGGAGCACGTTGGAGCTGATGGGGGCAAGTTGGAGTTGGTAGGGGCAAAGTGGAGCTGGTGGGCCAAAGTGAAGCTGATAAGGGGCAAGTTGGAGCTGGTGGGGGGCATCTCTTACAGGCATCTCCAGAACAGGGGCAGAGTGGCTCAGGGGGCAGAGAGAGGACAATCATGAAAAGAGGTTGGGTATAAGTAGGCAGGGTATAAAGGGGTGGGACACAAGGGGCGGAGCGAAATGGGCGGCAAAATTAGGTTTTGCCTAGGGTGGCAAAAATCCTTGCACCAGCCCTGACTGTGTGGTGTGTATTACTTTGCTCTACAGCAATAAAGCAATAAACTTCAGTATATGTGTGTATACATTAGTCTGTGCAAATAAAATACTTTGGTCTTGAACTAAATCATTTATTCAGTTACATAAATAGCCAGTAATAGGTCATGAAATAACCTAAAAATTCTTACTAATGCCCCGCCCACCAGCCACACCCCCAATAATATTACCTAAAACTAACGTGTCCCTCTTTGGCCCTGTGAAATGTTGGGAGGTATGCACATACACACAGTGAGCGGCAGAAACATGCAAAAGACATGTACACACAGACACACTGGAGATGCACATATGGACACACATATGTAACAGAGATGTACACACACAGACACGCAACATATATGAGCAGAAACACATGTGCTCATGAGTTGTGTACCCCTCTGGCACTCAAAGGGTTAAGGTATAGAGAGGCATGTCAGAGTTAAATAGCAGTGGGAAGTGTGTTCATACCTGGGAACACTGACTTGTGAAGTCCCTAGAGGGGACTGATGTGGTGCTGATGTGGAGAGACAAATGGGGCAATCTGGGTTAAAAGTGGGTGGGGCTTAATCGCGAGTAGGGGGCGGGGCTTAACATAAATGTGAAAAAGTGTTAGTAATAGGCTGGGGAAGGAGGAGAAGTGGGAGGGGAATGCAAGTTTACAGTGTGAGGGGTTTGAACACACTCCATGAGGGGTAAAACTTGATACAGAACCCTGTGGCAGTCAGTGGGATAAGTGTGAATCTGATGGCTGTCTGTCCTGTGTCTTGCATGGCAAATGGTGACAGTGAAGAAGTAATTCAGCAATGAGGGCCTACCTTAACCCTTTGAGTGCCATTTTGTTCCCCTGCTGATGCAGCACCATTCAGTGGCTTTACTACAGGTCCTGCTGAGGCCACTGGGAGTCAAGGTGAGTGACTGTGTGTCAGCCATCTTTCTTTCTGGCTTTGTGTGTGTGTATGGGTGTTTGGTGCTGTGTGAGTGAGGCATGTATGTGTTATACCTGGGAATTTTTACTTGTGGAGTCCCTCATGTGGTGCTGATGTGGAGAGAGCAATGGGGCAATCTGGGTTAAAAGGGGGCGGGGCTTAATCGCGAGTAGGGGGCGGGGCTTAACATAAATATGGAAAAGTGTTAGTAATAGGCTGGGGAAGGAGGAGAAGTGTGAGAGAAATGCAAGTTTACAGTGTGAGGAGTTTGAACACACTCCCTGAGGGGTAAAACTTGATACACAACCCTGTGGCAGTCAGTGGGTTAAGTGTGAATCTGATGGCTGTGTGTCCTGTGTCTTGCATGGC
Organism: Rhinophrynus dorsalis; assembly: GCA_037306005.1. Classification (NCBI taxonomy): domain Eukaryota; kingdom Metazoa; phylum Chordata; class Amphibia; order Anura; family Rhinophrynidae; genus Rhinophrynus; species Rhinophrynus dorsalis. The sequence continues at coordinate 650,230,503 of CM074718.1, forward strand.
AAATGATGACAGTGAAGAAATAATTGAGCAATGAGGACCTACCTTAACCCTTTGAGTGCAATTTTGTTCCTCTGGTGCTGCACTACAGGTCCTGCTGAGGCCTCTGGGAGTCAGGGTGAGTGACTGTGTGTGTGTGTCAGCCATATGTATTTCTGGCTTTGTGTGTGTATGTGGTGTATGTGGTGCTGTGTGTGTGAGTGGGGGCATGTCTGCTTGGTGCTGTGTGAGTGGGGCATGTGTGTGTGTGGTGCTGTGTGAGTGGGGCATGTGTGTGTGTTTGTGTGGTGCTGTGTGAGTGGGGCATGTGTGTGTTTGTGTGGTGCTATGTGAGTGGGGCATGTGTGTTTGTCTGTGGTGTAGGAGCAAGTGGCGGCCATATTGTTTTTTTCTGACTTTGATAGTGGTGGGTGGGCTGCATACTGGGGGCGGGCCAACTCCCTGCATGATTGAATCACCCAATGGGAACAGTAACTCCTCCTTAATACCACCCCTGGGTGTGTTTTGGCAGGCACAAAGTCTTCTTTTATATATATAGATATTGATTTGCTCTGCTTTTCATGTTCAATATATTTTTTTAATTTATTCTAACATTAATGTAGAATGCTGGGCATTGTGTTGATTACCCCCCCCCCCCCCCTGCTGGTCAGTGATCTGCTACTTCACATACTGTGAGAACATCATCTCTCTGCAGTCTTTGGTCATTAGCCAAATATTTCCATTTGTTTCTGCTAATGAGTCTCCGGCTCTCGTCACCTAGACTAAATATCAAGCGGCAAATATTTCCCAGGAGACAGGCACACACACACACTTGCACGCACCTGGATAAACGTCTGCTTTACTAGAAGGAATCAGGTTGTGCACATGTAAAATGCAAGTGACCTATAAGAAATGGGCAGGAATAACTATATTCTGGGAAAAATAAACAGTAGGAAATTATAACTAATATTGAATCCTCTCAACACATATTACTGCATTTGCTCCTTTGCTAAGTAAACGTACACAAGGGAAATTTTTCCAAGAACTGTGAGGTCCATTTAGAAGGTTAGGGCCTTCAAAGATAGCATTTGGGGATTTTTTCAGTGATCTTTATCAAAGTAGCTGGCTTCTGGTAACATAGAAAAAGAGATTTTGATGGCACAGCCATCTGGCCCATTCAGTCTACACATTTCCCTATATAATAAAGTACACTGTCTTATATACTTCTCAGAATAGACTTACTGTAAAATCTTGGGTATAATACTTTTTTGTCAAACCGTTTCACCTTATGTGAAGTGTGTTGAGTTGGGGGTGTAGTTTATACACAAGCAAAAAAAATGTTCTCTCATTGCCTGCACATTGAAACTACAGTAGTGCCCCGTTAGGACCTGAAAATTCTAGGAGGGCGCTAAAACTGTGATCCTCAAAGGACAGAACAGCAGCCGAGGAAGTGGGCTGCTAATGGAAGCATGCCACCTGCTGGACAGAGTTCCTGGCTGTCTCCTCTGGGGCTCATAGGCATGGAGATGGGTAGATGGAGGTGAAGTGGGGGGCTCAGGATAAGGTATTGAGGTGAGGGGAGGAAGGAAAGGGCGATGGGAATAGAGGGAAGACCAGCATTTACATTTTTTTGTTTTGTGGGTAGATGGAGAGAAAGAGGGGGCGTATTATACAAATGTACTTAAATTTTCCTTAAAGGAGCAGTAAACTTTTTTTATGAAAAAATATATATTGTAGGGATTTTCCTATTGAGTAAAATAAGGGTACTCCCACTGCCAGGAGATTTATATTTCCAGTGTTATTACAGTTTAAACCCATGTTTTTTACATTAGCAGTGCCCTCTAGTGGTCAAATTCTAATTAGATTTCCTGTTAGATTCTAATGGAGAGGAAAGTCAGAAAAGTCAGAGACTATCACGGTGCCCGTGATTCTCTGTGCGACATTCCTACTTCTGGGTTTGTTTTTGGCTTTCTCTTATTGGTGCTAGCTGGCTAGCCCCTCCCAGGGCTAGCCTTTATATATGCCCTCCTGTCACAAGGCCGGCGCCCTTTCGTGGTGTTCCTCACCTTACGTTATTCTGTGCTCCTGTTCTGTGTTGATCCGGTTTTCGTCTGACCTTGTTCCTGTTCCGCTCTCTGTGTACTGTTCCAGGCTTTGGCTGACTACCATTCTGTGTGTACTGATCCAGGCTTTGGCTGACTACCGCTCTCTGTGTACCGATCCAGGCATTGGCTGACTACGCTCTTTGTGTTGCCCTCGCTATTGTTGTCAGTCCTCTCATATTTGTTTCCTCTGGTTGCGCTACTCTCTGCCTGTGTATCAGTGTGGCCTCCGTTACGTACACCCAGTCTGTGCTCTCTGGTCACTAGCGGTTACAGTTGTCAGCTCATTTCACTACGCTCAGCCTGTGATTCAGTGGGGCCTTTGTCAGTACTACCTCCTGAGTGCACCGGTCTACGGTGTTACTACCTGTCAGTACTCTATTGACTGCACCAGATACCAGGCTGCCTTACCCGGCATTCGATAAGGCCGGTAGAGCCTCCTCAGTTCCGTGTTGCACCAGTCTCCAGGCTGCCTTACCCGGTATTCGGTAAGGCCGGTAGAGCCTCCTCTGTTCCTTGTTGTACCAGTCACTAGGCTGCCTTACCCGGTATTTGGTAAGGCCGGTAGAGCCTCCTCTGTTCCTTGTTGCACCTATCTCCAGGCTGCCTTACCTGGTATTTGGTAAGGCCGGTAGAGCCTCCTCTATTTACTGTCGCACCAGTTACCTGGTTGCCTTACCCGGTAATCGGTAAGGTCGGTAAAGCCGCATTATTTGTATTGCTATCTGTATGCCCTGACCTGTGTCAAACTATTGTACTGTTGCTTGTAGAGTTTGGACCTGTGTAGGGCCTTGTTGCGCTTTATCTTGTCTAATAAAGCTTTTCTATTTTATCCTACCAAATTGTCTGAGTGTTCAATAAAACCGTGACAGAGACATACAGTTCTCCATAGAATGTGATAGAAACTGCCTGTCACTTCCTGTGAGTTAGAACCATCAGGAAGTAAACACAGTAAATTCACTTCCTGATTATTTAAACTTTTATCATTTTTGAATAAAACATCTGACAGCGATGGGAGTGACCTTGTTTTATTCAGCAGGAAATGCTCTGTAAAATATGTGTTTTCATAAAAAAAAGTTTACTGCTCATTTAAAATATTGGGTATAATTTACACCTGTTTAATACTCAAGATTTTACTGTATGTTTGTCCTAAGCATTTTTGAATTTCCTAATAGTATTTGTCCTCACCTCCTCTGCTGGTGGCTTTTCCATGAATATATCATTTTTTCTGTAAAGTACAACTACTTAGGCACTTTAGTACTGAATTTTCCACCCTCTATCTTTATATCATGGCCTCTCTTTCTGAACCATATTAAATGCTTTAACATTTTTCCAAGTGTACAGATAAGGTAATCCCCCATTCTCTGGCCACAGATAGTGGTCACAGACCTGTCCTGAGGCTCTGGTATATTTGGATCTGCTAATTACGGAGTTTCAATCTGCATCACCACCAGGGTCGGATTTCCCATTAGGCACAGAAGGCTAATGATTAGCGCTCAAAGATTTGAACTTTGCCACAGTTGTGATGGCCACACCCACATTCTGATTTGTGGATGTGATCACAAAATGAGATTTTGACTGTCACTTTTAAAAACTTGCACCAATTTCAGTCACTCCGTTTTTTGTTTTTTTTTGTTTTTGTTTTAAGTTGGACACTTAATGTAGATATAAAGGTCCGAATTATACAATAATGTTAATTTTGTTGATTCCGCAGGTCTTAAATAAATTGTAAACCAACAACAAAATCAAAATTCAGATTAGATACCAAGTATCCTCATAGAATTGTAATGAATCCATCAAATCAATGCGGCTAATTCAGGCTGTCATTAAGATTGTATTACAACAAGTATAAGATCGCAGAAGCACCTGTTTAATAATCAAGTAATAGATGGCACTGAAAGAGTTAATGGAGTAAGAACTAATTGTTGACATATTCCTATTTCAGGGCCCCAATCTGAGCCCAAATAAGTCATTTAGGGTCATAATTTAGCTCAGTCAATGATGACTATGTAATTGTGAACAAAGAGGTATCGAAGGGATACAAAATAACAAATTGAGTAATAATAAATAAGTCAAGAGCAGTACCGAATGCAACGCTGGGTGGTGCAATAGTGAAGGCAGACATACTGGAGGGCTTTGATCTGAAGGAAAGGTTAATCAGTTCTACTACCCATGAGACTGTGTAAATAAATAGTTATCAACGTGTAATAAAGAACATTATTTCCAATACTATTGGAATTCCGATCTTACATCTATCATCGGTTGTAATTACATCAAGTACAGTATTGTAGTTGGCAGATAGAGCCAAGTTAAATAAAAACACAAAGTAGATTGCACTATTTGCAGTTGAGATGGGGAATTAAACCTGAGTATGATAATAGGCAAAAGGGTGCATGGGCCCCGAATCTGACATAAAGCAAAAACATAAGCCAATTCCTGGAGAAGAAAAGAGCAAGTAAGACCCTTTGGTTGCACTCCTATGGAGTCCCCTTAGTCATGTATAGTAATGACCCGTGTAAGGAGAAATAGACTCAGTCCCCTTAGTCATGTATAGTAATGTCCTATGTAAGGAGAAATAGACTCAGTCCCCTTAGTCATGTATAGTAATGACCCGTGTAAGGAGAAATAGACTCAGTCCCCTTAGTCATGTATAGTAATGTCCTATGTAAGGAGAAATAGACTCAAGCCCCTTAGTCATGTATAGTAATGTCCTATGTAAGGAGAAATAGACTCAGTCCCCTTAGTCATGTATAGTAATGTCCTATGTAAGGAGAAATAGACTCAGTCCCCTTAGTCATGTATAGTAATGACCCGTGTAAGGAGAAATAGACTCAGTCCCCTTAGTCATGTATAGTAATGTCCTATGTAAGGAGAAATAGACTCAGTCCCCTTAGTCATGTATAGTAATGTCCTATGTAAGGAGAAATAGACTCAAGCCCCTTAGTCATGTATAGTAATGTCCTATGTAAGGAGAAATAGACTCAAGCCCCTTAGTCATGTATAGTAATGTCCTATGTAAGGAGAAATAGACTCAGTCCCCTTAGTCATGTATAGTAATGTCCTATGTAAGGAGAAATAGACTCAGTCCCCTTAGTCATGTATAGTAATGTCCTATGTAAGGAGAAATAGACTCAGTCCCCTTAGTCATGTATAGTAATGTCCTATGTAAGGAGAAATAGACTCAAGCCCCTTAGTCATGTATAGTAATGTCCTATGTAAGGAGAAATAGACTCAGTCCCCTTAGTCATGTATAGTAATGTCCTATGTAAGGAGAAATAGACTCAAGCCCCTTAGTCATGTATAGTAATGTCCTATGTAAGGAGAAATAGACTCAAGCCCCTTAGTCATGTATAGTAATGTCCTATGTAAGGAGAAATAGACTCAGTCCCCTTAGTCATGTATAGTAATGTCCTATGTAAGGAGAAATAGACTCAGTCCCCTTAGTCATGTATAGTAATGTCCTATGTAAGGAGAAATAGACTCAAGCCCCTTAGTCATGTATAGTAATGTCCTATGTAAGGAGAAATAGACTCAGTCCCCTTAGTCATGTATAGTAATGTCCTATGTAAGGAGAAATAGACTCAGTCCCCTTAGTCATGTATAGTAATGTCCTATGTAAGGAGAAATAGACTCAAGCCCCTTAGTCATGTATAGTAATGTCCTATGTAAGGAGAAATAGACTCAGTCCCCTTAGTCATGTATAGTAATGTCCTATGTAAGGAGAAATAGACTCAAGCCCCTTAGTCATGTATAGTAATGTCCTATGTAAGGAGAAATAGACTCAGTCCCCTTAGTCATGTATAGTAATGTCCTATGTAAGGAGAAATAGACTCAGTCCCCTTAGTCATGTATAGTAATGTCCTATGTAAGGAGAAATAGACTCAAGCCCCTTAGTCATGTATAGTAATGTCCTATGTAAGGAGAAATAGACTCAGTCCCCTTAGTCATGTATAGTAATGTCCTATGTAAGGAGAAATAGACTCAGTCCCCTTAGTCATGTATAGTAATGTCCTATGTAAGGAGAAATAGACTCAAGCCCCTTAGTCATGTATAGTAATGTCCTATGTAAGGAGAAATAGACTCAAGCCCCTTAGTCATGTATAGTAATGTCCTATGTAAGGAGAAATAGACTCAGTCCCCTTAGTCATGTATAGTAATGTCCTATGTAAGGAGAAATAGACTCAAGCCCCTTAGTCATGTATAGTAATGTCCTATGTAAGGAGAAATAGACTCAGTCCCCTTAGTCATGTATAGTAATGTCCTATGTAAGGAGAAATAGACTCAGTCCCCTTAGTCATGTATAGTAATGTCCTATGTAAGGAGAAATAGACTCAAGCCCCTTAGTCATGTATAGTAATGTCCTATGTAAGGAGAAATAGACTCAGTCCCCTTAGTCATGTATAGTAATGTCCTATGTAAGGAGAAATAGACTCAGTCCCCTTAGTCATGTATAGTAATGTCCTATGTAAGGAGAAATAGACTCAGTCCCCTTAGTCATGTATAGTAATGTCCTATGTAAGGAGAAATAGACTCAGTCCCCTTAGTCATGTATAGTAATGTCCTATGTAAGGAGAAATAGACTCAAGCCCCTTAGTCATGTATAGTAATGTCCTATGTAAGGAGAAATAGACTCAAGCCCCTTAGTCATGTATAGTAATGTCCTATGTAAGGAGAAATAGACTCAAGCCCCTTAGTCATGTATAGTAATGTCCTATGTAAGGAGAAATAGACTCAGTCCCCTTAGTCATGTATAGTAATGTCCTATGTAAGGAGAAATAGACTCAGTCCCCTTAGTCATGTATAGTAATGTCCTATGTAAGGAGAAATAGACTCAAGCCCCTTAGTCATGTATAGTAATGTCCTATGTAAGGAGAAATAGACTCAAGCCCCTTAGTCATGTATAGTAATGTCCTATGTAAGGAGAAATAAACTCAAGCCCCTTAGTCATGTATAGTAATGTCCTATGTAAGGAGAAATAGACTCAAGCCCCTTAGTCATGTATAGTAATGTCCTATGTAAGGAGAAATAGACTCAGTCCCCTTAGTCATGTATAGTAATGTCCTATGTAAGGAGAAATAGACTCAGTCCCCTTAGTCATGTATAGTAATGTCCTATGTAAGGAGAAATAGACTCAGTCCCCTTAGTCATGTATAGTAATGTCCTATGTAAGGAGAAATAGACTCAGTCCCCTTAGTCAAGTATAGTAATGTCCTATGTAAGGAGAAATAGACTCAAGCCCCTTAGTCATGTATAGTAATGTCCTATGTAAGGAGAAATAGACTCAGTCCCCTTAGTCATGTATAGTAATGACCTGTGTAAGGAGAAATAGACTCAAGCCCCTTAGTCATGTATAGTAATGACCCATGTAAGAAGATATAGACTCAAGAGAAAAGTGTTAGTGTGTAGCAACACTGTTTTTAAATGAATGTTCAATTAATTCTGTACTTTAAGATAAAATATGTTTTATTATGAGTACCCAATTAAAATACGGGATTTATTACAGTTATATTTTTAAAGATTATTTAAAGGTTAAGTCTTAGGCTTTCATCTTTGGCCAGAATTATTGATGATACTGAATTGGTCTCTTTAGTGCACGGGTGGGACTGGATTCTTTACAGTTCTGTGAGGATACTTGGTATTTAATCTTAATTACCAATTCACTTAGGCTTTTTCTTTTGATTTTGTTGTTCTTTTAATATTTTTTACATTTTGCTCACATCTGGATTACGATATTAATAATCGAGGGGTTGGAAAATCAAGTTGTATCCTGTCTGCAACAAAGACTCAGAGCTGCAAAGTTTAACCCCTTAAGGACCCTTGACGTACCAGGACCGTCACGGTCCTTGAAATACTCAAGGACCGATGACAGTCATAGTACGTCACGTACTTTTTACTTACAGCGCTCTACCGGGAGCGCTGTAAGTAAAAATAGGGCCTGAAATAGACCGCTCCAAGATCGGAGCGATTTCTATCAGGCCCCATAATGACGTGCCGATACACGCGAGAGGTCACGTGTACCGGCGCGTCCAAGTGCGCCTATGCGGTCATTATGGGACGGAAATGTCCCATGACCGCCGGTCCTTAAGGGGTTAAAACAAATGCAATGAGGCAGATGTAGTGAATAGAATTGGCCTTAAAGGGACAGTAATACTTAAAATGTAAAAAAAAATATGTTGTAGGGTTTATCCCCTTGAGTAAAACAAGGGTGCTCCCACTGCTAAAACATGTTTTATTCAAAAGTTATTACAGTTCAAAGTTGAAATTTTTAGGTGCAAGATCACAGTGGCCTGAAATTGTACAGTGGCGCTGTTGTTACACCATCCTATGGACAGCTCTGGTCCCAGGACCATAAATCTCCATAGAATGGTGTAGTAACAGCGCCACTGTGCAATTTCAGGCCACTGTGATAATGCACCTAAAAAATTAAAATTTGAAAATTAATAACTTTTGAATAAAACACATTTCAGCAGTGGGAGTACTCTTGTTTTACTCAGGGGATAAACCCTACAACATATTTTTTTTACTTTTTAAGTATTACTATCCCTTTAAGGACCAGTGAGTTGTCACAAGTGATGGCTCTGGCACGTAACGACTGATTACTGGAAGAGCCTAAAACTGACTGCTCCGGGATTGGAGGAGTCCGTTTCAGCCTCCACACCCAAAAAAAATCAGCTTGGTCCTCCAGAGCACCCCACCCTGGGACCCCATTGATTTAACCTTTTGAGTACCAGAGAGGTATCCAACGCATTGAAATGCCTCTCTAGCACTCAAAGGGTTAAAGGGGCTTTTTAGCCCCTTGAGTGCTAGAGTGGTGTCCAATGCATTGAAGGGATTAAAAACCACATAGAACTCGGCCTGTATTTTTGTTCATCCCCTTCTGTGCACTTGGTTTGCTGCAGAATTGCTCTTATTACAGCAGCCTCCATGTGTTCTATTGGGGTCAGTGACCCATTCTATCCATCACAGAGGTCATTCAGGAGTAGAGAAATGTCAGTGAATGTAGTTCAATGACCTACAAAGCAGATTGTTACGCTGTTTGCATTATCTGCATGTGAAAATCGTTACTATAACTGTTTTCATATACAATTTTCTTTAAGGCTAGACCACACACACTGCTACTGGTTTGTACACACAACTTTTGGCCTGATTTGTTGCATCAGTTTTGTTACAAAATGTTGCATCACCACAAGGCCGACATTGAAAATTCTTGTACTTGTTAGCGTTCTTTCACACTGAACACTGGAGTTCTGTCTACCATGTTGTTTCTCTCACCTTCTCCTGCTATCAATGCCTGATCTGGATGCAGGAGAGGCATGTCTGATGGCTGGCCCATGTGAGTGCCAGCCAAAATTACTGGCTGGTGCCCCAGTGAGTTGGTTATTCATTGGGGGTTGGTGTGTAGGTGCAGTAAAAATGTAGCATTCAGGACTTTGGTGAGTTCTCATGATGCAATAGTTGCCCCGTGTTAAAGGCACCATAGCCCAATATAGGACCTTTTACAATAGGTGACCTCAGCAATGCAGAATCTCTGCATTTGTGTCACCCGTATAAAATGATTGTAGCTGTAAAAATCACCCCCAATGAAAACTAGGCCATAGAAAGCTAGCAGACAATGTGAATTAGGCCTAAATGTAACCAATATGAATAACCCCAGAGAATGCAACTTTCTGTTACAACAAGACTGCTGCAGCAAATGGAACCATGAGAGCTAGGCCTTCAACTGATTACGATGGGGTGTCGCACATGCCTTACGAGAAATTATTGCTATAAAAATGCCTAATTTATCCTCAGGGGTGCTAGAAAGGTCTCCCAAAGCAATGTATTGGATTCGTCTTTAGCACCCAAGGGTTTAGGTTATATTGATTGCTCTAAGTACATGATTTGTAATCAATGAGTACAGGACAAACATTTGTTATATTGCTGAATCCCACGTCAGTTTAATTAGAGAATATTGCCATAAACATATAAAGTATCAGGCTCCAGACAGCTTATATGCTTCCTGTTGCACAGCATGCACATTGTACACTGATGACTATCCTATGAGTTACTATCCATCATCAAGAAGATCAGCAGTGGAGTGCAGTGCATCATACCGTAAAATCTCAGGTATAATACCCACCTGTGTATAATACTCAGGTGTATATTATGCCTGAGATTTTACAGGAAAACAAGAGTGCCTATGTATAATACGTAACCTTGTTTTCCCCCTTACTAAGAAAAGAATTAGGGGTAGCAGAGATATTTCCTCCCTCCCCCGGCTCTATCTGCTTTGAAAAATAAGGCTTACTTTGTGCAAGTGAAGTCCCCATTGAAGTAAATAGGAGAGAAGGCAAAACTTCTTCTATGTAAATCTTCCCTGCGGGCGGAAGGCTTGTATTTGCTGCCTACTTCCTTCAATGGGCTCTACAGTATTGCCCTGTGAGGACCTTGAGATCCTCACAGGGCAATACCATTGACTAGAGGTGGAAGGTCCTGAAAGCCCATTAAAGGTAGGGAAGATTTACCTAGAAGTTTTGCCTTCTTTTCTCTTCTATTTGCTTCATTGGGGACTTCACTTGCACAAAGTAAGCCATATTTTTCAAAGCAGAGCCGGAAGGTATCTGCTACCCCTAAATTTTTTTTTTTTTTTTTTTAGTAAAAAACTCTTCTGTATAATACACACACTCCACTTCACGTAAGGTTAAAGCGGAACTACCACTGCACAACATCTTTAGCTTAATTAATTCCCCATCTGGCGACTAGCTGCTTAGTAGCGCTAGTCTCCAGAATAATTACCTTATTTAATAGATTTAAGCTTTCTTCCATAGGTGACAAGCAGGATGGAGAGCGGACGTCTTGTCATAGTGACGTCCGTGCGCCTGCGCTGTAACGCAGGCGCGCGGATGTCACTATGGCAAGATCTCCATGCTACTGTCAGCTATGGAAGAAAGCATAAATCTATTAAATAAGGTAATAATTCTGGCGACTAGCGCTACTAAGCAGCTAGTCGCCAGATGGGGACTTAATTAAGTTAAAGATGTTGTGCGGTGGTAATTCCGCTTTAAGTTGAGTAAAATAGTACGTATTGTACCCGAGATTTTACGGTAATCCCTTGAGGAACAGAGGCATACGCTGCAATTTGTGTTGAGCACTTCTTTGCATCTCAAGGGGTTATAAACTTAATATTCTTGATTTTCTCTGTTGTGGTCACCAAGTGGTGCTATTTCTTTCACTTCCTATGGAGAGCCGTAGTCAGTGACTCAAGCGCTCCCACTTGAGTCAAAAAGATCCATTTTGAGCTTTTGAATGAAAAATCTCCCATCAGTCTGAGTAACCGTTTTGTTCTGCAGGAAAAACTCTAATAACCTACATTTTTTTTATAGAAAATGTCTGTGCTCCTTTAAAGCTAATTCTAAATGTATTATTACAATTGCTAATGTCTATTATTTTCTCCCACAGCACAATCCCCTCCTGGAAAACCAGAGCTGATTAAATGTCGCTCATTTGAGAAAGTAACATTTTCTTGCTGGTGGAAACCTGGTTCCGATGGAGGACTTCCAACAAATTACAGCCTGCTATACAGAAAAGAAATGTAAAGTAATATTTATATTATCTCCATACCTAGGAACTTTCAGTTGTTCTCCCCCCAGAGGGGAGTCCTCTGGTGCAGCAGGGTGTGGAAAAATGACGCAAATCGTGTCAAAAAGGGGTGGGTCTTGACACAAGTTAGGGGGGCAGGGCTCAAAAATGTGACAGATATTCAAAGAAGGCTGGGGGAAGGAGGAACACAGGGGAAAAGAGCAGAAGTGGGCAGAGTTTCAATGTAAACTCCCCACATCTGGAGGAATCAGCCTCTGCCCCAGAGACTAGGGTGACCACGGGTCCCGGAACGTCCGGGACTGTCCCTTATTTCAGGGCTATGTCCCGCGTCCCGGGTCCCCTTCAACCGGGACAATGAAGTGTCCCGGAATGAAGGCAAGCCGCCCTGGATGTCAGCCTGCAAGCGGTGTGTCACATCATGGACGCCGCTCGCGGCGTCCATGATATGACACACCGCTTGCAGGCTGACATCCAGGGCGGCAATGCAGCTTACCTGGAGGCAAGCGCTCTAGTAATACAGAGCGCTGGGAGATGACATCACTCCCAGCGCTCTGCATTACTGGCCATACCGCGCGGGAGCTTCAGCTCTGTGCCGGAGGAGGCACAGAGCACATTCTACGCCGCTAGACCACCAGGGACTTAAGGTATGACGGGGCAACTAGGGTGACCACGTCCCGGAATGGCAGAAGGGAAATGTGGTCACCCTACCGGAGACCCGGTAAAGCTGTGTCAAAACTGGAGTCTCTGGGGAAAATCCAGAGAGTTCCCAGGTATGATTATATCCTATGTGTCATAGATCATACTAAAGTCATACTTAGAGACTCTGATTCCTTCTGGAGTCCAGAATACATGAATTGTGCTGTTTGGGGGAGGAGCTTAGATGAAGTGGGAGGAGAAAGGGCTGATGTTGTATGAAGTTGTGGATGGAGTGACAGGCATTCTTTGGGATATACATAAACAAAAAGTGGTATAATTCTGACGCAAACAGCTGTACCACAGATTATACAAATCCCAGTTGATTTAAACTAGGTTTTTAACCCTATGAATGATGGCAATGTCTTCATCGTATTGTGGAACAATCCGTTGGATACCTCAATATCCTTCAAAGGGTTAAGTGCCCCATTTAAATCAATGGCAATGTGTATTTGTCCTCTGTAATGCAGTTGGTTTGCCCCAGAGTTACTGCACATTTCTTTTAACCCTTTGAGTAACAGAGGGGTGTGCAGAGCATTGCAGAGCAATGTGTTGTGTACCCCTCTGACACTGAAAGGGTTAAACATTGGGCCCTTAGGCTTCTTTCATATGAATGCTGCACTGGCGATGTTGCCCATTGCCTGGGTTATGTCTGGGCTGTGGTGAGTATTACAGAAGTGACTATCCCCTCGTGTGTACGCACCAAAATCCAACACACTGCAATTTTACTGCATTCACAATGGAACGTGGTAGGGAAGGCCTGGCCTGTGGGGCGTCCTGCAGACCTTTCACATGAACATTGGTGGAGATTATGATGCTTATTGCAATCTTCAGTGAATAGCTGACCCGCATTAGTGGCACCAAGTAAAACAGGCTGATTCTCATCAGTCACTCCCTTCATGTGTCTGGATTGGCAGTGGAATGCAGGAGAAGGGGGGCTGTAGCCAGGGGCTGTGACAGTTCTTTCTCCCCTGTGATAGAGCCCTTCATGTAAAAAGTTCAGGGAATAGGGCATAAATAATTGCCTTAAGTGCTACAAAAGTCCTTAGTCTGTTGCTTCACAATACTTTGGAGGCTTCTGCAGCATACAAGGGGTTAAAGATAAAAACTTAAAGATGCAAACGTAGTTAATAGATAACAATGTACTTAAAGTGTTAGTAATGTCCAAAAAAAGTTTTTGCATTTAGAGGAGCTTAAAAAGCTGAGCTATATGCAAAAAAACATATCTCTCAAACCGCTATGGTTTAAGAGATACAGGCGTTTAAAGTTCGCTGTTTCCTACTGACAACTGTAAAGCTGTCAGCAGGAGGTTTGTGTCGGTCGACACGCCTGTATCTCTTCAACCATAGCAGTTTGAGAGATACGTTTTTTTGCATATAGCTCAGCTTTTTAAGCTCTTCTATATGCAAAAAAATTTTTTTTTTTTACATTACTAACACTTTAAAGGGATATTAATTTATAGTAAAATATATATTGTAGGGTGGATCCTCCTGAGTAAAACAATGGTACTCCCACAGCTGAGAGGTGTTTTATTCAAAAGTTAATGCAGCACATACTTGAATTTTTTAGTTGCATTATCTCAGTGGCTAGAAATGTTATAGTGGGCGCTGATGCTATGCCACCCTATGGAGATTTATGGTCAGCTGACTGGAGCTGTCCGTAGGATGGTGTAGCAACAGCGCCACTGTACAGTTGCAGGCCATTGAGGTACTGCAGTAAAAAAAATCAAGTATGTTCTGCAATAATTTTTGAATAGAGCACCTCTCAGCACAGGGCGTACCCTTTTGTATTCAAGAAGATAAACCCAACAATATATAGCTTTTTACATATTAAGTGTTACTATCTCTTAAATCCAATAAGGGATATATGTAATGGTATCCTTTTGAAATGTTGCACGCATAATAGCGTGCGACATTTACCCACTATAACTAGGTTGGCAGCTTCAAGAGCACCATGTAAGAGTCTCACACAAATGAAAAGGGAAAGATTGTTATGGCGCCTCGTAAAACTTTGCCGCATACCTTCATTAATGAATGCCCCGCATACTTTCATGAATTAATAATGTCATCTCACACAGTCTTTTATAGCTTGTTTGTGCCATCCAACCTGCACTCCAGCTGTCTCTCCTGGGCAAAGAAAGTTAAAATGACCTCGATGTGGGAGTACATCGTGACGTTTTTTTAAAACGTTTAACTTTCATTGCCCAGGAGACACAGCCGGAATGCAGGTTGGACGGCACAAACAAGCTATAAAAGACTGTGCGGGAGATGACATTATTAATTCATGAAGGTATGTGGGGCATTCGTTAATGAAGGTATGCGGCAGTGCAGGTAGTGGCAACGTTTTACGAGGCGCCATAACAATCTTGTGAGATTCTTATATGGTGCTCTGGAAGCCAGTGACCTAGTTATAGTGCATAAATGTCTCACGCTCTTATGTATGCAACATTTCAAAATTAAACCTTTGTAATTGAATGCAGAGTCCATTTGGGATTTTCCTTTTTTTTTTTTTTTTTTTTTGCGGTTAAGGTATATTTTAGAGCAGGAATACAAGTGTCTGATATAAATTATGTTTATCACTGGAGTTCAGTTTAATGTGGGGGAGGAGAAGATAACACAGCTAGGATTTAAGTGCTGCTTAATAAAGTATTAGTCATTTGTACTTTTTGCGTAGTAAACCCAGCGAAACATTTTAAAGCATCTGGTCATCCACTGTAGCTTTCTGCTGAAAGCAACGTCAACAGTGCCACTTAGTGGAGACTTTTCACTCAGCTGAATTTTTATTAAAAAAAAGTTTGAGCTCTAATTACTTTTGAATTAGGCATCTGCCTGCAGTGAGAAGGTTTACATATCAGGGAAAGCATTACAGTGATATGGTTCCATAATAAAATATTGCTGTTCCTCTAATGACAGGATTGAGATGAAAAGTTCCCTTGAAAGGACTTTGTATTAAATTTGAATGTTCTAGTACAATGTAAACAGATCCCCTTTTAGACACCTTTTTTTTCCAGATTAAATAAACAAAGTTTCCACAGTTGTTCATATTTCAATCCCACCATTCCCTTTAAAGGGCAACTAGAGTAACAGGACCAATCTCGGCAGGTCTGCTTCCAGAGGGAGCCGGGGCTATAGTGTGAACCTGGTAGATCAACTAAAGGGTAATTCAGGGGTCAGAAAAGTGACCCCTTATTGCTGTCATGCTGATCCTGCGAGACAAGCTGAACTACCAGATTTTGAAATATCACAGGTCCATCTCATGGAACTGTGCATGCATTGCCAAGTGTCAGGTTTCCATATCCAAGCTTTCCTATCGACTGGAGCAGCTCATGTAGCAAGCAAAGCTACAAATCTGCTTGTTTAACCCTTTGATTGCTTCATCATTTTGTATAGGAAGAAACTTCAGCCATTTTCTGATTTGAAACATAGTTCAAGAAATATATGTGTTTATATAATTATTGTGCTGTTTTAGGGTAGTTTACTGTGGAATGTGCATTTTAGTCCATAAAGTTGAAAACAACCTTTTGACCTTCTGTTACTTAGTGGTCTGTGCAGGTCATACGTGTGTGTGTGCATATATATCTATCTATATATATAAAAGAGAAAGCCACATTGCATAATTTATGTCTCCTCAGGAGACACACACACCCAGGGGTGGCATTAAGGAGGAGTTACTGCTCCCATTGGGTGATTCAATGGGGGCGTGATTTTCACAGGACTATCCAGCCTGCCCACCACTATCCAACTGAGGAAAAAAACAAAATGACTGCCACTTGCTCCTACACCACAGACACATGCCCTACTCACACAGCACCAAACAAAAAAACACACACATAGTACCAAATACACACACAAAACCAGAAAGAAACATGTCTGACGCACACACACACACCACATACACACAAAGTCACTCACTCTGACTCCCAGTGGCCTCAGCAGGACCTGTAATACACCTACTGAAGGGAAGCTGTAGCACCAGGGGAACCAAATGGCACTCAAAGGGTTAAGGTAAGCCCTCATTGGTGAATTATTTCTTGACTGTCATCATTTGCCATGCAAGACAGAGGACAGGCAGCCATCAGATTCACACTTACACCACCCTGTGGCAGTCAGTGGGTTATCAAGTTTTACCCCTCAGGGAGTGTGTTCAAACCCCTCACACTGTAAACATGTATTTCCCTCCCACGTCTCTTCTTTCCCCAGCCTATTATTAACACTTTTTCCACATTTATGTAAAGCTCCGTCCCTACTCGCGATTAAGCCCCACCCACTTTTAACCCAAATTCTCGCATTGCTCTCTCCACATCAGCACCACATGAGGGACTCCACAACTAAAAGTTCCCAGGTAGGAATACACTTCTCACTGCCCAGCCTGCCCACCACTATCCAACTGAGGAAAAAAATAAAATGGCTGCCACTTGCTCTTACACCACAGACACACACACATTCCTCACTCACACACACACACACAAAACCAGAAAGAAATATGACTGACACACACATACACACAGTCACTCACTCTGACTCCCAGTGGCCTCAGCAGGACCTGTAGTACAACCACTGAAGGGAAGCTGCAGCACCAGGGGAACACAATGGCACTGAAAGGGTTAAGGTAGGCCCTCATTGCTGAATTATTTCTTGACTGTCTTCATTTGCCATGCAAGATGCTGGACAGGCAGCATCAGATTCACACTTAACCCACTGACTGCCACAGGTTTGTGTATCAAGTTTTACCCCTCAGGGAGTGTGTTCCATCCAGGCCCGGACTGGGACAAAAAATAGGCCCGGGCATTTAAAGCTGAGCAGCCCACTTTTATTTTTTGACCAGCCCATGGGGGGGGGGGGGCGCGTTCGCTCCACATCAGCACCACATCAGTCCCCTCCAGGCACTCCAAAAGTTCCCAGGTATGAATACACTTCCCACTTCTATTTAACTCTGATATGCCTCACTATACCTTAACCCTTTGAGTGCCAGAGGGGTGCACAAGTCATGCGCGCATGTGTTTCTGAGCATGTATGTTGCGTGTGTTTACATCTCTGTTACATATGTGTGTCCATGTGTGCATCTCCGGTGTGTCTGTGTGTGTGCATGTCTTTTGCATGTTTCTGCCACTCACTGTGGGCATGTTTCTGCCTGTGTGTTGCATATGTCTGTGTTCATCAGCGTGTACATTTTACACACGTACACCCAACGGTCATAACATAAGGGGCAACGCCGTCCCACATTGCTAGTATGTATATATATATATATATATATATATATATATATATATATATATATATACCAAAAAACAAAAAGGTATTGAAATTATTATACTTTCTAAGTGAGAGTATAATGATAAATAAAAAGACAGAAATTATATATCGCTACCATCCTAATGACCTGTAGTGTAGCAGGTAAAAAAAATAAACCAAAAACTATGTATATAGTGTTATGTTGCACAGCCGGATTAGGTGCACTAATATAATAACAGGCAACTGCCTAGAGCTCCAAATTTTTAGTGGAGCCTCAGCTGTGCTGGCCACACCCACATTCGAGTTGTGGGTGTGGTCTGAGCAGTCTCAATGTCCCTGCCCCATTTTATACCGCTTTACAGACATGTATTTAACCCCTCGGATGCTAGAGAGCTCTCCAATGTATTGCTTTGCAATGCTTTGGAGATGTCTCTGGCAACCAAGGGATTAAAGCCTTTTATTTGGCTTTGCTTGTTATAGGCCAAGGATATATTTCTGTGTCAGAAAAAAGTGGGTGGGTCTGGGGGGGTGGGGCCATGTGACAAGTGGGGGTGTGGTCAAGGGTGCCTAGAGTGCCTTGCTTAGGGAAATCTGGGATGTAAATCCATCTCTGGACATCCAGGAATGGTTGTAGATATTGGCCCAAAACAAGAGTTATTCTGGAGAAAACCAACTGCACCATAGGGGACAAATAAACATTTCTAAATTCCCATGCACTTGAAAGATAGCTTTTTAACCTCTTGAATGCTAGAGAGTTCTCCGATATATTCTTTTGCAATTCAAGTGGTTAAAAGCCTGATATAATTTAACAAGGATTGTTATTTGTGCCCTATGGTGCAGTTGGTTTACTCCATAATAACTCCATGGTCCATTATTCTGTGAACCAAGGAGCAAAGGAAACATTCATGAGAGGCATTAGGATTTTCTGGCCATATTAAGATAAGGGGGTGTTATTAACAGCAGGTCTTAGTAATCCTTGAAACACAGTCTGCATTCCTTCAGAATTCTTCTTTCAAAGGTTATTAGATCTCAAAACATTGATGTTTAAAGGGGATGTATCACCTCTATATAACTTAGCCTAAATAGTTAGGTTATATATCAAATATGACTAAAGATGTCTTAATTTTGTTTTCCAAAGCTTTATTTGATCTAAATTGTAGTTATAAAGTCTGCCCTGCATCTACTTCCGCATAGACTGTGGTTACCTGCTCTGTAACCGCAGTCCGTCACTCTGCCTCAGTTCTCCTGCATCTATTCAGTCTCCTCCAATGACGGAGGCTTTCTGTCTGTAAGCTGGAGTGGGCTCATTGGCTAGACATTGATCTCTGCCAATGAGACTGCTCCAGCTTACAGATAAAAAGCCTCCGTCATCAGAGGAGGTTCGATAGAGGGAGAGGGGTAGTGGCAGAGTGATGGACTGCGGTTATAGAGCAGGTAACTGCAGTCTATCTGGATGTAGCTGCAGGGCAGGCTTTATAACTTCAATTTAGACCAAATAAAGCTTTAAAAATAAATAAATAAATAATGACACTTTTAGTCATATTCGATATATATAACCTAACTATTTAGCATAAATTATATAGAGGTGATACACCCCCTGTTTCTAGGTTGTAATATACACATGGCTTTAATAATCCTAGTTTTGTCCTTCGCTCTCTCTGTGCTATGATAATATCCCAGGCTAACCATAGACAGAATGTTACTGTTACAAGGAAATGGCAGGATGCCATGAATGAGTAAATCTGGAATCCATTCAGTCTGAGTTCACAAGGCAGTTTGACATGTTAAATACAGAAAGAGCTTCATTGCCGCAAATGAAGAAGGTTACCCTCTAGTCTGGTCAGTGTTATATAAACAGCTGCCAACACGTTTTTACTGGCTGGCAACGGATAAATGAGAAGGTGGAGGGAGATACCTTGCTTACAGCTGTAAATTGTCCTTCCTTTATTGCAAATGTTGACGTTTCACCCCTAGAGCCCTTAACCCTTTGAGTGCCAGAGGGCTACATAATGCATTGCTTTGCAATGCGTTGCGTACCCCTCTGGCACTTAAAGGGCTAGTAATTTCTTTTTACAATAAAATGTATTACCGTAGATATTACAAAAATAAACTAACTGATGCAAGTCCCGTCTCTCAAACCTTTATAGTTTGAGAGATATACAGTTATAAAGTTCCCCCCCTCCTTCCCCTTTAACAGACATCAGCTGTAAAGCTGACAGAAGGAGATTCGAGTCGTGCAACTTGATGGCGGCTCTTCAGCAGAGCCGAAATAGCTTTATCTAAAAAGAAATACTTCATTGGAACGGTCTACAAAGTGTGCCTGGTTTGCAAGCACACTTTGTAGACCATTCCAGTGAAGTATTTCTTTTTGATAGTTCTATTTCGGCTCTGCTGAAGAGCCGCCAGCTGGTCCCGGGACCAGGATCTCCTTCTGTCAGCTTTTACTGAGAGAGTTGGGATCTTTATCATTGTATATCTATCAAACTGTAATGGTTTCCTGCTTTCCACCTAATCCCATTCTTGACCGCTTGGTGTCAGAGGAGTGGAAATTTCCAGACATTAAATCATCTGTGTCTAAAAAGTTTTCTAAACTTTATCCGTTTTCTGAAACAACCCTTACTCAGTAGGTTCATCCCCTAAAGTGGATTCCCCAGTGTCCAGGCTTTCTAAATCTACTGCCTTGCCAGTGGCTGACACTTCTGCTCTTAAAGACTGGACTGACCAGAAGCTTGAGACTTCTCTCAAGGCTATTTTTGTGACTCTGCCCTTTGCCCTACCTTTGCTGCTGCATGGGTAAATAGGGATGTGGCTGTTTGGGCTGAACAGCTCAATTCTGCTGTCCATCAGGGAGCCACTACTTTTGACATGTTGCGCCTTCTCGCTAACATTGTTGAGGCTCAGCATTATGTCTTTGCTGCCTTGTTTGATGCTGTTCGTATGGTAGCCAGGGCATCTACCATGTCTGTAGTAGCCAGACGGGCTCTTTGGCCTAAGATCGGGTCAGCTGACATGGCCTATAAGAAGGCTCTCCTGTCTTTGCCTGTTCAGTGTTCTTCCCTGTTAGGGCCTGAACTTAAGGATCTCATCAATGAGGCCACTGGAGGGAAAAGTTCATCTGCCAGAGGTCCTAAGGAAGAAGGCACCTGTTAAAAGGAATCAGCTTTTTCATTCCTTTCGAGCAGACTCACGCCAAGAGACCCAGACGGGCCCTCAGGCTCCGAGCTCCTCATCCAAGCCCAAGCAGCAATGGAGATCCAAATCCTCCATGAAGCCCAAGGTTCAAGCCTTCTTCTGCATGACTCACCAAACCTGGGTCCCTACCCGCAGGTAGGTGGCCGCCTACACCACTACCTCTCAGCTTTGGAGGCCTCTGTGGTTGACCCATGGGTTTTACAGGTGGTGGCCTCGGGATACAGGATTCCCTTCACCTCCCTTCCTCCTCCAAGGACCTTTGTTTCTCGTTCTCCCTTGGGAGCAGAAAAGAGATGCCTTTTCGAAGGAGCTATACAGGTCCTTCTGGACAAGGAGGTCCTGGAGCCAGTTCCCCCTCAGGAGAGGGGCTTGGGATTCTACTCCAACCTCTTTGTGGTTTCCAAAAAGTATGGGGACTGTCGTCCCATCTTGTATCTGAAGGACCTCAACTCCTGTGGTCAAGTCCCAGTACCGCCAGGAGTCTCTGCACACAGTGATAGCTGCCATGTCTCCTGGGGAATTTCTGGCATCTCTGAACCTTCAAGATGCCTGTCTGCACACCACCATTCATCCAGAGAGTCGGCAGTATCTTTGCTTTGCCTGTGACTGAGGGCATTTCCAGTTCTTTGCCCTCCCCTTTGGCCTGACCACAGCGCCGCAAGTCTTCAACAGAATCCTGGGAGCCTTGATCTCCGTCCTACATCAGAATGGCATCAGAGTGACTCCATATATGGACGACCTCCTCCTGAAGGCTTCGTCTCCGGATCTCCTTCACCAGCAGGTGCAGGACTGCATTCATGCGCTCTCCCATCACGGGTGGATCATCAGCTTGGACAAGTCTGACCTTGTTCCTTCTAAGAAGATGGTCTTTCTGGGCCTCCTCTTCGACACTCAGAGGGGGATGGTCTTTCTGACAGACGAATTGGCTCATCAAATAGCACTGAAGGTCCAAGCTATCCTCTCTCAGGATCCGGTCCCAGCCAAGAAGTTGTCCTCCTTGGTGGGGAAGTTCATTTCCACCATAGAAGCAGTTCCGTTTGCCATGGCTCACACCAGGGAACTTCAGAGGTTTTTGACCCTGGCCTGCAAGGGCTGACCGGATCTACTGGAAAGATCCCTGTATCTCCCTCTTCAAGTAGAGCAGAGTCTCGTGGTGGCTCAACCTGAACAATCGCCTGAAAGCCAGACCCTTCCTGGTGCCCTTCTGGACCACAGTGGATGCCAGCCTCTCCGGGTGGGGAGCGGTGCTGGGGCACTTGAGTGTTCAGGGCCGGTGGTGTCAGGAGGAATCTCTCCTTCCCATCAACTTCTTGGAGCTTTGGGCGATATTTCATGCCCTACATCACTGGACACAGCAACTAGAGGATTGCCCGGTCAGGGTACAGTCGGACAATGCCACAGAGGTAGCCTACATCAACAAGCAAGGTGGCACAAGAAGTCTCGCAGCTTGGCTAGAGATCAAGGCTATTTTATCTCAGGCAGAGGAGCATGTCCCTGCCATTTCTGCAGTTCATATTCCTGGCGTAGACAACATCCTGGCAGACTTCCTCAGTCGGCACACAGTGGACAGTGGAGAGTGGGAGTTGCATCCAGAGGTGTTCAACCTCATCATCCAGCAGTGGGGTCTACCATGCATCGACCTGATGGCA
This sequence comes from Rhinophrynus dorsalis, assembly GCA_037306005.1. NCBI lineage: Eukaryota > Metazoa > Chordata > Amphibia > Anura > Rhinophrynidae > Rhinophrynus > Rhinophrynus dorsalis. The sequence continues at coordinate 650,252,925 of CM074718.1, forward strand.
ACCAGACCCAACAGGAAGGTTCCAACATTCTGCTCACGCTGGGCAGATCCCATGGCTCTGGCAGTGGATGCCTTTCGATTCTGTGGACGTTTCCTCTGGCTTACATCTTCCCTCCTGTTCCTCTGTTGAACAGAGTTCTTCGGAAGCTGCGACTGGAGTGCTGCCCAATCATTCTGATTGCTCCATACTGGCCTCGACAAGCTTGGTTTCCATAGCTTCTGGATCTCTCTGTGGCGGAACCTCTTCCACTTCCTCCCCGTCCAGATCTTCTTCTACAGGGTTACCTCTAGAAAGAAGATGTTCATCGTCTGGCTTTGATGGCTTGGAGATTGAATCCTCAGTTTTGAAGAAGAAAGGATTTTCTTCTGGGGTGGTAGCTACTATGCTTAGTGCCCGCAGGTCTGTTTCATCTATGGCCTACTATCGGGTTTGGTCTACCTTCCTGGCTTGGTGAGCTGACAGAGACCTGTCTCAGGATTTTGACCTTCCTACAGGATGGTGTGGATAAGGGTCTCAGTCTGAGTTCTCTCAAGGTTCAGACTTCTGCGCTCTCTGTCCTTTTTCAGAGGCGTATTGCTATCACTCCTGATGTCAAGGTTTTCTTCCAGGGGGTTGCTCATACTTGTCTGGTGTTTAAGTCCCCTGCTCCTCACTGGGATCTTAACCCGGTCTTGGGAGTACTCCAGCGTCCTCCCTTTGAGTCTGTGGCTACCATTCCTCTGCGTCTGCTGATGTGGAAGATGGCCTTTCTCCTGGCGATTGTTTCTGTTCGCCAAGTTGCTGAGCTGCATGCCCTGTCTTGTAAACCACCCTTTCTGGTTCTCCACAAGGACAAGGGGGTGCATCGCACCTCCTAAGAGTATCTCCCGAAGGTTGTGTCCGAGTTCCACATCAATCAGGAGATTGTGGATTCCTTCCTGTTGTCCTAACCATACTTCTGACAAAGAGAGGGATTTTCATCTGTTGGATGTTGTGAGTTGTCTCAAGTTCTGTGTGCATCGCACTGAGTCCTTGAGGCAGTCTGACACTCTGTTTGTCATTCCTGAGGGTCCTAGGGCAGGGAAGCCTGCTTCCAAGGTTACCATTGCTTCTTGGGTGAAGTCCATGATTCGTAAGACTTACGAACTTCAGAAGAAGCCTGTTCCCTTCAGGGTCATGGCTCATTCTACGAGGTCTATTGGTGCATCTTGGGCCTACAAGAACCAGGCCTCAGCTGATCAGTTGTGCAAGGTAGGCACTTGGTCATCTGTGCATACCTTTTCTAAACACTATTGTGTGGATGTGCTGGCATAGGCTGATGCCAGTTTTTGGAGGAGGCAGCCTTGCCTGTCTAGGATCTCCTTAGTTTCTCAGTACTCCTTCACTTTTGAGCCCTGTTGGCTGTGCTGTGCAACAGTTTATGGGGTTAGTGTTGAGCTATTCATGATCTATAGGTTCATTGGTGCTCTGGTGACTTTGGGGGCCTACGCCTGGTCCTTGCCTTTCTTCTCGCCCTGGGGAACTTAATGGTTGGACATCCTAAAGTTACCAGTAACCTGTATTGGACGACAGAGAAGATTTTAGTCTTACCTGTTAAATCCTTTTCTCTTAGTCCATACGGGTTACTGGTCTGCCACCCTGTCAAAGGACCATGCTTGGCGCTCCTGCGGCAGAACGTGGAGGTCCTTTCGGGTTCATGCTCACAGGAGTATTCCTTTACCTTCTTACTTCCTAGTCAATAGTTAGTCTGCAAATCTTACTGGTTGGAGATTGGCTAGCTGCAGGCTAAGGAGAGGAGGTAGGCTCCACCCAGTAGTCACTTCTCAGAATTGTTCCTGCCTATTAAAGGAGCTGATCACCTAACAAAAATTATCAGTAACCTGTATGGACTAAGAGAAAAGGATTTAACAGGTAAGACTTAAATCCTTTTTTTTTTTTTTTTGCGGTAGTGGTCAGGATTAACAAATCTGAGCAGAATAGCGAGTGAGCCTAATGCAGGAAGTACTATTGTGAACAATTTTTTTTTTTTTATTGATTAAAGATGAAAACAATATGTCATGGTGAACAAGGATCGTATAGATAACAGACAATCATAAAACATTTATGGTCATTCATAACTCCCAGCCAAGAAAGGGGGAGTGAAATGTAACTACTAAAACATTATAAAAAAAATAATATAGGGCAATAAAGAGAGGAGCCTAGAAGGGAAATGTCAAGATGCAGCTCTACGAGGAAGAAGAGTGGGTAAACGTAAGGGAGGTAGTCAGAAAGACGTTCGTCTGAGTGTGGCTTGAGTGAGCAGATTGTTAATGAAAGGGGAGGTGGAGGGAGAGAGAGGGGAAAAAAATGTATTAGAGTAAGAGAGTTTTTAAGAGGGGAAAGGTCGAACCCGTCCGCTGTCTGCCAGCCGAGCTTCTCCAAAACCAGTGAACCCACACTTAAAGAATAACTTGATGATCCCATTATCATGTAATCCTCTGGGGTGAACAGTTTTTTTATGCGCAATTCAAGAAGCATTCTTTATACTGCTTCCTGGATTAGAACATGCGCAATATCTATCTGCACAGGAAAAATGCCTTTAGCGCATGCGCACATTTCTTACATTCTGCCATATGTTCCCTTTCTCTCTATTGAAATCTATTCCTGTTTAATTAGCGGGTCTTTCATTTGGATTAGTTTGCCTGGACTCACGTTCACTCTGAGTGCCAGATGTTTTTTTACTGCAATGATTTGAGCGTTTTTGTGTATGTATATGTATATATATATAGTTAATATAATTTAAAGACTGTCATTTTAGTTTTAATAGACCATTAATATATCTAAAGCTAAATGACGCGGTTTCCTTTTTGTTTTGTCACCAGTGACACCAGAGAGTATGAGTGCCCGGACTACAAAACATCGGGTCCCAACTCTTGCTACTTCCATAAGAACTATACCTCGTTTTGGATGAATTATTACATCACTATAAAGGCCACAAATGCGTTGGGCAGTACATTGTCTGACACGGTGGATGTGGATACAGCTTTCATAGGTAAGGAAAATATGAACTTCTTGACATTCCATGTGCAATAGAGAAATGCGTGGGTTTTATATCATTCTGAAGGGGGATGAAATTCCCCATTGATAAAAAGGACCTTTACATCCCTTGTTCGCTAGAGGTCTCCAACACATTGGAAAACAATGAGTTAGATATGCTGCTTTGCAATGCATTTCATACCCTTCTGGCACACAAAGGGTGGAGATTTGGGGAATCTCTGTGTCACCCATGGTGCATTTTGGTCACCCCCAGAATTGCAACTCTCTTTATCTTCCTGAATGCGACTGTCACGGTAACAGTACATACAGAAGGTCAGACACAAGGAATGTTGAAATAAAACCACCTTTATTTAGAATACAGTATAATAGGCAATACCCCAGTAATACCCCCAAACAGTATAGCAATAGCCCACAGTCTACTACCCAGACTGACACTGGGTAGAGGCCTGAGCTACTCGAAGAGGAGAGGAATATAGGCTAGGTTCTATGGTTCTCTCTTTTGGTAGGACCGAGCACCCTGAGATCTGTGTATCCTACCTCCGGTACTAATGCAGATAGTGGCAATCGGAGAATGGGCAGCACTGCCACAGTACCGTGTAGTGAACAGCCATAACAGAGGGAACACAAGGAGCGAGTAGGCAGCCTGTACCAAGTTCAGTACCAAGAGGGTAGTCAGACTGCCGGCAACAAGCTGCGAGAGTTGGGTAGAGCCACACGCCAGAACCAAGTGGATAGTCAGACAACTGGGGACAACAAGGAGCGAGTAGTCAGCCAGAGCCACTGGTCCGCACCAGTGGATAGTCAGGCAAACCAGGGTCAACAGGGAGCGATTAGTCAGCCAGAGCCACAGGTCAATACCGATGTGGATAGTCAGAAAAGCTGGGGTCATACACAGAGCAAGATCAGCCAGAGCCACTGGTAGTACCGATGTAGATAGTAGACAAGCTAGGTCAAACACAGAGTGAGATGGAAGACCAAGCAAGAGTCACAGCAAAACGGAGCAGACAAACGAGACTAACTGGAACACCACGTAAGGGCAATTGGTGCTAGGCCCAGGGGCTTCAAATAGGTACACACAAGGCGGGAACCAGTCAAGAGAGAGAGCAACATGCGTATAAACCAGCGCAAGTCACAGACACGCATCTGCACCCGTGACCATAGACAGCAGTGAGAAGAAGCACAGGGAGGCAAACAGCAAGGCTGCCAGGCGCACTGTGATAGCGACCTACAGATAAAGAACAACAAAATATGTGATTTTGCAGGTCCACTTATGGCATCTCATTACTGGCAGGTCCTGGGTATTTACCAGATCTTTAAATGGGGATGTTAACCCATTGAATGCTGGAGAGGTCTTCTACGCATTGCCGCGCAATGCATTTGTGGCCTGTCAAGCATTCAATGGGTTAAATAAGCCACTTTTAAATCAATAAGGATTCTCATTTGTCACTTATGATAACTGATTATGGTCACTAGGTCGTTAGAAGAAGAGCATTTCTGGACCAAGCCAACTGCACTACAGGGGACAAATAAAAATTCACAAAATTCCCTTTCATTTGAAACCCGCATCAAAGATCTATTTAGCATTCAAGGGTTTAAACAGGACCGCAGCCGGCAGTTAAGGACCACGGGGCATTTTACATTTTTTTTGCCATTCGATTCATGGATCTCCTAATGGCGTATAGCCGCATGGAGATCCCTGCATTCAATAACATGCCAGGACCTCTACTGGTCATTAAAGGGATATCCGGTCTTATTTGCATCAGGCGGCTCTGCAGCAAAGCCGAGATCACGCTAGTAAAAAAAAGAATTATTTCACAGAAAAGGTCTTCTACGTGTGCTTGGTTTGTGCTTGGTTTGTAAGCACACTTAAAAGACTGTTTTCAGTGACATAATTATTTTTTACTAACACGATCTCGGCTCTGCTGCAGAGCCACATGATGCAGATAAGACCGGATATCCCTGCAGTCAGTACAACGCTGACTTCAGGGAAGGGGAAGGGAGGGGGAACCATAAAGGTTTGAGAGATGACACTGGGAACAATTAAATTATTTTTAATATGGCTACAATATGGGGATTAGTAATATTTATTACTATCCCTTTAAAGGGGATCTCTCATCCCTATAAAATTTAGGCTTATTAGGTATAGTATATAGCTATATTGATGAAAATGTTATTTATTTTTTTAAAGAAACTCGCTATTTGGGCTAAACTTATCAATGACATAGTGCCCTGCACCCTACTTCCGCATACACTGGTCTTGCCGCAGTTTGCCATTCTTCCTCTGCTCCTTCCCACTACCCAGCCTCCTCCAGTGATGGAGCCTTTCTGTCTGTAAGCTGGAGCGATCTCATTGGCAGAGATCGGTATCTAGCCAATGAGAACGCTCCAGCTTACAGGCAGAAAGCCTTCGTCATCGGAGGAGGCTGCATAGTGGGAAGGGAGCAGAGTCAGACCGGCAAGACCAGTGTATGCAGAAGTAGGGCACAGGGCACTATGTAATCAATAATTTTAGCCCAAATAGCGTGATTTTAAAAAAAATAAATCATGTTTTCATATCTCTATTTACGGTACCTAATAAGCCTAACTTTTATAGGGATGAGAGATCCCCTTTAAGAGCAGGACAGCCCTGACGGTCCTGACACAGGCTTGATCCTAAAGGGTTAAAAACCTCTCTTAAATAAATGAGAATGTAGTTGGTGATGTAGTTGGTTTGCTCCGGAACTGCACCTCTTTAGCCTACTGAATAATGCGGAACTGTTTTTAATATCATCATGAGACTTTAACCCTTTGAATGCCAGAGGAGTGTGAAACACATTGCAAAGCAATCTGTTGCACACCCCCTCTGGCACTCAGAGGATTAACATTTTGTACTCTAGCGTGTTGCTTGTGACCTATGGGATCCAGCACTGAGCTGGACGACTCGTATGCCCCCAGATCACTTTGGAGTACAACTCCTATGCATAGCTGGGAACTCTACGAATTTTCCCCCAGGAGACTCCGATTTGGGCTTTTAATTACCGGGTCTCTGGGGCAGAGTCTGATTCTCAGGATGTGGGGAGTTCTTAAACCTTTGAGTGCCAGAGGGGTATGGAATGCATTGCAAAGCAATGGCCACCGTATAATTCCAGTTTGTTCCTCCCACTCCCTGCCCACTTCTCCTCCTTCCTCAGCCTATTCCTCCATTTTTTTTTTTTTTTAATATTTCTGAAGCTCCACCCCCACTCACAAGTAAGTCCAGCCCCTTTTCTGAAGCGAATCACGTCATTGATCTCACCCAGCAGCACCCCTCTGGGGAGTCCACAATGCAGAGTTCACAGGTACACTTCTACGTTCTCACTTCCATGTAGCACAGACATGGACAACCTGCAATCCCCTTCATTGGCTGGCTGGAAATGATGGGACTGTAGTTCAATGAGCTGAAAGAGACTTTTCCACTCTAAGCTTTAGCGTCCGTCAGTGGAAAACCCCATAGATTAACTAGATGACCTCTACAGTCTTCTTTCAGCTAACAGTCTTTGCCATAATCCTGTCAGCACACAAGGTTATCTTTAGCCAAAGCATTTACTTCACAGACGCTGGGAACTCCTCCCGGATTTGCCTGGTTTTTCACTCTAGATCTGTCACTCAGAGACTGGCAAATGACACGATCTTTTGAAATGTCAAGAGTAAATCATCCATCCACAGGAGCCCTTTACTGCCTCTACTGACCACCTGTTGTTATGACGTGTTGCCAGTCTAAACCTCACTGCTAATTTCCATAAAGACTGAGGATATTTTGCACCTTTAAAGGAGAAGTAAACTTTATATGAATAAACTCTGTTGTAGGGCTTTTCCCTCTGTGCAAAACAAGTGGTCTGCCATTGCCGGGGACTGCTACGTTCAAAGGGAATTACAGTTCAAACTACATAGTGACATAGTTGATGAGATTGCAAAAAGGCCTGTGTCCATCAAGTTCAACCCAGACAGTGTCACCCTTGTTATTTTAATTCAGAGGAAGGTAAAATAATAAATAAACAACAAAAAGCATTAACCCTTTGAGTGCCAGAGAGGTACTCAACACATTACTCTGCAATGCATTACATACCCCTCTGACACGCAAACGGATAACCCTTTGCATGCCAGAGTGCTCTCTGGCACTCAAAGGGTTAAAGGGATAGTAATACTTAAAATGTAAAAAAAAATATGTTGTAGGGTTTATCCCCCTGAGTAAAACAAGGATACTCCCACTGCTGAAATGTGTTTTATTCAAAGGTTATTACAGCTCAAAGTTGAATTTTTTTAGTTGAAATATCATAGTGGCCTGAAATTGTACAGTGGCGCTGTTGCTACACCATCCTATGGAGATTTATGGGCCCGGGACCAGTGCTGTCCATAGGATGGTGTAGCAACAGTGCCACTGTACAATTGCAGGCCACTGTGATATTGCACCTAAAAAATTCAACTTTGAGCTGTAATAACTTTTGAATAAAACACCTTTCAGCAGTGAGAGTACCTTGTTTTACTCAGGGGGATAAACCTTACAACAATTTTCTTTATATATATTTTAAGTATTACTAAAGCTGTTTCCAGGCAATCATACTGTAAATCTTCTTGGATCAACACCCTATCAGCATTGTAACCTACAATCCTAATTCTCTGTATTCCCCTGAACTAAAAAGGATGTTTGTGTTATATTAACCCTTTAAGTACCAGATGGGTATGCCAGGCATTGCTGTGAGTTTAACCCTTTAATAACCAGTGCATCACTTCTGTTCCTGAAACAGGAGGTTTGTGGCCCTTTTTGGAAGAAAAGTGACATAGTAGTCCTTAAAGGGTTAAAAGTTCCAGAAAGGTATCCAATGCCTTGCAACCTCTCTGGCACTCAAAGGGTTAAACTGGAGTTTACTGGTATGTAGACAGTTCAGGTGTCAGAAAGAGGGGATCATTTCTCTGGTGAACTCTCCAGTTTCTATGTTATTTACTGGAGCCTGTGCACCAAGTTCTCTCAGGCTGGAGATATGTTAGTGAAAAGGCTCCATAGTGCATCTCCCCCAGTGTCCAGATAGCTGTTCTATTACATTCTATGGGAAAGATGAACCAGTGGATACAGTTCTCCATAGAATGTAATAGTAGCAGCTCCACCACTTTTAACTGTGATAACTTTACTTTGCAGCCTCTAGACTGTAAGCTGTCACGAGCAGGGCCCTCTGATCATTTTGTTTCACCTGTTCCATTTGTACTGTTTAATATCTCTGTATGTATATCCCCTATTGTACATTGCTGCAGAATAAGTTGGAGCTATCCTATATAATAATTCTCTAAAATGTGTGTAACGACGCAGTCATGCGCAGTAGAGACTGCTGCACGTGCTGCAGTCATGCGTAGTAGAGACTGCCAGTGACGAGGCTGATACAGAGTGGGGTGCTCCGAAGCAGCGGTGCGGGCAGTCTCTACTGTGCATGACTGAACAGCAACCGGCTGGCACTGTATCAGCCGCGGTGCGGGCAGTCTCTGCTGTGCATGACTGCACCGTGACCGGCTGGCACTGTATCAGCCGAGGTGCGGGCAGTCTCTTCTGTGCATGACTGCCCCGCTACCAGCTGGCAGTGGCACTGTGGCCCTTGTAAGGGGCTCTTCAACTAGTATATAAATAAAGAACATAATAAAGTAACTGCCAACAACTTTACTGATCAAATTCCTTGCTCTGTGGGCTAAGGCAGGTTTCACCTGTTTGCTATTTAGTGTGCCCATGTAAACTATACTGTATATTTGTTTTGGTTTTTTCCCTCCTTCATTATAGGATAAGCTAATAATTTACATAAATATGCAAACAAATGAAAACCTCTTTAAAGGCTCTAAGTAATTCTACTCCAAATGAACTGCACCACACCATACCTCCCAACATTTCAAATGACCAAAGAAGGACACTTTTATTTAGGTGGGATTTCTACAGGTGTGGTTGGGGAGCATGGCATTACCAGGAATTTTTAGGTTATTTCATGACCTATTGACACCTCTTTGTGTGACTGAATAAATGATTTAGACCAGACCAAAGTATTTTATTTACATAGACTAATTTATGACTCATATACTGGCATTTATACAATCATTAATGTGCGATTTATTGCTGTGCAGTAATGTGATACACTTATATACACATCACACAGTCGGATCTCCTAAACACAGAGACACCAGGGTGATACACTTATATACACATCACACAGTCTGATCTCCTAAACGCAGGGACACCAGGGTGATACACTTATATACACATCACACAGTCTGATCTCCTAAACACAGGGACACCAGGGTGATGCACTTATATACACATCACACAGTCTGATCTCCTAAACGCAGGGACACCAGGGTGATACACTTATATACACATCACACAGTCTGATCTCCTAAACACAGGGACACCAGGGTGATGCACTTATATACACACCACACAGTCTGATCTCCTAAACACAGGGACACCAGGGCAATACACTTATATACACACCACACAGTCTGAACTCCTAAACACAGGGACACCAGGGTGGTACACTTATATACACACCACACAGTCTGATCTCCTAAACACAGGGACACCAGGGTGATCCATCTATATACACACCACACAGTCTGATCTCCTAAACACAGGGACACCAGGGTGGGAAAGAGGACAGAGGGTCTCATAGAGGAACTATTCCTCGAAAAGAGGGACACTTGGGAGGTATGGACCCCATAATATCTCCTAAAGGGGGACACTTGTGAGGTACGGACCCCTAATATCTCCTAAAGAGGGACACTTGGGCAGTATGTACCCCTAATATCTCCTAAGAGAGACACTTAGGAGGCATGCACCCCTAATATCTCCTAAAGAGGGACACCTGGGAGGTACGGACCCCTAATATCTCCTAAAGAGGGACACTTGGGCGGTATGTACCCCTAATATCTCCTAAGAGAGACACTTAGGAGGCATGCACCCCTAATATCTCCTAAAGAGGGACACTTGGGAGGTACAGACCCCTAATATCTCCTAAAGAGGTACACATGGGAGGAATGGACCCTAATACCTCCTAAAGAGGGACACTTAGGAGGTATGGACGATGGACCCCATAATATCTCCTAAAGAGGGACACATGGCATGTAGGACCCCTAATATCTCCTAAAGAGAGGCACTTGGGAGGTATGGACCCCTAATATCTTTTAAAGAGGGACGCTTGGTAGGTATGAACCCCATAATATCTCCAAAAGAGGGACATGTGGAAGGTATGCCACAGAAACAATTACAAATGCCTAAAAAATCCACTGTCCAACAATATGTTTTTAACCCCTTAAACGCTATAAAGGTCTTCTTTGTCTTTTGAAGGCCTCAAGCAGCAACAGGGCTGTCTGATGTCCACCACTGACTTTAATCCCTCAAGGTTCAAAGGGGTAGGCAAAGTGTTGCTCATCCTTCTGGTCCTTAAGGGGTTAATAATTTACTATGTCCTGAATCCTGTGGATGTGTTGATTTAGTGCTGAAAGCACAGTACAATTACTCAGTGCTGAAGGGTTAATGTCAGGGAAGGGGGATAAAACATAAGTAACTTTAGAGGAACTTACCACTCCTATAATACCCCCCCCCCCAAACACACCATCTTACTAAAGCCAGAAAATCCTATTGGCCCCTATGTATTTTGCCCTTGTTCAAGAAATAACCTCTTCAATCAGTCCTGCATGTCAAGTCCATGGAGGCGGACATGACAGTTCCTGGCAGTTGTTTCGGACTGAAGCAAACAGAGTGTATGGACCGCCTTAAAGTGGAATTGTCACTTTGTGACACTCATGTGTATGACTTTACTTAACCATTGAACCCTTTGGGTTGAGTTGCCCAACGCATTGCAGAGTTATACTTTGGAAACCTCTCAGGCAGTCAAAAAGTTAAGGACCAGGGGGTTTTGCAACATATTGCAAATCCCTCTGGTTCTTTAAATGGTTAAGATTGTGGTGTGTAATGTGCAGGGACTGTGGTCCTGATAGCAGTTGTCCTGTCTGCCTACGATGGTTATTCATACAGCAATAAGCTTAGAAATAGTAATATTATCCAGCATAAGTACTGCGTTATTAATAAATCCTACTTCGTCTGAGACTGACGGGCAGGCATCAGCGCAGCATCTTGGCTTAGAGACATCTGCTCGCCTGCACTGTCTTTCCCGGTCTCCTCTAGGAGGCGCTGCATGGTACCTTAAGGTAACAGGAAGGGACTGACGCTGCAGGCGGACAGATGCCTCTAAAGCAAGAAGCCTGCCCATCAGTCTCAGATGAAGTAGGATATTTAATAACGCTGGACTTATGCTGGATTATACTACTATTTCTAAGCTTATCGCTACATGAATAATTATTGAGGGGGGCTAAATTTGGGGTGATAGTTCCGCTTTAAATAATGTTATTTTCAAGTGTTACTATCCCTTTCACTGTTAGTTTTATGATCATGCCTCTGCAGAAAATGTCACAGCTTGAAACATGACCACTGCTGCTGCATAAAGCATCTGTCCTTGAGCCAATTTTACATAGTGTTTAGTCATCAGGAAGACGGCATGCACTTAAACAGAGCATTGATGCAGCCTATAGGAGGAGCCAATACTATTTATAGCTCTTTAACCCCTTAAGTACCAGCGGTCCAGGGAAGTTACCTTCCCTTAAGGACCGCTTTGATCTCTGCCGACGCACCGGTACACGTGACCTGTTACGCGTAACGGCGCGCCGCTTGGAGGCCTAAGAGAGATCGCTCCGATCTTGGAGCGGTCAATTTTAGGCCCCGTTTTTACTTACAGCGCTCCCGGTAGAGCGCTGTAAGTAAAAAGTACGTGACGTGCTATGACTGTCACTGGTCCTTAAGGGTATAAGGACCGTGACGGTCATACCACGTCACGTAGTCCTTAAGGGGTTAAATAAATTTATAAATATACAATCATCATGTGTAGAGCATCTTAATTTGTGTAACACCCTGGAAGCTAGAGATGTCTCTGGCATCTCAGGGGTTAAAATGCTTTTTAACCTATTTATCAGGTTAACTATTTGACATTACTACAACATTATAAATATTCCTGTTTTGACATGACTAGCCCTTAACCCTTTAAGCGCCTGAGATGTGTTCAACAGATTCCTTCACAATGTATTGGACACCTGGCACTCTACAGAAAAAGAACAGCCATTGTGCACTCATGAGAGTGAAAATGTAAGGACCCTTTACAGTAAGCGTCACACTAGAACAAGTCTATTTTGTTTTACAGAGGACTAACATCTGTCTACATGCTGTCCTGGTCATTTTTGTGTAATATAAATCATTTTTAGAGATACTAGTGTTTCTTTTGGTGGCACTGTATGTTAATTAGAGTTGTTCGGTTTTATTTATTGCTTTGTTATTAGAAATAACCCCAGTGTGTGGTAATATTGGCCCAGCACAGAAAGGAGATGACATAAAGGGCCACACCATGCTGTCAAAAAATAAAGGTTAACCTTTTGAGTGCCAGAGTCTAGGTAAGACACGTATTTTCAAGCTAGTCACCATTATTATTATGCTTTAAAGGGATAGTAATATTTCGTTTTAACTTTATTTTATTTTGTAGGCATTAAAAAAACATGAAGAATGGTATAAGTCTTATCTCTCAAACCTTTATGGTTTATGAGATATTCACAAGCAAAGTTTCCCCCTCCTGCCCCTTTTACCTAGTGTAAGCCATCTCTTCTCAGATGTGGAATACAGTCCATAGACCAGACAGATAACAGCAGGGGACAATCTTCTTCCTATGAGAACAATGAAAGCCCTGCCCCCCTTGACAAGCTTTTCTGGTTTTTCCCTTATCTTAATTGAAGATTGTCCCTCTCTGCAGTCTACCTGGGCATCTCCCTTCTGCCCTGGCTGAGAAGTGTTACACCAGTAAAAGGGGCGGGAGGGGGATACTTTGCTTGTGAATATCTCTTAAACCATAAAGGTTTGAGAGATAAGACTTATATCATTCTTCATGTTTTTTTAATGCCAACAAAATAAAATAAAGTTAAAACGAAGTATTACTATCCCTTTAAGGACCAGAGGAGCATGCAAAATACACCCCTTTGATCCTTAAAGGGCTAAGCAAAACATTTAAGAAATGCCACTGGCATGCAAAAGGATTAGCAATAGACAAAATACTAACCTGCTGTCCTTTGACTCTTCTACAGCTCTCTATGTAAGGTGCAATCCACTCATTTCTTTTCAGTCTTCACTATTCTATATTTACCCTGGGCTTTACATTCCTTAACCCCTTAAGAACCGGCCACGCACGCACGCAGCCGTCAGTCAAGGACCAGGGACCATTTTTTTTTTTTTTTTTTTTTTAACGAATCTGATTCCGGAATCCCTGAACGGCGTGCAGCCGCATGGGGAGCCCAGAATTCCATGACGTTCCAGGACCGTCATGGGTCCTTAAGGGTATAACAACTCATGACGGTCCAGGACCTTCATGTGTCCTTAAGGGGTTACGTATTTAAACTCATTGATCCTGTGTGTAAGTATGCATTGCCTGGAGATTCACTGAGGGAACAGCATGAGAGCAGGAAATATGTGATATTAATATTGTATTTAAAGGGGAACATTCACATAAAAAAAATCTTTTGTACACAGGCTTTAATCCGTAAAACTAGATTAGCACTGTTTTTTTTTCATCCTTTTGAGTGCAGAGCATTGCGTTGCGTACCCCCTGGCATTCAAAGGGTTAATTTTACTGACCTACTAGTGGAGATTTGAAGACTTAAAATTGGGCACTTTGGTGTTCTGAGACACCCTATATGTGCCGCACAATGCCGCAGGACTTCCTACCTCCCTCCCCAGGGAGCTTGTTCACACTTCCTTTCCTGCAGGCATGTATAAGGGCTATCATTACAGCAAGCTCCGTTTACCATGCTACTGAGGTTGCAAGCATACAGGGTGCTGCAGAACGCGGAAGTGCCCGATTTTAAGTCGTCTTCTCTCTACTAGTAGGTGAGTAAAAAACAATGGTAATCTAGTTTTACTGATTAAAGAGACAGTAATGTCCCCCCCCAAAAAAAAAAGTCCCGTTTTGTAGAGTATAAAATATTAATACGCTCCAAACCCTATCTCTCAAACCGCTATTGTAAAGCTGACAGCAGGAGATTCGGGTCGTACGACTCGAGGAGGCTCTGCAGCGGAGCCGAAATTGTGTTATTGCTAAATAATTCATTCATTGGAAAAGTCTAAAAAGTGTGCCTGGTTTGCAGTGAATGAATTCTTTTTAAGTAATGCGATTCCGGCTCTACTGCAGAGCTGCCTGGTGGTCCCCAGACCGGGATCTCCTGCTCTCAGCTAGACGCTGATGTCAGGAGAAGGGGAGGGAGGGGTACCTTTGAGTCCCTGTATATCTCAAACAATAGCGGTTTGAGAGATGGGGTTTGGAGCGTATTGATTAATATTTTAAACTCTACAAAACGGGACATTTTTGGGGGGACATTACTGTCCCTTTAAAGCCCATGCACAAAGTTTTTTTTTTTTATGTGAATGTTCCCCTTTAAAGTGAAAGTAGCGTAGAGTAAAGAACAACACGTGCTCTGTGTTGACCTTGATTATATTTGTGTATTGTTATCCTAGACCTTAGTAGTCATGTTTTTGGACCATACCCCCCCTGAAAAAAAAGTCTAGCAATTCTGGGGCAAACCAGCATCACCATAGGGAACAAATAAAAATGCTCATGGATTTAAATGGGACCTTTAACCCCTTGAATGCTAGAGAGTGTTAAAAGCCATAGGTAGACGGATGGATGGATGAGTGGATGAAAGGACGGTTACATGGATGGACAGATGGATAGATACGTGAGAACCAAAATTATACTTCTATTTTATTCATATGCCCCTTTTTCACCCTAAATTCATAGTAACATTCAAAGATGTTTCCAGTATCTTACTGTATCTTATATATGTTACAGGAGAAGTAAACTTTTTTTTTTTTTAATAAAATAAATATATTATAGCAGTGATTCTCAACCAGGGTACCGTGCCCCATGTTTTTCTGTGAAGTCAGTCAAAGATGTGAATATTGTCTTTTAAATGGAGAAATATTGAAATTGTTATACGCTATATGTTTAATTTTTATTACTATGATTGTGAGACTTAATATCTATATATTTATGAATTGTACCCTTTATTATGCCCTAGAAAAATTACATTAAACATGGTAGGGGTGCCCCGAAAGTTCCAGATTGTTGAGAACCGCTATATTATAGGGTGTGTCTAGTCAACTGTCAGACCACCAGCTGTTGGGAACTACAATTCCCTTCATCCCTAATCATCCCTTGGCTAGTTAGGGGATGATGGGGATTGTAGCCCTCAACAGCTGGAGGTCCATCAGTTGACTGATGCTGGTCTAAGGTGTAATTAAAGTCAGTGACACTGACAGACAAAGAGGAAACCAAGATAGGGGATAGATATAAGGTCCGATGGACTTAAATGGGGCTTTTAACCCCTTGAATTCTAGAGAGGTCTCCAGTTCATTGTGATCCAATCTGTTGGGAGACCTCTCTTGCATTCTAGGGGTTAAAATCCCTGTTAAAATTAGTTGGAATTATTTATCCCATATGGTGCAGTTGGTTTGCTCTCCAATTAATCCATGGGGAAGATTCACTAAACAGAGATAAAGTGGAGATGACTTCTCCAGTGATATCACTTCTCCAATTCCCATGTTATTCTATGGAGCCTATGCACTAAGATCTCCAAAGTTGGATAAATCTTAGTGCATTGGCTCCACACAATAACACAGGAATTGGAGAAGTGATATCACTGAAGAAGTCATCTACACTTTATCTCCTCTTTATCACACAGTGCATCTCTACTTTATCTCCTCTTTATCACACAGTACATCTCCGCTTTATCTCCCATTTATCACACAGTGCATCTCTACATTATCTCCTCTTTATCACACAGTGCATCTCTATTTTATCTCCTCTTTATCACACAGTACATCTCCGCTTTATCTCCTCATTATCACAAAATGCATCTCCGCTTTAGCTCCTCTTTATCAAACAGTACATCTCCGCTTTATCTCCTCTTTATCACACAGTGCATCTCTACTTTATCTCCTCTTTATCACACAGTATATCTCCGCTTTATCTCCTCATTATCACAAAGTGCATCTCCGCTTTAGCTCCTATTTATCAAACAGTACATCTCCGCTTTATCTCCTCTTTATCACACAGTGCATCTCCGCTTTATCTCATCTTTATCATGCATCTCCACTTAATCTCCTCTTTATCACACAGTGCATCTCCACTTTATCTCCTCTTTATCACACAGTGCATCTCCACTTTATCTCCTCTTTATCACCGCTTAGTGAATCTTCCCCCTGGACATTTTGTTGCATAGGCTCCATAGAATAACATAGGAACTGGAGAAGTGATATCACTGGAGAAGTCATCTACACTTTATCTACTCTTTATCACACAGTGCATTTCTACTTTATCTCCTCTTTATCACACAGTACATCTCTGCTTTATCTCCTCTTTATCACAAAATGCATCTCCGCTTTATCTCCTCTTTATCATACATCTCCACTTTATCTCCTCTTTATCACACAGTGCATCTCCACTTTATCTCCTCTTTATCACCGCTTAGTGAATCTTCCCCCTGGACATCTTATTGCATAGGCTCCATAGAATAACATAGGAACTGGAGAAGTGATATCACTGTAGAAGTCATCTACACTTTATCATCTCTTTATCACCGCTTAGTAAATCTCCCGCCAGTTCTTCTTAATCCATGAGATTGATCTAGAGCAATTTTGGGGCAAATCAGCTGCACCAGTGGGGATAAAGAAACAGCCCATTGATTTACATTGCCCTTTTAACCCTTTGATTGCCAGAGTGGAACCCAAATTCATTGCTTTGCAATGCGTTGCGTACCCCTCTGGCACTCAAAGGCTTAACCCCTTCAGTGCCTTGCTGTTTCTGTTGCGGGGCTGTGAAGGGCTTTAGGGACTTCTCCGAAGCACCCAAGCAGTTAGCCCTTTTTTAGTTGCCAGGGAGGTATCTATCTCATTGAGTTGCAATACATTGGCTATCTCTCTGGCACTAAAAGGGTTAATAAAGAATACCGATTTAAAATTCCCAATTGGTGGCAAAAGGAATCAACTGCTAAATTATGTGTATCCTCCCCCCCCCCCCAGTGGAAACGTATCCTCCTATCAACGTGACCCTGGTGGTGGAAGAAGATAATAATCTGCTTGTGAAATGGAAGCCTCCTGCAATGGCCGATGTGCGGTCAGGCTGGTTAACGCTCCAGTATGAAGTGCGACTAAAAGAAGAGAAAGCACAGAGATGGGAGGTGAGTGAAGACTCTGTCAGTTTGATTTTCTGTTAACCTTTTGAGTGCCACAGAGGTATCCAACTTAAAAGGGTCCTAATAATACCCCCCACCCTGTTTAACTTTCTATGGCCTGAAAATCCCAATGATCCCTATGAATTTTGCCCTTGTACCGTTTATTCAAAATAACCTCTTTAATTGGTCCTGGACGACATGCGCATGGAGGCGGACATGACAGTTGTTCGCAGTTTTGGCAACGTGCATGGATCTACTTAACTCTTTAAGAGCCAAAGTGTTGTGCAACCACATCGGAAGATAAGTGTTGGGATATGTTAGTATTGGTATAATAAGCATTGGGATATGTTAGTTATTTATGATATTGGGATGTGTTAGTTCTCCTTTAAGGATCAAAGGGGTGTGCACTGAAACGTGCATTGCATTGCAAAGCAATGCATTGAACACCCATCTGGTTCTTAAAGGGCAACTGTCACTTGAATATTGGATCAGTGGATTGGTTCCCCTGCTGGTGAAGCCAGGACTGGAACCTTGAGTCCTGGTGGGCCAGTGGTGAATGGTTGTCTGAAAAGAAACCCCTAGTGCTCCATCATTGTAGTATAAACACAGGGTATGTTTTATATATATATTTGTAAATAAATAATCATAAGATGGGCCCTTACTTACAATCATTGCAAACAGGACAAATAAATGTCACAAATCTCTGGTACAGATGTACGCTTACTTGACTTCAGATGAATGTAAACCTAGAATTAGATTTCCGTTATGAACTCGTCCAGCTGTCTGTACTACAGTGAAATGGAAGCCGTTCCTCCTGTTTTGGCCTCGAGTTGCCCTTCGTATCCTCCTCTTGTAAACTGGTTGTATTTCCTTCCATAGCCAACTTTCTCTGTAGATGCTTTCAACACATTCTAGTGGATACCTGCCTTTGACAGGATGTTTAAGTATATGGGTGACTGCCTGGTCTTTTATTCAGTCCAACCAATAAAGTTGTAGGGGCTGGCAGTATGTTAATTAATCATTCAATCAAGGCTCACTCCTCTCTCTCTCTTTATTTATTTATATATATATATATATATATATATATATATATATATATATATATATATATACATATATAGAGATATATAGATAGATAGACAGATAGATAGATAGGTAGATATATTTCTCTGTATTTTAAATCCATTGTTCATTGAAATAAATCAATTTGTGAAGATGCATTTGGAGGCGATGGAGGAATTACAAATTTTAAAAAAGAGATTGAGAATAGAAGCATCTAGAGACTAATGTACGTCCACAGGAAGGTATATATTGGGGCAGCATAAGTGTCATGAATGTTTTTATATTTCTGCAGGTTTCCCTAGAAACACCATAATTCAGTATCTTCATTTACATCTTTTCGTGCCATTGTTTCCAATTTAAAAATTAATTTAGTCTCCCTTTGTGTTAATTAGCTACGATGTTCTTCTCCACCCCTCTTTTGAGAAGTTTTATGGTCAATGATAGTAAGACTTAAAGGGATAGTAATACTTAAAATGTAAAAAAAAAAAAATATGTTGTAGGGTTTATTCCTCTGAGTAAAACAAGAGTACTCCCACTGCTGAAAGGTGTTTCATTCAAAAGTTATTAATTTACAAAGTTGAATTTTTTATTTGCAATATCACAGTGGCCTGAAATTGTACAGTGGCGCTGTTGCTACACCATCCTATGGAGATTTATGGTCTCGGGACCAGAGCTGTCCACCTCATGCCTCTTTATAATGTCTGGATGCAATGAGGGAGATGCACTAAGGCGTGATAAATAGGTGATAAAGTGGATATGACTTCTCCAGTGACATCACATCTCAACCAGATTCTTAATTCCTCTTTTTTGTGCTGTTCCATCAATCTTCAGAAACTAGCTGTAAATAACTCTAGATTCCTTGACTTTCTATAAATGATTCCTGGTTGTACAGGTAATATAGGTTTTAATACTTTTTCTCACAAAAGTATGGGCCAGTTACCTCAGTCCTTTTACCAGCTGTATTATATATTTTGATGTATGAAATAGAAAGTGTCTTGTTCTTCTGTCTTCTTCCTGTAGGCTCATGTAGGTACATTATTGCATCATCTAGAATGAAGTGAGCTGCTATCCTTAATATAGTTGTTCATGTCTAATGGGTTGTGATGTAGTTGAAACTACGTATTTGTTTTTCTGTTCCTAAAATGAAGTCCTGAAATACTATGGATTCATGACTTAGTTGTTGTGAAGTGTAGGCCCAAGTCGTTATTGTTTAGTTCTTCTCTGAAGGTCTGTAAGCTTTCTTCTCCCACCTTCCAGGTGATTAACAGATGTGTGTATCTTCAGTAGTTGGTAGTAGTATATTGGAATTTTCGGGTGTTTGATTATCAGAAATTCAAATTCTTCCCTGTTCAAAAATGCCCTCCTTTTGTGCCCAACTAATGACAGCTGTGTATTCTATCTGAAATTTGGATTTTAATACCTTCTATAACCCAATCTCCCAGGATCCACTTTGCTTCTTTCATGTAGTTTGATACGAAACGTGTAGGAGGATTGAGCGTTATAACTGATTTTACCAAAAAATAACGCAATAGAATTTATCAGCTGCAGTGGAATCCTGCCCAATAATGCAGTCAGACTCATCACTTAGTAAAAGGGAACTATAAGGATAAAAATGTACATTATAATTTGTTTCAAGGTAGGGCTGACCTAGGTAGGTGTCCTTCATACAGCAGTCTGGTATAAATAATTGTATTTATTTTATATGTATTTATTTGTTTAATTTCCTGGGAACTGTTGCCCTCTATAGGTGGACAGTGGCATTACACTACTTTATATTCTCCAGAGAGAATGGTTGGACATTTTTTTTCTGAGACTTAGCTCATTCAGAGTTAGATGGAGGCTGATGTATTAAGCAGAAATGGAGCGTTTCTGGGTCATACCAGTTGCAACACTGGGCACAAGTAAAACTGCAGGGTCTCCAATGCATTGCGGAGACATCTCTAGCATTGAAGTGGTTTAAGGTCACATTTACTTCAGTGGGAATTTGGGGGATTTTAGTTTGTCCCCTGTGGTGCAGTTGGTTTGCTTCAGTCCCACTTTGTACATCAGCCTCTTTGTTGTTAGACAATAGAGACTAAATATATGAAACAGTTCTGCTTACAGTGCAGTAGATCTGCATATAGGGCGCTATTCTAGTGATAGTTGCCCTTTAAACCCATGAGCGCCTGAGGGGTACGCAACACATTGCTTTGCAATGCATTGCGTACTCCTCTGGCACTCAGAGGGTTAAAGGATTAATGCAAAAATGGCCTTTGGAGTTAGCATAGAATATTACCACAGTGTTACATCAAAAGGAAAAAAATAATCTACATTATACATTACAAGCATAAACTAATTTAGATAGCTGGCTTTCTAGTAATAATGGTAATGTATACAGAAAGAAATTCCACACTCTGTAATAAAAACACACAGACAGTTGAGGAATGGAATAGATATTTAATGTTCAATCTGGGCAGTGGTAATTTAGTTAAAGTGATGTTACACCCCATATTTCTTTACTTCTAACAAACAATTCTAATTCCCTTGCCTTGGTCAGGCTTTCCTAAGCTAAACAAATGTTTTTCATTGTTTACTGGTCAGAAAATGTAAAACTGACCAAATGGTATTTATTAAAAGCCTAACGTATGGGGGATTTTAGACTTCTTCCATCTTTGAAATGTTATTATGATGCCCAGCTGTTTAGCACTAATACATTGGGTAGATCCATTGCTTTGGTAGCACAAAGAACACTTCTTCTTCATGCAATATTGACTAGAAAAAAATTGGAGTAAATCTGTTTAATGCCACCCAAAATTGAAAACACTATAAAAGATTGCACACATCCTCTCAAAAGTTAGATTTGCACTGTAATATCACCCAGCACTGTATCATTATTTTACTTAAAGGTTTAGTAATGTCTAACATTAACTAACCCTAATATTTAAGGTATTAAAAAGCTAACCCTAATACTGAAGGTATTAAAAAGATAATATTAATGTGCCAAGTCGTATCTCTCAAACCTTTACGGTTTGAGAGACATAAGCGCTGAAAGTTCCCCCCTCCACCGACTCGGCGGCTCTTCAGCAGAGCTGAATGAGCGCTATTGAAAAACAGATACTTCACTTGGTTAGCAAGAACACTTTGCAGACCATTCCACTGAAGTATTTGTTCTTCAGTATCGCTCATTCAGCTCCGCTGTAGAGCCACCGGCTGGTGTGGGACCGGGATCTCCTGACGTCAACTAAGTGCTGACGTCTGGAAAAGGGGAGGGAGTAGGAGCTTATATCTCTCAAACCGTAAAGGTTTGAGAGATACGACTTAGCACATTAATATTATCTTTTTAATACCTTCAGTATTAGGGTTAGTAAATGTTACACATTACTAACCCTTTAACAGGCAAAAATCTTTGGCCCCTTTCACACAAGTGATGATGGAACATTAGACATGTCAACATTGCTAAAATATAAAGTGTTGGGCTTGGTGATTTTCACGCTGGCAACTATTGTCTCATAAGGACACAACAGAGTCCAGCATGTTGCATCTTTGCTACCTCACACAGGAACACAGTAAAGTTGTAGTAAGGCAGGTGACTCTCATGCAGCTTCAGTCTACTGATTGCCTTCTTTTCATTTTGTTGACTACATGAAGGAAAATGGTAATAAAATGCCCTATTTCCCTCAGACACTCTTCTCTTTTCATGTACACAGCTACATCAACTACTAGTGTCTTTCTCATGAACACATATCTTCCAGCTCTGTCCCTTACGTTTCATGCCCATTTTTAATGCCTTCTTTATTCTCCATTACTCCAGTTCTTCACTAACCCTTTAAGGGGTGAGCAGAGCTTAAAGGGTTAAATAAGTAGTAAAGCATTTGTACTGCAAATCCTGGGAGATTTTCTATTCGAAAGTTATTGCAGCACCAACAGGTGTTCAAAAGACACTTTTTTTTAGAATGCACTCTCCATAATAAGTGACAGGGACAGCTCCACCTGGTGACTGCAAGAGAAAATTGCATTTTAATGTAATAAATTTTGAATGAAAAATAAAATAAATCAGCAGTATATATACTGGATAGTCACCCTTAGCTTATCAGTGTGCTCTGGGGAGTCCAGCCCCGGTTGTCGTGGAGATGCATCTACTGTGTTCCTATAGGGCAAAGAGGGAGCCAGTGCCTGCACATACACTTATCTGGGCAATTACTGTAGGGCATTCTGGGTTGTTTACAAATGATTAGGAAGGCTCAGCGTGCTATCTTTGGGTTGGACTTAAACTCCCATCACTTGCAGGGGCTGTTGTTGATTCTACCAATTTCTTAGCACAAGTGGGGATGATTGTGTGACCTGGGTTTAGGGATATATAAATACGCATAGGTGGCACTAATGGATGCGTGCTGAAGCGACATTTACAGAGGCGGCATGAGAATGTCACGATTTTCATGCATAGCAAGATTCTCATGAAGCCCTTTTCATCACTGCGACATGCTTAATGCGCTATTTACTTACACGCTGTTTTATCTGCGATATTTTAAATGGATACCTTCTTGACTCCACTAGAATACTTTCGGTCTGCCAGAAGCCAGAACGTCAGGCTGGTCTACATTAGTCCAGTGAAGCACCTTCTGGGTTCAGCAACTTACATAGGGTGGAGGGGTGATATATGGTGCGATGCAGGAAACGTACGCAATCGCTATTTCCCTGTGAAAACCACTAGGGAACAGGTTTGCGCATTATTTTGTTGAATTGCACATGAAAATTCAAGATTAGTGAACGGCTGCGTATATTTTTTGTGTGGGCGTGGCTAAGATTAACGAATCTGTGTGAGTGGAATAGTGAATGCGCCTAATGCAAGAACTGCTATTGCAAATGAATTTATACGTCTGTGTACTGTTGTCGTAAAATGGAATTTTTCATGTGCAATTCAAGAAGCGTTCGGTATTTAGCTTCCTGGATTAGAACATGCGCAAAATCTATCTGTGCACAAAAATGCCTTTATCTGATGCAAACGTTTCTTGCACCGCGCCAAAAGTAACATAGCTGAAAAAAGGCATGCGTCGTTCAAGTCCATTCAGCCCATGCCATATCACCCCTGTTGATCCAGAGGAAGGCAAAAAACATTTTCAATTAAGCCTCAAATGGCTAAAAACGTTTCTTCCTGACTCCAAATGGCAGTTTGATCAACATCCTATCTGCTGTGAAGTCAACTTTCATAACTCCCAATATTGTTATGAGCTAGACAGGTATCCATTATGTTTTTGAAAGAAACTACAGAGCATCCCAAGGCAAAGAATTCCAAGATTTGCTAAGCAGCCCATGGGGCCACCCACAGAACACTCACACATAGGGTTGCCACCTTTTCTTCATAAAAATACTGGCCATGGCATTCCCTCCATAGACTTAACATTGGACAGAAGCCAATTGTTTACCAGCCTGCCGGTAAAATAGCGGCTGGGTGGCAAACCTATTCACACAAGTTGGTGGTGAGGAGGGAGATTGACCCACTCTTGATCTTAAGGTACCTGACATAATGTCCGTGCAAGAGTAACATGTAAATGTATGTTAGAACAAGACTGATGTATAAGTATGGGGTACCATGTAGCTTTATATATTACAGACTACACACGCTAAGTTACAGTAGTTGCTATTAAGAATTCGAATTGTACAGTATGAAAACATATTTTTCCTGAATAAAATCTTGATAATTGTGCTCAATAGTTAGGTTAGTGTGTGGGAAGAAGGTAAAAATGTAAAGCATAACTTTTATTAACTCATGTAAAACCTTCCATAGATGGTGATTTGAAACACCAAGGAGGTTCATGATACACTATGTGGATGGTCTATTCGCCGGTATTATACTCTGTTCATTACCAGATGTATATTGAACTTAAAGGGACAGTAACGTCCCATAAAAATTTTTTTGAGTTTTGTAGAACTTAAAAAAATAAGCTAAATGCCACAAATCCTATCTCTCAAACAGCTATGATTTGAGAGATAGTATCCGCTAAAGTTCCCTTCTCCCTCCTCTTCTCCTGAGGTCAGCTGTAAGCTGGCAGCAGGAGTTCCTGGTCCGGGGACTAACAAGCGGCACTTCAGCACAGCCAATAGCACAATTTAAAAAGTATTACTTCTTTGGAATGGTCTACAAAGTGTGCCTGGTTTACAAGCACACTTTTTAGGCCATTCCAAAGAAGTAATTCTTTTTAAATTGTGCTATTGTGGCTCTGCTCTACAAATCTATTGAAAAAAAAAAATTGGGGGCATTACTAACACCTTAAAAGTACTGCTTCAACCACAGTGATTGCCCCTGTGTTCGGAGTAAAGTGCTATATTACTATATTGTAACACCCACAAGAGTATGGGTGGTCCTGATTTCTAAAAACTGTTATTAAGGAGTATAGCCAGGCAAAAATAAAGATCTATCATACTGATTGTGTGTATGTAATATATACACACACGTTTATATGAAGAATATACATAGTTTAAGAAAGTAGCACTCATCAGGACTTCTGAGTTGTACAGTTTCACTACCCCTCTTGTACCTTTTTCCTTGTTATAAGAAAGGGACAATGGTGCTACCAAAAAGTCAATATATACAATAATATCTGTGTAACTTTTGCACAGTGAAGATATCCTGATGAGTGCTACCTTATTGTGCAATGTGTTTATGAAATACTAGGTTGAAGCCCATCATTCGGCGGGGTGTGGGTGTGAGGGCTGGTGTCCAGGTGCCTGTCAGATGAGGAGTTCAGGGCTGCACTGGCAGAGCCGCCATACAGATAACGGCCAGGCACAGCATGGGGGGGAGTGGGTCATGTGAAAGAGCTGGCGCCCAGGTGCCTGTGGGTAGAAGATGCAGCCTGACACTCAGCGCTTCTGTTCCTCCACATGGCAGCGGGGGAGGGGGACAGCGGCGGTATTGCTGTGATCCCCGGAGTGTGCCGCTCTACCACTGCTTTTCCCTCCACTGCCGCCGTGCCGGGGAGCCAAGTGCAATTTGCTTGGAGGCATCGCTGTCTGCGTCCGTGCGTGTTACGCACAATTTGCTAGAAGGCATCGCTCTCTGTGTCCGCTCATGTTGTGCACAATTTGCTAGAAGGCATCGCTCTCTGTGTCCGCTCATGTTGTGCACAATTTGCTAGAAGGCATCACTCTCTGTGTCCGCGCGTGTTACACACACAGGGAGTGACTCATCCTAGCAAATTATGTATATAGATAAGTGGGCTCACAGGCAAAATACTCTTGAGTGTGGCCACTCATCCACATATATGCTATTATTAATCTACATCTGTAGATTCAAACCTGAAAAAAAGAGTATTCTTTTATTTTATGACATAAGCAAGATTTCCTCCAAAAACAAAGCCACTAATATTCTACTCCGTTTCTCTCGTTTTAGAATCACACTGCTGGAAATCAATTAAAGCTGAAGGTATTTGGCCTAAATCCAGAAGAGAATTATGTTGTCCAGGTTCGATGCAAGCCAGATTCTGGGTTTTGGAGTGAATGGAGTGCTGAAAGTTATATCCAGATTCCTGGGGGTATGTAAAATTGTACTGCTAAATGAATACATTGGTGTGAATGTAGAAAATTGATTCAGCTCAAACCCCTACACCTGCCTAACATCAATGTAATAAGTCAAGTCTGCCCTCCTCCTATCACTGCTTGTGTCAAGGGGAGGACAGTAGGATAGTCTGTGGGAGTCTGGGGGTGATCCAATCCACTAAGCCTTTCTCAGGTAGATATACTAAGCAAGACGTAGAGGAAATGGCATTAGTGTACATAATTCCCCTGTGCATGCTATGGGGCTGGAGGAGCATGGCTTGCTGGCATTAGAGTTTGCAGCTGGAAGAGTGTCTACAGGTAGCACAATGATGATCATACATTGTATGAAATACCCTGTAAAGGGAGAGTAACGCTTAATATGCAAACAGTTGTAGGCTTTATTCTCCTGACTAAAATAAGAGTATTCCCACTGCTGAGAGGTGTTTTATTTAAAAGTTGATGCAGCTCAAACTTGCATTTTTTAGGTGCAATATCCCAGTGGCCTGAAATTGTACAGTGGCGCTGTTGCTACACCGTCCTATGTAAAGATCTGGCCATTTGACCAAAACACATCAAAAAAATTAAAACTTTGACT
Organism: Rhinophrynus dorsalis; assembly: GCA_037306005.1. NCBI lineage: Eukaryota > Metazoa > Chordata > Amphibia > Anura > Rhinophrynidae > Rhinophrynus > Rhinophrynus dorsalis. The sequence goes on from CM074718.1 coordinate 650,279,419, forward strand.
CTCATGCAGCTTCAGTCTACTGACTGCCTTCTTTTCATTTTGTTGGCTACATGAAGGAAAATGGTAATAAAACACCCTGGCTTGCAAGCACATGTTGTAGACCATTCCGATGAAGTAATTATACGTAGATATCTAGATGTCAGAGCTCCTGCAGAACCGCCAAAAGTCGGCCGACCAGATTCTGCCTCTGACAGCTTTACAGCTCGTCAGGCAGAAGGGGGAGGGAACGGAGGACTGTCTTGCCTTACATCTCTCATACCATAAAGGGTTTGAGAGATGGGACTAAGTGAGTTCAGTATGTTTGTATGATTGCTGTATTTTAGCATCACATTGTTCGGGGGGGTTACTATCCCTTTAACCCCAGTGCTAACATACATAGCCCTCTGCTCTTTTAGAAAAGTTTCCAGGCCCTTTTTAAAGGCGTCTGATTTAATTCCATACCTTTATTGTCCTTACCGTAAAGAATCCCTTCTACTGTTGCAGATGAAATCTCCTTTCCTCGAGTCCAAGCGGGTGACCCCTTGACCTTTGTACTGTTATTTTGTTTAATAATGTGCTCTGTCTCCATAGTAACATAGTAAATTAGGTTGAAAAAATCACAAGTCCATCAAGTTCAACCTTTGCCTCATAACCCAAAGACATAAGTATTATATAGCTTTCCTGCTACCAGATAAGTTAGTCATATATCAGACCTTCCTGATCTGCCTATTAATACACAGTATAACCCTGTATGGTCCCTTTTGAAAGAAATGTATCTAATCTAATCTAAATATATCCATTGTATCTGCCATAACCACCTCCCTGGGCATTGAATTCCACAATTCAACAGACCTCCGTAATTGACTGGAATAACATTACCTGGTGGCTACAATACAATATTGCATTTTAACGTAACAAAAAAAATAATTGTGTTGTAATAATAAACTCAACTTCTCCCGGCAGAAAGGTTACTTTCTTTAACGCAGCAGGACAGAACTGCAAATCATATTTTTTTTTTTTCATTAAAAAATGTACGGCTTATTTAACCCTTTTGAGTGCCAGAGATGTTTCCAACGCATTGCGTTGAATAACTCTCTGGCGATCAGTGGGTTACTCAATTGAAGTCCAATTGGGTGCGCAGCGTATTGTTTCACAATGTTACACGCTCCTCTGGTTGTCAGGGAGTTAAGTACAAAGCATTCCATTTTACACTCTTAATATAAAACAAACGTCTATCAACAATCCTAAACTCTTTTTAAAAGTACTTCTGTTTTTCTTGGCTCTGTGGCTACTATTCTAAATGTGTATATAGAGGACAATTCTATGGGGAATATGAACCACTTTTCTGTTTCACTTGAGTTTATTTTACTGGTATGCAGACAGATTAAAACAAGGTGTCATTTCCAGTCCTCTAAATGCTCTATGAAAGCTCACTTGTTTATCACAGTCTGTCAGATACTTCTTTGAAAGCAGATCAGGCCTGTTTTGATTTGCAAAATATTTTGCAGAATGGACAGAGAGCTTTGCCAAGCTAACTTGATGAATGATTGAAACACTGCTGAATTACTTTTACCCAGCATCCTTTTCACTTTCTGTATTATAATAGCATCAGCTGTCTGGTTGGAACATTCCCAACACTGAGCCGTTTACATCTTCTGTCTCAAAAAGGCTCACCTCTTAAACAAGTTTTACTCAACTCTAGTTATCAGGGACTATTAACAGGCCAGGACTTGAGGCTTTAGCTTTAGGTGCAAGCAGGGCTTTATTTCCCATTAGGAGAAGGAAACTGACTAGAACTCCAAGTTTTGAAGGTTGCCTCAGCTATGCTTGAGTGTGGCAAGAGAAATTCCAATGTCCTTGGTTTGTCGTGAATAGTTCAATGGTGCTTTCTAGCAGCTAAGGGTTTTGAGCTGTTGTGATTTTATGTTATAAGCTAAGATTACTTTCTGTGCCAGGCAACAGTGTGTGGGGCTAGGGGTTGTCATGTGAGGTGTGGCCATATAAGGAGTTAAGGGCACCTGAGTACCTTTGCTAGGTGAGCCACAGATTTAAATCCAACCCTGTGTGAGTGAGTGAATCAAAATGGCTGAGCCTCTGATAAACTCACCTGTGGGGAACTTGAGAGAGAGAGAGATATTAGTTGATACGCTCTCTATAAGAGCATAGCAGGTGACTGGTTGAGTAAAGGTGATATCTTTATTGGCTAATGAGTAGCTTTAGAGAACAGGATTTCAAGATCATTTAGGTCTCTTCATCCAGCAAGTTATAGCCAGTTAGCCAGTAAAGGTATCACTTTCACTCTTCCAGTTTCCTGCTTTTTATCTATATAAGAACAAGGAAATGGAGTTTATGACACTAGAGCATTACTTCACCTTTGTTGCACGATTATCTCACCTTGGTGCATCTTGTTCTTTGGAGGACATGGACTAAGGTAAAATAAGGTAAGATAAAATCGCCAGTGAGATAAATGCTTCAATTTCTGTGTTATTCTATGCAGCCCATGCACTAAAAGACCTCAAGTTGGAGAGTGCGTAGGCTCCGTAGAATGACATAGCAATTGAAGAGTTTATCTCAGTGGAGAGTTCCTCCTAACCCTTCTGGGGGGACATGCACTAGGTTGTGATAAAGAGGAGATAAAATCTCCAGTGTGATGAAATATGTAGTTCCTATGTTATTCTATGGAGTCTATATACTAACGTCTCTCCAACATGAAAGATTTTAGTGCATAGGATCCATAGAATGACATAGGAGCTCAAGAGTTTATAACACTGAAGAGTTTCTGTACTTTTATCACCTCTTTATCAAACCTTAGTGCACCCCCCTCCACAGACTTTTGGTTATTGTTGGGAAGCAGTGTCTCAGTGCAGTGGTAGGCATCCCTCCACCATCTAACCAGATGTTGGGCAATGGTTTAGCAAGCCACAGGACACTGACCCTTGTTCTAAATGTAAGAACAGGCAACCTTAGCACTCAAAACATGTAACATAAATTTGTGTATATGTCACGGTTCCCCAGAGATGTTCAGGAGTCAGTATGGTATAGTAAAATGCAGTTTATTAAATAATAGTAAAGATAACACACAATGGTAATAAGGCAGGCACAAGCTGATGGTCACAGCCAGAAAGCGCTACTATCAGGAAGAGTAGACTGCCAAGATTGACCAAACTGCTGGAGACTAGGCCGAAGCCACTGGTAGTCTCAGAGGGAACCAGGAGCTGGAACAGGAACGGAACAGGAGCAGGAAACAGAGCATGAAATCTTGATCTGATGAGTGAGGAATACTCCTGACTCACGTCTACAGTAAGTATAGCGAATGTGGATACTAGACTCACACCTGCAGTCAGTATAGTGAATGCGGATACCTGACTCACGCCTGCAGTCAGTATAGCTATTCCACTAGAGCCCCAGGTTCGCACCAGATTGGGTGTCTGCTAAATAAGGGGAACAATCAATAGAATAGTCAGACAGAGCCACAGGTCAGCACCAGAGAGGGTAGTCGGACAAGCCAGGTCATACACAGTTCAGGTAGTCGGCCAGAGCCACAGGTGTGCACCAGATTGGTTGTCCACAATAAGGGGTCAGGAGGAAGAATAGTCAAACAGAGCCACAGGTCAGCACCAGTTTGGATGGTCAGACAAGCCAGGTCATACACAGAGCCCAAGGACACAGAACTGCTTTGTACAACAACGCAAGGGCAACTGAGTCAGGACTCAGTCTGCCCTTTAAACCCCTCCTCAGGAAATAGGTAGGAGGAGCAGCTCAGAGGGAGGAAGTAGGTAGGAGGAGACTACAGGAATCAAACACATAAAACAGAGGCCTGCTTCATACAGAAGCCTCGCGCCTGCAGATGACGCATCTTGCTCTGACACATCCAACCGCTGCCACAATCCTGCCTCAATCCGTATGGCATGGAAGCCTGCTGATGCCGAAGCATCAACAGGAACGGAACAGGAGCAGGAAACAGAGCATGAAATCTTGATCTGATGAGTGAGGAATACTCCTGACTCACGTCTACAGTAAGTATAGCGAATGTGGATACTAGACTCACACCTGCAGTCAGTATAGTGAATGCGGATACCTGACTCACGCCTGCAGTCAGTATAGCTATTCCACTAGAGCCCCAGGTTCGCACCAGATTGGGTGTCTGCTAAATAAGGGGAACAATCAATAGAATAGTCAGACAGAGCCACAGGTCAGCACCAGAGAGGGTAGTCGGACAAGCCAGGTCATACACAGTTCAGGTAGTCGGCCAGAGCCACAGGTGTGCACCAGATTGGTTGTCCACAATAAGGGGTCAGGAGGAAGAATAGTCAAACAGAGCCACAGGTCAGCACCAGTTTGGATGGTCAGACAAGCCAGGTCATACACAGAGCCCAAGGACACAGAACTGCTTTGTACAACAACGCAAGGGCAACTGAGTCAGGACTCAGTCTGCCCTTTAAACCCCTCCTCAGGAAATAGGTAGGAGGAGCAGCTCAGAGGGAGGAAGTAGGTAGGAGGAGACTACAGGAATCAAACACATAAAACAGAGGCCTGCTTCATACAGAAGCCTCGCGCCTGCAGATGACGCATCTTGCTCTGACACATCCAACCGCTGCCACAATCCTGCCTCAATCCGTATGGCATGGAAGCCTGCTGATGCCGAAGCATCATTTTGAGCATCGACCTGAAGCAGCGTGCTGGAACCAAGGTAATCTGTGACAGTAACCCCCCTCTGCGGAGTCGGCCGGGGTCTGTCAGGGAATCTTGCATGAAATCTGTGCACCAAAACAGGAGCATGAACATAGCCAGCTGGAATCCAGGAGCGCTCCTCTGGACTGTATCCCTTCCAATGAATAAAGTACTGTAGGCGCCGAACCAAATGGGAGTCCAGAATATCTTGGACTTCATACTCCTCATGATCTGCAACTCTCACGGGAGCAGGATGGACTGGAGTGGAGGTATAGTTTTTTATAAATTTTCTGTAGTAATTAGCGAATCCCAAAAATATTTGGATCGCTTTGAGTCCCATAGGACGATGGCCACTCCAGTACCGCAGACAACTTTTGATTGTCCATGGTGAACCCGGAAGAGGAAATTATATACCCCAGAAATGTTACCTGGGGCTTATAAAATTCACACTTTTCCAACTTGCAAAACAAGTTCTCACGTAATAGGCTCAAGACTTTGGATACATCAGAGCGATGGATCTCCAGCGTTGGAGAGTGAATGAGGATGTCATACAAATAAACAACCACACAAATTTGTAGGAACTCTTAAGACATCATTGATGAACTCCTGGAAGATAGCCGGGGCATTGTACAAACCGAAGGGCATGACCAAGTATTCATAGTGCCCACTCCGAGTATTAAAAGCTGTCTTCCATTCATGCCCTTCTTTTATTCTCACCAAATTGTAAGCGGCTCTCAGATCAAGTTTTGTGAATACTTTAGACCCTTTAACCCAGTCGAAGAGTTCAGTAGTCAAAGGTATGGGATATGCATTCTTGACCAACAGTTTGTTTAGACCACTAAAGTCAATGCACGGATGTAGCTCTCTGTCCTTTTTCTTAACAAAGAAAAATCCAGCACCAGCGGGGGATGTGGATTTACGAATGATGCCTCTTGCCAGCGCATCAGAAACATACTTCTCCATAACCTTATTTTCCTCAACAGATAAGGGGTAAATAAAACCCCTAGGAGGCATAGTACCAGGCAACAAAGAGCAGTCGTACAGCCTATGTGGTGGTAAGGACCCAGCCTTACTTTCGCTAAAGACATCTTTAAATGTGTCATACTCCTCAGGGAGGAGTGGACCCAAATAATCATTTGGGTGATAGTTGCGGTTTAAATGTTTTTGTAATGAGTCATAACTTAGCTCTTTTGATGTGAGTTACTTTCCATTATATAACACTATGAAACATATTAGCAATGTATGTACAGTTGATGGAAATGCATTGCAGAAACATATTTGCCTCTTCATATAGTCACTGCTCTTGTTTACCTTGTAACATACATTTTGATTTTCTGTCCTCTTCCAGGTCCTAAGAAGAGAGACTTGACGTTATGGATTTCACTTGGTGTATTATCATCCGTCATTTGTATTACCATGATATGGACAATGGCCTTAAAAGGATGCAGGTAAATTAATGCCTTGGTGTTTTTGTCAAACCTACCTTATCACTTGACACCTCATGAATGAGTTTGTATGATATTGGTCTAGCTATTCCCTATTGCAAATCACAGACCTGCAAAGTTTTCCCCTATTTAGTAAAGCCTCAGAATCTAGATAAGTCTCCAGTACATTGCTGTGAAGTTTATTACAGACTAGTTGAACAGCCTGTTACACGGGCCACAGTGTCACAGCCACCTGGTCGCGGGGCAGTCACACGCAGTGAAGACTGCCCGCTCCACAGCTGATACAGAGCTGGACGCTCCTTCGGAGCGCCCAGCTCTGTATCAGCCGAGGCGCATGACTGCAGCACGAGCAGCAGTGTCTGCTGCGCATGTCCCGGCGTTACACACGATTTAGCAAATTATTATATAGGATGTCTCGGATTAAAGGGATAGTAATGTTTCACAGAACATCAGCTCCAATTAATCTTCATAGTATTTGGGCCATGGAGGGTGTTATTTCAATACTGTCAGAGTTGTAGTTCAAGAGTAACTGAATGATAAAGTATCCCCCTCCCACTCCTTTTACCTAGAGTAATCCTCTTCCCTTCAGATGTGGAATCTGGTCTCTTGACCGGACAGCTCATAGCAAGGGACATTCTTCTTACTGTGATCATAAGGAAAACCCTGCCCCCCTGACAGGTTTTTCAGGTTTTTCCTTAAGCTCACTGAAGATTGTCCCTCTCTGTGATCCATTCGGACAGTCTTGCTGCTCAGAGGTGAGCAGTGTTACATCAGTAAAAGGGGCGGGAGGGGGATACTTTATCATTCAATCACTCTTGAACTACAACTTGGACAGTACTGAAATAACACACTCCATGGCCCAAATACTATGAGGATTAATTGGAGCTGCTTTTATTTTTAAACATTACTATCCCTTTAAAGGGATAGTAATGTTTCACAAAAACAGAGCTCCAATTAATATTCATAGTATTTGAGCCATAGAGAGTGTTATTTCAATACTGTCCAAGTTGTAGTTCAAGAGTGATTGAATGATAAAGTATACCCTTTTCCTGCCCCTTTTACCTAGTGTAAGCCACCTCCCCTCAGATGTGGAATCTGGTCTTGAGACCAATGAGAACAATGAAAGCCCTGCCCCCATTGACAGGTTTTCGAATTTTTTCCCTTATGTTAATTGAAGATTGTCCCTCTCTGCAATCCACTTGGACACTACCCTGTCACTCTGATATGAGCAGTGTTACATCAGTAAAAGGGATGGGAGGGGGATACTTTATCATTCGGTTACTCTTGAACTACAACTCTGATAGTATTGAAATAACGCTCTCTGTGGCCCAAATACTATTAAGATAAATTGGAGCTGCTCATATTGTGAAACATTACTATCCCTTTAAAAGAACACTGACATATCCTTATAATTACCCACATTTAGATGAATCCCTTATGGAAAAGAGGGGGTGTTCATTGCTTTGTGCAGCAGTGTGTTGCACACCTCTTTGGTCCTTTAGGGGTTAAAATCAGGAGAAAATATTAACCCTTTGAGTGCCAGAGATGAATCAAAGGCATTGCACTGCAATGTTTTGGCTACCTCTCTGGCAGTCAAAGAGTTAATGGACGCTAGAATTAATTCTGTGTGGACTGATTAGTCAAATATAATCTGTAAAAAAAAAAAAAAGCAATGTTTTGCACACCCCTCTGGCACTCAAAGGGTTAATCAATGTTGGATATTGTACACACATGGAGGCTGACATGATTTTATTTTTTTTTCTTAACTCCTCCCACCGAATGCAACTTGGGAAATCTTAAGTGGTAGGAGGTTGGAGTCTTTGAAACTAGCAAAAAGAATGATGTCTGCCTCCAGAGGTCATGGTATCCAGCAGTAAAAATTGTATAACCTAGTGATTCTGTGTTCCAGTCTTCTCGGAACACCAACAGGCCAGGTTTTCAAGATATCCCAATTTAAGCAAAAGCAGCTCAGTCACAATGGCTGATCCACTGTTACTCATCTGTGCTTAAAAGAGCAGTAAACTTTTTTTATGAAAAAATATATATTGTAGGGTTTTTCCTGTTTGTGTAAAATAAGTGTACTCCTCCTACTGAGAGATGCATAGTTCCAGTACTATTACAGTTTAAACCTGTGTTTTTTTACATTAGCAATGCCCTCTAGTGGTCAAATTTCAATTAGTTATTCTGGTAGTTAAGTCAGTGACTTACAGTTGTCCATAGAATGTTATATAAACTGCTGTGAGAACTTCCAGGAAGTAAACACACAGTAAATTCACTTCCTGATTATTTATCTGTTATAAATGTTGAATAAAACAACTGACAGTAGTTAGCGTGCCCTTGCTTTACTCAGCAGAAAAAGCTCTATAACATATATGTTTTCATAAAAAAAGTTTACTGCTCCTTTAAGGAGGGAAGACCTGCGCTGCTGGTGTGCACCCAAGGACTAATGTTTAGAAACATCAGTATAACCAGTCTACACAGAACTGATTCTTCTTATAATTATTATTATATATTTATATAGCGCCAACTAATTCTGCAGCGCTGTACAATAGGCAACAGACATACAAAGATATTAAATAGTACACATCAGATGTGGAGAACAGAAGGGTTAGAGGCCTTGCTGGTGAGAGCTTACAGTCTAGAGGAAGTTAGGTTGGACACAGAAGGAGTAAGTGCTATTGGGTGTAAGTACTTCCTGTCACATGACCTACCAGTGAGTGGGTGGGAGAGAGAAGTGCTGTTGATTGCAGTGGTCCAGGGAAGGAGTGGTTCTTGGTGATAATGTTTATGGAGGTAGTTGACAGGCTTCCCTGAAGAGGTGAGTTTTCAGGGAGCGTCTGAAGGTTGGGGGAGAGTCTGATGGGATGGGGGAGGGAATTCCAGGGAATTAATATTAGACTGCTTTGGAGAACTTTGAAATATGGTGTACTATGAAACATTCTGAAATAGATTGTTGTTTTCATGGAAAAAAAGAGAATTTCTGAAGTGACCCCAAAAGTTTGAACGGTAGTGTGTGTGTGTATATGTATATATATATATATATATATATATATATATATATATATATATATATATATATATATATATATATATATATATATATATATATATATATAATATATATCCCTTTGAGTGCCAGAAGAGTATGCAACGTATTGCTTGTACCCCTCTGGCACTCAAAGGGATATAGATATATATATATATCCCCTAGTTATATATAGATAGTTTACATAAATATGCCAGAAAACACTAAAACTACTCTTTTTCATGATTCTGCCCCAGATCGTTTGCACTCGGTTAGTGCAGTAATCATAGAATGCCCACATTAAAGCCCACTATCCCTGATGCTTACAAAAGACAGTACAGTAGGTTTTCTCCAGAATTGCTAAAATGCATAAAGCCCATAAACCATTGGACGATAAAGATATATCTCCGGCACATTGAATTGGAGAAATCTCTTCCCTGAGATAAACTCCACCACTGTTTGTTAAAACTACAAATGTAATTTTTAATCTCTTATTTTATTTTAAAAGAGGTACTAAATTTGTATCTTTTGTCTAGTTTCATGTCCTGTATTTTTCCACCCGTGCCTGGACCAAAAATTATGGGATTTGATACACAGCTATTAAAGGTAAATGTTACTTCAATTATTTTGATTTGTCTTTGTTTTAATAATCGTCTTCAGTAAAACCTCAGGTATCATACACACCTGTGTATATTGTACCCAAGAAAACAAGAGTGCCTATGTATAATACACACCCTTGTTTTCCCCCTTAATTAAAAAAAATTAGAGCTGCCAGATACCTTCCCTCCCCCAGCACAATCCAATGTGAAAATAAGACATACTTGCTTATAGAACTTAAAGGTATAGTAATACTTAAAATGTAAAAAATATATGTTGTAGGGTTTATCCCCCTGAGTAAAACAAGGGTACTACCACTGCTGAATTTTTTAGGTGCATTATCACAGTGGCCTGAAATTGTAAAGTGGTGCTGTTGCTACACCATCCTATGGAGATTTATGGTCCCGGGACCAGAGCTGATCATAGGAAGGTGTAGCAACAGCGCCACTGTACAATTTCAGGCCACTGTGATATTGCACCTAAAAAATTCCGCTTTGAGCTGTAATAACTTTTGAATAAAACACATTTCAGCAGTGGGAGTACCCTTGTTTTACTCAGGGGATAAACCCTACAACGTATATTTTTTTTTACATATTAAGTATTACTATCCCTTAAACCCATTCAAGTACAACATGTAAAAAAGCTCCCTCTGTCCCATCTTCCCTGCGGGCGGCACGCTTGCATTTGCCGCCTACTTCCTTCAATGGGCTTTCAGGACCTTCTGCCTGTGGCATTACCATTGGCTGGATGAGGAAGGTCCTGAAAGCCCATTGAAGGAAGCGGGCGGCAAATGCAAGAGTGCCGCCCGCAGGGAAGATGGGACAGAGGGAGCTTTTTTACATGCTGTACTTGAATGGGTTATGTTCTATCAGCAAGTAAGTCTTATTGTCACATTGGATTGCGCTGGGGGAGGGAAGGTAGCTGGCATCTTTTTTTTTTTTTTTATAAATAATGCAAAAAAACTCAAGGGTATAATATGCACCACCCACTTCACATAAGGTGAAGAGGGGTAAAGTTGTGCGTATTATATCTGAGATTTTACAGTACTTTTCTCTGTTGCCATCCCTCACATATTATATGAGAACTAGATTGTGCACTCCCCTCTAGTCTGTACATTGTAATATAAGATGTACTGTAAAAGTATTCCTAAAAATACATCAAACCAGTGGCGTAGGGGTCACAGGGGTCACACCTGTGACGGGTCCCATCACTACAGGGGCCCGGCCGCCCCCTGCGACCCCTCTGCCTGGCGCCCGCAATCTCCCACCGGAGCTCTAGTAATGCAGAGCGCTGGGAGATGACATCATCTCCCAGCGCTCTGCATTACTAAGAGGACCGCGCGGGAGCTCCAGGGAGGTAGAAGATGGGGGGCATTGTAAAGATTGAGGAGCATTTTAGAGGGGGTCAGTGTGGTCGAGGGGGACCAATGTGGTGGTGGTGGTGGGGGCCCGTGGCACTTCTTGCACCAGGGCCCGGAGGCTTCTTGTTACGCCTCTGCGTCAAAAGTATTTTCTATTATTTCTCAAAAATGCTGGTTAACATTTTAAGTATTATAGCCTAGGAACAATGGCCCATATTTATAAAAGCAGTTTGGTGTTATTCTGGGGTAAACCAACCACATCACAGGGGGACAAATAAGAATTTCTGTTAAATTAAATTGAACTTTTAATCCCTTGAATGCTAGTGAGGTCTCCAATGCATTGCATTGGCTGGCATTCAAGGGGTTAAAAGGCTCTATTCAAGTGCATGGGAAGTTAGGATTTTTATTTGTCCCCCATGATACAGTTAGTTTACTCCAGAATGGTATCCTTTTGAAATAGCGCATTTTTTTATATTGCATTCAGTAGATCGTCATGTTCAAAAGGGCTACATGACAATCTTGCATTGCATATCAGCTCAAGATTGTCATGTCGCTTCTTCAAAAGTAAACCCTCCAGAATAACATATGGACCCATGTGCTTAAATAATCAGTTAAGTTTTATTTGGGGTTAGCGTGATGCTCTCGGCTGGAAGGTGATTCATTCAAAAGTTATAACAATTGAAACTGTCATGATATGGTGGAACTGTTACTATCACATTCTGTAACAGTGATTTCCAGACTGGGTAGCATATTCCCCTTCCTGGGATTGTTTGAGGCACTTCCAGGGGTTTCTCAAGGATTTGTTTCTTCACCAACTTGTGAGAACGTACTCAACAGTATTTGTATTGCCAGAAAGCTGTGAAAGTCTGTGAAAGAACAGTTGTGACCAGCACAGTCTACATGTTTGTACATGTGATACTTAAACATTTAAAGGGGTAAACCACCTGGGAACAACTAAAAATTCCCATGGATTTAATGGAGCATTTCCCTTTCATAGGAATAAAAGGCCAATTTAAATCAATGGGTTTTTTATTAATCACCTGTAGCAGGGCTGTCCAAATTCAGTCCTTAAGGGCCATCAACCGGCCAGGATTTAAGGATTTCCCTGATTAAGCACAAGTGAGTCTGTCAGAATGAACGATCCACTGAGTAAATCACCTGTGCTTAATCAGGTAAATCCTTACATCCTGGCCTGTTGGTGGCTTGTGAGGACTGAACTTGGACAGACCTGACCTGTACTTTAGCTTGTTTGCTCCAGACTTGCTCCTCATATGTTTTGTGCATTAGGTTTTAGTTTTTATGGCAGAATGGTATCCTGCATATAAAGTAATTTTATCATTCATATTCACAGAGTGGAAAATCTGAAGATCTACTGAGTGCTTTCGGATGCCAGGGATTCCCCCCAACTTCAGATTGTGAAGATCTGCTGGTGGAGTTTGTTGAGGTGGATGATAGCAAACAGCACCTCATGTCAAGTCAAGAAAAAGGCCAGCAAAGTCAGCATATGAAAGTCGGCCATACAGATACAGACAATGACTCTGGACGAGGAAGCTGTGACAGCCCCTTTGCTCTTTCTGAAGGCTGTAAAGAACTACGCATCAATCAATCAGGTTTTGAAAGTGCAGACAAGGGGATCCATGACCATTCTGGAAATAAAAGCCCTTGGCCAATTCAAAATACAATGGTTGGGTCATTTTCTAATTTCAGTGATAACAAATCATATGTATGGCCTGAAGTATCAACATCTGGTAATCAGACGATGAATTCATCCTACCATAATATTACAGATGTCTGTAAGCTGGCTATAGGTGCCATGAATGCCAACAAGTCTGCATTTTTAACTCCATGTGATGACAAGAATCAACCAAGATACTTTAAAACAATACAGACCATCGATGAAGAAACAAATACGAAGAATGACTTGGAAGATATGCATTGCAAAGGTATTGACCCAGACACAATGCTGTTATTACCCAATGAAAAGCCTCCTTTTATGACTGCTAGAACAGTGGACTATGTTGAAGTCCACAAAGTCAACCAAAATAATGCATTATCACTCATACCAAAACACACAGAAAATAGCATCAGAACTGACCAATATTCTGTTCTTGTTCCCAGCAGGGAATATACAAAGGTAGAAAGGGTGGAAGGTAACAATGTTTTAGTGTTAATGCAGGATCTAGCCAATCAGGCCAATCCTGTTACTAGTGAAGCAACAAAGATGAAACTTCAACAGGACCAAGCTGAAAAGAATGTGTGCATCTTCACACCAGCTCAAAATGAAGTCAGAGTTCAAATGAATGCAATGGGTTATTTGGATCCTTCAAGCTTTATATCTTAATTTAGTCATACTTGCTTCATCAGGTAACAGCTCTTCATAAGCAAGGAATTTGATTGGATAAGTAGCTTTAGTCATAACAAAAGGTCTCACCTAATTGTACCGAATGTTCTCTACTTCCTACACAATCGGTTTCATATACTGAAGATCAAGGCAGAACAAATTATTTAATATATATATATATTTTTTTTTTTTTTTTGCTAGATTGTCTGTCACTTTATGTAAAACGTTGTACACTATAAAAGAAAACAGAACTTCTGGTTTATGGAGATAAAAAGGGATTGTTGCAATCACCTAAGAGCACTTCAAGAAAACAGAAACTGTTTTAATGAGAAAACGTTAAGAGGTTTTCCTACTGGTTAATCCCCTTGCTGGGTGGTGTTCAGGACTAATACTGTTAGGGAATTCAAAATTTCCTGGAATAGACATAAGTCTATTTTGAGAAGTATGCATGACTATGGGTGAGATGTTCAAAAAGATGTCATAAAGAAAAAATTGTTGGATCGCAAGTTGGTGGTAAAAAAGGACAATATTTTCAGAAGTAAATCCGTCATGTTTGAAAAGTTGTCATAGAGAAAAAATTGTCGGATTGAGAGTTGGTGGTAAAAAATCCGTCATGTTTGAAAATGTCTAAAATAATTTAAAATGACATTAAGAATATCTTACTGAATGTCATCCTTAAATATTATGGTGTTAAAAATGTCTTTGACTTTGTCTTTGAAATGAAAATTTTCAACTAAACTGAAAATTTGTCATTGTAAAGACAAAAAAAGTCTAAGAATTTTTTTTAACAGTTAACTCTATATAGTGCTGCTTCTCACTCCTGCTAACGGTACTTTAATTTGCCTTCTCCAAGTTTTAGACCATTTAAATTTTGTTGGGAAAAAATTACTTTAATCAGACAAAAAGTGACTGTTAAAAGAATATTTTTTCTGAAAACACCTTACAATTTGATGGTAGATTAACCACGCCTACTTTTATGACTGCTTTTTCCCCTTTGACGGAGATGGCAGAATTGGATGCAAAAAATGACGGTGATAGGTCTGAGAACTGAAGGACCATGGGCATAGGAACCTTTTTATTCTGATTGCAGACAATTTCAGTTACCACCACTTTTTGAACATTTCGCCTCAAGTGTTTTATTAGATAGGAAAATGGGCAGAGTGGATGGGTCAATTCGTTCTTATCCAACGTCAAACTCTAGGTTTCTACTTCTGGGAAATATATAATTCAAAAATGATTATAGCTTATTAAAGCTTTTAAGGGGGATGTCTCACCCTACAAAAGTTAGTCTTCTTAGGTAGAGTATATATCGATAATCTTGAAAACGTTATTTAAAAAAAAAAAAAAAAAATGCTATTTGGGTTAAAATTGGCAGAGATCAATATCTAGCCAATGAGACCGCACCAGCTTACGGACAGACAGCCTCCATCATTGGAGGAGGCTGGGTAGTGGAAAGGGAGCAGAGGCAAAGCGGCAAGAGCAGTGTATGCGGAAGTAGAGTGCAGGGAAGTCTATAAGCAATACTTTTAGACCAAATATCATTTTTTTAAATAAATAATGTTTTCAACTTTATAAATATATACTCTACTTAATAAGCTGAACTTTTATATGGGTGAGAGATCCCTTTTAACCCCTCAGGTGGCAGAGAGATCTGTGTTGGAAATCTTTCTAGCAGTGGTTAAATAATTGCCTGAAAATTGTTCATAAACTGGTGCAAGGACACTGAGAGCAATTCAGAATGTGGGTGTGGCCAGCACAGCTAAGACCTCCCCCTCAAAATGTATAGCTCTAGGCAATTTCCTACTCTGCCTAGTGGGAAATCCGGCCCTGATTCTATTGTTGAAATTCCGTTGATGCAATTAAATTCTTTGGTTAAATGGGCTTTTTTTTTGTACCAAGGTCTACAGTGAAGAAAATTACAGTATAGTCTTGACTAGAAGACTCCAAATGTTCCAGATCTTATGGTCCAAACAAACTAATTGCTCTTTTTCCCGTGATCTTTTAAAAATTAGTACGTCTTCTAGTCCAATGAGTCCTATAGTCCGATAAATACTGCGGCATTGGGACGCACACATGGAAAGGCTTTGATTCATTTCAAGCCCTTATGAATGTCATAAAAAGCTGACATGCATAAGTAGTTTGTTATTTTCATCTTAATAACATATAGGAGAATTACATAGATTAATAATGAGGATGAAAAAAGACATGCGTCTATCAAGTCCAGCCCATGCCAAAAAACACCCCTGTAGTTATGATATTGTGTTGTTCTCCCCACTTCGATCTCAGAGACTACTCCAACACATTGCAGATTAATGTGCTGGGACGTCCTGAGCTTAGAAGGATGGAGTTCCGCGGTGTAGTGTGATTTATTACACTAGAGACAGGCATCAGCCACATAGACAGGAAGATTAACCCTTTGAATTTGCTCTTCAATGCATTGTGTACCCCTCTGGTACTCAAAGGGTCAAGATAATAGCTTTTTTTTTAAGTCACCTTTTATAGCCACAAACATTATCAAATGTTGATAGAAATATAGATTAACTCAGGATGTACCTTAGTTGCCAGCTTTATGAAAAAAAGGAAACATTGACCATCCTAATGCTTCCTTCTTATACTGCTACTGGTAGTTAAAGGAATGTTATAGTGTAGGGATTTTCCTACTGAGCAGAAGAATGGCACTTCCACTGCTAGGAGATATTGCATTCCATATTTACTAAAGCTTAAATGATTGATTGTTTTCTATATTAAATTGTTGGCAGTCTTTCCATCTGGGTTCCAGACAGTTATCTATTGCATTCTATGAGAGATAAGCCTCTGACTACAATTCTTATTGGCAAATATAGTCAAGTTGATACCTTTATTGTCTAACAAAGCAGATTTAGGATGCAAGCTTTCAAGACCTCTTAGGTCTCTTCAACACCTCTTGGGTCTCTTCCTCAGGTCTCTTCCTCATGCCTGAGGAAGAGACCTGAGGAAGAGACCTAAGAGGTCTTGAAAGCTTGCATCCTAAATCTGCTTAGTCAGACAATAAAGGTATCAACTTGACTATATTTGTCTCCTGTATTTGTAATGTTAACTCTGTACCACCTCTCATCTTATAGAATGAGATAACAACTCCGCCACTGAGTGATAACTTGAACTATAATAATTATCAGCAGTGGGAATACCATTTTTACTTGCTGGGAAAAGCCATAAAATATTATACTTTTATTATTTTGTTTTTAATAATAAAACCTTACTGATCCTTTACGTTTTTACTAACCTGCAGTGAAAATACTGGCATACAGTAATATCTGCATGGGTTTGTATTGCCTAGAAAAAGTAACACGGTTTTACATAAGTGCAAATATATCTAATGTTTTCTTACGGATAAATAATAGAATTGTGGCTTCTAAATTGTAATTCGAATGGGTCACAATAGGCACGAACTAGGAAGTATACATTCTAAAGGTAGAATTAACTTTCCTGTTTTTGCTTCTAGAACATAAAACACTTCATTTTTTTTTGCAATATGATATAGCATGTTGTGTATTAAAAAAAAAAAAAAAGAAAGAAAAAGAAACAAATTAGGAACTATTTTTTTATGCTTATTAATATCCAATCATTTTTTTTCTTTTATTATATGAGGTTTTAATTTATAGACTACATTGTAAATTGCCATAACTCCAAACTAGCCTTATGGCAAGCCTGGTAAGGTTTCAGTCCCATTTTCTCATAGACTAAAGAGAAATTGTTCCATTTTACTGAAGAATTAAACCAGACCGTGCCCACTTTTACCACTGCCTGACACAAATTAGAGGGGTGAAGTTATTGCCTTATTGTATTTATATAAGAACCCCACTTTGATAATGTTCTCCACTTCTCAAGGTATTTTAAGTACTATTTTTCTACAACTAATATAGACAGGCTATTTTCTATCATCCAACAATCAGGGAGTATTTACTTTAATCCACTACACAAAATCCACAGACTTCAGGGAAATATAATGAATGTTTTAAAATGTTGCACGCAAGTGCTAATTGGTCAAAGTGCATTACAAAAAATTGCTACTGTGAAGGGAGGTAACTCCTATAGATATGTACCTCTTAACCCTACAAGGAGTTATAGTATCAAGTCTGAAATAGGAATGTAAGAAAACAGGCCAACAACATAATGGAAATAAAATATAAGTAATACTGTGTATATATACGGTACAGATTATAAATGATATAAATAAAATTGTGAAGCCATATTCTTTTAATCCCAATTCCCCTTTTGGGGAGAAAAAAATTATATATTTATGGCATTTGCATTTTTAAGAATATTTATATGGTTACATTATTGGACTTAAAGCAGAACTTTCATGTTCATACTATCGACCCTCAATACATTGCTAATATAGCGATAGGCAAAGGTATACTTGTATTATGCTGAAAAAGTCCATGTTATTGAAGTAATCCAGCTTCTTCGGCAGGCATCCAGGACACAGAGCTTACAAGAGAAGCTCTGTGCACCTGTGCAGGCAGCAACTTCCGTTACCTTAAGGTAACCAATGAATGTCACCACCAATCCGTGCAGTGCACGGCACAGACAGAGCAGACTCAGAGGTAATTTTCCTCTAAGATATCTGCACTGTTGTACGCTGGATGCTTGCAGACAAAGCTGGATTACTTCAATAACATAGATTTATTCAGCATAATACAAGTATACCTTTGCCTATCGCTATATTAGTAATGTATTGGGGGGCAATATTATGAAGATGAATGTTCCGCTTTAAGAAAATTGAACTTCTTAGATAAGATATACTAAGAATATCATGGTCCATACGAGTGTAATTAATCCAAAAATGCATGCTAGGTGTTGTTTTATAGCTTCATGGTTCAGTAGACCTTCATTTCTGCATTATTGTAAGTCTTAAGCTCAGGATAAAATATATCAATCTTCAATGGTTCAGTAGAGTCTATGTTATTCACTATGGACAACAGATTGCTACAAGTGACCTTTCTTGTGGAATAAAATGCACCTTTGCAGTGTATTACACAGAGGGGATTATTTCAAATCATGTAAGGGAAAATCTAAAACATTAAAAATAATTAAATTTTTTGAATGTGAGTAAATAAAGATTATAGAACTTTATCTTATTCGATTTATGTATTGAAGGTGAGACATAAAACAAGGCTTCAAGAAAATGGATATTTAACACTTATTGTGTTATGAATGAGGCAAATTTGTAAGCTGGAATGAATACCCCAAGTAATCTTTTGTGGCTGTCCCCAAAGAAGATTAAATATTTTTTTCCTACTTCTTCTTCCAGAACTCATCAGGGTTTGACAGTTTGGGGGTCCACGTTCCTTCTGTGATGTCATCAATTCATACCTATGTAACTGCTAGGCCAGAGATCTTAAAGGGATGCTATTGCTGAGTTGCTAAAGTACAATCAAGTCTTCATTATACATTTTTATAACAATGTGTAGAAGTATTATCTTTGAAAACTTTGCTTTATTCCATAATAAAGTTTCCCCTTCCAACCCCTTTTACTTACCGCAAGCAGCTTCCCCTCAGGTCTGGAATCTGATCGCAGTGAGGGACAATCTTCTTTCCTTCAGTATAAGGAAAACCCTGCCCCTTGAGGAAGGAAGGAAGACAGGTTTTTCCTTATGCTGAAACAAGATTGTCCCTTCTAGCTATCCATCCAGACTATCTTACTGAGGCTGCTAGAGGTAAGTAAAAGTGGTTGGAGGGGGAAACTTTATTCTAGAATAAAGGTAAAATGGCACTGTTTTTGAAGGTTATACTGCTACACATTGTTATAAAAATGTATAAAGACCTGATTGTACTTAAGTAATTAAACATCCCTTTTAAAATTATCTTTTTAAACACAAGTAGAAGTTTTAGTGATTATATCTGCATTTTAGAGATGTCTCAATCAAAACTAAGCCATTGTTCACACCTGTTCCAGAGCATGAATTTCCATAAACTGCACTTTTTTGACACTTTAGGAATGCAGCTCTAAACGTTTTCTTTTCTAAATATGAAGCCCCGGGGGACTAGAAATATGATGACTTTTCTAAAATAGCATTAAAGCGATAGTAATACTTTCATGACAGAGAAGCTGTTTTTGATTGTTGATGTCTATCTCGAAGCGCTGTATTTCATTGTAATTGAAAGCTATAACTTACGAGATTTTCAACTTTAAAGTTTTGGGTTTTTTTGGTTATCGGTCGGCCATCTTTGAAAATACCTTGGAGGCGCGCGTTCCCATCTGTAGCTGTCCTTTGTGCACGCTCCAGACACTGACGCACTAGGGAGTAGCTCCTTTTGTCAGCACTGACATAGTAAAGAGCCTCCACTCCCGTCAAGCTATTTTCTAATTGGCCGCAAAAAGATCCGTCTGAAGGGGAGTGGAGTCTTCTAGGTGACGTCAGCGCACACAGAGGACATGGCTTACAGCTATAAGGCTGATGAAGTTTGTCCCTCTAGGCAATCTGTCCGGTCCCAGGACCAGAATCCAGATCTCAGAGACAGAGCGGTGACGTATTTAAAAGGGGCGGGAGGGGGAAAATTAAAATACGTTTTGCAAAGTAACTAGACAACTTTGAGCAGAGAGACATGGATGGTTAGATTTCTTTTTTTAAGGACAACGATATCAGCTAAGGTCAAAATGAAGTATTACTATCCCTTTAAACTACCCATGAGACAGCCAGCCATCTCCCCCAGTCTTCAGCTAGCCAGGGGCAGTTTTGCAGAGAATAATGGTGTACTTAATTCAGTGGTTCTCAAGCTTTTTTTGCTCAAGGCACCCGCGACATGCAGTCTGGCATTTTCGGGGCACCCCTATCATTTTTTGTCATTTGCCAAGGGTGTAATGAAGGTTACAAATACATAAATATAGAGTTATTGTTAGAACGCACAACTAAAATAAACATATTGTGCATAATAATAGCCTTAAATATACAGCTGGAAGTCTACATTCACATTTTTGTCAAAACCTTACAGATAAAATGAGGCACCCTAAATGGATGTCCGTGGCACACGAAAGTGCCACGGCACCTTGGTTGAGAAACACTGGCTTTATTGGATTGCAAAATAGGTAGGCTGGATAGACATTAAACTCTGTTTCTGATTTTCACAACTGCTTCTTTGTAGTATTTTACTTGAAGTTACTGTTTTCATTATTCATTTAGCAACTCGTATCCTCCAGAAACACTAAACATGTTGGGTTTTCAGTAAATTGATGCTTGCGTACAAGTGGGACAAAATCACTGAAAAAAACAGAATAACTTGCTTGTACTCGCACATTCATAAAACACAGCTTGCACTTTTAGACTTGAACTGATGTTGAAAACCAATTAACTATTTATATTAGATGAGAGTTGGTACCGTGTTAGGAGGCAAATATAGTCAAGTTGATACCTTTATTGGCTAACTAAGCAGATTTAGGATGCAAGCTTTCAAGAACTCTTAGGTCTCTTCCTCATGCCTGATAACATGCCTGAGGAAGAGACCTAAGGTCTTGAAAGCTTGCATCCTAAATCTGCTTAGTTAGCCAATAAAGGTATCAACGACTATATTTGCCTCCTCTGTTTATAGTAAAGGTTTTGCTACTCCAGAACTCAGGGTTATGCACTACGGCGTGATAAAGTGGAGATGACTACTCTGGTGATATCACTTCTCCAGTTGTCCATGTTATTCTATAGAGCCTATTCACTAAGATCTCCAGTAACTGGAGAAGTGATATCACTGGAGAAGTGTTCTCCGCTTTATCACACCTTAGTACATGTCCCCCAATGACTTCCAAGTGTTCAGGATCTCCTCCCATGAGCACAAGTAGACCAATCAGTGTTTCAATCTTCCTGACCAATCCAGGCATAATAACATTCACCTATAGATAGGTGGAGAGGCCTGTAAATCTGCATTGTTGAGAAATGGAGTTGAAAACCCTTGACCTAGATCAGTATCTCCTCATGGACTCCTAAAAGGCCCTGCCTTTAGGATTTCTGTGCTTCAGTACAGGTGAGTTCATTAGAAACGCAGTCATTTAAAGAACTCCCCTGTACCAAAGTAGGGAGATCCCAAAGACCTAGCCTATTAGGAGTCCTACAAATATCGCCGGGAACCAGTGATCTAGATTAATTCTTTCTTTGCACTGAACTGGTCAGTAATCTAAGCTAATATGTATTCTATTTGTTGTGAAGCTAAAGACTCCATCCCACTTACATTCAATGGCAAGCATATTATGAGTCTATTCAATCCAAAATTGGAAATTCAATTTTTATTTATTTTAGCCCAGAGGCATCTCTAATTCATTGTGATGCATGCAAGGGTTAAAACAAAAAGCTATCTGTGTTCTAGAGCCCTTTGTATGCCACACACATGTGCACACCCCACTGGCATTCAAAGAAATAGGCTTCAAACAGACTGTGTATATAAAATGTTGTCTTTTTGACGTGCATGTTGCCAATTGTTGTGCAATAAAATTTGGTTGTACTGTGCTTGAATGAAGGAGGCAAGAAGCCTCCAGTAAGAGTAACTTAATGTTCCTGCTGTAAGACCAAATTAAAACGTAAAACATTATAACACTATAGTGGTACTCAATGCTACTGTTTTCCATTATGCATCTGCAGTATAGAACTTTACTTCCTGTGCACAGAATTATGTTCACCTACCACACGTGCCTCATGACCATACATTTAGTTTTATAAACACTATATTAAAGAAAGTTATAATATATAAGAATAAATATATATTCTATATAAATCAAATACTGGCTTATGAAATTTATTTAGGTACAAATATTTAAGTATCTTGGAAATCACTAGTGCATTAGGTGTTTCTCTCTCTCTCTCTCTCTCTCTCTCTCTGTCACACTGTATTTCTCACTGAGTAATTACAGATCAGGGTTTTAAGATAAGGTTAGCAAAATGAGATATCATATTGGAAACAATCTAATTTTAATCTAATGATTCTTTATGTGCTCACAATATGAACACTCATTTAAACCCCAAATGATTATATACTATAATATATATATATGTATATATATATATATTATATATGTGTGTATGATGTATGTAAATATGTATCTATATAGATATGTATGTATACTTGAGTTATGCAGTTCCTAGTAGTTCTGCCACTAACATGAGAGGGCAGCCAAAATCATTTTCCATTCTTTAACCCTTTGAGTGTCAGAGTCAATGCATTGGATACCTCTTTGGCAATCAAGCGGTTAATTCTCAACTATACTATATTATACTATATTAAAGAAGAATATCTATTTTAAATGAGTAACAAAAACATTCTCATAAAAAAAGACTTCCGATAATGGTACCTGATGTATATTCATTAATGTTTTTTACTTATTTAAAAAGACACCTTTGTATTCGCCTACAGATTTTAGCCCAAAACATTGCATGATGCAATTAATCAATTTGTGAATTAAATCCAGTCAACTTCATGGCATGTTTTTAACCCTTCAAGGACAAGGGATGTGCAGCACTTTCTAAAACAATGCCCTGTGCATTCCTCTGGCCCTTAAATGGTTAAACGGTACATTGTTTGCTCTTAGCAGCCCTTACAAGCAGATTACCTTTGTCTCACTATTCACTAATTTGTCTTTTGCAATACTTCCATATTCTGTGATTTTTTTCAGCAGGGATTGTGTATATAAATATTGATTTTCCAGAGCATTGATACTAATATATTCTGTAAATGTATTAATAAGAGAGCAAATATGGTTTATGTCATGTAAATAGTGATCACCTAGCCAATGAATGCATCTTACTGTCCAACTTGTGGAATTTATTTGGTAAATTCTTTTTACTTATGTTTAATAAAAATGAAATTGCCAATATATTTGCTGAATTGTAACATAATCAGTTTTATTCCTGCGGAAACAAATGTTTGGGTTTGTGATCTCTTTGTCCCTAGAGTTCTAGACCCCTTTCCAATGCATTGCACAACAGTGCTTTGCTATGAGTTGCGATTGCCTCCGGAACTTAAAGGGTTAATTATTTGAAGTACTTACTTAGGTAAATGGATAGATTTGACATTAACCTCAGAGGCGTAACTAGAAGCCAACGGGCCCTGGTGCAAGAATTGCCATGGGCCCCCCTCAACCACATTAGCCACCTCCAATCTCCAAATTGCCCCTTCATCTCCACATTGCCCCTTCCACAATGCCCCTTCATCTCCACAATGCCCCTTCCACAATGCCCCCTTCATCTCCAAATTGCCCCTTCCACAATGACCCATCTCCAAATTGCCCCTTCCACATTGCCTCTTCATCTCCACAATGGCCTCTTCATCTCCACAATGCCCCTTCCACAATGCCCCCTTCATCTCCAAATTGCCCCTTCCACATTGCCCCTCAATATCCACATTGCCCCTTCATCTCCACAATGCCCCCATATCCACATTGCCCCCCAATCTCCAAATTGCCCCTTCCACAATGGCCCCTTCATCTCCACATTGCCCCTTTCACAATGCCCCCATCTCCAAATTGCCCCTTCATCTCCACAATGCCCCCATCTCCACATTGCCCCCCAATCTCCAAATTGCCCCTTACACAATGCCCCCTTCATCTCCACAATGCTCCCTTCATCTCCACATTGACCCTTCCACAATGACCCTTCTACAATGCTCCCATCTCCAAATTGCCCCTTCATCTCCACATTACCTCTTCCACAATGCCCCTTTCACATTGCCCCTACCTCCAGTCCCTGGTGATCTAGCGGCGTGGCTTGACAGATCTGTGCCTCCTTCGGCACAGATCTCTAGAACTGAAGCTCCCGCGCGCTGCTCTAGCAATGCAGAGGCTGGGAGATGATGTCCTCTCCCAGCGCTCTGTATTACTAGAACAGCGCGCCGGCGGCCGGAGTGGGAGGTCAGCTAAGTTACAGATGGAGTTGCAGGGGGCGGCCAGGTCCCTGGAGTGACAGGCCTGGTCGCAGGTGTGACCCCTATTGTTACACCACTGAGTAACCTCTAGCGTTGACCAAAGAAGTCAGATGATATTAAATTCTTGAAATCCCTTATTTTCTGATGTATGGATCCTTTAAAATGGGCACATTTTTTTCTGTGTGTTGTATTCATAAATAGAAATTAACCTTTGAATGAGAGGGGAGTGTGGCACATTGCTGTGCAATGCATTGCACACTCCTCTTGTCCTTTGAAGGGTTAATAAAGAACTTTAATGGGCTGTGTGGAATTTACAGATTAAAAACTTAATTTCAAGCTTTAGTGTGGCACAAGACTTGTAATGCTCCCTCAATGGGCTGTACACCCTGTGGGTTATTCACTAAAGCGTGATAAAGTGGAGATAACTTCTCCAGTGATATCACTTCTCAGTTCCTGTGTTATTCTATGGCGCAAATGCACTAAGATCTCCAAAACTGGAGAAATCTTAGTGCATAGGCTCCATAGAATAACATAGGAATTGGAGAAGTGATATCACTGGAGAAGTCATCTCCACTTTATCACTTCTTTATCATATCGTCCTTGGGGGAGATTCACTAAGAGGTGATAAAGTGGTGATAACTTCTCCAGTGATATCACTTCTCCAGTTCCTATGTTATTCTATGGAGCCTATGCACTAAGATTTCTTCCACTCTGGAGATCTTAGTGAATAGGCTCCACAGAATAACATAGGATATGGAGAAATGATAAATTGGAGCAGTCATTGCTACTTTATCACCTCTGAAAGGTATAGTAATACTTAAAAATTACTATCCCCCATCTTGTAGCCAGTAAAAAACTGTGTTAATTGAGGCCAGCGGCATCCCTCAGACCTTTATGGTTTGAGAGATATCTGCTTTCAGTTCCCTCTTCTTTGTTGTCAGCGTTCTAGCTGACAGCTGGGGAATCCTCTTCTTGGATCAGCCGGCGGCTCTGCAGCAAAGCTTAGATCGCGTTAATAAAAAAGAAACTAAAAAGGTCTTCTACCTGCGCATGGTTTGCAAGCACACATTGAAGACCTTTTAAGTTAAGGATTTCTTTTTTATTAACTCAATCTCGGCTCTGCTGCAGAGCCTCCACCGGTCCCAGACCGGATTCCACTGCTGTCAGCTAGAACGTTGACATCAGGGGAGAGGGAACTTTGAAGGCGGATATATCTCAAAGCATAAATGAGGCCAGCGGCATCTCTCAAACCTTTAACTCCGTTTTTTACTGGCTACAAGATAGGGGATAGTAGTTTTTAAGTATTACTATCCCTTTAAAGAATCTCTCTCCTTGAGGCCTTTACTTCTACCACACCACATTACAACTTGATTAGACAGTTGATGTGTCAAAATCAGATTCGTTTTCAGGACCTCTTATTCCCTAGGAGAAAACGATCAGAATGAAAGTGCCCAATCTGCTCCGCTTCTTTTGTGGATATCATGGGAACCTTGGTGCAATTCTGGAGCAAACTGCCTAACTCACATAGGTGAGAAATGAAGATTCCCATTCATTTTAATGGGACTTTTTAACCCCTTGAATGCTAAAGAGGTCTCGTGTTGTAGAGCTTGCTAGCATTCAAGGGTTTGAAAACCTGCATTTAAATCAATGGGAATTTACAGAATTTTCATTTGGCGCAGTTAGTTGGCTCCAGAATTGTATCTATTTTGTTTACTGAATTACACATTAACCCTTTGCGTACCAAGGAGGTATCCAAAATATTGCGTTGCACTACCTCTCTGGCACTCAAAGGGAGAAAGGTGAGATTTAAAGAGATCTAAAGAGATTGTGGAGCAAACCAACCATACGATAGGGGATAAATATAAACTCCAAATATTCCTGTTCATTTAAATGATACTTCTAATACACCAAATGCTAGAAGGGCCTTCAATGCATTCAAGAGGTTAAAAGCCCTATGAGAATCAATGAGAATTTTATTTCCTCCCTCCATAGTGCAGTTAGGTTGTTCCAGAATTGTTACAATGTCACTTATTGAATTACAGTTTGAGGGCCTTATTAATCAATTAACCCTTTGAGTGCCACATAGGTATGCAACACATTGCTCTGCAATGCATTGCATACCCCTCTGGCAAGGGTTAAAGAGGCACAATCCAACACCATAGACAGTGTTCCCTTTAAAGGGATAGTAATACTTCATTTTAACTTTATTTTATTTTGTAGGCATTAAAATAACATGAAGAACGATATAAGTCTTATCCCTCAAACATTTATGGTTTGAGATATATTCACAAGCAAACTTTCCCCTCCCGCCCCTTTTACCTAGTGTAAACCATCTCTGCTAAGATGTGGAATCCAGTCCATAGACCAGACAGATAACAGCAGTGGACAATCTTCTTCCTATGAGAACAATGAAAACCCTGCCCCCCTTGACAGGTTTTTCAGGTTTTTCCCTTATCTTAACTGAAGATTGTCCCTCTCTGCAGTTTACCTGGGCACCTCCCTTCTGCTCTGGCTGAGCAGTGTTACATCAGTAACTTTGTCATTGAATTACTCTTGAACTACAACTCTGACAGAATTGAAATAACACTCTCCAAAGTCCAAATACTATGATGATTAATTAGAGCTGCTTTTATTATGAAACATTACTATCCCTTTAAAGCGGAACTGTCACACCAAACACTTTAATCTTAATTCTCCCGTCTTAAAAATACAATTTTCACCTTGGAAAATCCTTGCTGTACTGTTTAAAATACCTTTGAAAACGTCCTGTGCACAGAGAGAGCGCAGTGCCATGTTGATGACATCGATTATGATTGGCATCGCTCTCCAACTATGCAGAGTGGAGTGGGCGTTGAAAGTACTGCCCATATTTTTTCCCCAGAATGCGCTTAGGACGTGTACATACAAAGCTGTGCTTGTAAGCAAGGGAAGTGGGCTGCCACTATACTGAGATAGCATTCAGGGAACGTGTTCTCTCACTACCTCCCTCTGACCTGGACTCACATAGGACCAAGAGAGCGCTAGTTCAGACTGCACTTCATGAGGAGGGTAGGATGGATTAACAGGCATATGGGAGGACCAAAGAAGCACCGCGGGACAGTTTGTCCCACAGAAACCAGCTAGGCGGTACCTATAACAGAACAGATATTTCTTTTCACTAGCAAAATAAAAAAATTAATAAATAGGATATCACATGTTACCGCTACCATTAGAAGAGATTTTACTACACATTTAATACAGATGAAAGTTCCCCTTTAAGGCAGGGGTAGCCAACCATGGTTGTGAATAGCTACCAACAGTGCATGTCTTCAGCATATCACAGGCGGACTAGTTGGTGGCTCAGTCACTTTAACGCAATGCGTTGGATACCTCTCTGGCACTCAAAGGGTTAATTGGTCTACCTGTACTTATTCAGGGAAATGCTGAAAAAATTCCCTGTTTGTAGCTATACTCATACCTCTCAAGTGTCCCTCTTTGAGACCCAAATCCCCCTGTCCCTCTTTTCTACTCGTGTCCCTCTTTTTAGGACATCAGAGTGAGCAGTGTGTATATTAGTCTATCACATTGCTCCACAGCAATATAACTCACATACATGTTTAGTTAATCTTCAGTATATGTGTTTGTAAAAGAATCTGTGTAAATAAAATACTTTGGTCTTGCTCTAAATCCTTTATTCAGTTACACATAGAGATGTCAATAGGTCAGAAGTACCCTAAAAATTCTCTTTAATGCCCCACCCACCAGCCATGCCCCCAGAAACACCACCTAAAACACTAGTGTCCCTCTTTGACCATTTGAAATGTTGGGAGGTCTGCATACCTGGAAGCTCTCAGGGTGTAACTCTGAGACTCAGGGTTTTGACCAAAATGAAGGACCACATTCTCAGGGTGAGACAGTCCAGTGTGTTCCCTGTTATATGAACTGCCCCCATTAACTGCTTCTTCAGAGTCATTTATACAGGAAGCGTATGGGAAGAAGTGCTGCTTGTCTTAGTTGCTTGTCGTAGTTGCTTCATGTAACAGTTCTTCAAGGTCTGATTGCAATATTTCTGAATTAGAGAAAGCAGGGATCTTTCACTGAGAATATATATTATTATGGGGAACTTTAAGGGTTAAGATTTTCAAGATCTCCGGGTCAATTATCCCGTTCACATGGCTTTTCATGAATCTAGGCCACCTCCCCATGAATCTGAAGTCTGGTCCCTTGACCAGACAAAGAGCCACAAGGCACAAACTGTCTCCATTCAGTATACAGAAAACCCTGCCCCCCTTAACGAAGGAGGAAGATTGTCCCACGGCGGTATCTGCTTGCAGCACCAAGGCTGACCGGATGACGTGAGTATAAGGGGCGTGAGGGGGATAATTCATAATGTTACTTCACAAGATGTATATCAAATGCAGCATTACTAACATAGCTGATCAGTTGTCTGGGCTATGACAAAGGATTACAGCGTTCATGAATTCAAAACATTAATATCACTTTAAGAGTAATTAAAACTGGGCAGGGTTCCATTGTGTTTCTGTTGTTCCAATGAAAAAACAATCCTCTTTAACTCTTTCAGAGCTGGGTCTCTCACCTGTTCTCCCCGTAGAGAGAAGACTGACCGTTGGGTTGTAATGAAAATTTCAAATTGATATCAATACATTTTTTTCCACTGAATGAGAACAATGTCTCCAACTCATTCATTTCCATTGGATTGAAACCTCTCTCACAACTGTTAAAAAGCCACACTGCACTGTGGTCAGTCACCTTGTTCCGTCATGGATTGGATGCATTCTGGTAGCCCTGTGTTGGATAGTTTAAAAAAATGCTTCCTGGTCCTTACGGGGTTAATGAATAAGGACCTAAGTTTACGCCTTCCAGCACCAAAACTCCTTAAAAGGGATAGTAACACCTTATATGTAAAAATGTATATATGGTATGATTTATCCTCCTGAGTAAAACAAGGTTACTACCATTGCTGGGTGGTGTTTTATTCAAGTGTTATTGCAGCTCAAACTTGATTTTTTTTTTTTATGTGAAGTATCACAATGGCCTGACATCTTACAATGGCGCTGTTGCTACACCAGCCTATGGACAACTCTGGTCAGCTGGCCATAAATCTCTATGAGATAGTGTAGCAACAGCGCCGCTGTACAATGTCACGCCATACAGGTCTATGATGTAATCTAGTACTGTGATGGCAGATCCCAGTGCTGGACTCGGTATGCTACCTGGGTTCATCAGATAAACCAGGAATCAGGTAAATGAGATAAAAGGTCCATATTTATAAGAGCAAATCTGGAGCTAATACATCATCCCAGGAGATGTGAACTCACCATCAGATGACTGCCTACAGTTCCATTGATACAGGAAACCAATGTGACTAGCAATGACAATTTCCCTGCTGAGCTGCGGCTGGCTCATACCTCCCCTTGGGCTGGGCCCTGAATGACAGTGTTCTCCACTGGTCCCCTTACATATGCCAGAGACAAAGTGTTGAAGTTACAAATACACCAGCACAGATCCACTAACTTTTGCATTGAACGCCAGTGGCTGCATTTCAGGGAATTTACTACATGGTATGATTGCGTGAGTGCATACTGGTGCTCACACTCGTCTGTTGTTAAGACTTTAATGTCAGCAATTCCCTGATTCCTGCCCTATAGCATTTGCAGGAAAACAAAGGAAACATACTCTGTTTCCCGTGTTCCTTGTCTATTTCTAGGAATTAAATATGATATAATGGAAAGGGATTCCCCCAAAACACCCATACACTCCCCCATTTCACTTCCATTGGAGGAAGCAACATTGGGGACAGTTTTCATGTAAGTAGCTTAGTAAGTTGGCATTCGCCACACAGAGGGCTAGAAAATCACTTCCAGTGTGTTTTGAGACTCCCATGTTATCTCTGGGTTCATGCAGACTGGCTATGCAGCATCTCCCTAATGTGCTGAGATACCTCACATACCTCACATACTCTGGCAGTCACATATACCATTGTTGCTGGGGACAGGCAGGGATGGAGGATAGAGTGGTTGTGTTTAATCTTTATTATTACAGGGACAGAACCCCATCACTCCATGTGTTGCACAACATAGCAGTGATGTGGACACTGGGGAACACACATGAAAAAAGACACATGTTCAACAAGTTCAACATTTGCCTCATAACCCAGAAAAATTAAAATTATATATGCTTTTCTTCTGCAAAATGAGTTAGTCTTTACCAGAATTTCCTGTTTTACCGAGAAACATAGAATTTGACGGCAGATAGGAACCAATTGGCCCATCTAGTCTGCCCATTTTCCTACTATAAAAACCTCAAACCTTATTTGGTCCTTGGTCTTGTGCCTATCCCATGCATGGTTAAATTCTGTCACTGTATTATCTTCTACCATTTCTACTGGTAGGCTATTCCACTTATCAACTACCCTCTCAGTGAAGTAAAACTTTCTTGCATTACGTCTAAACTTGTGTCCCTCTAGTTTTAGACGATGGCCTCTTGTGCTAACATTTTTTCTCCTTTGAAATGTACTTCCCTCCTAAACTTTGTTGAATTTCTTCATGAATTTGAATGTTTCTATCATATCCCCTCTCTCTACCTACTAATACACAGTATAACCCTGTATGTTCCCTCTTGAAATGTATCTAATCTTCTCTTAAATTTGTCCATTGTATCTGCCATAACCACATTCTTGGGCAAGGGATTCCAGAATGTAACAAACCTTACTGTAAAAAAAACTCTTCCTCTACCGAAGTTGAAACCTCCTTTCCTTTAATCTCAAGGGGTGGCCCCTGGTTATTTGATCAGACCTTGGAATAAAAAGCTCACCTCAGAGATCCTTGTATTGACCTCTCATATACTTGTACATTGTGATAAGATCACCTCTTAGTCATCTTTTCTCTAGAGTAAATAAACCAAGTTTGACTAGTGGTTCCTTATAAGTCAAGTCCTCCATTCCTTTAATTTTGTTGCTCTTCGATGTACTCTCTCGAGTTCTAGTATAGCCTCTTTCAGAACTGTGCTCAAAACTGCACTGTATATTCGAGGTGAGGTCTTACCAATGATTTGTACAGTTGCAAAATTATGTTCTCCACTCTTGGTTCAATACCCCTTTTTATGCAAGACAGGACTTTGCTTTTGCTACTGCTATTTGACACTGATCACTGCTTCAAAGTTTGTAGTTTACAAGGACATAGGGCTGAGGAAAGCAGAGGAGAACAGAGTTTCTGGGCTTTACTTTTGTTCAACCAGTACCCTGTGGCCCCATGTCTTGATGGGTTATGTTATAATAACTGTACAGCATTATTTCATTATCATGAGGATGTCTGCATGACCCTTCAGAGCCATGGATGGGAACTTTTCTCATGTGACTTTCAATCATTCAGATTGATAAAGTCTATTGTTTATTCTGATGAGCTGAGCTTAACATACAAGTTGAAAATGGTGCTAATCAAATACAGATGTATATCCGACTGATATCTAAATGATATGAAATTGTTTCTTTAGAACTAAAAAACCCTTACACTATAGGTATAGTTCATTAAAGGGTTAATAATGTTTCCCTTGAAACATCAGCTCAGATCGTTCATCATAGTTAATAGTGCTGATGTCTGATGCTCTTACTGTCTAGTTACACTGTAATTACATGATAAAGTTTACCCATTCCATACATTTCACTGACTTCAGCATTTCTGTCTCAGATCCGACAGTGGATCACAATGAGGGACAATCTTCAGTCAACCTATGTCAAGGAGGGCAGGGTTTTCCTTACACTCACAGAGGGAAGATTGTCCTCTCTGTCTGGTTCAATGACCGGTTTTCAGATCTATGGGGAGGAGGCTTAGGATCTGCAAAAGGGGCAGGAGAGATAAACTTCAGCATATACTTAAAGCGTATCTACACAGTTTTGAACAGTAAGAGCCAGCAGTACTATTAATTATGATGAATTATCTGAGCTGCATGTCAAGGGAAACATTTCTATCTCTGTAAAATGGAACTGTCACTTTGTAACAACTAGGTGATTTTGAGAGTTTTCAGATGCAAACCATATATTTGTTTAAAGTAAAACAACAGTTTATAATATATTTAGCTTTGTTTATTTGTCAGTTAGTTCAAGTCATTCAGACATTCCTCATTGCTCTGCATTACCAACTGCCATTTCCTACCAGATCAGCTTCATAAACTGAAAAATAAACCTAAATATCTCAAACTACTGTTTGAAATTAAAAATGACTGATATAAATATGGGTGTATATTGATGGTCTTTTCAAAATCACCTATTTGTTACAAAGCGATAGTTACACTTTAAGAGTCTCATATCTGACCCAGTTCCAGTGACATAGAAGTGATCTTCAGGGGGTTTTATCTGTGACATTTTTTCCCTTCTCCAATAGAAGAAGACGCTAACAGTCAGCCAGCATCATATTAGCCATATTTGCATGTGCAGAGCCACCAGTATTTTTTTGTGACAGAAGACCCAGTAAAACTTAGGAAGAAAGCCTTTGACTCTGCCACTGGAGATTACAGCTCCCATCATCCCCAATAAGCCAGTTCCTGAGGAGCCAAAAGTTGCCTAACACTGCACTAAAGGTTCATAAAGTAACTCATATACTCGTATCTGGAAACTTGACCCACTGTAGAAGGCTCATGTACTACGACCAGCGGTATGTAAATGATGTGATTCGCTTCATACAGTAGGTGAGGTAATGTTTAATTTTTCAAGTAAAATCGAGTATTCTCTATTCTTTTTTATAACGATGTGTAGCAAGAAAACGTTATTAAACGCTGCCATTTTTAATTTACAGTCTAATAAAGTTTCCCCCTCCCGCCCCTTCCACTTACCTCAGCAGCCTCAGCAAGCCAGCCTGGACAGAATGCAATGAGTGACAATCTTCTTCCAGCATAAGGAAAAACCTGCCCTCCTTCATCAATGGGGCAGACTTTCCCTTATACTGAAAACGGAAAGATTGTCCCTCGATGCAGAATGTCCGGTCCCCAGAGGGGGAAACTTTATTAGACTGTATATGAAAAACGGCAGCGTTTAATAACGTTTTCTTGCTACACATTGTTATAAAAAAGAATAGAGAATACTCGATTTTACTTGAACAATTAAACATTACTATCCCTTTAATTGGATGGGTGGGGTTTTTGTCATTATGTCATGAAGTGGGCGGGAAGTGGGCAGAACAGGGTAGAAAGGGGATGAAGTAGGCAGGAAGTAGGAGGAACAGAGTGGGAAGGAAGAGAAGTGGGCGGAATTAAACAGGAAACTCACAACCACCAGCAAATCAGCCGCTGTCCCCAAAGACCCGGTAATAACACAAAAAAACAGAGTCTCCGGAACAGATCCAAAGAGCTCCCATGTATAAATATACTTACCATGCTCAAGGAACGAGCTCAGTTGTCACTGGCCAATGGGTCGTTAAGGATCTATTTTTACAGAAAGCTATTTTTTTCTTGTTTTAAACAAGTAGTAATCCTTTAACAAAGCAATGCTTTGGAGACCTCTCTAGCATTCAAGGGGTTAACAGCTCCATTAAAATACTAGAATTTGGGAAACGTTATTTGTGCCTTATAATGCAGTTGGTTTGTTCCAGAATTGCCATTGTTCTTAGTAAATCAGTCTCAGTACCTTTAAGCCTTTGCGTGCTGAAGGGGCGTTCAGAACATAGGAAAGCAACCTCCTCTCTCTGACACTCCAAGGGTTAATGACTAGATTGAAGCTCTCCACACCTATCCTGGGAGGCAGATCCCACCACAACTACTCCTGGCAGGACAGAGGAAAATGTGCCCATGGGGTAGAGAGAATACTCATAAGGTATTAGGTTATGAACACCGCTACTACTTCACACAAATCAGTTACAGACTAAAAGTAACATGGTTATTTTCTGTATGTGTACCCTTGCTGCTTTCCTAACTATACAAATATATGTAACCACTGGGCCCAGGGCTGGGGTGCACTGGAAGACCATGATTTTTTTTTGTATGGGTGTTTGGAGAGCCTGTACATGTGAGCGATAATACATAGCAGCTCTCCGCTTGGGGGGGCTGAAACCAATTGCTCCAGCAGTCAATTTTAGGTTCTTCCAGAGATCACAACACCCCTTATTGGTGCGTAGGGATTGAAAAAGTAATGATGTGCCGGGACCTTCACAGTTCCTTAACGCAAGGACCATCGTGATGGTCCTTGCACATCATCAGTTGTTAAGGTGCTAAACAGTTTTGATACGCAAGGTAAAGCTCACCTGGTTTTTGTATGCATTTTGTGATGTTTTGGCTCCTCCCACCTCTTTAGTTATCACATCCCTGCAAACAGGTGCTTTTATAATTCGGAAACAAAGAAATACTTTCTCTTACTGGGGTTTGTTATCACATACCTCCCAAGTGTCCCTCCTTAGGAGGTACGGTCCCTCTTTAAGACCCAAATCATTCTGTCCCTCCTTCCCTGGTGTCCCTGTGTTTAGGAGATCAGACTGTGTGGTGTGTGTGTATATAAGTGTATGACCCTGGTGTTCCTGTGTTTAGGAGATCAGACTATGTGGTGTGTATATAAGTGTATCACCCTGGTGTCCCTAAGTTTAGGAGATCAGACTGTGTGGTATGTATATAAGTGTATGACCCTGGTGTTCCTGTGTTTAGGAGATCAGACTATGTGGTGTGTATATAAGTGTATCACCCTGCTGTCCCTATGTTTAGGAGATCAGACTGTGTGGTGTGTATATAAGTGTATCACCCTGCTGTTCCTGTGTTTAGGAGATCAGACTGTGTGGTGTGTATATAAGTGTATGACCCTGGTGTCCCTGTGTTTAGGAGATCAGACTGTGTGGTATGTATATAAGTGTATGACCCTGGTGTCCCTGTGTTTAGGAGATCAGACTGTGTGGTATGTATATAAGTGTATCACCCTGGTATTCCTGTGTTTAGTAGATCAGACTGTGTGGTGTGTATATAAGTGTATCACCCTGGTTTCCCTGTGTTTAGGAGATCAGACTGTGTGGTGTGTATATAAGTGTATGACCCTGGTGTCCCTGTGTTTAAGAGATCAGACTGTGTGGTGTGTATATAAGTGTATCACCCTGGTGTTCCTGTGTTTAGGAGATCAGACTGTGTGGTGTGTATATAAGTGTATCACCCTGCTGTTCCTGTGTTTAGGAGATCAGACTGTGTGGTGTGTATATAAGTGTATGACCCTGGTGTCCCTGTGTTTAGGAGATCAGACTGTGTGGTATGTATATAAGTGTATGACCCTGGTGTCCCTGTGTTTAGGAGATCAGACTGTGTGGTATGTATATAAGTGTATCACCCTGGTATTCCTGTGTTTAGTAGATCAGACTGTGTGGTGTGTATATAAGTGTATCACCCTGGTTTCCCTGTGTTTAGGAGATCAGACTGTGTGGTGTGTATATAAGTGTATGACCCTGGTGTCCCTGTGTTTAAGAGATCAGACTGTGTGGTGTGTATATAAGTGTATCACCCTGGTGTTCCTGTGTTTAGGAGATCACACTGTGTGGTGTGTATATAAGTGTATCACCCTGGTGTCCCTGTGTTTAGGAGATCAGACTGTGTGGTGTGTGTGTGTATATAAGTGTATCACCCTGGTGTCCCTGTGTTTAGGAGATCAGACTGTGTGGTGTGTATATAAGTATATCACCCTAGTGTCCCTGTGTTTAGGAGATCAGACTGTGTGATGTGTACATAAGTGTATCACCCTGGTGTACCTGTTTTTAGGAGATCGGACTGTGTGGTATGTATATAAGTGTATCACCCTGGTGTCCCTGTGTTTAGGAGATAAGACTGTGTGATGTGTATAAGTGTATCACCCTGGTGCCCCTGTGTTTAGGAGATCAGAGTGTGTGGTGTGTATATAAGTGTATCACCCTGGTGTCCCTGTGTTTAGGAGATCAGACTGTATGGTGTGTATATAAGTGTATCACCCTGATGTCCCTGTGTTTATGAGATCAGACAGTGTGGTGTGTATATAAGTGTATCACCCTGGTGTCCCTGTGTTTAGGAGATCAGACTGTGTGGTGTGTATAGAAGTGTATCACCCTGGTGTCCCTGTGTTTAGGAGATCAGACTGTGTGGTGTGTATAAGTGTATCACATTGCTCCACAGCAATAAAACTCACATTAATGTTTGTATAAACTTCAGTATATGTGCTTATAAATTAGTTTGTGTAAATAAAATACATTGGTCTTGCTCTAAATCATTTATTCATTTACACAAAGAGGTGTCAGTAGGTCATGAAATTACCTAAAAATTCTCGCTAATGCCTTGTCTACTAGCCACGCCCCCAGCAACACCACCTATAACATGTGTCCTTCTTTGGCCATGTGAAATGTTGGGAGGCATGCTAACAGCAGTGATTTAACTACTTTACACTAAATACATGTTCACTTCAGGTAGCTAGGGACGTGCCCAGTCTGAGGTGCGCTGATATTTTTAGGGCAAGCTTAACATGCTTTTGGAGAAATCATAGTGCATTGGCTCCTTAGAATAACATAGGAACTGGAGAAGTGATATTAGTCACTTCATCACCTCTTTATCACACCTTAGTGTATCTCCCGCATCAGTCTTAAACCAATGCAATTAAAATGTTAACACGTAAAGCAGTAGTTTTTTTTTATGCCAGCAGGTGTCAGTGTGCTCAAAGGTACACTAATACCTCGCAACGATAATCCCTCATTATCTTAATCTGGGCAGAAAGTCCTATTGACATTATTATTTTGTGGATTGATTCACTGGAATTAATCTTTATTTATTACAGTATATAATGTTCATAGGGGCAGATGTGATTCTTTGTTGCAGGACTCCATCACCCTTATAAATAATAGCAATAGTGGAGAAATTATGGAGCAAGCTGATAGCTCTAAACAGGACACATATAATTTCCCAAACTACCATTTCTTTTAAGGGATCTTTTTCTTTTAATGAATTTTTTTAATGGACCTCCCACAAATTCAAGAGGTTAAGAGCTCCTTTTAATTCAAAAGGAATGTTTAGATTACCCCTACAGTGAAACTGATTTGCCCCACATTTACTCCAATTTACATTTATACATAAAGCCCCATGACTCCAAACTCCTCCCACTAGAGGCTTCCTAAGAACTCAGTGGGAGTTATTTGTGGTCTGGGGGTGAGGGGACACTAAGGGATGATGCTATGGTGAAGGGTGTCCAGTGATGTGTGTCTATCTATTCCCCATGGGTAATTCACCACACTTCATTATTTGCGAAGAATTAAAGGGATAGTAATGTTTCATAATAAAAGTAGCTCTAATTAATCATCATAGTATTTGGACTTTGGAGAGTGTTATTTCAATTCTGTCAGAGTTGTAGTTCAAGAGTAATTCATTGACAAAGTATCCCCCTCCCGCCCCTTTTACTGATGTAACACTGCTCAGCCACAGCAGAAGGGAGGTGCCCAGGTAGACTGCAGAGAGGGACAATCTTCAATTAAGATAAGGGAAAAACCTGAAAAACTTGTCAAGGGGGGCAGGGCTTTTATTATTTTCATACAAAGAAGATTGTCCCCTTCTGTTATCTGTCTGGTCTATGGACTGCATTTCACATCTGAGAAGAGATGGCTTACACTAGGTAAAAGGGGCGGGAGGGGAAACTTTGCTTGTGATTATCTCTTAAACCATAAAGGTTTGAGAGATAAGACTTATACCATTCTTCATGTTTTTTTAATGGCTACAAAATAAAATAAAGTTAAAACGAAGTATTACTATCCCTTTAAGCATGCAAGGGGTGGGAGGAGAATCTAATAATTTGTATGCAGAGTTGTCATAATGCTGATGATGTGCAAGGAATGCCCTCCATTACACATCTCCAACCTTACAAAAACACTGAAGTCTGAGCTCATACATAGTAACACAGTATGATACTTGATGAGGCTGAAAAAAAGACATGCGTCCATCAA
The DNA here is from genome assembly GCA_037306005.1 of Rhinophrynus dorsalis. NCBI lineage: Eukaryota > Metazoa > Chordata > Amphibia > Anura > Rhinophrynidae > Rhinophrynus > Rhinophrynus dorsalis. The sequence continues at coordinate 650,317,622 of CM074718.1, forward strand.
GTTCAGCCCATGCCATGTCACCCTGTTGATCCAGAGGGAAAAAAACATTGACATAATTTCCAATTAAGCCCCAGGTCAGTCAGATATTTCCCTAGAGGAATATCCTAGCTGCTGTGAAACCAACTGTAATAGTTCTCAATATTGTTCTGAACAAGAAAGGTATTCATTACTATTTTGAAAGCAACTACTTTATATGCAAGGACAGCATCCCAAGGCAAAGAATTCCATAATTTACTGCCCTTACTGTAAAAAATCCATACCTTTGTTTTAGTTTTAAGCTCCTTTCCTCTAGTCTTAATGGATGACCCCTTTTTTTTCCTCAGCTCTTTGAGTAAATAGTTTCTTAAAGAGTTATTCATATTAACCTCAAATATATTTGTAAATGGCAATCATATCACCCCTTAGACATATCTTCTGTAATGTAAACAATCCCAGTTTGCCTACTCTCTCTTATTGCATTTTTTCATATTGTTTTTGGCGTAACACAAGAAAAAGTGTTAAAACAATTGAATGGTGTTAAGCAGGACTGACCCAAGGCATGGTGCTGCCTGGGTCCAAGGATGAAATGCTGCCCCTCCCCACACCCACCAAAATACACCACATCTATAATTATATTAACCCCTCTCCTGCCCCTAAAACCACATAGAACTGTAATGTTTTGCAACCCAATAATACATCCATATTACACTTATCATATCACTCTGGACCCATGTAAGGGCCGGCCCAGCCAGGATATCAAGGAGTGCATGGGTAGGAGGTGGGCAGCATGTGGCTTTCCACTACAACTCCAATCCTTCGCTCCACCAGGGATTCCAAACCACATACATTACTCCCACGAATATGAATTTCTATTTAACACAACAAAACAAAGTTGGAAACATTTGTATCAGCTGATCACACTATTGAAACAACTGAAGATATTTAACACTGTCATTTCTGTATAACAGTGATGTGATCTCATAATGCATGAGCCCAGAACAAGTTTACTCTTGCTCAATTGTACCTACATGGATGTAAAAATAAGAGAGTGTAAGACAGATCAAGACTTGTTACACGTCTTTTTCATCATGATCAGCCTGCCAGAAGTCACAGTAAGGTTTGGTACATGGCCAACTGCCAATTAACCCTTTAACCCCTTAGTGACTGGCTGCGCGCACACGCGGCCGTCACTTAACACCCGGCTGGGAATTTTTTTTTTTTTTTTTGCTATTGTAATCCGTGCGGGGGCTCAGACTTCAGGGACGTTCATGTACATCCTCTGTCACTAAGTGACAGTTTCTGCGGGACGTACATGTACCTCCATTGTTGGGAAAGGGTTAAGGAAGCACCCATGGCCCTTAACCCCTTGATCACAAGAGAGGTATGCAACGCAATGCGTTGGATACCTCTCTGGTACTCAACGGGTTAACCTTTTCAATGCCAGGGAGGTATCCAATACCTCTCAGGCACTCAAATGGTTAAGGAGTTAAGCAAAACAGGATGTGTATCCATGATACAAATATAAATTATCAGCACAAGACACTTGTAAAACACCCACAACAACTACATCAGGGTTGTGATAACTGTCTAGCAGCTTCAGCAACTAAATCAGAGGGCAGACAAGTTCCCTGGCAACTGAATCAGATAAGATTACGAGCATCCGGACTACAACTACCAAACTCCAGCTGTAGTTTCAATGCAATGTTCATCCGTTGGCTGGCTGAGGATAATGGGAACTGCAGTCCCACAACAGTGTGTATGCCACGTAATAACTGCCCCTTCCCTGGTGCCTGGTGCATGGACTGAATATCATGTCACTGAAGCCGCCAGCGCCTGAGTGAGCATAGGGCCGCCTGGCTGGCGGCCACTGACACTGACTGACTGGTGATGTACACAAATGACACAGCGCAGGAGCAGGACACAGAGCTGGGCTGGCGCACAAAATAACATGCATTGGGGTGGCAAATTGCCACCCCTGTCAGAATGCCACCTGGGTCCATGGACCCACAGGTACCCATGTAAGGGCCGGGCTTGGTGTTAAGGTAGACAAAGCCCCGGAGCCGGATGGTATACACCCACACATACTTAAAGAGCTAAGCCAGGTCCTGGCCAAACCGTTATTTTTTATTTTCAAGGATTCTTTTATTTCAGGTATGGTGCCCACGGATTAGCATAAAGCAGATGTGGTACCCATATTTAAAAAGGGATCAAAATCACAGCCAGGAAATTACAGACCTGTAAGCTTGTCATCTGTGGTAGAGAAGCTGTTCAAAGGATTGCTAAGGGAATATATTCAAGAATTCAGCTTGAACATGAATATCATTAGCAGGAGCCAACATGGCTTTGTAAAAGACAGGTCTTGTCAAACTAACTTGATTGCATTTTATGAAAAAGTGAGTAAAAATATAGATGTGGGAGCGGCGGTTGGTGTGATCTATTTAGACTTTGCCAAGGCATTTGATACGGTTCCACACAAGAGGTTACTGTACAAATTGAATGAAATAGGCTTAGGGGAAAATGTTTGTGCATAGACTGGAAATTGGCTGAAAAATAGAATGCAAAGAGTGATAGTAAATGGCAAGTTCTCCAGTTGGATAAACGTGATAAGTGGAGTACTTCAGGGATCTGTCCTGGGTCATCTTCTTTTTAATTTGTTTATTAATGACCTACCAGAGGGCATAGAGATCCATGTATCAGTGTTTGCCGATGACACAAAATTAAGTAAAGTAATAAAGTCTGAACTGGATGTGTCTTCATTACAAGAGGATTTAGACAAATTGAATAACTGGGCAGGCAAATGGCAAATGAGATTCAATATAGAATAAGTGTAAAGTTTCAATAAGTGTAAAGTTATGCATTTTGGGTATAATAAAAAAAGCAACATATAGTTTAAATGGTGTTTCTCTGGGGAAATCTACTAATGAAAAGGATTTGGGAGTAATGGTAGACAATAGACTTAGCAGTAGCATGCAGTGCCAGCTGGCAGCTGCAAAGGTCAATAAAATATTGACATGTATTAAAAGGGGTATTGACTCAAGGGAGGAAGATATTATTATGCCTCTTTACAGGTCAATGGTAAGACCCCACCTAGAATATGCTGTTCAATTCTGGGCGCCCTTTCTGAAAAAGGACATTATGGAACTAGAGAGAGTGCAGAGGAGGGCTACAAAACTAGTAAGGGGAATGGAAAGTTTTAGTTATGAAGAAAGGTTAGAAAAGTTAAACTTGTACACGCTAGAGAAACGGCATCTTAGAGGGGATATGATAACACTATATAAATATGTTCAGGGCCCATACAAAGGGCTCTCCAAAGACCTGTTCATTAACAGAACAGTACAAAGGACAAGGGGCCACCCGCTTAGACTGGAGGAAAGGAGATTTCATCTACAGCAGCAGAAGGGTTTCTTTACAGTAAGGACAATAAAGGTATAGAATTCACTGCCTGAGGAGGTGGCGCTATCGAATACATTAGATGCATTTAAAAAGGGACTTATTTAAAGGAGCAGAACATAGAGGGCTGTGTATGTTAGTATTGGGATTAATATTTAGTTAGTGCTTGTTGATCCAAGGAGAAATCTGATTGCCATTTGGAATCAAGAAGGAATTTTTCCCCCCATTCAAGGCAGAATTTGAAATTGCTCTATTAAGGGGGTTTTGCCTTCTTTTGGATCAACGATGGTAAACAGGAATAGGAAAAGGGTTGAACTAGATGGACGCAAGTCTTTTTTCAACATAAATTACTATGTTACTATGTATTGTGTATAGCATTTAAAGGGACAGTAATGTCCCAAAAAGAAAATGTACAGTTTTGTAGAGGTTAAAATATGAATCAATATGCTCCAAACCCTAGCTCTCAAACCACTATGGGTTGAGAGATATAGGGATTCAAAGTTCCCCCCTCCCTTCCCAGCTGTAAAGCTGACAGCAGGAGAATCGAGTCATACAACTCGAGAAGGCTGCAGCAGACCCAAAATCACATTATTGCTAAAGAATTCATTTATTGTAACGATCTAAAAAGTGTGCTTGCAAAACAGACACACCTTTTAGACCTTTCCAGTGAATGAATTCTTTAGCAATAATGTGACTATGGCTCTGCTGTAGATCCGCCTGCTGGTCCCCGGACCAGGATCTCCTGCTGTCAGCTAAACGCTGACGTCAGGAGAAGGGAAGGGAGGAGGGAACTTTGAATCCCTATACTGCTGAAACCATAGCGGTTTGAGAGATAGGGTGTGGTGCATATTGATTAATATTTTAACCTCCGCACAAGTGATCAATACTACAGCAATCAAATATGTCAATGGAGCCAGATGACAAAGGCAATGTATGTAAACATTCCGTCTGTCACTGTTCTCTGCCTCTCTCCTCCTCATTGTCATTGTGAGGAAGAGAGTAGCAGAGAACAAAGGTCCAAACAGGAAAAAATGGTGGTGCTGGTGGCAGAACTCATGGTAGGTCACTTGATGACCTATTCCACCTCTTTGCATAACTTAATAAATGATTAATGCAAGACAAAAGTATTTTATTTGCAAAGTCTAATAAACATGAATGTGAGTTTTATTGCTGTGGAGCAATGTGATTAACTTGTATACATACCACACAGATTCTGATCTCCTAATAGGAGGAAAAGATGAAAAAATAGGGATTTTCATCTTAGACGGACCATACCCCCCCTAAACAAAGGACATCTGAGGCATGAACAAATATTCATACATTTTACCCACTGCCTATTAAAAAATGTGCCAGTTGAACACCAATCTTTTTCATTTTTTTTTCCATTTTTTATATAACTATTAAATTAAATTGTGGGTTATCATATAAATGTGGTTTCAAAAGAAAGCCCTATTTATGCTTAAAAAAGTATATATTTTGTGAGGGTGTACTAAAAGAATTAGAGGAAAGGTATGGTTGAACTACATCATTCTAAAACTGCCACTTGTCCTTTAGTGTAAAAAAGCCTTCATCACTAAGGGGTTAACAAACAATACTGAAGAAGACTATGTGGTACAGCCTGGGCATTTTGAGGGCTAACCTGGCTGCTAAATTGGTTTATAAAAGTCAATATTGAAGGAGACAAAACATACAGGTTGGGTACTTGGAGCGATGACTTTGTTAAAGGGATAGTCATGTTTCATAATAAAAGCAGCTCCAATTAATCATCATAGTATTTGGGCCACAGAGAGTGTTATTTCAATACTGTCAGAGTTGTAGTTCAAGAGTAATTGAATGATAAAGTATCCCCCTCCTGCCCCTTTTACTGATGTAACACTGCTCAGCTCAGAGCAGCAGGGTGGTGTCCAAGTGGATTGCAGAGTGGGACAATCTTCAATTAACATAAGAGAAAACCTGAAAAACCTGTCAGGGGGGCAGGGCTTTCATTGTCCTCACAGTAAGAAGATTGTCCCTTACTGTGAGGTGTCTGGTATGTGGACCAGATTCCACATCTGAGGGGAGGTGGCTTACACTAGGTAAAAGGGGCTGGAGAGGGATAATTTATCATTCAATTACTCTTGAACTACAACTCTGACAGTATTGGAATAACACTCTCTATGGCTCAAATACTAATGTTGTGAAACATTACTATCCCTTTAAAGGGTTAGTAATGTCAAAAAAAAGTTTTTTGCATTTAGAAGAGCTTAAACAGTTGAGCTAAATGCAAAATAATGTATCTCTCAAACCGCTATGGTTTGAGAGATACAGGCATTTAAAGTTTGATGTCTCCTGTTGACAGCTGTAAAGCTGTCAGCAGGAGATCCGTGTCGGTCGACACGGAGGCTCTGCAGCAGAGCCGCAATTGTGTTATTGACAACGAATCCCTTCATTGGAATGGTCTAAAACATGTGCCTGGGGCTTCCGTGTCGACAGCTGACAGCAGGAGACATCGAATTTTAAATGCCTGTATCTCTCAAACCAAATGCAAAAACCTTTTTTTACATTACTAACCCTTTAAGGACTTAGTTTGTATTAGACAATCCCACTGTGGACAGTACAGTTTAGGCTGGGAACGTGGAGGAGTTAACTTAGCTAGATAACTTGTTTTTGTGGGTGACGATGAAGCAGACAGGGCAGTATTAATTACACACTCAGAGGAACCACTTGACTGGACAATTTGGCATGTCGCAAGCTGGACTAAACTTTCATAGGAAGAGGCAGACAGTGAATAGGTAGAAATCAGGGGCGGCACTACCATAAGGCAGTTTAGGCAGCCGCCTTAGGGCGCCGCAGCTGTGGGACCAGCTCTGTATCAGCCGCAGCGTGAGCAGTCTCTACTGCGCATGACTGCAGCATGCGCAGCAGTGTCTACTGCGCATGTCGCAGAGTTACACACATTTTAGCGAATTATTATATAGGATATATAGATGTATATGTGTATGACTGGGAATGTGTCTGCGTTGTAATAGATTTATCTGTGTGAAAATGGGTGTATGTATGTGTAAGAGGTGGTGTATACCTAAGTGCATGTATGTGTGTGAGAGTAAGTGTTTGTGTGTGGGACATGGAATGTGTAGGTTGGTGGAGTTGATGTGGATATAAATGACAGGAAATCAAGCATATAATGCAATATAGCATCAGTAGAACATAGTTATTTGGTACAAATCTAGGCAGGTATGCATTCATGCTTGGTGCAGGGCTCCCCAGCCCCTTAACATAAGTTACATAGACTACTGATGTCTCAGAAATGGCAGTGTAGTTATGTCTGTAAATTGTCAGATATAAGATTACAGCACTTCTGTGGATGCCAGCCTCAGTGATTTATCAGGTTTGGATCCTGTCACTCATTACAAGCTGTACAAGCAAAAGTATTCAAACAATGACTGCAGAGTAGAATCATTCAGCTGTCTATGCATATATTCCAAACGCATGTTTAGGACATTTTAGGGATCTGAAATTAAATACATTTTTTACAGATGCTGGCTCAGAGGAGGATATTTATAGGCATAGTAACACGTAATATGTTAATATATATATATATTGTTGGGTTTATCTTCCTGAGTACAACAAGAGTGCTTCCTCAGCTGAGAGGCATTTTATTAAAATATTATTGCAACTAAAACTTACATTTTTAAGTGCATTATCTCAATGTCCAGGAAATTTACAGTGGCGCTGACGCTACCCAATCCTATGGAAAGTATGTTGCATTTGGCTATGCCAGCCAGTACCATCTAACTTGTATAAACTGACACATAAATGTAGCTAACATAACTTACAGATGGTTCTTAAAGGAGTTTTATAAAAACCTATATTTTATAGAGCTTTTCCTGCTGAGTAAAAACGGGAACTCCCACTGCTAACGGTTGTTTTATTCAAATGTTATAACAGTTCAAATAATCAGAAAGTGAATTTACAGCATAGTTACTTCCTGAGAGTTCTGACTCAGCATGACTCAGCAGTTTGTATCACATTGTATGGAGAACTGTTTGTCAGTAACTTTCCTCTTAAATAGAATAGAACAGAATAACTGATTGGAATTTTGTCACTAATGAGCACTGTTAATGTAAAAAAACAGGAGTTTATACTGTAATAATTCTAAAAATATGCATCTCTCAGCAATGGGAGTACCCTTATTTTACTCATCAGGAAAAGTCCTACAATATATCATTTTTTTCTTAAGAAAAGTTTACTGCTCCTTTAAAGCTATTTTATATTAACCTAAGATGTTATAAAGTGTAACTTCCACTTTAAACTGGACCTGTGTGGCAACTGAAGTCTGCATTATTGCTGCCTTAATCTTTGAAGACATCTTGTCTGTGCTCCTGCACTGTCAGTCCTGGTCTCCATTAAGAAGCACTGCAGTGTGCCACAAGGTAACCGGAAGGGACTGATGGTGCAGGCGCGCAGACGGCACTAACCTGGCCATCAGTCTCCAAAGATTAAGGATTTCTTTAGAATCTGGCACTTATGAGTGGTAATACACGTATTATGAAGCTAGTCACCATATGTTTAATTATTGAAGGGCAACTTTATACTATGTGAAAATTCTGCTTTAAATGGTGAAAAAAATCTGGAGTTGAAACAGGACTGTTCTCCACTGAATCCTTCACAATCATCAGGCAATGAGGAGGAAGCGGTAGATGTACCTACATGCTCCAGTCATCAAGTGGAGCAACAGGACTGTTCTCCATTGGTTCCTCCACAATCATCGGACGAAGAAGAGGAAGAGGTAGATTTTGATACATATTACAATTGTCAAGTGGAGCAATAGGATTGGCCTCCACTGGATCCTCCACAATCAACGGACGATGAGAAGGAAGAGGCATCTTTTAGTGCATGTGTCACAGCCACAGGACAGCCTCCACTGGATCCTCCATATTCATAGGATGAAGAGGAGACAGAGGTAGCTTCTCCTACCTGTTACACCTGTCAGGAGCAGCAAGAGTACTGGTCTCCACTACAACCTCAACAAGCTGATGAGGAATTAGAGGTGGATTTTCCTTCTGATTACACCCATCAGTAGGTGACACACGACTGTACGCTGGAATCTCCACAATCACTGGATGATAATTTGGTAGGGAGTGATTTTCCATCTTATTTACTTTATCTGGAGAAGTTACAGAACTGGCCTATATATTTTGTAGGGCAACCTTCACCAACATTGGACAATGAAAAGGAAGAGGCAGATTTTGCTTCTTATACCTACAAGGAGGAAAAACAGGATTGGCCTCCACTAGAACATTCACAAACATCAGACAGTCAAGTGAAGTTCTATATCAGAGACTCTGATACAACACATGATGAGGAAGACTCAAGTGAGCAGCACATGTTATATGTCTGAAAAAGAAAAAAGCCAGAGGGTGAGGAAGATGCTGAGGAAGTAGAAGAAAAGAAGCCAAAGAAATAAGGAAAGTTCTGGCAATTTTTAAGCCTTTTCAGCTGCTGCTGTGGAAAATAAAGATTCTGTGGCTACAGAACATTTAAGTGTTTTAGACTCCTGGGAAAAAAATAAACTACATTTGGTTCCAGACATGTAGCTATTCCATAGTGAAGGGACTGGCCACCTCAGGCCCTCCAAATGTGGTAGACTACAATTCCCATTTATTGCTACATACCACTTTGGCAGGCAAATGGTTAAACATATCCTTGTAGGACTGGCACTCAGACTTGTCTAACAGATGGTGTCTTTCCTCCCCACATGTGTTCATTGTGCTCAGTGGAAGTTACTCACCTCTTACCTCATCATTGCCCTTGTCCTGACACCCATGGTGAGAATCCATAGGCTAGTTGTGGCTCTGACTAGTTTCTCATAGTGCCAGAGTGAAAAAATGCATTATTTTAAGCAGTTTGGTACTCACAGTTACAAAACCAAATTTTTATGATACTTGCAGGTTTTGAAGGGACTGCCAGTCTGACTTGGAATCCAAATTTTCAGCCAATTTTGCTGCTGCAATTAATGGATATGGGCAAAATCAAAATGCCAAATAACAGATCCTTCATTCAAACTTAACTATAGAAGGCCAAAGAATTCTATAAGAAGCACCCAGCATTCAGACTGAGGTCTGGTCACTTTATTAATGTAACTCCATTTCATTTTTTTTGGTGTTATAGTTCCTTTGAAAGTGGAAGTAACACGTTATGACAGCTTAAGAGCTTTCAGAATCAGAAATATGTTCATACTTCCCAACATTTCAAGATAATTTCCAGTGACACTTTTCCCCTGGGCAGTCACATGACAGATTGTCTGTCACTTGTGATTTATATTACTTTGTGGGGTGACTCCTCCAGAACCCTTGTACAACAGACTTAGATCTTCATTTATGCAGCAGGACCTATATTCCTACACTGAAATAATATAGAAACTCATATGATACCTATTTAGCACAGAACAGTATTGATAATTATGACAGTTGGCTTCAAAGAAGATTGAATGTTGATCCAGGGAAATATCTGACTGCCATTTGTAGCCAGTAAGTGACTTTTTGACCCACTTAGGGCTTAATTGAAAATGTATCAAAATGTATGAAGAGCCAACACTATATATCAATTACTGGAAATCAGACACTGGAGAAACACCCGTCCAATGACACAACATACCCAATAGGTAAGCAGGCAAAAGAATATATTTATTAAAATATAAAAAAAACAATATAAATTTGCATATATTGTCTGTGATAACCCTAACTGATCCACCACGCGATCCTCATCCACACATGCTATATCAGCAGCCTGTCGTGCAATCATTCCTCCACATGAATTATGCAGACCAGTGGTTCTCAAGCTCTTTTTGCTCAAGGCACACCTAACACTCATTCTGGCATTTTCGGGGCACCCCTATCATTTTATGTAATTTGTCTAGGGTGTAATGAAAATAAACTAAAATAAACATATTGTGTATAGTAATATACTTAAATATACAGTTGGAAGTCTACATTCACATTTTTGTCAAAGCATTATAGATACAATGGGGCACACTAAGTGGATGTCTGTGGCACACCAAAGTGCCACGACATTGTGGTTGAGAAACACTGATGTAGACAACTGATCAGCGCACCTAGTCCACCGAAATCCCGGCATGCATAAATAAAGAATTGCGTTGTATTAATGGGACACCTGGCCCAAGTCCCCACGTATTATATATACATACCAAATTGCTAAACCCACAATAAGATGTAGTGGTATATAATAAAATTGAGCAATCAAATCTATGTATGTGTTGGCCACAAAACCAGACACACTGAGGCATATATTATACATGCAACAATGTATCTCAATTGCAACCACACAAACACGCATAGTGGGCAAAAAACAATCACCCACGTGACTCTCCTATACACATATCTCTATCTCAGCTATCCCATTGTGTAATAAATCTCTGCATAAAGTGTGTAGACAATGAATCAGTGCACCCAGGTCACCGTAGCCGCAACACGCATAAAATAAAATCACATTTGTTTTTAAGTGGAATATAACTGCGTTGACAGGACACCCAACCTGGGCTCCATAAAAAAACTGGGTTCCCACGTCTCGTGTCTGCACGTAAACACACTCAATTCCATACCCAAAATAAAATATATTAATACTAGCAATGTGGGACGACGTTGCCCTTTAGGATATATGGGGAATTAATGCGCACACACACGGATGCAAGACAAACACACACAGAGACACACACACAAATGCACACGCATTCAGTGAGATGCATAAAGATCGACACAGTCATACATACATACATGTAATGCACAACATGCAGACACATAGACTGTGATACAGACATGCAACACACACAGTGAGGAACACACAGGCACACACAGAGACACACATGCACACACAGAAGTGAGCCATAAGGGGGTGACTTATGTGTGATTGTAATGAGTTTGTGTTTGTACTTAAGCCTCCACTGTGGCATTCATTAATATAGTTGAAATGCATGTGGGAATTGCAAATACTATGGTAGAAGGTGGATCGTGCTGGATTCCGTAGTGTGAGTACGAGAGAGAGCGTGAGTACGAGAGAGTGTGAGTACGAGAGAGTGTGAGTACGAGAGAGTGTGGGTGAGAGAGTGTGTAAGTGAGTGTGATTGAGTGCGAGTGTGAGAGTGAGAGGGTGTGAGTGTGTGAGAGAGTGTGAGTGTGTGGGATTGAGTGTGTGGGATTGAGTGTGTGATTGAGTGTGAGAATGTGAGTGTGAATTATTGTGTGTATGATTGAGTGTGTGTGATTGTGTATGACTGAGTGTGTGTCAGTGTGTGTGAGTGTGTGATTGAGTGTGTGTGAGTGTGTGTTTTTTGTCTGATGTGTTTGTGTCTGTGGTGTAGGAGCGAGTCGCAGCCATTTTGTTTTTTCAGTTACTTAGATCGTGGTGGGCGTGCTGGATAGTGGGGGCAGGCCAACTCCCTGCATGATTTAAATCACTCCCCCAATGAATCACCCAATGGGAGCAGTAACTCCTCCTTACTTAACCCTTTGAGTGCCAGAGGGGTACTCAATGCATTGCTTTGCAATGCATTGTGTACCCCAGGGGCGTCGCTAGGGGTGGGCTAAGGAGGTTGAAGCCCCGAGTGTGTCAGTGGGCAGCCCCGAATGTCAGACAATCAGCAGACTCACTCCTCCTGCTGTTTATCCCGAGGCTGGCTGGCTGCTGCCCAGCAACTTGTGGGCATATATAGCTTGGAACAGCAGGCTGCTGCCTTACTCTGTTCTCAGCTTCAGCCCACAGCCATCTGCTCCACATTGGCTCTTCTAGCACTTCCTGGTGCTTTGCGATGATGTCATCAACATGCACGTGAAGTACCAGAGGAGGCAGTGTGGAGCCCATGGCTCTACACTGAAACAGAAAGCAGAATGGTGCAGAGCAGAAGAGAAGGTATGAGTGACAGTATAGATGGGGGAAATATATGGCTACAGTGGCAGGTAAACAAGGCTGGTGTTTGTCACATTGTATATGTGGAGAATTTGTGGGCTGGCTACCAGATGGCAGGGGAACAAGGCTGGTGGGGTCACACAGTTTATGTAGGGAATCAGTGGCTACCAGTGAGTATTGGAATAAGGATGGTGGTGGTCATATAGTGTATGTGTAGAATCTGTGGCTTTCAGTGGGCAGGATAATAAGGCTGGTGGGGTCCACAGTGTATATGGGGAATCAGTGGCTACCAGTGGACAGAGTAATAAGGCTGGGGGAGGTCACATAGGGCCGTATGTTCAAAGGGATAACGACATAAAATTGTTGTATGAAAGACAAAAATAAGTCCTTGAATGCATGAACGACATATTTTCTATAGAGTATACGACAAAACACTAGTAATGTCCGTTGTGTACGACACAACTCCAGAATTGACGGGCAAAGGGGCATGGCTAGGGCGTGGCTAAACTATTCTCCAGTGTCGCATAGAGGAAAAGAAAATTTGTCGTAACTAACGACAAAAAAATGTCTTTCAAAAGACAAAATTTGTACGTTAAGAAAAAAGTGGAGGGAATGTGCAGTTCTGAATGTGAGAATTTTTGTCTTTAGTTAAGACATTTTTGTCGTTAGTTAAGACATTTTTAAAGACATTTTTGCTGTTAAGACATTTTTTAAGACATTTTTGTCTTTAGTTAAGACATTTTTTTGTTGTTCCATATGACAATTTCAGTCAGGACAAACGACATATTTCCAATCACAACCGACACGCTCTGAAAATATTAATGATCCCAACGACACTGTACTTTGAAAAGTCGGCACAAACGACAAAAGCTATTTCGCAACTTCTTTGAACATATGGCCCATAGTGTGTGTAAGGAATCTGTGGCTACCAGTGGGCAGGGGAGCAAGGCTAGGGGGGTTATATAGTGTATGTAGAGAATCTGTGGCTTCCAGTGGTTAGGGGAATAAAATTGTTGGGGGGGGTCACATAATGTATGTATGGAATCTGTGGCTATCAGTGGGCAGGGGTAAAATGCAGTTTGGAATCACATAGTGTATGTGAGGAATCTGTGGATACCAGTGGGCAGGGGGGGCACACACAGTGTATGTGGGGAATCTGTGGCTTCCAGTGGGCAGGAGAACAAGGCTGGTGGGGATGCACAATGTATGAGGGGAATCTGTGGCAACCAGTAGGCAGTTGTAGAAGGCTGGTGGGGTAACACAGTGTATTTGGGGAATCTGGGCAGAGAAACATTACTGTGGCTACCAGTGGCCAGTGGAACAAGGCTGTGGTGTCATAAAGTTTATATGCGTTGTTCTGTGGCTACCAGCGGCCAATGGAAAGATTCCGGCAATCAGACAGTGTATGATTGGCTACAGGTAACCAGTGGAACAATGATGGGGTATCACACAGTGTATGTATGGTTTTATGGATACCAGTTGCCAGTAGAAGAAGACTGAGATATCAGTTCAGGTGTGGGCCTGGTGCTACCGGTGGCAAACCGCTGGAGTATCAGACAGTGGATGTGTGGCTAATAGGGGCTAGAAGCGCAAGGTTATCAGGCAGTGTATGAGGGGTTCTATGGCTACCAGTGGGCAATGGAACAATGCTGGGTATAAGCATACCTCCCAAATGTCCCTCTTCGAGACCCAAATCCCTCTGTCCCTCTTTCACACCCTGGTGTCCCTCTTTTTAGGACATCACACTGTGTGGTGGGTATATAAGTGTATCACATTGCTCCACAGCAATAAAACTCACACTAATGTTTGTATAAACATCGTTATATTTGTTTATACATTATCTGTGTAAATAAAATACTTTGGTGTTGCTTTTGATAATTTATTCAGTTACATCAATATCTCATATGTATTCAAGCAACCTGGTTTTATTCTGGAGTAAACCAGCTGCACAATAGGGGACAAATAAAAGTTCTTAAAATCCACTGCACTTGAATAGAGTTTTTAATCTCTTGAATGCTAGAGAGGTCTCCAATGCATTGCTTTGCAATGTATTGAAGACCGCTCTAGCATTCAAGGAGTTAAAACCCCTATTTAATGTGACAGGAATTTTGATTTGTTCCCTGTGGTACAGTTGGTTTACACCACAATAACTTCAGTTAGAACAAAAAACAATGGCAAGAGTTGAACATAAAATGGCTTACTTCTTAAATCTCTGCATTGCATTATATATAGATTAGTAAAATAAACATATATGTTGTGTAAGGATAACACACTCCACACTATAGCGTTATCATCACTACCACTGGTGGCAGGCACTCTGTTGAATTTTGCTGTGGGCTCTAGCCCCAGATCGTTTTGGAACCTAGAAACGCCCCTGGTGTACCCCTCTGGCACTCAAAGGGTTAAGTTGAGGTAACATAGCAATATAACACACGGTGGCTCTTCAGTTGAGGCAGCGTAGCAATATGCTGAGGGAACAAATAGAAAGTGGTGTTTGAGGCTTGCCCTCTGTAACATACAGTAAATAGGGTTGCCACCTTTTCTTACAAAAAATACCGGCCATGGCATTCCCTCCATAGACTTAACATTGGACAGAAGCCAATTTTTTACCGGCCTGCCGGTAAAATACCGGCTGGGTGGCAACCCTAATAAAGAATCTCTCTCCCTTTAAGGAGAAAGGGCGGGAATCAGGAAGCAGGAAGTGGAGGAGTGACAGTTGAGACAGTTAGTGAGGTGACTGAAGAGATGAAGAGTTAAATAAAAGCGTTGCTATTAAGTTTATCCCTGAGTTTGTATTTTATGGGAACATTACACCCTTGTACTGAAACAGAGTGTATAGAGGGTTACAATTATCTGTGGGATATGAAACAATGTGTTTGTGGGGTCATGATCCTGAGTGAGAGTGTGTGTGGACCAGGAGAAGTTATTGATATCTCCTACTTCAGGAGCGAGTGGCAGCTATATTTTTTTCTCAGTTGGATAGTGGTGGGCGGGCTGGAGGGGGCGGGCCAACTCCCTGTATGATAAACATGCCCCCATTCAATCACCCAGTGGGAGCAGTAAAGTTCCCATTCAATCACCCAATAGGAGTTGTGTCTCCTAATGAGACATAAATTATGTAATGAGACATTCTGTTCAATGTGTGTTTGTTTTCTGAAGAGACATAAATTATGTTCTGTGTGTGAGGTACAATAAATTATGCAATGAGGCTTATTCTTTTATATATATAGATATAAATAAATCAGTAAAACAAATATATATATCTACTGGCCATAAACTAAATGTGTGAAAGAGCAAAATAATACATAAAATAGGTTAGAAAGGTTTTTAACCCTTTAACAACCAGTCTTGCAGTGCACAGCCAGCAGTTAAGGACCACAGCATTTCTTTTTCCAGAGAAACAAAATCAGGGGTCACCGAGCATCGTGGAGCTGCGTGTCTTTAACCCTTTGAGTGGCAGAGTGGTACGCAATGCATTGCTTTGCAATGCGTTGCATACCACTCTGGCATTCAAAGGATTTTGTGTAGAGATGCAGTGATGGTCCTGGCAAGTTATGGGTCTTTAACGGATTAAGAGTGGATAAACCAACCTATCCCATATTAATCAAAACCTACGCCACCTACCCATATATACCCCATAACAGCAACTCCCACCACTGCACCTCTTCTTATTGTACTAGAATGCAATAAAACGATTTATGAGGTCCCCACAAGCTAGGAACAAGGCATCCTTTGCTTATTCCTAATTGGCTACGTTACAGTGAGAATTACATTCTATAAAGGCTGTAGCCTATGTAATGTAGTTATCATGTTCCATATCCAGACTTGTTAATGTCACTCCTTTCTATCCGGTATGCGTCCATGATAGGGAGAGAGTGGGGTGTCGCCACATGTTCATACACAGGAACGCTGAAGTGTTTTATCCTCTAAATCATTTCCTGATCTAGCTCCACCCTCACACAGCCAGTATGCTCCTTACTTAACCCTTTGCTACCCAAATCCATACATAGCTGTTTTTCATTTTTAGCTCACTAAAGTTAATCTATAAGATCTGGTTACAGGTCATTCGGATCTGCAGGCATGCTGCCCTTTCACTTATGGCTCCTGGGCTTCCTGGAATATCTGTCAATTTTACAGCACAGTCTTTCATTTTAGACAGAACTCCCAACATTTCAAATGGCCACAGAGGGACACTTTTGTTCTAGGGGGTGTTACTGGGGGCGTGTCTGGTGGGTGGGGGCATTACCAAAAATTTATAGGTGATTTCATGACCTACTGACACCTCTTTACGTAACTTAATAAACGATCTAGAGCAGCATCAAAGTATTTTATTTACACAGACGAATTTATATACACATATAATGACGCTTAAACAATCATTAATGTGAGTTTTACTGCTGTGCAGTAATGTGATGCTCTAATATATACACACCACATAGTCTGATCTCCTAAACACAGGGACATCTGGGTGAGAAAGAGGGACAGAGGGATTTGGGTCTCAAAGAGGGACTGTTCATCCTAAAGAGGGACACTTGGGAGGTATGCATCTATGAGGAAACAGAATGTGTGCATTAGTGTTCATTTAACACTTTGCGTGCCAGAGAGGTATCAATGCATTGCATTGCAATGCACTGGATACATTTTTTTCTCTCAAAAGGTTTACCCATCTAGTCCCTAAGGGGTTAACAACAATGGAAATGCTCACACTTAGCCCAGACTGTCTTCTCGCTGAACATTCTGCACATTCTGTAGGGTCTTCCTGGAAGCAGCTGTATATATTCGGGGAGGCCGCCCACTGCCCTCCTCTCCTCCTCCTCTTTTCCCCTCTCAGCTGTGTGTGTGTGGAACTGGAAACAACAGGTCTGAGCTGCAGCTCCTAACACATTGCTCTTGGCTTCGTTTTACCTTCTGCAATGAACTTTGCTGGAACCATGAAAAGATGTTTCGCTACAAGTGGCAATTTTCTCTTTAAATGGCAGCAGCGGCCCCTGTGCCTCACTGGAGGTAAGTGTAAGCCGGTGGTGGTGGTCCCTCTGTATAACTATATAAGCAGTATTACTGTCATTGGTCTGCTGACGTTGACTACAGATTGCTTAACTTTTTGGATACAAGGGTACAACTGAGATATCCCTATCATTCAAGGGGTTAAAAAATTGTTTATCTTCAGTCGTTGGTCTATTTTCATCATGATAGACACTAGAGGAACAATTCTAGAGCGAACCGACTGCACCATATGAGATAAAATGAGAATTCCCACTGATTAAAATGTTTTTAACCCCTTAAATGCTAGGCAGTGGTGTAACAATAGGGGTAGGTGCGACTGGGCCTGCCACTCCAGCCGCCCCCTGCAAAGCCCCCGCCTGGCACCTGCAGCATTCTGATCGCTGAGGTCTGTGCCTTCTTCTGGCACAGACCTCTAGCAGCTGATCTCCCTCTGGAACTCTAGTAATGACATCATCTCTCAGTGCTCTGCATTACTGAGAACCACACTGGAGCTCCACCTGTATAGAGGTCTGTGCTGAAGGAGGCACAGTCCGCTCCTGCCACTCTACTGGACCACCTGGGAGGTAAGGGATGGGCAATGTGGAGGCAATTTGGAGATGGGAGGCAATGTGGAGGCATTGTGGGGGTGGGGGCAATGTGGAGAAGGGAGCAATGTGGAAATGGAGGCAATGTAGAGATTGGGGGCAATGTGGAGGCAATTTGGAGATGGGAGGCAATGTGGAGGCATTGTGGGGGTGGGGGCAATGTGGAGAAGGGAGCAATGTGGAAATGGAGGCAATGTAGAGATTGGGGGCAATGTGGAGGCAATTTGGAGATGGTGGGCAATGTGGAGGCATTGTGGGGGTGGGGGCATTGTGGAGAAGGGAGCAATGTGGAAATGGAGGCAATGTAGAGATTGGGGCCAATATGGAGATGGCCAATGGGGCTGCCAATGTGGTTGAGGGGGGCAATGTTGTTGGGGGGGCCATGGCTATTCTTGCACTAGGGCCCGGTGGCTTCTAGTTATGTCTCTAATGCTAAGGAGGTCTCCAACATTTTGTAATGCATTGTGTATCCCCTGGGACTCAAAGGGTTAAACCAACCAGAATTTAGAGGATTTTAATTTCACCCCAGGGTGCAGCTGGTTTGGTCCAGAATTGCACCTCTTGATGAATAATTCACTTTGCTTATTTTAGGCCAATTTTGTATGGGTTGCATTAACACAGTGATACTACCACTGCATTAATCACTGGAAAATAAAACAAATCTCCATCTATTGGGTCGTTCACACGGGCGACTATCACCTAATGTGACAACGCCCACAGCATGCTGCACCTTTATTGTGTTCAATGCAGAAAGCAGTCAACATGTTAGAGCTCCTCTGCACTGACCCGTTGGTGCCACAGTGCAGATCTCTCACATGGCTTATTTTTTGTTGCAGTGCTTATATCGGATACCCAATCAGTGGAAACCCATATGGGTGTCAGCGAATCACATCTAGCTAACTCTTATGTGAGCTGCCCATTGGCTACACCCCAGTACACCCACCCAGTGATGGGGCAACTGATGGAATGCATGTGGATTGAAGAGCATTTCAACTTAGTGTTGTTCAAGTCACCCTTGTGAACTTAGCCTTATGCTTTCACTCCTGGATTGCCCAGAAGCAGGGGCGGACTGACCATTCAGTCATTCGGTCACGGACCGAGGGCCCGTGACTGAGGGGGGCCCGTAACCGCCAATTATGTAATGTTACTGTAACTCCCGCCGGCCACACTGTGCTCCATGACATGAGGCACTAAGGCCTCAGTAATATAATGCCGTCATGCTGCCTTCCACCATGCTTAACTAAAGGCAGCATAATAAGACTAATGCCACATTGCCCCCAACACAGGATCCACCGCTTGCTGCCAGAGTCCAGACTCACTGCAGAAGTTGTTAGTCTGGCAGCTGCTGGCAGAGAGCGCTTCAGATTCTCTATCTGTGCGTCTTCCTGTTCATTGCGCATGTTACGCGACCAATTGGTCTGCGCAGCATGCGCATTGATGTCATCACGGCCCGCAGGGGCTCGTGATGTGGGGTGGGGGACTGTGGGTCAGCAGCAGAGCGCCAAGGAGGATAGCGTGCAACAGCCTCCCTTCAACTCCCACATGCTGACATCGGAAGGCTGCCGGCCCTTGCCCTAACTGGTGACTACACACATTTTGAATTTTTTGGGCCCGGGCCATCATCAGTGTTGGAAAGAAGAAGTCGTCATGTTGATTAGAGAGAGACTTCGGTGCGGCAAGCGATCTGTTGCCTAGCAACCCATGGGTACCTACTTATGCCCAGGCAACAGGGATCACACAGAAGGTGGGTGGCTGCGTGGCTTCTGTGCGCAGCGGAGGGGCAGTGAGTGGTGCCATGAGAGCACAGAGAGGTCATTATATGGACATATGAAACCTATGTAGGAAGTGCTGTTAACCCTATGAATGCCAGAGGGGTATGTATTGCATTGCTTTGCAATGCATTGCATACCCTTCTGGCACTCAAAGGGTTAAATGTGGGAGTGACTGTGCTTTCTGTTCACAAAAAGATACTTGACCTCCTTTAACCCTTTGAGGGTCAGACGGGTGTTGCACACCCCCTCTGGCACTCAAAGGGTTAAACACACATATATAGCAAGTATTGCTGAATATTAATAAATGACCAAAGACTATTAAAATGCCTGAATCAAATACCTTGTGTGTGAATGTGTGTGCTAGTGTATGCATACATCTGCCAGGGTGTGAATTTGTGTGCTAGTGTATGCATGTGTTTGACATCTTGTGAATGTGTGTGCTAGTGTATTGTATGCATCTGTGTGACAGTGTGTGTGTGTGCCAGGGTGTGAATGTGTTTGCTAGTGTATGCATGTGTGTGCCAGGGTATGAATGTACTAGTGTGTGAATATGTGTACTATGTGTGCCAGTGTGTGAATGTGTTAGTGTGTACCAGTGTGTGAATGTGTGTTAGTGTATGCATGTATGTGAAGGTATGTGAATGTATGTGCTAGTGTATACAAGTGTATGTACTAGTGTGTGAATATGTGTACCAGTGTGTGAATTTCTGCAATAGTGTGTGTGTATATGTATGTTAGTGTGTAACAAGAAGAGGAGGGCAAATAAGGACATCATTTATGCACAATATATCATGTATACAGGTGTAATGTGTACAATAGACTGCACTCAAACTGGAAGAGAGCCACCATAAAAGTAAAAAATAATTTCTTGGAAATAGTCATTTCACACTAAAGGTGGTTACTCATAGATCTATGAGTAAGAACCTTTAGTGCACAACTTTTTAAATTGCTTGGATTTTGTCCCGATGTCCACATGTAAATATTCTGATGACTATTCCAAAAAACTCTTTTTTACTTTTACTGTGGCTCTCTTCTGGTTTGAGTGCAGTCTATTGTACATCACATTATCATGAAAATAAACATTTCTGACAACCTGCAGCAGTCGGACGATCACATCTGGCGGTTACACATGATTTTTGTATAGCTGATATATTTTGCACAAATTATGCCCTATTTGCCCTCTTCTTCTTGTTACACACTAACACACATGCACACAATGACACACATACTAGTGCACAAATTCACACTGGTACACATTCACACACTAGTAACATAGTAACATAGTAAATTAGGTTGAAAAAAGATACAAGTCCATCAAGTTCAACCTTCGCCTCATACCTCAGTAAATACATATGTATACACTAGCACACACATTCACATGATAGCACATACATGCATACACTAACACATTCACACACTTTTACACACTAACACATTCACACACTAGCACACATAGTACACATATTCACACACTAGTACATACATCCACACTAGTGTTGAGCGAGCACCACGATGCTCGGGTGCTCGGGTGCTCTGACCGAGCACCCCCTGAGGCTCGAGTGCTCGGCCGAGCGCCCGAGCCCCATTGGAATGAATGGGGCGACACCAGGCACCCCCTGCTCTGATGAGGGGAGGGTGCCTGGTCAATGCCCCCTTCATCTCCGCTATGCCCCCTTCATCTCCGAATGCCCCCTTCAGCTCCGCAATGTCCCCCTTCAGCTCCGCTATGCCCGTCTTCCACAATGTTCCCCTTCATCTCCGCTATGCCCCTCTTCCACAATGTGCCCCTTCATCTCCGCTATGCCCCTCTTCCACAATGTCCCCCTTCATCTCCTCTATGCCATAGAGGAGATGAAGGGGGACATTGTGGAAGAGGGGCATAGCGGAGATGAAGGGGCACATTGTGGAAGAGGGGCATAGCGGAGATGAAGGGGCACATTGTGGAAGACGGGCATAGCGGAGATGAAGGGGGACATTGTGGAAGAGGGGCATAGAGTCTATGCCCCTCTTCCACAATGTCCCCCTTCATCTCCGCAATGCCCCCTTCATCTCCGCAATGCCCCCGTACCTCCAGTCCCTGGTGGTCCAGCGGAGCTTCTTCGGATCTGTGCCTCTTCCGGCACAGATCCCCGCCACCCGAACATGGCGGGAGAGCACATGGCGGTACTCGACGAGTACCGCC
This sequence comes from Rhinophrynus dorsalis, assembly GCA_037306005.1. NCBI lineage: Eukaryota > Metazoa > Chordata > Amphibia > Anura > Rhinophrynidae > Rhinophrynus > Rhinophrynus dorsalis. Next base: position 650,339,434 of record CM074718.1, read on the forward strand.
ATGTGCCGAGCAGAGCGATGCTCGAGCCGATCCGAGCATCGGCCGAGCACGCTCGCTCATCACTAATCCACACCTATTCATACCCTGACACACACATGCATACACTAGAACACACACATGCATGCACTAGCAAACACATTCACACCCTGGCACACACACATGTATGCACTAGAATGCACATTCTGATGGCTATTTCCAAGAAATAAATTTTTACATTTATGGTGGCAGCGTCTCCATGCTTTCTGCCACACTCTTTCCCTGCCATGGTCTTTCCCCTTTATTCTCACAGTCAGTTTCTGTTGTTCTCACTCCTACCTACCTAACCTTCCCTGTTTAACTGCCTCTTGCCTTCCAATTCCCCACTGTCTCCCTGCTGTTATTCTATAAACCAGCCCGTGACCGAAGGGGGCCCGCCGCCGCCACTTCCAGAGCTGCTCAGCAGCTCTCCTACAACGGCCGTCGGCGCGCCGTTCTAGTAATACAGAGCGCTGGGAGATGACATCATCTCCCAGCCTCTGCATTACTAGAGGCGCGCGGGACATCGCAGTGCTAAGCCACGCCGCTAGACCACCAGGGACTGCAGGTAGGGGCATTGTGGAGATGAAGGGGGTATTGTGGAGATGAAGGAGCAATGTGGAGACGGGTGTATTGTGGAAGGGGCATTGTGGAGATGGGGGCATTGAGGAAGGGGCAATGTGGAGATGAAGGGGGGATTGTGGAAGGGGGCATTTTGGAGATGAAGGGGGTATTGTGGAGATGAAGGGGGTATTGTGGAAGGGGCATTGTGGAGATGAAGGGGGGATTGTGGAAGGGGCATTGTGGAGATGAAGGGGGCATTGTGGAGATGAGATCAAGGGGGCATTGTGGAGATGAAGGGGGCATTGTGGAGATGAGATCAAGGGGGCATTGTGGAGATGAAGGGGGCATTGTGGAGATGAGATCAAGGGGGCATTGTGGAGAGAAGGGGACATTGTGGAGATGAGATCAAGGGGGCATTGTGGAGATGAAGGGGGCATTGTGGAGATGAGATCAAGGGGGCATTGTGGAGATGAGATCAAGGGGGCATTGTGGAGATGAAGGAGCAATGTGGAGACGGGTGCATTGTGGAAGGGGCATTGTGGAGATGGGGGCATTGAGGAAGGGGCAATGTGGAGATGGGGGCATTTTGGAGATGAAGGGGGTATTGTGGAAGGGGGCATTTTGGAGATGAAGGGTGTATTGTGGAAGGGGGTATTGTGGAGATGAAGGGGTATTGTGGAAGGGGGCATTGTGGAGATGAAGGGGGGATTGTGGAGATAGGGGGCATTGTGGAGATAGGGGGCATTGTGGAGATGAAGGGGGTATTGTGGAAGGGGCATTGTGGAGATAGGGGGCATTGTGGAGAGAAGGGGGCATTGTGGAGAGAAGGGGGCGTTGTGGCGATGAGATCAAGGGGCATTGTGGAGAGAAGGGGGCATTGTGGCGATGAAATCAAGGGGGCATTGTGGAGAGAAGGGGGCATTGTGGCGATGAGATGAAGGGGGCATTGTGGAGAGAAGGGGGCATTGTGGCGATGAGATGAAGGGGGCATTGTGGAGATGGGGGCATTGTGGAGGTGGAAGGGGCATTGTGGAGATTTCTGCAGGGGGCCCAGACCTCTTTTTGGACCAGGGGCCCTGGGTCCTGTCAGTCCGCCCCTGCCAGCATATGATATGTAGACATATTAGCTTGTATTATGTCTAGTTTGAAGAATACCAGAATGGGCTGGGGGAGTAATGGAAGGCTTGGGGGGTTATTGGATGGCCTGTGGGTACTGGATGTCCTGGGGGGGGTAATGGATGGCCTGGGGGTTATTGGGCTTCTGAAATGGTGTGGAGTATCTTAATTTGTGTAATGTGAAACTTCTGGATGGGACGAGAGTGTATGTGTGTGGGGGGGAGGGTAAGTGTGTGGGGCTGAGGATGAAGTGGGAGGTGGGGCTTATGATGTCATGGGGTGGGGCTTATGCTGCCATGGGGAGGGGCTTATTATGTCATAGGGTGGCACTTGTGATGGCATGGGGAGGGGCCAATTATGTCATTGGGCAGGGGGCCCAGACCTCTTTTTGGACCAGGGGCCCTGGGTCCATTTCAGTCCGCCCCTGCCCAGAAGATCTCCATGATCTGCAGGGCAGGGTGATGTCAGCTCTTCACTAAATGTTTATTGGAGAGGTAGTAATATTGTTCTCCTCTCCATATAAATATTTTGTTATTGAATCTGCCAGAAATGGACTTTTGTGGAGAGGACAGAAATTTCTCTTAAGCTTAGAGTGAGACACTTATGTCACCAGACCTGCAGATCACTGAGATTTGCAGGGAGATTTAAGCAATAAGAACATGGTTTCCATGACAACTTTTAGTTACATTGCCACCTCCTATAAACTTGTTAGACAACTTTTAGTTACATTGCCACTTCCAATAAACAAGTTACTGCCTTTTAAATGCATGCACATTTTTATTTGTATAGCTTCAAGTAAATACAAGTTTACAAAAAAGTGAAGATCAGGGAACATGAAACAAAGTATACAATACAGTGGCAAGCACATGTTATGATGGCACAGAAAAAAAACAACAACTTGAAGATTGGACTCTGAAGGTTAATCCGGTTTTACGATCATCAGGAGGCTCTGCAGCAGAGCTAGGATCGCGTTAATAAAAAAAATCTTTCACTAAAATGGTCTTCTACGTGTGTTTGCAAACCAAGACCATTTCAGTGAAAGATTTCTTTTTTATTAATGCGATCTTGGCTCAGCTGCAGAGCCGCCTGATGATTGTAAGACCGGATTTCCCTTCAGTCAGCTACAACACTGACTACGGGAAGGGCGAGGGAGGGGGAACTTTAGGAGCGATTATCTCTCAAACCATAAAGGTTTGAGAAATAACACTGGGGGCAATACATTTCTTTTTAATATGACTTTAATATAGGGATTAGTAATTATTAAGTATTACTATCCCTTTAAAGGGGAACTTTCACCCCCAAGCAACTTTGTCCCCAAGCACAGACCTGTTTGACTAGCCTCTAAGTTCATACCTGGTGACATAAGCGGCGTTGCCTGCAGTACCGCATGCAAATATGCTGTACCACAGGCTTTCTGGCCGTCCCCTTCAGTTGGAATATCACCCTCCGGTGTTCCCAGCTCTCACCTGGACATCACGCTGTATTCACTCTGTGGTTGTGCAGGGAACCTGTCCACATGGTTTAGTGTAAGGGAAGGGAGCAGACTTAAATTTGAAGATTAGCAGATAATACAGAGGGGGTGCACTGGCAATAATTTCAACGTAAGCAAGATGGTGACGCTCTCCTACATAGATGTGCTTGATCGAGGGCAAATTATTAATATGGGGGAACCCATAATTTTGAAAAATAAGCTGTGTATTGTGGACCTAATTAAAAAACAGAATGAGATTTGGGTGAAAAATAGGAAGGTGACAGATCCACTTTTGTTAGGAAGAATGTAAGCAGCCTGAAAACTTCTCTGAGCAAGGTAAGCACAGATGGTAGCAGGCTGCTATTAATCTATAAGTAAGAAGATGAACTGAACCAGCAAAGCTGGAGAGAGAGAGAGAAAACAAAACTGTAAAGGGCGGGAGCACCCAGAGATTCCCCAAAAACCACAAAAACACAGGACCGAGGGCTGAAGGAAAAAAATAATAGGAATGACTGAGGAGGACAGGATGGCAGAACTGGGTAAAAAGTGGAAAGACTAGCCCAAGTCGAGACAGGAAACAAGGAGCTAAGACAGAGGGCTAGCAAAGGGACTTGTACTCTGGAGAACCGGAATGTCAAAGAAAAACAAAAAACCCCGAGAAACAAGGACACAGGGGAACTCAATAACTGAGCATTAAGGCTCAAGGTATCGAGCGACTTATAGGCCTACGTACGTATGACATCAGGCCGTCCCACCACGCCGAAACCCGGAAATGCTAGAGGAACTCGAAGCACGCATGTGCGACCTGACCGATCGTAGGCCCGTCGACAGGACCCGGTATGACAGTTACCCCTCCCCCGAACGGACGGTCTCCAGACGGACACCATCGACAGGTGGTCAGGGTGAGCAGCGTGAAAGTCCCAAAGACAAGAAGGAACATAAATATTCAGGAGGGGTTCCCATGATCATTCCTCAGGCCCGTACCCCCGACAGTGGACCAAGTACTCCAGCTGACCATGACGAACTCTAGAGTCCAGGATCTGTTGAACTTCATACTCCTCAACGCCCCCGATCATCAGAGGCAGAGGGCGGCTGACGGCCTGGATATGGGCTGGGAGACCATGGTTTCAACTGTGAAACGTGAAAGGTGGGATGTATCTTGTAAGAGACAGGCAAATCCAGACAGTACGCCATAGGGCTGACAATCCTTGAAACAATGAAAGGTGCCAAGTATCGAGATCCCAGCTTCCTTGAGTGGCAAGATAGCCGAACATGGGAGGAAGACAACCAGACCTTGTCCCCAACTTGGTACCGAGGACTAGGACTCCGATGTTTGTCTGCTTGCTTCTTATAGGTCTCTTGAGCTCGTGTCAGGAGCACCTTTAGCTCTTCGTGTAGTTGTTGGAGCTCTAGGACACATTGATTAGCATCTGGCACAGAGGAAACAGGAGGTAGATCTGGTAAAGTGATGGGATGGCTTCCTGTGGTGGCAAAGAAGGGTGACATCTTGATGGAGCTATGATACTGGTTACTGTAGGCAAACTCTGCTTGGGAGAGTAGCTGGGACCAATTATCCTGAAGATGCGAACAGAAACAGCGTAAATATTGTTCCAGGGTTTGGTTCATTCTCTCCTTTTGACCGTTGGTCTGAGGATGATAACCTGAGGACAAGTTACTCATGATGTTGAGGTTCGAACATAAGGCCTTCCAAAACTTGGAGGTGAACTGGGACCCCCGGTCATAGACCACAGTTAGAGGAATCCCATGCAGACGGAATATATCCTGAACGAACACCTCTACCGTCTGGGCGGCAGATGGTACCCCTGGCAGAGGTATGAAATGGGCCATCTTGGTGAATCAATCTACCACTACCAATATGGTGTTATGTTTACCAGACAATGGAAGGTCCACTATGAAGTCCACCAACAAGTCTCTCCAAGGGCCAGAAGGGGTAGGTAAAGGCTGAAGGAGTCCAGGAGATCTCGTATGACGGCTCTTGGCTCGTTGGCACGTGTCACACGAGGTGACGTATCTTTCTACATCGGCCCGAAGTGAGGGCCACCAAAAATATCTCTGGATACTCTCTAAAGTCTTAGAGACTCCTCCATGGCCAACTATCGGGAGATCATGAAAATGGTGAAAAACGTCTTGACGAGAAGATTCTGGTACGAAGATTTGGTGCTGGTGGTAAAGCAGCCCATCTTTGACAATAAGAGAATACTTCTGTACCATGATTGGTAAGGGTTTAGTCTCTTCTCGCACATTGTCTATCAGGGTGTTGGATAAGACCAGAAAATGACAGGGCTGGAGAACAGTATCCGAGTATCCCACAGAAGACTCCACTGGGTGATGCATACGGGAAAGGGCATCTGCCTTTCCGTTTTTGGATCCAGGTCTGTAGGTGATGAGGAAAGAGAACCTGGAGAAAAACATGGCCCAACGTGCCTGCCTACGATGCAGCCTATGAGCAGATTGCAAGTATTCCAAGTTGCGATGATCCTTATAAACTGTGATTGGTGTTTCGGCGCCATCTAAAAGATGATGCCATTCTTCTAGAGTTGATTTTATCGCCAGTAGTTCCTTATCTCTGAAGTCATAATTTTGTTCTGCCAGAGTCAAACTTTGGAGTAAAAGGCTACTGGGTGCAGAATCCCCTTGGGACCAGTGCGTTGGGAGAGAATAGCTCCTGTGGTGGTGTTGGAGGCATCTACCTCAAGGAAAAAAGGCAAAGTAGTATCTGGTTGATGGAGGACAGGTGCTTGGGTGAAAGCCGCCTTCAGGATGTTAAAAGCTTGCTCTGCCTCCTTGGACCAATGGAACTGCTCTTCTTTCTTGGTGAGTCTGGTGAGGGGGGCTACTAGGTGTGAAAAACTGCGAATAAACCTTCTGTAAAAATTAGTAAAGCCAATGAACAGTTGAACTGCCTTTTTGTCTTTAGGAATGGGCCATTGTAAGAGAAGCGACTTTCTGAGGGCTCATCTTAATGCATCCTGGAGTAATCTGGAAGCCAAGGAATTCTATTTCTTGCGTCTCGAACACTCATTTCTCTAATTTGGCGTACAGCCTGTGTTCCTGGAGACGGGATAGGACAGTGTTCACATGTTGTCTGGGTTCCGACATAGACGTGGAGAAAATCAAGATATCCTCAAAGTATATGATAATGAAGTGGTCCAAAAGATCTCTAAAGATGTTGTTGACTAATCGCTGAAATGTAGCTGGAGAATTACATGGCATCACGGCATATTCAAAATGGCCATACCGAGTACAGAAAGCCGTCTTCCACTCATTCCCCTCCCTTACACGCACCAGACTATATGCGCTTCGTAGATCAATCTTCGTGAAGATGGTGGCTGAAGAGACCCGTTCCAATAACTCCAGAATGAGAGGAAGTGGATACTGGTTCTTGATCGTGATCCTGTTTAAATCCTGGTAGTTGATGCAGGGCCTTAACCCCCCCATCCTTCTTCGGGATAAAGAAGATGCCAGCTCTGGCAAATGAGGTTGAAGGGCGAATAAAGCACCGTTGAAGATTTTCAGTGAGATACTCTTTCATGTGTTGGGCCTCTGGGCTGGACAAAGGGTAAATACGCCCATATGGACTAGCCGCCCCGGGCAGTAGATCAATAGGGCAGTCAAAAGGTCGATGAGGAGGCAGAGTGGCAGCTTGGGCCTCGTTGAACACATCCAAGAATGTTTGATAGTGGATAGGCAACAGTGAAGTGCTAGGAAGGGACAAGACTTCTGAGTTGATACAGGGAAGACAATGTGTCTTGCAATAATCAGATGGAAAGGTAACGGCAGGAGAGGACCAAATTATGTGAGGATCGTGTGCAAGCAACCACGGGTAGCCAAGGAGAAGAGAGGGGAGAACATCAAAACGGATCCTCTCACTGTGACCGTTGGGGGAATGCAGCAGAAGAGGCACGATCTCCAGCAGGATAGGGCCAGACTGCAAAGGACTTTGATCCACCATACACACAGAGAGGGGCTGTCTTCTCTTCTGCAGAGAGATACCCAAAGAGATGGCAAAGTCTTGATTAATGAAGCAGCCGCTTGCCCCAGAGTCTATCATGGCCGTCGTCTCACTCCGTAGGTCGTTCCACTGTAATACACTGGGAATGGATAGGTTAGCAAGAGATGGGCCAGCAGCGACACTAAGAACCTCATTAGAACCGTGTAGAGTACCTGAGCTAATCTGCGGATGCAACGGACAGGTTCAAAGGAGGTGGTTAGTACTCCCGCAGTAAAGACAAAGACCTAAATTCCTATGAGGCTCCCTTTCAGCCTTAGAAAGCGTGCCCCGAACCGCTCCCACTTGCATGGGTTCTTCGGGAGGGACTGAGGTGGACTCAGACGGGCAAACCGAAGCCGTCTTACTCTAAGTCTCCGGTCTATTTGGATGGCTAGATGTATCAGCTCTTCCAATCGTGTAGGTAGATTGGTTCTAGCCAGTTCATCCTTCAGAGACTCAGATAGGCCATGTCAGAACTGGTCTAGAAGTGCAGCCTCATTCCAGCAAAAATCGCTAGCCAGGCGGCAAAACTCGGTAACATACTCCTCCACTGGCCGTCTTCCCTGAGTTAGATTGCTTTAGGAAGTCTGGGCTGAGAATGCCTTAAACGGGTCGTCATACAACTCTCTCCATAGCGCGTTGAAAAGACCTCCAAGAACCAAGCACAGTGCTTTCAGTTTGCAGGAGATGATGTCCCCACGCCTGGGGTTCCCCAGAGAGTAGGGTGATGGCCGTGCGAACTCGAATAAAGTCCGTAGCGTAGGTGTGAGGGTTAAGAGAAAACAACACCTCACAGGCAGTGATGAAAGGGATAGTAATGTTTCATAATAAAAGCAGCTCTAATTAATTATCATAGTATTTGGACTTTGGAGAGTATCATTTCAATTCTGTCAGAGTTGTAGTTCCAGAGTAATTCAATGACAAAGTGTCCCCCTCCCACCCCTTTTACAGTTGTAACACTGCTCAGCCAGAGCAGAAGGAAGGTGCACAGGTAGACTGCAGAGAGGGACAATCTTCAATTAAGATAAGGGAAAAACCTGAAAAGCATGTCAAGGGGGGCAGGGATTTCATTGTTTTCACAGGAAGAAGATTGTCCCCTGCTGTTCTCTGTCTGGTCTATGGACTGCATTCCACATCTGAGAAGAGATTGCTTACACTAGGTAAAAGGGGCGGGAGAGGAAACTTTGCTTGTGAATATCTCTCAAACCATAAAGGTTTGAGAGATAAGACTTATATCATTCTTCATGTTTTTTTAATGCCTACAAAATAAAATAAAGTTAAAACGAAGTATTACTATCCCTTGAAGGACTGGTATTTAGCCCTGTCCCCATCAAAGCAATCTGGTAGGGGGACTCTAGGTTCAAGTTGAGGCTGTACCTCACTTCCTGGCTCAGGAGATCCAGTGGGGCTAGGTGCGGCGGGAGTGGGAGAGGCTGCCGGCTGTAAATGACGTAATTGCTGTTGTAGCAGGTTCTGATTCAACTGAAGCTCTTGTACCGAGTGTGTCAGTTGGGTGAGTTTGCTCCCCAGGGCATTGAGAGCATCCAGCACCTCGGCCGGTACCATCTTCAAAGATGAGGTCTCAGTTATTATGTTAGGAAGAATGTAAGCAGCCTGAAAACTTCTGTGAGCAAGGTAAACACAGAGGGTAGCAGGCTGCTATCAATCTATAAGTAAGAAGATGAATTGAACCAGCAAAGCTGGAGAGAGAGAGAAAACAAAACTGCAAAGGGCTGGAGCTCCCAGAGATTCCCCAAAAACCCCGAAAACACAGGACCGAGGGCTGAAGGAAAAAAAATAGGAATGACTGAGGAGGAAAGGATGGCAGAACTGGGTAAAAAGTGGAAAGACTAGCCCAAGTCGAGACAGGAAACAAGGAGCTAAGACAGAGGGCTAGCAAAGGGACTTGTACTCTGGAGAACCGGAACGCCAAAGAAAAACAAAAAACCCCGAGAAACAAGGACGCAGGGGAACTCAATAACTGATCACTAAGGCTCAGTGCATCAAGCGACTTATAGGCCTACGTACGTATATCGTCAAGCCGCCCCGCCACGCCGAAACCTGGAAATGCCAGAGGAACTCGGAGCGCGCATGCGCGACCCGACTGATTGTAGGCCGGCCAACGGGACCCGGTATGACAACTTTAAACATCAATAATAGGTGATAATTTGAAGGATAACACAGATTAGACTTTTCCTCCCACTGCATTTGGGCTAATTTAGTCCACACTGCCAATAAACGTATAATAAAATGAAATTCTTACATCTGCTCACCTCTCCAGACAGTGTATGAGTGGATGCCAGTGGGGCAGATTGATAAAGCAGCCACTCACAGTAAAGGAGCAGTAAACTTTTGTTAAAGGGATACTAATGTCCCATGAAATTTTTTTCTTGTTTTGTAGTGTTTAAATAAATTATATGGCACAAATCCTATCTCTCAAACCTTTATGGTTTGAGAGATAGCCCCATGTAAATTTCCTTCCTCCCTCCCCTTCTCCTGACTTCAGTGTCTAGTTGACAGCAGGAGATCCCGGTCCTGGGACCAGCCGGCAGCTCTTCAACAGAGTCGAAGTTGCAACATTGGAAAATAATTACTTAATTGGAAAGGTCTAAAAAGTGTGCCTGGTTTGCAAGCAAACTATGTAGACCGTTCCAAAGTAGTAATTATTTTCCAGTATCGCTATTGTGGCTCTGCTGAAGAGCCTCCTCGTGTCAGCTGACACAGATGTCCTACTGTCAGCTTTACAGCTGACATCAGGAGAAGGGAAACTTTACATGCAAAAATCTCTTAAACCATATTTTTTGCCATATAATTTATTTTTTTAAACACAACAAAACAAGAAATTTTTTATGAGACATTACTGTCCCTTTAAAATATACATATATTTGTAGGAATTTTTCTTTTGAGAACAATAAGGGTACTCCCACAGCTGAGGGATTCATATTTCCAAAATTATTATAGTTTAAACTTCTTTTTTTACATTAACAGTGCCCTCTTGTGGTCAAATTCCAATTAGTTATTCTGCTACAATGTATTGTCAGAACTTTCAGGAAGTAAAAGCACTGGTAATTCCCTTGATTATCTGAACTGTTATAACTTTTGAATAAAACAACTGACAGCAATGGGAATGGCTGTGTTTTACAGGAAAAGCTCTGTAACATATATCGGTTTTCATACAAAAAACTTTACTGCTCCTTTGATTTTTTTTTTCTCTCTTTTCTGTTGTTTCACAAGAAAAATTACCATTTGCATTTCAGCTTGCTCATACAGGTTACCCCTGTAGGAGTGTAACAGTATGAGGCATGGCAAGACCTCTGTAGCACTTAAAGGGTTAATAGAGTCATTATTCGTGACACGACTCAATAAATCTGAACAGGGCACAATTAAGAAAGAAGAGCACATACAAGTTTTCACTCTCGCTGGGGTCAGGGGTCATTAAGTATTGGCTGTCAGCTGGGAGTCCAGGCACAGTTTCTAACCAAGGAACTGGGGGGTGTTTTTCTTCCCAGTGTTCTGATTGGCCAAAATGTTTTTACTGTTGCCATGAGGTTTCTTTTTTCATGCACAGTGCTCAAATTCCACAAACTGCAAATCTGCATTCCTTAACCCTTTGAGTGCCAGAGGGATGTTGGTTACTCATCTGGCCCATATTTATAAAATTAAATTAGTTATTCTGGAGTAAACCAAATGCACCATAGTAGACAGGTAAAAATTCCTGAATTTCCATACACTTGAATTGAGCTATTTAACCCCTTGAATGCTGATAATGGTCTCCAATGCATTGCTTCTCCAGTGTTCAAGGGGTTAAAAGCCTAATTTTAGTTTTAAGAGGAATATTTTTTTCCCCTTTGGTGCAGTTGGTTTACTCCTGAATAACTCCAGTTTCATTTTATAAAGAGTTTTTCCTTGTTTTCTTTTGCTATTTGCATACTACTTCTTTCTCTCTAGCTTCTTTTTCACTATTGCTTTCACTTTATATTTAACCCCTTAAGGACCAGCGTGCGCACGCGTGACCTGCAGTTGGGGACCACGAGGCTTTTTTTTTTTTTCTAAAGTTCCAGTTCAGGGCTTCTGGAGCAGCATGCAGCCGTACCGGGAGCCCTGAACTCCATGCTGTGCCAGGACCGTCACTGGTCCTTAAGTGCCGGACCGCCTTGACGGTCCTGGCACGTCAATGGTCCTTAAGGGGTTAAAAAATATATACTATATTATTAAGAAATGTGTTTTGCACATGCGCTGTCACTTGCAGTGGGTCTCTTAAAGGGATAGTAATGTTTCATAATAAAAGCAGCTCTAATTAATCATCATAGTATTTGGACTTTGGAGAGTGTTATTTCAATTCTGTCAGAGTTGTAGTTCCAGAGTAATTCAATGACAAAGTATCCCCCTCCCGCCCCTTTTACTGATGTAACACTGCTCAGCCAGAGCAGAAGGGAGGTGCCCAGGTAGATTGCACAGAGGGACAATCTTCAATTAAGATTATGGCAAAAACCTGAAAAACTTGTCAAGGGGGGCAGGGCTTTCATTGTTCTCATAGGAAGAAGATTGTCCCCTTCTGTTATCTGTCTGGTCTATGGACTGGATTCCACATCTGAGAAGAGATGGCTTACACTAGGTAAAAGGGGAAGGAGGGGAAACTTTGCTTGTGAATATCTCTCAGACCATAATGGTTTGAGAGATAAGACTTTTATCATTCTTCATGTTTTTAATGCCTACAAAATAAAATAAAGTTAAAATAAAGTATTACTATCCCTTTAAAGGCAATGTTTTGGCCTAGTGTTTGGACAGTCTGACCTGTGTCCCAAGGCAATTAAAGCTTTGTGCAAACCCCATGTGACCCGTGGGGGTGGAGGCTAGGTAACATAAAGGAGCCTGGGAGCATCAGCCCCCATGGCCTGATGCCCACTCCCCACGGGTCACTGAAGGTGAGTCCTAACATAAATTTGTTTGAAAATATTTTGAATGTGTTCAATGTTTTTAGGATGCAAAATTTTTTGTAAAGTTGATACCTTTATTGACTAACTAAACAGATTTAAAATGCAAGCTTTCAAGACTTCTTAGGTCTCTTCCTCAGGTATGTTTTACAGATAAATATTAAAACTTCTCTCTTAAATACAAGTAAACATTACATTGTTTGTAATGGAAATCAGATAAGAATGTTAGTCCAGATACAAATTCCTTGATCAGTCAATGGCAGAGGATGTGATTTAAATAGCATTCTTCCTCTGAGTCCAGGTATTTATGATTCCAGAGGGACTGTCGTAAAAGTTAATTCACAATTAAGTACTGTGACAGAAATTCTCTGTCTCTATTAAGGCCATAGGTCAAAGAGTCAAATTGTAACATTAATTTTACCTCCCATAATTTTCTGTCCCTCTGATTGCGAAATTATCCCATTAGTACAGTCAATTAAATGTCCCTGACACAATGCCCACTGTGGCAAAAATGTTCTCCCACTGGTGTCTCTGTCTTTTTGTTGTTAATGCTGGATCTGTGGGAATTAAACCTCTTACGTAATTTCTGTCCCATTTCCCCCACATACAGAGCTGTTAGGCATTTTGCACACATGATAAGGTATATTACATTGGATGATTTGCAGGTGAAATTACCATTGATCTTATGGTGTAACTGGGTGTTTGGGATGGGTATCTTGTCTGTGGTATAAATGTGTGCACAGGTTTTACACCTACTTTGTAGGCAGGGTAATGTGCCATTTTTTCTATTTTTGTTCAGGGCACTCCTTACCATCAGTTGTTTTAAATTGGGAGGCTGTCTGAAGGAGAGTAAGGGAGGCTGTGGAAATATGTTCTTAAGTCTTTCATCTGTGTGTAAGGTTGCTTGAAGTTCTCTTGATATTTTGCGCAGAGCTTCAACCTGGGGGTGGTAAGTGACAACAAGTGGCACACGGTTTCCCTTATTCTGTTCTTTGTAGCTCAACAGATCTTTTCTTGGTATGTGAGCAGCTTTCTGTATCTGACTGTCAATAATCCTTGCACTGTAACTCTGTTTGATAAAGTCTCCTCTAAGTTTCTGGAGGTGCTTGTCACGGTCCGCCATGTCAGAATAGATGCGATTGTATCTGATGGCCTGGCTGTATATGATAGAGTTCTTTGTGTGTTTTGGGTGAAAGCTATCGTTTTTCAGGTAGGTTGGTCTGTCTGTTGGTTTACGGTACAAGTATGTGTGGATGAAGTTGTTCTGAAAATTGATAGTCGTGTCTAGGAAGTTAATGTTTGTGCGTGAAATCCACCTAATGCGTTACACAAGAAAAATCAGAGGTTTTTAACTTAGATAGGAATGGTTGTATGAAGAGTTAGGTACTCGCCTAATATTGGGGAGCCTTGGCAGGGCAAGCGAGCTTCAACATGCTTTGGCCAAACCATGCAACAAAAACCACAAATTTGCTAGTGATATAGTATATGCTCAGCACAGGTTTCTCATCTGAAAACATTTTTTGTCATTATCCTTTTGAATATACGGCCCTTAGTGCATCAGCCTCAATGACATCATCCAGAACTGGATTTATAGTCTAGATGCCCCTAGGCAAGGCACTCTAGGCATCCTTAGTTCCACCCATGGACACACCCCCATTCCTCACATGACACTGACCCCAGTCCCATCCAGTATTTCCTGGTACAGAAAATTCCCTTGGCCTATAATGAGCAAGTATAAAGAAAATAGTTAACCCCTTGGTTGCTGGAGAGAACTCTCCAGCAACCAAGGCGTTAAATAATAACCTGAAACAGCGTATTAAAAGGTTCAGGGACATTGAGATAGCTTTGACCACACAGACAGTTCAGAATGTGGGTGTGACCAGCACAGCTGAGGCACCTCTTAAAATTTGGAGCAATTGTCTACATTGCCTATTAGTAAATCCATCCCTGATGTCATCAGTTCTGTCTCTTCGAGAGGAATCTGTGTTGTGGACAATAGAAGCAGGGATAGTAGTATATTGTGGGAGACATTGGGAGGATATAGTCTACGGAATTCTATTTCAACAAGAGCTGGAGCCTTCCTTAGCATTCAAAGGGTTAAAAGCTTCATTTAAATCTTCAGGAAATATTATTGTTCTTCTTTTTTATTGTCTTCTCTGTGTACAGTATACATTCTGGATTTGGAGGCCTTCCCCCCAAATGTCATTCCTGATGTCTGGGGAAAGTCTAGTTCTTCCTACACTCACTTGACCCCGGAGAGCTGGGTAATAGAGAAACAGACATGCATTGGGCTCAATGTATTGTGACCCACAATCCAGAGAGCTAACTTAGCCCCTATAATAATAGTGGAGTCTCCAACATATTGGTCTGTAAATATTATAACTTCAGTCAGGTGACAAAGGAGAAGCTACACAGCTTCATTATTAACTTGCAGATTATCTGTTAAAGGATAACGCATTGTACAGGGGAATGACCTTGGGACATTTGGACTAAAACTTAGCAACACGTGAATTTGCTGACTCCTGAACATATCAGTGATGCATCTCCCCTTCATTCTTAGTTTAATTTAATCTCTGTCTTTTCTTCTGTCCTTCTAAGAGGCATATTCGATCCACTGGATGCTAGAAACAAATCTTCATCATATTTCTTTACATATCTTCATATCTTATATGGGTTTCCTGCTAAGTAAAAGGAGGGTTCTCACACTGCTCTCCAAGTGATGTCCAAAAGACACACTGGCCCATATTTATAAAAGCAAGTTATTCTGGAGTAAACCAAGGGCTCGATTCTAACCCCTACGGTAAAACAGCCGGTAAGGGAAAAAAGAGCACCGAGTGCTAAAGCCACTTATGTATCGCTGCTGTTCTATACATGGACCAAAAAGTGTTGGTGGGCAAAACCAACTTTGTGGCCAAACACTCATTGTTTTTTGTTCCCACAACTTGCGCTAAATAGTGTGAATTATGGGAACATCAAAGGAAAACAGACAACTCTGGTTGTTTGACACTGTGCCAAACAATAAGTATGAACTCAAAACACCGTCATCCTCTCCCCATCTCCCATACACTAACCCTACACTGTCCCTAAAATTGCACTAATTAACACTACCCCTAACACTGTCCTAACTCCCAGAACTGTAACATGTACCTGTCATCCACTGTCCATCTTCTTCTTCAGTCTGTTCTCTTCTGTCTTCTTTCTTCTCTTCTTTCTTCATGAAGATCTTGTTAAAAAACAAAAAATGAAATTGCATGTTAAAATAAAATAATGCTTTCAAGAGATGCCACAGTTAACCCTTTGAGTGCCGGAGGGGCTCCCCCTCCAGTGCTAAAAGGGTTAAAAGAAGTGTGGCATCTCTCTTCAAAATAATCGGTTGTCATTGCCATTTTGTTTTAAAAAAATATTATGTAGATAAAAAATTATCCAAATGCCCTTTGCTGCTGGCACTAGCTCCAGTGGCAGGCATGCTTATGGTTACAGATCCCCCGTTCAATACATAACAGGCAGTGCCTGAGTCCCAATGAGAGAATTTTGAACAGAGACTGGCTTTTATATGTCAGTCTCTGTTCTAAAAGATTGACAGTCTCCAATTGGCTTAGATGTGTGCTTACGCACTTCCCAACCAATCAGCATCTAGCGGGGAAACCCTGAATATAATGCTTTTGTCATGAAGTTGCACACAACTCAATGGGGAAGAAAGAACTATTTGATGAGCCCCTCTACTCATGGGTCTGTGGGAGTATGTCATGTACGTGTGACTGTGTAACGGGCAACAGTGTGTTCTTTTTGCTAGTATAGATATATTATAAAAAAAAGACACTGTTCCATTAAAAAAAAAAAAATTTCCAACCAAAAAGTAAAGGTTAAGAATTCCCTACAACATAAAAAAAATCATGTCTGGGCTGGGGGTGATCAGTTAGGGTAGTTATGACTGGAGGGGGCTATTCAGTAGAAGAGGAAGCGGTGGGGGGTTAAAGTTGATATAAAGGGTTACCTGGTGTGACCACTTCCTTTTTAGGAGCTGCACAGGAAGAATCCTCCCTCCTTATCATTGTGGCTGTGGGCTTCTGTTTGGTTTGTGGGATTTTTTCAGTTCGTAAAAGCACCTAGGGTTGTTTTGTCACAGCTGTTGGCGTTTTGAGCCCTTGCCAATGGGGTAAATGGTAAATTAATTGCTTGGGATATATGGTTAACAGGTGGATGTCAGGCCAGCGTTGCTGGCACATAATGCACCCGGACCACGGTTGTGGGTTATGGTCACCACTCCCCATTTAGCTGCATAGACCAGCTAATGGGGTGTTGTGGGATGGAGTGGAAATGATGGGTTGAGCCTTGGCTCAGTAAGGGTGAGGCATACGAGATATGCCTAACTAGTTGGCAAACGCATGAAGTGGGTTTGTAGTAATATGTAAGTATTCAATAAAGCTGTGGCCTGGTTTCATTCATTTAATCAGTTTGTGCGTCTTTTTGGTCCAAACCACATGCCCACGACATGAATCCCAATAGAAGCATAAATATTTCTGGCTGGGAGCTCAACATTTGTTTGTTGGTCTTAACCTACTATAACCCATCCCCATCCTGGGGGTTGTAGAGGAAACAGCGGGTAGGGGGTGCAAGTGAATGACAATCAGGGGCTGAGGAGGTAATTACAGTTAATATTTATTTTGAGGGGAGACTCAAAAAGAGAATAGTAGAAGGAAGCATGGGCCTGATCCATCAAGTTAAATAGGAGTAATTCTGGTGAAAACCAAATGCACCTTAGGGGAGACTTCTCATTTTAAAGGAGCAGTAAACGTTTTTAGCAAAAATATATATTGTAGGTTTTTTTCTGTTGAGTAAAATAAGGGTACTTACAATGCTGAGAGATTTATATTTCCAGATTTATAATAGTTTAAACCTGTGGGGGATTTTTTTACATCAGCAGTGCCCTCTAGTGGTGAAATTCCAATTAGTTATTTTGTTACATTCTAATGGAGAGGAAAGAAGTCCCTTCCTGGATGCCCAGGAGAAGGAAGGGGGCATGACTGCTGGGCACAAACTCATTTTTTGCCAATATTTTGCCTTTGATGGGTCCGTACTGGTTATTCTATCTGGTGGGCTGGGTGTCCCTTTTTGTTTATAAATATCTTGGGGCGGCTGCATATGAACTTTTATTTCAGCACTGAGGCAGTCACACAGGGGATTTTTTCTTTTGTCCCTGTCCTCCCTCCGTATGTTGTTTTTTTTTCTCCTTTAGTCACAACAATGTAAGTCTCTTGTGGGGGTGGGTCCTTGCCAGGGATTAATTTGAGCTGTCAGGTACCCTAGTGGGTTTGGGGAGTTAGTCTCTCACTCAAAGGATAATGGCACGATTGAGGGCAGACTCTTAGGAATGTGGTATATTTCATCATGATGCTCAGCAGGGGCTGAGATGCAGGCATAACATGAATGTCTTGTTTAATTGTTTAATAAATGCTGTGTCTCTTTCCTTCCCAAGCTGGTTGTATGTTTCATTTCTTTATAGGACTTTGGGCTCTTTGGGTCTGTGGGTATGGGTTGTGCCCTTAAGCAGTCAAGTCAGTGACATACAGTTTTCCATAGAATGCGATAGAAACTGTTGAGTCACTTCCTGTCAGAACGATCAGGAAGTAAACGCTCAGTAAATTCACTTTCTGATTATTTGAACTGTTACAACTTTTGAATAAAACAACTGACAGCAGTGTGAGGGTCCTTGTTTTACTCAGCAGGAAAATCTATATAACATAGTTTTTCATAAAAGTTTACTGCTCCTTTAAGCTATTATACCAGAGAGGCATAACTCAAAATCCAGTGGTTGTAGTTATCACATAGTAATGCTTCTGAATATGGCACATGTTATACATTGATACAGTAAATCTTATGTGTAAATTAAAGTGGAACATCTCTTATAGTTTCTTCCAGGCATCTGTCAAATGAAGAACTTCCAAAAATGCCTCCCTGTGACTTTGAACCAGAAAAATATGAGGTAAGATGCTCATCTGTAAATCTGTTATTGAAAGGATAATTACAGATGGAAAATAATGTAACGCTTTGAGTGCATACACACTGAATTGTTTAGCCCTTTGCATGCTAGACAAATCTATAATACACTATGCAACGTGTTCTAGATTTCTCTGTAATCCAACGTATTTAAAGGAGCAATAAACTTTTTTTATAAAAAAAAATATTGAAGGGTTTTTCCTGTTGAGTAAAACAAATGAGACATCTATATTTCTAGAGTTATTAGATTATAAACTTTAAACATTTTTAATTCGATATGTTGTTGCAGTCTCTGGGAGAGGTGAGTCCCTCACAAACAGTTCCATGGAATGTGATAGAAACTACTATGCTGTCAGTTAGAACTTTCAGGAAGTAATCACACTGTCACTCACTTCCACACAATCTGAACTGTTATAACATTTGAATAAAACAACAGACAGTGGTGGGAATACCCTATTTGCACTCAGCATAACATATAGGTTTTCATTAAAAAATATATTTCTCCTTTGAGACCTAATACAGCGAGCTCATGTTTAGTAGTCTGGAGCAGACCAAGTGAACCATGGGGGATTAAAACTAATCAATCAAATTCCCTTTGATTTAAATGGAACTTTTAACCCCTAGAATGCTAGAGAGATCTCCAGTGCATTGCAAAGCAATGTACTGGAGACCTCTCTAGCATTCAAGGAGTTAAACATTTTCAGTTTATCTCAAATGAATACTTATTTGTCCCCCTGTGGTGTGTCTATTTTCCCCCAGAATTACTTCCCATGAGCTTGCTGAATTAGCACTACAGAATCTTATGCAGAATTTTTTAACCTGCCAATGGCCCCATAGAGGACAAGTAACAATTCCACAAATTTTCATTCAATTAAATGGGACAGTTAAATCAATGGAAATTTGTATTATCCCCTTTGATACAGTAGGTTTTCTCCAGAATTACACCCATACCTGGGAACTTTCAAAATAACCTGACACTGAGATCTGTGAAATATTAACCCTCAAGAGTTCTCTAATATATCAATTCTAGGCACTATGCTTGTGTTGGTTGTAACCCAGAGGTCTTCATGATATATTTAACCCTTTGAATGTCAGAGGGGTGCACAATGTATTGCAGGTACCACTCTGTCACTCAAAGGGTTAACATGCTACAACTTAATGATCTCACTGCCTTATCACACACAAGACAAGCAGGACTTCTCCAGCTGCCAAGTGTAAGAAAGTGTTAAAGTGCAAAATAAAAAATAATAATATGAATAAGAATAAAATACACGAAGAAAATATTCTGTATTTATGGAATCTGTAATCTCAAAATAAAGAGTTATTATTGCTTTATGGACTAAAATTAAAAAGATCATATAGTAGAACAGTGCAGAGTATAGGAAACACAGGATTATCTCACCCTGAGAAACTGGCTCTTCACCCTGAGTATTTGGTCAAAACCCTGAGTCTTGGGGTCAAGACCTAAGAGTTCCTCTGTATGATTGTACCTGTTAAGGTTCCTGCATTAGACCCTCTGGCCTAGATTCCATTGCAGTAGTAGATAGATGATATATCTGGTTTTATCCATAACTGGGAGCCTTCTTGCCCTAAGCCTCAGAAGGTCCACCAAGGTCTGGGGGTGGGAGTGTCCATGTGATGTAATTTGCATAATAAAAACACCAGGGCTTAATTGGAATGGGTGAGCAATAAGAGGAAAGAACAGGCAGGGAAGGGCTGGCAACATACGGCCCAGGGGGCAAATACAATTATGTGACCAATATCTACTATCATCCAAGCCCATTGTCCAAGCCCACCCCTGTTTCCTTAATTTTAAAATTGTCTTTAATGCTGTGAATTAAAGCAAGTGATACCACAGAGCTTACTGTTGAAATGGGGCTACATTAGTGATACTACAATGCTTACAATTTAACCCTGTGAGTGCCAGAGGGGTACACAACACATTGTTTTTTCAATTAGTTGTGTACCCCTCTGGCACTCAAATGGTTAAGTAAAGATAAAATAGTGATGCCATAGAGCTTGCAAGGGAAATGGATTATGCTACTAGTGCAGCTATGTTTGGATTGTAGCTCTGCGGTATCACTTGCATATAGATTAATTTCATAAGTTCTGTGGTATGACTAGTGTAGCTCCATTTACAGCAGCAAGTGGGAGATTGAGTGAGGCACTGGCCCACCAGCCCAGATACATGGCCAGCCCAGGGGGCAATTGCCCCCCTGCCCCCCAGGCCAGCCCTCCCCTGAGAACCATCTGGATTTGCCCCGGAGACTCCAGCTTTGACAGTGCATTACTGGGTCTCCAGGGACAGAGGCTGATTCTCTGGATGTGGGGTTTCCTCTGAAACTCTGCCCATTTCAACTCCTTCCCACCCAGTTCCTCCCACTTCTCCTCCTTCCTCACCAAGTTCCTCCCTCTCCCCACCCAGTTTTGTAATGCACCTGATAAGCCCCACCCACACTTGTAAGCTCCACCCTTTTACTATGATTCATAGCAATTATATCCCCCAATAGCACCAGAGAAGTCCCCTCCGGGGACTCCAGAAGAGAAAGTTCTCAGGTATGGTGCTCAGAACTGGCATTGAAGTGGGCAAAGTTAAAAGGGAACTCACTGAGCCCTGAGAATCTGCCTCTATTCCTGAAAACCCAGTAATTGGAGGCTCCGTGTCAGGTCAGATCAGAGAGTTACCAGGTATGGTTTAATCAACCCAATTCTCATTGAACTCTATGGAGAAATTATTAGATAAACCCCTTGATATAGTTATCGACTGCAATGCAATGAGGGCCACCAGAAGGCTGACAAAATTCAGTGAGGTCGATTTACTAAGGACAACTAGAACACTTCTGGTATGTATGTATGTATGTATCTTTATTTATATAGCGCCATACATATACACATCGCTTAACAGAATTTTAAATAATACAATACATAAATACAGAACAGGGTTTAGAGCATTAAGCTAAAGTGCGATCATTGCATTATTTTTGGGGGGGGGGAGTGCAGCAAGGGAAACATACACTGGGAAAGGGACCCTGTCTCAAGGAGCTACAAACCAACTGCACCACAGGGGACATATTAAAGTTCACAATGCATATTTTTGTTTTAAAAGCTTTATTGAGAATCAAAAATAAATATACAAAGAAAGTTAGCAAGGTACACATGCCATGTAGCCACTATACAGAAGTGTATATTATTGAAGTGTTAGGTACAAACTGAAACTTAAGCCGTGCAACCTGGTTGACATTTAGTACAAGGTAGCATCAGGAGAAGTACAGGAAGATGATGAGAGAGAAAAGAAAACTAGATGGAGAAAGGGAAGAAGAGGAGAGAGAAGAAGAAAGAGGAGAGGGAGGAAGGTATGGATGGGACGGACTCCAAACTAACCTCCAGAAGAGTATCCAAGAAATAATGTTTGAATCTGAGGGCCTTCATTAGAACCAAAAAAGGAAATGCTCCTAAGATGTGTAAAGTGTTTCCATCTCATAAATATGTCACAGGCGGAGTTTCTATTCTGAAACAGTGGGCGGCTCTGAGGACCTCCACAGTTTGGGAATACAGGGTCCATCTGAAGAGATGGCCAGGGTCCACAGGCGGAGGGCCATGGACTGCTTGAGAATTAGGTTTAAAAGTTCACAATGCATTTTATCTCAATACATTGGATGCTTCTCTAGCATTCATGGTATCTAAAGCCCCATTTAAAACAGTGGGGATTTTGGTTATCTTTCTTTGTCCCAATGGAACAGTTGTTTTGCTCCAGAATTGTTCCAGTTCTTAGTACATAGGTTATACTATACGGTCTATCTAGTTTATCCTATTAATTTGCACAACGTTTTTAATCAAAGCTTTATAATATGGACTATGACAAGTACATTGCTTTTTTATTCTTATTTTTCCATTGTATTCCCACAGTCTCTTTCATATGAGCGTATCTCAGAGATCCGGAAGCAGAAGGTCTCCCCAGCATTGGTAACTATATACAAGAAGCCTTTACTGTTGCATCAGGGACACATGCAATATCTGTTTGACTCAGAAGGGCGGCGCTACCTTGATCTCCTTGCAGGCATTGTAACTGTCAGTGTTGGTCATTGTCATCCGTAAGTATCTTTCATAAATAATCTACTGCTGTGGTTCTCCAGCTGTTTGTAGTGGAGCAAGTCTTTAGTTTTCACACATATTCATTGTGGAACCCTTAACCATAAAACTCTTTAACCCCTTGAATGCTAGAGAAGTCTACAAAGGCTGGTTGAGGAGGGTGGAGTTGGGAATGATGGAAGTTGTAGATCTGTAGTCTCCAATGGTTGGAGACCCCAAGTTGCCTACCCCAAAGTATAAAAGCCAAATATGTCACACATTAACCCTATGAGTGCCAGAGGGGTATCCAATGCATTGTTTTGCAATACATTGGATACCCTTCTGGCACTCAAAGGGTTAACCCTTCTAAAAATAACACGACTTACAGAATATGGCTCTTATGAATTTTGCTTTTGTTCAAGGGCGGGAGGTACAAAAAGTCATCATAATGAAAAAAATAATGGCTATTGTAGAACTGAAGAATGTACAGAGAAGAGCAACAAAATTAATTAAGGGAATGGAGGACTTGACATATGAGGAACGACTAGACAAACTTGGTTTATTTACTCTAGAGAAAAGACAACTAAGACGAGATCTTATCACAATGTACAAGTATATGAGAGGTCAATACAAGGATCTCTGCGGTGAGCTATTCATTCCAAGGCCTGATCAGGTGACCAGGGGACACCTCTTGAGATTAGAGGAAAGGAGGTTTAGACTTCAGCAGAGGAAAGGTTTTTTTATAGTAAGGTATGTTAAATTATGGAATTCCTTGACCAAGGATTTGGTTATGGAAGATCCAATGGATACTTTGAAGAGAAGATTATACTGTGTATTAGTAGGCAAAACAGGAAGGTCTGATAAAGTCTAACATTTGGTAGCAGGAAAGCTATATAATTCTCATTTCTCTGGGTTGTGAGGCTAAGGTTGAACTTGATGGACTTGTGTCTTTTTTCAACCTAATTTACTACGTTAATATGAGTTGGTGGTAAAAGAAGGATGGCATTTTGAGAAGTAAATCCATCACTTTTGAAAATATGTTGTAAAAAGCTAAAATGTGACTTGTTGAATGTTGCCCTTACAAATTTTGATGTTAAACATGTGTTTGTTTGTCTTTAAACTGACAAATTTTCAATAAAATAAAGATTTTTTTAGCAGTTAACACCACACTAGTGCTTCCCTTTCTACTGTCTCTTAATAGTACTTTAAAGGGATAGTAATACTTAATTATTACTAATCTCTATATTAAAGTCCTATTAAAAAGAAATGTATTGCCCCGAGTGTCATCTCTCAAACCTTTATGGTTTGAGAGATAATCGCTCCTAAAGTTGCCCTCTCCCTCCCCCTTCCCCAAAGTCAGAGTTGTAGCTGACTGCAGGGAAGCCTGTCTTGTGACCGTCAGGCGGGTCTGCAGCACAGCCAAGATCACATTAATAAAAAAGAAATCTTTCACTGAAATTAACCGTTTCAGTGAAAGATTTTTTTTTTATTAACACGATCACGGCTCTGCTGCAGAGCCGCCTGACGATCGCAAGACCGGATTTCCCTTCAGTCAGCTACAACGCTGACTACGGGGAAGGGGGAGGGAGAGGGCAACTTTAGGAGCGATTATCTCTCAAACCATAAAGGTTTGAGAGATGACACTGGGGGCAATACATTTATTTTTAATATGACTTTAATATAGAGATTAGTAATAATTAAGTATTACTATCCCTTTAAATTGTCTTCTTCAAGGTTAGAGCATTTGTACTTTGTCAGAAAGAAATGGAAGAAATCAGACAAATAATTGGCTGCTAAAAGAAGATTTATTTTTTTAAGAACCATACAATAAGAATAAATCACTCCCACTTTTAAGATCGCTCTTTCCCTTTGCTGAAGATGGCGGTATTCAGTGTAAAAATTACAATAATGTGTCTGAGAATTGATGGATCATGGTATAAGAACATTTTCAGACTAATTACAGTCAGTATCAGTTCAAAAATGTTTTGAACATCTCGTCCCAAGAGAGAAAATCTTCAGTCAGGCCAGGATGTCATTTCTCTGCAGGTGAACGTGAAAGTTGCTAGCAAGTTCACAGGACACTCTGCGTACTGCAAATAATAATCTTAACCCTTTAAGGACCAGAGACATGTGCAGCCCATTGCTTCTCTATGTGGTGTACACCGATCTAGTACCTAAAGGAGCACTAAACCTTTTTTTAATGAAAACCTATATGTTATAGAACTTTTCCTGTTGAGAAAAACAAGGGTACTCCCCCCACTTTCAGTTGTTTTATTCAAACGTTTAACCCCTTAACGACCTTTGACAGTCATAGTACGTCATGGGTCGATCCGAGTTAACGACCCATGACGTACTATGACCGTCATGGAATTCCGGGCTCCCTCCGCGGCTGCACGCCATTCAGGGAGTCCGGAACCAGATTAAAGATTAAAAAAAAAAATGCTCTATGGTCCTTAAGTGACCTCGATGCGCCGGTCGTTAAGGGGTTAAACAGTTCAAATGAGGAAGTGAATTTGCTGTGTGTTTATTTCCTGAATGTTCCAACTAACTCAGCAGTTTCTATACCATTCTATGGAGACCTGTGTGTCACTGACTTTCCTCTCCATTAGAATGTACAGAATAACTAATTGAATTGATTTTAACTGTAATAACTCTGGAAATTTGCATCTTTCAGCAGTGGGATTACCATTATTTTACTCAACAGGAAACTCCCTACAATATATATATTTTCATAAAAAAAAGTTCCTTTAAAGGTTCAAGTTGGACAATATACCCTGTCCGCTTCAGTTTACTATGATAATGTCGCCACTGAAATATTGGCTAATTGCGCTGAATGCTCTAGCTCACTAAGACCCCTGCTCTCAGGCCTCATGTATGTTCCCACTGTTGTCACTGGCTCCTTTACATCAACCTGCTTGTTCATAGCTGTATGTACTGGTTAGTTTCTCCTTAAGCGGCATGTGTGAGGTTAACATAATGCGCTAAAAACATACAAACAACTTTCTCACAAATCCATGCAAACGTCATCCGAAAATGTCCTCCATGTTTCTACTTTGTTGCCATTTAAAATATCCAAGCCAGAGCCAGCAACTCTACTGACTATCAGAGGGTTTCTTATACCTGCTAGTTGTCTGCTTTAAGAGGTCGCCTAATACAGGAAAGGCAATGGAACTCAGAAGGTAACAATACTACACCCTCATTACCATCCCACCCAACGTGGACAACATGGGTGGCATTTTTAAGTCATCCTTTTGACATACGTGATATTTTGATGTTGCTCTTTTGAGGATTACTGTATAGGTAACACCATTCCAATAGGATACAGTCTGCTTCTGTTTAAAAAAAAAACAAAAAAACAGCCAGCAATTGTCATGTGTCATGTCCGCCTCCATGGACATAACATCCAAGACTGGTTGAATATGTTGAACAAAGTCAAAAAGGAAATATTCATAGAGGCCATTAGTATTTTCTGGCCATAGTAAGGTAAGTGGGGTAAGTGGTGTTGGGGGGGTCATTGTTAGGCATTGTTAGGCAGATGTGTGATACTTTAATCACTGGCCACTGTACATTTTATTTTGTATTTTTACTTTGCAGGAAAGTAACAGAAGCAGCGCAGAGACAGCTTGGACGCCTCTGGCACACAACTAATATCTACTTAAATTCCCCATTCCATGAATATGTTGAGAAATTAACAAATCTCCTTCCTGGGAATCTGAAGGTATTACATACTGTTCATTCCACTCCAGCATTAGATTATTTTGCTTTCAATTAGTTATTTGGTTGCATTCATTGGGATAGGTGAGCCTATGGAGAACTGTATGTCACTGACTTTCCTCTCCATTAGAATATAACAGAATAACTAATTGAAATTTGACCACTAGAGGGCACTGCTAATGTAAAAAAAACAAAAAACTCAGGTTTCAACTGTATTAACTCTGTCAATTTGCATCACTCAGCAGTGGAAGTACCATTATTTTATTCAACAAGAAAAGCCCTACAAGATGTATGTTTTCATAAAAAAAGCTTACTGCTCCTTTAAATTTGATTTTCTAGTTTATATTTGTAGAAATGATTATGCAAAATATGCTCTTTGATATCATTTGGATGGTGTAGCACAGTGTTTCTCAACTCCTGCCCTCAGGACCCACTAACAGGCCAGGACTTAGGGATTTCTCTGCTAGAAAACAAGTCAACGATCTCCGGTGCACTCTCGGGGCTATTGGATTTGTAGTATAAAATAGCACAAACGGGCCAGCGTGGTAAAAGCAAACATACAGCTTTATTGGAACAAAGTAAAAAGTCCACAAATCAGGTTATCTGATGGCAAATGGAACAGGTCTCAAATGCAACAGTGTTCTATGATAAACCAGAACCCGTCTGACATGTTTCGCGCATTACGCGCTTAATCATAGACCAGGTGTATCAGTCGGGTTAGGTCTATTTAACCCCTCCCGACTAACCCTATTGGGCACAATATAAAACAAACAAATAAATAAACATTTAACCATTTGGTGGACACTCCGGCCACCGAGGTGCATCCCCAAACCGCTCACCCTTACTAACAAGAACATGATCCCCATAGAGCCGTTAAGGAAAACACCGCTAGAACCAGAACGCCCACCCACTGCAAAAAGGCTACAATCAAAATAATATAATATAAGGTAATATAAAATAAAGCGAGACAAAACCTTAAAAATATAACCACATGATTCCCAGATGCGCAGAGTTACCAAAGAGAAAACGGTGACTAAATGAATACATAACATGTTACATCATATTACATCTTAAAAAGTTCTCAAAGTCAACATTACTCTTACACCAGTGCACATCAAACGGAATCAACCGGCTACTTTAGATATTATTAACACAATCAATGTAATAAAGATATTAAACAAAACCCAACGAAACCTCAAAAGATATGCCCTAAATCCCATTCTGCATTAAGGCCATGGGGAACTCGGGTGTCCAGGGTCAGGATCCAGAAAGCTGGAAAGGTGTGGTGATCAGAGGCTCATTCACATTGATTAACTCATCTGTGCTCTAACAAGGAAATCATCAAATCCTGGCCTGTTAGTGGGTCCTGAGGACAGGAGTTGAGAAACACTGGTGTAACATAAGAATAACTAACTATACATTAATATATAGCACACTTCATTAAGTCCTTCAGAAAGGAGTCATAAAATGCTGTGGGTGGCCTAAAAATTCAAGATCGCATGCTTAGGGTATCTCAAGCAGAAAAAAAAATTGAGAATCACTATAGCATAGAATGTGATAGAAACCGCTGTCATTCTTGTCAGGAAGTAATCACGCTGTCACTCACTTCCTAACAATTTGCACCGTTATAACATTTCAACAAAACATCTGACAGCAGTGGGGGTACATGGTTTCCTCAACAAGAAAAGTCATATAACATATAGATTATCATAAAAAAAGTTTACTGCTCCTTTATCCCTTTGAGTGCCATAGCAGTATCCAACGCATTGTGTTGCAATGTGTCGGATACTTCTCTGGCACTCAGTGGGTTAATACTAGTTTCGATATGAACTAAACCAAGGGGTTTCACCTGCACAACAGGTTTGAAAACCACTGTCCATTACATGACCATTCCAGACAATGGACAGATAGTGTTATTGTCTTAAAGTGTAATTTAGGACCTTATTTATCAAGTTAAAGAGACACAATTATGGAGAAAACAAATTTCACCATAGGGTTGATGAGAAAATTCTGGAAATCTCTATTAATTTAAATGTGGTGTTTACCCCCTTGAATGCTAGGAGCTCTGGAGACCTCTCTATCTTTAAAGGGATTAAAATATGCATTTAACATAAAGTGGAACTTTCATGCATATTAATGTGGCCCTCAAATCATTTTTACTAATAATGGGAAAAAGACCCCTTTAGCTAAGGAAACCTTTAAAACAGGCGCAAAACCCAGAAAAATATCAAAAATATGCAAAATATTTTATTAGGCCAACAGTAAATTGTGAGAAAGGGTATTATTTATCAAGATAAATGGTGATACTTTCGTGCAAACTAACTGCTCCACAGTGGGAAATGAAAATTCCCATTAAAGTGGAACTTTCTTGTATATTAATGTGCCCCCCATTCATTTTTAACATAGCGTTAATCATATCCATACATTTATTATCCTTAGTAAGTCTGGCATTATTTAGAAATGTAACGTCTTTGGAGACTCTTTGGAGACTCACCGGCAGAAGACAGCATAGACATCTTGCCGAAGAGGCATTTGTGCTCCTGGCAAGGGGGGGTTGCATTGTACCTTAAGGTACAGAAAGGCAAACCACAATTATATATCCATCTTATACTCACACCACCAAACAGGTACCAGTTATAGAACCCAACCGGTAGTAATAAACGGGGATTTAATAATTCTTATAATTCTTTGAGATATCATTGGGGTCCTGATTAAGAAGCATTAAGCTTCGAAACCGGTTGACCTTCATAGAATTGTTATCAAGCCATCTGATTTTTTATTAAAATTCACTTTTTATTCAAACAAGCAGCGGTTTTACATTTTTCTACTTGTTGGGAGTGTTGTCCAAATCGGGGTAAATATTAAATCCTAGTTTGTTACTACCGGTTTGGTCCTATAACCGGTGCCCATATGGAGGTGTGAGTATTCATATAAGACGATTCATATGGATAATTCTGGATTGCTCCATTTTCTGGTGTGCTGTTTGTTCTGTTCAAGGATAATGAAAGTATGGATATGCTTAATGCTATGTTAAAAAATATTTGGGGGCACATTAATATGCATTAAAGTTCCGCTTTAATGGGAATTTTCATTTCCCGCTGTGGAGCAGCTGGTTTGCACAAGAGTATCACCCTTTATGTTGATAAATAAGACCCTGTGTCACAATATCGTGACTATTGATCACCAAGAGCTGTAAGTGGTTGTACTTTCTCAGTATCCTGGTAGGAAATTGTCCTATAAATGTGTTTCCCATGAAGCGAGATGAACAATGTTTGCTGAGGGAATCTTGTTTTCTTCCCATTCCAGGCTGTCTACTTGACAAACAGTGGTTCTGAAGCTAATGATATGGCAGTCTTCATGGCAAGAATACACACTGGGAACAATGACATCATTGGTCTTAGGTAACAACTTGTATTGATCTTCACATAGAGAGTATTTTTAGCCTGAGCAGTCCCATTCTTCTCTAGGAGGCTTTGCTAGGAAAGGTTCAGCACCAAAAGGGACAGACAGCACAGGTGCGTAGACGTCACTATGGAAAGATATCTGCACTGGTTCCTGGCTGTCAGTCTCGGAGCAGTATAGAATCCTCAGTATAATTCTGGCGACTAGCACTATTGAGCAGCTAGTCGCCAGATGGGTCATTATTTGGGCCAAAGTTTAACAGGGGTGGTATTTCTGCTTTAACTGTACATTTGTTGGTCTTTTGGCTATCATGACACATAGGCAGTTTTTAATGCAGTTTTCAAATATTCCAACTTGAATTAAGGTGAAAGTTCCACATTAAAGGGATATCTGGTCATCTTACATATGGAAAAGGAAGATTTTTTTCTGATTTCCACTGTGTCTTGTTAGTACATAGAATGTGCCAGAGGGAAGAGGAACAACATACCCTGAAATGCCCACACTCCCACAAATCTATCTCTTGTCAAACACAGCGCAAAGCATCCATTTTGTTTGGCAAAAGGCTTTTTACATAGAGAAAATTCTCTTTGGACATTCCTTTTATTAATTAAAGAGAAGACAGGACAGTGAGTAAGTAGGTCAGGACAGCAGCATTTTGTACCTAAATCAGGGCAGTGCCACTGTAATCAGAACATTTAGGTATATATGAAGGAACTTTACTGCCACGACCTGCTGTAAAACAGCACTTGAAATATCTGAGGCATTATTCACTAAAGTGTAATAAAAAGGCAATGAAGAGGAGATGACTTCTCCAGTGATAACTCTTCTCCAATTCCTATGTTATACTATGGAGCCAATGCACTAGGATTTTTCTAGTGGGAGAGATCTTAGTGCATTGCTACATAGAATAATATAGGGACTAGAGAAGTGATATCTCTGAGAAATTATCTCCACTTCATCACACCTTAGTGCATCTCCCCCCCTTATATCTTTAGTTATATTTGTTTACATTAGAGAAGAGAAGTCTAAGGGGTGATATGATTACTATTTACAAATACATTCAGGTTCAATACAAAGAACTGGCCAATGAGTTATTTACTCAAAGAGTTGAGCTAAGAACAAGAGGCCATCCAGTAAAACTAGAAGAAAGGTGCTTTCGAATAAAACAAAGGCAGAGATTCTTTACAGTAAGTGTGGTAAAGCTATGGAATTCTTTGCTTCGGGATGTTGTACTTGCAGATAATGTAACTGCTTTAAAAAAAGCAATGGGTGCCTGTCTAGCACAGAACAATATTTAAAATTATGACAGACGGCTTCAGTGCAGGTAGGATGTTTATCTAGGGAACTATCTGACTGCCATTTAGAGTCAGGAAGGAATTTTTTACCCACCTGGGGCTTAATTGGAAATGGCTTCAGAGGGCTTTTTTTTTGCCTTCCTCTGGATCAACAGGGATGTTTTTGGCATGTGCTGGACTTGATGGACCCATGTCTTTTTTCAGCCTCATCAACTAGGGTACTATATCAACTGCTGGCACATTTACATGCATTTCTGTTACAACACGTTCTTTCATATAAGAATAATTTATACTTTAGTATAAGGGTGCCTTTATATATATACTCAGTAAACTATAAAATCCTGTACTTTAGATTATATATTCCAATAATTTCCCCTTGATCCAATATATGAAAGGGAAATTATAGACAGCAATAATACTTTTTCATATAACGGTTGTATTTTAACCCTTTGTGTGCCAGAGCTTTGTGATGCATTCCGTGTCCCTCTGGCACTCAAAGGGTTAATGTTTATGTTCCTTTAGTAAAAATGTGCCAGAATAACAAACCAAGATTTGCAGGAAGTGATTTTCTGTCTCCCCTGGGGTCCTCAAGGACAGAGAATACATTGACTCTGGATTATTGCAGTAGAACATAGGAGTTATTTTTGCACTATAGATGTCTAACATTTGCCTGTACAGATCTGTTTGACCTTGAATGGGTATACAGAGACACTGAAGTGTTCTATTAGGGCCTTATGTTCAAAAGTTTGTTCTGGGGCAAACCCTTTGCACTATTGATTTGAATGGAGATTTTAACCCCTTGAATGCTAGAGAGTTCTCCAATGCATTGCTTTGCTCTTAATCAGATGAATGAGGAGAAGTGGGCAGGGCATAGGGGAGACGGAAGAGAAGTGGGAGGAGTTTCTGCAGTATGCTCCTAATGCCACGTGCAACAGGGCAGAGGAACATTCTGTTCTGTTTTTAGGCTGTTCCTTTAATCTGCAAATTGTTTAACACTATGTATTAACCCTTTGGGTGCTTTGCAAAGCTATACATAGGATACCTCTCTGGCCAGGGCCAGATTTCCCAGAGTAGGCAATTGTCTAGAGCTCCAAGGGGCACCTCAGCTGTGCTGGCCACACCCACATTCTGAATTGTGGGTGTGGCCTGAGATATCTCAGTTTTCCTGCACCAGTTTTGTATAATTTTACACTCTGTTATTTAACCCCTTGTACGCCAGAGAGATTTCCAAGACTCTGCAATGTGATGGAGATCTCACTAGCATCCAATGGGTTAAAGCTTTTTCTTTATTGCTCAATTAACTCTTTGAGTGCCAAAGGGGTACAGAACGCATTGCAGAGCAATGGCACTCAAAGGGTTAAGACCTAGGGTATTTTCAGTGCCAAGAAACAGTGGGTGGACTTGTGGGTGGGTTATGTCAGGAGTTGGGGTGTGGCAATTGAAGGAGCTAAGGGCAATTAGAGTGCCTTGCCTTGTGGCATCTGGGATGTAAATCCAGAAACCTCTTTGGCACTCACAGGGTTAAACAGGGCATAGAGGCAATGGTGCAATTTTATTCCCTTTCCCTGCAAATGCTGTGGGGCAGAGGTACAAGTATTGCTGGTGTTAAAGTGCTAACACTGGTGGAGATATGCAGTAAGTGGTCACATGCAGTAGTACATATCCCAAAAAGCTGAGCTGGCAGATTCCTGTATTAGCCCCCATAGCTCCACAAAGGCTCCAATAAATTACAGACTATTCAAAGAATGGCTGCAAAATAGGTATGTTATTAGATATGGACTAGTGTTGCTATAATCAGAGGTACATGCCTTCCAGGTTAAGATGATTGGATGTTAGGGTTTACTTATCCATTAACCCTTTGAGTGCCAGAGGGTACACAATGCATTGCGAAGCAATGTGTTGCATACCCCTCTGGCACTCAAAGGGTTAAAGTGCATTTCCCTGTGACTGTACTTTTGAGTTACATTAATGGAGGGTATTTTATTAACCATTTGAATGCCAGAGGTATACACAGAGTGTTATGGAGCAATACATTGAGCATCACTCTGGCAATCAAGGGGTTAAATTTATATAACTATAAAAGCGACACTATTTCAGATCAAAGTGACACACTTTCTTCAATGATATATATGGACAGTAAATTGTGGGAATCTGTGTGAGGCTACTACATCCACAAAGGTTTGAACGAGACAACTGTTTAACTCTTTGAGCACCAGAGGACTGTCTAACACACATAAGACCAGACGTGGTGTCACATCTGATGTATGCAAGTTTAAACTGTCTGCCATAAAACCCATCCCATGCTGATTCCTTCTTGTCTTGTTACAGAGGTGGTTACCATGGTGCCAGTCCCTACATCCTGGGAGTGACAGCAATCTCAGCTTGGAAGCACTCAGCTGCCAATAGCCTCAACTGCCACTCAGTAAGAGATTTATGTCTGTGACTTCATAGGGGCAATTTAAAGGGATAGTAATGTTTAAAAATAAAAGCAGCTCCAATTAATCATCATAGTATTTGGGCCATGGAGAGTATTATTTCAGTACTGTCAGAATTGTAGTTCAAGAGAAATTGAATGATAAAGTATCCCCCTCCCACCCCTTTTACCTAGCGTAAGCCACCTCCACTCAGATGTGGAATCTGGTCCTGGGACCGGACAGGTCACAGCAAGGGACAATCTTCTTACTGTGAGAACAATGAAAGCCGTGCCCCCACGACAGATTTTTCTGTTTTTTCCCTTTATGTTAATTGAAGATTGTCCCTCTCTGCAAGCCATCTGGACACCACTATGCTGCTCTGAGGTGAGCAGTGGTACATTAGTAAAAGGGGCGGTGGAGGATACTTTATCATTCAATTACTCTTGAACTACAACTCTGACAGAAATGAAATAACACTCTCCATGGCCCAAATACTATGAAGATTAATTGGAGCTCCTTTTATTTTGAAACATTACTTTTTTATTAGTGCTTCCGGTTCAGGGCTTCTGGAGCGGAGTGAAGCCATGCAAGGAGCCCTGAACTCCATGCCGTGCCAGGACCGTCATTGGTCCTTAAGTGCCGGACCGCCGTGATGGTCCTGGCACGGCAATGGTCTTCAAGGGGTTAAACTGAGTGGCTTATTTTTAAGCCCCAAGTTTTTTATTGCTTTGTGGTCATTAGTCTTGGCAGTATGCTAATTTCTGGCTCATTCTTTTTTTCTTCCTATTTTTGGAATTTAGAACCTGAAAGAGAGGGCCGGGGCATTGCTGAGGCACAATGAAATACTGTTTCTCTGCCCTGATTAAAGTAAATAGAAAACATATTTTTAGTCTCCCTTCTCATGAAGTAGAGGAATGGGTTGCAAGACACTTTTCTTGGCCATGTTGAAATTAATATGGGGTCTCCAGACCCCATATTAATTTATTACATTAATTCCTCTCCCTCATTAGAGGGCAAATGCAGTGGTCCTCAGACCCCTTTTTTGGGCATTATATGGCTTAATATGGGGTCTCCACACTCCATCTAAATATATTATTCTAATGAAATATTAGAGGAATCGAGCATTGGAAAACGTTCTTGGGCATTTTAATGATTAATGTGGGGTCTCCAGACCTCATATGTAGTATAAGTACTTTTTTAAAAAAAATTATATGGGGGCTATGGGACCATATTAATTTTATTTATATTGTGTGTGTTAATAAATTAATATGTTGTAGTTGGCCCCATACTATTTATTTTATGATGTTTTAAAATGTCTAAAAAATAAGATGAGGTAGGGGCATAGCTTAAATCACATTTGATTGGCATACAGCAGCACATGATGGGTGTGCTACATGCCAGGAAGCAAGTGTATTCCCAACACACACACACACATACAATCTAACATATTTAGGGTTTATCAGTGAATCAGAGGCCTAAAGATTATTTAGCACCAGCAGAGGTTCTCAGCCCATGGCCTCAGTGGTCACTAACAGGCCAGGACTTAGGAATTTCCCTGCTAGAACACAAGTGTGTTGACCAGAGGCTCAGTTGTATTGATTAACTCACCTGTGCTCTTAAAAGGAAATTCTAAAATCCTGGCCTGTTAGTATCCACTGAGAGCACAGGTTGAGAACCACTGCTATACAGTGCCAGACCATTGTAGAGAATTTTTAACCCTTTGATTGCCAGGGGTAAGCAATGCATTGTATCCCCTCTGGCACTGAAATGGTTAAGTTACTGTTTCTGTAAGTGAATGATTTAGAAGATGAAAGTATTTTTTACACAGACTAATTTAATAGATATATACAGAAGTTTACACCTACATTACTGTGGGTTTTATTGATGTGGAGCAATCTGATACACTTGTACATACACCACACAGTGTGATCTCCTAAATAGAGTAGCAGAGGGATTTGGGTTAGGGTGACCACGGGTCCCGGAACGTCCGGGACTGTCCCTTATTTCAGGGCTATGTCCCGCGTCCCGGGTCCCCTTCAACCGGGACAATGAAGTGTCCCGGAATGAAGGCAAGCCGCCCTGGATGTCAGCCTGCAAGCGGTGTGTCACATCATGGACGCCGCTCGCGGCGTCCATGATATGACACACCGCTTGCAGGCTGACATCCAGGGCGGCAATGCAGCTTACCTGGAGGCAAGCGCTCTAGTAATACAGAGCGCTGGGAGATGACATCACTCCCAGCGCTCTGCATTACTGGCCATACCGCGCGGGAGCTTCAGCTCTGTGCCGGAGGAGGCACAGAGCACATTCTACGCCGCTAGACCACCAGGGACTTAAGGTATGATGGCTAGGGTGACCACGTCCCGGAATGGCAGAAGGGAAATGTGGTCACCCTAATTTGGGTGTCAGACAGGGACTTTCCCTCCTATACTGTATAGTGCCAGTCCTTATATACAAACACATGCAGACTGTATACTATACAGCAGAGGTTCTCAGCCCATGCCCTCAGTGGCCACTAACAGGCCAGGACTTAGGAATTTCCCTTCTAGAACACAAGTGTGTTGATCAGAGGCTCAGTCATATTGATTAACTCACCTGTGCTCTTAAAAGGAAATTCTAAAATCCTGGCCTGTTAGTATCCACTGAGAGCACAGGTTGAGAACCACTGAGCACCAGGATCGTCAGCCAATAGATCACCAATATGCTCTGAATGAACCCCATATTATTTAACACACTTCAATCTGCTCTAATTAGGATGATGGGGGGGGGGGGGGTAGTGTTATCCCGCAATCATTTTTTGTTAGGTAATTTTTACCTTAAATATACATATATGATTAACTCCTCCCTCGCTGCTTCTGCTAATTCGTTCTGCACCAGCAATACAGGTGTTAATCAAAGTTTCTATAGGATTGTGGGGGGTGAGGGGGAATAGTTTATTATTTGAATTTTAGTTAACCCTCCATTGCTGGAGCATGCTCATAGCGCTCTTCTGGCAATGGTTGGGTTAAAGAGGGAACGTGTAGTTGTAGGGAGAGTTAAAGAGGGAACGTGTGGTTGTAGGGAGGGTGTTTGAGTGTGCTATAAGTTAACTGAAGGGCCAGACAGGAGATCAGATGGGCTATTGCTCCCAGTTAACACTGCCTGATCCTGTTTCCTTTGTGGCTTTGGGTACCTTGTTTTGGGAGCAGCTGGGTGTTTCTCCACACATGTTCGAATTATAACAAAGGACCATTTTTCAAATCAAACACATTGTTCAACAGTCTAATTCCTGGACTCTGCAACAATGTAATGGCTTGAATAGCCTGCCAGAATTATCTGTCTGTGTGGCAAACAGCCCATCGGTAAATCATTTTGGTGTAATAGGAGCCATCCGGTTCTAAGTTAATTGTGAGGACCAGAGAGGTAAAATGTCAGAAATTAATCATTATAATTTATTTATATATGGTTGTATTCAACATGCTTATTGATTTAAATGGGTTTTTAAGACCTTGAATG
Organism: Rhinophrynus dorsalis; assembly: GCA_037306005.1. Taxonomy (NCBI): domain Eukaryota; kingdom Metazoa; phylum Chordata; class Amphibia; order Anura; family Rhinophrynidae; genus Rhinophrynus; species Rhinophrynus dorsalis. The sequence continues at coordinate 650,375,931 of CM074718.1, forward strand.
CTAGAGAGCACTTCATTTTGTTGGTGAATCAATGGAAATTTGAGGAATTTGTACTGAACCCTTTAAGGATCAGAGTGGTGAGCAAAGCCTTGCAAAGCAATTCATTTCACACCCTCCTGGTACTTTAAGGGGTAATTTCCAATCACCTACATAGTACAACCCTTTAGAGTGCCAGATGAGTGAGTAAATCATTTTTCCATAATGAGTTGCTCAATGCTTTGTCGTTCAAAAGGTTAAAGATAAAATGTAATGGCGTTCTTCTATTGTTTATAAGCTGTATGTCTATTGCCTTCCAGACAATGTGCCCTGATGTGTTCCGGGGTATATGGGGTGGAAGCCACTGCAGAGACTCCCCGGTGCAAACCAATAGGAAATGCAGCTGTTCCCCAGGTGAGATTCATTGTGCAGAGCGATGTATGCATGGAGAATGGAGTCTAGGTCAGAAGGTCAGGTGTCCTGCATCTAATTGGTCAGTCAGTGGCAGAGAGAAAGAGTGAGAGATCATCATACCTGGGAACTTCCTCCTCTTGAGCACCCGGGGAGGGCTCATGTGCTTGCACCCGGGGTATATAAATTATGCAATTTGCTTCATAAAGGGGGTGGTGCTTAATAAGGTGAGCAGGGTTTATTGTCCTTGTGTCATTAAGTGGGCGGGAAGTGGGCAGGAAATGGGAGGAGCAAGGTGAGAAGGAGGAGAAGAGGGCAGAGTTTCAGAAGAAATGTACCACCAGAGAAACAGCCTCTGTTATCAGAGACTCGGTAATTACCTCTATCTCCGGGCAGAGCCAGAGAGTTCCTAGGCATGAAGATTACAGGAGAGCGATTGTCACTGAGACATAATAGAGGAAGATAGTCAGTGAGGCAACTGCACCATATGTATAGAAGGAGAAAAATGAGCACTTAATTAGGCAGTAGATTTTATTGTTGATAGCAGTTTCTATATGAAATGTTATCATTAGCCTACCTGGAAACTTTCCAGATTTGCCCCGGAGACTCCTTTATTTATTTATTTTTTTACTTAATTACCAGGTCTCCGGGAACAGAGGATGATTCACCAGGTAAAAGAGACCTGGGTAACCTCGCCCATTTTATCACCCATTCCGCCCACTCCCTGCCCCCTTTTTGCCTATTTTTGGGGCAAAATCCCACCTTTCCCCCATTCTACCCACATCTGTGAAGCTTCACCTAGACCTTGATGCAACTTGCATTATTTGGACACTTCTACCTCTGTCCACACTTGTCTCTTCAGGGGCTGCTGCCAACAATGTTCCAAGGTATGCTTACCCTACTCCTATGACCGGAGAGGACGAATACAATTCCCATTGCATTATGTGGATTTATTAACTCCCTGAATGCAGATTTATGCATTAGAGACATCTCTAGCATTTGAAGAGATCAAAACCTCATTTAAATCAGTGGGAATTTGTATTTGTCCTCTGTAGAGCAGAAGGATTGCTCCAGAATTTTGAGACAATTTTGAGACTTAGGCTGATGTACTAAACAAAATGTATACAATAATGGCGGAATGCAGCTAAACTATAGTGTGCAAATAAATATTACCAACAGTGTAAGTTGGGTTTTTAAGCCTTCGAGTGCCAGAGGGGTACACAAAGCATTGCTTTGCAATGCGTTGCGTACCCCTCTGGCACTCAAAGTGTTAATCCCTTGAATGCTTTTTGCATTGGGGACCTCACTAGCATTTAAGGGGTTAAGAAAGATCCCTATTTAAGTAAATCAGAATTTTTAAATGTTTATTTGTTCCCTATAGTGAAAAGCTCTTCCTTACTCCACCACCCCCACTATGAGATGTCTATATAATAGGCTGTTTGTTGCACAACTGGACAATGCTATTTATGTTAGTTAAAGGAATATTAACACCTAAAGGGATTTGGGTTTATACACACTTAAAGGGATAGTAATGTCTCATAATAAAAGCAGCTCTAATCAATCATCATAGTATTTGGACTTTGGAGAGTGTTATTTCAATTCTGTCAGAGTTGTAGTTCAAGAGTAATTCAATGACAAAGTATCCCCCTCCCGCCCCTTTTACTGATGTAACACTGTTTCGCCAGATCAGAAGGGAGGTGCCCAGGTAGATTGCAGAGAGGGACAATCTTCAATTAAGATAAGGGAAAAACCTGAAAAACTTGTCAAGGGGGAAGGGCTTTCATTGTTCTCATAGGAAGAAGATTGTCCCCTTCTGTTATCTGTCTGGTCTATGGACTGCATTCCGCATCTGAGAAGAGATGGCTTATACTAGGTAACAGGGGTGGAAGGGGAAACTTTGCTTGTGAATATCTCTTAAACCATAAAGGTTTGAGAGATAAGACTTATATCGTTCTTCATCTTTTTTTAATGCCAGACAAAGTATTGTTAAAAATACAGTGGATCAGCTCAAAACCTATCAATTGTCATACAGTGTGACTGTATATAAAGCAATAATAACTAGGATTTATATAGCGTATTTCTCCCAGTGGGACTCAAAGCACTTTCAGCACATGCTCTAGGAATTAACCAAATCAGCAGATGAAATAATAGGTGTTATTATTACCCAATCAATGGTACTCATTTATTGACCTCAGAACAATGAAGGGCTGAGTTGACCCTACAAGGATTTGAACCTACAACTTTGAGGTTTGAACAGGCTCCATAGTCAGGGAATTTACCACTGAGCTATCTCACTGGCTCAGATTATCTTCAACCCAATCTGATAGACTCAAAAGCCATAGGCAGAGGTCACAGAAACACAGAGTTTCAGGCTAATACCTCCATCATAACTAGCCATGTGTGTATAGATCCAAAGCTTATTAAGCTCATTTTTTTGGTCTCCTCAGTTCAGCAAAAATCATTGCCCCATACACTCAAAGAGTCAGAAAAAAGAGTCACTACAGCAATAAACCATGATCACAACCTGGGTAATTCCAACACAACAGGAAGCCAGAGACAAATGGCAAAAAAATTCAACCTCTAAAAGGTTGCAATATCCCAATACCTAGACTCAATTACAATTTGGTATTCAACCTGGGAACCAAGCTCAACAACTCATATCATACTCCTAGAATCCTTCAGGTATCAAACTACCCAGAGTGAATATCTATTAGTCCTTGCACTGTGCAGTTCTCCTGTGGGAGTCCCCACTGCTGATCAACATACACACACTCTCAATAATTGAGGTCTCAAGGCTCTTGGGATCTTTATCAAGACACTATAGAAAATATAATGCAAACCCTTAGCAAGAATCACAAGAGATGTTGCTTAGATGTTCACATACCCTCTCCTTATATGCATACATATACTGTTTATGATAAATGCTACAGCTATTCAAATATACCACATTACAATTGACATAACGTCTCACTGTATGTTCTTGTATGGTGTGTTCTGATGTAAAACTCTTGCTGACAGCAATAAAGTTGCAGTATGTACATGTATATACATCAGCTGTTCCCAGTGTAGACAACCAAGGATGTTTAGTAATGGTCTGCTGTTGAAGCCTGTAACAAACATACTATACTGGTTTCCGGACTTGACTGTCTCCTGGTAACAAACGTGGAACCCCTTCCTACTACCTCATATACCCCTGAACATCTGGTTTCAACATGTGTAGATTCCTCTTACTTATCTTGATAATATGGTGCTAATTACTAATTTGTCAGCAGGTTCCATGTTTTCAACCTGAGCAGACCATTCAGAAAGCTCATCTTGACTTTTACTGGACTCTGCTTGTTTTAAACCTCTCCTTAAGGTCCACTCTGGGTAAACTCTTATACCTCCTAAAATCATGTTCAGTTGAGCAGCGCCACCAAACTCTGAGGACTGCCCAAATGTAATCCCTTTGATCAAATGTGATACATGACAGCTGTCTGCCCTTTATATATATCGTTTCTGTAAATGCATGGTTCAGCCACCCCTATAAAAGGTTAGGAGGAGAACATCAGATCCAGAAAGGGAAAAGTAATGGATATTAATGCATTCAGATTCATGATATTACGATTAATGCACTCAAAAAAGTGTATCAATATTAGATTTAAACCTTTTCATGCAATTAGTAATCTGTAAAGGGATTGCCATCGTCAGAGACATGGTTCTTCTCCCACAAACCCATATCTAGGTTGGCATATAAGAGTTTTAAAGAATCTCCCATAGAAGTCCAGTGTCTCTGGCCTTTCAAAGAAAAAGAAGAGGGAATATGCATTGCAAGTATACTATCTGTAGTCACCCCTCCACTCCAGATGTCAAACAAGCTGTGTAGTATCCCTCAAGTAACGGCATAATCTTTAAATCAAGGGCTACAAATATGCATCAATCCATTCCCTTGGACTCACTGTTGAATTGACCAATGACTTGTGGATCTTCTGTAGATGATGAAATATCAGCATTAATGTCCACGCTGTATTCAAAATAGAGACTTCCTTATTGCTCAGAATGCCTATGAAGATCTGGATGAGACAATCCAGATTATCTCTTCACTAAAACTAGGATAATCCCCAATTTTAAAACCTGACAGGAGGCTCCTATTTGCGGTTTTAATGCTCAGACAAAAGAACTGAACCCGGATGAGAGGAGGGAAAAAATAGAAAGTTCGAAAGGTAGACTCTTGCGACCAGTCCGCTGACTGTAAGATGTCCGACAAAGATGACCTTGAAGAAAAAGCTGCCGACACGGTGGCTCCTCGTGCCAAGTTAGCTCCAAAGTAGATATCAACGCCTGCTAACGATAGAATCCAGCGTACCCAACAAGCAAGTGTGGGAGATGAAACCAGTTTGAATGGATTAACATATGATATTAAAAGTTTTCTAGAGTCCGGAGAATGCACAGCTGCAGATCTATCCAGGTAACAGCGAAGGATAGCAGCTACACACAATTTAGGTTACGCTGGAAAAAAGGGGTAAGAGACCAAACAATAGTTCGATTTTATACAATGAGAAATATAGAAAACAACCCCATCTGGGGATAAAATTATACCGTCCACGTCGAAGGCTCTGATGTCCGAAACTCGACAGAAAGAAACTAAACAGAGAAGGAGAGTAAGTTTAGCGGACAGCTGATGAAGAAAGAGGTGTTCATTCTCAGGCCAAGGCCTGAAACGTCCCATAGCAACGCATATCTAGGATGAGGGGGAGAGGTAAGACAGATGCCCCGTAATAAACGGCAGACACGTGGATCTTGACTGATAGGGAGACCATGAAGAGAAACGTGAGCAGTGGAAATCTCCAATCTGTGGATGTTAATAGTCCTATAAGACTTCCCTAGATCATGTAAATGGGAAAGAAAATTAATGACACAATGAACAGGAGCAGTAAAGGGATCGAGACTCCATCCCACACACAAGCGACACCATAAGCCCCAAGCAGATGTGTAGCAACGCCGCGTTCCTGGGCCCAGAAGTCCCAGAGGAGTCAGCGAGCCGAGTCCGATAGATCTCAGACATCCCCTGAAGGAGTCCAAACCACCAGATTCAAGCAACGTTGAAGCAATAGGGGGTGAAAGTCTCCTTTCAGAGTCATCAGGAGTCCCAGGAATGAAGGGATCAGAAGAGAGTCCCTGTACGACAGGCACAGAAAGTCTGGAAACCAAGGTTGACTCGGACAGAGGGGAGCTATCAAGGTTATGCTCGACTTCTGCAACCTGAGATAATGAATCACCCTGGCAATCATTGAGAATGGGGGAAAAGCATATGCCCCCGTTACTGGCCAAGTCTGTAGTAAGGCGTCCACTGCTTTGGAGGTCGAATCTGGGATCCAGCTGAAGTAGTCTGGGAGCTGATGATTTGTTCGAGATGCAAAGAAGTCTAGGACTAAAGGGCCTCTTCAAATTATCAGCTCATGAAAAACTGATTGATCCAGCATCCAGTCACTGTTGTCCCACCAGTAACGGGAAAACCAATACACCTCCAGATTGATGTCTCCTGGTAGGTACTCTGATTGAAGAGAGATGTTCCTCTGGAAACAAAACTTGTAAATGTCCTTGGTCACATCTGATAAAGCTTTGGAGCGAGCTCCTTCCAGGTGATTGATGTACTGAACCGCCGAGATGTTGTCCATGCGAAGCAGGATACAACAATCTGCCAGACCTTTGGAGAAACTGTGAATGGCTATCAGCTCCACACAGTTGATATGGAGAGAGTCTTCTGAACAAGACCAGGTTCCTCCTGTAGAAGTTCCAGAGCAGGTCGCCCCCCCAACCCCAAAGGCTGGCATCAGAGTTTATAATCAAGTCCGGAGTTGTTCCGAAAATAGTGCGGCCATTCCACGCTTGCATATGTTGTAGCCACCAATTGAGTTCCAATCATATTTCCCTGGAAAGAGGATTAATTTGGTCGTAGGAGGGGTCCATATGTAGGAATTTGGTCTTGAGATGCTGGATCACCCTGTAATGTAGGGGGCCTGGAAAAATGGCCTGAATAGAGGAGGACAAGAGACCCACTACACATGCTAGTAGTCGTAATGGAACCGTCTGAAGTCGAAGTAGCCTTCAAAGTTCCTTCCTGATAGAAATGACTTTGTAGTGAGGCAAACACAGGGAGAAAGACACAGAATCTATCTCGTACCTGAGAAAGAGAATTGTCTGTGATGGGACTAGAGATGACTTGACTCTGTTGATGATAAAGCCAAGATTCTCTAATAGATGGATCGCGAAGTCTGTTTGGGTAGACAGAAGACCTTTGCCCGCTGAACAATAAGATGTCATCTAAGTAAGCGATGCACCATATACCTGATGAGTGGAGATGAGCCAATATTGGTTTGAGGAGTTTCGTAAAACACCAGGGAGCTGAGCTGAGTCCGAACGGGAGGCAGGTGAATTGCCGTGGTTCGTCGGACCACAGAAAGCAAAGAAAACATCGACTGATCGGGTGAATGGAGATGGAAAGGTAGGTGTCTTGCAAGTCTAGACGAGTGAACCAATCATTTTTCAACAGGAGATCTCTGAGAAGATGGCTGCCCTCCATCTTGAAGTGTCTGTACCTGACAAAAGCATTGAGAGACTTCAAAATGATTACCGGCCTGTATTCCCCGACTTCTTTGTCACCAGGAATACGTTGCTGAAGAAGCGAGAAGCGTCAGGAGCCTTTTTGATGGCATCCTTGTCTCAGAGGATAGCTAGCTCTTTTTGAATGAGGTCTATTTGAGTAGGAGATGAACTCGATCCTCTAACCTTGAACGATCTGTAGAATCCATGCATCGGATGAGATGGACATCCAGTTCCAAAGATATAGGGGGAGTCTGCCTGCGCAAAAAAGAGGGAAAGAAGGGCATAAAGCAATTTGACTCACTTGTGTTGAATCTGGAGCATCCTCTGGCACGATAGCCTCTAACGCAGCCTGATCCCCTCTGTGGTTGGTACTGTGGCTTATGTGCAGATTGGAAGAAGGCTTGAGAGGAATAAGGTTTGGGATCTGATTGCCAGAAACGGCTGGTGACACGGCCCCGCTGTCTCCCAGCCCTACCAAAAACACCTGTTTGAGAGGGGGTTCTGAAGACCTTTCTCAAGGACGTTTGAGCTTTGTTCAGTGAGGAGAAGATGTTGACATGTTTTTGAAGTTGTTTAAGGAATGGTTCGCCAAACAACATTCTGTTAGTGGATGGGCCTAATTCTTTATCACTCAGTTCAGCCAGTTTGGGGTTGATGCGGAGAAGGGCTGCTTTTCTTCTAACAAACAGATACTACGCTGAGCCCATTCTCATACGGCATGAGCATCCAGAGTTGATTTAGAAGATATAGCTGTATTGGCTTGATATAAAATCTGTTCCATAGGGCCTGTCACATCCAACGGCTTATCTTGAGTAAGTTTGAGACCCTTTTCTAGACCTTTGCGAGGATCCCTGCCAGATTTGGCCATAAAAGTCAACATAGGGTCAAATTCTGGTGCGAGAGCCACTTTGTCAGGAATGATGGGTCATGGACATTCACTCCTTGGTCTTGATCTAACCTCTTTGTCCAAAGGTTGGCATAGCCAGAAATTAAGATATTTGGACAGGTGAGGGGGTGGGACCCATTCAGTGGATCTCGGGTGACAAATGCCACGAGGGTCAAACATGGGATTACCCATGGAGTCTAACATTCCAGTAGTATCTGGATTGACTGTATTATTCTTAGTGGAATCAAAATCATTTATTTGGGGGTCACCCATATATTGCTCATTGTTGAGAATCAAAGTATTTCTCCTCATCAGAGACGTCAGATAAGTCAGCTTGCCACACGTCAACCTCTGTTTATTCAGAGAATAATATAGAAGCCCCATAAACTTCAGGGGCAGAGGTCAATTGACCCTGCTTAGCAGGGTATTTACCTTTTTTAGGGTTGGATTTGGACTGTGTGCCCTTCCGGTGGAGTTTAAGGGAGTGAGAGTTGTCGTGTTCTGAGACATCAGAATCTATAGAGTCCTCAGTAACCTGAGGGAGGTACAAGGTTGATTTGACTGAGGTAACTGTGGCATTGCCCCTGCAAGAGCCTTTTGTAAAGATGCCACCATGGCAGTATTAATAAGGGCTACTAGCTCCTCAGACCCAAGAGTGGACTTTTGGGAGTCTTCCATGTTGTTAAATTAATATGGTAATAGGGGCTCACCCCAGGGAAGAAGTGCTTTTATAGTGGCAAAGGGAGAGGGGTTCACCCTCTTAAAGAATGTCTAAACTGGTAGGCTTTTAATTATATGCACAGTAAGAAAGTGGGGCTCACCCATTGTGGAAATATATAAATATAACAATAATAATTTGTTTGTAATATGAGAATGGGGCTCACGCTGTGTGGCTAGAAATAGACAGGTAGTAAAAACCAGAGAAAGAGGGGCTCACCCTCTGTAGAGGATGTCAACTCCTGAAGTAGCAGTATAAGATTTAACTGTAGACCAAAAAAAAAAAAAAGGGAGGGGGCTCACCCAACGATAATATGACCTATTGTACGATTGGCAATAATAATTGGAATACAAAGGCAAGAGATCACAAAGTCACATCTGTAATGGCTGCGTTCTGCCGCGGCAATGAGCGAGACTGAGAAAAAACCCGGAAGAAGAAAAACAAAATGGCGTCCAGAGTTAGTACAAAAAAAAGGTATTTAGTAAAGGGACCGCATGGAAGAAACAATAGATGTACAGAAAAACATGTAAATGGAAAAAATTGGTAGAATCTATATAAACTGAAAATAAATTGAGAAATAATGAATAAAGTCATTTAGTTAATAAAATAAAGTAGGTAAGCTGAAAACAAGCAGCAGGATATGTGGAACTATATATTATATTACAGCAATACTAGCAATAGTTAAGACAAGAAAACTCTGACCTGAAATGGAGGTGAGCAGCAAGAAAGAGGAAGTGGAGAATTGTGAAAGAGCTTCTTGAGACTGTTTCTTTGTTCTGATTGGTTATTTATTGTTTCTACTTTGCTGCTATTGGAGGTGAAGTAAAAGAAAGATAAAGCAAATAGGAGCCTTCTGTCATGTTTTAAAATCAAAGCAATCACAGTATATGCTGGTCTGGTGAATGTATAATAGAGCCATACTGTATTGTTTTAAGTGATTATTGTGTTTTCCACAGGTTTCTGTGAAGCAAAAGACAAATATATTGACCAATTAAAAGAAACACTAAATACTTCTGCAACTCAACGTGTAGCAGCATTTATTGCGGAGTCAATCCAGGTAAGAGTAGTTGAATAAGCTAAAATTTACAAATCATTGTATGTTCTTGTCACTGCAGGTGATTACAAAGGATAGATACACAGGAATCTTACAAGGTGATCTAATGTGAGGTCACTGTGTAATAATGTACATATACACATCCCGGTGTTCTCCAGAGTGAAATATATACTGTATAATTGTTATTGTACTATGGCAGGGCTTAAAATTTGAAGTCCTTTGCCATAACATACCAACCAGGGCTGAATTTCTACTCACCAGGGCTAAATTTTCACTCACCATTGGCTAGTGGCGAGTGGAAATTTTGAGCCCTGTACTATGGTGTATAAACATTAACTTAGCGTAGTGGTGGGCAACAAGACTACCTTTGGCTGTTGCTGGACTACAAATCTCATTATCTTCAGCTAACCAATGGCTTGCTGAAGATGTTGGGATTTGTAGTCCAGCAACAGCTGGAGGGCCTCAGGATATCCTCTTTTTTTCATCCTCCACAATGTTGTGGGCATAAGCTGGTGCCAAACATAGCACCAAATGTAATGGCACCCTGCCTCCACTCTGCAGGGCAGCCTTTAAAGAACTATTATTCAGTACCAAGAAGCCTGGAAACTTGGGTAAAAGCATACTGCATTTTTAAATGATTCATTCAGAATAGGCTGACCAGACCTTATCTGTAATATGGGACACACATGAAAAATGCATACTAGAGGGCTGCCTTGATTTCAGTGCAGCCCTGAAATATGCATATGTCCTTTTTGCCCATGGTTAAAGGTGAGATGTGGTCAGTTTAGCATAAAAGGTGCATACAGCAAATAACTGCATTACTTGAACAACAATACCACAGACATTCCAGGAGTCCAGATGGGTGTCTGACCTGGGACTAGATTCTATTATACACATATAATAAAGCGCAGAAAGAAACCATCTAAAAGCAGTGTTTATTCTTATATAACAAGCGCATTTAAGTAAAAACTTACAGAATGAATCATATCTACAAGCCTTTCATCCTCCCGGTATGCTCTAGGTTCCCATTCAGCCACAGCGTCCCAGTGCCACGAAACTCCTTTCACCCTCGTCAGGGTGATGGTTAAACACACACCAGTCAGCAGCGTCTCTTATGGGATCACTCCCAGTACACTCCGCTTCCTTTTTCTTCGCCGCTCTATAGCAGGCGGCTCTGGTAACAAAGTATCAAACAACGCTGTTATCTCCCATGCACTGGGATCGCAGGCTTACTACAACGTGAGCGTCACCAGGAGGAGCCAACTTCAATATTGTCCTTTCTTTCAGTTCAGATTCTATTATAGGGGCTAATTTTATCACTGCTTTTATCTCCAGTTTTCCCCATAGACTTCAACAGGAAAATATTTACTAAAACGGGTGATAACATTTATCATCTGCAATAGACTCTAGCCCCTGATGTTACACTCTGCGTGCAACACCACTGATGCTTAGCAATAAGGTGGCCCCACCAACAAACTACCTGTGGAACCATCAAAGACCATCCCCAGCACCTCCACTGGAAGTCCACCAAAGATGAGTGGATGTCTAGGCATCACCACTCTAAACAAAATGTAACTATATTTAAAAGCATTAAGTCATACAGTAGTTGCCGAGGCTGAAGGTCTGTAGAGTACAATTCCATCAGTAGAGTTAATGAAAGTAACCACATATACCTTTAAAGTGTTAGTAATGTCCAAAAAAAGTTTTTTTTTGCATTTAGAAGAGCTTAAAAAGCTGAGCTAAATGCAAAAAAACGTATCTCTCAAACCGCTATGGTTTAAGAGATACCTGCATTTAAAGTTCGCTGTTTCCTACTGAAGCTGTAAAGCTGTCAGCAGGAGATTCGTGTCAGTCGACACGGAGGAGCTTGAGAAGTGCCGAGATCTCGTTACTTACAAGGAATCCCTTCATTGGAATGGTCTAAAACATGTGCCTGAACACTAGGCACACGTTTTAGAACATTCCAACAAAGGGATTCCTTGTAAGTAATGAGATCTCAAGTGCCTCCGTGTCGGCCGACACGAATCTCCTGCTGACAGCTTTACAGCTGTCAGTAGGAAACAGCGAACTTTAAACGCTTGTATCTCTTAAACCATAGTTTGAGAGATACAGTTTTTGGCGTTTAGCTCAGCTTTTTAAGCTCTTCTAAATTTTGGACATTACTAACACTTTAAGGGGCACTTCTGAAAACTTTATTCTGCAAGAATAAACAAAAATAAGTGCTGCCCTGCAGGATGTGTATTTTAAGCAGGGATATCTTAAAAAGCTGACCTGTTGGTGTGCTCCAAGGACCATCACTACTATAATTTTTATATGCATAGACTAGTGTTTCTCAACGTTAGTCCTCGGGGCACACCAACAGTGCAGGTTTTCAGGTTGTTCCTGCTTAATCACAGGTGAGTAGTGGCTCCGTCATTGTGATTGATTCACCTGTGATTAAATAGGGATATCTTGAAAATGTGACCTGTTGGCGTGCCCCGAGGACTGGAGCTGAGAATCACTGGCATAGATGATTGCAACGAACACCAGACACATTCTCCACTGAATAGTATTCACAGATGGAGTCTTATCTAGAATAGTGACAGGTATAGTTTTATACCCCAGCTTAGTGGAACACTCATGACTTGCTGATCCTGGGGGGGTGCACTAAGGTGTGAAAATACAGTGACAAAGAGGAGATAACTTCTCCAGTGTTATAAACCTCTCCAGTTCCTATGTTATTCTATAGAGCCTATGCATAATCACAAAAAGAAGAAATAAAAAAATCAAGTCAAGGCACTCATTAACCTATTTCTTCAATGTATTGATAAAGTATCAAAATGTTTAGTTAAGATCATACAATATGATATATGTTAAAAACAGACACTTAATAATCCCGCATAGTAATCCCCAAAGAAGGCATCCTCCTACCCCCCAAAAACAAAACCTGAAGCGTTCCAAAGCTAACAGCCCTACCTAATCTAACAATGGTGGGCCCAGCAGTATAAAGTATAGTCCAAAAAAAGAAAAATCAAAAAATATAAAAAATTTCTAGTATGAGAAACACATAAATCCATGATTAGAACTATCCGGATAAGAAAATTAATTTGTATAACTCCAGAATGTTCCACCATATAGAAGCAATATAATCTCCAGCACAGCAGAAAATCAGCAATACAGAGATTAATAAAGGCAACTTAGTAGCGTGCAATTGTAGCAATGCAGAGAGCAATCAAAGCAGCGTTTATTGCAATTAGTAACAAAGCCACAAGTACCAACCACAAGTGCACAAATATAGAGCCAGATCACACAATGCATACGTGGATAACTGTGGGATACAATGTATAGCTCAAATAGCCTCACCGCATTGCAGCTTCTTCCACATCCCTCCAGCACTGAATAGTCCTCCTTGCAGACTTACGGGTACATTGGGCGCTTACACATGACGTCTTCACTCTAAAGACCATTATTCAAAGCATGCCTCTGCTCCTCACGCTTCCCATATTTCATTAAATATCATCTATGCACCCCAAGCACCAAAATCTCTCCCACCTGAGAAATTTTAGTGCAAATGCTCCATAGAATAACATAGGATTTGGAGAAGAGACATCACAGGAGAAGTCATCTCCACTCAGGAAGATACTAGACCAACTTAGTTAATTACCAAGACTTAATGGCAAATGGAAAATGAATATAACATATCCGCACTAGTGAACACGGCAAGTTATCTTCTAAAATGCCTGTAAGTTCACTTAGGTATCTCCTTTACAGTGCACTCCCCATTGTTGTCTTCACTTGGCTAGAGGTGGCCCACACCTTCTGTATCTGTGTTTTTTCAAGCCAATGTTTCATTAATAAGACATGAATATAGAACTTGCAAATATTGTAGGAGGTATAGATCATTCATGATGGGGTCCACAACAACCGATCTCCTGGACACAGATTTCAGTTATAGAGGTAATTCTGTAGACACGGGTCACAGTTATAATGATAAGATGGTAATTCTGTAGACACGGATTGCAGTTATACCGGTAATTCTGTGACACAGATTGCAGACTGTGTGGACCACCTCTAACCAAATGAAGATGGCAATGGTGACTTGGAATACACTGTTTCACATTTTGCACTACAGTTTTTTGTGGGAGGGTCAGTTTCAGTGTGCACTGTGAGGAACTCATTGGGAATACTTTTGGGTCCAAGATAGAGGTCAACCTGAGTGGGCACTACACACACCATCCTTAGAGGATCCTTTTCCATTGTCAAAGCTTTGTGTACTTCATTAATATATTTTTATATTCATACGTTTTTTTAGTTTTTTTATGTAGGCTCTGGGATATAAATTATTTTGTACAGTGTTTCAACTATATTTCATTTAGGTGATTGTGAAATATTGTTGCCTTCAGCTGCCACAGCTATAAAGAATTTATATATTATATTTTTTTCTAGTATTTTAATTTCTCCTTATTATTTTATTAATTGTACCAGATCTCGGTAATCCCCACTAAGTCCACACTGTCAGAGTATCTGATCAATATTGAGTTAATGGTCTATCGCAGACATTTTAGCTTGCTGTTATTCTAAGTCTATCTGTTTAAGAAAAACATGTTTTCATCTTACAAAATGCTGACAGCAAGGTATAAGACTCAAGGCCATACATAAGACTGAACTTGGTTATTCTAGTAACACTTTATACATAATTTCTTAGAGACAGCAGAGGCAATGATGTCAATGGACACATGGCCCTATTGGTCAGTGTTTTTTTCTTAATCAAGAAGGTGCTTATTGGTCATATATTTTTTATTATTATTCATTTATGAAATTTAAGTCTTGAGATTAAGTCTTTTTAAAAGATTGTTTCTAGTGAGCTTTGACTAATTGCTTTGTTGACCAATCAAATAGCTTTCTGGAAAATAAATACATCCTTATATTATAATTTAAATTGGGCTGGCCAATCAAATAAAGGTGGGCAGTACCTTTTATGTAAAAGGTTGTATGTAACAAAAGCAAATGCGACGGGGGGAAAGGGGCTTTTTGAATGGGTTTCACATAGTGTCTTCCTGGCTGATACGAAAGTCTGGACCTATCTGAACGAGAACCAGTGAGCTGATAACCTACATCAACACATATTATATCTTATCTGGAATTGGTAACTATATATACTTTGGTATAAACAGAATTCTGTAAGGCTTCTAGAATTATTATCACCCAATTTATTTAGGGGTAGATAAGTGACTTTGCCCACTATATCTGGCCAGTCTAATGGGGAAAGCCACATAAAAGCCACTTAGGCAGTATACTGTGTGCACAATTATTAGTCAAGTTGTATTTTTGAGGATTAATTATATTATTGAAGAACTACAGTGCTCTCCGTCAATCCAAAATGTTAAGAAACCTTAAACTTGAATATTTAAAAAAGTAAAAGTGAGGTTTTGGCTGTCTTAGGAGAATATCTATGTGTGCACAATTATTGGTCAACTATTAGTGTGCAACTAAATGAAAAACGATAATTTTCCCATCTTACATGTTTATTTTCATCTATTAAAGTGAGAATACTAAACAACTCAAAATTTACAAATAAACATTTGTGACATTTCCAAAAAAATCAGTCACCAATATAGCCACCCTTCTTTTCAATAACAGTCATAAGCCTTCCATTCATGGAGTCTGTCAGTTTCTTGATCTGTTGACGATCAACTTTTTGTGCAGCAGCAACCACAGCATCCCAGACACTGTTCAGAGAGGTGTACTGTTTTCCTTAAATCTGCTGTTTAATAAGGGCCCACAAGTTAGCAATAGAGTTTAGGTCAGGTGAGGAAGGGGGCCATGTCATTATTTTATCACCTTTAAGGCCTTTGCTGGCTAGCCGTGCAGTGGAGTACTTCGATGAATGTGATGGAGCATTGTCCTGCATAAAAATCATGGTCTTCTTGAAAGATGCAGACTTTTTCCTGTACCACTGCTTGAAGAAAGTGTCTTCTAAAAACTGGCAGTAGGTTTGGGAGTTGAGTTTGAGTCCATCTTCAACCCGAAAGGTCCAACTAGCTCATCTGTGATAATACCAGCCCATACCAGTACCCCTCCTCCACCTTGCTGGCGTCTGAGTCGAAATGGAGCTCTGTGCCCATTATTGATCCAGCCACGGGCACATCCATCTGGACCATCAAGAGTCACTCTCATCTCATCAGTCCATAAAACCTTTGAAAAATCTGTGTTCAGATATTTCTTGGCCCAGTCTTGATGTTTCAACTTATGTGTCTTGTTCAGTGGCGGTCGGGTTTCAGCCTTCCTTACAGTGGCCATGTCTCTGAGCACTGAACACCTAGTACTTATGGACACTCCATGTAGTTTGCAGTTCTGGAATAAGACAGCACTGGAGAATATTGCGTTCCTGGTAGCTTCATGTTTGATTCTTCTCAAATCTTTAACAATTAATTTGCATCTTTTTTTCCTCAACGCGTTTCCTTCGACCCTATTGACTATTTGCAACAAAACGTTTGATGGTTCTGTGATCACACCACAATATCTTAACAATTTCAAGAGTGTTGCATCCCTCTGAAAGACTTTTTACAATTTTTGACTTTTCAAAGTCAGTTATATCTCTTTTTCTGCCCATTTTGCCAGAGGAAATGAAGCTGGCTAATAATTATGCACACCTTGATACAGGGTCTTCATCTCCTTAGGCCACACCCTCTCTCATTACACAAATACACATCACCTGATATGCTTAAATCCAATAAGCATTCACATTTATACAGCTTGGAGTTGGAAAATATGCATAAAAATGATGATATGGTCAAAATACTCACTTGCCTAATAATTGTGCACGCAGTATAGTGTTAGACAAAATTCAGAAGCTAAACAAAACTCATTGCCAATTCATAGATATACATACTGATACTGTGGGAGATAAGAGTGACAGCAATTTTAGATCATGGAAGAGGTTGCTATGGATATCTAGTTACTATCCCTGTCACAGAATTACGTTTGTGCTGTAATCACTGACACCTGAAAAGCCACATGTTTATTGTGTGTATAAATGGGCATGCAAATGCTACTGAATGTGATAACATGCCGTTGTAAATACATGCAGATGATACACAATATCTTTGTTGCATGCGTAGTGGTGTTGGGACGTCTATAAATTATCTGACGGTATAATTACCCCCACATGGTAAAAATCCTGACAGAACAAAAGACGTCCTCCATTTTAGTTAACTCTGGCAGTGCTGGTATTGCGTAGTAAACAGGATTTTGCCCTTTTTATCATTATAGTTTGTATACGTATTGCTATAACTTCATAGTATATGCTTTTCAATAAACACATACTGTTTTGTGCATAAGAATATTATGTGGGAATGTACTCACAGCTTTTGTTTCATCCAGAGGGTGTGGACATTGAGGACAGCAGATGAGCAATTACCTCTTGCTACACTTCTGTGTTCAATGTTGAACTTATACCTCTGGATACGTGGATGTAAGGTTTAACCCTATAAATGCTGGTAATGTTGCCTTGCTATATCATCTGATATATTTTGCTGTATTTCAATTTCATTAATATATTTTAATATATGACATTGTCATATATGAGATATATTACTGAATCACTTGATATTCACTAATACTCTGATTGCACTGATGGCTAATTTATATTACATTTTATAAAACTTATGTTTTGCAAAATATGCGTAATTGATTTTTATCAATTTATTTACTGTGAACTAGTGTATCAAGAATGTTTTGCAGAAAAAAATATAGAGCTAGAGCACGGACCAAGTTAACCACAAAAAACGGTTTGTTATTGCATACGTGCAGCAACACCACCATGCACACTAGAGATGCACCGATACCGATTTTTTAAGACCGAGTACGAGTACCGATACTTCTTTCAAGTACTCACCGATACCAATTACCGATCCCTTTTTTTTGCAGTAATTTGCCAGTTTTCTAAGTACCTATATGCTTTAGGTACTTGGAAAACTGGCAAATGACCGTAAAAAAAAGTATTGGTAATTGGTATCGGTGAGTACTTGAAATATATATATACACACACACACACACATACATACATACACACACCACCTCTTGATTCTCCCCTTTTGCTTCATTCTCCCCCTCTTGATTCCCACCTTTTGCTTCATTCTACCCCTCTTGAGCCCCCTTCTTTTGCATTGGCTTTTCTCTCCCTTTAATATCCCCCTTTCTCCCCCTCCTTCTCCTTGACTCACCCTTTTGCCTCTCTCTCCCTCCTGATCCCCCCTCCTTTTGCCTCTTCTTGGCCCCCCTCCTTTTGCCTCTTTTTATCCCTCTTGACCCCACTCTCTGCCTCTTTCACCACCCGCTGCCCCAACTTGCCTCCCTTACTCTCCTCTGCCGGGTGCTCACTGTTCTCTTGCGAGCCCCAGCAGAGGTCAGCGTCGGAGCGTTGCCATGGTAACCCGCGGCAACGCTCCGACGCTACAGGAGTGAGAGAGGTGACCGGCGAGCATTGTGAGCAGCTCCCCGGGCTCCCTCTCTGCAGCACCGACCCTGACACAGGGTATCGGTGCTGGCATCGGCCGCATTTGCGCGAGTACAAGTACTCGCGGAAATGCTGGTATCGGCACCGATACCGATACCATTATCGGTATCGGTGCAACCCTAGTGCACACGTATCTAAATCTTGATAATATACACACAAAAAAATATAAAAACATTTATATAGATACTTCAAGGGGCACTCTAATGGTAGAGTAACCGAAATAAAGTCCCTTTCATTGCACTCAATTTCACGGTGAAAGTAATAAAATATAACTTTATTCATCAAATGAAAACACTAAATGATAAAAAGGTAATCACCAATAATACATAGAACCCAAATGAGTCATAGAGTACATGGCCAAACATTAACGATAAGCCAGATACTTCCTGGAAAATTGTGTAACAATGATTCTGTTAATTATCGTCAAAACTGAAACATTCCAACACCACGTGTATATTCATCCAATTCCCATGTCTCTATTAATATTCAGAAACACACTCATTAATGCTTCTTGGCCTCTGTTGTGAAGCGAAAGATAACACGCAACTAACTTCCCTGTTACTGCAGGCAATTCTCCTAATCTTATGTGAAAAACTAGCTAGTCCCTCAATTATTGCCTCAGTACAGGAAGCTTTGCTATAAGAGACTATGTGACAATGGTTCAGTTGTTATCAAACCGAAACATTGTAACAATGCGTGTATATTCGTCCAGTTGTACGTCTCTGTAGTTATTGAGAAACAGACAGTGTTAATGCTTCTCAGTTTATCCTTGGCCTCTGCTGTGAAGCAGAAGACTATACACAACAGACTTCCCTGTTACTGCAGGCAATTCTCCTAATCTCGTGTAAGAAACGAACTAGTCCCTCGATTATTGTCTCAGTACAGGAAACTGTGCTATAATAAAACTCAACTGGATCTACGTTATCAGAGAATAAGCTGATATTTAAAATCTCTTTTCAAGCGCTATCCATCTTGCCTATCGGTGTCTCAAACAAGATATAGCGTGATCTAACGTATGGCCATGAGTACTTGATTATTCATTAATATGAATGTATTCATAAGGCATCGTGAAGTGCTCTAAATAAAACGCTGATGCGCGTTTCACCGGAAGGCTTTTTCAAGGCAGAAGAGCTGCAGTCATCGAGTGGTTTTTATCATGAAATTATCCAATCAAAGACAACTACCACAATTCAAATCAACCAATCAGAACTGTTAGAGAACGGAACTTTTTCGCTTGAATAGAAATGACATCTCTTCTCTATAGATCAGAATCATGTTAATAAGGGAATTTTTGCATTTTCTTCTATTTGTTTGTCAATTACCCATGCACTTGTATCTTGTCATGTGTATTCTCTGATACATCAGTACTTCCATTGAACAAAATATAAAAGTAGTTAAATACCGTTTAAGGGAAATGTGTTCCTCCAATACACCTGAGTTATGTGAAAATCATACTACGGTGAATCAGTGAAAAATAGTACTCACAACTAAGAATATAAATCTAAAAATCAATAGATTATTTTTAAAAGTGCTAAACACTAAATATCACTAAGTGAATTGTATGCTGATTAGATGTAATATATAGTGACTGTATAAAAAAGAAGAAAATATGAAAAATTACTGATATCCTAGTGAAATAAATAATCACCTGGATCTACAAGATATTGATACCAAAACACGTGATTGTACAATACAATCATATACTACAATTGAACAAATTAATAATAAATGGTGAACAATGCCAGTGAAGGAAAATATTATGCTCAAAAGATAAATATAATGTGTGGAAGTATAGTGTGAAAAATTGATGACCATGAATAGTGTCTGTGGATAGATATTTAATCCTCCTTTATATTGATGATAAAAAATAATTACAATCAATATACTATAGTGATACAAAATCTGTGTAGTTATATATTCCAAAGATGTGAGAGAAACTTCGAAATACACATAATGATCTATTCCTGTGGAAATGCTTTCACAGGAATGTATATTGATTCACACATTTAGGGCAAGATGTTCAAAAAGTCATCATAATGAAAAACTTGTCGGATCATGAGTTGGTGGTAAAAGAAGGACCATATTTTCAGAAGTAAATCCGTCACGTTTGAAAATTCATCTAAAGAATTAAAAATGACTGTAAGAAGATCTCATTGAACATTGCCGTTAAAAATTCTGATCCTAAAAATTGTCTTTGAGTTTGTCTTTGAAACTAAACTTATTAAAGAAACAAAGACATTTTTTGTCTTTGAAACGAAAATTTTCAAAGAAACAAAGACTTTTTTTTGGTCTTTGAAACAAAAAATTGCTTCTCAGTACTTTAATTTTTCTCTTCCAAGTTTAGACCATTTTTATTTTGTCGGGAAAAAATTACGTCAATCAGACAAAAAAATTACGTTCAAATGAATATTTTTTTCTGAAAATACCTTACATTATGACGGAAGATTAACCCACACCCAATTTTAAGACGGCTTTTTCCCTTTGACGGAGATGGAGGAATTGGATGCAAAATATGACGGAAACATGTCTGAGAATTGACAGATCATGGAATAAGAACATTTTTATTCTGATTACAGACAATTTCAGTTACCACCACTTTCTGAACATCTCGCCCTTAGTATGTGAGTATATATCCACACAAGCATAGGTTTTACAAAAATATTCTCAAGTTATTACATTCATTTAATCCCCGAGGATCTAAACAGTTGAAAAGATATCTCCATTTAGATTCTAATTGTAATAACTTCTTCTCAATGTTACCCCTTCTGATATCCAGTTTTGCTGTCTGCAGACCCCGACAATTCAAATCTTTAGGGTTTGAGTTGTGATGTAGCAAGAAATGTTTGGATACAGAGGTTAACATACAATTTTGATTTCTTATATATGTGGATGCATTCTTGATACTGTTGATATGATCACCCAGCCTTATACATAGTGTGCGTGATGTTTTGCCCACGTATCTGAAGTTAATGTGCATTGTAAACAGTATACTACATTCACTGTTGGACAGGAAATAAGATCCATACACTTACGGACTTGTCCAAATCTATCTGTAGTTTCCTTGTTTTTATACATGTATTTACAGTTCTTACAGTGTCCACAAGGAAATTAACCCTTGGGTATCGATCTGTTGGTATACTCACTAACTTTAGAGAAATGACTGAGTCAAGATATCACCAATGTTCCTATTTCATCTGTAACAGAATTATGTTTTTTCTCCCAATAACTCTCTTAAAGGGATAGTAATACTTCAAAATTACTATCCCTTATATTGAAGCCCTTAAAAAACTGAATTAAATGCCACCAGCGGCATCTCTCAAACCTTTATGGTTTGCGAGATAGCCGCTTTTAAACTTCGATCTCCCCTGACGTCAGCGTTCTTGCTGCAGCAGGGGAATCCGTTCATTGAATCAAGCGGAGACTCTTCAGCAGAGCCGAGATCTCGTTATAGAAGAAACAATGTCAGGGGAGAGCGAAGTTTAAAAGTGGCTATCTCGCAAACCATAAAGGTTTGAGAGATGCCGCTGGTGGCATTTAAGTCAGTTTTTAAAGGGCTTCAATATAAGGGATAGTAATTTTGAAGTATTACTATCCCTTTAATGTAGGATATGATGTCAAAATATTCCAGTTATTCGAAATTAGATATCTGATGTAATTGGTATCAGAACCATATGTAGTTATATATCTTATGTTTACATTTTCAGAGGTCTTTTTTCTTTCTGGAGTCAAGAGAGTATTTCTATCTGTTCTCAATACTCTGTTATATGCCTTTCTAATAGAAGTAATAGAGTAACCTCTCTGAATTAAACGTACACGTAATTCCTTAGCACAGGATTTAAAAAGATCTAGATCTGAACAATTCCTACGAATTCGTTGGAATTCACCTGCTGGTAAACTATGGATTTTAGAATGAGAATGGGCACTTTTACTATGTAGTAAGCAGTTGGTAGCTGTTGGCTTATGATAGGTGTCAGTTATAATCATGTTGTTTTTACCCCTTAGGATTTTCAAGTCCAAGAAGGAAATAATATTATTGTCCACCTCATAAGTCATTCTCAAGTTCATTTTGTTGATATTTAGGCCTCGATCCAAATGTTGGAGACGGCTGTTTTTTCTGCCGACGGCATTTTTTCCCAGCACAGTAAGCTATTCAAATGTCTGTGCTGTCAAAAAATACCGGCAAAAAAAGAGCCGTCATGTGATAAAGTTAAGAGGTGTTTTCATCCATTGAAAAGGATGAAAACACCATAAATTGCAATTCAAATGTATGAGTTAGCCAAGAACAGTAGATAAGGGACTCACGTTATCGCAGGAAAGATAACACCTATTTTTTTAACTTGAGTCCATGATCGCCTGTTTAAACAGACACAGACACTTGAAGTTAAAAAAAACGTAAGTCCTCAGTGGATGTATTGATATGGGGCTCTAAGCCCCATATCAATACATCCAAAGTATGAAAAATGTGTCAGAGGTTAGTAGAATTAACACTAGGAGTGCCAGTGGGGTATAATTACACTGCCGGCCTTCATAGGGTTAACCCAACTAAGTTAAAAACATCACATTACAAGTAACACTTACCATTAATCCTGATGTCCAGCAGAGTCCTCAGCTTCCTGGTCATCTTCTGTCCTTCTTTTCTATCTTCTGTCTTCTCTTCTGTCCTTATATCTTCTTTCTTCTATCTTCTCTTGTATCTTCTGTCTTCTTTCTTCTCTTCTCTCTTGTTGTAAAAGAAAAAGATAAGTTTGAGATTAAAGCATACATACTTTAACCACCTGAGTGCCAGAGGGGTACGCAACTCATTGCAAAGCAATGCATTGCGTACCTCTCTGGGGCCCAAAGGTTTCAAGTATATAGTAGTGTGCAACGTCTTAAAATAAAAATCCCCCATATAATAATAAAAATGTTACGAAATGTTTGCTATATATCTTAATGACATGGTATCTGTATAAGTAAATAAAAATCAAACTTAGCGTTTAATCGTTGCTGTCTCCACCGCTGTGTGAGGCTCTGAGGCTGCAGTGGAGACAGAAAAAGGCATCACACGCCTCCCCTCTTCTTCTTCATGGGCCGATGCCCTCTCCGGTCTGAGGGAATTAGAATTGAGGCTGCCCTAATTCTCTCACAGCCATTGGCTGGGATATGCTTACACATCTCCCAGCCAATCAGTTTAAAGCACAACCACTCAAAGCTGATTTGCTGGGAGGTGTGTAAGCATATCCCAGCCAATAGCTGTGAGAGAATTAGAAGTGAGGTTATCTATATATAAGGGCAGCCTTAATTCTAATTCCCTCATACTGGAACAGGCATCGGCCCGTGAAGAAGAAGAGGGGAGGGTTGTGCCTCCTTATTGTGTCTCCGCCGGCTCCTCAGCGCCTCACACAGCGGCGGAGACAGCAACGATTAAACGCTAAGTTTGATTTTTATTTACTTATAAAAATACCACATCATTGAGATATATAGCAAACATTTTATAACATTTTTATTATTATATGGGGGATTTTTATTTTAAGACTTAGCACACCATTATATACTTTAACCCTTTGGGCCCCAGAGAGGTACATAACGCATTGCTTTTCAGTGCGTTGCTTACCCCTCTGACACTCAAGTATGTATGCTTTAAACTCAAACTTATCTTTTTCTTTTATATCAAGAAGACAAGAAGATAGAAGAAAGAAGATAGAAGAGAAGACAGAAGATACAAGAGAAGATAGAAGAAAGACGGAAGGAGATAGACAATAGATGACAGGTAAGTTTAACACAGACTTTTTAACGATCGGTGCTTGACAGTATGTCAGGCACTGATCGTTATTTTTTTTAGTTAAGTTCACAAAACTGGAATTCATCCAAGATTTGTTTTTCTCCATCCCACAATATTAAGGCATCAACTATATATCGAATCCATGAACTCACATGGTCCAGATATTTAGACATCTTATCAGAAGTAGCGTATCAAACCTAGTTTGTGAATTGATCTCAAATTAATCTAACTATAATACTATTGTATATATTATGCGAGGAGTACAAATATTTGGGGGTCTCCTGATTCTTTCCTGTTGTTTTTTTCATCGACAACACCTTTACTAGTTGTTATTGAAGTCAGTTGCAGTGAGTTCCCTAAATTGCAGGCACTCGTACACATGACTCAGGCCTACTGATTTTTGACCTGTGCATCACAGACATACCTTGTCTGCATTCATCTGCTCAATATTGTGGAGAGCAAGTGGATTTAAACTGTAACCTCTACTAGTTTAGGTTCCTGTTAATAAAACTTCAAATCTGCTCATTGAGAACCTCTTGTTACCTTTTGAGAAAGATGCAAACCATCTTTTTTGGACAGTACCTTGTTATAACAACCAATCCAAGTTTGTGTTCAAGGATGCAACTTGCTGCAGCTCTTTCCCTATTATGTTAAAATACATCTTTCACCTCATTATAAACCAAATCATTAGTCTCTGAATGTACTATGACATCCAACTCTCCATCCTGTCTTGCTTCCTTAATTGTTAAAATTCATCTTCTATCTGTAGCTTCAGGAAGACTCCCTCATCTTCCGAATCACAACCCTTAATATAGAGTCCCCTAATAATAGATGCCTTCTCTCACATGAATTTACATAGTAACATAGTAATTTAGGTTGAAAAAAGACTTGCGTCCATCTAGTTCAACCTTTTCCTATTCCTGTTTACCATCGTTGATCCAAAAGAAGGCAAAAAAAAAACCCTCAATTAGTAATTAAAAATTCTGCCTTGAATGGGGGGGGGGGAATTCCCTCTTGATTCCAAATGGCAATCAGATTCCTCCCTGGATCAACAAGCTCCAACTAAATATTCATCCCAATGCTAACGTACATAGCCCTCTATGTTATGCTCTTTTAAATAAGTATCCAGGCCCCTTTTAAAGGCATCTAATGTTTTTGATAGCACCACCTCCTCAGGCAGTGAATTCCATACCTTTATTGTCCTTACTGTAAAGAAACCCTTCCGCTGTTGTAGATTAAATCTCCTTTCCTCAAGTCTAAGTGGGTGGCCTCTTGTCCTGTGTACTGTTCTGTTAATGAACAGGTCTTTGGAGAGCCCTTTGTATGGGCCCTGAACATATTTATATAGTGTTATCATATCCCCTCTAAGACGCCGTTTCTCTAGTGTGTACAAGTTTAACTTTTCTAGCCTTTCTTCATAACTAAAGCTTTCCATTCCCCTTACTAATTTTGTAGCCCTCCTCTGCACTTTCTCTAGTTCCATAATTTGCACGTCTTGAAGTTGGCAATGTGTCGCAATGCATTGGATACATCTCAGGAGGTTAAAGTTATTTATGTCAAATTCATTGTTTTAAATATGACCTGTACTTACCATGTAAGAGGTCAAAGTGGAGCTGATATGGGCAATATGAGGGCAGTATGGAGCTGAAGGCTGGCAATATGAGGGCAATATAGTGCTGTTGAGGGAAATATGGAGCTGATGGGGGGGCAAGTTGTAGTTGATGGGGGGGCAAGTTGTAGTTGATGGGGGGCAAGTTGTAGCTGATGGGGCAATATGGAGCTGATAGGGAAATGTGGAGATAAGGGCAATGTGAGGGCAATATGGAGCTGATGGAGGCAATATGGAGCTGATGGGGCAATGTGAAGATGATAGGGGCAATGAGAGGGCAATATGGAGCTGATGGGGTAATATGGAGCTGATAGGGAAATGTGGCGATAAGGGCAATGTGAGGGCAATATGGAGCTGATGGGGGGGCAAGTTGTAGTTGATGGGGGGGCAAGTTGTAGTTGATGGGGGGGCAAGTTGTAGCTGATGGGGCAATATGGAGCTGATAGGGAAATGTGGAGATAAGGGCAATGTGAGGGCAATATGGAGCTGATGGAGGCAATATGGAGCTGATGGGGCAATGTGAAGATGATAGGGGCAATGAGAGGGCAATATGGAGCTGATGGGGTAATATGGAGCTGATAGGGAAATGTGGCGATAAGGGCAATGTGAGGGCAATATGGAGCTGATGAGGTGCAAGTTGGAGCTGATGGGGGCAATATGGAGCTGATGGGGGGCAATGTGAAAGCAATATGGAGCTGATGGGGGGGCAAGTTGTAACTGATGGGGGCAATATGGAGCTGATGGGGCAATGTGAAGATGAAAGGAACAATGAGAGGGCAATATGGACATGATGGGGGCAGTATGGAGATTAGGAGCATTGTGAAGGTGTCCATTGGAGATGGCCAATGGTGGGGGGTGGCTTCAGATTTCTGTGCCTACAGGCTCCTGAATGACACGTCAGACACCCAGACAGCCTGCATTTCCTGTTAGTCCATTGTTGGAGCTCAGAGAGAGCAGAAGGAGATAGAGAGTGTCCAGTTGTTGTGTAGGCAGGCAGGTAGCATAGTCAGGCAAGCAGCATTAGTACCTTATTGCCACTGCAAGGGAGAGTCATCTTTGTTCCTGTGCAAAATATAAAAAATATTAGAAATTTGTTTGAATAGTTTTCAGATGACACAGCCAGTCTCACAGTTGTATAGGCAGGTAGGCAGGCCTAGTACCTTATTGCCACCGAAAGGGAGAGTCATTTTTTTAAAGTATGTTAAATTCAGCCAAATAATTCGGAATGTCACTGAATTTCGTCTGAGTTGAACAGGTCTGGTCCGAAATGCGGACCCTCCGAACGCCAAAAACAAAGATAGTCCAAAATTGAGTTTTACTGAAAATTTTTGCCGTGCACAAGTCTAGTTAACATGGCACATAGGTAGTTTTTAATGCAGTTTTCAAATATTCAAACTTGAATTAAGATGATAGATCCACTTTAAGTAGCTAAATATTTAATGAGCTATAATTTCAAATAAAAAAATGGCTAAAATAGCTCTTTCTAATGAACCTAAGTTGT
Source organism: Rhinophrynus dorsalis (assembly GCA_037306005.1). Taxonomy (NCBI): domain Eukaryota; kingdom Metazoa; phylum Chordata; class Amphibia; order Anura; family Rhinophrynidae; genus Rhinophrynus; species Rhinophrynus dorsalis. The sequence goes on from CM074718.1 coordinate 650,402,929, forward strand.
CATGAAGTGGTACTTCCATGTTAACCCTTGCTTTGCAATGCGTTGCGTACCCCTCTGGCACTCAAAGGGTTAAGAACCAGAGGGCACATTGCTTCGCACACCCCCGTGATCCTTAAATGGTTAACGTAATGAATTATTTAATACTCAGAATCCCTTTTCTATAACTTGCTCCATGTACAGTAATCTTGTTTGTTTTGCAGGGTGTGGGAGGAGCTGTTCAGTATCCCAAGGGATATTTAAAAGAAGCGTATGAGCTCATACGACAGAAAGGAGGTCTGTGCATCGCCGATGAAGTAAGTGCTTCCAAACATCTTGTTATAGTGGAACTCTATTGTTTAACCCTTTGAGTGCTTTGCAATGCATTGGATGCTTCCCCCACACTGAAAGGATTAAAGGGATAGTAATGTTTCACAAAACAGCAACTCCAATTAATCTTCATAGTATTTGAGCCATAGAGAGTGTTAGTTCAGTACTGTCAGTGTTGTAGTTCAAGAGTAATTGAATGATAAAATATCCCTCTCCCGCCCCTTTTACCTAGTTTAAGCCTCCTCTCCTCAGATGTGGAATCTGGTCTTGAGACCAGACAGCTCACAGCAAGGAACAATCTTCTTACTGTCAGAACAATTAAACCCCTGCCCCCTTTGACAGGTTTTTCAACTTTTTCCCTTATGTTAATTGAAGATTGTCCCTCACGGCAATCCACTTGGACACCACCCTGCTGCTCTGAGGTGATCAGTGTTACATCAGTAAAAGGGATGGGAGGGGGGTACTTTTTCATTCAATTACTCTTGAACTATAACTCTGACAGTAGTGAAATAACACTCTCCATGGCCCAAATACTATGAAGATTAATTGGAGCTGCTTTTATTATGAAACATTACTATCCCTTTAAACTCTTGAATACGTTGGATGCAATGCGATGCAAGGCAATGCACTGGAGGCCTCGTTAGCATTCAAAGGGTAAAATAAAATCAGAAATAATAATTTGATAGACTTTTAATAAAACTGCATTTCATTTAAAAGAACACGTATGAGCTGTTGTCACTTTTGAATGAAGTACCTTGTGTCGATAGGAATACCCTTGTTTTATACAAAAGGAATAGCCCTACAAAATATCTCTTCTTAACTAGTTTTTACTGCCCCTTTAAGAAGGGATTAACGTGACCCCATCACCTAGAAACACGTTTAGTGATTTTGAAAGAGCTTTGAAATCACCTATGTTTTGCATTAGCCATTTTTATTTAGAAAAAAAGTGTATAGTTATTACCTACCCTACTGTCTGAGACTAAGGGCTCGATCCAAATGTTGGCGTTAAAACCAACGTGAAGAAAAAAACTGCCTTCGCGAGTTAAGCAAGACCGGGTAACATGAGATTCAAATCTTTCTTACCCAAAAAGGCTAACGAGCAATGACCAACAAAATACACGTTCACATTAAGCCTGCGTCCCATAGAAAATCTTACCTAAAACTAAATGGAAATTGAGGGAAGCGCTGCAGTCACAGCGCAGAACTGCTTACACAATTCTATTTTTACTTAGATCTCATTCATTTATCAAGTCCTACCTCCTGTCTCCCATTGCTATTAGTACTTTTGCTCCACTCTCCGTTTGAAGGAGAGTGGAGCAAAAGTACTAATAGCAATGGGACACAGGAGGTAGGGCATTAAAAATGAATGAATCTAAGTAAATATATGTTTAATAAAAGTCTTTTAATGATAAAACGTGTAAAAATACACACACACATATATAGGCAAGGTATGTAGTCCATACCTTTCCTATTAACCCTTTGGGTACCAGAGGGGTAGGAAACATGCTAAGCAATGCTTTCCTACCTCTCTGGTACTCAAAGAGTTAAGAGTTGAATATCAGACAGATTTGTGGACTAAATGGCAGTACCTGAGGTGGATGTGAATGGAGTTAGTATGTCCCATATATGCAATATATGTGACATACTAAGGGGGGGGTGTCGAAGGAGGGCATTGTGTAGTGCTTGGTGTACTAGTTTTCTTTATTGTAACCCTTTGACTGCCACAGGGGTGAGCAGTGCACATCCCTATGGCATTCAAAGCTGTCCATGGAGCTGAAAGCCATCTCTGTGTTCCCCTACTGGTTGGGTAGGGAAAAGCACAGAGAAAGCTGTTCAGAACTGGAGACGGTGGTTTTGTACTCTGACTTGTGTGATGTTCTCCAAAAAAAAAATAGGCGTTAGGTTTCTGGAGTGAAATGTTGCAATTTAACTCGCGTTAGCCCTAACTCCAACATTTGAATGGCTTTTGGCATCGCTTGTACATTATCCTCTATGGGTGAGATCTTGCTGTTACGGCGACGGGCGACGTGTGTTTCAGAACTGCTGTTATTTTTACTAGTGGGAACATTTGCATTGCTTACTGGTGGTACAAAACCACCGTCGCCAGTTTTTCTGCCGAGGCCAACATTTGAATCGAGCCCTAAATCCTTTAAATTCTAGGGAGGTGGGGAGTAAAATGTTGAACAGTGTCGGTGAATGGAGCAGACAAGGTAGGGCTAAGGCAGGAAGTGGCTGGTAGGCATGGCTGTTACCAAGAAACTTTAGGATATTTCATGACCTATTGACACCTCTTTGTGTAACTGAATAAATAACTTACAGCAAGGCCAAAGTATTTTATTTCAAAGACTAGGTTAGAAACATATATACTGAAGTTTAAACAAACATTAATGTGAGTTTTCTTACTGTAGAGCAACGTGATACACTCAAAGAGGGACTCCTAAAGAGGGACACTTGGGAGGTATTGAGCCATAATATTTCATAAAGACGGACGCTTGTCACGGTTTTTAATGAACACTCAGACAAGACTAGTAAGGTTAAAATAACTTTATTAAGATTAAGTACAGACAGTAATAATGTAAGGCACAAGTTCCCAAAAGGACAGTACAGATATAGTACAATACACAATGTCAGGGAACGCACACTCTGAGGAGATATACTGAGAGTAGCCAGTCCCCTAACGGGCTAGGGAGAAGGGAAGGCAATGACTGGCAGATGATGGTACTGAGACTAGAACCCAAAGTAGACTGGAGGCCCACGATAGACTATTGGCAATAAAGACCCTAGATAACTAGGGATATGCGGAGGCAACGCAGCACAGGCACTGGTAACAAGGACCCTAGAACGCTAGGAGTCCAGAGGAAGACAACTGGCACTCAAACCCAGGAGCCCTTGGTCACATGGAACCCGGTAGAGGACAAGGCAGCTCAGGCCCTAGCACACTAGGGTCCCCGAAGGACCAAGACAACCGCTACTGGTAATAGAGACCCTAGAACGCTAGTGGTGGATCGAGGCAACTGAACACGGAAGGCAACCGGTGTCCCAGCACTTAAAGTGCCAAGATGATATGTCACACAACAGCTGACTCTTGAGCCTTGCGGCTACTGCAGATGGCAAGACGAGTAAGGAACCTGCCTAGAGGATCTAGGTACAGAAAGGTTCCAGAGGTATGCGCCCAGAGGAATATCTGCAACTCCCACAGGGAGAGCCTAGCTAGTTGTAAGCAGAGTAGAGGACACGTACAGATCACAAGAGTAACACAGTCAGAGCTGAGACAGCACTGAACCGGTACTTTGCATGTGCACACCGCCTGAAGCGGTTAACCAGTATAAGCAGCTTCAGCAACAAGTGCTCAGCCTACGGTTGGCAAGATAAGCGAAAGCGCCACTCGGCACCACTACAGTGGGAATGCAACCAGACTAGACAGCAGTGAGCGGGTTCGCTAGCCAGATTTGTCAGTAGCGTAGCGGTACTCAGCCAGGCCAGTAGCAACGGAGAGACTACACAGCCAGATAGTCAGCAACAGAGAGGGTTCTCAGCCAGGTCAGTCAGCAATGGAGCAGGTTCTCAGCCAGGTCAGTCAGCAACGGAGCAGGTTCTCAGCCAGATCAGTCAACAACGGAGCGGGTTCTCAGCCAGATCAGTCAGCAACGGAGCGTGTTCTCAGTCAGATCAGTCAGCAGCGGAAATCAGCAAGTCAGGATGCGCAGGAACGTTGTCAGGCCGGCCAGGTCATACACGATCAGAGCATAAACAGGAACTAACGTCAGGAATGGGAACACCACGAAAGAATGCCCAAGTATTGTTATGACAGGGTATATAAAGGCTGGCCCTGGGTAGAGTCAAGATCAATGACCAATAAAAGTGAGGCAGTAAACCAGGAAGTGATAATGTCGCCACCTGCAGCCAGGAGCACTGGCACTGTGATAACCCTTGGGAGATATGGAGCTATAATATCTCCTAAAAGGGGACACTTTGGAGGTATGGATCTCCTAAAGAGGGATACTTCAGAGATACGGACCCCTCATTTCTACTAATAAGGGACACTTGGGAGATATGGACTCCTAATATCTCCTAAAGAGGCATACTTAAGCAATATGGACCCCTAATATCTCCAAAGGGGAACACTTGGGAGGTAAGGACCCCTCATATCTCCTAAAGGGGGATACTTGGGGGGTACAGACCCCTAATATCTCCTAAAGAGGACAATTGGAAGGCACGGACTTCTAATATCTCCTAAAGAGGGACACTTGGGAGGTATAGACTCCTAATATCTCCTAAAGGGGGACACTTGGGAGGTATGGACCTCTAATATCTCCTAAAGAGGACACTTGGGAGGTATGAAACCTTAATATATCTTAAAAGGCATCATTTTAAAATGTCTCGCACAAAATAGCATGCAACATAAAGGCACATTAACCATATTGCAGTGATGAAAAGGGCAACATGAGAATCTCACCCTTCATGAAAAGCACGAGATTGTCATGTCACCAGCTAAACCATCGCATCATCTGATTTCTCTGATTTCTTGATAGATTTTGGATTATTGAAGACATACCTTAGCAAGATCTTTGATCTGTGTGTTCTGCATAATTCATGGTGTCTTCACGGGATCAGGCATTTAGTATGTTACTCAGGTGCTGGGATTCTGTATTTGTCTTGTGACTATAGCATGTGACTCTAAATGATAAATCTAAATGCAAATCTAAATGGAACCCCAGCAGCTGAGTAACATACTAAATGCCAGATCCTGTGAAGACACAGATAACTGTGCAGAGCATTGGAGCACACAGATCAAAATTATTGCTACGGTATGTCTTCTATGTCTATATATTTAAAGGCACAAGTAAACACATTGCTTAGAACAAGAAGTCAGAGAAATCAGATGATGCAACATTTTAGCCGGTGACATGACAATCTTGGGCTTTTCATGCAGGACGAGATTCTCATGTCCCCTTGTCATCACAGCTATTGGTTTATGCGCCTTTATGTTGCACGCTATTTTGTGTGCGACATTTTAAAAGTGAACCCTCCTGAAGAGGGACACTTGCGAGGTATGGACCTCTAATATCTCCTAAAGAGGGATGATTGGGAGGTATGGATCCTTAATATCTTCTAAATGGGGACACTTGGGAAGTATGGACCCCTAATATTTCCTAAAGAGGGAAAATTGGGAGGTACAGACCACTAATATCTTCTAAAGGGATACTGTTGGGAGGTATGGACCCCTAATATCTCCTACAGAGCGACAATTGGTAGGTATGGACCCCTAATATCTCCTAAAGAGGGACACTTGGGAGGTATGTACCCCTATTATATCCTAAAGAGGGATGCTTAGAATGTATGTCCCCTTAATATTTCCTAAAGAGAGACACTTGGGAGGAATGGACCTCTAAACTTAGGAGCAGGGCCGGATTTATCAAGAGGCAGACTAGGCACTGACCTAGGACGCCCAATTTTCTGGGGAGCCCGGCAGTGGCCCAGTCACGTCCCCTTTTTTAAAAATTATATTTCATTTTTTTATGTGCTGCTGCTGTGGTGCCACCCTTCGTAAACTGAGTGACAAGTTTGTGGCACCTCTTGCGCTGGCCAGTCCACCCCCTGTCAGACACTTGCACTTCACTTGCTGGTGTGCTGCAGGCCGGCGTGTCTATTCCCCAGTCCCCAGCCACATCTGAATCATTGCAGCTGGGACTGGGTGGAAGCGACGTCATATGTGATGTGGATGTTTTGAGATAAGACGCAGGCTGGCTTACGGGGCGGCACTGACAGAACCAGCTATGTACAGTCTGTACTCTACATTTAAAATTTGCAGTGAGCATAGCTGGGTGTTATCTGGGACTGGACAGGACTGGTGGCAGTGGCGCGAGGGCGGCAAGGAAGAGGGGAGGAGAATCATAGACATGTCACTGACTGCACTGTATCATTCAGACGTGTAACTGCAGGTTATTATGTGGCTCTGCACTGTATCATTCAGGCGTGTAACTGCAGGTTATTATGTAGCTCTGCACTGTATCACACAGACGTGTAACTGCAGGTTATTATGTAGCTCAGCACTGTATCACTCAGACATGTAACTGCAGGTTATTACATGGCTCTGTACTGAATCACACGGACGTGTAACTGCAGGTTATATAGCTCTGCACTGTATCACTCAGACGTGTAACTGCAGGTTATTTAGTAGCTCTGCACTGTATCACACAGATGTGTGACTGCAGGTTATTTTGTAGCTCTGCACTGTATCACTCAGGCGTGTAACTGCAGGTTATTATATAGCTCTGCACTGTATCACTCAGACGTGTAACTGCAGGTTATTTAGTAGCTCTGCACTGTATCATTCAGACATGTAACTGCAGGTTATTATATAGCTCTGCACTGTATCACACAGACGTGTAACTGCAGGTTATTTAGTAGCTCTGCACTGTATCACACAGATGTGTAACTGCAGGTTATTTTGTATCTCTGCACTGTATCACTCAGACGTGTAACTGCAGGTTATATAGCTCTGCACTGTATCACTCAGACGTGTAACTGCAGGTTATATAGCTCTGCACTGTATCACTCAGACGTGTAACTGCAGGTTATTATGTAGCTCTGCACTGTATCATACAGATGTGTAACTGCAGGTTATTATGTAGCTCTGCACTGTATCACTCAGGCGTGTAACTGCAGGTTATTATATAGCTCTGCACTGTATCACTCAGACGTGTAACTGCAGGTTATTATATAGGTCTGCACTGTATCATTCAGACATGTAACTGCAGGTTATTATATAGGTCTGCACTGTATCATTCAGACGTGTAACTGCAGGTTATTATGTAGCTCTGCACTGTATCACACAGACGTGTAACTGCAGGTTATTATGTACATCTGCACTGTATCATTCAGACATGTAACTGCAGGTTATTATGTAGCTCTGCATTGTACCATTCAGACGTGTAACTGCAGGTTATTATGTAGCTCTGTACTGTATCACTCAGACGTGTAACTGCAGGTTATTATGTAGCTCAGCACTGTATCACTCAGACGTGTAACTGCAGGTTATTATATAGCTCTGTACTGTATCATACAGACGTGTAACTGCAGGTTATTATGTAGCTCTGCACTGTATCACTCAGACGTGTAACTGCAGGTTATTATATAGCTCTGCACTGTATCACTCAGACGTGTAACTGCAGGTTATTTAGTAGCTCTGCGCTGTATCATTCAGACATGTAACTGCAGGTTATTATATAGCTCTGCACTGTATCACACAGACGTGTAACTGCAGGTTATTATGTAGCTCTGCACTGTATCATTCAGACGTGTAGCTGCAGGTTATTTAGTAGCTCTGCACTGTATCACTCAGACGTGTAACTGCAGGTTATTATGTAGCTCAGCACTATATCACTCAGATGTGTAACTGCAGGTTATTATATAGCTCTGTACTGTATCATACAGACGTGTAACTGCAGGTTATTATGTAGCTCTGCACTGTATCACTCAGACGTGTAAATGCAGGTTATTATATAGCTCTGCACTGTATCACTCAGACGTGTAACTGCAGGTTATTTAGTAGCTCTGCGCTGTATCATTCAGACATGTAACTGCAGGTTATTATATAGCTCTGCACTGTATCACACAGACATGTAACTGCAGGTTATTATGTAGCTCTGCACTGTATCACACAGACATGTAACTGCAGGTTATTATGTAGCTCTGCACTGTATCATTCAGACGTGTAGCTGCAGGTTATTTAGTAGCTCTGCACTGTATCACTCAGACGTGTAACTGCAGATTATTATGTAGCTCTGCACTGTATCACTCAGATGTGTAACTGCAGGTTATTATATAGCTCTGCACTGTATCACACAGACGTGTAACTGCAGGTTATTATGTAGCTCTGCACTGTATCACACAGACGTGTAACTGCAGGTTATTATGTTGCTCTGCACTGTATCATTCAGACGTGTAACTGCAGGTTATTATGTAGCTCTGCACTGTATCACTCAGACGTGTAACTGCAGATTATTATGTAGCTCTGCACTGTATCACTCAGACGTGTAACTGCAGGTTATTTTGTAGCTCTGCACTGTATCACACAGACGTGTAACTGCACGTTATTTTGTAGCTCTGCACTGTATCACACAGACGTGTAACTGCAGGTTATTATGTAGCTCTGCACTATATCACTCAGACGTGTAACTGCAGGTTATTATGTAGCTCTACACTGTATCACACAGCCGTGTAACTGCAGGTTATTATATAGCTCTGCACTGTATCACTCAGACGTGTAACTGCAGGTTATTATGTAGCTCTGTACTGTATCACACAGACGTGTAACTGCAGGTTATTATGTAGCTCTGCACTGTATCATACAGACGTGTAACTGCAGGTTATTATGTAGCTCTGCACTGTATCACTCAGATGTGTAACTGTAGGTTATTATGTAGCTCTGCACTGTATCACACAGACATGTAACTGCAGGTTATTTAGTAGCTCTGCACTGTATCACTCAGACGTGTAACTGCAGGTTATTATGTAGCTCTGCACTGTATCACACTGACGTGTAACTGCAGGTTATTATGTAGCTCTGCACTGTATCATTCAGACGTGTAACTGCAGATTATTATATAGCTCTGCACTGTGTTTAAATATGTATTATCATCACGTTATTCACTGCTGCTGCTGCCAATGACATTTAAATATTGCACAGACAGTTGAACACTTTAATACAGTGGACTGGACATACATTTATTACATAAAATAATAACCAGAGTTATGCGTTTATAAATTACATTTGAAAGACTGGCTGTGTGTGTGTAACATGATATATATATATATATATATATATATATATACACACTTTTATTAGTGATATTTCAAAGGCATCTGGCTGTGTGTGTGTGTGTGTGTGTGTGTGTAAAATAATAAATTTCATAAATTACGATTAAAGGGATAGTATTGTCTCATTTAAAAAAATATATTTTTTTTTAGCTATAGAAAAATTAAATTAAACAACCCCACTCCCATCCCTTAAACCTTTATGGTTTGAGAGATATTTGCAGGTAAAGTTTCCCCCTGCTTGCAAACCAAGCAGACTTTGTAGACTGTTCCAATGAAGTAGTTCTTTTTATTTCTTGCAATCTCGGTTCTGCTGAAGAGCCTCCACTGGTCCCGGGACCGGATTCCCCTGCAGTCAGCTAGAGTGCTGACATCAGGGAAAGGGGAGGGAGGGGGGAACTTTACCTGTAAATATCTCTCAAACCATAAAGGTTTGAAAGATGGGACTGGGGTTGTTTAGTTTATTTTTTCTATAGCTAAAAGATAATTTTTTTAAATGAGACAATGCTATTCCTTTAAAAGGCATTTGGGCTGGCTGTGTGTGTAAAGTAAAAATATTGAAAATGGGTGTGGCCACAATAGGGTGTGGTTAACAGGGGAGTGGCTAAGCGAGGATGTGATTAGGGTGGGGCTAGGGCGCCACAGGGTGGTGTGTCTAGGGGCACCTGAGATGTAAATCCAGCCCTGCTTAGGAGGTAGGCACACTGAATTCAGTTCTAATAGCACAACTAGTGTTAAGAACTAATTAACATACATTAATTAATTTCTGTAAAACAGTTTATTTTACAGGAAAATGTCTAGTAAAACACTTAAGCAGACGTTATTTCTATGTAAAACAAACTGAATTGACTTGAGGTGACAGGTCCACTTTAAGTGCCTAATACTTTGAATAACATTCTCCCATAATGAGTATAAGTGTATAGATGACAGTGGATGTGTGTTGGTGTGGGTAACTTGTGCTGAATGTCATACAAAACTACCTGCATAGACTTCCAGGAGAACTAACACCTACTATGACCAGAAGATCCTAAAGGCCCCTCATAAATTTTGTCCTTGTGCCTTTGCTGAAGATAGAACATTTTTAATCAGTCCAGGATGTCATGTCTATGGAGGCGGACATGACAGTTGCTAGTAGAACCAAAGGGCCTCACACTCTGCTCAATATACATAGTAATAATGTTACCCTTTAGAGACAAGCCACCAGAATAGCTATAATATGTACAGCTTGGGAGAAAGGAGGGAGTGGTGTGATATGATAGAAACACTTAACCCTTTGAATGCCAGAGGGGTACACAATGCATTGCATGCCCCCCTGGCACTAAAATGGTTAAATATATTAAGGGCTTTAATTTTGCTCGAGAGAGAAGCATTTCTCAGAAAAAGAAGAATACTAGAAGAAGAGGTCATGATCTAAATATGGAGGGTGTAAAATTCAGAAGTAATGTGTGTAAGTAGTACAACTTTAGAGATAGGTGAGAGTCTCATGGAACGGCATTCCAGCAGAGATGGTAGGGACAAATACCGTTTGGGAATTCAGAAATGCCTGGGATAGACACAAGTTGTATTCTGAGAAGTATGGAAGACTGTATTTTATTACATAGGGAAACGGACAGACTGGATGGGTCGGATAGTTCTTTTCTCTCGTCAAAATGTATTTTTCTATAGGGGAGATTCACTAAGCAGTGATAAAGAGGTTCCTGTGTTATTCTATGGAGCCTATGCATTAAGATCGCCAAAGCTGAAGGATCTTAGTGCATAGGCTCCATAGAATAACATAGGAACTGGAGAAGTGATATCACTGGAGAAGTCATCTCCACTTTATCACCTCTTTATCACCACTTAGTGAATCTCCCCCATTGTCTCTTCTTTGGTCCCATGCATGCCAGAGACATCTTCCCCTCAATATGAAGCAATGCACTGGAAACATATCTAGCATCTAAACGGTTACAATGTCAAGCGAATTACTGCTAGTGACCTCATTACAGTATACAATTCTATGTATCCTTGTTTCTGAAGGTTCAGACAGGCTTCGGGAGAACAGGAAGCCACTTCTGGGGATTTCAGAATCATGATGTCATGCCTGACATTGTCACTATGGCGAAAGGAATTGGGAATGGCTTTCCAATGGCAGCAGTTGTAACAACACATGGTGAGTAACTAGGGGTAGCGAACAAAATGTTACATTTCTCAGGACATTTTAGGCTTTAGCCACTGAAGACCCACATGTGATCTAGTATGGATATTCAAGTAGCAGTGCTCCAGGATAACAGAAAAGTGCTGGAATGAGAGTAAACAGAAGACAATCCTATCCTACTGTGCCTAGCCTGATAAAATGTGAACTTGTATATAGCATCATACCTCCCAGGAGTCCCTCTTTATGAGGGACAGTCCGCTTTTTTAGACCCAAATCCCTCTGTCTCTCTTCCCACCCTTGTACCCCCCTTTTTAGGAGGATCAGACTGTGCGGTGTGTATATAAGTGTATCATGTTGCTTTACAGCAATAAAACCCACATTATTGTTTGTTTAAATGTCAGTATATGTGTTTATACATTATTCTCTATAAATAAAATTCTATGGTCTTGTTATAAGCCATATATTAGGTTACACAAGGAGGTGTCAATAGGTCATGAAAAAGGTAAATATTCTCAGTAATGCGCAGCCCCCAGCAACACCACCTAAAACACAGGTGTCCCTCTTTGGCAATTTGAAATGTTGGGAGGTATGTAGCATATTATTGCCCACATGATGAGAAAGTGTCATAACAGGGCGGGCCTTTAGTGGAGTGGGCAAATGAAATGAAAGGTCACAGGAAGTGGGCAGGATGGGCATCACAGGAAGTGGGCAGGATGGGTGTCACAGGAAGTGGGCAGGATGGGTGTCACAGGTCACAGGAAGTGGGGTGGGCTGTTCAAGGAACTCTCGGAGAACAACACCCCTTACCCTGTACTAAACAATGAAAACTGGACTCCCTGGGCCAGATCCAGAGATTTATCTGGCACAAACCAACCCTGGTCCTCGAGAGTTACCAGTAGAGCATGGTTTCGGGATATTCCTTAACCCTTTGAGTGCCAGAGGGTTATGCAATGCATTTCCACCCCTTTGGCACTCAAAGGGTTAATGAGCACAGGTGGACTAATGAGTTGCCCAGTAACTTTAATTGGTCTACCTGTGCTCATACAGGGATAACCAGGAAACATTCATTGTTGCTAGCTCTTGAGGACCAGGGTTAGCTGCCTCTAATCTAGTATAATAAATGGGCAACTATCACTCCAATAGCGCCCTGTTGTTAGATCTGATCCCCTGGGAGCAGACCTGCTAATGAAAATGGACTGCATTGTGAGCCCCAGGGGCCAAAAGGCAAGCAGACTCAGAGACTGAAAGGAGATCTCCAGAGCTTACTCAATGGTCCTGCAAGAATAAACTGAATTGTAAGAGTGAAGTCTTGCAGTTCAGTCTCTTGTCCTGCTCAGTGCATCCCCATAGACCCTCTGCATAAATGGTCTTTGGTGGCTGTTCATGCAACCCGGTAAGTTTGTGGGTTAGAGCCATATAGTTCGGTATTGTGCTTCAGTCATGGGTTCAGTTTTCTGATTCCTCAAATGGCTGATAGGAACCATTTTGGGATTGCAGAGTGCAGATACAGACTTTTTATCAGACTGCGTAAAACATGATTAATTGCCCTTTAAAATGTAAAGGAATGGAAAAGCCTAGAAATATTATACAAAATATTTGGCCACGTATCCCTGACTACCACTAATCTAGTAGTTTTGGGATTAATACTGGTGGTTCATCTTATCCCAAGCAGATCCTTGCAGGTTTGGGTGTATGGATGCTCCACTGTGGCTGCACACTCACATCCTCCTCCTCCTCCTATTACATAAAGTGGTAGAATGCGTCGCTCACTGTGAGCCGTAACCGCACATGTGCAGTAGAGAGTCTCTACTGTGCGTGTGTGGTTTCGCACACAGGGAGCTTCTCTGTTAGCCATCTGGAGCTCCCCGCTACGGATTAGCGCATTCTGCAAGTCTCTACTGCGCATGACTGCAGTCATGCGCAGTAGAAACTCACCAAACGTGCTGCCCCACTCCGGACGGCTCACATCCTGTCTCTGCTCCCGGCTCCGGGGCAGCTGGGTGCACTTTAGCCCATTTATACTAGTTAGTAATATGGGATTAGGAAGTTTTTCATTCTCAGACCCCATAGTACATACTTGTTGATCAACCAGGATGTGGATTGGCCATAAACCCTACCTTGCAGGAATTGGAGCAGGATCAGGTGAATGACTAGGTGAGAATTAACCCATGAGCTGCCAGATAGTTTAATGTTATTGGGGATACATGAACAAGCTTTTTAGGTAGAATAGTAATAGAATGTACTGTTCCTTTCATAAAAACCAACCCAGTTCCATGCGCTCAACACCTATAAACTTAAATAAATATATTAGTGGAAGAAAAAACAGATAGATATCATCAATATTGTCTATAAAGTCTGTAAGAATCAGACTGTCTGTTGTGTAGGAGATGGCCCAGGGAGCCAGCAAATTAACAGCACCATAGGGAACAAATTGTCAAGGATATACAGGAAAGTGATAAACAAGAGACCCAATTAGGTTGTATATCTTCACATAAATAGATAAAATAATAATATTAAGTTCATTTGAGAACTTTACACAATAATAGGTACTGACACGCTACTTCACAGTAAAGAGTCGATTAAAATAATCCATTATGCATATTTGTGCAAAAATATATATATATCATTTATTTAAGTAAAATATACTATATATAAAGTTTAATCAACAATGATATAAATGAGTGAACACCAACTGAAATAGACATACAGTAACTCAAAAACCAATATCACAAAATAATATTACCAGCATCAACAGGATAAACATTGCATAGGTGTATCCAGAGGTATTAGGTAACAATAATTGAACACGGCAACATAGAAAGGGTTAATTTATCCTTACAATTAATTACAATACAGTTGGCAGCAATGTATATGGATACAAGCCCAGATCTGTATTAACTATGCTAATTAAGGTCTAAGGTATGTTATTATGTGAATTACCTTTAAGAAAACAAAGTGGGTCCCATAACAATTCCTTGTACCATATAAAAATATCAAAATTTAGAAAAACTTACCTGGAATAAAATCCCAGATTTAGATAAATATAATTTAACTATTTGTCTACTGTTTTCAGTATTGCATACCATCTGGATAAAACATAAATTGCATTTATTATTGTCAATAATAGATTAAACCAAGAATATACTTAGAATTAAATCTAATAATATATGTGTAGAAAGCACCATAAAAACAAATACATTCATGCAACATATACTATAAAAATGACAATAGCAATCCTATTTGTTACACCTCCAGCACTCCTAGGGTTAATACACAGCAACAAGGTATATGGATGCCCCTCCCAAGATGGCGGCTTCTTTTGTCTAATGAGAGTTTAAAAGAAACTTCCACTTTACAAAAGTTAGGGGTGTCTACTTCATTACGGGCTTGTTGTCTGGTAATAGCATTTACCTGTATAGGACCCAGTAGATATGAAATATCTAAGGCTTCCCCCTTAAGGGCACCTTCTTTAGCTAATAGATCGGCTAGATCATTTCCTTGTTTTTCAGGGCCTAGGACTTTGGAATGACCCTTGGTCTTTTTCTAATAGATGGTAAGGCCATTTGATATCATAAGATTGTCAACCTTGCAAAATAATTTAGCATTTTTCACTGGTTTATTATTGGATCTAAGGATATGGCTCCTTTTCCAACCTGGTAGGTATTCTACAAAGCTATGGCGAACATAATTAGAATCAGTTATGATGACAAATTCCTTTATGTTATGCTCAATAGCTAATAGGACCGTCTTATAGACTGTGCAGAGTTCTGCCACTTGGCTACTCTGAGGTCCTCAGCTATATCCTTTGGATATAACAGGGCACTCGCCTGTCCAAGCAGTCCCTATACCTGCCACCAGTTTCATTTCGGTACCAATCATAACATGGTATGAACAACCGTCAATGTATGCAGTTGGCATGGTTGTACAATAATTCTCGTCAAATGCCTTGTAGGGGAAAAAGCAATTGTTCCTTGAGGTAATCATCTCCATTGGTAACAGTCTCCATGGGAGGTGCTGAACAGTCATGGAGCTCGGCTAATCCTTGAGCTACAGGATTCTTCCTGTTTTGCTTATACCTAATCTCCAATGGCCAAGGGATAAGGTCCAAGTGGTGAGCCTACTATTGGAAAGGTGTCCTTCCTTTATCCTATCACTTTGCAAATACTGCAAAGGCTGATGAGCGGTTTCAGTTATGATTTTCTCACCCTGAATAAAACTACGAAAGTTCTGTAATGCCCAAACAGTAACTAATAAAGCTTTCTCACAGTAATTGAATTTTATTTCCACGGAAGACAGGGATTGCTGGCATAGGCAATAACCTTATTTAGGTTGTCTTGCTTTTGATATAAAACCCCACTGAGACTAAGATAAGTGAATCTCGTCTCAAGGTAAATGGTTTACCTCCTTCTGGATAGGCCAGACAAGGAGCCTGAGTGAGTTTATTCATGAGCTCGGACACAGCTTGTTCCTGAGCTTCACACCAGATCCATGCTTGATCTTTCTTCAGTAATAACAACAACAATGGTTTGGTTATTTCTGAATAATTATCAATAAACTTCCGGGAATAATTCATCATGCCTAGGAAGGATCTCAATTCATTGAGATTAGTGGGTGTTTTGGATTTAACTATTGCCTCAACCTTCTCTCTGTGGATTTAACCCTTCGGTGGTCACTTCATCACCAAGAAAGTTAACTTCGGTGCGGCACATCTGTGCCTTTTTGAGCGACAGTTTAACCCCTTCTTCCTTTAGCTGATTAAATAATTAAATACATATGTAATCTCTGTGATATGATTTTGGAAGGTAGTACTTTTAATTAGGACATCATCCACATAGCAGAGAGTCCCCCTATCCATAGCATCAGACACAGCCTTATGCATGAACAAGGCAAATTCATGACCTGAGTTAATATAACCAAAAGGCATTCTAACCCAGGCGTATTGTATGCCTCAAAAAGTGAAAGCTAGTTTATATTGGTCTTCCTGACTTACTTTAATGGTCTAGTACCTTTGGGCGCAGTCACTCGTCGTAAAGATCTTAGACCCTTGCATCTGAACCAAACATTGAGCTATATATGGCACCAGCCAGCCTGACATATATATATATATATATATATTGACCATTGGGCTTACGGATTCCCAAGATGGGGTTATTATATGAGCTGTGCACCGCCCATATAATGCCCCTCTCTTTCAGGTTCCTTATGATCTCTGCCAATGAGTCACAGGATGCAAGTGGAAGACGGTACTGTTTGACATATACACAAGGTAATTTAGGGTCAGTCTGTATGCGGGCAACATGTAAGTTGGTTGAACCACAATCTCATGAATCCTTAGCAAACAGATCTTGGAACTCCATACGGATTTCCCTCAGCTGTTGGCATTCAGAGTCATCAGAGCACTCATCTGCTAGAAAGATTTGTTGGATCTTATAGGTTTCCTCAAGCTGTGTGGATAAATCATGTGTGTTTACTCTTACCTTTTCCACAGCCTCCTGATATTCTCTGGACTCTTCAATCCTGCATGTACCTGTATCAGGGCTATATGGATACACAGACTGAATGGATAACAACCCCTCTGGGAGGGAGTAAAACATTTGCTCAACCAGTTGCACTTCAGACAGATAATTATCAGGCAGTAGACCAATTACTTGATTCTGAAACCCAAATGTATAGTATTCCAGTGCATAACCTATTACAGTTCCCTTCTCTAAGGTAATACTGTGTGGGGTTATGTTATTTACCACAATGTGGACTGGTGTTTTATGAATATGCACCATAGGGGTATGAGACACAGAAACTCCTAATTATTGAATCCTATTTGTGAGGCATATTAATGCATCAGGATTCTTAAAGAGATTGTAATACTTAAAATTTACTAATCCTCATATTATAGTGATTGAAAAAAGAAATTAATTGCCTTCAGTGCCATCTTTCAAACCTTTATGGTTTGAGAGATTATCACTTGCAAAGTTCCCCCTCCCCTTTCCTTGATGTCAGCGTTCTAGCTGACTGCAGGGGAAGCCTGTCGTATGATCATCAGATTGCAGAGAGGGACAATCTTCAATTAAGATAAGGGAAAAACCTGAAGAACTTGTCAAGAGGGACAGGGCTTTCATTCTTCTGATAGGAAGAAGATTGTCCCCTTCTGTTATCTGTCTGGTCTATGGACTGGATTCCACATCTGAGAAGAGATTGCTTACACTAGGTAAAAGGGGCGGGGAGGGAAACTTTGCTTGTGAATATCTCTTAAACCATAAAGGTTTGAGAGATAAGACTTATATTGTTCTTCATGTTTTTTTAATGCCTACAAAATAAAATAAAGATAAAACGAAGTATTACTATCCCTTTAAAAGAAACTACCACTTTACAAAAGTTAGGCCCAAACACACATGCAGCAAAGAAATTCCTTGAAACACACACCAAAATAGACAAACAGCAGATTGAGGGTTAATAAAAGAATTCAAAGAATTCCGCAGACCAAATATAAGCTCAATAACCTTTCCAGAAACACAAATATAGTATTCTAGAGGCATCAAAAATTAGATTATCTAATATATATATTTTATTTAGAAAATGTTTTAACAGGAAGAATGCGTTGAGATTTCTGTCATTTTCAAGTATGGCCTGAAGTGTTTGCAGCAAGTATTTGCACAAATACAGAGACATAATATATATATACGCACACAACACATATACTAAAAATGTTATATATTGTTGCATATTGTTTTTAGATATGAAACATCAGTTATTTTTAAGGATTTTAGACTAGGAGAAGATCAGATTTTTTCAGGTAGGTTATTCCAGACTTTTGGAGCTCTGAAGGAAAAAGCAGATCAACCGGCTTCTTTCTTGAAATGTGTTATACTCAGTGAGTTCTTAGCAGTGGAGCGGAGGTTATAGTTAGTAGGGAGAGCTAGAGTGAGCATACTGTTCTGGTAGTGTGGAATACTCAGTGAGTTGTTATTAGTGGAGCGGAGGTTATAGTTAGTAGGGAGAGCTAGAGTGAGCATACTGTTCTGGTAGTGTGGAATACTCAGTGAGTTGTTAGCAGTGGAGCGGAGGTTATAGTTAGTATGAAGAGCTGGAGTGAGCATACTGCTCAGGTAGTCTGGTAGTTTTCTAAAGAAGTGGTTATGAACCATGCAAGAGAGGTGAAGGCACATCTAGATTTCAGTGTTAGCCAATTTAGTTCTTCATACATATCACAATGATGTGTTGTGTAATTACATTGAAGGATGAAGCGGCATAATGAGTTATATAGAGTGTCAAATTTAGCAAGATGGATTTGTGGCGCAGGAGCATATACTATGTCCCCATAGTTTATGGCTGACATTATCATCTGTTGTACAATACACCTTCTTACCAGGGGATTTAAACAGGATTTGTTTCTAAACAGAGCACCTATTTTGGGATTAAATTTGGACGTTAATTTATCAATATGAATACCAAAAGTGAGGCTGGGGTCAAGCCACATACCAAGATATTTGTAGGAGTCCACTGTGGCCAATTTACAATTAGACTCTGTTACAATGGATAGAGTGATATTGCAGAGATTATGTACTTTATACTCTGTACCAAATAACATTGTGACAGTCTTGTCAGTGTTTAGGAATAGTTTGTTATTTGCTATCCAGATTTCAGCCTCAGAGAGCTAAAGAGTAGAGAACAGTTTGTAAAAGGCCTGAGAAAAACCATCAGAACCTGGACTTTTTCCAGATGGTAAGGAGTTGATAGCCCTCACAACCTCCGATAGAGAGATCGGTAGATCCAAGACTCTGGAAAACTACAATGTTTTATTTTCTAAACTGAGTATTGATCCATTACATTTCTCCTGAGGAGTAGTGGCATGTTTTCCTCTTTGTTTGCAAACTTCCATGGTATCCATGACTGATCGAAAGGTGTTACCTCTTGAACCAAGGTGCAAGAGCAAAATTCATTAGCACTTTCTGATCATAGTAAGGTAAGTGTGTGGGGGGATATTATTAAGAAGTATAGGAGTTCTTTAACTAATATGGGTAGGTATTTTTAAGTATCTCTGTGGACAATATATAAAATTGAGATCTTTGAGTCTATGGAAGATAAGGTGGACCAATCAACAAAAGAGAATTGTATTCTGTTTGTATATGAATTATAGCACTTTTTCTATAACATAGTTTTTGAGTCGTTAGCCTTTATCCCTTTGATTTCACAATGTAACACTTTATGCTAATTTCATGCTCATTATGCTAATTTGGTGTATCTGAGGCCAAACTTACCCCTAAATGCACTATTAGGCCCCCCATTCACCATCACCACCACCTAGTACATGGGCTTTGATTCATATCTGGCAGGAAGGGAAAAGATTGGGGGGAGAAAAAGAATTGCAAAAAGTTAGTATCTGGCCGACAGGGAATAACATGTGGGAGAAACAGCAGTGCAGAGTGTTATCTGTCAGGCAGGGAGTAGTGTGTGGGAGGATGAGCAGTGCAGAATGTTAGTATCTGGAAGTCACGGAATACCATTTGGGAGAAAGAGCAGTGTGAAATGTTAGTATCTGGCGGGCAGAGAATAGCATGCAGTAGGAAAAGTAGTGCAAAATGTTAGTATCTGGCGGAAAGGGAATAGCATGTGGGAGAAAGAGCAGTGCGGAATGTTAATATATGGTATGCATGCACCAGTATGTGAGAGGAAGAGCAGTGCTGAATGTTATTATCTGGCAGGCAGGGAATAGCATGTGAGAGGAAGAGAAGTGCAGAATGTTAGTATATGGCAGACAAGGAGAAGTAGGTGAGAGGAAGAGCGGTGTGGAATGCTATTATCTGGCAGACAAGGAGAAGTAGGTGAGAGGAAGAGTGGTGTGGAATGCTATTATCTGGCAGGTAGGGACTAGTATGTGGGAGGAAGGGCAGTGCAGAATGTTATTATCTGGCAGAAAGGGAATAGCATGTGGGAGGAAGAGCAGTGTGGAATGTTAATATATGGTAGGCATGCTGCAGTATGTGAGAGTAAGAGAAGTGCTGAATGTTATTATCTGTCAGGCAGGCAGTAGTATGTGGAAGGAAGAGCAGTGTGGAATGATGGTATCTGGCAGGCAGTAGTATGTGGAAGGAAGAGCAGTGTGGAATGATGGTATCTGGCAGGCAGTAGTATGTGGAAGGGAGAGCAGTGTGGAATGATAGTATCTGACAGGCAGTAGTATGAGGAAGGAAGAGCAGTGTGGAATGATGGTATCTGACAGGCAGTAGTATGTGGAAGGAAGAGCAGTGTAAAATGATGGTATCTGGCAGGCAGTAGTATGTGGAAGGAAGAGCAGTGTGGAATGATGGTATCTGGCAGGCAGTAGTATGTGGAAGGAAGAGCAGTGTGGAATGATGGTATCTGGCAGGCAGTAGTATGTGGAAGGAAGAGCAGTGTGGAATGATAGTATCTGACAGGCAGTAGTATGAGGAAGGAAGAGCAGTGTGGAATGATGGTATCTGGCAGGCAGTAGTATGTGGAAGGAAGAGCAGTGTGGAATGATAGTATCTGGCAGGCAGGGAGTATCATGTGGGAGCAAGAGCAGTGGAAAATGTTAGTATCTGGCAGAAAGGGAATAGCATGTGGGAGGAAGAGCAGTGTGGAATGTTAATATATGGTAGGCATGCTGCAGTATGTGAGAGTAAGAGAAGTGCTGAATGTTATTATCTGTCAGGCAGGCAGTAGTATGTGGAAGGAAGAGCAGTGTGGAATGATGGTATCTGGCAGGCAGTAGTATGTGGAAGGAAGAGCAGTGTGGAATGATGGTATCTGGCAGGCAGTAGTATGTGGAAGGGAGAGCAGTGTGGAATGATAGTATCTGACAGGCAGTAGTATGAGGAAGGAAGAGCAGTGTGGAATGATGGTATCTGACAGGCAGTAGTATGTGGAAGGAAGAGCAGTGTAAAATGATGGTATCTGGCAGGCAGTAGTATGTGGAAGGAAGAGCAGTGTGGAATGATGGTATCTGGCAGGCAGTAGTATGTGGAAGGAAGAGCAGTGTGGAATGATGGTATCTGGCAGGCAGTAGTATGTGGAAGGAAGAGCAGTGTGGAATGATAGTATCTGACAGGCAGTAGTATGAGGAAGGAAGAGCAGTGTGGAATGATGGTATCTGGCAGGCAGTAGTATGTGGAAGGAAGAGCAGTGTGGAATGATAGTATCTGGCAGGCAGGGAGTATCATGTGGGAGCAAGAGCAGTGGAAAATGTTAGTATCTGGCAGAAAGGGAATAGCATGTGGGAGGAAGAGCAGTGTGGAATGTTAATATATGGTAGGCATGCTGCAGTATGTGAGAGTAAGAGAAGTGCTGAATGTTATTATCTGTCAGGCAGGCAGTAGTATGTGGAAGGAAGAGCAGTGTGGAATGATGGTATCTGGCAGGCAGTAGTATGTGGAAGGAAGAGCAGTGTGGAATGATGGTATCTGGCAGGCAGTAGTATGTGGAAGGGAGAGCAGTGTGGAATGATAGTATCTGACAGGCAGTAGTATGAGGAAGGAAGAGCAGTGTGGAATGATGGTATCTGACAGGCAGTAGTATGTGGAAGGAAGAGCAGTGTGGAATGATGGTATCTGGCAGGCAGTAGTATGTGGAAGGAAGAGCAGTGTGGAATGATGGTATCTGGCAGGCAGTAGTATGTGGAAGGAAGAGCAGTGTGGAATGATGGTATCTGGCAGGCAGTAGTATGTGGAAGGGAGAGCAGTGTGGAATGATAGTATCTGACAGGCAGTAGTATGAGGAAGGAAGAGCAGTGTGGAATGATGGTATCTGACAGGCAGTAGTATGAGGAAGGAAGAGCAGTGTGGAATGATGGTATCTGGCAGGCAGTAGTATGTGGAAGGAAGAGCAGTGTGGAATGATGGTATCTGGCAGGCAGTAGTATGTGGAAGGAAGAGCAGTGTGGAATGATAGTATCTGACAGGCAGTAGTATGAGGAAGGAAGAGCAGTGTGGAATGATGGTATCTGGCAGGCAGTAGTATGTGGAAGGAAGAGCAGTGTGGAATGATAGTATCTGGCAGGCAGGGAGTATCATGTGGGAGCAAGAGCAGTGGAAAATGTTAGTATCTGGCAGGCAGGGAGTATCATGTGGGAGAAAGAACAGAGGAGAGTGTTAGTATCTGGCAGACAGCATGTAGCAGTAAGACTTGTGTAGAATGTTAGTATCTGGCTGCCATGCCTGACAGTACTGTGTAATATTCATTCACTGACAAATAAACATATCTAAATATCTGACAAACTTTTTTAAAACAAAAAAAGTCACTAACAATTATAGGTGATTTTGAAAGCTGTTTCAAAATCATATATTTGTTACGTACTGACAATTACACTTTAACTCTTTGAGGACAAGAGAAGTGCTCAAGACATTGGGAAGTGATGCATTGCACAACCAATTGGTCCTCGGGTGGTTAATAAACATGGACAAGACAGATAAACATCTTTCATTTCTTTTTCCAGAGATTGCTAGCTCCTTTGCTAAAGCTCAGCACTTCAATACATTCGGAGGGAATCCCGTGGCTTCTTCAGTAGGCTCTGCAGTACTTGATGTAAGAATATATATGTATAAATGTGACTACCTAAATATTTTTTGCATTTTTGTGGGCACATTCCAGCAATTATGACACAAATCATTAAATGGATATCCAGTTCAGTCCCAGAGACTGCTAAGGGTTGTCCTTCTCTATGTATCTAATAGTTAAAGGGATAGTAATACTTAAAATGTAAAAAAAAATATGTGGTAGGGTTTATCCCCCTGAGTAAAACAAGAGTACTCCCACTGCTGAAAGGTGTTTTATCCAAAAGTTATGACATATCAAATTTGAATTTTTTAGGTGCAATATCACAGTGGCCTGAAATTATATAGTGGTGCTGTTGCTACACCATCCTATGGACAGCTCTGGTCCCGGGACCATAAATCTTCATACGACGGTGTAGCAACAGCGCCACTGTACAATTTCAGGCAACTGTGATATTGCACCTAAAAAATTCAAATTCGATCTGTAATAACTTTTGAATAAAACACCTTTCAGCAGTGGGAGTACTCTTGTTTTACTCAGGGGGATAAACCCTACCACATATTTTTTTTACATTTTAAGTATTACTATCCCTTTAAGAATATAATAATGATTCATATTTTTATTCCTTTCAATATGTTGTAAGTATTAACTCCTTGAATGCTAGAGCTGTTCCTAACATATTGAGAAGTAATATATTAACCCTTTGGCAGGGCCGGATTTACATCTCAGGACCTTGTAGGCACAGAAATCTGAAGCCCCCCCCCCCGGGACCCCAAAGGCTGAGATCAAAAAGTAACTGTATTTATCTGCGTTGTAATAAATAGTTGTTTAAGCCGGGGGCATTTGTGTTACGCGATACCAATGTTTGACAAATAAATTGCATCACTTGAAACGCCATAAAAGACCATAGAAAGGCATTATTACACCCTTTCTGTATACACTTACTTTGACCAGAAAGTGAAACATGGAGATTTAACCCTTTGAGAGACAGAGAAGTATCCATTTCAACGCAATGCATTGGATACCTGTCTGGCACTCAAAGGGTTAACATCAAGAATTAAGGCCCATATTTATACTTAGATAGCCATACTTGTTTCCAAATCAAAATGCTGTGATCTACGTTTTCAGGCACCCCTAGGCTAGTATCCAAGATTCTTTAAGTTTTTATTCCAAATCCTTAAATAAATCTGACCCCGCTTTGTGTAAGCATTTGATTGCTGTAAACACAAGCATTTTCAAGACAATTTTGCAAGTAAGTGGCCTGGATGGTGTTTGTGAACAATGGAACCATCAAGTAATATATTACATGTCGGTGGAGACCATTAAGTATGTAGGCGACATGACAATGTGGCCATTTTGACCATGGAGATTGGCGATGTGAAGAATAAGTTCAGGTTTCAAAAGGCTACCCGCTCTGCCTCTTATACCTCCTAATAACAGCAGGGAGCCGGA
This sequence comes from Rhinophrynus dorsalis, assembly GCA_037306005.1. Taxonomy (NCBI): domain Eukaryota; kingdom Metazoa; phylum Chordata; class Amphibia; order Anura; family Rhinophrynidae; genus Rhinophrynus; species Rhinophrynus dorsalis. The sequence continues at coordinate 650,427,149 of CM074718.1, forward strand.
GCGGGGTGTCTCATACCCGGCGCAGGCTTACCTCAAGGCCAGGGTTTAAATAAACCGTCTGTGCACGTGCAGGCATTGGTGCAGCTTCTCATGGGCTCGCTCCCTGCAGGTTGCACTGAGCGTCTGGGAGGAGGCGGGGCTTTTCCGAACCTCCGGCAAGGCCAAGTGGTGAAGTGATGACGAGTAATGCGCCTCAGTCTGACCGTGATACTGACTCCAGTTCTTGTCTTCTTCTTTCAACAAGTTCTGTGTCACAGAATTACATCATCACATTCACATCCGGCCAGTGCAACATAAGCATCCCCCCATCCACCAGACATGAAAAGGCTGGCTAATTTAAAAAAAAAAAATCCCAATGGCAGGCTCCCCTCTGTGGGGTGCGCCTGTAGGCAGATTCCTACTCTGCCTTATTATAAATATGGCCCTGCCCTTTGGAAGCTAGAGACATATTCAGTACATTGAGAAGCAATATGTTGGAGATGACACTAGCATCCAAGGAGTCCAAACGCCGCCGGAACGGTAAGCAATTCAATTACCTGTGCTATGAAAAAATACCAGCAGAAAAAAAACAAACGTCTGCATTAAGTCAGCACCCATTTCAACCAGCTGAAACCCATTAAAATGAGTTCAATTTTGAAATTCAATGCCATGCATTAAGGGAACCACATTAATGGGTGAAATTCTGCACCCAGTTTTTCTGGGCGCAGAGTTCCCTAACACATGTTAATCCTGCCGATGCAGGAATTGATGGAGAAGAAAGGACCAAAAAAGTCACTAGTGGATGTATTGACATGGGGCCCTAAGCCCCATATTAACACATCCAAAGCAATCCCAAAATTTGTGAAATGTTGGTAGAATTATGCTTACCCAACTGGCACTCACAGGGTTAATCTGACCAAGTTAAGAAGCAGCACTTGACAAGAAACATTTACCAGTAATTCTGATGTCCAGCGGAGTCTTCAACATCCTGGTCAGCTACTGGCCGTCTTCTGTCTTCATCAGTCTCTCCATCGTCTGTCTTCATCTCTTCTGTCTGCTTCTCTTCATCCTTTAATCCATCAGTTACCTGTAAAGGAAAGAAACATTACATATTGGTGACAAACATAAACATTGTTTAACCCTTTGAGTGCCAGAGGGGTATGCAAGGCATTGTAGACCAATGCGTTGTGTACCTTTCTGGCAATTAAAGGGTTAAAGTAATGCACATATTCCAAGTTGAAATACAAGATCCCCCAAAACAAAACAAAAAAAAAAACATTGTTTCAATCCTTTTTGCAAACAAGCAATGCTTTGTTCTAAATCAAAATGTTAATCCATAAAGGGAAAATATTGTTCCTTTGTAAACAGAACCCAAGTTGTAGGCTCTGCCGGCAGGAAGTGAGGCTGACAACTCCCACTTGCTTCCTTTTGGGCCGATGCCTGATCCAATGTGTGGGAAATTTGAACAGAAACTGACATTTATGGCCAGTCTCTGTTCAAAATGGATTCCAGCCTACCTGGCTTACACACTTCCCAGCCAATTAGCTTCTAGTGGGTTTCACCATCCCCCACCTTGAATCTGATTGGGGTGAACCAATAACTGGCAGACCCTACAACTTGGGTTCTGTTTTCAAAGGCACAATATTTTCCCTTAAATTAACATTTTGATTTAGAACAAAGAATTGTTTGTTTGGGAAAAGGATTGGAACAATGTATTTTCAGTTGGGGGATCTTGTATTTCATGTGCATTACTTTAACACCTTGAGTGCCAGAGAGATTCGCAACGTATTGCTCTGCATTGCTTTGCCTACTCCTCTGGCACTCAAAGCTTTAAAAAATATTTAACCCCTTAGTGACAGCCGCGTGTGTACGCGGCTGTCACCTTAACTCCCGCACGGAGACCCGGACTTCCGGGACTTACCAGGTATGTCCCCTGTCACTAAGTGACAGTTTTTGCGGAAAATATTAAAAACGGAAAATATTAAAAATGGTCCGCTTTATAGGAGAATCAATCGGAGCTGCATATTTTTTCAGGTATTATTATCCCTTTAATAATGATTTGTTAAAGCTATAGTAATACTTAATATGTAAAAAATATATAAGGTAGGGTTTATTCTCCTAAGTAAAACAAGGGTACCGCTACGGCTGAGAGGTGTTTGATTCCTCTCAAACTTGATTTTTTTAGTTGCAGTATCTCAGTGGCCTGAAATTGTACAGTGGTGCTATTGCTGTACCATCCTATGGACAACTCTGGACAGTTGACCATATATTGCCATAAATCTCAAGTTTGAGCTGCAATAACTTTTGAATAAAATGCCTTTCAGAAGTGAGAGTACCCTTGCTTTACTCAGCATGATTAACCCTACAACATATTTTTTTTTACGTATTAAGTATTACTATCCCTTTAAGCTAACAGAGTAACGTGTCCATCAAATCCATCCCATGCCAAACCACCCCTGTTGATCTAGCGGAAGGCAAAAAAAATCCCAAAAACATTGACTCTCAAATGGCAATCAGACAGTTCCCTGAATCAGAAGCTACATTTCAATAAGCAAGTGAGCCATTCCCGAAGGACATACTGCAACATAGTAAACCTGGAGAAGGCATGTCGAAAGCATAGTGATATAAGAGTACTTGCATCATTGCAGGCATTAGATGGAGAAGACATCTTAGCACATACCTTGAGATAGATTGTGTCCTGTTTGCCACTATATCAACAAACTGGGAGACTACATCTCCCATCCAACAACTGGTGAGTAGGGCATGATGGAACTTGTAGTTACTAACAGCTGGAGTTCCAGAGACTGACTACCCTGCCTTTGTACATAAGCACCATAGAATAAAATAGGAATTAGAGAATGTATGTTCCCCTTGTCCTATCACTCCATTCTAGGCTGTTTATAAGCAATAAATGAGGAGGAGAGCAACTAGGAGAATATACTAAAATACCGACATAAGGTGGATTCTATAAGATGTTACCTTTATCCATAGTGATGTGTCTCTCCAATGTATATCTCAGGCCATTGAAGAGGACGGACTGCAGAAAAACTGTGAGATCGTGGGAACCTACCTCTTACTAGAGTTAGCAAAACTACGGGATATGTTTGAAATTGTTGGAGATGTTCGTGGCAAAGGACTAATGATTGGGATTGAAATGGTTAAAGATAAGGTAATTATCCCTTTGGGTTTTTGTCTCTATTTTTTTAAAGAATTGAAGAAAATAAATGTGTGATATCTACACTTCATGGATAAAATAACAAGTTTTGTAAGATATATAGTGCACCTTGTGCTAAAAAACAATTATGTGGAAAACCAACTTCATCATAGGGGAGGATTATCAAAAAAATCCCAAATTTCCCATTGATTTAAATGGGTCTTTTAACCACCTTAAATACTAGAGAGGTCTCCAACACATTGATTTTCTCTAGCATTCTTCGGGTTAAAGGCACAATTTAAATCAAGGAAAGTTTTTATTTGTCCTTTATGAATGGTTTGGTTAACTTGGTTTGCTCCAGAATGGCTCCACTTTCCTTTATACTTGTGTGCTTCATTCCAATGCAGCCTTTTACATTAAAACATTCTCCAGAGTACTTAGTTCTGACCTTGAATATATCTGCATACAGTGATCATATCCACCCACTGTTATATATGTTAACGTAAACTAATTCTATTTTGATGTTGTATAATAAAAATCTTCCATTCCCTTTTTGTTGCCCATCGCAGTACTTTTTCCAGTTTATTGCAGGAACAATATCACCTCTTAACAAGAAACCTCCACATATTTTAATGTAGGTGGAAAATCTTAATGGTCACGGTCAGTCAATTCTGCATTGTTTGGTTCTACAAACTAACCATTTAGTACTTGATATCATGTTCGTGGAGGCAGCCATGATTCTTTGTTGCAGGACTCCAGGACCTCCAACCTCTCCCAACTGAAGGCTACCTTAGAAGTCTTCAGTTGGAACAGATTGGCGTCCAGGGGAACTATAAAATAAATCATGTCTCCCTCCATGAAAATGGTATCCATTGCTAACTAAAGATTCATTTTGAGAACCGGTCTGCACAACATTGATTTATAATGGCAATTAAGATTTTCTGTCCAAATTAAAGGGAGACTTTCACCTAAAATCAAAATTTAACCATGGGTATGTTTGTTTTGTAACTCACCCACTAGTGGAGATATTTAGCCTTCAAAATCAGGCACTTCTGCATTCTGTGGGACCCTGTATATCCCACATGACACCTCAGGACTTCCCAGCTGTCCGCTGCTCCTTCGTAGCTGCATTTCTGTGGGCTGACGTTACAGCAAACTCGGTTTACCATACTACTGAGGTTGCAACTTGTAGTCTACTAGCGATAGCCTCTGGAGAGTTGCAGCAGTAAATGTCTGCACAGTAGGCTATGGTGCTATCCTGCAGGCTGTTCACAACACGTTGTTCTTGATGATCCAATCATAGGCTGGTCCACATGGGCATCAGAATATCTGATAATGCTAATGGTCCAGCAGATATAAAGTGCATGCTTCCCTCTGATTCAGCATACATGGGGATTGCAGTACACAGGATACAGGCAATACCAGAGTGGTGCTGGTATTGATGAGTTGGTATCACCTGTGTGAACAAGGCCTTAGTGTTTCTACATTCCACAATACATGATGGAACTCTGTCTCACAAACTGAATATAATATTAAAAACTCACCAAAGCAACAGTTGGTCTGTGTTGACTCCAGTCTCATCTCTATTTCCAAACTAGGAAATATCTGCCTTTGTTGACAGCACACGTACTAATATAACGGAAGAAGCAGACTCTGTCACAGAAAAATAGCAAAAGTTAGATGCAGTGACAATATATATATTGTAACAATATTTATAATTCTTATACATTAACTAATAAAGGAGGCTTTAAAAAGACATGCATCTTTACTATTGTTGTATTTGTAGCTTTGAGGATGGAGTTTGTTGGTTCTGTGGCAGAGTATGCTTTGCCTATTATATTGGTATACTTTGTTGCGAAAGGCAGAAATTATCCAGTTCAAATATCATTCTGGCTTTAACAGTAATAGATATCTTTGGATGTTCTCAGTACTTTATAGCCATAGATGAGAGGTAGACAACCATTAGCTCTTTAGCTGATGGATATTACATTTTACACATGGAAGCTGGAGAATGAAAGGCTACCTACCTCTGCCCTAGATAGACTGCACAGGCTTTATTAATTCTGAAAGGTGGCTGTAAGCTTTATGAGTACTGGTTGTATTAAAAGCTTTTACACAACATGCCGTTTTACTGAGCAATAATATTGCATAGTTGTATAGTGCTTAGAAGATGCTTCACTGCTATATTTCATTCATTCTTTTCTTGTTTAAAGAAAACCTGCAACCCTCTCCCTGTTGAAGAGATTAACTTAATCTTGGAAGACTGCAAAGACATGGGGGTGTTGATTGGAAAAGGAGGACTGTATGGGCAGGTAAGGAAATAGCTGCACAAGCGGGGGGGGGGGGGGGAGATGCAATAAGGTTCAATGAGAAGGTGAAACAGGTCTATGAGTGCTATCACCAGTCTCACGTATTCCTATGCACAAAGTTTTATGTATTCATGGGGAGTCATAGAGACCAAGGATGTGCGAAATATTCAGTAGCAGAAATGACTTGGTGGAAAACAAAGCCTTCCACCTCCAGAGGGATCTCCAGCTGGGTGGCCCCTTCCACCAGCTTCTCCATGTTGCAGACTGGTGTGAATGAGTATGAGTTCACGTACACTTGACTTTATGTATGATGTGTGGCTGTTATGCAAACATTTAACTTATTTTTATGTTTTACTATAAACAGTGACAACAGTGAGAAAAATATATGCAGCACTGGGAGTTTTAAATGAAGCAGTAAAGGGGTTAAATTAAAGCACTATATAAATAACTAAATACCCCTTAGTATCCTTAGTTATAAGGTACAATTTGAGGCTGATGTAATAAGAAATGGAGCAATTAATGGGCAAACCAGCTGCACCCTAGCAAACAAATAAAATGTCCCTTCGAATAATAGTTAATCCTTTGAATACTAGGGAGGTCTCCAACACATCATGAAGCAATTGCGTACTTCTCTTATTGCAGGGTTGTATGTACCGTAAAATCTCAGGTATAATATGCACCTGTGTATAGTACGCAGGTGTATATTATACCCAAGATTTTATGGGAAAACAAGAGTGCCTATGTTTAATACACACCCTTGTTTTCCCCTGACGGATACACATAAAAATGTAAAATTCTCCCTTCCTCCCCGCTTACCCATGGTCACTGCTCCTGCCCAGAAGTCCAAACTCACCATCCTGACAGAGTCCCAGTGGGCGGCACGCTTGCATCCGCCTCCCGCTTCCAGCATGGCCCTGTCAGGACCTCCTCTGCTCAGCCAATGGTAGCGTCATGAGAGGACCACAAGGTCCTTGCAGGGCAATACCATAGATCCAATGAGTGTCACTGGATCTATGGTATTGCCCTGCAAGGACCTTGTGGTCCTCTCATGACACTAACGTTGGCTGGGCAGAGGAGGTCCTGACAGGGCCATGCTGGAAGCGGGCGGTGGATGCAAGTGTGCTGCCTGCTGGGACGCCTTCTGGGCAGGAAAGGCGGCCATGGGTAAGCGGGGAGGGAGGGAGGAAGGGAAAATTTGACTTTTTTTTTTTTTTTTTTTTTTTTTAAATAAAATTTATTCCCATGTATAATACGCACCCACATAAGTTGAAGAAGGGCAAAATTGTGCGTATTATACACAAGATTTTACGGTAGCCACTAGTGGTGTGGGTGTGTGTATATAGATTATATTACTAGTGTTACCCCTGTGGTTAATAAAACAATGACTGTGTTAATGACTGGTTTGGTGAATTTTCAGTGCAAAGCACTGTTACACAACTCTCCATCAGTGAACGTGTGTCTGTGTGTGCTTATGTGACCATGCGTGTGTGAGCATGTTTGGGCATCAGCTTGTGAGAGCATGTATGAGAGTGCCAGTGTGTGTTTGAGCAACAGAGTGTGAGAGCGAACACATGTGTAAGCGAGTGCATGTTAGAGATGTTTTGTGTGTGTATTGGGTATAGCTTATTGCCTAATTGCATTGTGTGTATTGCGTTTTGCTTAATGTGTATAGCATTTTTTTCTATTGAATATAGCATTTGGTTATAGTGTCTGGCATATAGCTTATGGAGCATTGCATATAGATTTTCACGTAAAGCGTTTTGCTTATAGTGTTTGGTGTATAGAGTATAGTGTTTGGTGGATAGCTTTTGACGTACTTCATATAGCAATTGGTTTATAGCATATTGTGTTTGGCATATAGCCTGTAACGTGTGGCATATAGCGTTTGGAGCATTGAGTATAGTGTTTGGGATACAATGTATAGTGCTTAGCCTATAACACTTTGTGCTTAGCGTTTGGCGTATAACATATGTTGTATAGCGTTTTGCTTTTGGCATACACCATATGGCATATTGCTAATAGCATATAGTGTTCGGCGTATTGAGTATAGCGTTTGACACATGGCGTGTAGCACTTTGTGTATAGTGTTTGGTATACAGGGTATTGCCTCTGGTGTATAGTGCTTTGCATATAGCTTCTGGCGTATCTTTCTGCATTGTAATTATAGTGTTTGGCAATAGAGTTGTGCGTATTGCATATAGCACTTTGTGATTGTGTATAGCGTTTATCGTGTAGCATTTTGTGTATGGCGCTCTGTATAGAGTTGCGTGTATTGCATTGTACGTATGGCGTATATGATTTGGTGTATTGCGTTTGACGTATGCATTTCGCGTACAGCAAATGGCGTACAACGTTTGGCATGTGGAGTACAGAGTATGGCATTTCATGTATAACGTTTGGTGTATAGGGCTTTGTGTTCAGCGTATTATGTACAGCCTTTGGCATACAGCTTTTGGAGTATTGAGTATATCGTTCTGCACTGTACGTACAGCGTTTGGCATATAGTGTATATTGTTGTGTATATTACTCGTAGCATTTTTCATATAGCGCTGTGTGTATTGCTCATGGCATTTTTCGTATAGTGTTTTGCATTTTCGTGTAGCTTTGTGTGTATTGTGTATATATTGTGTGTGTTCATTGTAGCCCCTGCATCTCCTTGCAGAGATTTTGACAGAAGTTGCCGGGGGGGGGGGGGGGCATACCAAAATCACGCCCCCATAGTTGTACCAATAGGACAGGCAGTATAGAAGAGATTTGAAGAGAGAATAGGCAGTTGTACAGATCAGGGGGTAGATGCACTAAGGTGTGATAACGAGGTAATATAGTGGAGATAACTTCTCCATTGATGTCACTTCTCCACTTCCTATGTTATTCTATGGAGCCAATGCACTATGATTCCTCCAACTTTGGAGATCTTAGTGCATAGGCTCTATAGAATAATTGAGGAACTGAAGAAGTGATATCATTGGAGAAGTCATTTCCTCTTTATCACACCTTAGTGCATAACCCCCCAGGCATGCTGAATTTGCCCAAAGCATGAGCACATCCATGTTGCAGAAAGTTAGAATTTGTTTAATTAAGGCGAAGGTCACTCATGAAGACAGCACCACTGGAGACAATTGGTGGTTTCAGTGACAGATAGGGTCTGTATCCGTGGAGATAACCCACTGACCCTTGGAGTCAGGAACAATTTTTTTTTTTTTAATCCATTTGGCAGCATAACTGAAAAAAGTTTCAATACTTTGTTCCACCTTCCCTGGATCAACAAAGACAATATGGCTGAACTTAATGGGCGCATGCCATTTTTTATCCTAACAAACTATACTGCAAGAGTGCATTTAATGCAGTGTAAATAAAAGGGTGCTAGTCACATGTGTGAATAGGGCCCTAAGGCAACTGGAGCAATTATCTGGCAATCAAAATGCACCATATGGGACAAATAAAAAAATATAGGTTTAAAAGGAATGAAAAGCCCCATTTAAATCAGTGGTAATTTAGGGAATTTTTAATTTCTCCCAACTTCTTTTCTCTGCCAGTCTAGCTGTGTTCCACTATCCACTATTAAGTTTGTCTTGTGGAACCTCATGATCTACTTTATGGAACCCTGGGCTCTCACAGAACACAGCTTGAGACCCAGTATGTTAAGACTACCCATTTGAACTAAACCTCATTTTTCTATTTGCAGACATTTCGTATCAAACCTCCAATGTGCATCACAAAGGAAGATGCTGATTTTGCCGTAGCCGTTTTTAAGAAAGCAATAACCAGACACATGGAAAGATCCTCAAGATGAACTTGCAGCCAAATATTTTGGCACAACAGAGAGAAATGATTGGCAAAACCATGTAAAAATCCAAATCCCAGATTGAGACTGTGCAACAGTTCTACTACATACTTAGATGCAGTTAATGGACCTTTGTTTTGCCATTATGTAACATTCATCTTTATCAGTATTAGCTGAAAGCAGAGATGGAATGAAATGCATTAACTTGTCATGCAGGTTACCAAAGTTTATACCTAATCTTTAGAATCAGATCATGCCATAGAACCATAATTGGATTAATCAATGTCAGTATTATAAGGTGTATAGCCAAATGCAGAAGTTGCCAAACCTTCCTGTATGACCATCAGTTGTAATGCTGGTCCCAGAACAAAACTGTGATTGCCATATTGGCCCTAGAAAACAGGCACAAAGATGTGGAGTTAGTCAAATGTTGGCCCTTTAGCTGTTGGGTAATAAAACACCCATCATCCCCAATCAGCCTTTGGCTGGTTGGAAATGATGGTAGTTGTAGTTCCTAACAGCTAGTGCGCCAGTAATTAATTACACCTGTGTTAAAGGAAAACAGACATTAACCCCTTAAGGACCCTTGACGGTCCTGGTGCGGCATGGCTGGATTTGCTTTAATGACCAATAACATTCCAGGACCGTCATGGAATTCCAGACTCCCCGCGTGGCTGCACGCTGTTCGGGAAGTCCGGAATCGGATTCAATTTAAAAAAAAAAAAAAATAATGTTCCGTGGTCCTTAAATGACGGCCGCATGCATGCGCGGCTGGTCCTTAAGGGGTTAAGAAAATCCTAAGAGCATTTACGCACAAGGTAGGATTTACATCCCAGGAACCCCTAGGTAAGGCACACTAGGCTCTGTAAGGTCCTCCCATGAACACCCCCCCCCAATCCTATGCACTGGTTCCTGGCACAGAAAATACTCTTGGCCTGTAACAGGCAAGACAGGAAAAAGCTTTAACCCCTTGGATGCTAGAGAGCTCTGCAATGAGTTTGAGAGTTCCTGAGAATCCAAGGAGTTAAATAATAGCTTGCAAATGGGTATTAAACTGATACAGGGACATTAAGATTCATCTGGTCACACCCCCAATTCACAATGTGGGTGTGGCCAGCACATCTTCAAATTGGAGTTCCAGGCAGTTGCCTACTCTGCAGCCCTGGTTGTGCACAAAAAACAGTGATTCTGTGGAAAGCCAATAGAAATATAGAGGAAAATTCCTTCATACCTCCTTAACACATTGGCAATGCATTGGTGACGTCTCTTACATTCAAGGTGTTAAAATCCCCATTTAAATTAAAAGGTTTGTTTGTTTTTTTTTGTTTTTTTTGATCCCCTGTAATGCAGTTGGTTGGCTCCCGGACGCCTTATTTAATCAGTTTCATGATGTACAAGATAGTTATACAAAACTTCCCATTGATAGAATTAAAAAATTATATTATATATATATATATATATATATATATATATAAAAACACTGCATCTGAGATTTGTTATCACCCTAAATAGTAAAATGCAAATGTTATCTGGTATGAAAAATATGACATCTGTTCCTAGAGAACTCTTTAAATTACTAGTTAAACCTGTTGTGCGCCAGAGGGATGCCCGCAATGGACACCCCTCTGATAGTCAAAGGGTTAACCCCAAACCCTCACGTTCCCTTTTTTTTAGAGATTAACCCTTTGAGTGCCAGAGGGGTATGCAAAGTACTCCTTTGGCACTTAAAGGGGTTAAATATCAGAGGGGTGAGCAAAGCAGTGCTCTGTTCTCCCCTCTGGCACTCAAAGGGTTAAACTCACTGGTGCTGAGGTACTATGGAATTCTATTGCAATTCTAGAGTAAGAAATTCCTCAAATGTCCATTGATTTAAATAGCACGTGGCATTGTTGGCCTCTTTTGCAATCAGAGGGTTAAAAACCCTATTTAAATCAATGAGAATGTTACCTCTGGGGCATTTAGTTTGCCCATAATTTCATCACTTTTCTTAGTACGTCGGACTGTGACTAACAAGGTTACACAATTAAAGGGAAAATAATATTTTTTTTTAGTCTTGTTTACCTTTATGTAGTGTAATTCCTGGTTTCATGTTAGTCAGTTTGCACTACATTGATTTTCACTGCCGAATTCTTCTTTTGTTTTGTTTTCTGATCTCATCTGTCTGATAAACTGTAAAAATCTTACACTTAACCCTCTGAGTGCCAGAGGGATACGGAATGCGTAATGCATTCCGTATCCCTCTGGTACTCAAAGGGTTCAACAAGATCAAAAGAAAGCCAATATACAGCACCAAACCCACCTGAAAAGGGCACACATGCTAAAGTGAGGGTACGGATGGGGTGAAATGACCATTTAAAAAGTGTTAAAACCTAACTTTTATTATTAAATTTAAAATAAGAAAACAGGAGAATTAAAAACAAGCTCAGTACTTTTTGTTATAATGTATGGCTCCTTATCTCCCGAGTGTCATTCTCCACAAGGCGCTGCTGATCGCCAACGTGTAAGACCATATTTGATTCTACACAGGGAATGGTGTATTCATAGCCAGAATGTGATCATCCTGTGTAAATTACTTCCACTTAAATCAGTATTCAAATAATGAAAGAATATTCTATTAGGAGTACAAATAATCCTTCAGATCCTTCTGACTATCAATGTATCAAGCATACAGATACAAGTAGCAAATATCTCTGAGAATTTCTCAGGATGTATTTGACTGGAACGGTTGTGTGATATACCGATGAAGAGAATCTGCTGTCACTTGAAAACTATCACCCCTATGTCAGGCTATAGTATGTAATTCATAGGCTGTAGTATGTAATTGATAGTGTATCCATAACATTGTAATTCATTGTCAATATGTAACAGTCGTATCACTGTAGCTAGAGTAGTAATGTAAAGTGACTACACTATGATAGCTATATATTGTATAAGTCAGTGGATGTAGATATCTCCTAGTATATAGATGTAAAATAACAAACAAAATAAGTATCTTGTAATACCTTTTTTATTGGACTAACATAGGCTTTAGACTTGAGAAAGGGAGGTTCTCCCGAAAGCTTATCAATCCAAAATTCTGTTAGTCCAATAAAAAAGGTATTACAAGATACTTATTTTGTTTGTTATTTTACATCTGCATCACTGGACTAATACGGCTACAATCTCCACTCTCCTAGTATATACAAAGATTTAAAAGATTTATTACCCAAAGAGGCTATGGTACTGGCCATTAATCATCCTATGTGAAAAAAGTGAATATTTTAATCTGTAATATTAGTTTATTGTATGATAAACTAAGAGTACCAGTTGGGTAGTGGTTCGGATACTGTAAGTCCAACAAATCTGTTTGACTCAGACAGTTTCCATGAAACATAGTTTAAAGGAGATAAATCAGGTGATTGCCTACAAGATCTTTTGAATTTTATTGATGAGGACACACAGGACTCCCCATGTAAACTCCTACCTAAATTTACCTTCACTTCGCCCACCCAAGTATGTTCTACCAGATAAGAGAGGTCCACCTAGTCCCAATAGGGCACAAGACCAAATAGTCAAGGAAATATCTCAGTGGCATGACGTAGTGATAAAACCCTCAGATGGGGGGGGGCAATATGGCCTAATATCATTTATCTTGCAGAGGCTTTCAAACAACTAAACAACAAAGACTTGTTATGGGGCACTACTACAAAGGATTATGTGAATATCTACACCAGGATACTCGATGAGGCATTGGAAAGTGGAGCAATATCTAAGGAAGAATATAAATATCTAGAGTAGCAATCAAACAAGCGGAGGAGCTTCAGCTATCAGAACGGATCGGAGAAAACTGCCGAGTAATGGAGGGTAGTAGTGCTGCAGCCTTGACTTCACAAGGGTCCGACAATCCAACATGTTACAAAAGAAATATATATGTATTGAAGTCGGCACTGACTTGCATACCTCTACGGAGATGCCCTTAAATACAAAAATGTGGTTCTATCGTAAACACACAACAACAAAAAAATAAAATAAAATCTAAACAAAAAAAAAAAAAATCAAATAATCTCTTATGACTATATAAAAATATATTTATTTATTCCCTATTTTCAGGATATTACACAAAATATAAGAATACAATATAAAATATAAAAATAGTACTTACATAAATATAAAAAATTCCAAAGTATACAATGTAGCTACATTGTATACTTTGGAATTTTTTATATTTATGTAAGTACTATTTTTATATTTTATATTGTATTCTTATATTTTGTGTAATATCCTGAAAATAGGGAATAAATTAATATATTTTTATATAGTCATACGAGATTTTATTTTTTTGTTTAGTTTTATTTTATTTTTTTGTTGTTGTGTGTTTACGATAGAACCACATATTTGTATATATATTTTTTTGTATTTAAGAGCATCTCCGGAGAGGTATGCAAGTCAGTGCCGACTTCAATACATATATAAATATCTAGAAATCATACGCTCAACAGTTCCTACACTACTCAAAAAATCATAAAAATGCCTCTAATCCTCCTGCAGACCAATCATCTCCAGCAAAGACCGTCTTAGCGAAAAAGCGTCCCAGTTCCTTGACTACAAACTTAGAAAATATGTGGTAGAATTACCCTCCCATATGCGTGACACAACAGATCTATGAATCAAAACTGACAAATTACCATTTGAAGAGACACTCAGTCATGCTAGTCATCTGCAATGTGGAATTTCTATATACACTGATCCACCATGATAAGGGTATGGAAGCTGTGGAACACTCAATGGTTAAGGACTTAGCACTAAGAATTTCAAAACTTTCCTGCTGAAACTACTCCGCTTTGTGTTAACACATAATTACTTTATATTCCATAATCACTTCTATCTACAGACCCGGGGTACTACTATGGGGGCTGCATGTGCCCCCCACCTATGCTAATTTATACCTTGGGTAGTGGGAACAAACCATCATCTTTGATGACAGCCTGGCCAAATGGAACGTATCCATTTTAGCACGGTATAGATACATTGACAATGTGCTTATTTTATGGGATGGAGACAAGGACAGATTGCTGGGGTATGTTAAATGCCTAAAAACGAACAACTGGGACACAAAGCTCACTTTGGAATACAACATGTAAACTGCACATTTTCTAGACTTGACTGTATCTAAAGTTACTGACTGTCTACTGCACACAGATGAGTATAGAAAGATAACTGCCACAATCAGTATCTTACACATGGACAGTTTCCATCCTAAGACTGTGATAAAATTGGTCCCCACAGGGGAATTTCTTAGGATTAAAAGGACTGTTCTGATGACAACACATATAATGTAAGAGCCCAAGAACTGTCTGAAAGTCTCCTATACAGTGTTACAGTAAAACCATTATTAAATGGGATCTATCACCCCTATACAACTTTGTCTAAATAGTTTTGTTATATAGCGAATATGTTGAAAAGTTTTATTAATTTAAAAAAAAAAAAAACACTTGTTTGCCAAAATTCAAAGATTAAAAACAGCACTGCACCTACTTCTAGATAGCGAGCGGTTACCTGCTCTGTAACCGCAGTCTATCAGCTGCCTCTGCTCCCCTCCCTCTATCCAGCCTCCTCCAATGACTGAGGCTTTCAGCCTGTAAGCTGGAGCGGTCTCATTGGCAGAGATCGATATCGAGGAGGCTGGATAGAGGGAGGGGAGCAGAGGCAGTGTGATAGACTGCGGTTACAGAGCAGGTAACTGCTGTCGATCCAGAAGTAGGTGCAGGGCTGTATTTATTCTTTGAATTTCGGCAAAAAGCGTTTTAATTAAAAAAAAAAAAAAAAAAAAATATATATATATATATATATATATATCTTTTCAAAATTCGCTGTGTAACAAAATTATTTAGACAAAGTTGTACTGGGGTGGAAAAAAAAAAAAAAAAAAGCTAGCAATCGTGCCCCCAATACACCTAGGAGCACATTACTACAGGAAAAAACTACCAAAGAGAGAGACACTACTATCCGTTTTGTATGGACATACCATAATCAGTGGAATATTATTTGTAATATCTTATCAAAACACTGGAGCATCCTATAAACGGATTGTGATTAAAACAAGTTATTGGGGCTAGACCCCAAATGAGCTGCAGGCTCTCCCCTCATCTAGGGGATACATTGGTAAGTTTTTTTTTCTGCTCCAAAAAAACCTAAGGAAAAACCCCTTGTTATAGGGACACATGCTTGGTGACAATGCACAATATGCCCACATATTAACCTTAAAGGCATTGTGAATCGTTTTGGAAGATGGAGGAACTTTGATCACTTCATCAATTGCAATACTACCTGTGTTATTTATGTGATATACTGCCTATGCAAACTCTTGTACACTGGCAAAACCTTCAGAAAATAAAAAAGTTAGCATCAAGGAACATCTAGCCAATATAAAGAATTTTGAAAGGGACACAAAGAAAGACAAAAAGCCTCAGTAGGCATTTCCTGGATATACACAACTATACTAATGCCATATAGAAATAATTGGTTTGCATTGTGTTATAATTGGTAGTAGAGGTAGGTGGAGTAGAGCTGATAGGGACAATAGACTGCTTAAAGCAAAAAACACAACTGGATTTTTTTTTTAATTAAATCTCCCAAAGGTCTCAATGAGGGCATGAGATTAACAGCACACTTATGATCAGAATACAGATCTCTATATAGTAGATTTCTATTGGGGATTCATTTTGCTGGTCTAAAGCCCTCTTTTACGGTTTTCTATCTTTTGTTCAAAACCTACTAGTAACTTAAGATGGATATACACATTTAGTAGACGCTCTGTCTATCTGAATATTTTTCTATTATTACTGATGTAAGTGTGTCCAGTCTTTAATTTTCTACTCAACATATTCTCATCATGCAGCAAATAGCACTTGTATCCACTATCCAATTGGTACTTTATTAGTTCATTATATGATAAACTAATATTACAGATTAAAATAGTCACTTTTTTCACATAGGTTGATTAATAGCCAGTACCATAGCCTCTTTGGGTAATAAGTCTATTAAATCTTAAACACTACAGATGATACTCCCTTTTCAAGGTAACACTCCAAGCACGTTGCTTGGAGTAATACTCATATTACAAGAATGTCTGATAGTTTTATACTTCACTATTTAAGGTAATAAACTATTGGAATTGAAAATTATTTTCATCAGTTCCAATACTTTATATACAGTATAGTATAACATGTGCTACAGATAGCCTTCGCTCTGACATTGTGTCAGTCTCATTCTATCAACCAATGAGACGACCTCTCAGTACCTCACGAGGTGTGTAATAAGTGTATAAAACAGGCAGAATCATGCAGGCCAATTACCCTTTCAGAAAGCCTAGCACGGTGAAATGTGTGTCAGGGTATACGGATACAAACTGCTGAGGTCTGAAATGTGTTGTGTCCGTTTGTTCTAAAAAGTGTTTCACTCGCTAATCAATCCATATAACCGTTAGGGTCGCATGTAAGGAGGTGTTGATTACCAAATTATTTTTGAAGGCATTGTCTCCTCTGCAAATTCTTTTTATGCAACCAACTTTTGAGGCTATTTGGATATACTAGGAGATATCTACAACCACTGACTTATCCAATATATAGCTATCATAGTGTAGCGACTTTACATTACTATACTCTGACTGTTACATATTAATAACGAATTACAATGTTATGGATACACTATCAATTACATACTACAGCCTAACATAGGAGTGATTGTCTTCAAGTTACAGCATATTCTCTTCATTGGTATATCACACCATACCAGTCAAATAAATCCTGAGAAATCCTCAGATATTTGCTACTTGTTTCTGTATGCCTGATACATTGATAGAAGGATCTAAAGGATTATTTGTACTCCTAATAGAATATTTTCATTATTTGAATACGGATTTAGGTGGAAATTATTTACACAAGAGAATCACATTCTGGTTATAAATACTCAATCCCTGTGTAGAATCAAATATGGCCTCACAAGCTGGTGTTCAGCTGCACCTCGTGGAGAGTGGTGGTAGCCGAGCTCGAAATATAAGACGCCTTACACCACCCACTAGAACAAAAGGTACCGAGTTTGTTTTTAATTCGCCTGTTTTCTTCTCTTACCTTTAATAATACAAGTTAGGTTTTAATTGGTCATTTCATCCCATCTGTATATAGGCCTTTTTTGAGTTTATCATCTTGTTTAAAAGGGATAGTAATGTCCCAACAAAAGTATTTGCAAAATGGTAGCTGGACTAAAAGAATATGTAATGGCCTTACCATCAAGGTTTGAAAGATGTAAGAAAATAAAGTCTTCCACTCCCTCCCCCTTCTCATGCGTCAGCTGTATAAGTGACGGCATGAGATCCTGCTTCCGGGACCAGACGGCAGCTCTTCAGGAGCGCTGTCAGAGATATCCAACTATGAATACTTCATCGGAATGGTCTACGTGTGCCTGGTTTGTAGACTATTCCGATGAGGTATTCATAGTTCGATACCTCGATGCTCGCGCTCCTGAAGAGCTGCATCTGGTCGCCCAACCAGATTCTGCCTCTGACAACTTTACAGCTAGTCAGGCAGAAAGGGGAGGTAACGGAGGACTTTATTTTCTTATATCTCTCAAACCATCAATGTTTGAGAGATACGAGTAAGGCCATTAAGTATTCTTTTATTCCAGCTACCATTTTGTGGATACTTTTGTTGGTACATTACTATCCCTTTAAGTGTAAAACTGTGCATTTAGCCCTAGAACATCCCCTTGACAAACTAGCCACTTGTGCACCTCTTGTGGCAGTGCACCACATGCTTTATTTAAGTTATTTAAGTTAAGTTTTTAAACTGTAAAAACACCTTATGGTCAGGTTACCCTTTTGAATGCCAGGGAGAAAAGCAACATGATGCGTACCCCTCTGGCACTCAAACGGCTAAAAACCTTTGAGTACCAGTTGGGTATAGGTGGGATACCCATCTAGCACTCAGAGTGTTAATAATAACCATTTGTATGCCCATTGTAGCCTATAGATCAGAGTTTCTCAACCTAGATCCCCTACCATTGTAAAATTAGAGGATTTTTAATCATGATTAATTCCTCTTGCTCCAGCAGGGAAATCCAGGGAACCTACACTGTTAGGAGTAAATAACAAAAGACACACGATTTGAATCCTATTTCAAAATTGGCTGAGAGTTTCACTTCAAGATTACCACATGCAGTTAGCTTTGCAACTGAAAAGTTAAAAACGTTGTGTGTTCAAGCAGGGGCGGACTGACCATCGGGCATTCGGTCACGGACCGAGGGCCCGTGACCGAAGGGGGCCCGCCGCCGCCGTCTCCGCCACTACTTCCAGAGCTGCTCAGCAGCTCTCCTACAACGGCCGCCGGGCCGTTCTAGTAATACAGAGCGCTGGGAGATGACATAATCTCCCAGCATCTGCATTACTAGAGGCGCGCCCCACGCCGCTAGACCACCAGGGACTGCAGGTAGGGGCATGGTGGAGATGAAAGGGGGTATTGTGGAGATGAAGGAGCAATGTGGAGACGGGTGCATTGTGGAGATGGGGGCATTGAGGAAGGGGCAATGTGGAGATGAAGGGGGTATTGTGGAAGGGGGCATTGTGGAGATGAAGGGGGTATTGTGGAAGGGGGCATTGTGGAGATGAAGGGGGGATAGTGGAAGGGGGCATTGTGGAGATGAAGGGGGCAATATTGTGGAGATGAGATCAAGGGGGCATTATGGAGATGAAGGGGGCAATGTGGAGAGAAGGGGGCATTGTGGCGATGAGATCAAGGGGGCATTGTGGCGATGAGATCAAGGGGGCATTGTGGCGATGAGATCAAGGGGGCATTGTGGCGATGAGATCAAGGGGGCATTGTGGAGAGAAGGGGGCATTGTGGCGATGAGATGAAGGGGGCATTGTGGAGAGAAGGGGGCATTGTGGCGATGAGATCAAGGGGGCATTGTGGAGAGAAGGGGGCAATGTGGAGAGAAGGGGCATTGTGGAGATGAAGGGGGCAATATTGTGGAGATGAGATCAAGGGGGTATTGTGGAAGGGGGCATTTTGGAGATGAAGGGGGTATTGTGGAAGGGGGCATTGTGGAGATGAAGGGGGTATTGTGGAAGGGGGCATTGTGGAGATGAAGGGGGCAATATTGTGGAGATGAGATCAAGGGGGCATTATGGAGATGAAGGGGGCAATGTGGAGAGAAGGGGGCATTGTGGAGATGAGATCAAGGGGGCATTGTGGAGATGAGATCAAGGGGGCATTGTGGAGATGAGATCAAGGGGGCATTGTGGAAAGAAGGGGGCAATGTGGAGAGAAGGGGGCATTGTGGAGATGAGATCAAGGGGGCATTGTGGAGAGAAGGGGGCAATGTGGAGAGAAGGGGCATTGTGGAGATGAAGGGGGCAATATTGTGGAGATGAGATCAAGGGGGCATTGTGGAGAGAAGGGGGCATTGTGGAGATGAAGGGGGCAATGTGGAGAGAAGGGGGCAATGTGGAGAGAAGGGGGCATTGTGGAGATGAGATCAAGGGGGCAATGTGGAGAGAAGGGGGCATTGTGGAGAGAAGGGGGCATTGTGGAGAGAAGGGGGCATTGTGGAGATGAGATCAAGGGGGCATTGTGGAGAGAAGGGGGCAATGTGGAGATAGGGGGCATTGTGGAGATGAGATGAAGGGGGCAATGTGGAGATAGGGGGCATTGTG
This sequence comes from Rhinophrynus dorsalis, assembly GCA_037306005.1. Classification (NCBI taxonomy): domain Eukaryota; kingdom Metazoa; phylum Chordata; class Amphibia; order Anura; family Rhinophrynidae; genus Rhinophrynus; species Rhinophrynus dorsalis. The sequence goes on from CM074718.1 coordinate 650,447,062, forward strand.
GAGATGAGATGAAGGGGGCAATGTGGAGATAGGGGGCAATGTGGAGATAGGGGGCATTGTGGCGATGAGATGAAGGGGGCATTGTGGAGAGAAGGTGGCATTGTGGCGATGAGATGAAGGGGGCATTGTGGAGAGAAGGGGGCATTGTGGCGATGAGATCAAGGGGGCATTGTGGAGAGAAGGGGGCATTGTGGCGATGAGATGAAGGGGGCATTGTGGAGAGAAGGGGGCATTGTGGCGATGAGATGAAGGGGGCAATGTGGAGATAGGGGGCATTGTGGCGATGAGATCAAGGGGGCATTGTGGCGATGAGATCAAGGGGGCATTGTGGAGAGAAGGGGGCATTGTGGCGATGAGATGAAGGGGGCATTGTGGCGATGAGATCAAGGGGGCATTGTGGAGAGAAGGGGGCATTGTGGCGATGAGATGATGGGGGCATTGTGGAGGTGGAAGGGGCATTGTGGAGATTTCTGCAGGGGGCCCAGACCTCTTTTTGGACCAGGGGCCCTGGGTCCTGTCAGTCCGCCCCTGTGTTCAAGTGTCATGTCCGCCTTCGTGACTAAGACATTTAGAGCAGACTGAAGATACTATGTCTCACACAAAGATTAGACAGCATGAGTCAGAGGCCATTAGGATCTTCTGGCCATTGTAAAGAGTTGTGTGTTTTACTATAAGGAAGTGTTAGTGCTCCTTTAAGGAAAACAAATATATAATAGTATTGGATGGATATACAGAAAAGGCAAACACAAATCTTAAAGTAAATAATTTAATTTTTGCTGTACACATCCCACGACTAGACAGTACAGACTCAGTCATACAACAAACAGGACAGGATCAGTGTTGAAACAGGAACATTTTTTTCTTTTAGAAATGGGGAGCTTCCTTCAATCCTCTTGTTAAAGAAACAGTATTTTTTTAATGAAAAAACAAAGAAAAACAAAAAAAAAAAAAAAAAAAAAAGAACAAACAAACAAAAAGCACATTATGAATACTTTTCCTGCTGAGTAAAACGAGGGTACACAAGGGTACTCCTACTGCTTGTGAGGCTTTCCCCCCCCCCCTCCCCTCCCCTTATTAAACTGCAGTGTCCTATTATAGACACCAGGTGATGCAGCTTCCATCACTTGCTATAAAATGGTGCAATCCGTGGTTGAAGCTCTCCTGTACAGTGCATTGCTAGCTGGTGCGGTTGACAATTTGAGCTGTAGTAACTTCTGAATGCAAGATCTCCCAGCAGTTAGAGTACCCACTTACTTGGCAAAAGCCCTATAACATTTTTCATAAAAAAAGATATTTAAAGACCAAATGGGTGTACAACACACTGCAAACAAATTACACATCTCTCTGGTTCTCATGGGGTTAAATATGAGACTCAAACAGAATTCTGATTGAGAACCACTGCATTAACCCTTTGAGTGTCAGAGGGGTATGGAATGCATTGCTTTGAAGTCAATTCCATACACCCTGGCACTCAAAGGGTTAAAGATGGCAAAAAAATGTGTGTGTGTGTGTGTGTGTGTGTGTGTGTGTGTGTGTGTGTGTGTGTGTGTGTGTGTGTGTGTGTGTGTGTGTGTGTGTGTGTGTGTAATGATCTTTTAAAACCATATATTTGTGGTATTAACCCTCTTAACCCCTTGAGGGCAAGAGAGAATGTGCAACACATTGAGACCCTATGTTCCTCCTCAAGGAGCCTTCTTATAGTAATGTAATTTTCTGGTACATGCGGCTCTGAATTAACATGTATATCCGGACTGCCGTCTCCCTGTAATCAGGGTTCCATATGAATACATTTACTCCACCATAAACTGTGTATACAGAAAGCCACTTGCCATACGCTTTATAGTCCATTAACCCTTTGAATGCCAGAAGGGTGTCCACCACATTGCAAAGGAATGCATTGGACACCCCTTTGGAATACCTGGGAAATCCCTGTACCTTCCCCAAAGATTAAAGTTTTCAGTGTTAATCGCTGTCTCTCTGGGGATAGAGGCTTTTTCCTCAGCTTGGCAAGTCTCCTGATAATCCAGCATCTACTTTCTCACCCTATATGGGGGGGGGGGGGGCAAACTATCTACTACTCTTCCCAATTCCACTAATCCAGATTAAGCCCTGTCCATATTGTGCTGCAAATCAAGTCATTTGGACACTCTCACCCCCAGTCCTTAGTATTCCGGTAGTTGGGCTCAGGTAAGCCATCTGATCCTCAAAGGGATTAACCAGAGGGGAACGCAAAGCATTGCAATGCAAAGGGTAAAAAACCTGGTCTGTTGATTATTGTACTACTCTCATCCAAATTATTGTATGAAAGTTCACATAACAGAGGATAATCCCTTGAGGACTACAGGCGTGTGCAATGGGTTAAAACCCAGTAGATTTATATAACTGCACAAACTACTTCAAAAGGGACAGCGTCAACAAAGAGTTAAAAATTCACACTCCTATTCATATTCCTAGCCTACATTTATAACTGCCAGATGAAATCAGTCATTAACCCCTTGAGTGCCAGAGGTGTATCAAACTCAATACATTCGATATCCACCTGACACTCAGAGTTAAACCTGTCTTTTCAGGACCATTTGACCCCTATATGCTTATGCCTTTGGTTCTCAATCTTTTTCGCTCGTCATCGTTAATATACAGTATGTAATTTTCAAGGCACCATTAACACGGGTCATTTGTCACCGGGGTAACGAAAGGTATAAACACACATAAATCAGGGAATAAAATCTGATTACACGGACAAACATAGCTGCCAACACATGGACGAGCACAATTATAAAGGCTTTTTAGAGCTAGAATTCTAGAGAGAATTATTTTTCAAATGCTGGCCTGGATTATTATAAACGAATATGAAGATTTTTGTTGATACTGTTGAAAAGGCACTGTAAAATCCTCCCTTAATTCCCACTGGGGAACTTCTGCCTCCTGCAGGTGACAATAGGAACAACATGGACACAGTGTGAACCGGAATACCAAAATTGGTGTACAAAACAACTTAAAATCAGCGATTCTCTACATTCTTGCAGTTGTTTCACACAAGATCTTGGTGGAACCTAACAACCAAACCCATTGCTCCACAATGCATTATAGACCTCCTAACATTGAAGAAGTTAACCATGAATATCAATATGAAAAGTACTGGAATGCTAGCTTGTAATAAAACTAGCATTAAGACTAAACTATTAGCCTACAGTTTCAGGTCTCCATTACCATAATCTTCCACATGTCCATAGGCCGCTATGCATATAGTCCATATGAACAATATTGGAGATTGTTGATGCCATTTTCAACCTCCAACAGCTGGCTGATCTTTATGGGCGTCAGCCAATAATATACAGCTGATGCTCATGCGAGTTGGCATCCGCCAAGCCCCCTCAATACGATAGGATCACTGTGGGATTGCAGGAGTTTGGAGGCAAGTAAAGGAGAGCTTTAACCCTTTAAGTGGCAGAGGAGTATCCAGGGCATTGCTTTGCAACGTGATGGATACCTCTCTGGCACTCAAAGGGTTAAAAAGTGCAGTGTATTTTGTTTGTGTAATCCAGTAAAGGAATCCTGAGTTAAATATGGATTTAACCCATTGAATGCTAGAGAGGTAAGCAACACACAACACAGAAGGCTAAATACCTCTAACATTTAAACGGTTAAAACCACCAAGCATAGGTGCCATATACAATTCCTACTGATTTAAATGGGGGTTTAACCCCTGAAAGCAAGAGGCCTCTTTTGCATTTCAGAATTGAAATCTGTAGCATAAAGGCAAACTAAACCCTGCTGTGTAAAACAAGGGAGAGGATTTATTCAAAAGTTAGTGCAGTTAACCCCTTAAGGACCAGCCATGAGGCCAGCACTTAAGGACCATGGGGCATTTTTTTTTTACGAATGGATTCAGGGGTCCACGAACAGTGCGCAGCCATGCGGGGAGCCCTGAATTCCATGACATGCCAGGACAGCCCTGACAAGTCATAGGTCCTTAAGGGGTTAAACTGTTGTTTTTTTTTTTTTTTTTTTTTTTTTTTTTTAGACAATAAAGTTATTGATACTGCCACCTGGTGCTCAGGGTGTACATCTAGAACCCATAATTATTCTATTACATTCTATGGGAGAGCTGAGCCACTGGCTACAGTTTTCCATAGAATGTGAGGGTAACAGCACCACCAATCATGACAGTTTGGACTGCAATAATGACTGAATGAAAAGCCTCCCTCCAATGTTATATGTTTTTTTCTTAAACCCTACTACATAGCAATAAAAAAAAATATGGTTTTATTCCACCAATGGCTTGAACGGGTGATATTCTTTGGTCTCCATTTTGCCAAAAAGGATCAACTTGCCAATGTACAGAAAAGACATCTTCTCCATTTAATCTCCAGGCATGTTAAGTAATTCATGGCGTATTGCACACCTGCTTGTATGTTGTTCCTGATGCCACGGTGCTTGGTTGGATGAGAAGCACTCAAACTACATCTTTAAAAGGACTTCAGCCAGTATGGTAGCGGATTGGACAGTACAGTAACTTTCAATTCAGCACTGTCATAGCTAGTAAAATATTTTTTCTGCTGGAGTTAAAGCACCAGAATTCAGGATAAAGATTAGCACACTGTTCCACTTGTTGTACCTGCTCCGCACTGTCTGCAGTGTTCAGCAACTCAGGCAGAATCAGTTCAAGCTTTATAGCTTCTCTTAGGATACATTTATTTGTTTTTCCGTTTTTCTTTTTTTGTTCTGCTAGTTGTTGCTGTATTAGCTAGAGGATTATGGATTGCTAATGCATGTCCAGTTGTCTTCAGGTGACTGAACAGTTTATTTCGGGTGGGAAATTCAGATGAACACGTATTACAGCGCAAGATTTCTTCGCTCTGCTAAGAAGGGAGGTAATGCAGAAAGGATCAGTGAACACCACAACAACAGAAAACAAATCCTATCCTGCAATTCCAGAATAAATTCTAATGAAAAGCGGAATTATTCACAGGTAACAAAAATGCATGAAATGGCCAAATGAAATATACTATTAATTTAAATGGGTCATTTAACCCCTTGAATGTGCCCCAAAATAACTTCACTTTTATTAAGAACACTAGTTGAAGAGCCTGTTACACGGGCCACAGTGCCACTGGCAGACGGTCACGGGGCAGTCGCGCGCAGTAAAGACTGCCCGCGCCGCGGCTGATACAGAGCTGGACGCTCCTTCAAATGACTGCAGCACACACAGCAGTCTCTACTGCGCATGACTGCGGCGTTACACACAATTATATAGGATTAGCCCATATTTATAAAAACAAACTGGAATTATCTTGGAGTAAATCAACTGCACCATAGGGGACAAACACAAATTCCTGTTAAGCTAAATTGAGATTTTAACCCGTTGAATACTAGAGATTACTCCAATGCATTCAACTGCATAGAAATTTAGGAAATATGGTGCAGTTGGTGTACTTCAGAGTAACCCTGGTTTGTTTTTATAACATGGGCAGTTGGGCCTGTAATGTGTGTAAATCCCCATATTGTATAAACCCTATAATTGTTTTCCTTTCAGATACACTAATTTATACAACCTCTACTGATCCCTCTTGTGTAAAAAGAGAGAGAAACACCCCCATATTAATGGCTCCCCACATACCTCCGTTTGCTGCACTGCAGTTGTCGCCTGTTTAGCTGCTTTTTTCATGTCTTTTGCTTTCTTTCCCTTAAGTTTTGGTGCTCTGATGGAAACAGGGTGAGAATCGAATCATAAAATTACAAGTCTGAGATAAACCTAAATCTCCTCATAGTATCACATAAAGAGAAACACTATTGGAAATTTTATTATAACATCTATAAACAGACACACTTAAGAAATCATTAAACCTTTGCATGTGCATTGTGTGTGTTGCACATGCAGTGGGTTACAGATCCTTCCCCCCACTAAGACATATGTAGGTGAGCATCTACTTACTGTTTGACTTCACTGCTTTGCGTCTCAGCTTCAGTTGCATTAGGACATGCTGTGGTGTCTGTGTCCTGAGGCGCCCTCTCTTGATGCTCATTGGCACCATTTAACGTTGGGCTGTCCACCTCTGTCTGCGTATTGAGGCTGGCATCAGTATTCAGCTCTCCCTCAAAGCTGTCATCACAAGTCTATGCAAAAGAGAAAATAATGTTGGATTTACACTATTTTTATACACTGGGACAATCAAAAGCAACTACAAGGAACTTCATTCCTGAAGGGAATACTAGAAACATACACAGAAAAAGTACAAATAGATAAAGAACAAAAAATGGGCTACTAGTTGGTCACCACAGCTTGTAGCTTTCCTGCCAAAGTTCACCTCAGCAAAGGTAAACACATTGAACCTGCAGTGTTTAGAGTTAGTGTGAAGCAGCGTCTATGTTGTCTCTTGACACAATTGTTCTGCTGAAGTCATGATGAAAGTTGTTCAACAAGGTTCTCTGAAGCACTCCCAGAAACAAATCAAGAACACCTTGGGGGGGGGGGGTAGTAGCCCTAAAACATAGGAGAGACATAAGCCACCCCTTGAAGAAACAAAAAAGGAGAGACTCGTTGCTTCAATTTCAGTTGGGGGAGCAAGGTACTCTCATCTCCAGTAGCTTTACTGATCATATTGTCTATCTAAGGGCCAAAAAGACTTCCTGACAAAAGGAAGCACAATGAGGGGTTTTATGGAGGCAAGGTCGGCCAATCAAATCTTGAGCCCCAGAGTGTAGAGAGCGGCTACAGAAATGGTGGAGGATTGAGCAATAAACAAGTAAAAGAGCAGCATCACACGAGAAGATATTCCCTTCCTGTTTCTGATAAACCATATAAATGAGTTCCTCTTTAGCCGTCCTTCCTGGTACACAGGCATTAGGTGGTCACACAACAAACTGCCCTACCAACATAGACCGTATCTAAGGTAGGACAGAGAGCTTCACCAGTGGCAATAAAAATACTCTTAAAAGTGAATTCAGGCGCTTGTCTGCAGGGTCCGTAACCTTTTGATTGCCAGAGGGGTATCAATCACATTTTGTTGTAATAGGTTGGATACCACTCTGGCACTTATAAGTGTCAAAGGGCACTTTAAACTGAGAGCTCTTTCAGTGGATGATAGACAGGGTTGATATTGTTGGGCCCACCACAGGGGAATGCACCACAGATCCAAGGTGTTCTGAGTAAAAAGAAAGAGGAGACCGAAAACCTTAGAAAGGTATACGTTCCTATCTGGATACTTCCATTCATATAAAGTAATTTCATCTAGAGACTTGTAAGTCAGGAAACAAACAGATTACGTTTTTCTTATGTTTGGAAATGTGCTTACTAGCTAAGTCCGGCATAGAAGGTTTCAAGTACAGCCTTAACCAAACCCTCCATGGAATCCCAGATTCTTCCTCCAGTAGGTTTTTGCAGGAGGATGCTTAACTGGTTAGTTAAGCTCTCATTCCATCAGGGATGAGAGACTCTGGACCCAGACTACTTAGTCCAGATAAGGAGGAAGAAAAATTAGCCCCTGAAGGCCAGCACTAGAATCAACAAGAGATTTTGCACAAAAACTAAGAATGACCTCTGGGAGACTGACATTTACATATGTTACTTCAAAAAAACCGCACATCCCCTTGGCCAAAAGTGTCACATGTAGGTATTGATTGAATTCTCATTATTATTATTATATATGTTTTGTTTTTTGTTTTTTTTTTATAAATGGGATTGATATTTTATTGATAAAAGGGATGGTGTATGTACACTACTCCTTTTATAGGTATAGTTTTTCCCTCTCTTTGCTGTGATACAAGTAAATAATTGAAGTCTGGTGTGGTGGGAGTGACTAATCGCTGTGTTTGTAATTGGTGGATTCCTGGCTTATATAGCAAGGAGTGAGAGAGCTCTGTAAGTTCATCAGTGCCCTGAAAGACTGAGATTGGATACTTGCTGGAATAATAGCATAAGAATATTGTGTGGTGTGGTGTAGTGTGGTAAGGGAGAGGTTAAAAACAAATCTTTCTGAGTTTTGTTTTCCCTCTCTTTGCTGTGATACAAGTAAATAATTGAAGTCTGTTTTGGTGGGAGTGACTAATTGCTGTGTTTGTAATTGGTGGATTCCTGGCTTAAATAGCAGGTACATAGTGAATACTTGAATGTGTGAATCTTGCCTCAGTGTGTAAGTGCAGAAGTGTGGTAAGTGTGGGAATTTAAAACAAGGGGAATTCAAATACAGGGGATTACACAGGGGAACGCATTTATCAAACTTATTGTGCAGCTATTTCCTGCCTGCCTGCCTTTTTTATCTTGTGGCAACTGGCACAAGATACCACAAGTGGTAGCATGATTGTCCATTTAACTCAGTGCACAAACTGCCATATGTTTGCACACCTGGAACAACCGTTCCAGGGTGCATACCTCTGTGGCAGATGTGAGCAAGTGGTCTCTCTGGAAGCTCGTATTAGAGATCTGGAGGGGCAGGTTGCAACATTGAGAAAGACGGACAATCTTGAGAGGGGTCTGCTGACTGAGCAGCAGGAAGGGGTGGTAGGTAGTTCTGGGGGTGGAGACTGCACAAAAGAAAGAGCAGGTAGCCAGATGGGTTACAGTTAGACATAGCAAGGGGGTGGACAGAGAAATAGGGAGGACACTCCTGTGTTTACTAATCCTAACAGATTTGCTACATTAAGTAATGATGTTGGGGATGCTGACACAGGAATGTCTTTGCTGGAGAAGACTGTTCTCTCTAACAGCCGAGTGAACAGCCCCTCTAGCACGGGCACGGATGGGATCCAGGACTCAGGCAGACCTAGACAGATGGTGGTGGTAGGGGATTCTATTATTAGGAAGACAGACAGGGTAATCTGTCACCAAGATCGCCACAATCGTACAGTTTGCTGTCTCCCGGGAGCTCGGGTTCGACATGTGGCTGATCGGGTTGATAGATTGTTGGGAGGGGCTGGGCATGACCCGGCTGTCATGGTACATGTTGGTACTAATGACAAAGTCAGTGGAAAATGGAGGTCCGTTAAGAAGGATTTCAGGGACCTAGGATATAAGCTTAAGCAGAGGACCTCTAAGGTAGTATTTTCTGAAATTCTACCTGTGCCACGAGCTACATTAGAAAGGCAACGGGAGATTAGGGAGTTAAATGCGTGGATAAAGACTTGGTGTAAGCAGGAGGGGTTTGGGTTCCTAGAGCACTGGGAAGTCTTTTCCCTTGGGCGCAATCTTTATAGTAGTGATGGATTGCACCTTAGTGGAAGGGGGGCCATGGTGCTGGGCGATAGGATGGTTAGAGGGCTGGTGGAGACTTTAAACTAGAAGGGGGGGGGGGGGAAGCTGCAACACAGGCTGGGGAAGGTAGTATAATTGAGGAAATGGGATTAGAGAAGGGTCATGGGGGTAGAGAGGGGTAATGGGCGAGTTCATCTAATAGGGAGTTGCCATTGTTACAGCCTGATAAAAGACAAATACATCTGAAAAAGAGAGAAATCTTTAAGAATGGCAAAAAGATAAAATGTATGCATGCAAATGCTCGCAGTCTGGCTGGTAAGATGGAGGAACTAGAAAGGATTGCAGTACATGAGCAGTATGATCTGATTGGAGTGTCTGAAACCTGGTTAGATGATATGTATGACTTGGCAGTCAATCTAGAGGGTTATTCACTTTTTAGGAGGGAAAGGGTTAATAAAAGGGGAGGAGGGGTATGCCTATATGTAAAGCGGGCCTTAAAACCTAGTTTAAGGGAAGATATAAATGAAGGGTCCAATGAAAAGGTAGAGGCCTTGTGGGTTGAAATACACACTGGGGACACACATAATAAAAAGATATTGGTGGGGATTTGCTTCAAGCCACCTAATGTTGGGGGAGTTGGAGGAAGCCCAACTTTTACTGCAAATGGAAAAGGCGGCTAGGTCAGCAAAGGTAATTATAATGGGAGATTTCAACTACCCTGAAATTGACTGGAGCAATATGACTTCAGGCACAACAAAGGGAAATATTTTTCTAAGTATGATAAATGATAATTTTATGTCCAAACTAGTAGAGGAGCCAACTAGAAAAGAGGCCTTGCTTGACCTAATGCTCTCAAACGATTCTGACACTGTAAACAATGTGCAGGTAAGGGAACATTTGGGCAGCAGTGACCACAATATTGTATCCTTTGAAGTTTGTTATGAGAAACCCAATAGCAAGAGTTTAACCAAAACATTCAATTTCAAAAAGACTAATTTTACAAAGTTAAAAGAAGCTTTAAAGGTTATCCAGTGGGATGTAATTTTCAAAGATAAAAATGCACAAGAATCATGAAATGTATTTAAAATGCTCTTGGGTGAATATACACGTCAATATATACCATTGGGGAATAAGCACAAGAGAAGAAAAGCTAAACCAATGTGGATTAATAATGTGGTTAGCAGGAAAATTAGAAATAAAAAGCAGGCTTTTAAGGTGTTTAAGTCAAACGGGTCAGAAGCATCATTTAAAAAATATAAAGAATGTAACAAGCAATTAAGCTAGCTAAAATAGAAAATGAGCGAAACATTGCAAATGAGAGCAAGAAAAACCCTAAACAATTCTACAAGTATATTAACAACGAAAAAGTTAAGGTTGATATTGGTCCTCTTAGGACTGAAACAGGTGAATTGATTAGTGAGGATAAAGCTATGGCTGACACCCTAAATACGTTCTTTGCTTCAGTATATACAAAGGAAGCAGAAATGACATGCTGTGGGCAAACAGACACAACCATGGAATTTCCTACAACATGTACATGGCTTACTGAGGACAAGGTCCAAAAGAGACTGGAAAGGGTTATAGTGAATAAAGCTCCTGGACGGTATTATCACGGTGCCCGTGATTCGTGCTGCTCTGTGTCTATCAGCTGCTGAGTATTCGTGATTGGCTGTCTGTGATTAGCCCTCCTCACACAGCCTTTTTAAACCCAGGTTGAGCACTTCCAGGTTGCCCTTTCGTGGTGTCTCTGACTCCACTCTGCCTGACCTGCTTGTCAGATCTCTGGGCCTGTTTCCAGTGTTCCTGTATGCTACTTTCCTTTGTTCCAGTGTTCCTGTACACTGAATAAAGCGCCTGGACCGGATGGTATACACCCAAGGGTACTTAAGGAACTTAGTTCAGTAATAGCAAAACCATTATACCTAATTTTTATTGATTCACTTTCATCAGGCATAGTGCCCTGTGATTGGAGGAAAGCGGATGTAGTTCCATTGTTTAAAAAGGGAGCAAGATCCAAACCAGGAAATTATAGACCTGTGAGCTTGACTTCCATAGTGGGTAAGATACTATAAGGGTTATTAACTGACAGTATTCAGAACTATGTGAAGACAAACAATATCATTAGTAGGAATCAGCATGGTTTCATGAAGAACAGATCATGTCAGACTAATTTACTTGCATTTTATGAAAGAGTGAGTAGTAATTTGGACAGGGGAATTGCTGTTGATGTAGTATGCTTGGATTTTGCAAAAGCCTTTGACACAGTGCCTCACAACAGGTTACTGCATAAATTAAAAGGGTTCGGTTTGAGGGGTGTTATCTGTACATGGATTGAGAACTGGTTAAAAGATAGATGGCAGAGAGTTGTTGTAAATGGAACTTTCAAATTGGTCTAGGGTTATAAGTGGGGTACCGCAGGGTTCAGTCCTGGGCCCAATGCTTTTTAATTTGTTTATTAATGATCTAGAAGTGGGAATTGAAAGTAGCATCTCAATCTTTGCTGATGACACTAAGCTATGTAAGGAAATACATACAGAGCTGGATGTTTTTTCCCTACAGAAGGATTTAGATAAACTAAGTCAATGGGCAGAAAAGTGGCAGATGTCATTTAATGTAGATAAATGTAAAGTTATGCATTTGGGTTGTAGAAACAAACTTGCTACATATACTCTAAATGGGAAACAATTTGGGAAATCCTCATTAGAGAAAGATTTAGGAGTACTGATAGACAATAGACTTCACAGCAGTGTGCAGAGTCACTCAGCTGCTGCAAGAGCAAATAGAGTACTAGCCCGCATAAAAAGAGGTGTAGAAGCAAGGGATGCTAATATTATCCTATAAATCCTTGGTTAGGCCTCATCTAGAATATGGAGTACAATTTTGGGCGCCTGTTCTAAATAAAGACATTACTGAACTGGAAAAGGTGCAGAGACGTGCAACAAAACTGATAAAGGGATTGGAGGATCTGAGTTACAAAGAGAGACTAGCCAAATTGGGTTTGTTTACATTAGAAAAGAGACGTCTAAGGGGTGATATGATTACCATTTACAAATACATTCAAGGTCAATACAAAGAACTATCCAATGAATTATTTATGCAAAGAGCTGAGCTAAGAACAAGAGGTCATCCATTAAGACTTGAGGAAAGGCGCTTTCGACTAAAACACAGGCAGGGATTCTTTACAGTAAGGGCGGTAAGGCTATGGAATTCTTTGCCTCGGGATGTTGTGCTTGCAGATAATGTAACTGAATTCAAAAAAGCAATGGATGCCTATCTAGCACAGAACAATATTGACAGTTATGACAGATGTTGTTGCCTTCCTCTGGATCAACAGGGGTGTTATTGGCATGGGCTGGACTTGATGGACGCATGTCTTTTTTCAGCCTTATCTACTATGTTACTATAGTTGGGGTTATTAGACAGTTTATTTTAGACTAGCTGAACAGCCAGTGTACAGGGGCCACAGTGTCAGGCAGCAACGGCCTCGGTGCAGTCATGCACAGTAGAGACTGCCCACGCCGCAGCTGATAATGGAGTGGGGCACTCCGAATTCGGACCGCAGTCCTGTCTGCGCACCAACTACAGTCTGAATTCGGAGCGCCCCTCTCAGTTATCAGCAGAGGCGCGGGCAGTTTGTACTGCACATGACTGCAGCGTGTGCAGCCGGCTGTACTGCGCATGATGGATTCTGACAAACATACATTAGCGAATTATTATATAGGATTCACTTTTCTATGGACATCACTTAAGTGGTATGAAGGGGTTAAATTTATATGTACATTAGTGTATGAAGGTATTTGTTATTTTGTACACATCACTTCCGTTTGCGTCCTCTGGCCTTCGATCACGGTGATTGGTTGGAGGAGATTTAAAGATCAGAGACTTTGCCGAGGTCAGCGTCTTTGATCATGAATAAGTGCATAACACGCGAAACGCATTGATCGATGTAAAGCTATATTGTTGCATCTACTGATGTGCGGCTCCCAGATATGAATCTCAACATATGGTTGAAGAATTTGTGAAAAAATTCACTTTGGAGGTACATTACATGTTGTTTGTTTTTTTTTTGTTTTTTGTTGTTTTTTTTTTTTTTACTTGCTGACTATATATAAAGTTGCTTTTTTATATTTGCGGACAAAACCTCGGATATGAGTTTTTTGGGTTTTTTTTTTTTTTGTTTTTAACGTTTTTTGCAGTCTTAAGCTAATGGGGAAAGCCTAAATCAACGCACCCGTGTTGCTGTCCGATTGTTGCACTGCATGATATGCACTGTTGTAACATTGTACTGCGATTGCTGCTCCATTCTGGTAACTAAAATTAAAGTGACACGGTCTGTGAATTGGAGGTAAGAGCTGCTGGATTCTGTGTGGTGTTAGACTGACATTTATAGGTAGATTTTGTTTCCCTGGCTTTCACAGATTCCTTCTTTTCTGAAGTCTAAAGAACTGGTCTGGTTCAAAAGCAGCACTGCGATAGAATATATGGTGACAAGCAGTGCCCTTATACAGATGAATAGGGCCAGGGAAGAACAAAATGGGGTCAAAACCTCACAGGCCAGACCCCAGATTGTAGCTGGACACAGCCATACTCCCAATGCCACAGATGTGAAAGATGTTCCACATCACAGCACTCTGGCCATAAGGCTGCTGCCAGTCTAAGGAGACCGCAGTAGCAGCTCCCCTGGAAAGGAGAGGGAATCATTAGTAGAGCAAATCCCATGCAGGAGAAGAAGAATGGAAGAAGGTGAACAACAAAGTGGCCTTGGACCCTTCATCAATACGAATATATAACAAGTCTTCTTGCCCTACGCCTCCAGAGCACGGCACTTGAAACAAAAGTATATAGGGCTAACCAGGGCTAAGAGGGAGTCTCCCCATCCAGAATTTTTAACAAACGCGACCCCACCTCCTAGTGGAGAGAGTTTAACCTTCAAGGTTCCCTCATAGGAAGTGGAACGTGTTTTGAAACGTACAATAATCCTTCCTAATAATAAGGACCAACTTAATCTAGGCAAAAAATCTTTACAAGCACTAAGAATCAAATGTAACTGCATTGGTTCCACAAAATTGATAATTAATATTGGCTATCATGCCCACTGAGGCATGGCTGATTCTTTGTTGCAGAACACACACTCCTCCAAATTATTTTGGATTAAGGCAAATGGTGGTTTATTACTATGTGTTAGCATGCCTTTAAAGATAAATCCCATTTCAGCAACCAAGTCAACCAATATTTAAGTTGTATGAAATGATCCAACTGACCTGTAACACTTATTGAAAGCCTATCTCAGGCACTACACTGCTGACAATGCTATAAAGGAAACAGCACCAAATACTGCATCAGTATTGGCTCAGAGGGTTACACTGTCGAAGTGATTCATCCCTCTAATCCAAACTCTTCAAACAGCAAAACAATCATCTGGCTTGAATTCCTTTTACAAATTTCAGTAAAAAAATGCAAGGAAAATTTTGATTTTGACCATCAGTGTGAATGCCATGACCAACTTTGTCTACGGTTACATACATGGGGTTGTTCAATGTATGAGGCGAAGGTTGAACTTGATGGACTTGTGTCTTTTTTCAACCTAATTTACTATGTTACTATGTAATTGTATATAATGCATGGTATCTTTAGTAATATTTGTATCGTTGTATTGTTCTTGAAAATGGAGTCAAAAGTTTCCCCCTCCCACCCCTTTCCATCACGTCATTCACAGTTCATGGAGATCTGAAAGCCAGTTACTTGACCAGAAGGACCACAATGAGGTACAATATTGTGTGTTTCAGTATAAGTAAAACCTGCCTCCCTTTGATGTAGTTGGGCAGGATTTTCCTTATATAGGCACAGCTAATGTAAAAGCCTGTGTACACGGGCCAAGGTCCAGGTGATGTTAACCTTTTGAGTGCCAGAGGGGTACGCAACGCATTGCTTTGCAATGCGTTTCGTACCCCTCTGGCACTCAAAGGGTTAAGAGGCTGGTCCTGCCGCCAACGCAGTCTTGCACTGTAGAGAGTGGCCCGAAAGCACAGAATGTTCCCAGCACAGAACTCCCAGCATTCTCTGCTTTGGGGCAGTCTCTACAGTGCATGACGGCTTCTGACAAACATCCTAGCGAATTATTATATAGGGTATTGTCCCTCCTTCGAATCTGTCCCCAACAGCTTTTAGATCTCAGTTAACTGTGAATAATGTAGTGGAAAGGGACAAGAGGGCAAAACTTTTGACTCGATTTTCAAGAGCAAAAGATTCAGACATTACAAAAGACTATACATTATATAAAATTACATTGAACAATCCCATGTATGTTTATATTATGACATTACTATGTCTAAGACAACCGACAGGTAAGATTTTCAATACATGCCCAGTAAACCAACTAAACTAACTGAAATGGACACTGCAGATCCCATCCCAAGGTATGGAAAACAGATTTTACAAACTTTAATGCAAATACATTATTTGAAACATACCTTTGTTGATTTTTGCTGTTTCTTCTTTCTTTGCTTTTTGGAAAGTCTGGGGAAAACAAATTGTGTTTACAAGGACAATTCCCATATGGTATGTGTGTGTCTGGTGCAGTGAGTGCAAAGAGGAAGTAGTGAGGTGCGAGTGACAGAGAATGAGCAAGATAGACTGAGACACAAAGTGAGTGTATTGTAATAGCTGGATTTTTTGTTTCAGTTGCTCACCATTTAAGAACTACACACACATCTATATGTCTAATATACATACACACACCTAATAATGAATTTACACTTGCCTCAGTCTGTGCAGAAAATATTAATAGCCACTATGAAGCAATCATGCAAGGATTGTTTACCAAAACAGACTCTTTAACCCCTTTGAGTGCCATGCACTGGATTCCACTCTAGCACACAAATGGATTTCATGTCAGCAGAGGCAGAAGTTAGTTTTTGCTGGATGTCAGGACCATTAACTTCAAACTGAAGCCTTAACCCTTTGAGTGCAGGAGGGGTAAGCAATGCGTTGCGTAACCCTCTGGCACTCAAAGGGCTAACAGGGAATAATAAAGTCTTCACCGCGAGGGGTCTGGGGTCCTTGAATATGGCCACAAAGAATCAGGTTTGTCAGTGTGGCCTAGATAATAACCAATTTTGGGGAACAAACTTACAGATAATTTATTCAGAGGGGCCATTAGGATTTTCTGCTACATATAATGGTAAATAGGGTCTCATGATTAAGGTCAACATCTGGTTTAGAAACATTGATCTAGAACACATGCTCAGATCTGTCCTCAAGACCCCCTTTCTGTGGAGGTCTTCAGGATGTCCTCATCTGAATACACACACAGATATAACTAACAGAGACAGATCCTTCAGGACTAAACTAGTGATTATGGGGGAGATTTATAAAAAGGGTTCTTGTTTGTTTTTTGTGAACAGATCCTTAAAATATCTTTATTCCTGTTTACGAGTGTCAGTGTTTATAAAGTATTCTAGTTACATTTATAAATGTGGAGACAGAAAAAGAATAAGAACAGGTCAGACATGGTCTTAAATATTTGCCGAAATTTCTGTTGCTAAATTGTCACAAATAGAGACATTTCTTTATAAATTTGCTGAGACACGTTTTACAAATTTCCTTATTCCATTTTATAAAAAAAAAACAAAATGTACCAAATGGAGTTATGTCCTCCCACACTGTCCTTAAAGTGGATCTATCACATATAGATATCTAATGCTCATTAGATAGAACATTTAGCGAAAAGTTTAATAGGTTAGACATTTTTGAAAAAAAACGTTATGTGCGCAAAAATTCAAGTTTAAAACATGCCCAGCAGCCTACTTCCAGCTTGCAGCACTGCCTCTGCTCCCGTCCCACTACCCAGCATCCTCCGATGACAGTGGCTTTCTCTCTCTAAGCTGGAGTGATCTCATTGGCAGAGATCAATATCTAGCCAATGAGATCGCTCCAGCTTAGAGACAGACATCCTCTGTCATCGGAGGATGCTGGGTAGCATGAGCAGCCTCTGTGCGGCAAGCAGCTTGCCGTAGCGGCAAGCGGAAGTAGGCTGGCTGGGCACCTTTTAAACTTGAATTTTTGCTTAGATAATGTTTTTTTTTTTTTTCTTTCAAAAATGACTAACATATTAAACTTTTTCACTAAATGCTCTATCTAATGAGCCTTACATATCTATATGTGATAGATCAACTTTAATACTTGTAAAACTACCAGCAACCATCTTACAGCCACTTTAAAGTGTCTTTTCTATTAACTCCACTTATAAATCTCCCCAAATGTTGCTATGATCCACCTGTATTTTGGGAGGAGATCTGGAAAACATTCATTGTTTGGGGGGGGGGGGGGTGTCAATTGAAGACTCATCTGTGTATCTATGATCTAATCCATGGATAGACAATTACTGGACCTCCACCTGTTGACAGACTACAACTGCCAAGAGCTGGTTGGGCATGATGGAAGTCACCAACAGGGCAGTCCAACAACTGCCAACCACTGATCTAGAAAATAAAATGGAAGGGTGTAAGAGAGAGTCTTACTTTGGCGTCTCCACAATTTCCTCCTCTTCTGCAGATAAGTCTACTTCTCCCTCCTGGTCTCCATTTTCCTCTCCTACAGAGGCATTGAACTCTTCCTCCTCTTCCTCAAGCTGCTGGCGCAGAAGTGCAACCATTTCCCGATGCTTCTTTGATTTCTCATGATTCTTCATCCTATTAGAAAGTTACAGAAGATGAGAACCAACTGCTCCATTCAGAATGTCAGTTTCTCCATTTAAAAATCCATTTTTTTTTTTTTTTAAATCCTTAGAATAGCCATACATCTATTGCAGTGGTTCTCAAACTTGGTTCCAAGGAACAATACATTTCCCTGGAGAAGGCCATGGTGTTCCTCTTAAGAAATGTAAGTAATGGTGGACAATGGAACAAGGCTGGGGTAACAGAATGTGTGTGTGGTCCTGTAACTAGCAGTAGACAATGGAACAAGGCTGGGGTAACAGTATGTGTGTGTGGTCCTGTAACGAGCAGTAGACAATGGAACAAGGCTGGGGTTGTCAGCCAGTGTAGGAGTAGTTCTGTGGCTACCAGTAGACAGGGAAACAAGGCTGGGGTGGCAAATAATGTATGTGTGGTTCTGTGACTACTAGTGGAAATGTGACAGACAAGCATTTTATTTTATTTTTGTTAGATTTCTCGTGTTATAAATTATATAACTTGATGTTTTCTATAAAAATAATATAAGATTTGAATGATAAAGTATCCCCCTCCCGTCCCTTTCACTGATGTTACACTGCTCACCTCAGAGCAGCAAGACTGTCCAGATGGATCTCAGAGAGGGAAAATCTTCAATTAACATAAGGAAAAAAACCTGAAAAACCTGTCAAGGGGGGCAGGGTTTTCATTATTCTCACAGTAAGAAGACTGTGCCTTACTGTGAGCTGTCTGGTCTGTGGACCAGATGCCATATCGGAGGGTAGGTGGCTTACACTAGGTAAAAGGGACGGGAGGGGGATACTTTATAATTCAATTACTCTTGAACTACAGCTCTGACAGTAGTGAAGTAACACTCTCCATCACCCAAATACTATGAAGATTAATTGGAGGTGCTGTTTTTGTGAAACATTACTATCCCTTTAAGGAAACAAGGGTACTCCCACTGCTGGGAGATTCTGAATACCAAATTTATGACAGCACCACCTAGTGTCTAATCTATATTGTATTTATATTAAATAATGCACACTCTATAGCAAGCGATAGGACCAGCACTACGTACGTACGTGTATGTCCAAAGAATTGTGTTGGTAATCCCTCCAGCATTGAAAGCGTTAAAAGAACCAATTAGCTCAGAGAGAATTGTCATTTCCCCTCTATGGTGCATGTGGTTATTGCTCATCTCATGGTTTGTACATGCTACAGCATACCCGTATTTATCACCATATAAAGAGACTCACGCTTTGTCAGTCTTGCACACTTTATCACAGGCTGGACAGTAAAGGTCATCGAACAGCGCATCCTCTTCCCCTTCGTCACTGTCTCTGCCTGTGTGAGCAATCAGTATTTGTAGAACAGATCGTTATTGTTTTGCATTGCAATGCGCTTTGGACACTTCTGACACTAAAAGGGTTAATAAAACCTGTTCACATGCAATTAAAGAGCAGTAATGTTTGACTATAGAAAAGAGAGAGTAGAGGGCTTTTCCAGCTCAGTGACACTAGGCAACTCACACTGCATGGATGTTCTACAATCACAATGTATTATATGTCAAAATTTTTTGTTATAAGTGCAAATTGTTCTTGTTCTCACCAGGTAGCACTGTTGCCATCACTTTCTATGGAATGCTCTAGTCTAAAAATTAAAGAGGAAATTTACCCTAGGAATAAATGGATCTCAATTTGTTTAAAAGAAGAAATAACCTGTAGGTGTAAGATAGCTATATACTACTGTTTAGCGGTTTTTTATCTCTTGGTTTATTTAAAAACTGATAATATCTTGTGCTCTTAAGCCCTTTCCCATGGGCAACTTTGCAATAAATACAGAAAATTATAAAATAAAAAATAAAAAAAAATGAAGCAGCTGGGAATCATGGTATCCTGTACAGCATTTCTCACACGCAACATACTGCGATTGATGTGGCATGCTGCCATTTTGGGATAATGCAGCTACACATAGGGAACACTGATCTCAATTAAACTGCATTGCTGTTACAGATAGCAATGTTTTCCCTGCAGTTTTTTTCACCTCTGTTTCTTCTGAGAG
This sequence comes from Rhinophrynus dorsalis, assembly GCA_037306005.1. Taxonomy (NCBI): domain Eukaryota; kingdom Metazoa; phylum Chordata; class Amphibia; order Anura; family Rhinophrynidae; genus Rhinophrynus; species Rhinophrynus dorsalis. The sequence goes on from CM074718.1 coordinate 650,466,985, forward strand.
AATGCTACGCTCAGAGACTATGCTACGCTCAGAGAATGGTGCTGTACTGTAGCATTAAAAATCATACAACAGTTTCAGTTGCTATAAAGCTGCCTGTGTGAAAGAGTAATTACAATCCATCCAGGTCTACTGAATTATATTGTTTGGTGTGCAGAGGTGGTGTGACCTAGGTTACCAACAGCCCTACAATACATAGCTTTTCATAATAAAATGATATTGCTCCTTTACCAGTTCATACACATTCATTGCTTTACTGAAGTGTAAAGTCTTACTACATATAAAAAAAAGTGAATGCTCCCCTGCATCTAGTAGCCCTACAGCAACCTGCTACACCGAAGTACTTACCTTGACACTAACAGAATTCCTTTGCAGTTTCTGGACTAATGGGATGCTGAGCCACACTTCATATTATATATTATATATATATATATATATATATATATATATATATTTATTTTTAAATGTATGGGTACTCATTTATTCCGCACCTGAAGGGTGAAAAGGTTGAGTTGACCGTGCCGGGACTAGAACTTGTGACCCAGAGGTTTGATCAGCTTCTACAGTGGGTGCAATAACAAACAGCCATCTCACTGATCAACATACAGGTCTGAGCAGAGGACAAACTTCCTTCCTGCTCACAATCTGCATTGCATTAGATCACGCATGGTGCTTTTGCACATGATCAAATGATACAAAGGTCCTGAAGGAAGGGATTTTGCTCAGACCCCTTACTAGCCGACTGCAGATAAAAGGGAAGTAGAAGCTGCCATCACTAGAGTCCTCCTGAAGTCACTGAAGGATTGGGTTAAAGGCAAATGAAGTACTTGGTTGTGGCAGGTTAGTGTAGGCCCTCTAGATGCAGAGCAACACACTATTTAGGTTACATCTATTAGTTGCTAGGCTTTTAGAAGTAATAGTCCTGGCCTCAGAAAATCATGAAAAGAATATATTTTTTACCATTGCGCTGTCACATTCTAGTTCAGTGCTGGGCTGTTGAGGACTACAACTATTATCACAGCCAAAGACTGGGTGTGGTGATGGAAATTATAGTCCTCAGCAGCTAGAGGACCTCAGGTCCAAGACGAACTAGTGTGTCAGAGCCACGCTGGATAGCACTGAGGATATGTATACATGAATGTTAAGTGGTGCAGTAGAATTTATAAATTACTACTGTTGTATTGGGGGAAAGCAATTTCAGAATTGAAAAACAAACCCTAAAGTGAAGAATTGTTGTAATGTTATAAATACTAAGCAGGAGTTTCAGTTATCCCCACCATTCTGCTCATTTTTCTGTTCTTCGGTTTCCTCTTCATCATCATTCGATTCATCTCCAAACTCTGCTCCATACTGCGCTTCAATCTGCTGCAGCTCCTTCTCCAAGTCAGACATGGCCATCCAGCTCTGCTCCTTATACTGCTCCGCAAGCCTAATACACAAAGAAAGGGAATAGCATAAAACTAAATAGGAGAACTAAATACCCCCAAGTAAAAAACTCACAACTTTTTATGGACATAAATTCCTAATGGCTTCAACAGATTCCTTCCCCTGTGCTTTTGTTTAGGAAATAAAATCTTCATTCATGTCATGTCTGTGGAGGAGGACATGACAGGGCCTGACAGTTTTTTTCATACTGAAGTAAGCAGAGGGCATCGGCTACTTAAACATTTAAGGACCAGAGTGATGCATAATGCAATACACGCACCACTGGTCCTTAAAAAGGTTAAAGAAGCTGTAAACATTTTATGAAAAAATATATATTGTAAGGATTTTCCCACTGAGCAAAATAAGGGTACTCCCACTGCCGAGAGATTTATATTTCCAGAGTTATTACAGTTTAAACCCACGTTTTGTTTTGGTTTGTTTTTTACATTAGTAGTGCCCTCTAGTGGTTAAATTCAAATTAGCTTTTCCGTTAGATTCTAATGGAGAGGAAAGTCAGTGACATACAGTTCTCCATAGAATGTGATAGTTCTAACTGACAGGAAGTGAAAGGCAGTTTCTATCAGGAAGTAAACACAGTAAATTCACTTCCTGATTATTTGAACTGCTATACGCTTTGAATAAAACATCTGACAGCGATGGGATTGACCTTCTTTTATTCAGCAGGAAATGCTCTATAAAATAATATGTGGGTTTTTTTTAATGAAAAAAGTTTAACATTAGTATATTCAGGGGAAGGAGCTTGTTTCCTGTGTTCCTGCCAGCAAGTGTCACCACCTTCTCCATGAAAGTAACATTATCAGTCAGTCTTGACTGTCATCTCTTGGATCAAGGCGCAAGTAAAATATTCAAATGGCCCATTACAATTTTCTGCCCATAGTAAGGTAAGTGGAAGGTTCTTATTAGGTTGTGTTACTTTCCCCTTTAACTGTACCGTGACATGCCTGTTGGGAACCAATGGTCTTGCAGAAGGTAAGCTGGGACACAGAAGATAAAAGTGCTAAAGGGTATAAGTGGCTCCAGTCACATGAAGGACAAAGCAGTGGACTGATGACTGGAAGTGTGTTGCAGTGCGGTGGTCTAGACACTAGGTTATCAACCTGTGGAACTAGTACCCTGGGGTTATTGGGAACACAGGTGAAATCTGTTCACAATATAGAACCAAATCTGGTGAGCCCAGAACATATGAGAGAAAAGAAAAGAAAAGAAAGAAAGGAAAAGAAAAGGTTAAAGTGGTATTACCACCCTATATAAAAAGTCAACCCCCCAATAATTAGGCATATGGCAATTAGCTTCTTAATCGTGCTATTATCTCACACAAGTACCCGGTTCTGAAGTAATCCTTTTCTTCTGAGACCAGAGGCCAGGCATGCACGTGGACATCATGGCTTACAGAAGTCTGCGTGCCTGCGCTGTCTGTCCTGGTGTCCTCTAGGAGTCATTGCATGGTACCTTAAGGCACTGGAAGGGACTGACGACACCGGGACAAAGACGGCTCTAAAGCAAGAAGCCTGGCCATCAGTCTCAGAAGAAAGGATTACTTCAGAACCTGGTACTTGTGTGAGATAATAGCACTATTAAGAAGCTAGTCGCCATATGCCTAATTATTGGGGGGGGGAGGGCTTTTTATAGGGTGGTAGTTCCACTTAAAAAAAACAAAAAAAAAAAAACACACAGGTCTTTTTGCCAACTCACAGGGAATGTAATTGTGCCAACCTCCCTTAAAGGGACAGTAAAGTGTCCCTCATAGCTTTGTGAACAGAGTTCCCATAGGTTAGAACTCACTCAGTCTTCTCCTTTACCCTTGTAGATCACACACAAAAACAGGGTTGGGTGATGTCAGTGACACACATGGCACTTATGGGAATGGAAGCAAGACTGCTATCCTCTCCTCAGAAACAGTGTCTGCAAATAAATTGGCTAATGGAGAGACCATGATGGCCTAACGTCTATACAACAGATAAGGTGGTGCTTATATGGGGGGGGGGGGGGGGAACGACCAAAGTCTCACCCAAAAGCCTGGTATCAAACCTTCCATACCACTGCACTGGCCCCAGATAAATATAGCAATATAAAACCTGGAGCTTGAGTAGACCGGAGAACAGACACATCCAGTCTCATAAATCCAATATGTATTTACTGAAAGCTTATACAACTGTATCTCTAATTATATTCAACATTTAAAATCATAAATAGGTACCAGCACCAATGAGTTAAGTTGTGTTAATAAACAATAAGATAAAAAAATACCCCTCATAAAATAATCCAACATGTGGGACTTTAAATAAAATAAATGTCTAATTACGTCATACAATGTGGCATGTAATAGCGTAACAGGGCAAATATCTATACACAGCACAGGAATAAAGCCCAGCCTAGAATCTACAATAGTCCCAAACGTTAATATAATGCACCAGTCAAGATGAAGAAAAGGGATCCCAAATTGATATGAATACAGTAAAATCCTTACAGTGCAAATATGGTAATTGTGGGAGAAAAAAAAAAAAAAATTATATATAATATTTAAATATAAAATAGAACCTCTCTACACTGTCCAGCTAGTGCTACACCAACCCCAAAGCAATTATATTTAATAAATACATAATATATCTCAAACTCACAGCTCAATTACCGCTGAGCGATTGCATAGTCCTCATGAATCGTTGTTTCCATCCCTCTCACAGCGGATCTTGTGGTGCCCGTCAACGAACTGATGTTTTTGCTCATCAGTATAGCGTGCGCTGTAATGGGACTCTATGTAAATTCAGTTGGTAATAACAATAGCCAAGTTCAAGAGGTTTGTCTCAGTGATAGTATAAGGAATTGTTCCCAGAGTGTTTTGAATTTACTCCAACTCCTTCCTCAAGGGAACAAAAAAAAAAAAAAAAAAACCCTCTTCCATTCAACAATCACTGAGACAAATATGTTCAATTCGGCTAATGTATGTTACCGACTGAATTTACAGATTTTCATTACAGCACTATACTGGTGAGCAGGTGCATACATTAAAGCTGCCAAGACATCAATGTTCACAGCAAAAACTTCATTGGTGGGCACTACCAAGACAGATCCACTGAGTGCAACGAAAAAGGATTCATGGGGACTACACAATCAATCAGTAGTAATAGAGCCATGAGATCCATACATTGGTTGGATAAAGTATACTCCATTTGTTATCTATACAGTGGCTATATTAAATTAGTATCCAGTATTGGTCATCTTATGGATTCTACCCTTATAAAGGCGATTGTGTGATCACCAGATTTACTGATGTGGATGACGCACTGAAATGTTGACACATTTTCATCAGGACCGGTGCATGGCACTTCAGCATAACGGTTTAGAGGTAACACACGTCCTGTGAGTTCTTGCTTTCTCCATTTGTTTCACAGAGATATTATTTTATAGATACAGATTTAAAAACAAAACCTTAAAGTAACAGCATTGTTTTATTATGAATAAAAACTTATTTTGCGCAGCATGTAAAGTCTTACTGCTGACATATTTTTCATATTAAAATTACGGTTTAAGGTTGTTTTTTTTTAGCTATGTACCCCTTTGATTGCCAGAGGGGTATACAAATCATTGTGAAGCTCAAATGCTTAAGATGTTAGAGATTATTTCTCTGGTCCTTAACCCATTCAATGTCAGAGGCTTGGGGAATTTATTTTTCTGCTGGTCGGACACATTTTCAGCATTATTTATATACACCTGTTTAGGTATGATTTCCTTTCGTAACTTACTAGTTATATATGGAAACTATGTATTGTGTTTTTCAGAAATTCACCTTTTTCATGGCACTCACAAAAACTAAATTTTGCATCATGTGACAAGCTATGATGTCATTTGTTTATTTATATTTTATATACACACACACTTATTTTGCCAGTATCCAACTGTATCATGTTTTAAAAGCCTTGAACCCCCTTATACATATTTTGTATGTGTTCTAATTTTGACTATATGCATGGCCTGCACAGACCTCTAACTGGCAGGAGCAGAAAATGGTATTTTCAACTTTGAGAAGTAAAATACACAATCCACTAGTTACTTAGGTAAAACTACCCTAAAACAGAGCAATAACTTCATAAAATAATATATTTCCTGAAAGTACAGGGCAACTAACAAGAATAAAATAAAAGGTTAAAGTTCAGTTTTGTACTAGTCAATCAATGTTATATTGATTGTACAATATAAAAACTTAGGCTTATCTACCCTGAGCTCAGGTTCTGAGGTCCTCAGAGGCAGCAGATTCCTGCTCTCTATTGTAATATAATACTCACTTTCACAACCAATAGGAATGAGGCTGCCACTGGCAGCTTCTTCCCATGCAGAAGGGAGACAAAAATACAAACAACTTCCATTTACCCTAATTTGAGTTACTGATCTACAAGGATATGTGAGGTTACATCTGAGTGAGGGGGATCATAGACTCCTCCCTGCACAGAAATATATAGAAGCCCAGTCGTGGCAAATCTGCTGTCAATGGGCTTCTATAGAGAGGACAGGAATCTTCTATTAGAACCTCACTCTGTACTGATATCACCAAGTCTTGCACATCACAGTGATCTGAAAGGCAAATGAGGAATAAATGAAGTGGTTCTGAGCTATGGGAAATCTGTTTGCATAGCCCTTGGGACACAGCAAAATTATTTAAGAGTCTCGTGTGGACTCCATTCTGTACTTATAAAATCTGTTACATGGCTATATTTCACTCTCTGTATTACAATATTGTACTTACTTAGCTTGCTTTAACTTCTGCTGCCTGCGAAGCTCCTCCACTTTTTTAGCTTTCTCTGCATTCTGTTCCTCCACCAGTTTCCGGTGGGCCTGGACTCTCTTGTCCCTTTTCCTGATAAAGGCCACCAGTTCCCGAACCAGTTCATTCCTCTCTTTGCGTGCTTTGTCTCTCACTTTCTTGTTCTCCTTCTCCATGGCCCGTTTCTCCCAGCGGTTTGAAGCCTGACGGGTGTCATACTCCTCTTTCCATGCAAAGTTCTTTGTGGTACAGTAGCTCTGCCAGTAAGCATAGAAGGGGTGCACTACCTGTATGGAGAGACAGTAAACAATGTATTAAATCTGTTCAGGAACCACAGCCCAAAGATTTCCAATAGTAAAAATGCACCGTACCGTGTCATAGTCGCTCTGCGAGTCTCCAAATGGAGGGAATTCCTCCAAATCTAGGTCATTCTTACTTTCCTGCTCTTCTTTCACTATCAGTTCAAAGACGTGCCGGTAAACTGCATAGAAACCCTAAAACACAGTGTTCATTACTAGAGGAGTCTTCATTTAAAGGCCATCGCATCTGTTCCATACCTCAAATTATCTTTATTCTGTTATGCAGACCCTAGTATATCAGACTGACCTTAGAAAAATTAGAGAACTTCTGAGGCAAACCAAATGTGAAGCTATGGAATTCTTTGCCTCAGGATGTTGTGCTTGCAGATACTGTAACTGCTTTCAAAAAAGCAATAGATGCCTATCCAGCACAGAACAATATTGAAAATTATGACAGATGGCTTCAATGCAAATAGACTGATGATCCAGAGTACTATCTCACTGCCATTTGGAGTCAAGAAGGAATTTTATACCGACTTGGGGCTTAATTGAAAATGGCTTCAATGTTTTTTGTTTATTCCTCTGGATCAACAGGGGTGTTGAGGCATGGGCTGGACTTGATGGACGCATGTCTTTTTTTAGTCTCATCAACTACCTCACTATGTAAGAAATAAAATTCCCCAAATTCCTATTGAATTAAAGGGGCTTTAGAATAACAGGAATTTTTATTTGACCCCTAATGGTGCAGTTGGTCTGCTCCAGAATTGTTCTGTATTATTATTATTGCGCATTAAAATGCTTGGATGCTATAAGGTTCCCCATTGCATTAGAATGCAATTTCTTGGGGACTTCTATAGAACACAGAATTTGACAGCACATAAGAACCATTTGGCCCATCTAGTCTGCCCAGTATTCCTACTGTAAAAACCTCAAACCATAGCAAAAAAAAAGGAGTTAAAGGACAATTCTAGTTTACCAACACTCCCCCTAAAGAGGAAGGCTTAGTAAAATGCATGGGGTTACACTTGCAGTGTACATACTGTCCATAGTGGATGGGAATGTAAACAGGACATTCTGTGGCATCAAAAGGTGTTACAAGACATTTCTCATTTGTTCCCTTATTGTGCAGTTGGTGTGCCTGAGAATTGCTCCTCTCTCTTTCTTCATATGACATTACATTTTTACTACGCGAGAAAGTTCCTTACCTCTTCATCATCTCCATATCCAGAGTAACAAGTTACAGTAAAATACTGGACAAGATCCAGACTGTCATCCTGGTATTCGCCATCCACCCCTCCTTTCAACAGTGCATCTCTGTGATTATCATACCTGCAAGAGACACCCAGAGCTTGATATAGAAGGCAGCACCCAAACAGGGAAACACGCAGCATTTGATTACAGAAAATTAACCCTTTGAGTGCCAGAGTCTGGCACTCAAAGGGTTAAAGTGGACTTACCAACTACAGATTGTTAAAGATAACTAAAAACTCTTTCAAACACCTTTCAGCAGTGGGAGTACCCTTGTTTTACTCAGGGGGATAAACTCTACAAAATATTTTTTTTTTTACATTTTAAGTATTACTATCCCTTTAATCCACATTGTGCTATGAATGAAATAAGGCAGAGTCCACACTCTGGGGACAATTCTAGTAGCACAACAAATGGTAAGTTTGGACCATAACAGAACTAGCATAAAAAGCCTCACTGTACAATGAAAGTATAAAGATTAATTTAGCAAAAAGAATCTTCCATTAAAAATGTTTGGTACAGGATACAGGCATATTTTAATTCTCTGGAAACCAAACTATACGTTTCAAGGGGTGACATATCAAATGTAATATGCACAATAGCAGGTAATGGCATTAAGTAAGGGAGACCAGAACTTCTGGGATTTGTACTGTACAAGGAACATGTCATTTTTCTCCCTTCTCCAACCATGCACAAAAACATGCTATTAAACTGGCCAAAAAAAAAAAAAACTAGCAATCCCAGAGCTATTCACAAGGGCAGATCTCTGTCTCTGGCACTCAAAGGGTTAAGAGGATTTTTTTTTTTTTTTTTTTTTTTTTCCCTCAACAAGCTTGTACATACTATTTAAACATTTTACTGATCAGAGGTGTGACACCAATTGCATTTTTTTTACCCTTGGTCTTTAAATGGGATTAAGGTACCAGATTCTTAAGTCAGCCATATTCTCCATATAAAGTAGACTATGTTCTCACGTTTTCCTTAATTTTAGAAAATATTTTGCACAACTGAGTTTTTCCCCTCCATCTCCCAATATCTTTTGTCTCATTATAAACAGTAGCAACAAAACTCAACTAATTGCAATGTTTGTGAGATTCCATTGCGATCCCAGGGAAACACATACAACATAATTGTAACTGCACTGACAAACTGCATTGACCTGTTACATGCACTGATAAATAATCTGGTGTAAACAGTCATATATGATGGCAAACTGGAACAATTAAAAGGTAAATCAACTGCTCTGTAATGGACAAATAAAAAACCCCATTGCATTAAATGTGGCTTTAAATTAATTGCATATTAGAAAAGTAACCCACATATTAATTCTTAATGCTTTGAAGACCTCTAGAGTGAAGGTCCATCTAAATCATCTGGAATTTTATAAAGTTTAATAGTTCCCAATTGTGCAGTTGGCTTGCCTTTATACATAAGACCCAATGATTCAAAACATTTATCCCCCACCTTTTTATTCAATTTGCTGGATACACCAAGCTAATGAATGCAATTGAACCACACACAGACACACACACCAAAGTAACCAATATAAAACTTCAACGATAACCCAGATCAATAGCCAAACTGGAGGCTAAAATGTTTCCAATACATTAAGAAACAATGCGAGGGTAAAATGAAAATATCCGAGAGGTTAATCAGTGTATTAGACTCACCAGGCTCTCTCCTGAGGATCACTTATAACATCATAGGCTGCCTGGATTAATTTAAACTGCTCTGCAGCCTCCTCTGCATTTTCCAAGTTCTTATCTGAAAAAAAATTGGAACGATAATAAACATCTTGCCATGACTTTAAAGGGGAATTACATCTTAGGAATAAGAGACTCTTAATTTGTTTAAAATACCAATTTACCTAGGTAGGTCTGCTTTTTTGTTTGTTTGGTTTTGTATCTGCAGCTTCCTGTCTATAGAGGAATCTGTCATTAAAGCATACCTATTCACAGTAAACAAATGGTTTAAATAGACCTGAATGAGTAGAAAGACCCTATCATGTTAGCAGGGCTCAAAATTTCCACTCGTCACTAGCCAATGGCGAGTGAAAATTTAGCCCTGGTGGGTATGTTATGGCTTGCAGTGGCAAGTAAATTTTCAGGTCTGGCTAGTAGCAAAGGACTTCAAATTTTAAGCCCTGATGTTAGGGTATGTGAGGATAGGGTTGGGAACCAATAACCGATGAGACTGGTACTAGACATGTCAGGATTACAAAATCAGAAACTGTCATCTACTGCTAGTTTGCTTGTTTACAAGTGACATTTACGAGAGATTCACATCTACTAAACCTTATTATTGTGGGGACATATGAAACAATACAAATTTCAGACATTATTATATACATTGTACCTTAGATACTACACAAAGAGGCAGACATATATATTTGGTGTCGTTGCAGCAATAAGATGTTTCTTAACCCTTTAAGTGCCAGAGAGTTTGAAATACGTTAGATAAGTCTCTGGCAGGCAAAGGTTTAAAGTACCTAAGGGTGTTGTCACAGCTCCCTATTCTGTATAAATGAAAAGCAACTGACCCCTTCCCAAGATACACAGTGTAGTTCTACCACCCTTCTCCTCCTCCCTCCACCCCCTCCCGTGGGTATAAGCTTTGTAGCCCTGTCATTGTCCCTCACCCGGGTGCCATCGCAGAGCTAGTTTCCGGTAGGCTTTTTTGAGATCATCATCCGTACAGTCCCTAGAGACCCCGAGCACTTCGTAATGACACCTCATTGCCGGCTCAACCACATTACACGTGCAATCCGGACCCGGAAGTGAGAGCACGGGGGTGGAGTCTGAGGGACGCAACCTGTACTTCCCCTGGAGTTACTGTTACCGGGGCAACCACGATGGTGGATTTCCGGGATGTGCTGTCCGTGTGCCTGAGTTAGTGATTGGTATGTGTTGTTACACTGTTTGTTTTCTTCAGATTGATGCACAAATGCTACTTAGCTGTTAATGTAACATTTTCTCCTAGCGTATTTCAGAGGGCCGTAGGTATAATGTGGAGCAATATGGGTCAAACAAAATGTACACTACAGAGTAAATACAAATTCCTGTTTACCTAAATGGGACTTTTAACCCTTTAATTCATTCCACGTTTCTTTTTGCGTAAGGACTGTTACATGCTAGATGGGTGTTAAATGTATTGTCATATTCTACCACTGTTAATATCCAGGAAGCTTATTAATAACACGTGTGTGACATTTCTTAAACATACACTAAGAATTATTTCTATACATCTCCCCCAAAGTAAAACTGCTTCTATTGTCTTTTAATTGGTGATATTTCTACCAGAAAGGAGGAGAGAGAATTGCTGGTTGTCTAATGTGTTATTAGGCAGTGGCGTCTTTAAGTTGTAGCATGTTAAAGGGATAGTATTACTTCAAAACTACTATCCCTCATATTGTAGCCCTTAATAAACTGAGTTAAATGATACCAGCGGCATCTCTCAAACCTTTATGGTTTAAGAGATAGCCGCTTTCAAAGTTTCCTCTCCCCTGCTGTCAGCGTTCTGCTGCCAGCAGGGGAATCCGGTCCCAGGACAGGCGGAGGCTCTTAAACAGAGCCGATATCTCGTTATGGAAGAAAAAAATATTCACTGAAACAGACTTCTACGTGTTCTTAGCACAAGTAGGAGACTGTTTCAATTAATCATTTTTCCTTCCATAACGAGATATCGGCTCTGCTGAAGAGCCTCCCCTTGATTCAGAGACCGGATTCTCCTGCTGGCAGCAGAACGCTGACAGCAGGGGAGAGGAAACTTTGAAAGCGGCAATCTCTTAAACCATAAAGGTTTGAGAGATGCCGCTGGTGTCATTTAACTCAGTTTATTAAGGGCTACAATATGAGGGATAGTAATTTTGAAGTAATACTATCCCTTTAAAGGTCCATTGCGGACTGACTATAGCACCTCTGGGTTAGAGCACATATGGATTATTGCCGAGAATCTACCTTTCTGGAGAATGTAAAGAGTTACTATTGCAATGATCTCAGGGTCAGCCCATTTTGAAAGTTCCCAGGTATGCCCATCGGTAGCATCATACCTTTCCTTTTTTGTCTGTTCTAATAAATTTCTGATCTGTAGACGCCTACTACTTTGTTAACAAATACCAGTTGTGTTTATAAGTATTCCCTTTTATTGACCATTATTTATAGCATTATTTGATCCCCTAACACTTTCCCCTATATATAACATTTCAGGTCCTGAATATGCCCTTCCTGACACAGCCTGAAGCGGACGATGAACAGTATGTTTTCACCTGCAGTTTAGACAACGTCCGGAATCTATCTAACATTCTGAAAGCCATTCACTTCAAGGACCATGCGGCTTGTTTTGCTACTAATAATGGACTTAAAGTCACTGTTGAAAATGCAAAGTGTCTGCAAGCTAATGCCTTTATTCAGGTATCATGAATCCATCCAGCCAGCTTCACCTTCTTATTCCTGTAATGTATTATTGTTTTGTTTGTGTATTCAAACTTTGTTAGGATTATTCTAATCCAATGATGGAAAATAGTATACAAATGTATGAGTCCTTGTCTCCAACATCCAGAGTACCAAGAAGGGCTGGAGTAGAAGTGTTCAAATGATGCAGTTCACACCATAATGTGAGTGGGTTAGTTGGGGTGGGTGGGATTGTGGAGACCAGTTTTCGCTGAAAATGGATAGGAAGTGGTTGGGGCAGAAGCAAGGTTATCAGGGGAACTAGCCAAGCCAGAGAATCAACCTTTTTCTCTGGCAACAGGATAAAAAAACTGGAGTTTTCAAGTAAGATCTGGAGAGTTACAGTGGATATAAAAAGTCTACAGACCCCTGTTAAAATGCCAGGTTCTTGTGATGTTAAAGAATGAGACAGATAAATCATGTCAGAACTTTTTCCACCTTTAATGTGACCTATAACGTGAGCAATTCAATTGCAAAACAAACTGAAATCGTTGAGGGGGGAAAATAAACTCACAATAACCTGGTTGTATAGGTGTGCACACCCTCTTATAATTGGGGAAGTGGCTGTGTTCACATTCAATCTCATGTTAAATAGAAGTCATTACACACCTTCCATCATTTAAAGTGACTCCAATTAGGCATTCTTCATAAATGAATGGGCTATGGGGTAGGGTGGCAAAACGGAAGCCTTTTCTTACAACGAAAAACATCCAAGTCCAGCTGAAGCATGCAAGAACAAACATCAAGGCCCCCAAAAGCATGTGGGAAGATGTGTTATGGTCTGATGAAACCAAGGTTGAACTTTTTGGCCATAATTCCAAAAGGTATATTTGGAGCAAAAAGAACACTGCACATCAATATTTATTTATTTAACCCTTGCACTGCCCCTCTGGAGGCATTCCTCGTCTACTTGGAAACTTGATTTTCCTGGACTTTTTCTTTATTTTGGACACAGTCCTCAGTACCATTGACTTTTAACTAACTTGTTTACTTTTCATTAACGTTTAGGTTTACACACTTTTTACTTTTTGGTGTTGTGGCACCTTTAAGAACAGGCACACGCATACCATATTTAATGGACCGTGTGGCTGGCGGTGCTCCTAAAGCTGCACACTATATACCAGTAGTGCTTTCAGTGTTGCACACTATACACCAAAGCCCCAGTACTGGAGCTAGTAGTGATACTTATGTCTGTGAATGTTACAACAGGTTCTTTTATATAATAAGAATTTTATCCTTAATGGAATTTGTGTTTTTTGTAACATTAGGGTGTGTGATGATGTAGAGGGAAATAATCTCCCCCTATTGTACTAGAGAAAACACTGGGCACCACAGAAGCTTTTGAGGGACACATGCAGACCCTTCTGTTGCTCATCAATGATGTTTGTAATGCCACATTTATCAGGGGTGTAGCAGAAAAGCAACTTACTGTATTCCCATGTCATCTCTCATCCACTGGCTACAGTTCTTATTGTTCAAATTGTCTCATTTACACTAGGCTGGAATCTTTCAAGAATTCAACATTCGAGAGGAGTCTGTAATGTTCCGGATCAATCTCACTGTCCTACTAGACTGTTTAACCATTTTTGGCACAAGTGCTGGGCCAGGTATGTCATGATGCAGAGGTGTTGGTTTCCTGAATATCCCATGCATTTTTGTAGGAACTTTATGATGGTTATTTATCCAGGAACAAAAAGCCCTTTTACTCGTAATGTAGGGCTTAAACGAGAGTGTTGCCATAGACTTATGTTGCTTTGTTTTTTTTTTTAACGGGTTTACTTGATGGGACTGGGATGTTTTTTTACCATATACTCTTGCTACCGAAGAAATGTCATTGTAAAGTATGTGGTGATATTCATAACAAATTGGGCCCAGGACCGAACAGAGAGGCACTCTACTTTCAACTTTAGACCAACTTGAAAACTTTCAACTCTGCATTCTGTTATTTAGCCAGTTCTTTATCCATGCACAGATATAACCTTCCATGCTCAAGTCCTGTACTTTATACAGTAACCTAATGTGAGGCACAATTTCAAAGTTGGTCATCACATAGTCCTGAATACTGTTGGTTAGTAATCTGTAATTTGTTACACTTTATTTATTCCCTAATGGTATAGCTTGACACTTATCCAAAATCATCTTTTAACAAATTTCATCTTTCTTCTGTGTTTTTATCTTTGAAAATTACATCACACTCGAATGTCCTTTCAGCATTGAAAAATTAGCCTTTTAAAGTTTAAGGTTTTAGCTGAAAATGTAGTAAATCGAATATTCTATGGATTATTACTTTGATTTATCTATATAATCAACAGAATTATAAGACCATCTCTCAAGAATTAGAAACTTTGCATGTGAGCGGATATTCATATGTTTGCAAATGCACATGAGCATAACCACACGTGAGCTTATGCGCATCCATAAGGTGATGATTATTCAATAAAATATTAATCCAATATTTGTAATAAAATATTGAAATAATTTGAGTAATCCTTGTAGCCCTGGTTGAATACCTATGTGGCATGCAAAGTGTTAAGGGGGATTTGTTACCATTTGTTAATAAAAGTAATAATAGGTTTTTTTTTTTGTTTTTTTTGTTTTTTTTAATCATCTAAGTACTTACAAAGATATTCTCTATTCAAGCTGTGCCGGTCAGCATAATGGGGCACGCTGGTTCTTCTGTACAGCTCTTCTTCACCTCCGAATTCTCCTCCCAGCTGCCCTAGGGAGCGCATTCACACTTCCCTTCGGTGTGCTGTGAATGGCTTCTATTGTTATAAGAAGCTGCGGTTAGCATTATACTGAGGTTGTAACCTCCATATAATGCTAACCGCAGCTTCTTATAAACATAGAAGCCATTCAGAGCACACAGAAGGGAAGCGTAAACGCGCTCCCTGGGGCAGTTGGGAGGGAGGTGGGAGTAGAATTCGGACGAGAAGAAGAGCTGTGCTGTGCACATTATGCGGAAGTGCACAGCACAGAAGATTAGAAATTCTTTGTAAGTATTTAGATTTAAAGAAAAAGAACAGCATTCCTAATATTACTTTTATTAACAAAACATATGGTAACACATTTTTGTAATGTGATACATATTTTGATCGCTGCTTCCCAAATGCTTCCTTACTTTACAATATATTATAATCTTAACCTTCCAGTTGATACAGATATTGTTATATATGAGAGATTCTTTTAATTCTGAGCTTTACAGGATAATTCAAATGTACGGTTTTGCACATTGTAATGTTTACAAATCTGGACCTTGTGGCTAACCAATATGTTGCAGGCATTTTACATTTCCAAAATATTTCTGAAGATCATTTTTTCTCCCTAGCCTTTTGTCCACATTTGCACAGCACTGCTTTGGTTTTGATTTTTGTTTGTGCGCCAATTAACATTCTAATACAGGGCTTAGGCAACCTTTGGTTCAACAGCTACTGGGGACTACAAATCCTATAATCATGGCCTACCCTTTTTCTAATAATTCCTAAGACAAACGGAGATAAAGAGACTTGCATTTGTTAGCCATTGCATAACTGAAGGTTACAACAAATTGTTTCATGAAGTAATTATTCATCAATGGTCCTTACATTGTAATCTTTTCCTAGCTACATCAACAGCCCTGAAGATGTGCTACCAAGGATACGGTCACCCGCTCACTCTGTTTCTAGAAGAAGGAGGGGTGGTGACAGTGTGCAAAATCCAAACACAAGAGCCCGAGGAAACTCTAGACTTTGATTTCTGCAGCACCAACGTCCTCAATAAAATAATTCTGCAGTCGGAAGGGCTCAGGGAGGCGTTTTCAGAATTGGATATGACTAGTGACTTCCTGCAGATTACCATGTCTCCAGACAAGCCTTATTTTAGGTACTTCCTGTATGCCTGGCAACATTCTTCAAGTTGGTATCCTATTGAAATGTCGCCCTCTATTGGGCGTCATAGAAAATGTCTCATTGACAATATCGCCTGTTTGAAAAGGTTGATATCAGACTGTTGCCACATGAAAAGGGCGACATTCTGATGTCACATGGCTAAAGTGTTGAGCTGTGGATCATACTTCCAATAAGTGCTCTTATTTTCACAGTGTGTGCTCCTGTGACAGGAGCTGTGTATTAACCCTTTGGGTGTCTGTGATAGCTCTATGACACTCAATGGGTTAAACAGGTAACCACAATTGTACTTTTTCATATATTTCACTTTGAGATCATCATTGTTTTTTAAAAGCGTCATTACCTGCGGCCCACTAGCTGTCACTGGATTACAACCCAGTAGCTGGATGAGCATTATGTGAATAGTCCAACAACAGTTTTAGGCTGCCCACCACTGGCTTGAAGTAAATTTCAAAGATGACTATTACTATGTAAAGCCTTTTTGCTACAAAAAGGCATGAAAGGATTTCTTTCCGTTTTGTTTTTAGATTTAATTCACTGCAGCATGATCTTTCCACCAGTCCCATAATGCTCAACCAGCTACTGGGTTGTAATCCAGTGACAGCTAGTGGACCATAGGTAATGATGCTTTTTAAAAAAACATGATCTCAAAGAGAAATATATGGAAAAAGCAGAAATGCACCATTTTGTATGTTGCCCAAAAGAGGGCAACATTTCAATAGTGTTCCTCCTCTGGTAAAATTCAAGTCACACAATAATCTATTTATATTGAAAGAAGCCTTAAAGGGATAGTAATACTTTGTTTTATCTTTATTTTATTTTGTAGGCATTAAAAAAACATGAAGAACGATGTAAGTCTCATCTCTCAAACCTTTATGGTTTGAGAGATATTCACAAGCAAAGTTTCTCCTTCTCCTTTTACCTAGTGTAAGCCATCTCTTCTTAGATGTGGAATCTGGTTGTAAGACCAGATAGATAACAGAAGGGGACAATCTTCTTCCTATGAGAACAATGAAAGCCCTGCCCCCCTTGACAAGATTTTCAGGTTTTTCCCTTATCTTAATTGAAGATTGTCCCTCTCTGCAGTCTACCTGGGCACCTCCCTTCTGCTATGAGGTGAGCAGTGTTACATCAGTAAAAGGGGCGGGAGAAGGATACTTTGTCATTGAATTACTCTTGAACTACAACTCTGACAGAACTGAAAGAACACTCTCCAAAGTCCAAATACTATGATGATTAAGTAGAGCTGCTTTTAATATGAAACATTACTACCCCTTTAAACCTCTTTTTAAAGGAAAACTTATGGAGATTTTCCTGGTGAGTAAAACAAGGGCCCTCACACTGCTGTTGGTTGGTTTATTCAAATGTTATAACTGTTCAAATAATAAGGAAGTGAATTACAGCGTGTTTACTTCCTGAAAGTTCTGACCACTTGACATATTCTGTGGAGAACTGTTTGTCAGGGACTTGCCCCTGAAATAGAATGTAACAGAATAACTAATTGGAATCTGACCACTAGAAGGCACTGTTAGTGTAAAATCACATGTTTAATCTGTAATAATGCATCTCTCAGCAGTGGGTGTAACCTTATGTTACTCAACATGTAAAACCTTACAAAATGTATGTTTTTTTGTTTTTGTTTTTGTTTTTGTTTTTTTTTTTTTTTTGTAACAAAAATGTACAGCTGCTCTAATATGATTTAATAAGCTGATTTCCAAACTGAAAGTAAACTTCAAGAAATAGTAATGTTTTATTGCAAAATAAATGTATATTGTTGAGAAGAGGCATCCAAATTTTTTTCGTCAAAAGCCAAAGTGAGAAATTAACAGTGAATTGAGAGTCGCATACAATTCAATAATAATATAATGGATTGGACATAAAGACTGGCATGTACAACAGAATACTTTATACTGATTATTATAGGCAGTCAATAGTTAGCCTAATAAGTTACCTTACATTCTGCTACTTGCTTGCATACTATGCATTAAATATCTGCTGGATGGCTAAAAGTCTGGTAAGGAATATCCTATTTTAGAGAGAGTCAAATTTGTATTATTTAATACTAATGTAAAAGCCCATGCACACGTGCCAAGGTCCGGGTGATGTTAAGAGGCCAGTCCTGCTCTGCGTCCTGCCGCCAATGCAGTCATGTACTGTAGAGACTGCCCAAAAGCACAGAATGCTCTCAGCACAGAACTCCCAGCATTCTGTTGCTCTCAGCACAGAACTCCCAGCATTCTGTTGCTCTCAGCACAGAACTCCCAGCATTCTGTTGCTCTCAGCACAGAACTCCCAGCATTCTGTTGCTCTCAGCACAGAACTCCCAGCATTCTGTTGCTCTCAGCACAGAACTCCCAGCATTCTGTTGCTCTCAGCACAGAACTCCCAGCATTCTGTTGCTCTCAGCACAGAACTCCCAGCATTCTGTTGCTCTCAGCACAGAACTCCCAGCATTCTGTTGCTCTCAGCACAGAACTCCCAGCATTCTGTTGCTCTCAGCACAGAACTCCCAGCATTCTGTTGCTCTCAGCACAGAACTCCCAGCATTCTGTTGCTCTCAGCACAGAACTCCCAGCATTCTGTTGCTCTCAGCACAGAACTCCCAGCATTCTGTTGCTCTCAGCACAGAACTCCCAGCATTCTGTTGCTCTCAGCACAGAACTCCCAGCATTCTGTTTGTCTTTCAAAGATTATTAGAGCTAAAACTTGTTTAATGTTATTTAATTTTAATTTACTAAAATTTGTTTTCTGGTAAATCAACACTACTTGGCATTAGTGCTATTGGTCTCTGTGGAAAAACTACACTCATACTACAGTCGTGAACAATAATTTTTCAAGGCCGCAAAAGAGCAATGCAATTAATCATTTGGTCTGAGCAATAGTAACTTTAGAATGAAGCATTATCTGGAATGTTCTCCCATTTCTTTCCTACCCGACATGACTCTTAACTTGTGCTGCAGGTTGTCCACATTTGGTAATGCAGGAAGTGCTCACCTAGACTATCCCAAGGATTCGGATCTGATAGAAGCTTTCCACTGCAGTCAGACTCAGACAAACAGGTAATGCTGAGCTCATTTACAACTATATACGAAACAGGTGATTCTTGTTGATTTCTACACTAGTAAAATACCCTCATATGAAATCAATGGTTTGCTTTTCTATATTATTTATTAACCCTTTGCGTTCCAGAAGGGTATGCAACGCATTTCAGAGCAATGAGTTATGTACCTCTCTGGCATGCAAAGGGTTACCATACCAGTATTTTATTTTACTTAAATGTTTGAGCAGCAGAGAGATATGCAAAAAGTTAACCCTTCTCTTCCTTCCATTTTACTGACCAAGGCAGGGAGGGGGTTATTACACAATGGAAGCACAAGGAACTCCATTAGTAGATTTGGTACTCATTTCCAGTTTAGACAGGAATAATTCATAGAGATACAACTCGGTCCCTGATCAATTATTAATGTTTTAAATAATCATTTAATGATGTGTTTTATGACCAATTTCTTAGTAATGTATATGCTGAGAAACAAATTAACCCTTTAATGACCAAATTAGAGATGCACCGATACCGTTTTTGTTTTTTTTTTTTTTTTTAAGACAGAGTACCAATACTTTTTTCAAGTACTCACCGATACCAATTACCGATATACAGCTCAAAAGGGACTGACAGCGCAGGCGCACGGACGTCACTGTGATGAGATGTCTGTGCTTCCTGCTTCTATGAGCATCCCTAAAATGCCGAAATCTTCAGAACCGGGTAATATTTCTGGCGACTAGCGCTACTAAGCAGCTAGTCGCCAGATGAAGAATCAGTCAAGCTTAAGTTATTGCGGGGTGGTAGTTCCCCTTTAACTAAAACAAGTTGAGCTGTAATATTCTTTGAATTAAAGGGTTAATAATGGCTCAATATAACCTAAGGTTCGATCATCCCTTATAGTGTGTACTAACGCTCTCCACCATCAGCAATGTTCTCTCTAGTTTCTATGTAAGGAAGATCTTGCCCCCCCCCCCCCCTTGATGAAGGAGGGCAGGTTTTTCCTTATACTGATGGAAGATTGTCCTGTGTTGTGATTGATCCGGACCCGCTTTTTAGCTCTGAGGAAAGAAGACTGTCGTATTGAAAAGGGGCGGGAGGCAGAAATTTTATAATTTCATAGAAATTAGAGTGATATGAACATTGCCGACTGGAGAGTGTTTGTACACTCTCTCTATATTGAGCCATTATTAACCCTTTAAGCATTTCTCAGCTGTGGAAATAACCTTTTATTCAATAATAAAATACTGGCAATATATGTTTCATAGTTTACTGTTTTTTTAACTTGTTTTAGTTTTGTACAAGTTACACCTATTTTTCTGTAGAAAGGCTATCTCCCTTCCTTCCAACAGGTATAAAATCTCTCTGCTGAAGCCCTCCACAAAGGCCCTGGCTTTATCCTGTAAAGTGTCTATCAGGACAGACAACCGAGGCTTCCTCTCCCTGCAGTACATGATAAGAAACGAGGATGGACAGATCTGTTTTGTAGAATATTACTGCTGTCCAGATGAGGAGATTGCTGAAGAAGATACCTGATGTTTCTTTGGATCATTTCATATATAAAATTATACTGCAACAATCTATTGAGACCATTTGTGTTTTTCTATTAAAGAATCTATTCTCTTAAACTAAGTGATATTGGGGTATTTGTTGAATTGGGCATATTTTGGCATAGCAGGGTAGGGATGTCATTATTGGAATTCAAGCTTAGGGAATTGCTGTCTAATAATGTGACATTGCTCCCTTCTAATAGGATGCAGACCTCCTGACACTTTGTTTTAGTAGCTAAGGTATGGTAGGATCGAGTGCAATCTTGTATTTTCTTAGTTTGAGTTCAAAATTGTTTTTACATAGGGTGGTGCTATGGCTATTACTGCCTGTGAAAAGCAGAGTGTCACAGACATAAGCACCATAGGTGGATGTAGCAACAGCACACCTGCCAGCAAGACATTTGGACTAAGCTCTAAGAAAAATGTCCGGTTTTCTCTGTAGTGAGTTTCGAAGAAGCATTGGAAGTACCCTTGTTATACTCAAAAGAAATAGCCCTACAAAATGTATATTTCATAATTAGGATTTACTGCCACTTTCAGAAACATATGGCTGAATCCAATAGCTAAAGAGGTTAAATTCCGAGTCAAAACTGCACTGAAGAGGACATAAAAAAATGTCTCAAATTCCTATTGATTTAATTTGAAACTTTAACTTGTTGAATGCTAAAGAGATCCAGTGTTGTTGCTTTGCAATGTGCTGGCTACCTCTCTAAAGTACAAGAGCCCTGTTTTAAATCATTGTGAATTTTCTCCTGCCACCCTATGGTGTAGTTGATTTGCTCCTAAATTGCAGCAGCATTAACTAACCAGTTGGCTCTGTTCACTTTTGTTTAGTTTTTATTGTGATCTGAGGGATCACAGTAAGTAGAACAGGGCATGTTGCCAGTATTGACTACAAATACACTACAAGGGTTAAGCATAGATTATGGGTTATATGGCAGCCCCATCCAAGATGGTGGCTTATTTTGTCCAGTGAGATGGTCCCCAACGAACTTTCTCAATTGTACAAAATTTAGGCCCAAGCACACATGCAACAAAGAAATGTTCTGAAATACACACCAAGAAAAAACTTTCCTGATAACAGACTAAGGGTTAATCAAATAATTTACCAGATATAAGCTCAGTGACCTTTACAGAAGCACAAATATATGATTCTATAGGTGTCTATAATTAGATTTAACTAATATATAATGCTATATTGATCTAACTGCTATCAAACTATCTCACAATTATCTGGATAAATGTGCTAATTAATTATGTTTAGTAACCAGAATAAACTACAGCCAATATAGCTTTTTATAATAATTTCTTTATATAGCTGGCCAGTTGTATATCTAGTAAAATTATTATAAAATGATTTTTCCTCAAATATAGAGAAAACATACATAATTCTTAGGGCTATACAGAATTAATAGTAAAGAAATATATAATAACAAGATAATAAAGGTGTGTTTCTCTTGGAATTTTCTGGCCCTGGTCAGATGGTAACTCAAGGAAGTCAGCAAAGAGAAGAGAGTGAGTTACCCAAAATCAGTACCTTATAAAGTAAAGATTCTCTTTTCAGAAAGTCACAACCCACCCATTAGAATATGATGTCAGACTAAATTTTCTGGACCCTCTGATTGGTCAAAACCAAAAATTAAGGTATTTAGATTGTGGGACCCTTATAGCAATACTTCTATACCACATGGTATAACTCTTCTCATGGTCTACCACTGACCACTTAGTGATCTACTGATCGCCATCTTCCTGCTGGGCACCCCTGCCCTAGATCAGCTGTAGCAGGCTTGAAAGCCCTGCACTATGGATCTGTGGTGACTGCAAGCAACCTAGTAGTTTGTGATGCATGCGTTCCGGCTGAGAGGGGTCAGTTACAGACAGAACATCCCCCCAATGACTATTACAAATCCCAGGCTTTTTCTGTATGCTCCTATTGAAGTAGACTTGGAAGACATTGCCCTTTACAGACTAGTGGTGTTGCATATCCCTCTGCTCCTTAAACCTTTGAGTGTCAGATAGGTACTCAAAGCATTGCTCTGCAAAGAGTTGCATATGCTTCTGGCACTCAAAGGGTTTAACGAGGAGAGAGGAAAAAAAAAAAAAAAAAGCAATGCATTTCTCACTCTTCTGGCATTCAGAGGGATAAAGTAAGAGACACATTTTCCTGTAATTTAGTTAAAGTATTTAACATAATGTGTTATTGTCTTATCTACAGATACAAAAATGGACCGTAAAGATAAGCTGTTTGTAATAAACGAGGTATGTAATTGGACACAACTATTACTGTTCTACAAGTGTTACACTTCCTAATCACTCATTACCTCTTCTCTCCTAATAAGTTTGTGGGACCCTTATAGCAATACTTCTATTTTTCCAGAAGATGGAGCACCAATACCACATTAAAACCATACATATATTGACAGTTCAGACCTGTATTTTGTCAACACTAAGGTATCTGGATGGTAACCCATATGTCACGCAAACATGTCACTCACAATCCTTTCCCTAGACCTTCTCATCAGATAGTGAGCCTCTTCCAGACTACTTGGCTGGAAATCCCCTATCAAACTCCATAAGACTTCACTAAAATATTTCTACCCTCAAGATTTAAGCAAAGTCCTATTGTCTCTTAAAATGAGATCATCGTATAGAGATCTAAGACAGAATTTCACAGACAGTTCTGTTTTTTCTAACATAGATTAACCACTTATCTCCGCCCAGTTCAGAATCTATTTTACCTTAATATTGTAACCATTACTATCCCTTTAATATGACTACATTTCCATTCTGCTATTCAGGGACACTGCAGAGATAAGAGCAGCAGAGTACTTGTCCTCCGCTATGTGGGAGGGGTCACTATACATCACTGGTCATCAGTGCGCAGCCTGCTCTTTCTCTGGCGCAATAGAGGGCGAACTGCCCATTGACTGCTGTGACACAAAGTGGTGCCTGTGGTGGGTTTCTAGAAAATGTACATCATGCCCAAAGCCTTAAACTAGCATTACACTACAACAAAATTTAACTGCAGCTCCTGTTTGATGTCAGGATTAAGCTCAGTTCTCTCTAGTGTTTAGTGTTCTGTTTGGAAGCCATGTTCTTGTAGCCCAGCAAAGGCATCACTTTCTGTCATAGTGGGCAATGGGCAGTTCTCCTAGTGTTTAGAACTCTGTGCTCTGGAGTCTTCATTCAAGGATTTAGTATTGTCCCAGAAGGGGGCTGCCTGGGACATGGGATGCAGTTTTAAAATCTGGGACTGTCCTGGGCAATCTGAGACGTGGTCACCCTATGGGAGGGGGATCCTTCTACATTTACTATCTTGAGAACTACATAAAAGTAAGTTGCTAAATATAGCACAATGTGTAAGATTTACAGTAAAGAAGACTTTTCAGTCTATTTAACTGCAAACATTACTATCCCTTTAAAGGGACAGTAATGTCCCATAAAAACTTTTGTAGAGGAGGAAAAAATAAGCTTAATGGCCCAATCCTATCTCTCAAACTGCTATGGTTTGAGAGATATAAGCATTGAAAGTTCCCCCGCCCCCTTCTCCTAACAGCAGGAAATCCTGGTCCAGGGACCAGCTTGCGGCTCTGGAGCAGAGCCGAAATCGTGTTATTGCAATAGAATTACTTCATTGGAAAGGTCTACAAAGTGTGTCCGGTTTACAAGCACACTTTGGAGACCTTTCCAATGAAGTAATTATTTTTCAATAACGCGATTTCTGCTCTGCTGCAGAGCCTCCTGCACTCGTAGGACTCAATCTCCTGCTATCAGCTTTATAGCTGACATCAGGAGAATGGGAGTGAGGGGGGAACTTTCAGAGCCTATATCTCTCAAACCATAGCGGTTTGAGAGATAGGGTTTGCGCTATTAAGCTTATTTTTTCCTCCTCTACAAAACTATAACACATTTTTATGGGACATTACTGTCCCTTAATAAAAGTTTGAAATGTATAGTTTTATTTATTGTCGGTTTATGCCACTGGAGCTCAGCCAGGGTACCTTAGCACTTTGTTGTGTCCTGGACAACAGCTTAGGGTATCACACTTTTCTGTAAATAATTTTGACAAAAATGTGAATTTTTAAATTCAAATGCATATTTATAGAAATAAGTTATTTTTTGTCCTGATTGTGACACTTGCAAACAACTATATATTTATACATTTTTCCCATTGGTGTAAAAGCAAAAAAAATCTACAGACACATCTTCTCTGTAGTTGATACATACATAAGAGCGCAGATGAGGTATGTCACATAAAAAAACAACAAGGCTGACATATTATAATTCTAGCACTGCCTATTTTATGTCAGCTTGCACGGGGTACCATTTCACTCACGAGTCCTTTAGCCACCTAACCTAATAGCTTTAGCTCTATTTTTTGGCGATTTCACATCAAACATGCCCTGGAGTAGAAAACCAAACGGCCAGACCTTGATGGACAACATGCTCAGTACTGAGGGTGGAAAAAAGTTGGTAACGACGTGATTAACCCTTTGAGTGCCAGAAAGGTTTCCACTGCATTGCCTCTCTGGCATTCAAAGGGTTAAATCAATTGGACTTTTGTTTCTTTGTTGCTGTTTTTTTATTGTCCTAGTATTCAATGACTTCATTCTAGCTGTGGTTTTCAGTATATGTTTGGTGCGCTTTCCCTCTGATGCAGTAGATGGCGCTTGCTATCTTAACAAACCACCGTGTTACCACAGAGTGGAGCAGCAGTCAGAGAATTTTAGAGAAATCACTTCCGGGAGAAAAGCAACATGGCAGCGCACCGGAGAAAACGTGGCTCAGCTACTGAGCCAGATATAGCAAATAGCAAGAAGGCAAAAGTGCAGTCGGCTGTGAAAGAGCAGGATGTACCAGTTGGAGAGGAATTCACGATCCCGGCCCCACTATCTGAGGTGAGTGGAAAGTCAGAGGGTGAGCCAAGGGCCCTTGACGTCTATCTACCGTAAGTGCAATTCAGTACGTTAAAATACGATTCTGTAGTTAAACATCTGTATAAAAGGTGGATGAATGCAAACTTCAGATGATCAAGATGGGATTTTTAACACAGTGCACGCTAAGGAGGTCTTTAATGCTTTGTCTCGCAGTTCTGTGTAAACCCCTGAAGCATGCGATACATATATGTGTGTGTAGTAGTGGGCACTCCAGTAGCCGGATCAATGTAAAGTTTTGTGCCTTGGTGCTCCTTAAAAGCAATATCTAAGTAGTCAATAGTCCAGAGACTAAGGAAGAGAAGCACTCTAAAGGACTTACAGAAAAAGTAAAAAAGATTTATTAGTTTAAATCAGCACATAATGTAAGCATCTTTGGAGCTAGATATAATTTATAGGAGCAGGCTGGGAGTTTCAGGAGGTAGTAAAGAGGTGAATGTACACAGGTAAATATAAATTACTCCATACATTTGGGAGCCAGGTGTTACATTTTAGGACCCTTGGTACTCAGGCTCCTTACCTTTAAGTACAGCACACATAATGGTGATTATTTTACTTGCTTTTGACTGCTAGGAGAAAGCCCAGATTGGTGTGTGGTCCAATACACAGAGCAGACAATTTTAAATGGCCAACCACTAAGTATTACCCTCACATCTTGAGCACCAGAGGGATGTTCTGCTTTGTGTCACATTTTCCCAAATACTTTTATTAAAGAGGAACGAACACCTGCTCACAACAACTGTTCAGTGAGATTGTCCATCTTGGCTGGATTTTCATGATTGTCCATAAATGCAAATTAGCTACTTTTGGCTAGCTTTTCTTTTTCTTACTACAAACACCTGACTGAAATTCTACATCTTGCTTGCTGTATGTGTCACTCACAAGAAAAAAGTGTATATATAACAGCTTCAGAGGTTGGGATCACTGCTTTATGTCATAATTTTGTCATCAGGGCAAGTGGAAGAACAAGGAAAGGGTGCTGATTTTTTCATCAAGAGGTATCAGTTTTCGCACCAGACATTTGATGCAAGACCTGAGGACATTAATGCCTCACTCTAAAGCAGGTATGGTTATACTGACATTCACTTGTATACTGGAAATGGTGAGCTTTAGTTCTTGCATAATGTATGAAGAACATTGTACCAATCATTCTAAATGCAGAGGTGGTTTCCTGTCTTGCTCAGTGTAGGTCCCCATAGATCAGGGATGCCCTGACTTTATTGACATACATCATATTAGGATGACTACAAGATTCAACTTTCCCACTTGTCAGTGGCACCTCATCTTAACATTCAAACGTTGCACAACATGCGTGTTTATGAATATATAATACCCCAGTGAATGACTTCAAAACATTTTATTAAATTATAAATATTGAAGACTGATACCATATAAGAATAATTATGGGGTCCCAAAAAAACGAGGTCAGTATATGGTATAAAACCCTAACCCACATAATAATAAAATATAATGAAATAACAATGTTAATTATAAATAATGATTTGCAATATAGCAGCACTAAATGAAATACTCTATCACAGGGCTTAAAATGTGACGTCCTTTGCTACTAGCCAGACCTGAAAAGTTACTCGCCGCTACAAGCCATAATATACCCACCAGGGCTGAATTTCTACTCGCCAGGGCTGAATTTTCACTCGCCATTGGCTAGTGGATGAGTGGAAATTTTGAGCCCTGCTCTAGCATATAAGTAAAATGCAAAACTTCAGTGATAAGAAAGTTCTGTATAATGCATGAGTGCAAAGGATGATAGGTTCACAACCAGTAAGCTATCGGTTATTCATAAAATAATCTTCGCCAGTCTAGTATTATGTGTAAAATAGCACCACAAAATGACACATGGAGATTGTGTTGATCCAGTGTACTTTAGCGGATGACATATTCCCTTTATACATCCAACAATGAGAAATACCTAGTAAACAATCGGAACTAATTTTAATCCTGCTACACTGGTAATTCATTCAACTGTGAGCATCTATCCTGTGCTTCAAAGTACTTGGTGCAAATATAAAAAGGGCTGTATAATATTGGAAGATGACTGTGGAAATGCTGGCTGTGTACTAGTAATGGGAGATGATTGTGGAGTTTAGAGGTTCAAAATTAGTCCACTTCAATACAATCCCCCTTCACCCATAATTGATGTTACAAACATACACGAGGCAAATATAGTCAAGTTGATGCCTTTATTAGCTAACTAAACATATTCTATGTTTCTACGGCTAACACGGTGCCAACTCTCATCTGTTACAAACATACACAGTGCCCACACACTCGCTAACACTTTGAAGTCCACAGCACCACTTCCCCAGAGGAATATGCTGTAATTGTCTGACTGCAAACTTTAAGGTTCCCACTGCCTGTTAACACTGTAACACTCCTCTCCCAGTGAACTTATTCAGCTACATCAGAAGTTCAGGTTCAAAGAAAGTGTTGATGATGCGAATTCAGAATAATATATCCCAGCATGTTTACTAGCTTTTTAACAAGGGAAAATGAAGGATGCACATCCATCACTCTATTATAACTTATGATATTGAGGGAATATCATAAGTTATACCGTAATTGTTCAAATATAAGGCGACCCCCCCCCCCCCCCCCGAGTCCTGCTGTTAGGTCTTAGAAAAAAATGCTGAATATAAGGAAACCCTGTGTGAGTTTGTCCCTTACTTGATGTGTCATACTCCCATTCATCTAACCTATCTCTCTCCCTTTATTCATCTTAACTATCTTTCTCCCTCCCTTCATTCATCTCATTACATTTGCCTTCATGTCATCACACCTCCCTCCGTTCATTTATTCATCTAATTTCATTTCCCTTTAAGTAATTTTATGCCACCTCCCTCCATTTCATATAATTTCTCTTCAAGTCATCATGTCATGTTCTCTCCCATCCTCACTCCATCTCATCTCATTTCAATATTTTTTCATGTTGACATTCCCTTCCTACCTTTACATCATCTTATATGGTCCTAGTCGGCAGGCTTGTAGAAAAGAAGTGCAGTGGACGACACTTTTAAATTTGCCACCTGCCGCCATACTGATATCCCACATCATCTTCTGGTTTTAACAGGACCTGCTATGAATGTACAGACTGTAACTGGAAGTGACCCATCACATCTGGTTTCAGTTTGCTCATTGATAGAAAGTGTTGAATGGACCTGAAAATGTTGTGGGATTTCAGCATGGAGGCATTTCTTTAAGGCTGCCAATTGGAACCTTACATGATAAGGAGGAGGGAGGGAGACAGAAAGATGTACTCTGCTGGTGGATCTTCCACCAATCCATTGGACATCCCAAATATAGGGTGACCTCGAATATAAGGCAAAGTTGTTGTTTTGTGCTAAAGTGCATGAAATAAAACATTGCCTTATGTTTGAGCAAATATGGTATAAGAGTGTGATGGATGTGTATCTCGTTTTAATTTTTCCCCTTATGAAGTAGCAAGTAATCTTGGAAACAAATTCAGTTATATTATTCTGAATATATGCTAGCAGCACTTTCTTTGAACCCGAAGTTCCAAAGTAGTTGAATAAGTTCTTTGGAAGAGGAGCGTTATGATGGATGTTGACGGCAAGTGAGAGCCTTAAAGGGATAGTAATGTTTCATAATAAAAGCAGCTCTAATTAATCATCCTAGTATTTGGACTTTGGAGAGTGTTATTTAAATTCTGTCAGAGTTGTAGTTCAAGAGTAATTGAATGATAACGTACCCCCCCCCCCCGCCCCTTTTAGTGATGTAACACTGCTCAGCTAAGAGCAGCAGGTTGTGTCAAGGTAGACTGCGGAGAGAGACAATCTTCAATTAAGATAAGGGAAAAAGCTGAAAAACCTGTCAAGGGGGGTAGGGTTTTCATTGTTCTCACAGTAATAAGATAGACCAGACATCTCACATCAAGGGTCAATCTAATGCATTCCACATCTGAGGGGAGATGGCTTACACTAGGTAAAAGGGGCGGGAGGGGGAAACTTTATCATTCAATTACTCTTGAACTACATCTCTGACAGTATAGAAACAGCACTCTCTATGGCTCAAATACTATGAAGACTGGAGCTGCTGTTTTTGTGAAACATTACTATCAGTAAGATCATTACCACATATACCTCTACATGAGTGTCCGTTGTAGACTTCAAAGTGTGAATGACTATGTGGGCACTGTGTATGATTGTAACATTGATTATGGGTGAAGGAGGATTGTATTAAAGTGAACTAATTTTGAACCTCTCAACTCCACGATCATCTTCCATCTTTGTACAGCCTTTAACTTCATTCATGTTTACATCCAATACTTTGAAGCACAGGATAGATGCTTACTTTGAATTAATTACCATTGCAGCAGGGTTGAGATTCGTTCTGAGTGCTTACTAGGTATTCCTCACCGGTGGATGTATAAAGGGAATATATAATCGCTAGGATGTTTGTCACGATGCAGTCAATGGCAGTAGAGACTGCCCGCATTTGGGCAGTCATGCACAGTAGAGACTGCCCGCATTTGGGCAGTCTCTACTGCGCATGATTGCATCACGTGAGTGAGGTGACGCAAGACTGCATTGCTTGGAGCAGTGAGGTAGCGGCCTCTTAACCCTTTGAGTGCCAGATGTGTATATAGTATGAGACTGGATGAACACGACTACTTCATAAAGTCATTGCTCATTACTACTTTATATATAAGGCTATGATGGATAAGTATTATTTGGTGCATAACGGATTGCTGTGACACTTACCATCCTCCCATCTTGTCTTGTATTATTATACAGATTGTTCTGGTCTCTTTGAATTTTGTATTTTAACTAGAGTTTTGTGCTTTATATTGCCTGTCTGCAGGGCTCAAAATTTCCACTCGTCACTAGCCAACGACGAGTGAAAATATTTAGCCCTGGCGAGTAGAAATTCAGCCCTGGTGGGTATGTTATGGTTTGCGGTGGCGAGTAACTTTTCAGGTCTGGCTAGTAGCAAAGGACTTAAAATTATAAGCCCTGCTGTCTGTATAGAATACAAATTGACCAAAACAATATGCACAATTATTATTATTATTTTTTTTTTTTTGGGGGGGGTGGGGGAGTTTAATCCCTTAACAACTTAAGTTGTGCCATGACCCTCACAAACAATGGTCCTGGCACCTCATGGATTTCTGGGTTTGTGGCGCAGCTGCACGCTGCCCAGCTATTCCGAAATCCGATCCTTGGGGGGGGGGGGGGAAATTGCTGTGGTCCTTAACGGCTGTCAAGGGGGCAAGAAGGCTGTGCCACAAGATGTGGTCCTCAGTCTGTGCCCTCAGGGCCCACTAACAGACTATGATTTGAGGATTTCATTGCTAGAGCATCGGTGATATAATCAGGATTAGTCGTTTTGATGTACTGTGCTATAGAAAGGAAATCCTCAGATCCTGCTCTGTTAGTGAACCCTGAGGGTATGGGTTAACCCTTTGCGTGTAATGCATTGCCTACCCCTCTGGCACTCAAAGGGTTAAGAACCACTGCCAAAGATGACAAAACTTGTAAAATAAATAAATGAATAAAGTATAATTTTTAACATGTGGCTGTAGCCCTTTGAGTGCCAGAGGGGTTCCCATTCAAAGGGTTACATGCCTTTTGATCTCTCCAGTGCAAACACCACATGGTATAGCGCTTCTCATGGTCTACCACTGACCACTTAGTGATCTACTGATCGCCATCTTCCTGCTGGGCACCCCTGCCCTAGATCAGCTGTAGCAGGCTTGAAAGCCCTGCACTGTGGATCTGTGGTGACTGCAAGCAACCTAGTAGTTTGTGGTGCATGCGTTCCAGCTGAGGGGGGTCAGTTACAGACAGAACATCCCCCCAATGACTATTACAAATCCCAGGCTTTATCTGTATGCTCCTATTGAAGTAGACTTGGAAGACATTGCCCTTTACAGACTAGTGGTGTTGCATATCTCTCTGCTCCTTAAACCATTGAGTGTCAGATAGGTACTCAAAACATTGCTCTGCAAGGAGTTGCATATGCTTCTGGCGCTCAAAGGGTTTAACGAGGAGAGAGGGGAAAAAAAAAAAAAAAAAAAAAGCAATGCATTTCTCACTCTTCTGGCATTCAGAGGGATAAAGTAAGATACACATTTTCCTGTAATTTAGTTAAAGTATTCAACATAATGTGTTATTGTCTTATCTACAGATACAAAAATGGACCGTAAAGATAAGCTGTTTGTGATAAACGAGGTATGTAATTGGACACAACTATTACTGTTCTACAAGTGTTACACTTCCTAATCACTCATTACCTCTTCTCTCCTAATAAGTTCAGTTGTAGTTGTTATACCTGAACTAGGCCTTGGTGCAATCCGATACACATGAAGGTGACAGATTAACATACAGCAACTTAGTTTATATTTGATAAAGGTAGCTGATTTTGATGAGGCTCTGCTGGGAGCAGACCTGCCGATGAAGCCAGGGCTGCAATGTGAGCCCCAGAGGAGCAAAGTGAGTAGCTGCATGGGTTTCCGAAAAGAGACCACCACCGGGCTCCCTCATCGGTCCTGAGAGAAGACTCCACTGCAAGCCTTAAGTCTCTCTCTTGCTTGATACAGTCCCCATAAACTGTATGTCCTGGGCTTGTAAGCCTGATAAAGCAGGTTTGTGACGGCAGCTCGCGCAACCCTAGAAGTTTGTGAGTGAGCGTCACATACCTTCAGGTTAAGTTCCAGCAGAGCCAGACAGTATTTTGTGAGCACCCCCTCCCCTCCAAACAGTTAACAGGAGCTGTTTTGGGGCTGTATTACTAGAAAACATAGTAAACCATAACAGACATTTGTTGTTTCCACCTGAGTACTGCTAATTTAGGTTAAAGGGTTACTAATGCCCAACGATAACTTTATTTTGTGTTGTAGATTTTAAAAAATAAATACATAAATTATGTGGAGCAAATCCCATCTCTCAGACCTTTATGGTTTGAGAGATATTCAGTGCTAAAGTTCCCCCCCTCCCTCCCCTCCTCCTGACAACATCAACGCTCTACTGACAGCAGGTGATACAGGTCCTGCCGGCGGCTCTTCAGCAGAGCTGAAATAGCGATCTTTAAAAAGAATTACTTCATTGGAATAGTGTACATAGTTTGCAAGCACACTTTGTAGACCGTACCAATGAAGTAGTTCTTTTTAAAAATCGCTATTTCGGCTCTGCTGAAGAGCCTCCTCGAGTCGGCCGGCTGGAATCGCCTGCTGTCAGCTTTATAACTGACATAAGGGAGGAGGGAAATTTAGCAGGGAATATCTCTCAAACTGTAAAGGTTTGAGAGATGAGATTTGCTCCAAATTAATTTTTTTTAAAATCTACAACACAAAATAAAGTAATCGTTGGGCATTACTAACCCTTTAATACTTGCTTGAGATGCTGGATCCCATCCTCCTTCCTTTTTTTGTAGGATCGATTTGAGCTTCAGTTGCCACACCATGATTAGGGACTGGAAGCAAACCAGTTTAGTTGATGTGGGTTTACTGTTCCTCTTAACCCTTTGAGTGCCAGAGGGGTATGTAATGCATTGCTTACCCCTCTGGCATTCAAAGGGTTAAGCCTTGATTGTTAAGTATTCATTTGATGAGCTGGATTTTTGTATTGGTGAATCACAATTTTCTGTGATCTAATATTTGTGGCTCAAACCAGCTGTACCTTGGGAGAGAAATGAAGATTGCCAGTGAATAAAATGGGGCTTTTTTGGCCCCTTGAATGTAAGAACTTTTTCCAGATGCGTTGTTTTCCTACGTGTGGGAGACCTCTGTAACATTCCATGTGTTAGAAACCCCAAGTTAACCACGGGGGGAATCTTTGATATAGTTGGTTTACACCAGAACATCTGTTTGTAGTTTGTTGAATACAGCTGCAGATCTGTATGTAGATTTCATGTTACATCCATTAGAAGTCATTAATATATGTAAACTCTTAACCCTTTGAGTTCCAGAGGGTATTCAACACATTGCCTTGCACTGTGTTGGACATCCTTCTGGCATTCATTGGGTTAAATGGTTCCACAAACAGCCATGTAAGGAATAATACATATTTATCATTTTGCTCCTTGTGTGTAGGTCTGTGAAATGAAAAACTGCAATAAATGTATCTATTTTGAAGCAAAGAAAAAACAGGATTTGTATATGTGGTAAGTATTAAAAGATTAAAGTGGGCTTTACAGGTAATTAAAATCTTCCTAAATGCCATACTTGGGTTTGTTTGTTTTTTTTTGTTTTTTTTAAATATTTATTTGTATAAAATAGTTTCTGAGACATTAGCTTCTGTTTTGGTGGCACTTTACCATAAAATCTCAGGTATAATACGTAGGTGCAAATTATACCCAAGATTTTGGTTAAAATTGTAGTTCCTATGTACAATACACAACTCCATCTGGAGGCAGCGGGCGGCATCCCTGCGCTCACCGCCGGCTTCGTCTGTGCAGCAATAGTGTATAAAAAAAAACAATAAATGCCCATCTTGATAACCAGGATTCCCCCTCTGTATTTTTAGGCAGCCGTCAAACAGGGACAGCGGGCGGCATT
The DNA here is from genome assembly GCA_037306005.1 of Rhinophrynus dorsalis. NCBI lineage: Eukaryota > Metazoa > Chordata > Amphibia > Anura > Rhinophrynidae > Rhinophrynus > Rhinophrynus dorsalis. The sequence continues at coordinate 650,501,117 of CM074718.1, forward strand.
CTTGCACTAGCCGCCCACTTCTTCCTCTCCCCGAACTCCTCTGAGCAGCCCTGTCAGGACCTACCATACATTCAATGTGCGCATTATCAATGTGGGCATTTAATGGGTTTTTTTATACACTATTCCTGCTCAGAGGAAGCCAGCGGTGAGCGCAGGGATGCCGCCCGCTGCCTCCAGATGGGGGTTGCTGGACTTAATATTTTAGTTTAATTTTTTACTCATGTATAATACGCACCCCCCACTCCACATAAGGTGAAATGGGGTAAAAATTGCATATTATACCCAAGATTTTACGGTATTCTAATTAGCTTGTGCTGGATGAACACTACCAAACACTCTTCTATGACTGAATCCACGCGCGCGCATTGGTTCTCAGTATTGTTGTGGTTGTTTTTTATTTATTATTATTTTTTCCCCCCTTCAAGGCATTCCCAGCGCACTCTAGAACAGCGCTTCTCAACCTTTCTAGTGCCGTGACCCTTTTATAAAATTTCCCTAGTTGTGGCGACCCCTAACAGTGTTATCGCTGTAATTTTGCTACTGTTATGAATCAAAATATAAATATCTGATGGTTTTAGGAGACCCCTTGCAAATAGTCATTCGACCCCCCCCCCCCCCAAAGGGGTCCCGACCCACAGGTTGAGAACCACTGCTCTAGAATTTAAAGCACTCCTAAAAATGTCTTTTGGCAGGGCTGTAATCAAGGTTAGAAGTACATAAATAGTTATTCTAAGTTCTCCCTATCAGAAAAAATAAAAACAAACAAATTGTAAGTATCCATTTTAAAGTTAACCTTGACATTTTTGTCAGCCTTTATGGGGAAAAAAGGGGGTCACCCCAACTAGTTTTATGTGGCACACCAAAGTGCCAATGCACCCTGGTTGAGAATCATTGCAATATAGGTATTACTAGTAGTACAGCAAGTCATAAATTTGACCTTGAAGATAATAGAAACAAGCCATGTGTGTGCTATGTCTAGATACAGTCATAGAAGAGTATTTGTAGTATATTCATACAGTGCCACCAACAAATATAGGTTAATTTCTCACAACCTTCTTACACTACAAACAAATGGCTAATACAAGTTCTCAGCCCATTTTAACATTTACTAAAGTTAAAGGGATAGTAACCCCCCCCCCCCCCCGAACAACGTGACGCCAAAAGAGAGCAATCATGCAAACATACTGAACTCCCTAATTCCCATCTCTCAAACCTTTATGGTTTGAGATATGTAAGACAAGAAAGACCTCCGCTCCCTCCCCTTTCTGCCTGACGAGCTGTAAAGCTGTCTGAGGCAGAATCCGGTCGACTGACTTACGGCGGTTCTGCAGGAGCTCTGTCATCTAGATATCTCCGTGTAATTACTTCATTGGAATGGTCTACAACATGTGCTTGCAAGCCAGGCACACGTTTTAAACCATACCAATGAAGTAATAATACGGAGATATCTAGATGACAGCGCTCCTGAAGAGCCGCCGTCTGGTCCTGGAAGCAGGGTCTCATGACGTCCGCTATACAGCGGACGCATGAGAAGGGGGAGGGAGCGGAGGTCTTTCTTGTCTTACATCTCTCAAACCATAAAGTTTTGAGAGATGGGAATAAGGGAGATCAGTATGTTTGCACGATTTCTCTCTTTTGGCATCACGTCTTCTGATGTCACACTTTGTAGACCGTTCCAATGAAGTATTTTTTCCTCTGTGTCCGATCCACGGCATACACAGTGGGGTAGTTGGCTCCGCCCTCCAGCTGGTAGGACCAATCAAAATCTTTAAAAGTTCACCGCTTCCTCCCTTTTGGCAGTTAATTTTGGTCCTACCTAGCTGGAGGACGGAGAACTATGTTCTCCTACTTACCTGTAAAGAATTCTCCTTTTTTATTTTTTAATGTGGCCAGCCTCAACGCGGTCATGCAGTATGCTCCACACCAGCCAGCCGCTTCCAAGCCGCTCTCTGCTGTGATGTATCCCCAGGAGACCTTGGCCGGTAGCACAGCACAGTGCCCAAGGATCTCTATACCTCCCGGCTGTGGTTAGACTCACTCTGCATGCAGAATCGCTATAGCGATTCAAACCGGAAGTAGGAACCGGAAGTGGCATCATGCGTTCCATCGGTGGAACGCACAGCAGAATTTGGCGTTTTCCAGCATGTGGATCTATAAGAGGCAGCCGAGGAAGGTGTTTGCAGATGAAGGGGGTAAGATTTCTTAATTTTAGCTATAACTATCTGTCAGTATGCCTGCTTAAAGTTATAAGCTATAGTTCTGGGGTCTGGTAATAACCTAGTGCAGGGGTGAATCTAAGAATGTCTACCTCTAAAGATCAGAAAGTAGATAAAAACAAACCTGAGTCCAGCAAAGAAGAAAAGGCTGGAAGTAAAACCAAAACATGTATGGGATGTGACAATGTCCTACCAGCAGCTGATCCGGCTAAATTGTGCGAATCATGTCTTCAAAAGGCTGCAGGCAAGGAAGTACCTGCACAATTCCAAACTTTTTTGAGCTGGATGAAAGATTCCATGCAGGAAACTTTCTCATCAATGCAGGAGGCTGCTAGGAAAAGACCCAGGCACTCAGACCCGGATGAAGGTCCATCCAGAGCCAGGGAAGAAGAAGATGACAGTTATATTGACCTAGAATCTGGAAATTCCTCGGCGGAGGAAGGGGAGATTACAGAGGATGGGAACTTCCCCTTGGACAAAATGGATACTTTGGTGAAGGCTATGAGGAAAACATTGGGCCTCTCAGAGGTCCAGAAAGAATTGGATGTTATGGACACAGCTTTTTTGGGGTACAAAAAATCTAGCCAGCAAATACCTATCCATAGTTCCATTCAAGATATGATAAAGTCCGAATGGAAACAGGGGGAGAAACGCTGTTCTGTATCCAGACGTTTCCAAAAGATGTATCCCTTTAATGAAGAAGAAACCGCCTCCTGGTGCACTCCTCCTAAGGTTGATGCTGAGATAACACAGACGGCTAGACGTACCACTATTCTGCTTGAAGATGGCACGGCTCTTAAAGATCCCATGGATAAGAGGGCAGATAGTGCACTAAAGAGACAGTTTTCTACTATAGGACATAATTTGAAAACTGCTACGGCAATGGCATCCATCTTTCGTACATTGAGGATGTGGATCTCTGAGGTAGAAGAAAAGGTAGAATCATCAGTATCTAGAAGCCGCATCATGAAGGATTTAAGCCTTATTAAAGACGCAATCAATTATTCCTGTGATGCATCTTTGGATAATATCCGATTACTAGCCAAGGCATCCTCCTTATCTATTACATCCAGGCGTGCTCTATGGTTAAGATCATGGGAGGCAGATCCATCCTCCAAAAACAAGTTGGTTTCCCTTCCATTTGGAGGTGCTAAATTATTTGGAGACTCACTAGAGCAAATAATAAAAAAGTCATCAGATGGGAAAAGTTTGTTTCTTCCTCAGGATAGAAGAACCAGGAGGTCACCACCAAGATCGAACCAGTATCGGCGGCAGTCCTTTCGAGACGCTAAGCGTTATCAACCAGGTAGGGGATTTGATTACAGAAAGAGAGGATCTCAGACACAGCGACCTGGGAATCGTAAAGATTTCCAGAGAAAAGGTCCTTATCAACAATGAAGGCAGCTCATCCCCTCCTCCTCCAGTAGGGGGCAGACTGGAGGAGTTTCAAGACGCCTGGAGCCATATACACCACGACAAATGGGCTCTAGAAATAATTCAGAGGGGATATGCCTTGGAATTCCGAACTGCCCCCAAACTTCCGAGATTCAGGTCTTCCAGAGTCCGTCACAAGTTCCAAATTCAACAGATGCAGCAAGCAGTGTCTCTGCTACTACACAACAGAGTGATAGAGGAAGTACCCAGCCTCCAGAAGTTCAGGGGATTTTACTCAACGCTCTTTTGTGTTTCCAAGCCTACAGGAGAACTTCGGCTGATTCTGGACCTAAAAGACCTGAATTCTCTTCTATCAACCAGACATTTCAAGATGGAGACTGTAACATCTACACTAAAGGCTCTCCATCCAAAGGCATACCTAACCAGACTGGACATACGGGATGCCTATTACCATATTATGATAAGGGAATCTCATCGAAAATTTCTTCGATTCCATATCTTCAATCAACATTTCCAGTTCAGGGTATTGCCATTCGGGCTGGCAACAGCTCCTCGTGTCTTCACCAAGGTGATGTCCTTGGTTATGGCGGAGATCAGGATACAGCATCAAATCAAGATTGTGCCATACCTGGACGATATTTTAATTGTGGAGACATCCAGTCAGAGCTCAATAACGAGCACAAAGCTCTGTCTGACAATGCTTGCCAGTTTGGGATGGATCCTGAACTTACAGAAAAGCTCACTTATTCCCAGGCAGGAACTAACATTCCTGGGATTAGTACTAGATACCAACAAAGGTCAAGCAACTCTATCAAAGGAAAGGCAATCTCGTATTATCCGAATAGTGACACAATTTCTCAGCAGGACATCACACAGCCTGCATCACTTTCAGAAGCTGCTGGGTCATCTCACCTCAACTTATCAGATTCTTCCTTGGGCCAAGGCACATTCGCGACTTACGCAAGACAACTATCTGAGGTTCTACCGACAAGCTCCTCACAATCTCACCCGCAGGGTGCCAGTGCTCAGGACAACCAGGAAGGAATTAGCCTGGTGGTTAAAACCCCTGAATCTGACAAAAGGAAAGCAGCTAAGGGAGCCAGATTGGGTGATACTGAACACAGATGCAAGCAACACAGGTTGGGGAGGAATCTGGGACCAGAATACCACACAGGGGTCCTGGACAAAACAAGAACTACGCTTACACATCAATGTCCGGGAACTTCTGGCAGTTTGGAAAACGCTCAAACACTTCGGTCACAAACTGCAAGGAAAAGCGGTAAGAATCAGATCAGACAACATAGCAGCAGTCCAGTACCTGCTTCATCAAGGAGGGACAAAAAGCCCCTCATTAAACAAGCTAACAGTCAAGATCATGCTGTGGGCAGAGAAAAACCTTCACAGCCTCACGGCAACCTTCCTGTCAGGACAACTGAATTCTCAAGCGGACTTCCTAAGTCGAAATCAAGTAGATCCAGCGGAATGGAGTCTAAACCCAAAAATATTCAGTCTCCTCACAAAAGAATTCGGGAGGCCATCAATAGACCTGATGGCAACTGCCAGCAACAGGAAATGTCTAAGGTACATATCACGTTGGCAAGAAAACCAAGCTCAAGCACAGGATGCCTTTCAGGTACCGTGGAAAGCTCATCTGGCATACATCTTTCCTCCTCTTCCATTAATATTGGAGGTATTGCAAAAGATCAAAAGGGACAGGGCAGAAGTCATTCTGGTAGCTCCAGACTGGCCAAGGAAGAGTTGGTATTCCGACCTGTTAAAAATGTCCATCAGAGATCCTCTGGATCTACCGAATGTTCCAGATCTTCTGATTCAGGGACCTCTGTTGCATCCCAATCCCTCCTTCTTCCGTCTCAAGGCCTGGAGGCTGAGAGGCAGTCCTTAAAGTTACAAGGTACATCAGACGAGGTTATTGACACTATCCTACGGGGCAGAAAAGTATCATCAACCAAAATCTACTACAGAGTGTGGTCCATTTTTCATAGGTGGTGCATAGATAAAAAGCTGGATCGCTCGACCATATCTGCACCTAGAATCCTTGATTTTCTACAAGCTGGTTTTCAAAAAGGGCTAAAACCGGCATCTCTTAAAGTGCAGCTGTCTGCAGTTTCAGCGGTACTTGCCACTCCATTTGCAGACAACTATTTAATCAAGCGATATCTTCAATCTATTTCAAAAATCAAGCCCACCATTAGGGAAGTGGTGCCACCTTGGGACCTTAATATTGTTCTGCAACAGCTAGCGTCACACCCTTATTTTGAGCCATTACAGGAAGTGTCCCTCAAACATCTGACTCTGAAGACGGCTTTTCTTACAGCCATAACATCTGCCAGACGTGTCGGCGAACTGCAAGCACTATTATCAGTTCCACCTTATTTAATATTTCACCAAGACAAGGTAGTTTTGCGACCTAAACTATCTTTTAGATCAAAAGTGGTGTCTCAATTCCACCTTAATCAGGAGATTATTCTTCCCTCCTTCTGTCCTAACCCGATCCATGAAATTGAGAAAAGACTCCATAACTTGGATCTCATCCGCTGCCTTCAGGTATATATTTCAAGAACTCAGTTCTTTCGTAAATCTGAATCACTTTTGTTCACTTCTGCGGCAAGTTCAAAGGCTCAGCTGCATCCAAAGCATCAATCTCTAGGTGGTTAAGAGACTGTATCAAATTAGCTTATGAATCAGCGCAACTTGAGCCACCCCAGGGCATAACAGCGCATTCAACAAGAGCAGTGGCTACCTCATGGGCACTGAAGGCTCTGGCATCACCACAGGACATCTGTAAAGCTGCCACATGGTCTTCAGTCTCCACCTTTATCAAGCATTATAAATTAGACATTCAAGCATCAGAAGACGCTAAATTTGGGCGAAAGGTGCTTGAAGCAGCCATTTCACCCTGAAACGTTCAACTGGGCATACCCTCCCTACAATTGGTACTGCTTGGGTAAGTCCCACTGTGTATGCCGTGGATCGGACACAGAGGAAAAGGTGAAATTTACTCACCGACATTTGTTTTTCCTCTGTGTCCTTCCACGGCAACCCTCCCTATTGGTAATCTGGTAATGGTATCGTTCCTAATTGGGATGCATTGATATTACTGATATGATTCCATAATAAGATATTAACATTCTCTGTCTTTTCAGCTTGGACATAAGTTTAACTGCCAAAAGGGAGGAAGCGGTGAACTTTTAAAGATTTTGATTGGTCCTACCAGCTGGAGGGCGGAGCCAACTACCCCACTGTGTATGCCGTGGAAGGACACAGAGGAAAAACAAATGTCGGTGAGTAAATTTCACCTTTTTTTTAAATTGCGCTATTGCGGCTCTGTTGAAGAGCCGTCTGTCGGTCTCCAGACTGGGAACTCCTGCTGTCAGCTTACAACTGACATCAGGAGAAGAGGAGGGAGAGGGGAACTTTAGAACGAATATCTCTCAAACCGTAATTGTCTGAGAGATGGGATTTGCAGTACAGAATTTATTTATTTATTTTTATCTACAAAACAAAAAAAAAAAACATTTTTATGGGACATTAGTGTCCCTTCAAGCTGAGCAGTTGGCTTTAAAACAATATGTTGCCTATTGATGCCTACAATAAGACAGGAACTTTAGGTGATGTAACAATGCTCTGGATGCAATAGAGTTCTCTAATTCATACCACTCTTACCCGCTCCTTCCTTCATCTGGGTGGAAGTAGCGCTGTTTCTAGTGAAAACATTCTGACATTTGTCTGTAGTTCATTAATGGGCTGTTTTTATAGGTTTATTTTATTTATTACAGGTTTTCTAATGCCCCTCAGGGACCATCTGCCAAGTTCTTGGTTCAAAATGGTAAGTTGGAGACTTTTAAAACCTTGGTATCCTTATGCAAAATGATTATCCATTCTGGTGCATACCAACTGCATTGTAGGGGACAAGCAAAATGCCCCAGATGTTTCATTTTGTACTTGTATCAGGGATGGACCCAGAGGAGTTTCTAGTTTCCCCCAACCAAATGCATTATTAGTTCATCGTGCAGCCCAATTGCACAATTTCTTAAGGGAGATCAGCACCATTACATGCTCCAAAAAATGCAACTAAACTTTTAGTCCCCTCAGCCAGTACTTAGCAGTGACCCTGGGTCGGTGACCTGTGGCTCACTGATATTTCTTGTTGGATGACTTCCCTAATACTCAGTTGACCTATGATGGCTTTTGTAATCTGCAAACTGCTGGAGACCAGGTTGACCACTCCTCCTTCCTGGCCTCTTGGCACTGCATTGGGATATCTGGTGCCTTGTTTTTTTAGACTGCTTAAAACTACTTGAGAAGAATGCAAGTTTTCTTTTTTTTTTCTTTCTCTTGCTTTTATGTTTTCTTACTCTTGTGTAGCACATTATCTTCTCTTGGTGTGTCTGGTTGTCTCTTCCTCTTGGGTCTCTTTCTCTCTTCTTGTATGCCTGATCTTTCTCTCTAATAGTCACATCTTGTTAAACAGAGAAGGGTTTCCCAGAACCCCCTGCCCTCTTGTTCCTTTGAGATCAAGGAGAGACAAAGATTTATCTTGGCCAGTAATTAGAAATGTTTACTACAGTTGTGCATAGGTTTACCTGGGGTAGATAACTTGTATCCCTTCACCTTTTGTTGGACTACAAACCCCATCATTCTTAGCTGGCCACTGGCCAACTGAGGATGATTGTATTACAACCACAGCTTAAGAGCCATAGGTTCCATAGTCCTTGTCCATGCACACACAACTGATCCTGGGTATTATTATTGCACACTTTATTTTTTGTTTTGAAGGGGATCTCTGTGGAAATCCTGAGTTTGCCCAAGCTTTTCTGCATTGTCATCTAACCTGGTTTGGCTTTTGTTATTGCAGTTCACACACTGGCAGAACTGAAGATGACCGGGAACTGTTTGAAAGGCTCACGTCCTCTGCTCTCCTTTGATCCGGTTAGTAATGAGAGCTCAAGCTTGTGTGTGGTTCCACTGATTGCAGATGACTTCATCCTTTCTTAAGCCGTTTGAGTAGAAGTAGAATGAGAAGATTGCTGTAGTGAAGGACATGTCATTTAGAGAAACATTAGTGATGTGCATCAGCAGTACTCCTGGTTAAGCACATGTAGGTTAATCAGTGGTCTGTGAATTTTGATTAACCAACCAATACTGAAGAATGGATATCCTTACATTCTGTTCTTGTACAGCCCTTCAGTACAGGTTTGGATACATATGGCCTGCTGTAAGGCAGGGTGCCCAAACCTGTCCTCAGAGGAACCTCCTCAAAGGAACTCAGGTGAGTCTATCATTCTGAAGGATCTACCCGAGTTAATGACATTCATTTGTGTTTTAATGGGGAATATCATAAAACATGTAATGCTGAGGCTGGAGGCCTGAGGACAGGGTTGTGCACCCCTGGGCTAAGCTTTATTTCATGAAGCACTAATGTAGAATGCTACATTATGTGCCCTTCTCAGAAGACCTGGACTTCATGGTGCTCCACCCCTTTCTATCACGTTATGAAATGCACAGGCATCTGTATGGTGCTTCAAGGCTGGGGTGTCAGTAGCGACTATCATGTGAGATATGAAAGACTGAAACATTTCAAACAAAGCAGTTACGTGTTATATGCTATAACTTAGAATGCTGAAGAGGTGAGAAGGGCTTATTGGGTAGAATTACCTAAAAATGTAACCTGATATAGTTTAGGCTACTAACTTAATCTTAAGTGACCAGCATCAACTAGCATTCCGATACATTCGATATCCGTTCTGTGTTAACCCCCTTGCAGTATGATGGAGACCTCTCTTGCAGCGAAGGCATTAAAGGGTTTGGGGATTAGGCTTCCATAAGGACTACATTTGAATCCTATAGTTTTCCTCTGCAGTATGTCCAGCTGAATAATACTGTTCCATACTGAGCCAGTGTTCCTGTGGATTGTTTTAGTTGCATGTCCTAGTTGAGCCTGTTTCTTTAAATGATTGCCTTGCACCTCTATATTTAACCCTTTCAGTGTGTTGTGTACCCCTCTGGCACTGAATGGGTGAAAAGAAGTGGAGTAATTCTGCTGCACCATAGGAGAAAAATGTTAATTTCCAGAATTATGTAAATCATTTTTTGTCACCAAGGTGCATTTAGTTTTCCACAGGATTAAAGGGATAGTAATACTTAAATATTACTAATCCTCATATTGTAGACTTGTTAAAAAAAATTTAATTGTCCCCAGCGCACGTTGAAGACCATTTCAGTGAAATTTTTTTTTTTTTTTTTTTTACTAACTCTATCTCGGCTCTGCTGCAGAGCCTCCTGATGAAAGTCAGACCGGATATCCCTGCAGACAGTACAACACTGACTTCAGGGAAGGGGGAGGGAGGGGGGAACTTTGCATTCAGTTATCTCTCAAACCATAAAGGTTTGAGAGATGAATGTGGGAGCAATTGAATTATTTTTTAAAGAGCTACACTATGGGGATTTTTAATATTAAAATATTACTATCCCTTTAACTTGTTCTGACCCCTAGAGTAGTTTTCCTTATATATGAGGATCTATACAATTCAATCTATATTATAGGAGCATGTTCTGGCTTGTTAAACTAATACACCTCTCTGTTCCAGGCATTTGATCGGGATCCGCATTATGCTTTGTTAAAGGAACTCTTTACACAGGTATCTTGCCTTTAATGTGCTTGTTTTATGCACCATAATGTGTTTCTACTCAGGCCTCCTCTAAATGTTTTAATATCTCACTACAGATTTTTGGAACCCCAAGATATCACCCAAAAAGCCAGCCTTTTGTGGACCATGTGATCAGTTTCTCCATAGCAGACAACCGAATTTGGTTTAGGAATTATCAGGTTGGTAATGATGCATAGAAAACACAGTTGATAAGGCTTAAAAAAAAAAAAAAAAAAAAAAAAAAAAAAATCCGTCCATCAAGTTAAGCCCATGCCATATTGCCCTGTTGACCTAGAGGAACGCAAAAATAAATAAAATAGTTCTAAGCCATTCCCAATTAAGCACCAAGTGGGTACAAAATTCCTTCCTGACATGAAATAGTAATCAAATATTTTCCTGGATCAACATCATATTTGCTTTTAACTCAACTGTGATAATTCTCAGTACTATTCTGATCTACAAAGGTGCCCATTTCAGTTACAGTATCTGAAATCACAGAATACAGAGTTAAAGAATTCCATAACTTTACTGCTTTTACTTTAAAGAGACACTAATGTCCCATAAAAAAAAATCTTCTACTTTTATAGAGGTTAAAAAAAAAGAGAGAGATTCGCACTGAATGTTCCTCTTTCCCTCTCCGTCTCCTGACGTCAGTGTCTAGCTGACAGCAGGAGATCCCGGTCTAGGGACCAGCCGGCGACTCTGCAGCAGAGCCGAAATAGTTATTCAAAAAGAATTACTTCATTGGAAAGGTCTACAAAGTGTGCCTGGTTTGCAAGCACACTTTGTAGACCATTTCCATGAAGTAATTATTTTTAAATAACACTGTTTTGGCTCTGCTGAAGAGCTGCCTTGAGTCGCACGAAGGGGAAGGAGGGGGGGACTTTCAGTGCAAATATCTCTCAATCCATAGCAATTTGTGGTACATGGTTTATTTTTTTAAGCTCTATAAAAGTAGAAGACTCTTTTATGCGACATTACTGTTCCTTTAAAAATTCCTGCCTTTTATTTTAATCAAAACTGCCATTCTTCTTTACCTCTAATGTAAACAAGCCCAGTTTGGCTAGTCTCTCTTTATAACTCTGATCTTCCAGTCCCTTTATCGGTTTTGTTGCACATCTCTGCACCTTTTCCAGTTCAATAATGTATTTTTTAAGGACTGGTGACCAAACTGTAGTCCATATTCTAGATGAGGCCTTACAAAGGATTTATATATTGGTAGAATTAAATTCTCATTACTGGCATCTATACACTTTTTATACAGGATAGTGCCATATATGCTTTTGGAGCTGCGGAGTGATGCTGCACATGGATGTGAAGTCTATTATATATCAGTACTCCTATATATTTGTTTGTGTCTACAGACCAAATGCATAACCTTACATTTATCTATATTAGCCCCTTGGTGATGAGTGCTTTTTTCACCAGAGAATGAACAATTTTGACCTTCTTAGAATGCCTTTGTTCAATCATGTTTTCGCTCTAATTCGTTTAGTACACCCACACAATTTTAAGGATAAGTATTGTTTTTAAGATGTCAGCCATAACATCCTCGCTAATCAATTCACCTGTCTCAGCCTTAAGAGGACTAATATCAACCTTTATTTATGTACTTGTAAAATTGTTTATCATTTCCTCTGTGAAACTTGCTGAGCTGCGCGGTACAGGACTCCCTGAATGGGAGAGACACATTTGTCCTAGGGTTTTGCCTAAATGTTTTGTACAGTAGTTGGTTCAAGGTACAAACCATCTTTTGCATGACGCCTGTTGACTGCATTTAGAAATCGTGTACATGTCACCTTATCCCCTTAACGACATGTGCCGTACTATGACCGTCACGGTCCTTGAAATACTCAAGGACCGATGACAGTCATAGTACGTCACGTACTTTTTACTTACAACGCTCTACCGGGAGCACTGTAAGTAAAAATAGGGCCTGAAATTGACCGCTCCAAGATCGGAGCGATCTCTATCAGGCCCCATAGTGATGCGCCGATACACGCAACAGGTCACATGTACCGGCGCGTCCACGTGGTTAAATGCGGTCCTTATGGGACGGAAACGTCCCAGGACCACCGGTCGCTAAGGGGTAAGACAAGTTTAGTTTGCTTTACAGAAAATGTAGACTTTGTTTATATGTTTTAATATCCATGGTTCTGTAAAATTGTGTTTTAGAAATTAACTTTTATGTTTTGGGGACACAGTGTGGCACTTTATGCTAATTGTCTAAACAGTTTGCTCCTCTGTGTCTCTCTCTCTCTCTCTCTCCTTTATAGTATTGCTTTTCTAAATTATGACTGATTGCCTTGAGTCAGCCCCAGTCTCATTCAGCTATTGCTTAATTAATCCCCAAAGCTCCAGTTTCCCTATATCATTTACTTTCACTCCAGCAGGATGAAATAGTCCCGGCCTACATCTGTCCTATAGGTACATAATACCTCTATTTCAGCCAGCTTTGTCTTGCAGACTCCCAGTCACAAGACGTGGACGAGCAGCACGCTACATTTAAAAATGATACATGGGAGCACGCTGTTTCAGAGGGTGGAGAGCAAGGCAGAAACATGGTGGTGGAAATCCCACAAATTGGCTAATGAGACAGAGGATAAAAAAAATACATAGACAAACTTTTTTGGGGGGTGGAAAAAGTGGCGACATAGGCAAAATTAAGCTTATGCATGTTACTGCTTCTTTAAGAGCTCCTTTTAATGGGATTTTTATTTATTCCTTTATGGTGCTGTTGTATTGCCCCAGAATTCCCCCAGTCATAGAATATCTGACTCAGTGTAGAATTTCCAAAGAACTCCTAACTGCTTTATAGGCACTTTGACTGTAATGAAGAGGACATACAATATATAAATAGTGCTCTTGGAATCAGGACAATGGTGTGCAAAGTAATTTATTGTGAATAAAGGGGATGTATCGCCCCTGTACAAGTTAGCCTGAATAGTTACATTATATAGCGAATATGTGTAAAAGTTTATTAATGTCTTTTTTTTTTTTTTTTTTTTTTTTTTTTTTTTTTTTTTTTAAAGCTCTAGTTGGTCGAAAATGAAGGAATAAACTCTGCCCTGCACCTACTTCCACATAGAATGCGGTTACCCGCTCTGCACTGCAGTCTGTCTCTCTGCCTCTGCTCCCCTCCCTCTATCCAGCCTCCTGTGATGACGGAGGCTTTCTTCCTGTAAGCTGGGGCGCTCTCATTGGCTAGATATCAATCTCTGCCAATGAGACCTCTGCAGTTTACAGGCAGACCGCCTCCGTCATCATAGAAGGTTGGATAGAGGGATGGGAGCAGAAGCAGAGTGGCAGACTGCAGTACAGAGCAGGTAACCATAGTCTGTCCGGAAGTAGATGCAGGGCAGAGTTTATTCCTTAATTTTTGACCAACTAGAATTAAAAAATAAAGAAATAAATGAAAAAAAAAACTTTTACACATATTCACTATATACACCCCCTTTAAACTTAAATATAAACATTCTCATTATGAAGCTTGGCCATGGATACTATCCAGTCAAGCACGGCCCAGTAGGAGGCCTCTGATCTACAGATGGTTACCAGCCAAGTTCAGATGAACATGCTCATACAGACTGAAGAATGTGGAAGCCTTAGCAGGTATCCTGACTTCTTAGTTGAGAAGGGCTGAGATATTCTATATAAAAAATTCATGAGAGATTCCTTTTTAATTTTCACTTTGCATTCTTAGATTTTATCTGGAAAAGCATCACTGCTTTTATTAATTTCTTGTGTGTGCATTCGGATATTGTGTGTTTTAGAGACCCTTCAACTGTCTCAATTTCAGATTATAGAAGAAGATGCGGCTCTTGTTGAAATTGGACCTCGTTTTGTCCTCAATCTCATTAAGATTTTCCAGGGAAGCTTTGGAGGGCCAACACTGTACGAGAACCCCCACTACCAGTCTCCTAACATGGTACGTTATTGTCTTAATATGGGGAGTGTTAAAACTTTAACTAAGAATGCATAGTCACAAGAACAAAATGTTTACAGATGATGTATAAAAGATGTGATATCAAGACTTGCTTCTGATATGGAGAACTTTATTTCTAATATGTTTTAATATGACATAAGGAGAGAACGTATGCTTGGAAATATGGTTTGTGTCCTTAAATGACAATCATTATGTACATTTCCAAAATGTCTCCTGTCAGACCAGAATGTTTCAGAAATCAGTTTATGCATATAGTTTTATGTTTATTGTGACACTGGCATTCTTGTTTAGTTCTATATTTCTCTGTCGTCCAGTACAGGTTACTGGTAACTTTAGGTAGGCGATCCGCCCCTTTTAAGTAGGCAGGAACAATTCTAGAAGTGAATGCAGCTAGCCAATCCGCTCCCGTAAGATTTGTTCCTTGGTGAAGACGCAGGCAAGAGAACAGTTCTGCTGTAGTTTTAACTAATTTTTTTATTTTCTGTCAAATATGGAATACCACCATTAGGCGGTACTACCATTAGTGTCTGATGAGTGGAAGTCTCCGGACAGGAAACCTTCTGTTTCCAAGAAATTTGCCAAGCTTTACCCTTCTCTGAGGCGGCGCTTGCTCAGTGGGTTCATGCCCCAAAAAGTGGATGCTTCTGTGCCCAGGCTATCTAAGTCCACTGCCTTGCCAGTTGCTGATGCTTCCGCTCTGAAAGACTGGACTGACAAGAAACTTAAGATCTCCCTCAAGTCCACTTTTGCCACTGCTGGTACTGCCATGTGTCCAGCGTTCGCTGCGGCATGGGTGAACCGGGCTATGCGGTTTGGACTGAACAGCCTCACCCTGGCTGTCCGTCAGGGTGCTCCTACTTTGGATATGTTGTGGCTTCTTGCCAACATTTATGAGGCCCAGCACTGTTTCTGCTGCCTTATTTGATGCCATCCATTTGGTGGCAAGGGTTTCCACCATGTCTGTGGTTGCCAGATGAGCTCTTTGGCTCAAGATCTGGTCTGGTGACGCCGCTTCCAAGAAAGCTTTGCTCTCATTGCCTTTTCAAGGCACCTCTTTGTTTGGGCCAGATCTTAAGGATTTGATTAGTGAGGCCTTAGGGGGCAAGAGTACCCTTCTGCCTATGGTCCCCAGGAAGAAGACACCTATCAAGCGTAATCGGCTTTTTTGTTCTTTCCAGAAAGAGACACGTCCGGCGAACCAGGCAGTTCCCTCAGTTCCGCGTTCCTCCTCCAAGCCCCAACAGTAACGGAAGCCCAAGGTCTCTCTTCCTCCCTTTCAGTTTTTCCCCTCTCATATGCCCCAGGGCTTAGAGAAACGCC
Organism: Rhinophrynus dorsalis; assembly: GCA_037306005.1. Taxonomy (NCBI): domain Eukaryota; kingdom Metazoa; phylum Chordata; class Amphibia; order Anura; family Rhinophrynidae; genus Rhinophrynus; species Rhinophrynus dorsalis. The sequence continues at coordinate 650,516,662 of CM074718.1, forward strand.
GTCTGTTCAATGGCGCTATCCAGGCCCTCCTGGACAAGGATGTTCTGGAACCTGTTCCATTTCGGGACATCGGTATGGGTTTTTACTCAAACCTCTTTGTGTTCTCCAAGAAGGATGGTGGCTGTCGTCCCATTTTGGATTTGAAGGATCTCAATCCTTTTGTGAGCAAGACTCATTATCACCAGGAGTCCCTAGGATGGTGATTGCTGCTATGTACCTTCAGGACGCGTATCTACACATCGCCATTCATCCAATGAGTCGGCAGTATCTCAGATTTGCCTGTGACCAAGGGCAATTTCAGTTTTCAGCTCTTCCCTTTGGTCTGACTACAGCTCCTCAAATCTACAGCCGTGCCTGGGAGCTTTAGTATCTGTCCTGCATCTGGACGGCATCAGAGTTACTCCATACATGGACGACCTGCTTCTGAAAGCCCCTTCTGCGGAACTTCTTCATCAGCAGGTTCAGGACTGCATTCATGCTCTCACCCATCACGGGTGGATCATCAACATGGACAAGTCAGATCTTGTCCCATCCCAGCATCTGTTCATCCTGGGCCTTCTCTTCGACACTCAGCAGAGCATGGTGTTTCTCACGGATGAGGTAGCTCACCAGATCGCCCACTGGGTTTCTGCTGTTCTGGCTCACGATCCAGTTCCAGCCAAGAAACTGTCCTCTCTAGTGGGGAAATTCATCTCCACCATAGAAGCCATCCCATTTGCCATGGTTCACCCCAGGGAACTCCAGAGGTTTGTGATCCAGGTGTGCAGGGGTCAGCCGGACCTTCTGAAAATGTCAGTATCCTTCCCTCTTCATGTGGAACGGAGTTTGTCGTGGTGGCTCGACCTCTCCAATCTGCTGAAGGGCAAGTCCTTCCTGGTATCTTTCTGGACCACGGTAACGGTTGCCAGCCTCTCAGGCTGGGGAGCAGTCCTGGGTCGCCTGAGTGCTCAGAGTCGGTGGTCTCCGGAGGAGTCTCTCCATCCCATCAACGTGTTTGAGCTTCAGGCGATATTTCATGCCCTTCGCCATTGGACACCCCAGCTGGAAGAATGCCCAGTCTGACAACACCACGGAACAAGAAGTCTCACCGCTTGGTTAGAGATCAAGGCTATTTCGTCCTGGCCAGAACATTTTCCTGTCATATCCGCAGTGCACATTCCTGGCATAGGCAACGTCATGGCAGACTTTCTCAGTCGACACACGGTGGACAGCGGAGAGTGAGAACTGCACCCAGAGATGTTCACCCTTATTATTCAGAAGTGGGGTCTTCCTTGCATCGACCTGATGGCGACAAGACACAACCGGAAGGTTCCGATGTTCTGCTCTCGCTGGAGGGATCCTATAGCTCTAGCGGTAGATGTCATGTCCATTCCTTGGTTATTTCCTCTGGCTTACATCTTTTCTCCCCTCCCCATGTTGCACAGGGTGTTACGGAAATTGAGACTGGAGCATTGTCCAGTCCTTCTGATTGCTCCGTACTGGCCTCGACAGGCTTGGTTTCTGGAGCTTCTGGCTCTGTCAGTGGTGGAGCCATTCCGGCTCCTTTGCCATCCGGATCTTATTCTACAGGGTTACCTGTGGAAGTAGGATGTTCATCTTCTAGCTTTGATGGCTTGGAAGTTGAATCCTCAAAACTGAAAGGTTTTTCTTCTGGTGTGGTGGCTACTATGCTTTAGTGCCCGCAAACCTGTTTCTTCTAAGGCCTACCGTTGTGTCTGGTCGACCTTTCTCTCTTGGTGTGATGATAGGGACCTTTCTCAGGATTTTGATCTGCCTACGGCCCTGGCTTTCTTGCAGGATTGTGTAGCTAAGGGCATCAGTTTGAGTTCCCTTAAGGTTCAGACTTCTGCTCTCTCTGTTTTCTTTCAGAGGTGCATTGCTATTCTTCCTGATGACAAGGTTTTTTTTCCAGGGCGTTGCTCATACTCGTCCTGTTTTCAAGATTCCTGCTTGTGTGTCCTTCCACATCCTCCCTTTGAGTCTTTGGCTGCTATTCCTCTACACCTTCTGACGTGGAAAATGGCCCTTCTCCTGGCGATCGTGTCTGTTGACCATGTCGCGGAGTTGTATGCTCTGTCTTGTAGACCACCCTTTTTGGTGTTTCACAAAGACAATGTGGTGCTTCTCACTTCTCAGGAGTTTCTCCCGTAGGTGGTCTCTGAGTTCCAAATTAGGAGATTGTGGTGCCTTCTTTCTGCCCTGACCCTACCTCTGACAAGGAGAGGGATCTCCGCTTGATAGATGTGATGCGTTGTCTCAAGTTTTATGTACATCTCACTGAGTCCATTAGACAGTCTGACGCACTGTTCATCGTTCCTGAGGGCCCCAGGGCAAGGAGACCTGCGTCCAAAGTGACTATTGCTTCTTGGATCAAGTCCACTATTCGTAAGGCTTACGAGCTAAGGAAGAATCCTGTTCCCTTTCGGGTCACGGCTCATTCTACTAGATCTTCTTGAGCTTACAAGAATCAGACCTCCACAGATCAGTTGTGCAAGGCTGCCACTTGGTCATCTGTGCACACCTTTTCAAAGCACTACCGTGTTGATGTGCTGGCATCGGCTGACGTCAGTTTTGGGAGGAAGATCCTGGAGGCAGTCTTGCCTGTCTAGGATCTTCTTTGGTGCTTCCTTCACTTTTGAGCTCTGTTGGCTCTAGTTCAGCGTGCTGTGTAACACTTCCTGGGGTGGTGGTACCCATGTTCAGTGTCCGTTGACACTTCATTTGTTTTGTTGGGCTATCTTCACTGATGGTTCATATCTCCTCTGGTGACTTTGGGGGCCTTGTGCCTGGTCCTTTCCTTACTTCCCGCCTCTGGGGAAACTCAATGGTTGAACATCCCAAAGTTACCAGTAACTTGTATTGGACGACAGAGAAAAGAGGATTTTAGTCTTACCTGTTAAATCCTCTTCTCATAATCCATACAGGTGCTTGGCTCTCCTGTGGCAAACCGTGGGGGTCCTTCGGGGTCATGGTCACAGGAGGCTTCTTTCCCTTTTACTATCTAGTCAATAGTTATTGTCTCAAATCTTAATGTAGCTGATTGGCTAGCTGCAGCCAAGTGAGGGAAAGTAGGCTCCACCCCCTGCATTCACTTCTAGAATTGTTCCTGCCTACTTAAAGGGGAGGATCGCCTACCCAAAGTTACCAGTAAACTGTATGGACTAAGAAAATTATTTAACAGGTAAGACTAAAAGCCTCTTATGGCATGATTGAGGGAAACAAACGAGAAGCTTGAACTGACTGGGTTCTAATCTCAAAACAATTCTGTTTATTGGTTAACGTCAAACCCACCCTCCCAGCTTGATAATGGTACTCTTTCAAGCTACTTTTCACCTTTTATTTGAAATATCTTAGAACTTTCACACCAAATAACCATTTTCTATTTTTGGTGATAATGTCCCTTTAAAACAGTAGTTCTCAGTCCTTTTTTATCACCCACCTTATTTTCACCAAAAATGCTCTCACCCTCTTTATTTTGCTTCTGAGCATACCTCCCTTTAGGCCTAGTTGACAACACTTTTAGAACCTCATTATAAGGCCTTATGAAACAGATTGGCTTTAATGGTCCTTTTCACATGGGCGAATTCTGCCTCACAGAAAGCACCTTTAATGCAGCAGCTTGCATTTTCTCATATGTTGGATCTATAGATAGCCACGCTGTTCATTCGCACATGGATGACTTTGGAGGATGTGATGCTGTTCACAGCTTCCACTGATGTGGGTGTTGGAGGATAATGTCTGACTCCCGTGTAGGCTGGTCTTTTCACACCTTCAGCCCCCCTCCCCATATGAGGCAATCGCCAGGTGAATGCACGGCATCAGAGGCAAATAAACACGGCATGCACAGAAACAGAGCAAAGCCATGTAGCATTGATGAACACAGTCTTAACACTTATATCAACCCTAGGATGTCTAAGCATAATGTATGGCACTTTGGTGGGATTATGGGCCAAAAATGCAACTCTTGGGAGTGAACCTGGTTGTCTGTCACTATAGGAACATCATCAGGGAATGACAGTCAGTTGTGAGATTAATGCTCTTCACATCACTTTACATGTAATTGGAGAATTGTTCATAGAAGTCCTTCCTATTGATTATCAGCACTAGGAATACTGTAGAGATCATAGCTTCTCATTGCATTAGATACCTCTCTAGTCTTATAGGCAAATAGGACCCCTTTTATATTGAACGTGTTTACTCACCATTCATTAGGACCTGTGTAGTACTTTTCTTTACCAGTAATTATGTTTCATTACAGCATCGGCGCATGATCCGTTTGGCTACAGCGGCCAAGGTCAAAGAAAAGCAGCAAATGAAGGAACTGCAGAAGATGAAGAAGGAGGAGGGAGTGGTGGTTCTTCCACCTGATCCTACAGAAGACGTTTTCCATACTCCAGCAGAGGAGAAGCCTAAGCCAATACAGACAGAGGCTCCTACACCAAAACCCAAAGCTAAGAGGAAAGACAAGCAATTCAAACGACAAAGAATGGCTAAAAAGCGCATATGAACTCTGTTGCGAGTGATAGTTAAGATGTTTTATACATTAAATCCAATCTTAAATGTTTTGTTCTGTTTTGTGACCACTTAAGTAATATTTGTATATTTTTAAATTAATAATTGGCACCTTGATGGCACTGGAGTACTTTGGGGACTTTTAACCCTTTAAGGACCAAAGTGGTGTGCAAAAAAAAAAAACAACAAAAAAAAACTTGCCGACCTCAGCTGGCAGGGGGAATGGACTAAAAGTTTCTGGCTAAAGTCACAGACTTTACTTACTGTGTGCTCGGTCCCCTAAAGACTGTGTGCCTGGTTGTCATTTACATAGTAAGTTGCTGAGGATGAAAAAAGACCCATCCATTAAGCTCAACATTGCTGTGTCACCCTTGTGTTATTTGGTCCAGAGGAAGGAAGGGGGTTGGGGGGGGTTACAGAAGCCATTTAGCATAGAATATTTAAAATAATTCTGACCACTGGTTTAAAAGTAGATGGAAACCAGGGAAATGTACGACTGCCTTCTGGAGTCGGGAAGGAATTTTTCCCCACGTGCTTGGGGCAAAACCCATTGGGTTAAAGGGATAGTAATGTTTCACAAAAAAGGCAGCTCCAGTTAATCTTCACATCATTTGGGCCATGGAAAGTTTTATTTCAATATTGGCAGAGATGTAGTTCAAGAGTAATTGAATAATAAAGTATCCCCCTCCTGCCCATTTTACTGATGTAACACTGCTCACCTCGGAGCAGCAAGACTGTCCGGATGGTTTGCAGAGAGGGACAATCTTCAGTGAGCATAAGGAAAAACCTGTTATTGCTCACAATAAGAAGATTGTTGCTTTCTGCGACCTGTCCGGTCAGGAGACCAGAATCCACATCTGAGGTGGCTTATATGAAGTAAAAGGGGCGGGAGGGGGAAACTTTATCACTCCATTACTTTTGAACTACAACTCTGACAGTGGTGAAATAACACTCTCCATAGCTCAAATACTATGAAGATTAATTGGAGCTGCATTTTTTATGAAACATTATTATACCTTTAATTGGAAATTTCTTTCGTATGTATATATCTTTATATATTGCCATAGATGTACACCGCGTTTTACAGAAATAGCATCAGGCTAAAGTGCGATCATTACATTTTTAGCACCACATCTAAATGTATAACATATACTGTAGCCATATGTTCAAAAGAAAAGTGGAAATGTTCTGGGGCAAACCATTTGCACTATAGGAGAGAACTAAAAATCCCCCAAATTCCTATTGATTTCAATGGTGATTGTAAACCTTTATATGCTAGAGGAGTCTCCAACACTGGAGACCTATCTAGCATTCAAGGGGCTACAAGCCCCATTTAAATCGTTAGGATTTTTGGGGAATTTTTAGTTCTCTCCTATAGTGCAAATGATTTGCCCCAGAATGTCTCACCATTTGAACATACAATCCTAAGATGAACTGGAGACATTCTGGGGCAAATAAAGCACTATATGGGACAAACAAACATTCCTGTTTATTAAATGGGGTTTTTAACTCCTTGATTGCTGTCGAAGTCTCTAGCTCATAGCTTCACAGTGCCTTGGAGACCTCCCATTTAAATCGGTGGGAATTTTATAATGTGCGGTTGGCTTTCTCCAGGTCCTCTGTATTGTTTCCAGATGGCTCCCTGTCTGGGACAGTGAAAACAAGGATGTAGTGATGGTTAAGAAGGCCTCTGCAGCAGAAAAGACTGGAGAGTGGGAGTTATGAAGCTGTCTTCACAGTCTTGTCTTTTATATTCAGAATAGAGAGAACTTTGCTGTATATTGTATCATTGGTGGTGATAGCGTCATCATTTTCCCACCAGTCTCTTCTGCTATGAAGCCATTGCTATCAAACCTAAGTTGTGCAGCACACATCACTGAGTTTTCTGTTTGATGGAAATAAGACTTCACGGGAGCCGGGGGGCTTATAATCTGGAACAAACTGAAGCCATCCAGCTGTTCAGGATTACAATTCCCATCATCCCCAGCCAACCAGAGATAGCTGGTTAATTTATTATGATTAGTATCCACCTCTCTCATTCAGGTTTGTATCTCTGCCAGCCCATTTGCAGATAATCCTGGACAATAATGTAATACCAAGATCACAGTGGTACTTCAGAGCAACATGTAAGACTAAATTTTAAGCCTCAAAAAACGTTTCCATATTTTATCATAAAGTACACTTTATTTGTATATATAAGTCCAGTTCATTTTTAGGTGTTGGGAGGTGCAAGGGGTTAAGGGTCAGGAATACACTCTTTCTCCACTGATGCCTTCAGAAGGATTCATTTACATTGGAGTTTCCTCTGCTGGACAAACCTTGCAGTTGCACACATGAATTTACAACTCTGGTCCTTACTCATCAAGCTACAGAGGTGCAATTTGAAAGCAAACCATCTGCATCATAGACTTGAAATGAAAATTCTCCAATCCTCCATCATCATTGAGTTAAATGAGGCTTTAAACATTTTGAATGCTAGAGAGGTCATAAATGCATTGTTTTGCAATGTGTTGGGGAACTGTAGCAGTGAAGGGGTTAACCCTTTGAGTGTGAAATGTTCCATTTCATTTAATGATAATGTTCCTTTCCCCTTATGGTACAGTTGATTTGGTCTAGAATTGCACCTCTTAGACAGAGGGATTTATCCATATGTTTTTTTTCCTCAGTCTCCTACCACTGCAGACCTGTAAGAAAACAATTCAGACATTAATGTTTGGCCTGGCGCTGCCCTTGTACAAGTATGTACTTCACATTTTGTTTTCTATTTTAAACGATACAATAGAACTTGGCTAGAACTCCAGATAAAAAAATCCAAGCAGTGGCTGAGGACCGTGGTGCGAAATAATTTGTGGGCCCTCAATACACTGCAACCATCTAAATAAAACCCTATGCCGATGGAGAATAAACAAAACTATAGTGGTAAGTATCAAATTAACCCCTTAAGGACCAGTCCTGTGGCCAGCACTTAAATACCACGGGACTTTTTTTTTTTTTTTATGAAGATGGATTCCGGGCTCCCCAAACAGGCGTGCAGCCACACAGGAAGCACAGTATTCCATGACGTGCCAGGACCGGCAGTGGTCCTTAAGTGCAGTACAGCCACATCAGGAGTTCTTAAGGGGTTTAAAAAAAAAAAAAAAAATTGTGACGAATATACCAGGTGCAGCAATATATTCAACATACCCCCCCAACACACAAGAAACATGCATTAACCCCTTAAGTACCAGCTGCAGTGTGTTGTGAAGGCCTCTGGCACTCATAGTGTTAAAATAATCAAAAACTGCCTATGTTGTGTTAGCCATTTGATTGTAATATAAATACTTATGAAAAAATATTTGCTGGTTGTAGTGTGGGGCAATAGCTTGTGTTTCTGGCTGGCTGGCTCATTAACCCTTTCAGTGCCAGGAGGTGCATAACTTGTTGCAAACCCTGGCATGCAAAGCGTTAATACCACACACTAGGCAGACCTCTACATACAGGAGGTATTTCTAGCAGAAGGTTTAGTTAAAACAACTAGCATATTGTGCAGTGAACTGGCAGAAAGTGCCAACTTGTGTTACCGAAATATAAATGTTACTTTTTTTTTTTGCTAAATTATTTATTTTATGAAAAATGACTAGTACAGCTGAATGCTAGAGCCATCTGTTGCATCCAAGAGTTTATTTTGTCTACAAAAGGCAGGAAGAGTCTGCAGTTGCTGTATTATATACATGTGCTTCATACAGATGTACTAGCACCTTACTTTTGCAGTGTGGAGAGTACGTTCTGTGTTCCTCTTGTTTTGCTGTGCTGAGATCCATAAACTGCAGTCTGAATCTCTAAGCACTGTAAGACACAAAATTATCACACCATAAACGCCAGTCATTTTTTGGGTCAAGTTACCTGTAACAAGTACTCTGAGCCATGCAGGGACCAATGGGGTAATGGAACCTCCTCCAGGAGGCAGGGTACTTTATGAAACTCCCCCCACATCCAGCTAGTTAAAAAAAAAAAAAAAATATGTGTGTGTGAATATATGTGTGTGTGTATATATATATGTGTGTGTGTGTGAATATATGTGTGTGTGTATATATATATGTGTGTGTGTGTGTGTGTGAATATATGTGTGTGTGTATATATATATGTGTGTGTGTGTGAATATGTGTGTGTGTATATATATATGTATATATGTATGTGTGTGTATATATATATATATATATATATATATATATATATATATATATATATATATATATATATATATATATATATATATTGTCCTCATGAAGTATGGGCTTTTCTTTCCTACTGGAAAGTCACTTCTGTTTTATTTTTATGTAGTGTTCTTTTTACCTTTATGGTACAAATCATGCTGGAGTTACTAGGCTCCCCTAAGTTTTCCTCTAGCCTATCCCAGTTAGGTTAAACTGGCAAGCAGATGACCAGTTCACATAAGAATTACCAAAAGAGTTCTCTTTGGTAATCAGCCTCTGAAAGACAGGAAGCCCTAAATACATACATAGTTGGAAGAACAAGAAAACTGTATTCGAATAGACTGTGTACTCCCTACTCCGTGAAGGGACATGATACAGATGGATAACAGTGCTTTAAAGCAGAGCTCATTATATCCCTGGGGCCATGGAGACTAGAAATTGAGACCTGGTGCCCAGCAAACTTGCCCTGCATGTGGGAAAGGAGCTAGAAGTTTTCTACAAAGTTCATCATGCCACATGTTCCTAGAGCGTACAGAGATGTTTTCAAGGCAATTTAATTCTTCTTCCTCATCCTGCTTTTGTTATCTGGCACAGGGTTTCTAAGAGTTCGACAAGCCCTCTTCCAAACTGGATGCTTCTAAGCCCCTTCAGGCATGAAAAAATGTGTGTTCTTCACTCAGGATGGATAGCAGCAGTTCCCAAAAGATGCAAATTCCAATGGTTCTATTTAAATGTTTTCATGTACCCCCCCCCCCAAAAAAAAAAAAAAGGAAAGCTGTTTTCAACCAGTCCGGAACGTAAAGCGCCTCAACAGGTACTTACATGTACCCAAATTCAGGATGGAGTCAGTAAGAAATGTGATTCTTGCCATGGAACAGGAAGACTTTCTGGCATCCCTGGACATAAGATGCCTCATTACCAATTCCTGAGACTTGCATTCCAGGATCTGCGTCATCAATGTGTAGCTCCTCTTTTCGGCATAGATACAGTTCCAAGAGTATTCACAAAAATCCTAGCTCCTTTGCCAATGTTTCTCAGGGTGTTTTATCCACTTACAAAGTGATGACATTGAAAACAAAGATTTGCAATATATTAGACCAGCCTTTCCCATCTGTCAAAATTGTATGCAATTGACAGGGATGATGGCTTCCACCACAGAGGTATTGTCCTTTGCCCAGTTTCATCTGACACCATTGAAGCTGGATATGCTCCAATACAAAACAGGACTCCTTGTCAACTTCATCACAAAATGGTCCTGTCTCATGGTTGCCCAACAATCACTTCAGTGGTGACTGACTCCTCCAACCCTCAACAGAGGATGTCCCCTATCAAAATTGGTTTGGAAGGCGGTAATGACCAATGCCAGTAGTTTAGGCTGGGGAGCAAGGTTCAATCCACCACTCTACTTGTGGTCTGTGGGCTCCAGCCAAAATGGCTCTTTCCATTAACATTCTGGAACGCCGAGCCATATTCAGTGCTCTCGCAACATGGATGAACCTCTTGAAGACAAATCAGAATCCGTTCCTGTCCGAGAACACCACTGCAGTAGGTTACATCAACCATCAAGGATGCACCAGAATCATAGAAACCTAAGCAGGAGTGTCAAAAATTCTGCAATGGACAGAAGCAAATAATCCATCGTTATTCTACATGATGGACCATTTTGCATCTCAAGATGCCAGTTTTGGTCACAAGTTTTTTTTTCAGGTCACAGTTCTCTAGTTTTTAATCCCTGTCTATATTTTGGAACATCCCCATCTGTAGATGCATCCCTCAACTGATACTACAGAAATTGGGATTTTTTTTACTAACTCATAAATCCTTTTATCTTAGTCCATTTGATGGATGAAGAGCATCATACCCTGAAAGAACTTGCTTTTTTATGCTGGATAGGGGGTGCTCTTGATATTCTGTCCTCACATGTATCATTTTTGCTATAAGAAAACTAAACTAGCTAGCTGCAGGGGGGCTGTATAGGGCAGAATGTGTAAGGAGTTTCATCAGTGTGTTCCCTGCCTCCTGGAGGAGATCTTATTACCGCCCTGCTCCCTGCCTCTCTCAACTGGGCTAAGAAAACGATTGATTGGTAGGCATCCCTACAATTTTATATATCATTTGTCAAGGGTGTTAAGAAAGATACAAATACATATTACAGAGTTATTTTAGGTCTCACAATGAAAATAACAAAAGCAAACATATTGTGCATAACATTTCCATAAATATACATTTGAAACTCAACATTTCCATTTTTATCAAACTCTTTGTAGAAAACAAGGCACACAGTAAATGGATGTCCGTGTCACAAAACAAGTGCCACAGCCCCCTGGGTGAGAAGTCACTGCTACAATCACATTTTATATCTGGTCAGAGATATTTTGCAGTAGCAAAAATTGTTAGTAATATTACAGGTACAATATACTGGTCTCGGAACAAATGTCATCTTCCTAACCCTTTATAGAGAGGGGGTGTGCAATGCAATCCATTGCACTGGACATTGCATTGCACTAGATATCTCTTTGGCCCTCAAAGGGTTAAATACCAAACGCATTGCAATGCAATGTGTTGGATACCTCTCTGGCTCTCTAAGTGTTAAAGGGATAGTAATGTTTCATAATAAAAGCAGCTCTAATTAATCATCATAGTATTTGGAGTTTGGAGAGTGTTATTTCAATTCTGTCAGAGTTGTAGTTCAAGAGTAATTCAATGACAAAGTATCCCCCTCCCGCCCCTTTTACTGATGTAACACTGTTCAGCCAGATCAGAAGGGAGGTGCCCAGGTAGACTGCAGAGAGGGATAATCTTCAATTAAGATAAGGGAAAAACCTGAAAAACTTGGCAAGGGGGGCAAGGCTTTCATTGTTCTCATAGGAAGAAGATTGTTCCATGCTGTTATCTGTCTGGTTTATGGACACATCTGAGAAGAGATGGCTTACACTAGGTAAAAGGGGCAGGAGGGGAAACTTTGCTTGTGCATACCTCTCAAACCATAAAGGTTTGGGAGATAAGACATATCATTCTTCATGTTTTTTTAATGCCTACAAAACTGAAACTGACCGCTCCGGTCTTGGACCAGTCAGTTTTAGACACCCCCCCCCCCCCCCCCGTGATCACCGCACGCCAGCAGACACGTTGTGATTAAAAAAAAAAAAAAAAAAAAAATCATGCTGTGCCAAGATCGTCATGAAGGGGTTAATGGCTCCTAAACTTCTCACTGAATATTTCATAACGACATTAGCGGGAGGAGTTTGGAGTCCATGGGTCCAGCAAATAGAAATTGATCTGCCTCCATAGACATGTTATCCATTACATTACAAATTAGAAATTCATTTTGGGAAACTAATCCACACAAGGTTCATTCATAGAGGCCATTAGGCTTTTCTGCTCAAAGTGGGGAGTAGTTATTAGAAGGTAATAGGATGTTTCATGTTTCTTGAAGTAACCAGCGTTCCTGCTTAAGTTAGAGAAAATATTATCAATATATTTCATACCAAGATATAACGGGTAATTGTATTAATTTTACCTATAGGAATGTATGTCTTGCTTACACTTGGAACCGCCTCAGATCTGCCACAGACATTAATTCTCTAACTTAATTACCAGGTATTGCAGCAGAGGGTGATTTCCTGAGTAAGCAAGATATGTGGTAACCCCACCCACTATCTCACCTGTTCTGCCCATTTCTGGGACACACCCCACCTTACCTCATCCCAACCCCACCCACTTCTATATAGCCTCACCCATATTGTGATACAAATTGCATACTTTGTACATTCCCACCTCCACCCATACTTGTGTATATCTATACACATTTTTGCACTGGAACTTGGTTGTAGTCTATAGCTGTTTATGAGATTCCACACCTGAAATACTTAGGGACAACTTCATCCAGTTATGGAGATGCAATTCTAGAACAAACCAAATGCAACAAAGGGAGGAAATGAAAATTTGCATTTATTTTAATGGAACTTTTGACCCATTGAATGCTAGAGAGGGAGTGTTAAAAGTCCCATTTAAATCAATCATAATTTGCTACATTTTTATTTCACACCTACAGTGCTGTTGTTTTGCACCAGAATTACAACTCTTTAGGTGGTAAATAAGGCTTTAAAGAGTAATGGGCCAGCCTTTTCTCTAACGCTTAAACCAGTGGTTATCAATCAAGGTGGAGTGACACTTTGGGGTGCTGCAGACATCCATGTAGGTTGCCCCGATTCGTCTAGAAAGACTGAAAAATGTGAGTATTGAGTTTCAAAGTTATATTAAAGTGGAACTTTCACATATTAATAAGTCACCCTTCAATTATTAAACTCTAGTGTAAAAGCCCCTGTACACGGGCCAAGGTCCATGTGATGTTAACTCTTTGAGTGCCAGAGAGGTACACAACGCATTGCTTTGCAATACGTTGTGTACCCCCTCTGGCACTCAAAGGGTTAAGAGGCCGGTCCTGCTCTGCGTTCTGCTGCCAATTCAGTCATGCACTGTAGAGACTGCCCGAAAGCACTGAATGCTCCCAGCAAAGAACTCCCAGCATTCTGTGCTCCCAGCATTCCATGCTCCCAGCAACCTGTGCATTTGGGCAGTCTCTACTGCGCATAACGGCTTCTGACAAACATCCTAGTGAATTATTATATAGGATATGGTGACTAGTTTGATAATACGTGTATTACCTATCATATGTGGCAGATTCTAAAGAAATCTTTAATCTTCAGAGACCTGAAGACAGGCATCAGCGCAGATATCTTGTCCCAGTCTCTGTAAGAAGCACTGCAGTGTGCCACAAGGTAATTGATGGCGCAGGGTGCGTAGACTGCACAAACCTGGCCGTCAGTCTCCGAAGATTAACCACTTCGCGTCCAGTGATGTGCCAGGACAGTCAGGGCTGTCTGGCACTTAAGGACCAGTGACGGTCCTGGCAGGAGCGTGTGAGTAATAGCAGGGACCGAAATTGATCACTCCAAGACTGGAGCGATCTCTTTCAGTCCCCTGTTCGACATGTCGGCACCACACCCGGGACTGGTGGTCCTTAAAGGGTTAAAGATGTCTTTAGAATCTGCCACTTGTGATAGGTAATACACATATTATCAAGCTAGTCGCCATATATGGAATGACTAAAGGGCGACTTATTAAAGGGATAGTAATACTTAATATGTAAATAAATAAATATTGTAGTGTTTATCCCCTGAGTAAAAAAACGGGAACTCTCACTGCTGAAAGGTGTTTTATTCAAAAGTTATTACAGCTCAAAGTTGAATTTTTTAGGTGCAATATCACAGTGGTCTGAAATTGTACAGTGGCGCTGTTGTTACACCATTCTATGGACAGCTCTGGTCTGTAGACCAAAAATATCCATAAGATGGTGTAGCAACAGCGCCACTGTACAATTTCAGGCCAATATGATATTGCACCTAAAAAATTCAACTTTGAGCTGTAATACCTTTTGAATAAAACACCTTTTGGCAGTGGGAGTACCCTTGTTTTACTCAGGAGGATAAACCGTACAACATATTTTTTTTTACATTTTAAGTATTACTATCCCTTTAATAAGTGAAAGCTCCGCTTTAAAAATTCTTCTACACAATTTTTCTTTTGGTTATTGTTGTAAGACCTCAGAATAACTATATATCTCTATACATGTACACTTCATTATCACACCTATTGACAGCTATGGTCAATTGGCCACAGACCTCCATAGCATACTGTAGCAACAGCACCACTGCAACATTTTGGCCATAGCAACACTGCACCCAAAAATACAGCTTTGAGCTTCAATACCTTTTAAATAATACATCTCTTAGCAGTGATACCCTTGTTTTATACAGTAGGATAAACCCTAAATATATGTATATATACTACGTATAATTTTTTTCATAGAATACCATATGAGTTGGATAGTGATTTTCACATTGGTTAAACCCTTAAAAGGATAGTAATCCTTAAAATGTAAAAAAATATATGTTATAGGGTTTATATCCCTGAGTAAAACAAAGGTACTCCCACTGCTGAGAGGTGTTTCATTCAAAAGTTATTGCAGCTCAAACTTGAACATTTTTATGTGCAGTATCACAGTGGCCTGAAAATGTACAGTGGTGCTGTTGCTACACCATCCTATGAACAGCTATGGTCAGTTGACCATAAACCTCCATAGGCTGGTGTAGCAACACCGCTACTGTGATACTGCACATAAAAATGAATGTTTTAACTGTAATAACTTGATTAAAACACTGTTCAGCAGTGGGCGTATGTTTGATTTACTCTGGAGTATAAACCCCACAACATATTTATTTTTACATTTTAATTATTACTATCCTTTTAAGGACCAAAGAGGTGGGCAAATAATGTGCATGTCATCTCCTCTGAAACACACACACACATTGCCTTGAAGTGGAGTCTGGTTTAACCCTTTGAGTGCTAGAGAGGTATCCAACGCATTTTGTTGCAATGGATGCCTCTCTGGCACTCAAAGGGTTAAAGCAGACCTGTCACCATAAAGACACATTTAGTTTATTTTTACAGAGAATCCCAATCTACCTATAAATTGTACTGGCATTTTTTTCTGTAAAATAAATAGTATTCGAGCAATGAACCTTTGTGGTGTTAAAGGGATAGTAATGTTTCACAATAAAAGCAGCTCCAATTAATCATCATAGTATTTGTGCCATGGAGAATGTTATTTCAATTCTGTCAGAGTTGTAGTTCAATAATAATGTAGTTGAATGATAAATTTTCCCCTCCCGCCCCTTTTACCTAGTGTAAGCCACCTCCCTCAGATGTGGAATCTGGTCCTGGGACCGGACAGCTCACAGCAATGGACAATCTTCATACTGTGAACATAAGGAAAACCTTACCCCTCTTGACAGGTTTTTCTTTATGCTCACTGAAGATTGTCCCTCTCTGTGATCCATCCGGACAGTCTTGCTGCTCTGAGGTGATCAGTGTTACATCAGTAAAAGTGGCAGGAGGGGGATACTTTATCATTCAATTAGTCTTGAACTACAACTCTGACAGTATTGAAATAACACTCTCCATGGCCCAAATACTAAGAAGATTAATTGTAGCTCCTTTTACTATGAAACATTAGTATCCCTTTAATTTCCTACATAGTGTGCTAATTAGTTACATTGGAAGTCAAACCTGTTGCTTGCTGTGCTATTAGAAATACTGTGAGTGTGTGGCAGACTCTTCCCAGATCCATTCATAGCACAATGTGTGTAATGGTATTGGTCCAGCACAGAAACTAATTATCAAAGTGCTACACTGTGCCATCAATTTGTAAAAGTTAATTTCTCAAAAACTATTTACATTACAGTCAAATGGCTAACACAAGATATAGGCAGTTTTTAATTCCCTTTAAAAATATAACCCTAGTAAACATTTTAACCCTTTAAGGGCCAGCGGGGAATCCAATGCATTGCTTCACAATGTGTTGGATACCCCTCTGGTACTCAAAGGGTTAATGGTACAAAGCAATACACTGCACAGCCCTCTGGGGTTAAGGAATAAGAATTTACCTTTTTTAGCAGTTTGTAGCCTTTCACGATCTTACCATCTGCTAGACAAATACTGCCCATTATACCAAGTATGTCTGCCACAGACTCATTAAACTCCACTTCAGAGCTCACTGATCCGTGCATCAGCTTGTATGCCTCCTGAAGATGGAAAGGGATGAGAAGAGAATTGTGATGTAAATGGTCATTAGCCAGAACATCAGCTGATGTACTAAGGATCTGAGGAAATTAAGGGCAAGTCAAATGTACCATAGGGAACTATTTTAGAAAACTTAATTCATATCTGCCTAACCAAAGGTCCAGCAGATGTACAGTTTAGGAGATAGTCACATTTTTATTTCTGGGAAACGTGAAAGTGAAAATTTCCTGTACGGAACATAGCTTAATTAGCATATGAAATGTAACTGAAAATGCTTAATTAGCATATTAAACATCACTGATACTCCTATATTATAATTCGCTAAGGATGTTTGTCAGAAGCCGTCATGCGCAGTAGAGACAGCTGCGCTAACTGCAGTCATGTGCAGTACAGACTGCCCGCGCCACAGCTGATACAGAGCGGGGTGGTCCAATTCAGACCGGAGTCCTCTCTGCGCACCTTCACCCCGCTCCGTATCAGCCGCGGCACAGGCAGTCAGTACTGCGCATGACTGCAGCGCCGCCAGTGTTGTCCCGTGTACACGGGCTTTAAAACTAGTTAGCATATATTAGTGTATGGTAACAAGTGTGAATATCTCTTTAACTGTACATTTGCTGGTCTTTTGGCTAACATGATACATAGGCAGTTGTTAACCCTCTGCATCCCACAGAGGTATCCAACATATTGCATGCGTTGGATACCTCTCTGGCACTCAAAAGGTTAATGCAGTTTTCAAATATGCAAACTTGAATCAAGGTGAAATTTCCACTCTAAATTGCAATGGATTGAAATGGTACTTTCATCACCTTGAAAAGCAATGCATTGGAGAATTCACTAACACTCAAGGGGTTAAAAGCACTATTGAAATCAATGGACATTTTTTTTTTGTCCCTCTATGGCCCCAGAATTGTTCCACTTTTACTGCATCAGAATGCTGCTGTAATATAAAACAAGGTAAGAAGATTATTTCTGTGTCCTACCATATATATATATATACATTAAGTGGATGGGCCTTTGTTCACAAACAAAATATATATATTTTTTTAATATTTTGAACTTAAAATGAACTATTAAATAATTTAAATAGTGCCAATTCTTTTTTCTAGATGCAAACCTACCTCTAACCTTTCCCTTTGTGATCGCATCCTCTTTAGATGGGCTGCACTGTTTACTTTGCCCCACACGTCCTCTTTAGATGGGCTGCACTGTTTACTTTGCCCAACATGTCATCTTTGGCATCTAGAATGGTATAGTACCTGCTCCCATGCATTTCTGAGGTAAAATCTCCCTGACTATGAAATCAGTGACTGTTCTGGGCAATCCAGGACATGTGATCACCCTACCCACTTGTCACTTTGGAGGCTGTTGCCAAAAAGGTTCCAAGGTTTGGTTTTAGGGTAAACAGCAGACCAGGGCTGGGCAACATAAGGTCCTCCAGCTATTGCAATGAATGGAGTTTTAGCCCAGCAACAGATAGAGGGACTCATGTTGCCCAGTCCTGGTCTACCATTTACCCTAGAAGAGACAAGTGGTTAGGGTGACCACGTGACCCTGATTGCCCACGACAGTCACTGATTTTAAATGTGTTCCTTGTCCTGGGCTGCCCTCTTCTGGGGCAATACAAAGTCCCGGAATGATGACTCCAGAACGCAGAGTTCTAAATACTAGAAAGAGAGCTGCCCATTGTCTACTGTGACAGGAAGTGATGCCTCTGCTGGGATACAACAATGGCTTCCAGACAGAGAGTGAACTGAGCTTAAAGCAGAACTACCACCGCTATTAAACTTTGGCCCAAATAATTACCCATCTGGCAACTAGCTGCTTAATAGTGCTTGTCGCCAGAATTATTACCTGATTATTGAGACTCGGACTGACAGGCAGTAAAGAGTGCAGACATCTTTACATAGTGATGTCTACGAGCCTGCGCTGTCAGTCCCTTTTGGTGCCAAACAGCTCCTAGCAATTCCTTCTAGATCAGACTGGGACTAACAGCGCAGATGTCACTATGGAAAGATGTCTGCACTGGTTCCTGGCTGTCAGTCCAGGAGCAGTATAGAATTCTCAATAACCAGGTAATAATTCTGGCGACTAGCACTATTGAGCAGCTAGTCACCAGATGGGGAATTTTTGGGCCAAAGTTTAACAGGGGTGGTAGTTCTGCTTTACAGGGACTAGAAGTTATCCTTCTAGTGTTTAGAACTATGTGGTGCACAGGAGATAGAGCAGGTTGTGCACTGATGTCCAGTATAGTGACCCCTCCTGAGGACAAGTACTCTGCTGCTCTCGTCTCTGCAGTGTTGCTGAATAGCAGAATGGAAATGTGGTCATCCCACCAGGAACAATTTGTAGCCCGTTCCCATGAAGATTGTTTGTATGCCACGCTATTTCAGCTCTGCAGACGAGCCATTTGGTCACATGACAAAAATCTAAGTTTGTCAGCTACAGCTCTGACGTGGGTAAAAATGGTGGGTGGGGGGAACTTTAGAACAATATACCACAAAAACAATACAAGCTATGAAAGTAAGAGTAAGATAATTTGTTATTTATTTAATTAGAACAATATTAAAGCTTCTTAAAATCAATTATTACTATCCCTTTAACTTAAAGGGCAATTAACTGTGCAATGTGCAGTTAACTCTCTGGCATCGGAGGTGTTAACTGTCCAACACCCCCAACTAGCCTAACCAGGCTCACCATTTCACCCTCCATTGCGGGCAACATGTTTACAATCAATACCTTCCAGCTGGCCCAGAAATGGAGGGGTTAAATGTATTAAACTATAAACATTACTTGAGTCTACAGTAAGGCCAAAATGGCCCTTCATACATTTGTCCCCCATCTCTCCATCTTGAGTTGTGTTAAAAATATACATTTGCAGGGACCCCAAAACACTTTTCCCCACTTTTTAAAATTAAAACACAACAAAATACGTATGCTCATTAATAATGCAGGAAAAAAACATACAATGGCAAAGGGTAAAAATTGATTGATATGAGGTCTAAAGCCCCATACCAATCTGAAAAATGACAAGGAGAGGTCCAGGTCACCTTCCTCTACTCTCCATAAGGAAGAGGATGGTAAAAACTGTATATGAGGTCTAGAGCCTCCCTGTATTTAATGGGAGTAAAATGTGCCCCCTTCCTCAAGCCATTCATTGAACTGAGGAAGGGGTCACTGATCGAGTTTGTCTAGTAGGTGAGGTTACTCCAGGGCATGTTCCGTGCTGTGAGTAACCACACCTCCCATCCAGTGGGAAAAAATGTAAGCAGGGATTTGCCGTATAAAAGCCCACAGTGGCCTGGGTGATCGGGGGAATGATACCCATAAATATTTTTTTTGTTTTTGTAGTGGCAGTGGGACCTCCAACATTAAAGGCGAACTATCACCCCAAACAAAGTCCCACCCCCCCAATAATTAGTCATATAGTGATAAACTTACAAATAGTACTATCATAGAGCATAAGTACCACGTTATTAAGAAATCCTACTTCATCTGAGACTGATGGGCAGGCTTCTTGCTTTAGAGGCATCTGTACGCCTGCAGCGTCAGTCCCTTCCTGTTACCTTAATGCACCATGCAGCGCCTCCTAGAGGAGACCGAGACAAGACAGTGCAGGCGCGCAGATGTCTCTAAGCCACAATGTATGCACTGATGCTTAGTGTCCGTCTCAGAAATAGTAGGATTTCTGAATAATGCGGTACTTATGCTTAATAATATTACTATTTGTAAGCTTATCGCTATATGACTAATTATTAGGGGAGGACTTTATTTATTGTGATAGTTCCGCTTTAAAGGGATAGTAATACTTCGTTTTAACTTTATTTTATTTTGTAGGCATTAAAAAAACATGAAGAATGATATAAGTCTTATCTCTCAAACCTTTATGGTTTAAGAGATATTCACAAGCAAAGTTTCCCCCTCCCGCCCCTTTTACCTAGTGTAAGCCATCTCTTCTCAGATGTGGAATGCAGTCCATAGACCAGACAGATAACAGAAGGGGACAATCTTATTCCTATGAGAACAATGAAATCCCTGCCCCCCTTGACAAGCTTTTCAGGTTTTTCCCTTATCTTAATTGAAGATTGTCCCTCTCTGCAGTCTACCTGGGCACCTCCCTTTTGATCTGGTTGAACAGGAGAGGGGATACTTTGCTTGTGGATATCTCTCAAACCATAAAGGTTTGAGAGATAAGACTTATATCATTCTTCATGTTTTTTTAATGCCTACAAAATAAAATAAAGTTAAAATTAAGTATTACTATCCCTTTAAGGTGAGTATATGTTTTTCACATACACATGGGGGAGTGGAAGGGGTTCCAGGACCTTTCCATGTTTCTCTAAAACTATGGGAGCTTTCACAGTGGGCTTTTTTAAATTAAAGATGGCAGTAAATCTCTCTGTTGCTATTGCAATGTGATCTGGCAACAGAGGGCTTAAAGTAACATTAATGTCCCAATAAAAAAAAAATCTTGTTTTATAGAGTTTAAAAAAAGAAATTATGTGGCACAAATCCTCTCTCTGGTTTGAGAGATATTTGCATCTAAAGTTCCCCCCTCCCTCCCCTTCTCCTGACATCAGAGCTTTATTGACAGCAGGAGACCTGTGTCAGCCGACATGAGGAGGCTCTTCAGCAGAGCCAAAATAGCGTTATTTAAAAAGAACTACTTAATGGGAACGGTCTACAAAGTGTGATTCAAACCAGGCACACACTGTAGACCGTTCCAATGAAGTAATTATTTTCCAATAACATGATTTCGGCTCTGCTGCAGAGCCACCAGTTGGTCCCAGGGCCCGGATCTCCTGCTGTCAGCAGAGCACTGACATCAGGAGAAGCGGAGGGAGGGGGGAACTTTACAGGCCATAAAGGTTTGAGAGATAGGATTTGTGCCACATAATTTATTTTTTTATACTCTACAAAACAAGAAACATTTTTTATGGGACATTAGGGTCCCTTAAAAACCCACATTTAACTTGATAAACATTTTAATTCATCCTCCTATGTTGCAGTTGGTTTGCACCAGAATTTCCACACTTTAATTTGTGTTTATAGCCCATACGATGACGAACAAGACAAGACATGCAGTATTCTCTCTCTTACCTCTTTCTTTCCAATTTGGATAAGCCATTTACTGAATTCCACACAAGTGTTCAGGGTCTGTGGGTCATCTGGACCCAGAACTGTTTGGTAAGCTCTGAGACTCTCTGTAAAATGCTTCTCAGCAGATTCTAATAACAAGAAACAGAGAAATGAGCTCTTAACCCTTTGAGTGCCAGAGGGGTACACAATGCTTTGCTTCTGGCACGCAAAGGGTTAACTTCTTGGTATATACACATTTGACTCCATGCAGATATTTAAATGTATGCCTTGTCTAGCCAACACACCTGAACACTGACTCTTATTGTTTCCCCCAGTCTAGAGTGAAAGAGCACGATGTTCGGCTGCAGGAGCAGGAAGTAGCCACTATACAGGCCGGTTTATAGATGATACAGAATATATCTCTGCATCTTAAGATTCAAATCACCACATAGAGTAAATATGGGGGTTTTATAAGCACCAGCATTAATGTCAAATAAATAAAATACAACATCTAATTTCTGCATAACTATAATAGTGCTGGCTTATAACAATGTCACAGCTGTGAGGCTGCGGAAAACAACGGTAAGACTGGACTGAAAGCCAGAAGAAATGAAAGGGCAAATAAAAACTAAAGGCACAAAATTTTACTGTTATGTTATATTTCATTTAGGCCTATATAGCACATATACCATGGACTGTAATTTAGTGATCAAGGATCATCAAGTTAAAGAAGTGCCATTACACACTGTACTGGTACTCAAATGGCTCAATGAAAACTGTTGCACACTGTTATAAGCATAATATATATATATATATATATATACATACACAGAAAGTAATGTCTAGTGTAAGTGGATGAGAGATAGGTAGAACAGCCAAGATGGAGCATGAAGCCTCCCTCTCCTTGAATGTGATAGGGAGATTTAACTGTAAAGTACTGTTGATAGATGAACATTGGTCAAATTTTATATTACGAACTACATTATCCAATAAAGACAAAAAGAATAACTAACATAGCGAACCAAAGCTCCTCCCTTCAAGTCCCAAGGGAACCAACACCAAGAATATTAGTTGAAAATATAATTGTTGAATTAGCTTACTAAAGTTGCATCACCCCGGAAGGCACCCAGAGATCCCTCTCCCTCTAGTTAGAGTTGAGTGGTGTCTGTGCAGTGTTTGTAATGCGGTGTAGTGGATTGGCTTCGTGGTTCAGGCGTTGTGTAGATTCGCAGTAGAAATGACAGGTCTGCTTTTGAGAGTATGGCTCTACACATACGTCCTATGTAGTTTGAAATTTTAGTCCAGAAAGTTAACATCACTGACCATTTCCAGAGCAGGTGGGTTAGAGTAGCTCGGTGCTCTTTACACTTAGTGTAATGTATACCAAAGCTATCCCACCAGGATTCCAGTAAGGTAAAGAAAAACCCTTCAAAATGCAAACTAGTATCAACACAGACAAACCGAAACAGCAAACAGCACTGAAGTTACTTAAAAGTCATGAAAGGCTCCTGCACAGGCACCACAGCCTGTAGGACCTTCCCACCAAAAGTGACTTCAGCCAAACCTGGGATACTGACTCTGTAATGTTTAGCAAGTGTATGAAGTGATAACCATGTCTCTACCTTCACAACTGCTTTTGCTGAAACCTGATTCTTGTCGGTCCAGGAAGCACTCACTACTCTGGTGGAATGAGCAGTGACCCTAAAGTGCACCAGCTTGTTTTTAAGGACAAAGCCTGGTGAATGGTTGCCTTGATCCAAGAAGCTCCTGTCACCTTGCACACTGCCTAGCCCACACATGGGCCCTCAGGAAAAATGAAAAGCAAGTCTGATTTATGGAAAAGTTCAGTGCGATGAACATAGTATTTTAGACACCTACTTATGTCCATACAGTGAAGCTCCTACTCCCTTCTATTCGATGTAGCCAGACACAGATGGAAGAATTTCCTGATTAACATGAAAATCAGAAACCACCTTCAGGAGAAACCCAGAATGATTATTCAGAACCATCCTATCAGATTAGAAAGGGGGGGGGGTCTATAAGACAATGCCTGTAGTTCTGCCAAGTGCCAAAGACACTCAATCACAAGAAGGAAAGTTGTCTCAAGGGTCATGCAATGAAGAGATATAGAAGCCAGAAGTTCAAAAGGATCCTTCTGAAGTACTCCCAGGATTCCCAAGTCCTGTGGAGGAATGTGATCCTGGAAGGCATAGAATTCTGCACATAAGGCTGATATCTAGACCTTGATGGAGCTAAGGCTAAATCCTTTATTAAAAGCAAAAATAACTGTAAGAAAAAAGGGACATGGCCATGGCCCCTATTTTTGAAAAATAAGGCCTGGACTCTGTGATAGGCATTGGATGAAACAACTTACATGCCTTCATCATGGTTGTGATGACAGGTTCAGATGAAAACCTTCCACAGAATGCTAGCTTCTCCACCTTGGAGTGAGTCAGAGAGCCCTGTGTCAAGAGGTCTGGAAGAAGTACAAGATGATATGCTGCCTCAAAAGAAAGAGGGGATCCAAGAACCAGGTCCGGTGAGCCAATAAGGAGCAATAAGATTACTTGTGCCTGCTCCTTTCTATCCCTCCTCAATGCTCTGGGAATCAGAGGGAAAGGAGGAAATACATATGCAGGGGAAAACTGCCACAGTATGTCCACCATGTCCATGGAGAGAGCAAGAGGGTCCTTGGTCCTGAAGCAAAATAGGGGTACTTTATAATCCAAATGAGATGCCATCAGATCCACAACCAGAAACATGCATAGCTGAACTATGGAGTTGAACACAGTCTGGTTGAGTTTTCAATCCCCAGGGTTCAGACACTGATGGATGGCAAAGTCTGCTACCACTTTGTCTATTCATGGAATGTGAATGGCCGAGAGATGGAACATGAGGTTTCATCCAAGTGAGGATCAGGCAAAGTTCTGACCACTCTGCCACGCATCTAGTCCTTCCTTGGCAGATGACATACACCACTGGTGTTGCATTGTTGGACTGAATCTGCACTGGCATTCCTGAAGTAACAGTGACCAATGCTAAAGGGCCAGGTGAATAGTTTGAAGTTTCAATACATTGACGGAAAGAAGGCTCTTGTTGTCGGACCGTAGGCCCTGAGCCATCCAGGATGAACAAGGCCCCCCAAACATTTAGACTACCATCCATTGTTACTATTAACCAATCCATGATAATAAAACAAACCACAAAAAGGCTGGTTAGATTTCTGAAGTCACCAGTCAAGATCTATCCTCATCTGACTTGAGAGAGACATTATGCAGGAGAGGTGGGGCTGCTGTCTGGACTATTCCTGAGATTGTCCAGCTGCAATTCTTGAGTGTCAAACTGGGCAATTGAAAAGGCCTCCAGAGCTGACACCAGGTACCCCCAAACCCTCATGTATTACCACACTATAGCTGACTGGTGAGCAAAGGCCTTAACTACCTGCCTTGACATCGTCTTGTATTGTGGCAGAAAGATCCATCCCTGGGAGTTTCCAATCTCAGAACCTAGGATGGTACTATAGAGGATTTCTTGAAACTGATCACCCTGTAGTGCTGCTCCAGAATGGACATGAACGTCTGAAGATGAAAAGGTAAGGTCTCCTCTGAAGTAACTTTTATCAAGAGGTCACCCAAACAGGAATCAAGGAGATCGAAAGTGAATGAATGTGTACCACCATAACCTTTGTGAAAACATGTGGGGTGAACTTCAACCTGAAAGGGAGGGCAGTGAATTGAAAATGATGGTCTTGAAACGGGAAACAAGGGAATCATTGATGATCCAGGTGAACACATTTTTTATGTCCAGAGAGTCCAAAAGCTCCCAGTGGCACATAGTAGCAATGATAGAGCACGAAGACTCCACCTTGAACCTCTGTGTATGAACAAAGTGATTGAGGCTCTTCAGGTCCAGAATCAGAAGGCAGACGGCATCCTTTTCAGGAATCTCTTCTAAAGAGGAATTGGTACCAAGACCTGCATATCCACCAGGGTTTGGAACGCCTATAAGAACAGAAGGGCCCTTACAGTGTCACAAGAAGCACTGGACATGAAAAAACAAGGAGGAGGATGAAACTTGAAATGTATGCAATAACCTCCCAAGATTGCCATGGAGAGTGTCCACTTATCATGAAAGAAACATAGACAGCCTCTGTAAAGGAATGACATTTTGGGGCAGCCTGGGATGGAAGAGCACTCTCGCCCCCAGTAGCATGGCTAATTACCTTTTTTAGTTCTGGGCCAAATAATTGTATACCCATGAATGAAAGAGGCACAAGAGTCTTTTTAGAAGACTATTCAGCAGCATAAATTTTCAACAAAAGGGCTTGCCAATGTATTTGGAAGTGTCATATCTGCTTCAGAAAGATATGCTGTGAATCTTAGGAGTGGAGAGGACAATATACCTTGTTGGAGCATCAGGAAGGAACTGCATCCAACATCTGTTCACCATAAAAAGCCATGACCCCAGAGGCCACAAAGTTTGCCTTAAGGAGAGTATCCACGTGCTTATCTGCTTGATCCTTAAACGCAGCTGCATCTGCAGCTTGTAACGCTGTGTGATTAGAAAGGTAAGAAATGCAGTGAAGCAGGAAAGAAAGCGTATAAAACAGAAAAGCATCTGAGGGTAAATAGTTTCCTGTCAGGCGACATCCACTCTTCAAGTACTACTTGATCATGGAAATGATAGGGAGGGAAAAGCACTGAATTCCCTTTTAAAAATATACGGTGATGAGGAACCTGAATCTGAGGCTTTACAGAACTTATGGGCTCCAAAACAGCCAGAATAAGGCCGTCTACTGAGAACCCAGGGTCCTCCTTGAAATAATCCGAAGGAGTAAGGGAGAAATCATCACATCCTCCTCTCTTTCACAGAGGAATCCCCGTCCTTAGGGAAGGAATCTCATTCCCCAAAGGAATAAACCCACCTACTGGGGAAACAGGGTGGTCCTGGTTCCGAGATGCAAGGACCCCTTAATAGAAATAAGGATAGTGGCCATAGTGAAAATAAGGGATTTAACCTATGTAGTCTCCTGTTCAGAGGAGAAAGTGGCCTGGATTTGGTTTAGAAGGGGCCACAGAACACATAACGTACGAGTACAATCCCTGGGTAGACTAGCCTGATGTGTAACAAAAGGTTACAGGAGAAAGCCCTGATTATTTAGTGGTCCTAGCTTTCCCCATGTTTCCTTTGTGCTCAGATATAGCATGGAGACCCCAAAGGTACAGAAAATAAGAAGAACATACTTATCTACCTGATGTGGGGGGAGATAAGGTGCCAGGAGGGAGATTCAGCCACCCAGATAGAGAGCCTGCAAGTCAGGTGCTTCATGGTTACCTCCATGGACTGGAAAGGTAAAGAAGTAGCAATGGCTTCTTTTTCCTGAAGCCGGAGAAAAAAAAATCAGGCTTCATGGGAATAAGGTGAAAGTCCCATAGGGCTACCATAGGACATGGTGTATTTTCAGGCCACCATCATAGAGGCAAAATAACCCTTCAACTGGTTGGTTAAAGCGCAATCCTCATTCTGCTTTGTAACCATCCATTCCCGCAGTCTAGAGCCCAGTATAACAAAACACAGGTGTGTAACTCCTGAAAGCCATCCCCAAGCAGATCCCAGTTTCCATATACAGCATGGATGAATGGGGAATAGAAGTCCACCTAATAGAGGATTGAACAGCCCCATGTAAATTACAAAATTAAATAAATAACTAAGTTTACACCCTAAGGTGTCTCCTACACAGGACACTTTGCAACTGAGGCTGCTAGATGGGAGTAGAGTGGAGCTGTGAGGGAGGATTTGCCTCCAGAGAACTCTGTATGCAAGTATCCTGCCTCCTAGAGGAAGCTACTTTACCCCATGGTTCATGTGTTCTACATTGAACGAAAGAGGAAAAAAAAAATCTCTAAATTTCATTGACTTAAATGGGGCTTTTAATCCCTTGAATGCTTTAGAGGTCTCCAAAGCATTGCAAAGCAAGGGTCAAGATTTTAAAAGTTTTATTTGTTCACTATGGTGTAGTTGGTTTACCCTATAATTGCATAATTTTTCCTTAATACAGTGGTTCTTAACCAGGGTGCAGTGGCAATTTGTGGTGTCCTGGGCACCATATTTGTGTTCACCTTTTTTCTATAAAAATGTTGAAAAAAATATGAATGTTTAGTTTCAGATGTATATTTCTGGAAACTGTCAAGCACAACACGCAGGTTCAACACAAAAAATAATTTTAAATAAATCATTCTCAGAGCCATTGTTGCCCACTCCTGATGAAATGTATATAATCCATCACTAATATTATCATAAATTAAATCAGAATTCTATTTCTTACCGTTATAGACAGAGTTTCCAGTAGCAGCATAAGCTTTAGCCAAAATAAACCCAGTTTGAGCGGCTTCAATGCTGAGATTTTTGTATATTGACTGGGAGGTTAAATGTGCCTATGGAAAATAAAGACATAGTGAAACATATACCGCACGATACCACTAAGTTTCAGTCCCTAGTCATTGATTTTCATAACACCATTAATAATGTCTGCAGTAGAAACCTAACCCAGATCACGTATGTCAGAGGTGGCCCTCAGAGGCTTTTCTTTGGTATAGTATGAAGAACTGATAATTTTCCTCTAGTCAGTGGTAATTTTCAGCCAGGTCATACCAGGTGAAGGACATTACATACCACTCATTACATGTGATCAGAAGTGCAATACACCATTACAGAATGAACTGACCTAGCACCTTTCGTTTTAGAAAATGACTGTGTGTGTCATCTCTGTTATGAATGTATAGAATACTGTATGCAGTGCTGTTGTATATATCGTGAGACTGTGCATCTTTTGGAGAGGTCTCCTTGATATTAAAGGAGAAGTAATACCTCCTAAAAGTATCCCCAACTTACCTTACTATGGCCAGAAAATTCGTATGGCCCTATGAATTTTGCTCTTGTCCATTTGTTCACGAGATAACATAGTAAATTAGTCCATCAAGTCCAACTTGTGTCTCATAACCCAGAAAAATGAGAATTATATAGCATTCCTGTTGCCAAATAAGTTAGTCTTTATCTGAACTTGCTGTTTTGCCTACTAATACACAGTATAACCCTGTATGTTCCCTTTTCAAATAAATGTATCCATTGTATCTGCCATTAAAGGGATAGTAATACTTCATTTTAACTTTATTTTATTTTGTAGGCATTAAAAAAACATGAAGAACGATATAAGTCTTATCTCTCAAACCTTTATGGTTTATGAGATATTCACAAGCAAAGTTTCCCCTCCCGCCCCTTTTACCTAGTGTAAGCCATCTCTTCTCAGATGTGGAATCCAGTCCATAGACTGGACAGATAACAGCAGGGGACAATCTTATTCCTATGAAAACAATGAAATCCCTGCCCCCCTTGACAAGCTTTTCAGGTTTTTCCCTTATCTTAATTAAAGATTGTCCCTCTCTGCAGTCTACCTGGGCACCTCCCTTCTGCTCAGGCTGAACAGTGTTACATAAGTAAAAGGGGCAGGAGGGGGACACTTTGCTTGTGAATATCTCATAAACCATAAAGGTTTGAGAGATAAGACTTATATCATTCTTCATGTTTTTTTAATGCCTACAAAATAAAATAAAGTTAAAACGAAATATTACTATCCCTTTAACACATCCTTGGCAAAGAATTCCACAATTTAACCTTACTGTAAAAAACCCTTCCTCTGCTGAAGTGGGAACCTCCTTTCCTCTAACCTGCAGTCAGCCCTGGATGTCATGTGCATGGAGGGAGACATGACAGTTGCTTGCAGGACCGCAGGACACAAACTCCATACACTGCACATGGTAATATTAACCCTTTAAGGACAAGAGGGGTGTGCAACACATTGCTTCACAATGCTTTGGGCACCGCTGTGGTCCTAAAAGGGGTTAAGTAGGCTCATACACTCTGCCAGCTTCAGTTTAACCATTTGAATGCCAAATTGAATGCAATTTAACAAACTTTGGCTGTGACCAGCAAACTTGCACGTTGTGTTCTAGCCTACTGCCAATCAAGCTGAACTAGGGGACATTAGTCTGTTTACAGGGTATGAGGTGTTACTGGTGTTATTCAAACTGAAAGAGGGTAAATCAGTTGGTCCAGATGAGATTCATCTAAGAGTACTAAAAGAGCTTAGGTTAGTGTTTACAACACCTCTAGCAGCTTTTTAAGAATATATGTTGAGTAGATCTGGATAACTGGAAAATTGCCAATGTAGTGCCTCTACACAAACAAAGAGGACAGTAGGGAGGACTCTGGCAATTACAGGCCCCTGAGTCTGACATCAGTAGGTGGGAAAATTAAAGGAAACACTATGCAAAGGAAGAACTGTTTCATATCTGAAATCTGATGACATTCAATATCCATGGCATCATTACTTTTACAACAAGAAGATGTTGCCAAACAGACCTGGTTGAATGTTTTGATTATTTTCAAGTGAAAGACAAGGATGGAGAAGTAGATATACCTTATCTGAATTTTAGTAAACCTGTTGACACTGTACCACATAGGAAGCTGACTCATAAACTGTATAGTTTGGAGTGAACTCGGAGGTAGCTAATTAGAAAAATAATTGGATGAAGAACAGGGAAAAGTGTGTGATAATTAACTGCTTTTATTCAGAGGCAGGATGGGTTACCAGTGGAATGCTACAGGGGTCAGTGACAGGGCCTATCCTCTTTGTTAGTGATATTACTAGTGGAATTCAAGGTAAGGTGCACCTTTTTGCAGATGATCGAAAAATCTACAACAGGATTGATTCTCAAGGAGGGATAGACCAAATACCGAAGGAATGGACAAGATTATGGTTTCTACAGTTTAATGTCCAAAATTGTAAGATATTGCATAGAGGACACAGAAACCCAAAAGTGGAATACAGGCTTAATGGTACTGTACTTACAAAACCATGAGAGGAAAGGGACTTGGATGTTATTAAAAAAGCCAGTTTCTGTTCAAAATTCCCTCATTCTGACTCAGGCAATGTCCTGAAAGGTATGGAGGTGGGGTCACTACGCATTCCTGCCACCACCAGTGGAGCCATCAGAGACAGCTTAACCCTTGAGTAGGCCTTTGATTAATTAATAAAACAAATGCCTTAGTTTTCTTTTTTACAGGAATAGCAGCATATTATATTTAACAGATATGCCTGACTGCATTTAACCCTTAGAATGCCTGAGGGGTACGTCTCCCGCACTCAGAGGTTTAAGTCTGGTATATCTTTGGGGTATTTTTTTTTTTTAACATATTGCATTGACCTTTTTTTATTTTAAACTACAGATTAAAAAGAAAAGAAGAAAGAAGACAGAAGATTACAGACGAATGAAGAAGGATGAAAGAAGATTAAAGAAGAAGACGGACAGGTAAGTGTTGCAGTTCTATGTGTTAGGATAGTGTTAGGGGTAGTATTGTTTAAGTGTCATGTTAGGAATAGTGTAGGGTTAGTGTTAGTGGGATGTGGGGGGAGGGTGACTGTTTTGAGCTTAAAGCAGCACTGTGACATCACAATGCTGCTTAAAGCAGCATTGTGACATCACAATGCTGCTTAGAGGCAGCAATAATTTAGGCTTCAGTTGCCACACAGGTCTGAGCAGTGATTTTCATTGTGACATCACAATGCTGTTTTGATGCAGCAATAATTCAGGCTTCAGTTGCCACACAGGTCTGAGCAGTGATTTTCATTGTGACATCACAATGCTGTTTTGATGCAGCAATAATTCAGGCTTCAGTTGCCACACAGGTCTGAGCAGTGATTTTCATTGTGACATCACAATGCTGTTTTGAGGCAGCAATAATTCAGGCTTCAGTTGCCACACAGGTCTGAGCAGTGATTTTCATTGTGACATCACAATGCTGCTTAGAGGCAGCAATATTTCAGGCTTCAGTTGCCACACAGGTCTGAGCAGTGATTTTCATTGTGACATCACAATGCTGCTTTGAGGCAGCAATATTCAGGCTTCAGTTGCCACACAGGTCCAGTTTAAAGTGGAAGTGACATTTTTGCAACAACTTAGGTTAATTGGAAACCGCTTTAACCTTGTAAGTGCCAGAGGGGTGCCTAATACATAGCTTTTCAATGCATTGGGCAAGCTTCTGGCACCCAAATGATTAAAAAAGAATTAAACATTTGTTATGAAAACATTATATATTGCAGGACTTCTCCTGTTGATTAAAATAAGAGTACTCCCAATGCTAAGAGATGCATAGTTCCAGAATTATTACAGCTTAAACTCCTTTTTTAAGGGGTAAGTCACTGACAAACAGTTCTCCATTCAATGTAATAGGAATTGTTGAATCATGGTGGCAGTTAGAACTTTCAGGAAGTAAACTTGCTGTAAATACACTTCCTGTTTATTTAAACTGTTATAATATTTGAATAAAACAACTGTTAGCAGTGGGAGTGTCCTTTGTTAACTCAGCAGGAAAAAGCTCTATAACATATAGATTTTGTAAAAAAAAAAAAGTTTACTGCTCCTTTAAAATCATGTGTAAGCTATGTTTTTTGTTTTTAAAGGGATAGTAATACTTTGTTTTATCTTTATTTTGTTTTGTAGGCATTAAAAAAACATGAAGTATGATATAAGTCTTATCTCTCAAACCTTTATGGTTTGAGAGATATTCACAAGCAAAAGTTTCCCCTTCCGCTCCTTTTACCTAGTGTAAGTCATCTCTTCTCAGATGTGGAATCCAGTCCATAGACCAGACAGATAACAAAAGGGGGCAATCTTCTTCCTATGAGAACAATGAAAGCCCTGCCCCCCTTGACAAGTTTTTCAGGTTTTTCCCTTCTCTTAATTGAAGATTGTCCCTCTCTGCAATCTACCTGGGCACCTCCCTTCTGATCTGGCTGAGTAGTGTTACATCAGTAAAAGGGGTGGGAGGGGGATACTTTATCATTCAATTACTCTTGAACTACAACTCTGACAGAACTGAAATAACAGTCTCCAAAGTCCAAATACTATGATGATTAATTAGAGCTGCTTTTATTACAAAACATTACTATCCCTTTAAAAAAATAATTGTTTATGATCTATTTACCTTTATTTATGTGTTAGTTTATACAAGTTAAATGGTACTGGCTGGAATAGCCATATGCAACTTGCTAACATGCCTGGATTACAGTGACCACATGTCCCGGATTGCCCCGCACAGTCCCTGATTTTAGATGTACATCCATTGTCCCAGGCAGCCCTTTTCTGGGATAATACAAAGTCCCTAAATGAAGACTCCAGAGCACAATGTTCTAAACACTAGAAAGAGACCTGCCCATTGCCTACTGTGACAGAAAGTGATGCCTCTGCTGGGCTACAACAAAATGGCTTCCAGACAGAGCTGTAAACACTACAGGGAGAACTGAGCTTAATCCTATCAACAGGCACTGTGGTGTAATTGTGTTGTAGTGTAATGCTAGATTAAGGCTTTGGGCAAGATGTCCATTTTCCAGTAACCCACCACAGGCATTGCTTTGTATCACAGCAGTCAATGGGCAGTTCTCCCTCTAGTGTTTATAACTCTGTGGTACTCTGGAGAAGGAGCAGGCTGTGCACTGATGTCCAGCGATGTATAGTGACCCCTCCTGTATATCTGTACTAGAGCTGAGAACAGATACTCCACTCCTCTCATCTCTGCAGTGTCCCTGAATAACAGAATGGAAATGGGGTCACCCTAATAATAGGGAATTCTGGGAGTGTACTCCAGGAGTAACTGGAGGTTATAACATTGCCTACCCCTGGTCTAAAGAGATTGCATTGTAGGTTGAGGTCCCTTACTGTTGCTTGACTAAGAGACTGGTATTTATGATTTCTTCATCTGCAAAAGTTTATATTTTGGAAGATACATTTGCAAAATGTTCTCATGTTATGCTATTTGACATAGGTAGTACATTGTTGGACCTCCCTGGTTTTGAAGCTACAACACCCATCATCCCCATCCCCATCCTTAGTACATCAGCTTCAAAAATAGAAAACTACCCAT
Organism: Rhinophrynus dorsalis; assembly: GCA_037306005.1. Taxonomy (NCBI): domain Eukaryota; kingdom Metazoa; phylum Chordata; class Amphibia; order Anura; family Rhinophrynidae; genus Rhinophrynus; species Rhinophrynus dorsalis. The sequence continues at coordinate 650,550,066 of CM074718.1, forward strand.
TTAGAATTCTACTTCATTCCTTTACAAATATTCCATACCTGAAGTAAATGCTCAATGGCACGGTCATACTTTTTCCTCATTTGTTCAGCTTTGGCCATATCCTGGTAAAGACTAATCAGGTCCAGAGCGTTTCCTTCAGAAGATTTTACCAAATCCTCGGCTTGATCAAAATAGTTTATCGCTGAACTTGGCTTGTGTTGCAGCAGGCAAGCCCTTTAAATATAAAGGTGGGATGGGGGTATTTCTTACAAACAGAAACATTAGAGCAAGCATTCGTGAATCATTCAGTTTCATGTGACAATTGGATGGGTAGTTCTGTTAACCCTCTGAGTGCCAGAGGGGTATACAACGCAATGTTTTGTGTACCCCTCTGGCACTCAAAGGGTTAATACTTTGAGATCCACAGTAGGGTGACCATGTTTCCCAGATTGCCCAGTACAGCCCTGGATTTTAAACATGTGACCCATGCCCTGCTATGCATATTTTCTAACCTAGTTTGAATATAGTTTGAGGCTTCAGACAGTGTGAATGTAAGTTACAAGCCTTATGTTAGCGCCTGTTAGTAGAGTGGTGCATGACATTGTGTGGGGCCTCAGTGCAGGGACAGTTCACATAGTGTGCCACAGTCTTCCTCTATTCTCCCAAGCCCTAACAATTCCCTGAATGCTCCCACTAATGGCTGCAGAAACAGCTAGGCCATCAATGTTTTAGGTGCACAGTTTTTCAAAATAATCTAACATATGATATATATATAATTATAGAATTAGATTGTAAGCTCCTTGGAGCAAGTTACCCTTCCTCATGTATGATCCCCATTTCTGTACTTTTTATTTTTTCCCCTGCTAATAATGTAACGATTGCACTTTAACCTGATGCTCTTAACCCTGTCCTTTATTTTTGTATTATACTACTAGTTGAAGAGCCCCTTACACGGGCCACAGTGCCACTGCCAGCCTGTCGCGGTGCAGTCATGCTCAGTAGAGACTGCCCACGCCGCGACTGATACAGAGCGGGATGCTCCTTCGGAGCACCCCACTCTGTATCAGCCTCGTCATGGGCAGTCTCTACTGAGCATGACTGCAGCACGTGCAGCAGTCTCTACTGTGCATGACTGCGTCATTACACACGTTTTAGCGAATTATTATATAGAATTACTATTTCTGTAAAGCGCTGTGTACATGTATGGTGCTATATAACTAAAGATATATACATGCATACATATACACTACCATTCTAAAGTTTGGTGTCACTTAGAAATGTCCTTGTTTTTGTTATGGGAGCAGCTTGACAGTATGGTATGTAAGAAGTGCCCATCAAGCCAACCCATATTGTGGAGGTGATTCAGGAAGCATGGAGTGAACTCTCTTCACATTACCTCAACAAATTGACAACTAGAAAGCCAAAGGTCTGCAAGGTTTTAATTCATGCAAGTGGAGGATTCTTCAACGAAAGCAAAGTTTGAAGGACATGATTATTATTTAAATTAAAAATCATTATTTCTAATCTTATCAACGTCTTGACTGTATTTCCTATTCATTTTGCAACTCAGTTGATGGAAAACAAGGACATTTTTAAGTGACCACAAAGTCTGAACGGTAGTGTATATGTATTATTACTATGTGTTTCTTAATGGAGGTCTTGTGGAAGTGTGAGTGTTTCTTTAAGGACTCTATTATACATACTTTCCCAATGCCAGAGCAATATCCTTTTCAGATATTTTCAAGGTGATCTTTTCTCTCTCTTGTAAATCCTCTAGTTCTTCCACAATTTTTTCCACTTTCTGCAAGCAGATGTATGAGTCCTTTCCAGTTGGATAAATTTAGGAAAAAAAAAGATTCACTCACTCATTTTTAGACAAGGATAAAAAAATGTATTGAATAAAAAAATATATAAAGGAGGGTGAGAGATGATATGATAGAAAAGTTCCCCCTCCCTCCCTCTTCCCTGAAGTCAGTGTTGTACTGACTGCAGGGGAAGTCTGGCGTATGACAGACTTGCGGCTCTGCAGCTGAGCCGAGATCCCGTTAGTGAAAAAGAATTATTTCACTGAAACGGTCTTCTACATGTGCTTGGTTTGTGTTTGGTTTGCAAGCACATGTAGAAGACCGTTTCAGTGAAATAATTCTTTGTCACTAACGTGATTGTGGCTCTGCTGCAGAGCCGCCTGATGAAAGTCAGACCGGATATCCCTGCAGTCAGCACAACGCTGACTTCAAGAAATGGGGAGGGAGGGGGGAACTTTGCCTTCAGTTATCTCTCAAACCATAAAGGTCTGAGAGATGAACCTGGGGGGCTATTAAATTATTTTACAAATATGTACAATATGGGGGATAGTAATAATAAAGTATTACTATCTCTTTAAGTAAAAAATGCCTTTGTTAAAGTGGAACTATCATCAACTTTATATTGAGCCCCAAATCTTAATTATAATAGCGATATTCATTTACATACTTGTATTTTAAAGAATAATTGTGCCATTAGTGAAAAATAGAGCTTTATAGGCAGACAGGCACTGGAAGGGATCTTGCCATAGGCTCTCTCTGTGCCTGCGTCGTCAGTCCCTTCTGGTGCCTTTAGGTAACCAAGCAATCAACTCAATCATGGAGGAGAAGGGGGCGGACCGTGCAGACTCAGAGATGCCTTCTCTGCAAGATGTCTGCGCTGTTCCCTGCTGCCTGTCTTCCTACAAAGTTCTATTTTTCACTAATGCCGCAATTATTCTTGAAAATACAAGTACGTGTATGCATATCGCTAATTTAATTATAATATTTGGGACTCAATATAAGGTCTATGATTGTTCTGCTTTAAAAATTCTCCGATGGGCCACATGCAGGGCTCAAGTGGGCTACATTTGGCCCGCGGGTCACAGATTGGACACCCATAACTTTATAGAAAGGATAACTTATAGAACAGCCTCCCAGCAGAAGTGGTAGGTCCATTCTGAGAATCTGATTGTGAACTGAAAGTGATCAGCTATAAGAGAGGTGCTCAAACCTGTCCTCAACTCCCCCCAACAAACAGGTGTTCAGTATATATCCATAATATGTACAGTCAGATCCCTATATTTTTATTTTTTAATAGACCATCAAAGCAAGATGTAATACAATATAACACTCTCCCTGTAGGACTGAATCCTCTGTGCACCTTCTATTCTGCATTATTTCTTTTTTATATTGTACTAGCAAATGAGTCACAGTGCTGCCTGTGACTGAAGAGGGAGGACTAAGGGAGAGAGATTCCAGTGTTAGTAGCAGAGTTTTAATGCAGTAGTGAAACTGGAGGGCTGGTGTGGCCAATAACATTTGTGTCTCTCTGCAGTGCAATGCTTTGACCAGTTTTGCATGAGAATCATGGTGTAAGTCATGGAGGTGGAGTGGGACAGGGGTGGCAACGTGGAGAGGAACGCAGACATCTTTGTAACAATTTTGTGTGACAGAGGACTTAGCAAAGTATTGGTCAATGCGTTGCTCACTCTTGTGGCACTTTAAAGGTTAATATGAATGTCTGTTCCCCCTCCCCTCTCCTATTTTGTTGTGTGCGTGGTGGAGGGAGTAAGTGAGAATGGCGCTGTGTGGCGGGGCAATAACCATTTGTCTGGCACAGGTGTGAGCAACACATTAATTAGCAATACGTTTCTCACCCAGGTGGCACTCAAAAGGGTTAATTTGAGCTATTTTGTAAGCTGTTTTGTGTGTGTTAACTGGGAGATGAGCGGTAGAACACATTATTGTCTGAGTGGCAGATGAGTGATGAGTAACGCACTGCTTTACAATGTGTTCCTAACTACTATGGCACTTAGAGAGTAAATATGATGCTGGTCTGGAAGGAGGGTGCAGGGGGACGAATCATCACAGAGAATTGGAGACTTACCATTGAACGTAAAAGAACACACATGTAGTTACACTAAAGTAATCAATACAAAGGAGGGTGAGCAGGGTAAAGGAAAGTGGCGAAAGGAAGGGAGAGAGGCAAAGGGAAGTGGTGAAAGGGATGGAAGACAGGCTAAATTATGACAACCAGTAGAGTACTGATTTGAGCTTGGCTTTTTGTTTGTGTTGTAGTATGTGAGAGAAGAGTTACAGCTACTGTGTGGATTTGGTCATAAGGCAAGGATGTGAACCAATTTAAAGAAATAGAAAAAAGCTCACAATCTTTCCAAGGGTGACCTGGATCACAGTTCTAATATCAAGTATGATGTTCTTTATTGCAATTACTAGACCTCGTCTTGATTGATAGCCCTCAGTGTTGCCACTCAGGAGATGCTACTTTACTCCACTGATTTCCTATTGTGCCTGCAGTCTCAATGTCAGTTCCCTTCATGCAGCAATGATCAGCTCTCCAAAGATATCAAGGGATACAAATGTTTTTGCAATATAGTTGTGTGGGTACAACTTTATTGCAAAAACATTTGTATCCCTTGAAGAAGCGGGCTAGGAGACCCGTGAAACGCGTTGGAATAAAGCACAGCATTTATATTAATATTTGCTTGTTTTTAAGCTTATACATCGGGTGAGTGCTTTTCTAAAAAGGCCATTTAATTTATTGCCAAACAGTGTTGCTCTTAAACATGTGTCTGATCTATCCCAGCTTCTGGCATTAACAGCTGAGGACAGCTGGAGAGCCAATCATTGCTGCATGAAGGGAACCGGCATTGAGACTGCAGACACAAAAGGAAATCAGCGAAGTAAAGTAGGAACTCCTGATTGGCAACATTGATTTTGTTTGTTTCTTTGTCCTTTGAAGGATCTGAACCAGCCATGAGGGAGCAAGGGGAAGAGCATTTTGTAGATGCCCTGGCCCCAGCCTTTCCATTGGGCGCAGAATAGGTAGTTTTGCATAACTCCGCCTTTCTGCCGCCACAGAGCATGGCTGACAGTGAATCAGAAACTCTTATATATATATATTAAAGATCACTAGACCTGCTTTCATGTTCCTGATAGAGAGCACTCTGCAAGCAAATCCAGGCAACTCACTGTCAAGAACATAAAAACATGGGGGGAAAAGTGAAGTGTAATAAATAAATATATATAAAAAAGTATAGGCAAGTTGACTGTACATATTATGCTTTTGAAGAATATGGACAATCAAAATGAAGGGGTTACTATTCTTTATAATTACAGTCAAGCTCCTTTTTCACTTTACGTATTAAGTGCAACATTTGTAAAGTCAAATCTATTATTCTTTTTTCCCATATTCATCTATTGTTTTTTTATACTTTCATGTCCTTGACAGGAATATATCTGAATTTGTTTCCTGAGAGCTTTCTGTGTGGTACTGTGAAAGCAGCAAGAGTGCCATAATGTAAAAAAAAGAATGTAAAAAGGACAGTAATACAATGCAGAAAAGCCACTTTTCCAGCATACAGAGCAACACTGTAAAAATAACCCTGCTTTTATAGTACCTGACTGAAAGCTCTCTGGAACCAGACATACAGGGAGCTCAATGTCAAAAAAAATAAAAACTATAGGCAATTTGACTTTTCATATGCAATTTCAGACAGTAAAAAAGGAGGTTGATTGTCTCTTTAAACATGTGAATGTCTTCAATGAAGGCAGAAAAGGTGAGGTGCTGGGCCTTCTGCACAAAATCAAAGAGAAGCAATTCTGGAAAAAACGATCTGCACCATAGGGGAAAAATAAAAATTCTAATTGATTTAAATGGGACTTTTAAACTCTATAATCTTACAGAGGATCTCTCTAACAATCAAGGGGTTAAAAGTCCAATTTAAATTAATGGCTATTTTTATTTGTTTCCTATGATTGATGTGGTTTGTTCCACTTTTTCTTAGTACATCAGCTCCCAGAATGCCGTAACATTACTGCATTCCCTCAGGAACACCATAAGGGTGCAGGAAGAAAGGTTGGCCCAACTGGAAGGCCTTTCCCACCAGCAAGATGGAGGTTGTGATGCTCATTGAAACCTCCAATGAATGGCTGTGCCACATGGATGCTAGCCAGTAATAAAAGACATGACCCTTCTGTGTTAATCAGCAGTGGAATACAGGATGGGGGCTGGTACAGCCCTAAAGCTGTTGCTGGACTACAACCTATGATCAGCTACGGATGGTAGGAGTTGTAGTCCAACAATAGCAGGAAACCACATATCCCTATCCTTTGGCTATAAAGCTCCAGTTCTTTGTATGTTCTTTGTGTGCTCGCTATTGTTGTAAAATAAAAGGATATTTATTCTGCATAAGGTGCGCCATGCCCAAGGTATAGTAGATTGTCACCAAGGTCCCCATTATTTCTCTCTTTTCTTCGACTGACTTTGACAAATCCACCCCTCGAAGAAGGATACTTTTTGCAGATTCAGCATGTTGGCTCGCCTGAGCTGGCATCGCTAGGGAACAGAGATACATCACATATATATTAGGTTAAAGGGAAACTAACATTACAATTTTATATTATTATTTTAAACTAAACAAATTTACAGCTCTACTGTAATCTATGGCTGGACAGGGCATTTCACGATCGGAAAATGCTTACGTGATTCTGCAGAATGTGGGTGTGTTTTTTTCTATGGGTTATCTCAAACAGAGTGTGGATGCCTATTGAATATCTGCTAGTGTGTTCTAGGTCCATTCATATATGTTAAAGATGGGACTAACTGACTGCTGATAGCTCTGGTGCTGGCTAATGAGTCATCACATCCTTAAAGGAGAAATGACACCTTGTAATAATAACACCTCACATCCTAATGCCCACTATGAATTTCGCCTTTGTTCAACATAAAACATCTTCAGTCAGTCCTGGATGCCATGTCCATGAAGGCAGACACAACAGTTACAAGCAGGACCACAGGACAGAAACTGTGCCCTCTGCACATGGTAATTCTGACCCTTGAAGGACAAGAACGGTGTGCACCATCTGGTCCTTAAAGGGTTAAGTGAGTTCATGTATTCCGCCTGCTTTGGTTTGAAAAACTACCAGCAACTGTTATGTCTGCCTCCATTAACATTACATTCAGTAGGGAATAAACAATGAACAAAAGTAGAATTCACAGGGCCACTGGGATTTTCTGGCCATAGTAAGGTGTGAGGTTATTATTAGGATATGTAACGTCTCCATTACGTATCAACTGAATCCCATCAAACAGCCACACTCATATTATTTCCAATGATAATGCTGTGCTCAATCTTCAATAAAACTAGAAAGCTTTATTAGTACAGTCTTGTACAAAGTATAAAGAGAACTGGGGTTATTAGCCTTTGGTTATAGCTTTACGTCTTTCAACCGTTCCTGAGCTTAGTCACAGGCACGAAGGAAGCAATAAAGAAACAATCTATATATATTTATCTTAAAAGGGATAGTAACACTTAATACTGAAAATATATATATTGCAGGGGCTATCCCACTGAGTAAAACAATTCTATGCCTACTACTGAGGCATATTTAATTCAAAAGTTATTGCACCTGAAACGTGTATTTTTAGGTGCAATACTTCCATGGCCAGAACTTTCATGGTGGTGCTGTTGTATCAGCAGTCTGTGGACAGCTCCGGTCAGTTGCTCATAAACCCCCATAGGATGCTGTAGAAACATCTCCACTGTAACACTTCAGGTCATGGAAGTACCACACCCAAAAAAATGCTAGTTTCATGTGTAATAACTTTTTAATTAAATATCTCTAAGTAGTAGACATACCCTTGTTTTAATTACTGTGTGAGGCGTGCATACCATTACCATTACAAAATCCCCCAACGTATTATAAGGTGTTATTCCTACTTTAAAGTGTTTCTCAGCATGTTGATGTGAACTCACCTCTGAGAGTAAGGTAGCTGTGAGCAAGGTTGGCAAATGCTTGTGCAAGTCTCCAGTGTCCATCCCCATATACAATTCTACTCAAAGCCACGCATCGAATTAGCTCTTTGTTCATTCTGTGATACTGTTGGAAACAAGTTATAAACTATAAAGGAGATTCAAGAAACTGCGCTCCTAAATGAAACATTATGGAAGAGCTAAGGTCCAACACCATGCTCCATTCTGTATAACAGCCTATGGTAGATGTAGACTATTGTTGAAAGTCCCACTAATGAGAGCTACAGGATACTCTTGTGCAGGTATAGGTGCTCAGATGGGTGACCATGTCGATACAAATGATCTAAATATACTTTCTTCTCAGTTTACAATGTTCTGAAACATGCAGATCTTGGGGAATCACATAATAAGGTACAATAAATGTCACATATCATGTAATTCTTCAGTTCAACAAACTAAAACTTTTGTGGTATGTTCCTAACTGCTTTACTGGGTTATCCAGCCACAAATAAATTAAAGGATCAGTACTGTTTTATTATGTAAAACAGTCTTAAAGGGATAGTAATGTTTCACAAAAAAAGCAGCTCAAATTAATCTCCATAGTATTTGGGCCTTGGAGAGTATTATTTCAATACTGTCAGAGTTGTAGTTCAGGAGTAACTGAATGACAAAGTTTCCCCCTCCCTCCCCTTCTACATAGTATAAGCCCCTCCCCTCAGATGTGGAATCTGGTCTCATAACCAGACAGGTCACAGCAAGGGACATCTTCTTACTGTGAGTATAAGGAAAACCATACCCCCCTTGACAGGTTTTTCAGGTTTTTCCTTATGATCACTGAAGATCGTCCCTCTCTGCGATCCATACGGACAGTCTTGCTGCTCTGAGGTGAACAGCGTTACATCAGTAAAAGGGGAAGGAGTGGGATACTTTATCATTCAATTACTCTTGTACTACAACTCTGACAGTATTGAAATAACTCTCTCCATGGCCCAAATACTATGAAGATTAATTGGAGCTGCTTTTTTTGTAAAACATTACTATTCCTTTAAATAAAATCAGACGTTTGCGGATTTTAACCATTAACCCCTCCATGTACTTCCAGTGGGGAGGCGCAGTCAGCCTTGACAAGGAAATCCGCCTATGTACTATCACAACAAGAGAGACTTTAGTAAACTTGCGCACAGTGTGCATGGTGCACAGAACAGGTGGATCAATGTGCCTGTTCTTAGTACATGTCCTCTATAGACTGACCTCCACTATAGAGTACATAACATTACTGTCAGGGGGAAGATATATTAAGATTTGATAAGCAACCAAGATGGCAATCTTGTGTTGCATTTGTGTTGATGGCATATCAACATTTGCACTAAGATGTCTTCTTAGTGTATATGGCAATGTGCTAGCCACATATCAAAAGACACACATCACCATAGCATCGACCCTTAGTGCATCTCCTCCCAAGTGTAAATGTCATTATCAGCTTAATGGACAAACCAACAGTCTGAATTAATAATTTTGGAACAGTGCATCTCCCAGAAGTAGGACTAACTTTGTTTTAGTATGGTTACTTGTCCCAGACTACATGTAAACCAGTTTTACTCTCACATCTTTTCCTGTGCGAAAGTGCTCTGCCATCAGTTGAGCTCTGGATAATTTCTCTGCTGGAGTTGAATCAGTGTGTGTGTAATGGGTCCTTTCCGTAGAAAACATGTGAGATTCTTCGCTGCAACTTATGCTGTCTTCTGCCACATCATCACCTTCATGTGTAGCTGTAACTGTCTTTGGAGATCTATTTAATAACAAAACGCATAGTCATGCTCCTTTCACTTCTACCAAATATTAACAATAAATCATATTAATCCATACTATGAATGCAAATAATGTCTGTCATTGGAAGACTATCTGTTTACACATTAAAATAAAGGAGAAAGGAAAGAAATTAAAAGCAGACAGTCACAGACAATGAACAGTACTCATTATTATGTTCTATAGGATGGTACCCACTCAGAAGCAGTGAATCTCACGAGACACGCTCAATGAGAGCACACAAAGCTCTTTAATCTTCTTCTATGAGAACACAACAACTCAGGAGCAGTAAATCATATGAGAGATGCTCATTAAGTATGAGAAAAGCTCATTAGCATGTTATAATGGGAAGGTACCTATTCAGAAGCAGCTGATCATTTGAGAAACACTGACTGAGAGAAAAAACTATCCATTGTCTTCTTCTGTGGGATAGCACCCACTCCAGAGAAGTCAGAGACACTCACCGAAAGCCAACAGTGCTCATGATCTTGTTCAATTGGATGGTACCTAATCTGGAGTCAGTTGATCACATGAGAGTTTGAACAATACTCATTACCAGGTTATATATGATAGTATCCAATGCCATTTAGAAGAAGTCAATCTCATGAGATACTCTGAACAAGAATGAACAAAGCTCATTATCATGTTCTGTGGGGTGGTACCCACTCAGGAGGACAATCTCATTTTACCTCCCTTTGGATATTACAGAGGAAAAATCTCATGGAAATCATTCAGGTCCTATTCAGTAGGAAGTCTTTGTTGCTTGATCTGGATGAGCACTTACTTTCTTTGTTACTAGCGTTTTGTCTCTCCTGTCCAGGGAGATCAGCTGCACCTGAACCATCATAGGACAGAGAATGTCTAAAATGCAGAGAAACGACTGACATGGTGGTCGAAGTAGAAGGAGCTCACATTAGTGATGGGGTAGTGGCTGATTTCAGTCATTCTCTACAATCTTAAAATAGACGTTTTATTTTTTAGGGGGACACTATCACCTCTAAACAGATTTGGGGATTTTTCAAGAGCTTTCAAAATCACCTATATGCTGTATTAGCCATTTTTCTATTTAGAAAACCAGTTTATTATTTATTCAGATTCATAGATTATGCTAATTAAGACATGCCATGCAAATATTTCCTGCCTTAGCACTGCATTACATCCCCACTCACTGACCCTGCTTAGTTGTGCACTGCCCACTTCTCCTAGAACTGAAAGGTTTAAAGGGATAGTAATGTCTCTATTCAAGTGCAGCTCTGGGTCTTCTTTATGTTTTTTATAACACGTAGCACTATGTTTAATTACTTAAGTTCTGTAGTTTGAAAGCTATTCAAGCTGAAAGGTTCCCCCTCTTGCCCCTTTCCCTGCATACAGCTGCCTCTAAGAGTGGTCCGAATGGAGCATAGAGAGGGACAATCTTCAGTAAATACACGGAAAATCCTGCCCTCCTTCGTCAGGGAGGGAGTAGGATTTTCCTTATACTTACTGTGTGAAGACTGTCCCTCTCTGCATCTGTCCGGTCACATGACCGGATTGCAGAGCTAAGTGGAGGAGGCCAGAAGGGGCGGGAGGGGGATCCTTTCTGATTGAATAGCTTTTGAACAGAACTGTAAGTAATTAAACATAATGCTACGTGTCATCAAAAGCATAAAGAAGACTGTGAGCTGCACTTTAATAGAGACATTACTATCCCTTTAAAGTGTTAAAGGGATAGTAATACTTAAGTATTACTAATCCCTACAGTAAAGTCCTATTAAAAATAAACCTTTTTGCCTCCAGTGTCATCTCTCAAACCTTTATGGTTTGAGAGATGATCTCTCCTAAAGTTGCCCTCTCCCTTCCCCGAAGTCAGCGTTCTAGCTGACTGATGGAAAATCCGGTCATAGATTATCAGGTGGCTCTGCAGCAGAGCCGCGATCGCATTAATTAAAAAAAAATCTTTCACTAAAATGGTCTTCTACGTGTGCTTGAAACCAAGCACACATAGAAGACCATTTCAGTGAAAGTTTTCTTTTTTATTAACGCAATCGCAGATGTGCTGGAGAGCCGCCTGAAAGTCGTATGACTTGCTTCCCTGCAGTCAGCTAGAACGCTGACGACTGGGAAGGGGGAGGGAGAGGGCAACTTTAGGAGAGATCATCTCTCAAACCATAAAGGTTTGAGAGATGACACTGGGGGCAATACATTTATTTTTAATAGGACTTTAATATAGGGATTAGTAATAATTAAGTATTACTATCCCTTTAAAGTGTATTTGGTGATTATGAAACAGCTTTCAAAATACCTTAGATTTCTGTTACCCAGTCTTTATTTAAAACTATAGTTTATAAGATATTTACTTTTATATTATTTGCACAGTGGCTTAGTGGTTAGCACTGTTGCCTTGCAGCGCTGGGGTCCTGGGTTCAAATCCCACTAAGGACGACATCTGCAATGAGTTTGTATGTTCTCACTGTGTTTGCGTGGGTTTCCTCCGGGTACTCTGGTTTCCTCCCACACTCCAAAAACATACTGATAGGTGAATTTAGATTGTGAGCCCCAATGGGGACAGGGACCAATATGAGTGTAAAGCGCTGCGGAATCTGTGTGCGCTATATATAAATAAAGGATTATTATTGTCAGTTTATGCCAATTAGCTAGTACTTCTCGGCAGGGAGTAGCAACTGGGAGAGAGAGTGGAATGTTAATATCACACATGTCAGACTGTGCCAGCCCGTACTGTTTAATTTGCATAAACTTGTTAGTATCTCACACATCAGACTGTGCCAGCCAGTATGGTTTAATTTGCATAAGCTTACAAATAAATAAAGCTAAATATCTCATAAACTATAGTTTTTAAATGAGTAATGGCTAACATAAATATAGCTGATTTTGAACGCTCTCTGTAAATCAGCAAAATTGTTATAAGGTGTTAGCTCCACTTTAAGTGTCAATGAGTAGCGGAGGTAATGAAGTTCTTTGACAGGAAGTTTCTGCATGATGCCTTAAGTAGCCTAATCTATAAATCACATGCACTCAAAAACAACATATAGGTGATTTTGAAAACTCCTTCACCTAAAGTAAAATTATGTTATACAATTTTAAATATCAAGTATTCCTTGCTAACATCTGTAAACATTTGCTATTTTATGCTAGATCACTAAAATCAAGTCCTAGTTCTGAATTTATTTCACGTGTAGTCTACCATATACAGACATCATTTGGGTAAATTTGTTTTTACAGTTTTTAAGGAAAGAATATAACTAAGGCAATTAGTTGAAATTAGTGCCCATCACTCTTGTATTCCAAAAAGATGTTAACAGATATCAGCCCTTGTACAGGCAATACAGCATTACATTTCTCACATACCTATCAAGATAGATATGTAATGCTGTAAATGGGAGTCAGGATGTTCTGGAAAAGGCAGGAATTGCTGCACCCTCAGAGCACATGAAAAGCTAAATGTTAGGCCTCACAAAATTAAAAATAAGTAAATTTGTTTGCATAAAGTACAAGGTATTTAAATATATATAATACATGTCATTGCAGGGGTCAGTATTTCTTTAATAAAGGTTTTTTTTAAGGGTGTATAAGTTATAGCATGCTATTTAACCCTTTGATTGCCAGCGGGGTATGCAATGCATTGCTTTGGAATGCATTGGTTATCCCTCTGGCACTCAGATGGTTACCTCGTGGATGCTGTGCACAGGAGTCCTTTTTGGCATTTAAGGGATTAAAATGAATTCAAGCTGCTTGTAACTCTTTATTGCACATTTTGAGTGCTACGGGGTAATGCAAGGTAGATTATGTTTCTCACACCTCTCTCTACCATTCAGAGTTAAAAACCAATCTATCAAAATTAAGAAGCATTTAACACTTTCACTAAAAAATTTCCCCATAATGTTTTGTTATAATAGGAAATTTCTGGAAAAGTTAATTTCAGTTTCAGGACAAATACTAATACTAAATGGCTGTATTTACTTACGTGTACTGTGACCCAGCATCGGCATACGTGGAATCTGTTGGAATGTATATTGGAACCGACTGCATCTTCTTGCACGCTCACCGCAACTTTCTGTAAAGCTGATAACAGTTACCAACTAGGACATTTTATATAAGATGGGGTTAACCCATTGAGTGCCAGAGAGATTTCCAACGAATTGCAACGCAATGCTTTGGCTACCTCTGGCACTCAAGGGGTTAAGGTAGCAGAGAGAAACTAGTGGCTCTACAGTTGTTTTTGGACCACAATCCTATCATCCTCCACCTTCCAACAGCCGAATGATGATGGGAGTTATAGCACAATAACAGTTTCCAAGACAAATTCCATTTGTTTATATTTTACAAATAATTTAAATCTACTTATCTGTTATACTACCCAATTTTTCTGTAAAATAATTCTTGTTGCTGGTGCTGGTGTGGGTGTGGCTGGTGGGTGAAGCATTAACAAGAATTTTTAGACTATTTCATAACCCATTGACACCTCTTTGTATAACTGGATAAATGATTCAGAGGAAAACCAACGTATTTTATCTACATTTACTAATTTATAAACACATATACTGAGGTTTAAAACAAACATTAACTTGAATTTTATTACCGTGTAGCAATGTAATACACTTATATACACATCACACAGTCTGATCTCGGAATAGCAAAAACAAGATGGGAAAGAAGAACTGAGGGATTTGGGTCTCAAAGAGGGGCACTTGGGAGGTATGTGCGTGAGTGTGTTTTGATCAGCATTGCCAGATCATCCCTTTAAATAAAATACCATTATGAAAAAGGCATGATGTTTGGAATCTTGGGAACCATTGCAGTCTGGTAAGAAGTAATGCAGACCCACGGCAGGCGTTTTGCACAAATTACCAATTTTAAAGAGATGATTTGGCAACTGGAGTGTTGATAAATTTTACAGTCTTGTTGTGAGAAGCTCCTGTGAATCTAATGACAATCGAGCATGTGTGTGATTCACTGTTACTACAGGACTGCTTCCTGTAACCTATAGATTTGTGACTTTTATTGCACATTCACATCACACACACAGTGGTATAATTCCTCCCCTCTTACCTTGATTTCAGTAAGAAATATAATAATCCACAGGAGTGCATGTAGCAGGTGAGAGCTGACAATAGAAGCAGTTGCACTGAACCAGGAAGTGCAGTGAGGCCTGGGAAAGTTTGGTGCATGTTGCATAGCAACCATGAGGCTAAGCCAAACCCACCCTCCATGTGTCCTGTTAAAGGCAGGGACTGAACCCAGGCTGCTATTGCATTCTATGTAATTTATGTTAATGTGATGTAGTCAGTGTAGGCCTAGACCAGCTCAGTGGCATCTTATTTCACAGAAAATGCTTTTGAGGTAGGAGAGAAAAGGCAAAGGGTGAGGGGATTGCAAAGGTGGGATAGAACATTGTATATATTCATTTATATATTCAGATTTTTTATCATAATTTATTTTTCTTCAAATGTATATTCGGCATGCAGCACCCCTGCCCTTTGAAATCCATACATTTCATGCTGAAGTAAAAAAACAGGGGCGCTGTATGCTGAGTATACGTTTGAGGAAACGTATATAATGAACAAAAATCTGAATATACAAATGTATATAAATCTTCTTCTTTCTTCTCCCTGACCCTTCTTTCTCCTCCTTTGGCCTTTCTCTTACCTCCCTTTGTCCTTCCCCTCCCCTCCTTTGCCCTATGTCCCCCACCCTTTTCCCACCCCCTTGTCCTTTCTCTCTTCATTTCATTACTATAGTTTTGTTCTGTCACTCCTCTGTGTACCTGTGCAGATAGAAGAATTAGGCCACTGTTCCCGCTCTCTGTCTTTGTTGGCTGCAGGCAAGACTTTGGCAGGTCACAGGTAATGTAATAGCCAACACAGTATGAAACTGACAGGAAGGGGGTTATGCACTAAGGAGTAAGAAAAGGGTGATAAGTGGAGATAACTTCTCTAGTGATATCACTTCTCCCATTTCTATGTTATTCTATGGAACCTATGCACTAAGATCTCTCCCACACTAGGGTTGCCACCCGGCCGGTATTTTACCGGCACAGCCGGTAATTAGGGCACTGGAGACGGTGCCGGTATAACTACTATACCGGCAATTGAAAAGCCGGTATTTGTGTTTGTCCAGGGAGGGGAGTGAAGTGACTGAGCGGGGATAGGCAGAGTCCACTAATAATCAGTGTTCAAATGCTATTACTTCCTCAGAACTCTTCCATAAATCACTGTAATATTACAGTAATTAGTGTGGTTCATCTCTATAAAAGCCGTGTAAAGCGATCCTGCTTAGAAAAAAAGACTGTCTCCCCCTCCCTCCTTCTTATTCCCACCCCTGAATTGCATTGGCTGCTCTCTGGTGCCAGGCTACCCTGATTGGTTTTGCTTCTGGTCACATGGGAAAGAGTCCATCTTTACTAAAACACATCAGGAAATAAACAAAACAAAGCAGAAAGCATGGCAACTCTTCTGGGGTATGACTGACAGCAGAGGGGAGGGTGAGAAGCAACCTACCGCCTATAGCACTCACTGAGTAAATAATTTACTACTGCTATGTAAGAGGTAGGAGTGACAAGTAACAAAGGTACCAGGGGAGGGGTGTGCCAGTATAGGGGCATGCTAGGAGGAGGAGGGCAAAACAGAAGGGGAGTCAAGTAATGGGGTTCCAGTTTAGAAGGGTACCAGGGAAGCATGGTGATAAATAAGGTGGTGATTGGGAGGGGGGTGTCACGTGCAAGTTAATGCAAGGGCTGTGGGCTATTACATTTGCATGGATAAGTGTCTGCTTGCTTGGGGATAAGGTATATACAAATTGAGGACCCCAGAATAGGTCCTGGTAAATAATATGTAAAACATGGATATTGCTCTCTGACAGCCCATAGAGGCATTGTGTAAAACTCTTGATGCAGGGCATCAGCTCAAGTGCAAAGTTGTCAGTGATGTACTTAGCTTGCTGTTGGAAAGTGGCCATCAGACAGTGCTATCTTCACTTACCAAATTTTATGTGTTATGGGGGTTGCATGTGGCACAGAGAGTGCTATTGTTTACATCCCAATAATGTATATGTATCTTTGATTAAACAGTATATATTTGCATTAATTAGTACAACATGTTGTACCTGTATTTTCTCTGCCATCCACTGATTGTCTTTAACCCCTTGAGGACCAAAGGGGTGTGCAACTCATTGCAATGACAATGAGTTGCACACTCCTCTGGTCCCCAAACAGTTAATTGGTCAGTCACTTTGCTTTCAGTGAAAAGGTTAAACAACTGATCATAAGTGCCAGGGAGAAATGTTTGTTCAAGACTATGCATATTTTGAGTCCCAGGTTATTGGACTACAATCCCCATAATCCTCTTGTTGTTCAGCCTGCAATGAACGATGAGGAACTAGTTGTTCTTTAGTTCCCATGTCCCGGAGAAAGAAACTTCTAGATGAGACTGGGAGGGAAAACCTGTGTCATTGCTCCTGCCCTGAAGCTCAATTTTGTAGGGTGGTGCAACATTGAGTGGTTCTGCCCCTTTTGTGGCTCCTCCCTTTTGTGGCTCCACCCCTTTGTGGCTCCACCCTCACATGGCCGGTATTTTTTTGAGGAGAAGGTGGCAACCCTAATTGTCACTGGAGAAGTGAAAACACTGGAGACTTCTTCTCTACTCTATCACCTCTTTATCACACCCTAGTGCATCTCCACCAAGTGTTTCCCATCATCCGGCTTGCCCTGAGCAGGACTGAAACTGCTTCTCTCTCTGTCAGACTGGCAGCGAGAGCACAAAGAGACAATAGTACTGGAGATATCTGAGCATGGCGGGCCACAGCTCAGACCAGCACATCCTTACCTGTCTGCACCCCCCTCCCCAGTTAGCAACAGTGTGTCCGATGGCCAGTGGGCCCCTTTTGATAGTGGGCACTGTGCAAATGCCCACTTTGCCCTGGGAGGATGTGTTGTGGAATTCTGCTCTTATAAGACATGGCTATTGCATGCTCACGTGTTGTGTTCGTTTTTTGTGGCCCTCCTCCCAACTTGACCTACTCTCTGTTCACCCTATTGCAATGATGACATGGTCATAAATCCCAATTTTGTGCTGTGCTTCAGCCTGTGTGCACTCACTTGTTGCAACAGAAGGGAGAGATGTCCCTGCTG
This sequence comes from Rhinophrynus dorsalis, assembly GCA_037306005.1. Taxonomy (NCBI): domain Eukaryota; kingdom Metazoa; phylum Chordata; class Amphibia; order Anura; family Rhinophrynidae; genus Rhinophrynus; species Rhinophrynus dorsalis. The sequence goes on from CM074718.1 coordinate 650,567,750, forward strand.
GGCTGTGCTCTGAGCCTTGTAGTGAAAAAGTGGAGGCTGGCTCTTGTAGAGGCCTCACCATCTTGGGAATATCCCATTATCACTTGCTTCAAGGAGGAAGGTACTCATCGCATAGCTTAGTGGTTAAAGCCATCACCCTGACAGCCATGTGCATTATGTACAACAATTTATGTATATTCCAGAATTCGCACTTGATCCAGGAAAGGACAAGCTGGGTGACACAGGATATTTACTGTGCATGGTGGAACGATGGGATTTTGCTCCAAAACTGGATCTGTTCCACTTAATATGGGATAGTTTGGAGCAACATTATTATAGATACTTAGTATCTATACTAGAAAAAAACACATATAATCTAAGTACATTCTTCCCAGGTATGTAAACCAAACATGTTAGGTCTTTGGATCAAATGTATGGTAACATTAACAGGATAATGTTGCCACCTAGTGATCAAAATTGAAAAGGCATCACATCCCTAAAATGTCAAAATGCTTCACATATGCATTCCTGTAGTTAATCTGAGGTTATTCCAGAACTGATGTTTAATACAATCATCCTAATCCCTTATACACTCTGAAAGTTGTCAACTTTCTTTAGGTTTTTTTTGTACTGCCTGGCTCTGAGTATTTCCAGGGGACATGACATTTGCCCCTAAATGTTGAAATGTATGTGGATACAGCGGCAGATCAAATCTCTGTTCCTCAAGGCAAGATAAAGGCTGATCACATTTAAAGGGATAGTAATTTTTCACAAAAAAGCAGCTCCAATTAATCTTCATAGTATTTGGGCCATGGTGAGTGTTATTTCAATATTGTCATAGCTGTAGTTCAAGAGTAATTGAATGATAAAATATCATCCTCCATCCCCTTTTACTGATGTAACACTGCTCACCTCAGTGGAGCAAGACTGTCCAGATGGATCACAGAGGGACAATCTTCAGTGATCTTAAGGAAAAAAAACCTGTCAAGGGAGGCAGGGCTTTCATTGTTCTCACAGTGCGAAGATTTCCCTTGCTGTGTGCTGTCCGAGACCAGATTCCACATCTGAGGGGAGTTGGCTTACACTAGGTAAAGGGGACGGGAGGGGGACATTTTATCAAATCTGACAATAGCGAAATAACACTCTCCATGGCCCAAATACTATGAAGATTAATTGGAGCTGCTTTTTTTGTGAAACATTACTATCCCTTTAGGTCTATCTTGTTTTGTGTGTAACAGAGGTCTAAATGACCGCTGACATCCACAAACAGTTCCCCAATCAGGGGTGAATGTCACATCATCTGCAAACTTTCAGAGCTGAGCATTACAGGAATAATATCCCACTGCATTGTATACGTTTCCAGTTAAAAGGAGTTCACATGGCTCTCTGAGCCCTCTTGTGTGCTTGCAGTGTAGTGCACACCAAATACAATCTAGACTCTGCACATTTTTTTCTCCTCTCAGACCTTGAACCTGACATCCTGGACTTCTTTATATATTTAAAAATTCCGACCAGATGAAGATTTAGTCCATTGTGTGCCACAGATGAAAGCAAAGCATTTTGCTATTCAATGTGTTGCTCTCCCTGCTGTCACTCAAAGTGTTAAAAACAAAAAAAAAAAGCGTAATGACATTCTCCCTGACTGACAACACTGCATCGTAAAATTCAGATGGTCGGAACTTGGAGTATCTTTTGAATTAAATTATCCTTTTTTTAGAAATGGAATATAGTCTTAGAGGGAAGTGGACTTGATTCCTGCCTGAAGCAAAAATTTGCTAGTAACTGTCTGTAACCAATATGCATGCACTATCATTACTATTTTGATGCATATGTCCTCCCACTATTCTTGATGCACATTTGCAATTTGAAATCTTACTGTATGTTATCTTCAGGCATCACAGGGACTGCAGGGGCCTGTGTTACTCCACTGGAAGGCATGGAGAAGCATGGCAATGTTGGCATATTTGTGACGGATTCACAGGTATATGATGGCGAAGACATTTTAGTGAATACGATGACATGGAATGAGTACAGATATGCCACAATGTCACCAACCCAGCCCCTTCTCGAAACTTAGTACATCTTCCTTCCCTGTATTTGGTTATATTCTAAGGTAGAGGTAAGTCACCGTCAAAAGCTCTCCCAGAAGGTGTTCAAAACGGTCAGGAAGTGATGACACTTTTACTCACTTCCTGACAGTTTGAACAGTTTAGGGTGACCACATGTCCCGGAATTCCCGGAAAATTCCCGGAATTAAGGGACAGTCCCTTAATTGAAGTCTCGGTCTCTTGTCCCGAGACACCCCTCACCGGGACAATAAAGAGTCCTGGAATGAAGCAAAACCACCCACAAAATAGGCAGTCTCTGCCACTCAGCCCTTTTCTGTGAACCCACACATAGCCGATAGCTGCCACAGGCCTCCTCCATAAATTATAATACATTATATGTGTAAGAATTGTTGGTAAATAAAAGAAGCATTTCCACTCTGCTCTATTGCTCTGCTGCTGTGGTGGCTTGCTCAAAGTCAGAGTGGCACTCAGAGCCTACCTGCAGCAACATGCACCACCACCAGCCAATGAAAGAAGAGAGTATTTACACAATGGTTCTCACTGGCTGGGTGGTGCTTGTGAGACAGTGGGGACTGCTGCGGTACGCTTGCACTATGACTCAAGGATATGAGGGACAAGTGAGTATCACAGGAGGCAGTGTGGGTGCACCCACAAGTGGAATAACACCTCTCCAAACTCCAGTGAGTGAGTGAGTCCAACGCTGCTCCATCTCCCTTTCTAAGGGTAAGTCTTCAAGTCCATAAGAAAATACTAATAACTATATAAAACACTGCTATATATTGGGGATACACTTTTGGGCAATTTTAGGTCGGATAAATATCTATGTCAAACTCAAACTGTCTGAAGGCAAAGCCAGTGCGTAGAGATAGTAGATAACCCTTTGCGTTCCAGAGGGGTATGCAATGCATTGCTTCACATGTGTTGCATACCCATCTGGCACTCAGGGTTAAAAGAAAATCAGCATGTAACTAACAGAAAAAATAATCCTCAAAGAGAGATCAGGATATGCATCACTTTGAGATGCAAAATGTTGTACTTGTAGTCTTGTATATACACCCTCTGGTGCATAAGTTGTGCTTGCACACCCTGTCCCTCTGGTCCTGAAGGGTTAAATCTGCACTGGAAAAATGTGGAAGCAGTTTGTTTTATATTATGATTATTAACCTATATATATTACAATGCAATGTCAAATTGTCAGTATGTCATCTTACTCCTGGTTGGCAGTCGGTAGACTAATGCATGTAGGGGTAAGGCAAGTGGGGGAAAATGGGTCAAAGAATGCATGCAGGGGCTTTGTCTCCGACTGGCAGTTGCGCTATCCTACAAAACTCAAGCCTGATTTTGCTGCGACTTGTTCGTGAATTAATTGTCACTGAATGGTAGATAGCAAATGTGGTCACCCTCCTGGTTTCACGGTAATCAGGCAAATAAGAACAGACACGAATATAAAATATAAATCCACCTTTATTTAATTTGTACAGTAATAGTATAGCCCACAAAACCCCAGAACACAGGATGATAGGACCAAGGCTCCCACCCGGAGCTGTGCACTGCACTATTGCAAGATACCGGAGACCATAATGTGGGTGGAACACCAGAGGGAACAGTAACTGAGGCACAAGTCTCCACCTTGGGTCACGTGACCAGAGGCAACAGGGAGCGAGAGCAGACCTGAACCATGAAACACTGAGAATGATGGTCAGGCAAGTTCGGAGAGTATAGAGCCAGTTGTCAGCCAGAGCCACATGTCAGACAAGCCAGGGACTAGACGGAGTGATAGGCAGCAAGAGCCAGAGGTCAGACAAACTGGGGACTACATGGAGCGAGTAAGTCAGCAAGAGCCAGAGGTCAGAACCGATGTGGGTAGTCAGACAAGCCGGGGTCATACACGGAGCGAGTTAGTCAGCCAGAGCCACAGTTCAGAACCAATGTTGGTAGTCAGAAAAGCCGGGGTCAAACATGGAGCAAGTTAGTCAGCCAGAGCCACAGGTCAGAACTGATGTGGGTAGTCAGTCAAGCTGGAGTCATACACGGAGCGAGTTAGTCAGCCAGAGCCACAGGTCAGAACTGATGTGGGTAGTCAGACAAGCGGGGTCATACACAGAGCGATTACTCAGACAGGCACGGATCAAAATGGAGCAAGCAGAAGCTATCAGAAACGCCATGTAAGGGCAATGACTCCCAGGCCCAGGGAGGTTTATAAAGGCCACACAGAATAGGGCCATAAACAGGCATCCTAGCTAGTGCCTGTTTCTTGATGTCAGCAATGCGGAGATGGCCACAACTATGCCGGCCGACACACCACAGAGGAAGGAAGCACAGGAAAACTAGGCCTCTAAGGTAGACTGTGATAGTACCCCCCCTTAATGACCTCTCCCCACGGAAGAGGACCAGCACTAGAGGCAGTGCAGGAGTGGAACTCACGGAGAAGGCCTTTAAGGTAGACTGTGATATAAGGGTGTCCGGAGGGGGGGCAAGAGGGGCACTTGCCCCCCCCCCCTACAATTAACCCCTCCATATAAACAAAGTAGCTGGATGGGCTGGTCTGGGGTCATATAATGGCTTTGTTCCCCCCTGGTTTTCCCTTGTTTTACTCAGCAGGAAAGCCCTATAACATATAGGTTTTCATAAGTTTACATTTCATTAATTGCCAAAAAACAGTATGATATACAACAAACCTCCTAAGAATAATTCATTTGGTTGTTTTAATTACTGATGGATATAATTCTGTCCAATGGTGTATTTATGTTTTTAATAACATGAATCACTATTTTCACATATTCTTCATAAAATGGTAAATAAAGATTTGGTTTAGTTTAATGCCTTCCAGAATGTAAGTATAATAATATATAACATGATTGATGGTTAATGCATCAATACCATGTTGAAATTGCCTTCTTCTGAGGGTGTAGGCATATACCCTACTGTTCTGTCTTCTTTTCTTCTGTATATAAATTAGAAGTTGTCTTCTCCCTTCATTGACTGACTTGTACAGTGGCTTCACCTGCCCCTTCAGCCAAACATCAGAATGTTATCGTCTCCAAATGTAGAAGGGGCCGGTCCAGAGTGAAACAATTCAATGGCTGTCGGAAAAAGGCAGGATACACCTCTGCTAAGTAAGTGGGTTCTGACAATGCAGGAAGAATAAAATCTCCTTAAGTTTTTATGGCTATATATGGGTGTGCAACACATTGTTTCACAGTTCCTTAAGGACAAGACTGGTGTAACATATAATTTGCCCTAAACATTTTTGTATGACTAGTTTATGATGTAGACCCCAAAGATTTGGAAATGTTAGAGATCAGTTTTAGTGGCTGAGCAAAAAAAAAAAAAAATCCGTAGTTAGCAATGTACACTGTCAAGCAGTGTCATACTCCCAACTGTCCCTCTTTAGGAGATTTTAGGTGTCTGTTCCTCCCAAGTGTCCCTCATTAGGAAATATTAAGGGTCCATACCTCCCAGGTGTCCCTCTTTAGGAGATATTAGGGGTCTGTACCTCCCAAGCGTCCCTTTTTAGGAGATATTAGGGGTCCGTACCCCCCAAGTGTCCCTCTTTAGGAGATATTAGGGGTCCATACCTCTGAAGTGTTCCTCTTTAGGAGATATTAGGAGACCGTACCTCCCATGTGTCTTCTTTAGTATATATTGGTTCACTTTTAAAAGGCTGCACGCAAAAAAAAAAAAATCTCGCATGAACCATGATGCCTTGATTAATAGGGTGACATGAGAATCTCGCACTGCATGAAAGCGCGAGATTCTCATGTCGCTGAACAGTGACAGTATCCTGCAGTCTTTTTTGCACGCCATGCATGCTACCAAGCAGGGAGGTAAAGGGAGCAACATATGCCCACTACTAGAGAGAGCAGTCAACATAATGCACAAGGAGCTATGTCAATCGCTTCATGAAGTCTGCAAATTTCTGCTCTGAGCCCTTGGATTTGTACAGCTACTGGTGTGAAAGCCAGAGAAAGTACAAAGCAACAGCCCCAGTGACCCGAGTGGGAGACTCAATCAATCCATGTTCAATGGGTGCAGAGCAAAGAGGCAAAGGTTATGTACGGCAAGAATAAGATAGATGAAAAAATGTTAAAAAAGCCAGAGAAGGCACTGTGCCGGGCATGCTACCAAGTGCAACAACTCAGCAACATTACAGGAACATTACACAGAGAAAAGGAGAGAACAGAGTGACATGGCCAAACTCCATGATGTCGCACGCTCCAGATGCAGTGCTGAGGATATGGCTGGCTTTCTCAGATTGGCCCTGTCACTCTGCTCTCTCCCTTTCTCTGTGTAATGTTGCTGAGTTGCTTGGTAGCATGCCCAGCACAGCGCCTTCTCTGTGTAATGTTGCTGAGTTGCTTGGTAGCATGCCCGGCACAGCGCCTTCTCTGTGTAATGTTGCTGCTTGCTGTCCAATGTCCCTTTTCGTCCAGTCGTCACAAGGTTCTCCAAGCTGCTGTGCGTCGTTTCATAGCACAACCTGAGAATCTTGCATTTTCATGCAGTGCGAGATTCTCAGGTCACCATTTTTATAATGACGACATGGTTAATGCGCCATGTGTGGTCGCACTCTCTTTTGTGTGCAACCTTTTAAAAGGATACCGTATATATTAGGGATCCATACCTGCCAAGTATCCTCTTTGAGACCCAAATCCCTCTGTTCCTCTTTCCCACCCTGGTGTCTCTATATTTAGGAGATCAGACTGTGTGGTGTGTATAAATGTATCACATTGCTCCACCACAATAAAACTCACATTAATGGTTGTTTAAACGTCAGTATATTTGTTTATACATTAGTCTGTGTAAATAAAATACTTTGGTCTTGCTCTAAATCATTTATTCATTTACATTATGAGGAGCCAATACATCATGAAAACACCAGCCATGCCCCCAACAACACCACCTAAAACATCATCTAAAAGTGTCCATCTTTGTCCAGCTGAAATGTTGGGAGGTATACAGTGCTGTATGTACATTTTTAATCCTTTGAGTGCCAGAGGTATCTCTGGCACTCAAAGGTTTATTCACCCATAGGCAAGAAAACCACGGTGCCCCTAGACACACCCCACTTTACCCGTAACCCCACCACAAGTTCCATTCAACATTACCTGGCAAAGAAATTATACTTACTTTATAAAAGCAGAAAATAAGAACCTGAATTGATTGGACAGTAACGGGATGTATAAACTGCACAACTCGAATAAATATAAATGGAGAAATAAACCAGCCCACAAAACAGAAGCAGACAACTGGTGTAGGAGCACTGAGATTGAGCTGGACAGGCCCACAAGTCAGTACGGTAGGCGTGACCTAGAATTTAGTGCTCCAATCCAATTTCCTACTCTGCCTATGGGAAATCCATGTATGCTGTTAAAGCTTAACAGTTGCAGTATATGAGAGATATTTTGCTAAAACTGGAGGCAATATCTTTTGGTGGATCTCTCACCTTACACCTTTTAGTCTCATTAAAGGTATCTGTGCAGGACAGGAGACAGCTCCTCTTTATTATGAAAAAACTATATTGTAATTCTTTTTCTATAGAGTACTGCAAGTATACTCCCTCTGTTGGAAGCTGCTTCTGTCAAAAGCTATTATGGTTCAAACTGGTCTTTTATTTTAAACTGCAAGCAAAAATGACACAAGTGTCCAGTCAGTTACTCTACTGCTTTTTATAGTAGTGGTGAGTCACTGGCTATAGTTCTCCATAGAATATTATAGTAACAGCTCCACCCCTGGACACTCTGAACTGTAATAACCTTTGAATAAAGCAAAGGTTTAAAGCAGTGGAAGTACTTTTGCTGTATTCAGCAGGAAAAGCCCTACAATATACTTTTTTCAAACTTTATTGATTCATAGAATTTTGTACAAACTGTTTATATATTAAAAGTATAAATTCAGTGATGTACGTGTTGTCTCTCAAACATTTATAGTTTGAGAGATATAAGCTTCTAAAGTTCCCCCCACCACCCCTTTCACAGATGTCAGCGCTGTACTTGACAGCAGGAGATTCTGGTCCTGGGACCGGTCAGCGGCTCTTCAGCAGAGCTGAAATAGCGATATCTAAAAAGAAATACTTCACTGGAACGGTCTACAAAGTGTGCCTGGTTTGAAAGCACACTTTGTAAACAGTTACAATTAAGTATTTCTTTCTAGATAGTGCTATTTCGGCTCTGCTGAAGACCCGCCGATGGGTCGCCCGACCAGAAACTCATGCTGTCAGCTACAGCTCAGACGTCTGTGAAAGGGGCGGGAGGGGGGAACTTTAAAAGCTTATATCTCTCAAACTATACATGTTTGAGAGACAACATGTAAATCATGTCTACAATATTAAAGTTTGTTAACAGCGGGCATTACTATTCCTTTAAAGGGATAGTAATACTTCGTTTTAACTTTATTTTATTTTGTAGGCATTAAAAAAACATGAAGAATGATATTTCTTATCTCTGAAACCTTTATGGTTTAAGAGATATTCACAAACAAAGTATCCCTTCCCTGTTCAACCAGATCAGAAGGGAGATGCCCAGGTAGACTGCAGAGAGGGACAATCTTCTATTAAGATAAGAGAAAAAGCTGAAAAACTTGTCAAGGGGGGAAGGGCTTTCATTGTTTTCATACAAAGAAAATTGTCCCCTTCTGTTATCTGTCCTGTCATACAACCAGACTCACATTTGAGAAGAGATGGCTTACACTAGGAAAAAGGGGCGGGGAGGGGAACTTTGCTTGTGAATATCTCTTAAACCATAAAGGTTTGAGAGATAAGACTTATATCATTCTTCATGTTTTTTCAATGCCTACAAAATAAAATAAAGTTAAAACGAAGTATTACTATCCCTTTAAGATGTCTTGTTAGTGCTGTGTAAAGAGACCACAATGTGTCTAGACAGGCTCTTCTCCTTAAATACTTTCTCCTGCTGCTAAAGGATAAACATTATCATCACACAAAGTATATAATTCGTCAGATGGAGCCGCCTACACACAACTGATCACACTGAGCTTCAGTTGTCTTCAGAGGGGACAAATTTGTCTCAATACATCTTTTAAAGGAACACAAACACTTCCTAATAATAATCCCCCTTTCGCTATAATAACCCCATTCCTATTAATGACCATCATATATTTTGCCTTTATATTTTACCTTTTTTGAAGAGTTAATTGGGGTATACGTTAATATTCAATACACGTTCTGACTAATATTATACTTACATTTTTTGGGCGCCCGTCAGAAAGTTCACGATCACAATACAGGTAACTAGTTTATAATTATGGTAAATAGGTAGAATCCAGGTTTATATGCTATTGGACACTGATATGTATTGCAGCTTCATATGTGAGTTTTGCATTCAATAAATACATATGGAGCTGGTCCGAGGTTCACTCTCTTTTATTTTATATAGAGTATAGGTGCTTCGAACATTTTTGTATATATGGGATGTGTGAATAAGCCAGCTCAGCTCTAATGGCATTAGGAACCAACGTCAGCGGCTGCACCCAGTGGTAGGCACTAGATTGTACAATAATTTTAGTGTAAACCGGCACACACACTTCTCCACCGTTAAGACCTTAATGTCTGCAAAGGCCTTATACCAGGACAAAAACGACATTAATTTGTGCCAGTATCCTCTGCGCCTTGTTAGTACATCACGTACAATTAGGAGGAGAGGAAAGAAATGCTCATACTACCTTCCCCTTGGCACAAATCTATTTTGTCTATTAAAGGGATAGTAATACTTAAAAATAAATTTAGTTCATATTGTAGTCCTTAAAAATACAAATTAAATGAGCCCAGTGGCATCTCTCAAACCTGTATGGTTTGAGAAATAGTCGCTTTCAAAGTTCTCACTCCCCTGACATCAGCGTTCTAGCTGACTGCAGGGTAATCCTGTCCCTGAAGAAGTGGCGGCTCTGCAGCAGAGCTAAAATCTCATTATAGAAACAGAAATCCTTCTCTGAAATGGTCTTCTACGTGTGCTTGGTTTGCAAGCACATGTAGAAGACCGTTTCAGTGAAGGATTTCTGTTTCTATATTGCGATCTCAGCTCTGCTTGAGAGCCGCCACCGGTCCCAGATTCCTCTGCAGTCAGCTAGAACGCTGACGTCAGGGGAGAGGGAACTTAGAACACGACTATCTCTCAAACCATACATGTTTGAGAGATGCTGCTGGGCTCATTTAGTGTGTATGTTTAAGGGCTAAAATATGAACTAAAGTTGTTTTTAAGTATTACTATCCCTTTAACACTCTGTGTGCCAGAGGGGTAGTCAATGCATTGCAAAGCAATGTGTTGCGTACCCCTCTGGCACTTGAATGGCTAATTAAAATGAAAAGTTTACTTTATGTTTTTTTTGTAAGATTCAGCTTTCTTTATCTTTTAAACGTGTGGGAATGTTACATTTTTGTCATTACATACAACAATTTGTCAGGGATCGTACTTCAATGACATATTGACATATTGATCAGAACCAACACTCTCTGAAAATATGACTAAGCCCAACGACTCCGTACTTTGAAATGTCGTTACAAATGACAAAAGCTATCTCGTTACTTCTTTGGTCATACGGCCCTTAGCGTACGTTTAAGAATTGTTGCTAAAGTTCACACAAACAGGTCATATTTATAAAGAAGTAAAGGCAAGTTTATAAATAGATCTAGCTGAGAATTTTCGAGGATAATATATAGGGTGAGATGTTCAAAAATCATCATAATGAAAAAATTGTGGTAAAAGAAGGATAATATTTTCAGACGTAAATCCGTCATGTTTGAAAATGTGTCATAAAGAATTATTTCCCTTAAATATTCTTGTGTTAAAAATGTTTCTGAATTTGTATACGTATCCATACATTTCTTTGTCTTTAAAGGGGATGTATCACCTTATAAAAAGGTGTTACCATCCGCTTTGTTAATAAAAGTCATTATAGGAAAGCTTTGTTTTTTAAAAAAAAAAAAAAAATAGAATTATAAAGATATTCCCTCTTCAAGTGCACAAGAGCTTTGCCAAAGAAATCAGCATGTCCCATTATGCTGATCAGCAAAGCTCTTCTGCACATCCTACTTCTCCTCCTATCTCCCCCCCAGCTGCCCCAGGGAGCGCGTTCACGCTTCACTTCGGTGTGCTGTGAATGGTTCCTAGTGTTACAGCAAGCTCCGGTAAGCATTATACTGTGGTTTCAACCTCAGTATAATGCTAATCGCAGCTTACTGTAACATTAGAAGCCATTCACAGCACACCGAAGGGAAGTGTGAACGAGCTCCCTGGGGCAGCTGGGAGGGAGGTGGGAGGAGAAATAGGACCGTGGTCCACAGGTGGGAGATAGACACCGGAATGTCGCCCTCGCGACACAGACTGAACCGAGACTAGACTGCAGGAGTGGCACTGAGGCAACAGTGATACTGTCCGGAGACAAACAGAAGCCCGGAGGTGAAACCCAAACTGAGGACCGTAATGGGACCGCAGGCAGTAGAGATACACAGGTGATGTAGCCCAAGCGGGCCGGTACACCAAGCAGGAACGTCAGCCAATCCGAGTCGGTACACAGAGCAGGAACTTCAGCCAGGCCGGGTCGGTACACAGAGCAGGAACGTCAGCCAGTCCGAGTCGGTAAACAGAGCAGGAACGTCAGCCAGGCCGGGTCGGTACACAGAGCAGGATTGTCAGCCAATCCGAGTCGGTACACAGAGCAGGAACGTCAGCCGGGACGGGTCAGTACACAGAGAAGGAACGGATACAGCAGAGTAGTCAGGCAGTCCGGGTCGGTACACAGGCAGGAACGGATACAAAAGAGTAGACAGGCAGTCCGGGTCGGTACACAGAGATCACACGAGACCTGGAGCAAGCGCTGGTAACGGAAACACCATGAAAGGGCACCGGAGAAGTGACAAGGCCCAGTATTTAAGGACAAATACTAAGCGGGACAAAGTCACTCCAGCCAATAAGTGTCAGCAGTAAGCAAAGACTGACAGAATGTCGCCAGCATAGCACGGGCACCGTGATAGTCATGTAGTCCTTAAGGGGTTAAAGCAGAACTTTCACTTAGTATAAAGTCGTCCTGCAATAATTAAGCATATGGCAACTAGATTCATAATACTTCTATTACCTCTTAGAAGTGGCAGATTCTAAAGTAATCCTTATTCTTTGGAGACTGCAAGCCAGGTATCAGTGCAGACATCTTGTCTTCACGCTTGCGCTGTCAGTCCCGGTCTCCTCTAAGAAGCATTGCTCTGTGAAACAAGGAGATCGGAAGGGACTGACATTGCAGGCGCGCAGACTGCACTAACCTGGCCATCAGTCTCTGAAGATTAAGGATTACTTTAGAATCTGCCACTTCTGAAAGGTAATAGAAGTATTATGAAGCTAGTCACCATCTGCTTAATTATTGCAGGACGACTTTATGCAAAGTGAAAGTTCCGCTTTAAGAACAGGTTATAACTGGCGTTATGAGTTAATCACTAAAACTGCCTTTATTTTTGGCGCAATTATCACATTTCTTTATAAGTATATTGTGATCCAATTCTTATTTGGACAAGACCATTTGTACTTCACTTTGCAAAAAAGAGGTCCCCACGAGATCAGAAGGGGAAACATGTCTGAGCTGGGGTGGTCAAGAAAGGTAGTTGTGCTAAGTACAGGAAGAGAAGTAATGGAAAGAGGGTATAAATAGAACGAGATCTGTAAGTTACTTCCTGTTCTGTTAATCACTTCACTGCGTCCCTCCCTCCCTCCCAATTGGGAATCAAGGATGTAAAGTTAAGGTTGAAATATTTATGTTAATGTTTAAATTACCATCTGTCGCAGCTTATTAGTGCTTTGGGCCCTTGCCAATAGGAGAAGGTCAGGACTGTTGGATCATAACAAGAAAATGGTAGGCCAGCGGCCTAAGGGTAATGGACACCCGGACCAGGTCGTGGGTTTAGACACCAGTCCTGTTGAGCTGCATTGACCAGCTAATGGGGTGCGGTAAGGTAAAAGATAAGGTTTGTTATGAGCTGAAGGCTCAAACAAAGGAAGATAGGCAAGTTGGGGCCTATCGGTTTTTAAGATTGGCAAGAACTTAATGCTGAAATATAAGATTAGTTAATGTATAACTAATAAATAAAGCTGTGGCCTGTTTTAAAACCAATTTTTAAGTGTTGTGTCTTTCTTGAAATCATACCCCATGAGTAAGACACGTTGACTGATTGGAGTTAGCAAAAATATCGCTAAGCTTTCACTTTCACTTTCTTTATAACTCCAGTTTTATAAATATCCCCTTCCTAAAGTGGACCTAATGCTTTTGATCCTGTCCTGTATTTTTTGAATTGTAATGTTACTGTTTCTGTAATGCTCTGTGTACATACATGGCAAAAGATACATACATACTGCACATACATACCTGTCACCCAAAGACAAGTTTAGTTTCTGTTAGATAATTAAAATCTGCCTATGTGTTGTACTAGTAATTTTTATGTAAAATAAATAGCTTTTGAATAATTAACCTCTATATTTTTACAGTTTATTGTGCACATTTATGCTAATTCCCTACACAGTATGATATTTAGTTATGTTCAAGGCCAATTTTACCACTTGCTGTGTATTTAGGAATTACTTCAGTATGTGGGCTCTGTCTAGAGTTATTCATAGAGCAGTGTGGGCTCATATCGGAAGCTGTGTTGTTTATGGTGCAAGTGTGGCAGCAGAGAATGCGCTAAGACTTCAGGGTTGTTGAACTGCTGTCAATGTGTAATGGAGGGTATCCCTTACTCATCACCAGCAATTTGACAACCCTGTATGCTAATGAGCTAATTCTCCCCTCCTTGCATCCCAAGCCTAGACTGTAACGTCTTAAAGGTCTTAAAAGTGAAAGTGCCAGTGGCCCCCTGAAACCAGAAGCACAGGAAATAAAATGGCCCTGACCACAATGGCAGCATGGTAGGCAGACACAGTAACACTTCAAGTGAGCAGGGTGTGCTGCCATCAGTCAGTCCTTAACCATCAGCAATCCAGCGAGAGAGTAGTACAGCATGAAAGTTCTCCTCTCTCATTGGTTGGCTGCTGGTGCCGCATTGTGGGCTGGTCACTGGAGGTTTTCTGATCTTCCCAACCGACCCATAACCAAGCGGGCCACCGGGGAATTCCAATCCCCCGACAGCACAATCTGCCCCTGCTTTCAACACCTCAAAGCTTTCAGCTTTCATTTATATCCATAACAAATGTGTCCACAAGATGGCACTGTGACTTTTAATAAACTTTCCAGCAGTAGTTGTATCATTGTCAGGGGTAGACAAATACAAATCCCTATGCAATTCAAAACAGCTTTTTAACCCCTTGATTACTAGATAAGTCCCCAATAATGAATTGGAAACCCCTCTAGCATTCAAGGGGTTAAAAACTCAATCTAATTTAATTGGAGTTTTTATTTCTCACTTATAGTACACTTTGCTTACTCCATAATAACTCCAGTTTACTTTCATAAATACGGGCATCTGTCACATAAATTTTGAGTAATACATTGCAGAGATCTGATTCTCAATTACTAAACAAAACACTATATGGATGTGGGAATTACATAGTTTTGGAATAAAGAAATCTCAGTTCTGATGTAAAGATGATACCTTTAACCCTTTGAGTTCCAGAGAGGTCCCAAGTGTCCATCTTTAGGGGATATTAGGGGTCCATACCTCTCAATTGTCTCTCTTTCTGAGATATTAGGGGTCCATACATCTCAGTTGTCCCTCTTTAGGAGATATTAGGGGTCCATTCCTCCCAAGTGTCCCTCTTTAGGAGATATTAGGGGTCCATACCTCCCAAGTGTCCCTCTTTAGGAGATATTAGGGGTCCATACCTCCCAAGTGTCCCTCTTTAGGAGATATTAGGGGCCCACACCTCTCAAGTGCTCATCTTTAGGAGATATTAGAGGTCTATACATTCCAAGTGTCCCTCTTTAGGAGATAATAGGGGTCCATACCTCCCAAGTGTCCCTTTTTAGGAGATATTAGAGGTCTATACATTCCAAGTGTCCATCTTTAGGAGATAATAGGGGTCCATACCTCCCAAGTGTCCCTTTTTAGGAGATATTAGGGGCCCACACCTCCCAAGTGTCCCTCTTTAGGAGATATTAGGGGCCCACACCTCCCAAATGTCCCTCTTTAGGAGATATTAGGGGCCCACACCTCTCAAGTGCTCATCTTTAGGAGATATTAGAGGTCTATACCTTCAAAGTGTCCCTCTTTAGGAGATATTAGGGGTCCATACCTCCCACATGTCCCTCTTTAGGAGATAATATGATCCATACCTCACAAATGTCCCTCTTTAGGAGATATTAGGGGTCCATACCTCCCAAGTGCTCATCTTTAGAAGATATTAGGGGTCCATACCTCCCACATGTCCCTCTTTAGGAGATATTAGGGGTCCATACCTCACAAGTGTCCCTCTTTAGGAGATATTAGGGGTCCACACCTCTCAAGTGCTCATCTTTAGGAGATATTAGAGCTCTATACATTCCAAGTGTCCCTCTTTAGGAGATATTAGGTGTCCATACCTCCCACATGTCCCTCTTTAGGAGATATTAGGGGTCCATCTCTTTAGGAGATATTAGGGGCCCATACCTCCCAAGTGTCCCTCTTTAGGAGATATTAGGGGTCCACACCTCCCAAGTCCCTGTTTAGGAGACATTAGGGGTCCACATATCCCAAATGTCCCTCTTTAGTAGATATTAGGGCTCCAAATCCTCTTTAGGAAGGACAGTCCCTCTTTGAGACCCAAATCACTCTGTCCCTCTTTCCCACTCTAGTGTCCCTCTTTTTAGGAGCTTAGACTGTCTGGTGCGTATATAAGTGCATCACATTGCTCCACAGTAATTAAAACTCATATCAATATTTGTTTAACCCTCTGAGTGCCAGGGAGATAGTCAATTCATTGTGTAGCAATACTTTGGCTACCTCTATGGAACTCAAAGAGTTAAACTTAAGTATATGTGTTTATAAGTTAGTCTGTGTAACTAAAATACATTGGTTTTGCTCTAAATCATTTTCTCAGTTACATAAAAAGGTGTCAATAGGTCATGCAATAACCTAAAAATTCTCAGTAATGACTCGCTCACCAGTCACACTCCCAGCAACAGTATCTAAAACAAAACTGTCCCTCTTTGGCCATTTAAAATGTTGGGAGGTATGGTCCAGCAACAATTGTGGGTCCTCTCCTGGCTTAAGTTTTGTCAACTGTATTCACTTTCATGTTTTAGCTATACACACTGAGCCAAATGCTGTATAGTCTTAGTCTCAATGTAACTGCCAAGAAACGTAGTCTGGTTTACGTCTCAGATCAATAGACCATAAGTCACTGACATCATGATTGTGAGGCAAAGAAATGAAAAGACTTACAATATTATTCTTTGTTAAACAGTATTCCTTCTCGCTGATGCAATATTTGCATTATAAAAACAATATTTGAGTCATTCTTTCCCAGACAAAACTAAAGTGTTAAGTAAGTGTTGAGAAATTCACTATCTCTGTCTGTCAGTTTTTTTTTCTTCTTATTAATGTGACATAATTGCAGCAAATAATGCCTTAAAGGGATAGCAGCCTTTCGTTTTGACGTCACATATATTGCAAGTGCATAATATGTAAAGTCAGATTGCTTATATTTTTTATTCATTTTATTTTCAGGTTCACCTAATTTTTACATTATTATGTTAGTGTCAGTGGGCATCTGGATATTATTTCAGAGATCTTTCTGTCAGGGGATACAATGTAAAACAAAAAATAATATAGTTGGCAATACAATTTAAAAAAAAAAAATGCATATGGTCTTTTAAATTGGACTTGTCACCTTGAACTTTTTTACATATTTGAAGACTTCATTAAAAACTGCCTTTGTGTCTTTTTAACCGAAAGTCCAGCAGATATAAAGTTTAGGAAATATTTACAAATTTATTTCTGGGAAAGTTAATGTGAAAGTCTCCTGGTATAGCACAGAGCTTTTCATTTGAAACAACACCTTCATTAGAATATGAAACATCACTGGAAAGCCTTCTGTAGCATATGAAAATCTTAATTAGCACATGAAATGTCACTAGTAGCATATGATATCAAGTATGGATATCGCCCAAAAATCAAAGACAGATAGAAGCTAATACTAAACTCCTTTAGAATGTACAGTTGTACAAAACACGTCAGAGTAGTTATTAGAAAACTACATATGTTCAAAGTGTAGGAGCTCTAATAAGGGATTGTTTGAACGATTTCATTACATCGTCAGAAAATGCAGAAATCTTTGCCTGCTGACTTCTAAGACAATACTACAAACATCCCTCCGCTATACTTTGTATAAATAATATTGGAGTGAGGAGGAAATAAAGCAGCTACCTCATTGATGTTTCAACAGAGTGGGTAAGAACCGGGCTATACACGTTGGGCAATAAGTTTGTCACAGACCTACTCCAGGCTGGTGGTAAGGTTATACGATATGGACAGTCTAACAGCAAGCCCCACAGGAAAAAAACAGCCGAGTTTTCCCACTGCCAGCTGCACACATATGTTAGTGGAGGAAGAGTTAAAACCATCTGTGGATTAAATCTGTCCTTTGGTCAGGAAAGAAACATTGTTGTCATCATTTCCCATATTGTGAAGTAAATTTGATACAATCAAAGTCCCTTTATTTGTAAATACAGTACATCATATTCTCCTTACTATATGGGACAATGATAGTTGATGATCGATATATGAGTCTTATTGTACTTTGTTTTTAGAGAAAGTGTACACATTTCATATTTTTATTGCATGTTTGTTGTTTGGAATAATAATTTGCTAGGATGTTTGTCAGAAGCCGTCATGCGTAGTAGAGACTGCTCTGCAGTCATGCACAGTAGAGACTGCCCGTGCTGCAGTCATGTGCAGTACAGAATGCCCGAACTCGCCGCGGTTGATACGGAGCGGGGTGCTCCGAATTCGGACCGAAGTCCTCTGTGTGCACCTTCCTGGGACAGCAGCACAGGCAGTGAGCAGAGAGGATTCGGGCACCAGCCAAGGCTGCTGGGTGACACTGTGGCCTGTTGTAACGGTTTTTAAACACTCTCAGACCAGTGTGTGAAATAAAACACAATTTATTTAGAATAAGGTAAGGCAAAGGTCCGCCCTCTAGTGGCGGTTGATATACACCAGCAGTGAAGACTGATAGATACAAATGTAATTGCACAAACGTATTACATGTACAAATACACGCAGTAGAATTGAATATAACCACAGAGGGTTAAGTCCTTGATAACAGTCAGTCTCAGATGTGGATGTTTGGCACGCCCTGGGTGTTATAAGGCTGTGCTGGAGACAAAGTTCACCATAAGCTGGATACAGGACTGCCTCGCCACGGTGTTCAGTAAAAAGCAGAACAGGAATCCACTTAGCCCCCTCGGGCATACCTACTGGAACTGCTTCTGCTAGTGCAAGTGAAAATAGCCCCCACGGGTGTAACTGGAACCGGCCTGCAATGCAAGAGCTGCCAAGCCTCCTCAGACTTAACCGGACACTGGGATATAACGTGCAAGAGCCAATAGCCCCACGGGCGTAGTTACCGGATTTGCTAGCGCTGAAGTCTTTGCCTGCCACCACTCTGTATAACGGAATCGCCCAGTATTGCAATGAGAGAGAGCCTTAGGCGCCCAACCGGCCCAACGGATGTGAATACTCTGCAAGGATGTACAGAGTTGCCGACGGAGAGCGGCCAACTCAGCAGGAGTATCACCGAGAACGAGACTCGTACTGGAGTAGAGAGAGTGGAACCAAGGCAGCACTGCTAGGGTTAAAAAGCACGTTTACTCGAGGCTTTTCAGCGGTATAGCAAGGCTGTGCAGTATGAGGGAGGCGTACAAACACACAGCTCTGCACAGGTAGAAACACTGCACTGATCGGAGTACACCAGGCAAGGCAGTCACACAAAAGACTGGAACAGCAGATAATAATGTCGCGGCGGCGGCAACTGGAACGCAGGTCACTGGAACAAGCTGGAAGTCGATCTTCGGAGCAGGAAGTCAGCCAGGCCGGGTCGGAGCACGTAGGAGGTAGTCATACAAGCCGGGTCATACACAAACAGGAACGTCAGCCAAACCGGGTCAGGATCCAAGGGTGGTAGTCAGACGGGCCGGATCATACACAAGCAGGAGCACTGGAGAGTAGTCAGGACAAGCCGATTCGGTACACAGGAATCCGGAACACAGGAACACAGCAACAGTACAACTGGCTCAGAAACACCACGAAAGGGCATCTGACAGATGTGATAGCCAGGTATAAAAAGGTCACCAGGGGGCGGGCCAAACCAACACAGCAAATCAGTGTCTGCCACAGATGAGACTGACAGGAATCACAGGCACTGTGATACCTGTGTACACAGGCTTCTAAACTAGTTTGTAATAAATTACAAGTTTTCATCATTTGGGTAATACATTTTTGGATTGTCTGCCTTATTGCCTCCATGTTGATCTTTTAGACACTATAGCATTTTTTTTTGGGGGGGGTATCCCTTGATAGGATATTAGTGAATATTGGTAGTTGGGTTCCCCGTTTACTGATGGACGCAAGCACACGTGTTATTAACGGCACGCTTATCTGTTTGGTGTAGCGGGGATGCGTGACGGGATTATTTAGGGTTGTTTTTGGGTATACCCCTCTTTTTATTTATATTTTTATTTATTCTATTTACACTTAATTTTAGCGCTCTCCTTGTTTTTTTATGTATACAAGTATGAATATCTCCTCTACATTTGCTGGTCTTTTGGCTAACACAGTTTTTAATTAAGTTTTCAGATATGGAAACTTAAATCAAGGTGACAGGTCCACAGCATACAGAGCCTTAAGTACTGCATGCACAATGTTACATTGTATTACCGTGCCTGCTTTAACTGTCACTGATAGGAAAGCTCTCTGTAAACAGAGATCCAATGAGCTTACTATTGGAATATAAAAGTGTAATCAGTCAAATAATCATACCTGGGAACTTTCAAGATGAGTTGACCTTAAGATCTTTGAAATATTAACCTTAAAGGGATAGTAATGTTTCATAATAAAAGCAGCTCTAATTAATAATCACAGTATTTGGACTTTGGAGAGTGTTTTTTCATTTCTGTCAGAGTTGTAGTTCAAGAGTATTCAATGACAAAGTATCCCCCTCACGCCCCTTTTACTGATGTAACACTGTTCAGCCAGATCAGAAGGGAGGTGCCCAGGTAGACTACAGAGAGGGACAATCTTCAGTTAAGATAAGGGAAAAACCTGAAAAACTTGTCAAGGGGGGCAGGGCCTTCATTGTTCTCATAGGAAGAAGACTGTCCCCTGCTGTTATCTGTCTGGTCTATGGACTGCACTCCACATCTGAGAAGAGATGGCTTACACTAGGTAAAAGGGGCGGGAGGGGAAACTTTGCTTGTGAATATCTCTCAAACCATAAAGGTTTGAGAGATAAGATATATCATTCTTCATGTTTTTTTAATGCCTACAAAATAAAATAAAGATAAAACAAAGTATTACTATTCCTTTAAAGCTTCCCATAATATAGATTTTATGCAGTAATAGCAGTGTGGGATGGTGTTGCCTGTCATTTTTGTTTTTATCGTTCTATTTAGTCATTTTGAATGAAAAGCAGCAGAAAAATGCCTGGGGTTCCCAATATTTGTGTTGGTGTGTGATTGTACATAACATATGTCAGAGGGGATAATGCAGTAGTAAGATACTTCCCAACGAAGGCAGGGCATTAGGGTTTGTTTGTATTTTAGATTACTTAATGACCTATAGACACCTCTGTGTAAATCAATCAATAATTTTTTGGCAAGATGAAGTTATAAACACACTACTGAAATGGAAACAGACATTACTGACAGTTCTTGGCATACCTGGGAACTTTTTCTTCTGGCCGTGGTGCAGTTGATGGAGACAAATCATGCAATTTGTGTCAAAGTGGGCGTGGCTTAAACGTGACTTGGGTGGGGCTTTAGAAAGTTATAAAACTATAGGTGAATAGGCAGGGGAAGGAGGAGAAGTGTGGGGGGTGGGTGGAACAGATAGAGAAGGAAAACAAATGGGCAGAATTTCTTAAGAAACTGCCTATACCTCGGAGAGTCAGCCTTGGTAATGCAGAGTCAAAACTGGTGTCTCCAGGGCAAACCCAGGGAGTTCCCAGCTAAGGTTATTGGTGTGGAGCAATGTGATACTCTTATATACAGTCAACACAGTCTGATTTTGTAAATGGGTGGGGTGGAGCACCATGGTGAGATTTGGGTGTTAGAGGGAAGGGCAGACATGTTTTAGAAGGTGAGAGAGAGAGATACACACACACACACAGAGACATGTTGGAGAAGTGGAGAGAGAGAAAGAGAGAGATAGAGAAAGAGAGATGATACAGACAGAGACATTTTGGAGGGGAGAGAGACAGAACATGTTGGAGAAGGGAAGAGAGACAGAGAGAGATATAGGGGGAGAAGGGTAATAAAGCATATTGATCTGTGCCTTGTCTTGCATGTGTGCATCTCCCTGTTAAACTGCATTTGAAGGGTTAAATTCTTTGATTTGCAGACATGGAGCAAGTCATGAGGATTTTGTAGATTTTCGTTAATTCAGCATGAAAATAGGATGTTACAGGAGGCTTTGATGGGTAACAGCTTTTGATGATTTGAAGTTCTTAAAACATGGTGTCATCGCTGTGCAGTCCTTCTAACACAAGTATCCATTAGATAATATATACACTTAGGCTTGGTTCTAACCTTAGGAGAATAGAAAACTTGAGGAGATAGAAGGATGCGGAAGGAGTGGATGGTAGAGCAGGAGGTGTAGGTTTCAGAAGAAAAAAATAGCTAGAAGGCAGAGCTGGACCAGACTTGGATTTTTAAGGTGTGCTATCTCAGTGGCCTGAAATTGTACAGTGGCGCTGTTGCTACACCATCCTATGGACAGCTCTAGTCAGTTGACCATAAATCTCCATAAGATGGTGTAGCAACAGCGCCACTGTAAAATGTCAAGCTATTGAGGTATTGCACCTTAAAATTTCAAGTTAGAGCTCCAGTAACTTTTGAACAAAACACCTCTCAGCCGTGGGAGTACCATTGTTTTAGTCAGGAGGATAAACCCTGTAATATGTATATATTTCCATATTTTGAGTGTGGCTATCCCTTTAAATACAATGTTGCATTTATCTCTTCTGAAACACCCATGGCGATTAGCTGTGGTAATGGAAGTATTTGTAAGACTAGATTTTTGGCCTTACAGCACAGAGATTTGATACAGAGGCTATAGCCTGGAGTACAGGGGATTAACCCTCAGAGTGCCAAAGAAGTAACCAACGCATGGTGTTGTAATGTGCTGGGTACCTCTCTGGCACTCTGAGCATGGTGACCACATGTCCCTGATTGCCCAGGACAGTTCCTGAATCTGAATATGTGTCCCTTGTCCCAGGCACCCCTCTTCATGGACAATATAAAGTCCTGGAATAAAGATTCCAGACCACAGAGTTCTAAACAGTAGATGAAGAACTGCCCATTTCCTACGGTAAGACAAAGCGGTGCTTCTGTTCGGCTACAAGAAAATGGCCTCCAGCCAGAAATCTAAACAAAAGACAGAGAACCGAGCCTTCATCCTGACATCAGACAGAAACTGCAGTGCAATAGTCTTGTATTGTAAGCGTACCTGGGAACTTGACAGGCAAGGCAACCCGGAGGACAGCCCTGCCAGCGCCGACCAGGGAGTGAAATGACGCGATTCGCGTCATAAAAGGGGCGGGCTTAGTCGAGAGGGGGGCGGGACAAAAAAATTAAAAAAAATGGTAAAATATATGTGGAATGCGGGTAAGAAGGCAGGGAGTGGGAGGAACCTGAGCGGGTTGGAGAACATGTGGGCAGAGTTTTGCCCACCCGGAGATTGAGAGACTGCCCCGGAGACCCGGTAATTCACTGTGAAATCCGGAGTCTCCGGGGCAAAACCGGAGAGTTCCCAGGTATGATTGTAAGGCTAGGCTAAGGCTTTGGGGTGTGATGTACATGTTCTTGTAGTCCACTACAGTCACCGCTTTCTGTCACAGCAGTCAAAGGGCAGTTCTTCCTCTAGTGTTTGGAGAAAGACCAGGCTGTGTACTGATCTCCGATGATGTACAGTGACCTTTTCCCTCATGGCAGCACTAGAGCTGAGGACAAGTACTCTGCTGCTTTCGTCTCTGCAGTGGCCCTAAATGGCAGAATGCAAATGTGGTCACACTAACTCTGAGGATTAAAGGGATAGTAATGGTTCAAAATAAAAGCAGCTCCAATTTATCTTCATAGTACTTGGGCAATGGAGAGTGTTATTTCAATACTGTCAGAGTTATAGTTCAAGAGTAACTGAATGATATAGTATCCCCCTCCAGCCCCTTTTATTGATGTAACACTGTTCACCTCAGAACAGAATGGTGGTGTCCAGACGGATCATAGAGAGGCAAAATCTTCAGTGAGCATAAGGGAAAACCTGAAAAACCTGTCATAGGGTAGGGTTTTCATTGTTCTCAAAGTAAGTTTCCCCCTCCCGCCCCTTTTACCTAGTGTAAGCCACCTCCCCTCAGATGAGGAATCTGTTCACTTGACAGGACAGCTTACAGCAAAGGGCAATCTTCTTTCTGTGAGAACAATGAAAACCCTGCCCTGCCCATCTTGACATGTGTTTCAGGTTTCATGTTGACATGTGTTTCATGCTCACAGAAGATTGTCCCTCTCTGTGATCCATCTGGACACCACATTCCTGTTCTGAGGTGAGCAGTATTACATCAGTAAAAGGGGCGGGAGGGGGATACTTTATCATTCAGTTACTCTTGAACTACAACTCTGACAGTATTGAAATCACACTCGCCATGACCCAAATACTATGAAGATTAATTTGAACTGCTTTTATTTTGAAACATTACTATCCCTTTAAAATGTGTAATTTAGTGTTTCTTGACATGTTTGTAGCCTGCTCTATAATGAATTATCTTTATTTCCATGGTTTATAATGCTTAACCTACAATTCCGAGACACAAAATCCAGCTGTCTGGAACTAAGAATAATTACTCTGGAGGGGCATCTGTAACCCATTTAGTGTGACATGGGGGAACTGGACTGGTATGCAAATGGAAAAGTATACATTTTATCTATTAACCACATAAGTGACTGTGTTACCAAAAGGTTGCATTCATGATATGAATAAATATTCAAATAATACTTGAGCTGAAATAAATTTAACCCTTTGGTTACTTGAGACATGTCGAATTCATTGTGAAGCTATGTGTTGGAGAAGTCTTTAGCCTGCTAGGGAGTATATAATATTTTAATGGATATAACCCCATTTCATTTTGTTTAGAATGTACCTTTAACTGGTAAACAGACCAGTCACACTACATCAGCTGTAGATGCCGGATGCTAGGGAACTGGGATTGTGCTGGTCGGTGTGACCAGCGCAATCCCAATTCCCCAGCATCACAATCCAGTTGTGGGAGTTCTAAGCACAGATGAGGCACCTCTCACAATTTGGTGCTCTGGGAAACTGTCTGCATAGCCTAGTGAAAAATCTGGCCCTACCACAGATGCTTTTATCTAGAATCTTGCATTTCTTTGTCTAATTGTTTTCTGCTTACTAACACAAAACTGTCCTTTCTCAGGGATTTTTAATAATAATTTGTGATGTTAATTTTCTAATCACTGTGAACATTACTTTTTTATCAAAATGTAATTATTAAATTCATATGTTTTAAAGGAAAACAAAACCTCCTAATAATATCTCTGCACTAACTTTACTATGGCCAGAAATCCTATTGGCCCATGTGTCTTGAGTCAGGAAATAACCTATACCATTAGTCCTGGATAACATGTACATAGAGGCAGACAGAAATGTATTCAGACTGAAGCAGAGAGAATGTATGAGCATATACTTTAACCCCTTAAAGGGCCCATGACGTGCCAGGACTGTCACGAGTAAACTTGCGTTAAAGACACAAAATGGTCCTGGCACGTATTGGAATTCAGGGGGCCCCACTAGCCTGCATGCTGCTCAGGGATCCCTGAATCCATTTTGTGAAAAAATAAAAAGCTCTGTGGTCCATAACTGCCTGCCGTGTGGCCATTAAGAGGTTAAGGACCAGTGGGCTCCACAGGGCCGAATTTCCCAATAGACAAAGTAGGCAACTGCCTAGAACTCCAAATTTTGTGGGGAGCTTCAGCTGTGCTGGTCACACCCACATTCTGAATTGTGCGTGTTTCCAAAGAAATCTCATTATCCCTGTTCCAGTTTTATACCCCTTTACAAGCTATTATTTAACCCCTTGGATGCTAGAGAGAGCAACCAAGGGTGTTAAAGTATTTTATGTCCTTGCTTGTTAAAGGCCAAGGGTGACAGGAAATAGTGGATGGGTCTGGTGGGGGGAGTCATATGATGAACAGGGGTGTGGTCATGGGTGGAGCTAAGAGCAACTAGAGTGCCTTGCCTAGGGATGCCTGGGACATAAATCCATCCCTGGGGGTGCACAATGCACCAGACAATCTTCTGGCATGTAAAAGGTTAAAATAAACATATGTAGTAAGAAGACTTGAGGCCCTGTTATCCTGCTATTAATTGTCATGTCCACCTCTGTAGATGTGACATCCTGTATTCATAGGGTTGCCACCTTTTCTTAAAAAAAAATACCGGCCATGGCATTCTCTCCATAGACTTAACATTGGACAGAACCAATTTTTTACCGGCCTGCCGGTAAAATACCGGCTGGGTGGCAACCCTATGTATTCACAGAATTAGTTATCTATTAACCAAGGAGAATGGGAAAATTCATAGAGCCGTTAGGATTTTCTGTTCATAGTAGGCAAGTGAGAGCGTCTGTCATTAATATGAATTTCTAGGTCCCCTTTAAAATCAAAACATGTACCGCATAATGTTAATGTTTCTCACTAAATCTTTTGTTGTATTTGATATTTCCATCTGCAGACCAAATAAAAAAAACAACCCGGTTCATCATGCAATGATGACATTTCATACATTGCTCATTTTTACTGACACATAACTGCAAGTATTTATACATAATTACTTACAAGAATGCTTGAAAAAAAATAAATACAAACATATGTAGTCAGCTATAGTATATGCAAAACCTAAAATATTTCTATCTCTAAAGGCCAAACTGGACTGATAGCAGTTGCATGAATAAAGTGGACCTGACAGAAGTTTAGTTCATTTTTAGGAGAATTATAGTGCAGTCCATAGGTATTAGAACTGTGACATATGTTTGTTGTTTTGGCTCTGCATTCTAACACTCTGGATTTTAACCCTTTGAGTGCCAGAGGGGTACGGAACGCATTGCAAAGCAATGCGTTCCGTACCCCTCTGGCACTCAAAGGGTTAAAGGAGCAGTAAACTTTTTTTTATGAAAACACATATTTTATAGAGCATTTCCTGCTGAATAAAACAAGGTCACTCCCATCGCTGTCAGATGTTTTATTCAAAATTTATAGCAGTTCAAATAACCAGGAAGTGAATTTACTGTGTTTACTTCCTGATAGTTCTAACTGACAGGAAGTGACAGGCAGTTTCTATCATATTCTATGGAGAGCTGTATGTCTCTGACTTTTCTGACTTTCCTCTCCATTAGAATCTAACAGGAAATCTAATTAGAATTTGACCACTAGAGGGCACTGCTAATGTAAAAAACAGGGGTTTAAACTGTAATAACTCTGGAAATATAAATCTCTCAGCAGTGGGAGTACCCTTATTTTACTCAATAGGAAAATCCCTACAATATATATTTTTTCATAAAAAAAAGTTTACTGTTCCTTTAAATGAAAGAATGACTTGGAGGATAAAGTGCAGACTGTCAGCTTTAATTTGAGAGTATTTATAGCCATAAAATGTGAAATTGTAAAGCTCTGCGTACACTTGTGGCGCTATATAAATAAACATATTCATTCAACATTGTAGGAATTACAGCCCTTTTTATACATAGTCCCTCCATTTTAAGGGACCAAAATAATTGCACAAATAACATAATTTTAAACAAAGTCATCATATTTAGTAATTTTTTGAAAATCCTTTGCATTCAATGACTGCCTGAAGTGTGTATCCCATTGACGTCACCAGACTCTGGATATCTTCCCTGCTGATGCTCTGCCAGGCCTCTACGGCAGCCATCTTCAGTTTCTGTTTTTATTTGGTGGGGGACTATTGTCTTCAGCAATTGAAACTCATGCACTATTGGATTCAGGTTGGATGACTGACATGGCCAGTCAAGAACATTCTGCTTTTTGGCCCTGAAAAACTTCTTTAGCAGTTTGGGGTCATTGTCGTATAGTAGACAACTCTCTGCTCCTTTAAACTCTATTGGTGTTTCACAACTTTTTCCCTCTTCCTGCTCCTACCTCCGGAACTCATTACAACCCAGCATTCACCAAGCCTCGGCCCTCAACAACTTCAAATCCAAGATAAAAGAGCACCTTTTAAATGTAGCACTACTGTAATATGGAAATATTTTCTCATATGTTAAAAACTGCACTTCTTCCTCTACCTGCTTGTATCTGTATGTCACCCATCCTATACTTAGATTGTAAGCTTTACAGGACAGGGACCTCCTATCCTAATGTATGCTCACCTGGTGTTACCCTTATGATTGTCTTTAAAACCACTTAATCACTGCAAGTATTGTACCTCTTCTATGCTAAATGTAAACTGTGAAGTGCTAAGTACACCTGTTAGTGCTATATAAATACAAACATACATACATACATACATACATTGTCCTGTTAGAAAGCTAAGGGCAATATGTTAAAAAAGTTCTCATAATTAAAAAATTGTTGAATCACGAGTTGGTGGTAAAAGAAGGACAATATTTTTAGAAGTAAATCCATCACATTTGAAAATGTGTCTAAAGAAAAGAATTAATGTTTATTTATTGGTGGCACTGTACAGCATTTAAGGGATAGGGATAGTAATAGTTAACAAAAAAAGCATCTCCTATTAATCTTCATAGTATTTGGGACATGTAGAGTGTTGTTTCAATACTGTCAGAGTTGTAGTTCAAGAGTAATTGAATGATGAAGTATCCCCTCCTGCCCCTTTTACTGATGTAACACTGCTTGCTCAGAGCAGCAACACTGTCCAGATGGATCACAGACAGGGACAATCTTCAGTGATCAAAAGGAAAAACCTGTCAAGGGGTGCAGGGTTTTCCTTACTTTCACAGTAATAAGATTGTCCCTTGCGGTGAGCTGTCTGGTCAAGCCAATAGATTCCACATCTGAGGGGAGGTGGCTTACACTAGGTAAAAGGGGCAGGAGGGGGATCTTTTATCATTTAATTACTCATGAACTACAACTCTGACAGTATTGAAATAACACTCTCAGTGGCCCAAGTACTATGAAGATTAATCGGAGATGCTTTTTTTGTTAAATATTACTATCCCTTTAATGCTGCTTGCACCAAGGGGAAGACACAGAAGCATTATGTGGGCATTTGGGGGTGGTCCATTCCTCTACTCCTTGCTTAGGGTAATATACTAAGTAAGAAATAGAGGAAACAACTATGCCATTTCCCTGAACATTCTATGGGGTTGGGGTATGGGCTTGCTTGCATTAAAGTCCAATGTTGGCAGAGTGTGTCTGCCAGAATGCACTACAATGCGATGTGGATTGTGAGGGTCCAATGTGGATTGCGGGGGTCCAATGTGGATTGTGCTCATTGGGGGTCCAATGTGGGTAATGGGGGTCAAATGTGGATTGTGAACAATATGGGGGCCAGTGTGGGTAATGGGGGCTCAATGAGGATCGTGGACAACATGGGGGCAAGTGTGGGTAATGGGGGTCCAATGTGGATTGTGGACAATATGGGGGTCCAATGTGGATTGTGGACAATATGGGGGCCAATGTGGGTAATGGGGGTCCAATGTGGGTTGAGGGTAATGGGGGTCCAATGTGGGTTGTGCTCAATGGGGGTCCAATGTGGGTAATGGGGGTCCAATGTGGATTGTGGGCAATGGGGGGGCAATGTGGATTGTGGGCAATGTGGGTAATGGGGGGCCAATGTGGATTGTGGACAATATAGGGGGCAATGTGGATTGTGGGGGCCAATGTGGGGGTGGGCAGTGTGTGGAGGTGGGCAGGGTGGAGGTGGGCAGTGTGGAGGAGGCAGACAGTGTCATGTGGGCAGTGTGTGGAGGAGGTGGGCAGTGTGGAAGAGGTGGGCAGTGTGTAATATGTACAATTTCAACTTCCATAAAATAAAGTATTACTATCCCTTTAAACTTGTTTTGCAAATTGATATACTGTATACAGTTTGCAGATATGTGCAATATATATTCTTTAAAGAATTACAAAAATGTGCCTGTGTTTTTTACATTTTAAACTGGGGGGGGGGTGCCAAGTATGGATCCAGGCCCCGGGTGCCAAATGCTCTAGGTACACCCCTGTTTCTAGCTGTGAGCTCTTTACCGTTTGAGTGACAAATGCAACGCAATGCATTGGATACTTCTCTGGCACTCAAAGGGACAAAGAGCCGCTGCAAGAATGATGTGAGATTCTGCTAGTTGAAAGAGGATATTCTAGCTGCAGGAGTGCTGGGGGGCAGGGAAACCATTGAGCCTGAGGAGAGGGCGTGTTGGTGCTGCAATGGACATGTCTAAAATTAGTTCATTAGTTCGGGCAGAAAGTGGAGCAAGGACAACATTAGATTTGCAGGTACGAGTGCATGACTCGTTCCTCACACGGGACAGTGGACTCATGACTACACCTTGGGTCTTTTGTTCCTCTCTGAGATCCGCATTGTCAAGCAACCAGATGCCAGATCTGTGGGAGCTTCAAGTGACGTCACAAATAGGGGAGGGAGGGGTCAGATTGACAAGCCAGTTATAGGAAAACTAAACTCTTGCTGAGAATGGAAGAAAGAGGCATCTACTGCATGCTTTACAATGTACAAATATCAGGTAGGTATAAATGAAGCATTACTATCCCTTTAATTCATGTTCAAAACAGACATGTCATTATAAGTTTGATTACTCCCTTGTAGCAGAAGGGACAATCATCTGTAACTATTACCTGGCTATACTCGCTGCTTAGTAAACAGACCCAACTCAATTTGAATCTTTATTTTTTTGTTTAAGAGACCTTTATCTGTCTACCGAGGTCCCCTATACTGATGTACTGTATTCAATCTTTTTGCCATCAGCTGTTGGAGACTACAAATCCCATCATTCCCAAATAGCCAAAGGGGGATGATGGGAGTTCTAGACTTCAACAACTGGGGATCCAAAAGTTGGCTACCCCTGACCTATAGTTTGTTTGCTATGAATAATGATAATGAATCCTTGCTACAAGATCAACTCCATTATAAGTAGAGGTGAATTGACTTCCTGTTATAGAATCACGATATACACAGACCATGAGACGTAAATGAATCAACATGAGTTAGAAAAGTATAGTTTCATAGAATTACGTCTTCACTGATCAGCAGTGAAATAACATACTT
Organism: Rhinophrynus dorsalis; assembly: GCA_037306005.1. Classification (NCBI taxonomy): domain Eukaryota; kingdom Metazoa; phylum Chordata; class Amphibia; order Anura; family Rhinophrynidae; genus Rhinophrynus; species Rhinophrynus dorsalis. The sequence goes on from CM074718.1 coordinate 650,598,242, forward strand.
TTATGGTGCATTTCAGTATTGCAAGAGTACTATAATTATTCATTTTTAAGTAGTTAGCATGTTCTTTGGCACTGTACAATAAGGGAATGCATTACAAACTCATTACAAACATGACACCCTTAGCAAAGAGGTAGAGAAGGTCCTGTTGGCAAGAGTTTACTTTAAAAATCCCACTGAGCTGCAAATTAGCTTGGTTATTTGTGCTAAAAATGGATCTAGTATATTATTTTACAAATCAGTGAAATAATAATATCCACGTTGGACAAAGGCCTGTGCAAGCTGTTAACAGTATGCAAAAGGGTTTTTTTGTGTATAAGTGATGTGTCACTTTGATCTTCCAGTGCAGCTAAATATTCAAGTGTTCACAGAAATCCCCTTCTGTAGCAAGCTGGTTCGTTCATTAATTTAACATTTTTTTTTTTAAATATATTTTATTATCAGATCGCTCCATACAAAAAAATACATGTAAAATCGTTCAGATACAGCAAAAATATGCAGACAGATGTAACAATGAAAAGAACATATACAAATCAATAGGGCGTACAGAGACAACGTGAGGTTTTATTATTATGTCAACCTCTAATAACCAAAACTCCCAAAAACTAACCTAACTTAACTTGTGCTAAACTCCCCTACCCCAATTCCGATTCCGCTCTCTCCCGAACCCGCAGCACCCCGCCCACCAGCCAGCAAAGCCACAGGATCTCAACAAGTACAGGGTTCGAACACAACGCCACGCATCGAGCACGCATCACAGCCATCCACGCAGCTAGCAAGCATGACCTAAATCAACCAGCGCCGTCAAGTTGCACATCATGAGGTGCTACATTAGCATCAACTCTATGTGTAATTTAACATATTTGATGTTGGGGAGGTTTCTTCATTTAAATATCTCTATAGCATAAGAGGAGTTAAATGATCTACTAGGGCTCAAGAAACACAGGTCATTAACCCCTTAAAGACCAGTGTTTTGCACATGCTTCTGGTCTTCAGTTGGTTAAATTCTGGCCAAAAACTACCCCTGTATTATACCGTGGAGAAAGAAGTATTTGAAGCATTTAATATCAGTAGTAGCTGAGGTCACATTAGGACACTGACACAGGTCATTGTGGGACAAGCACAGCAGTAACCATAATAGTAATAAATTGCAAAAGGAACACTAGGACCATAACATAATAGATCCAAATGCTTTACCACAACCATCTGTAATTTGTTTATTGACAGTATTTTTATCCAGCAGAAACCTCATCAAAAAATGTATTATTTCCCCTTACACAGAAACTTTATAGTCTTAAGTTCATGGAGAATGTCTAGACTGTTTCAGACAGACAAACCTGCCCTAAGTGGTCCTAGACACATTTTGTTACTGTTGATTTTGTTCTTTCAACAAAGTGTGTCTTTTTATATGTAAGTGTTATGGCTTAAGTAGATCAAAAGGTCTCAGGAAAAAGCACATTAAGTACAACCAAATTATCAAGCCACCGTTATACATGACTTTCAAGGACACATCAATCCTTTGTTATTCCAATACCTGGACACTCTCAGGGTCTGACATGAGACTCATTGTCTCAGGATGAAGGGCCAAATTCTCAAGGTGAGAATTCAGTATAACCTACAACAATATCTGCACCAATTAACATTTTCTTTAGTGTCTAAACTGATGTGATAGCTACCAAAAAAACAGAGGGAGAAGTCATAGGGCTCCATTCTATTATGTGCAGTGAAAATCTATGTGACAAATGCAGTATTTAAGTCAGAGTTCAGGATTCTACTACCTGTGCAATGAGAAAACAATAGAAGTTAATTTCTCACGACAGCCAACAAAGTTCTGCTCATCTAAATCAGTGGGATAGCATGATCCATTTGCTATTCTGTTGCATGTGTTCACTGTTAATGTGCGTTAAGGAAATGCATTTTCTGCTGGTGTTTCTGAAACTACAAAAAACAGGTCTACTGTGCCTAATGTGTATTAAAAAACATAGTTGCACATGAGAAGGATCCTGGTTAAAAAAGGACCCAGAGGCATTTCCAAAGACCAACTCATATCCATACCTGGGAACTCTCCGGATTTGCCCTGGAGACTACGGTTTTGGCACTGCTTTACCGGGTCTCCGGGGCAGAGGCTGAGTCCTCCGGATGTGGGGCATTTCTTTACACCACCCATGGCAGCAGAGGACTCCCCTCTGGGAAGACAACAATAAAAACTTTCCAGGTATGGTTATATCAAACAGAGGAATGCCATGGCACAGCCAGTGAATTGTGTTCAAAGATCCCCACAACATCTGTATTGCTAACATAAACCCCCCTAACACCCAGACAAATTGAGGGATATGTGCTGCATTGTACACAAATGGAGTCACTAGTTCTGTGCACTGCACTCCAGTCCCTAACTACTAACAGGTCTACATTACACCTCAACATGCTGGATGGATTCCCCCTTGCACCAATGTGTAACGTGGTGAGGATACCCTTTCACCAAGAAATATGTGCCATGTCATGTTCCTCCCCAACACTGTCTTGTCCAAGAAGGGCAACCACCGGCAGGTGTGCACCGGCCTGCATGTGTTGTCCTGACACTGCCCTATCTCAAGATGGAGGTGCAACTGAACTGAACTGCCTCACCTGCTCCCAGGATATACTAGATATGGATCACGCTATTTAGCAAGGGGAAGGAGGAGGTCATAGGCAGCTACAGGCTCACATCCCACAGCATCCTTGACCAGTATGAGGTCATAAAAGAAGACCTTGATCACTTTGTCTCCAACAACCCTGTTCTCACTTGCATGGAGAAGTCATGCCATCCATCTCATGGCATCTGGATCATTCCAACAGAAAGAGGGCTGTGTATCCGGAATGTTCCAGGACATTGTATATATATTCACATCACTGGAGCAGTGAAACAGTGTCTTACCTTAAACAGCATCTTGGTGAACCTTATCAGAGACAGCAATTCATTTCTCTGTGAGCACTTTTGTTGAAAAGTGGCATATGCTTCCTTTCAACCACTTCTCTGTATGAGTACCTTCAGTGCATGTACTCCATACCTGGGAACTCTCCGGATTTGCCCCAGAGACTCCGGTTTTGACAGAGCTTTACCGGGGCTCCGGGGCAGAGACAGATTCCTCCGGATGTGGGGAGTTTCTGTTGAAACTCTGCCCACATCTGCAGGTGTTCCTCCTTCCCCAGCCTTCTGTGTGTCACCTTTAAGCCCTGCCACCCCAACTCGCTTCAAGCCCTGCCCCTTTTTGACGCGATTTGTGTCATTATTGTCACCCCCTGCTGCACCAGAGGACTCCCCTCCGGGCAGACCTCAATTGGAAGTTGCCAGATATGAATTACTCTTTCCTGTATCTTAATGATAAGGCACAATTGGGCACTCTGTTGTGTTTCCTATATTATACTCCTGGATGGATGAGTTGTGAGAAGCTGCCTATAAGTGAAATAAAGGTCTGAAAATTCTTCATTTGCTGTGGTTGGGGAACTCTAAAGATCCCATCATCTTGTTTTCCAGGCAGCACGTAAGTGTTGAATTTGGACACTACTTTTATAAGCCGTTCCTTCAGAAGTTGGTGGGGGTATGTGGTGTTCAAATTTGAATTTAGAGATATAGCAGTAAGAGTGCCTCCTGTTTTTCTTCTTTTTGCATTATTAGATGTGCCAGAACACGCACAGAGGAAAAAATTGCCCAATCAATAAAAAAAGGGGGATACAAAATGTTTTAGATATATAAGTGAAAGGAGCAAAATGAAACAAGAGAGGGCAGTAGGTAAGTGGAATAACCTGTCAGCAGAAGTGGTGGAAGTTAAAGGGATAGTAATACTTAAGTATTACTAATCCCTATAGTAAAGTTCTATTAAAAATAAATGTATTGCCCCCAGTGTCATCTCTCAAACCTTTAAGGTTTGAGAGATAATCTCTCCTAAAGTTGCCCTCTCCCTCCCCCTTCCCCGAAGTTAGCGTTGTAGCTGACTGAAGGGAAATCCAATCATAGATCATCAGGCGGCTCTTCAGCAGAGCCGCGATCGTGTTAATTAAAAAAAAATCTTTCACTAAAATGGTATTCTACGTGTGCTTGGTTTGCAGAAGACCATTTCAGTGAAAGTTTTATTTTTTATTAACGCGATCTTGGCTGTGCTGGAGAGCCGCCTGAAAGTCGTACGACTTGCTTCCCTGCAGTCAGCTAGAACGCTGACTACAGGGAAGGGGGAGGGAGAGGGCAACTTTAGGAGCGATTATCTCTCAAACCATAAAGGTTTGAGAGATGACACTGGGCAATACATTTATTTTTAATAGGACTTTAATATAAGGACTAGTAATACTTTAGTATTACTATACCTTTAATATAGTGATGGAATGTAAGCATGCATGGGATAGGCATAAATCAGTCCTGAACATAAGACAAGATCACAAGGACCCAATAAGCCCCTGCTTGTCTGGTATGTGATCAAGCAGTAATCACTATAGTTGTAGCATGGTATGGGTTCCTTTACGACAGGTGAGAGAACCTCTGTATTAGAGGAAACAGAGACGTATCACATAGAATCTACGTACTGGGGAGCTTTAGGCTCAGCTGATTTTGAGAGTTTCTGGGTATGGTTATTCCATGAACGTGATTGGCTAGATCCAACTGACTCTATAGAGAAAGGCAAATGGAGTCATTTGGAGACAAAACTGCATTTTAGTGGGCAAATAAAAATTCCCATTGATTTAAATGGGACTTTCAATTCCCTGAATGCTAGTGAGTTCTCAAACACATTTCATTGCAATATGTTAGAGATATCTCTAGCATTCAAAGGGTTAAAATCCTCATACATATAATTGGGGATTTGGAGAAATGTTATTTGTATTGTGGGGAGCATTTGGTTTTCCTGAGAATTTCTCCACTTTGACTGTAGATATGTAAGGCCCAATCAGCACTAAAAGCAGAGTGTTTTTACCAGTTTATGAGGTATTTTTAATGGAACAAAAAAAAAATCATCTGGGCTCATGATGTTGCTTTTACATGTGAAGTGACAGATTGAACAAATAAACTGTCATAGGGAAAAAAAACTAGTAATTGCCAATGTTAAAAAAAACCCACAACCATATTCCAGTAGAAAAAACAAAACAAAATAACTTTAACCCTTTGAGTGATAGACTGGTTTTTAGAGCAGTTTTTTTTTTTTTTTTAAACAGAGGCTTAAAGGGTTAAAGAACTGATGTCATGTGTTGCACCCTATTATCACATAGCTGTGCCAGAGTTGTACATGCAGGTGCTGGGTGTTGTGGGCATGGGCAGATTGTCCTATCGGGGGATCGGGCACTGTTAAAAAGTTGCGATCCACTTTGTGCAGACTCTCTCCCCCTCCGGTGCGCGCTGAAAGAACTGCAATTAAAATACAAGTGCTGTACAGCGCTGGCCATCTCTCTACCCCTCCGCTCCACTTTGTCTTGAGTGCAGAATGAGGGCACTAAAGGAAGTTAGTGGAGGAGAGAGAGATGTCCGGTGCTGTACAGCACTTGTAATTTATTTGCAATTCTTTCAGTGCGCACCGGGGGTGTGTGTGGGGGGGGGAGCCCAGGCCGGTATTCCCTTACAATCCACCCCTGGTTGTGGGCATAGGACAATGGCACTCATCCTGCTGCTAAAAATGTTTTTAAGGCATATGTTGCTGCAGGACTCCACCTTGCTATTTTTAAAAGTCATAAGCTGCCGTAGGACTTGACCTGCTGAGTATTTTTTCAAGGCGTATGTTCCTGTAGGACTCAGCCTGCTCCCAATTTTTTCAAGACATATGTTGCTTTAAGACTCGGCCTGCTCACAATTTTTTAAAGGCATATGTTACTGTAGGACTTGACCTGCTAACTATTTTTTCAAGTCATAAGTCACATGTTGTTGTAGTACTCAGCCTGCTCACAATTTTTTCAAGTCATATGTTACTGTAAAACTCAGCCTGCTCACCATATTTTTAAGGTGTATATTACTGTAGGACTTGGTCTGCTCACAATTTTTTTCAAAGCATATGTTGCTGTAGGACATACCTCATCGTATTCAGATTTTTAATCTCTACAATATTAAAATTGGTTACATTTAAGTGTTACTATCCCTTTAAGGACCGGTGATGTTCCTGGCACAACATGGAATTCTTGGATGGCTGTGCAGCTTGACTACCTCACCACCATGCCAGAATGCATCAGACAAAAAAAAGTGTGCCATGGTCCTCTAGGGCCTCCCAGCCCCGGACTGAGTGGTTATCAAGGGGTTAAAGGTGTAGTAACACTTAATATGTAAAAAGCAATATATTGTAGGGTTTATCTGCCTGAGTAAAAAGAGGGTTCTCTCACTGCTGAGAGGAATTTTATCCAAATGTTATTGTAGCTCAAATTTGAATTTTGTAGGTACAGTATCTCATTGGCCTGAAATATTATAGTGGCGCTGTTGCTACACCATCCTATTGAAGTTTATGGTCAGTGGACCAGAGCTGTCCATAGAAAGGTGTATTAACAGTACCATTTTAAAATTTCAGGCCATCGAGACAATACACTTCAAAAATGAAAGTTTGGGCTGCAATAACTTTTGAATAGAACACCTCCTTGCAGTGAGTTGTCCTTGTTTTACTCAATAGGATAATCCCTGCAACATATTCATTTTTACATATTACGTGTTACTAGACAGTTTCTTTGTAATGTGTTGCTCACCATGCTGACATTAAAGGGTTAAACTGATTGATATATAAAAGTGTTCTGTATTTAAAACTTCATATATGGTAATCCTACTCAAATCTGGAATGTTATAAAAAAATTAAAACATTTTTATTATTATTTACTGTTACAATTTAAGCCAATGTAATCCTTGTTGTACCATTGGATTACCCAATGCATTGCTAAGCACTGTAGAATGTATGCTTCAGGCACGCAAATGGTTAAAGGAAGGTATGTACTTAGATAGTTCTCGTTTAAAGTCTGTACAGATACAGGCGTACATGTTAAGAACATAGGAGCCAGATGTGTTAATGTAAACATTAACCCCACTGAAAAAGTGCTGAATGCTTATTTCTTCCAGCTAGTCATTGCAATCAGTTTAGAAGAAATGTGTGTGTTTTGTACATAGGGTGACCACGTGTCCCTGATTGCCCAGGACAGTCCCTGATTTTAAATGTGTGTTCCTTTTCCCTGGCAGCCACCTCCTGGGACAATACAGAGTCCCAGAATGAAGACCGAAGAGCACAGAGTTCTAAAGACTGAGACTAGAAAGAGAACTGCCCATTGCCTGCTGTGACAGAAAGTGATGCCCATACCTGGGAACCTTTAGTAATAGGTCACCTGGAGGTTCAAGGAAAAAAAAAAAAAAAAGTACCAAGTTTAACCCTTTGAGTGCCAGGGGAGTACACAATGCTCTGGCACTCAACGGGTTAAAGCAGCATTTAACGTCACTCCTGTCTATCACACCACCGTGAAAGAATGAAGTAAAAATAATTTACTAACAACACTGGTGACCAGGACAGTACAGGTCCTCCGCTCTCCTCCTGCCCTGACACCAGGCATGCAGTGTCATGATCAACAGACACAGGTCCCAAGTGGTCCGCGGTGCCAGAGCAGGGCTCTGATGAAATGGATGTAAATTATGAAATGTGCACAGGCAGGAGCAGCAAATGCGCACATACTGTATATGCCTGGAGAATTTAAGGTTTCACCCGTAGACACTACTCTAAATCCGGAGTCTCCGGGTGAAATCTGGCAGGTTCCCAGCTACGGTGATGCCTCTGCTGGGCTACAAGATAATGGCTTCTAAACACTAGAGAGAGAACTGAGCTTTGATTTTGACATTGGACAGGGGCTGCAGTGCATTTTGTTTTAGTGTAAAACTAGTCTAAGGCTTTAGGCATATTAAACATAATCTAGTAGCCCACAACAGGCATTGCGTTCTGTCACAGCAGTCAATGAGTAGTTCTCCCTCTAGTGTATAGAACCCTGTGGTGCGCTGGAGAAAGAGCAGGTTACACACTGATGTCCAGTGATGTCCAGTGACCCCTCCCAAATAGCTGTGCTAGTGCCAAGGACAAGTACCCTGCTGCTCTTGTCTCCGCAGTCTCCCTGAATGGCAGATAGGGTTGCCACCCAGCCGGTATTTTACCAGCAGGCCGGTAAAAAATTGGCTTCTGTCCAATGTTAAGTCTATGGAGGGAATGCCATGGCCGGTATTTTTTTGAAGAAAAGGTGGCAACCCTAATGGCAGAATGGAAATGTGGTCACCCTAACATGCACAGGGCCTTATGTATAAAAAATATGGAGCATTCACTATATTATAAAAGCCATAAATGTGTGTGCTATTTGTGATTGCCCACATTTTGCCGCAATAAAACCTATCCACGCCTTGATGCTGAATAGCACATGCTCCTAAATTAAGATAAAGTTAGCCAGACATACGAAAATGTGTGCTAATTGCTTTGCTGAATTAAACACAATCACTTCCTCTCACAAAACAGTGGAAATTTTAGCCACGCCAACTTTTTGGAACGTATTCACTATAAAATGAGCAAACATTTGCTGAAAAAAAACCTGTGCAATTCAGTAAGATTTTGGCGCTAATCAGTTTGACATCAAAAGAACATTGGAAATAGCGATTGCACATGTCATGGACATGCGGTAATGATCCAAGTAAGACACACAGATCATATATGGATGAAAACCAGGCCACAGCTTTATTGAAATAATAATTACAATACAACATCCTGCTTTTAAGCCCTTGCCAAAAATATGGGGCATAACTCGATGTCCCACCCCTACTGTACTTGTATATAAGAGATGTTTTTATATTTATCTGTATAACACACCTGAGGAAGAGACCTAAGAGGTCTTGAAACCTTGCATCCTAAATCTGCTTAGTTAGCCAGTAAAGGTATCAACAACTATATTTGCCTCCACCCCTACTGAGCATAAAACTCAGCCCAATTCTTACTAAACCCCACCACACCCCATTAACTGGTCTGTGCAGCTCAATGGGGGGCGATGATTAAAACTTGTGACTGTGGTCTGGGTGTTTTTCCTAGGCCACTGGCCTAACATCTTCCTGTTACAATATATACCACACAATTGTTTAACCATTGTACCCCTTGGCAAGGGCCCAAAGCGCCAAGAGCTGTGACAAAACCCACCCACAGGTGCTTTTACGACCTGAACATTAGTGACCCTAACCCAGCCATCACAGAACAACCAGCATGAAACAAAGGGAGGGAGGGCGGGACTGTGTCCCACGAGGATCCAAACAGGAAGTAGCAAGGTAAGATTAAACATATATATAGTATCCCTCCCCTTCTCTCCCCCCAATATCCTGTCTGGCCGGCCAATACCAACGGGCCTTACTTAGACCCCTCAGCCCAGACATGCTTCCCCTTCTTAGATTCTTGTGAGGAATTCTGGACTCTAGAATTCTGTCCTTGGAGTCATTCTTATACAATTCAATTGCACCACAGGGGAGAAGGAAGAATTCCATGAATCCTCACTGATTTATGGATTTAACATACTTGAAAACAAGAATTCTCAATGCGTTCTTCCTGGTAAAGCACTTTCTAATTAAAATAAAATAAATAATTCTAAAAATATAAAAAATAAAACAACAACCTGTTGAATACAATGTTTTGGTCACCTCACCCCATTTAAATCCATGTGAACTTGTATTCACCCTCTATAATGTAGCTGGCTTTCCCTAGAATTACTCCACTTTCTTTTTGTGCATATAGTTTAAATTCCATGAATTGTTGCCAAAAAATTTTTTTTCACACAGTCAATGAAACTTGTTTCCAGAATGGCTAAAATCTTTCTGCATCCAGCACTTATGTATTTTACGGACAATTACACCATTTTGGATGCTTGGAATGCAAGTTCCTGTTTAGCACAAAGGCCCAAAGAGTTCATTGTGTTAAGGTAAGAGTTTGATCCTCATTGTGTTTGACAGGGTTAAGACCATTAACTGCACATTGCCTTCAATGGAAGGGGGTTGTCTGCAGTATAGTTCAACAGAGTTCCTCAATAAAATCTAGTATTCTTTCACATTAGCGTATGTGATGCAAAGCGTATTGAAAGGACAAAAGCTAAAGGAGACTATCAATACTAAGTGAACTAACTTCACTAACATTGCAGCTAGGGTTGCCACCTTTGGGCTGGATTCTATTGCAGGAATTAAATATTATTGCTGTTTTTCATCTCACAGATTCCTTTTAAAGTCTACTGTAAATTTGTGTAAAATGCATCAGTCTGTATCCCAGGTATTTTTTTTTTTTTTTTTGCTGTAATTAGGACCTAACTTGTATGTCTGAAAACCTGTGTAGTAACTATCTATGATGAATTGTTCTAGCCTAAAGGTGATTAAATCTCCATTTGTCAGCACTAAGGTGGCTGGAGTGGTGGGAGCACAAAACTTGCACTCAGCAGGTTGGTGACATGCATGTTTGTGAGAAAAGGGTAAAAAGGCATTCTGCATGAGAAGATGGATGACGATGACCAGGGCCAGTTTTGGGCAGGTGCTAAGGATGCAGGAATTTACCAGCCCTGTGCTCTGCTGATGTGATTAATGTGTGCCACAGCCCACTTGAGATGACAACTGAAAAGAGCTGCATTAAAGAAGCTGGGGTGGACTTAACCCCTGCTGATTGTTGATTGGTTATGGGAGTGGTAGGCTGTGTCTCCCAACAGCTAATACCAAGTCTACTTTAGTACAGCTCTTGTCATGTCATCTCATGTCACATGGAAGTTGGCTGCTCTACCATGGTGGCAGCTACAACTGTACGAGGTCGTATATACATTTGTTTATCATTTGCCTAAAATTAAATGGATGTTCAGCTTTAACATAAATGGACAATAAGTTAAGCTCTGGTAGTTATCATGAATACATTAACGGCAGGGGGCTACATTTTAAATAGTGTTAAAGGAGCAATTCTGTTTTAAGTTTAACTTTAAAAAGCATGACTGTTTCACCAGTACACATGCAGTATCATATATCTTAAAGTGGAATTATCATTTGGTAAATAGGTGATTTCGAAAGAGTTTTCAAAATCATGTATATTAGTGTAACAGGGTATCCCCCTTGCTCTCCCTGGGTAGTTGGAGATCTCAGTGTCATTATTTAGATAGGAGGAATTTAATGTTAGGTAAATGATGGCCTATCAGAAAGAATTCTGGTTCCTGGTCCTGAGAGTGGAGTATGAGGCTCATGCCAGGAGCTGATACAGGTCCTCCTGGAAGAGGGGAAGACTAGAAGGGCTGAATGGTTCTTATCTGCCATAAAATTCTATAACAGATGACAGTTGGTACCGTGTAAGCCATAGAAATACAAGAGGCAAATATAGTCAAGTTGATACCTTTATTGGCTAACTAGGATACTAGAGACCTAAGAGGTCTTGAAAGCTTGCATCCTAAATCTGCTTAGTTAGCCAATAAAGGTATCAACTTGACTATATTTGCCTCCCATAAAATTCTATGTTTCTAGGTTGTGTGAGAGGAATATCCCGGTGTTGGAGGTCTATCCAGTGGAGAAAGAGTTCCCTGAAGGAAACTGAGGCAGATCCCCTCAGGAGGCCTTGGGTACCCAGTCAGGTAAGGGACAGGGGGTCTGCTCCTGTGGCCACTGTGGATTGCCTAAGCAGTGCCACTAGTGTCTTCCTGCAGGACAGGTTACAGAAAATGGTACTTTCAATTGATAAAAAAAGAAAAAATATTATTATTAATTATGATTTGTTCTGTGTATCTCAAAAGCGTTAAAATAATGGGATGTCTCTGCTCTTCAGCTGGGTAGGACCAATCGCAGAGTTTAAAAAGGTGGATCCAGAATGTTCCCTCAGTTTTTTGGTCCTACCAGCTGGATGGACATAGGGATCATGTGCTGCAGGCTGCCATGAGTGCCGCGATTCCTCTCCCCGGCTTACCTCCACTTTCGTGGAGGTGGCCACCCCAGCGGGGACAGGCTTCCATTCCCGCCTCTACTGTCCGGCATCTCATCGGCATCTCTCCCACATGCCACTCCTTTCCAGCCAGATACTAACATTCCACACTGCATTCCCTCCCACATGCCCATGCTTGCCAGCCAGACACTAACATTCCACACTGCACTCCCTCCCACATGCCCATGCTTACCAGCCAGATACTAACATTCCACACTGCACTCCCTCCCACATGCCCATCCTTGCCAGCCAGACACTAACATTCCACACTGCACTCCCTCCCACATGCCCATGCTTACCAGCCAGATACTAACATTCCACACTGCACTCCCTCCCACATGCCCATCCTTGCCAGCCAGACACTAACATTCCACACTGCACTCCCTCCCACATGCCCATGCTTGCCAGCCAGACACTAACATTCCACACTGCACTCCCTCCCACGTGCCACTCCTTGCCAGCCAGACACTAACATTCCATACTGCACTCTCACCCACATGGTACTCCTTGCCAGCCAGATACTAACATTCCACACTGCACTCCCTCCCACATGCCACTCCTTGCCAGCCAGATACTAACATTCCATACTGCACTCTCACCCACATGCCACTCCTTGCCAGCCAGACACTAACATTCCATACTGCACTCTCACCCACATGGTACTCCTTGCCAGCCAGATACTAACATTCCACATTGCACTCTCTCCCACATGCCACTCCTTGCCAGCCAGATACTAACATTCCGCACTGGACTCCCTCCTATTTGCCACTCCCTGCCAGACTGTATTAGTTCATTTGCATAAACTGGCCAGCTGACAATCATGCAAGACGGATGCTTTCACTAAGGTGAGAATGTAAACAGGTGATAGCTCTACTTTAAGTTCCAGCACCTGTGAATGTTATTATATGTTCTTTAATAAAATACCAAAAATAATGTTGCTGTTGTTTTTTATTAATTCTTTTTTACTGAAACAGAGCAGCACATTGTAAATGAACTTGCTCCAGGAATGAGGAAACATTTGAAAAGGTCAGTAAAACTGCTTTTGTGAAGCAATTTGAATTGATTGAACTAAATTATTTGCTATTAAATTGTATATATAACGCAAAATGAATTTTATGAATAACAAAATCTGAACGAAATTGGAAAAAAAGCTCTATTCATTCCAAGTATTTAAAATTTTAACAAGTACAGATGAAATTACATGGCCTGTACATTTGCAACTGCACTCTTGCAGAGCAGCCATTGGGACTAAGTGGATTCAGATGCTCAAATTGCATAAACTTATAGGTTTTCTGTTGGTGGAATGGTAATTGGCATCTGTAACCATAGCTGTAAATGAGTTATCTTGCTGGACTGCAATGTCCCATTACACAACAACAACAGCAGGTCATCTACAATTACATGTAATAAGATACCCTTGAATGGAATATATTATTTAACCCCTAGGGTGCGAGCAAAGTCTCCAACACATTGCTTCGCATAGTGCTGAAGACCTCTTGAGCATCCAAAAGCTTAAAGGGATAGTAATGTTTCAAAATAAAAGCAGCTCCATTTAATCTTCTTAGTATTTGGGCCGTGGAGAGTGTTTTTTCAATACTGTCAGACTTGTAGTTCAAGAGTAATTGAATGATAAAGTAACCCCCTTCCACCCCTTTTACCTAGTGTAAGCCACCTCCCCTCAGATGTGGAATCTTGTCCTGGGACCGGACAGGTCACAGCAAGGGACAATCTTCTTACTGTGAGAACAATTAAAGCCCTGCCCCCATTGACAGATTTTTCAGGTATTTTCAGGTATTTCCCTTATGCTAACTGAAGGTTGTCCCTCTCTGCAATCCACTTGGACTCCACCCTGCTGCTCTGATGTGAGCAGTGTTACATCAGTAAAAGGGGCGGGAGGGGGATACTTAATCATTCAATTACTCTTGAACTACAACTCTGACAGTATTGAAATAACACTCTCCATGGCCCAAATACTATGAAGGTTAATGGGAACTGCTTTTATTTTGAAACATTACTATCCCTTTAAGCTTTTGGATGCTCAAGAGGTCTTCAGCATTACATGAAGCAACATTTTGGAGACTTTGCCAGCATTCTAGGCAGGTCCAGACTGGCCATCGGGCATACCGGGCATTTTCCCAGTGGGCCGGTCCGGGCGTTTAAAAAAAAAAAAAAAATCATTTAAAGAGTTTGGGCCGTCTTTCACTTTCTGAAAGACAGCCACCTTGTTACAAGTTTACCTGTGGGCGGGCAATCAACGTGCATCCGTGCGGCTCACCGCACGTGATTATAAGCTCCGCCCACGATTGGCACCCATGGGCTGCTCAAAAAATAAAAATAGGTTGCTGAGCCTTAAATGCCTGGGCCTACTTTTTGTCCCAGTCTGGGCCTGATTCTAGGGGTTAAATAATATATTCCATTTAAGGATATCCTTGCTTTTATTTTGAAACATTACTATCCCTTTAAAAAGGTTTTAATGTAAAAAAGACATTCATTGCGTATCCTTCTGGCGCTGAAAGGGTTAAAAATAGGGTTAAAGGAGAACTAACACCTCCTAATACTAAACAAACAGGAAAAAAGCGCAAGAAGAAAGGATCTAAAAGCGGTGTTTAATTGAACATAGACAAGCGCACATATATTAAATACTCACTGCTTCACGATCTCCAGAAGCCGGCTTTCATCCCGGGAGGGACCAAGTCCAACACACCTCGCGTGACGAAAGCCGCCGTCTGCGTCTGGAGATCGTGAAGCAGTTTGGAGGAGCAATAGCCCCACTTCGAGAACTTATTGCCTAACTGCTTGATACATTGTTGCAGTTATGGAACGGATGTATTAGTAGTAACTCTGCATTGAATGCGATGTATGGCATCTGTATAAAGCCGGCTGCATTTGGAAAAAAGAGGAAGCTACACCTGAAAACCAGAAGCAGAGGCTGCACAGTTGCGAGGCACAGTGAACCGAGAGGGAGAGAGGCTTGATGATACTGGATATCCTGTGAGTGCCTAATATATGTGCACTTGTCTATGTACAAATAAACACCGCTTTTAGATCCTTTCCTCTTGCGTTTGTTTCCTGTTTGCTTAGATTGTATGAGTATGGAGATCCTTCGCTGATGTGCTGCAGAGGAAGGTTTCTTTTGAAAATTGATTACTATCCCCAGAGAGGGACTGTGACGGACAGTCAATATTATCTATTTGATTGTGGATACCATTCATTTTACATCATCTCATCTCCATTCCATCCACACTATATTAGTGGTAATAGTAGAGATAAGTGACTTTACTATATTATATTATTGGCTGTATTTGCTTTGTTTGTTTGTTTTTTCCTTTTTTTGTTGTTATATTCTTGTTATTGATTTACTATTAATATTTTGGTGAGATTTATATGTATTAATTTTAGGTGCACATTTAGGAGGATATATATATATATATATATATATATATATATACACACACACACACACAATTATGATTGGCTGATCTGTTTTTCTCTCATATTTGAATACTTGGACTATCCTGTGGTGGTCACTTTTAGTTTCCTTCTCAGCGTATATATGTTTATTTGTAGTTGTTGTTGTACCTCCTAATACTAACCTACCTCTAATCTTACTATGGACAGAAAATTCCAGTGACCTTTATGAATTTTTCCCTTGCTCTTTAGCTCTAAAGATAACACGGTCAATCAGTCTTGAATGTCTTGTCCATAGAGGCGGACATGACGGTTGCTCACAGGAGACTGGACTCAAACTCTGCTAAATGAACATGATTGCCTTAACCCTTTAAAGATCAGGGGAGTGCGCAGTGCATTATGAAGCGATGTGTTGTGCACGACTTTAGTCCTTAACCCTTTGAGTGCCAGAGGGGTATGCAACGCAATGCATTACATACCTGTCTGACACTTAAAGTGTGAGCGCTCCAGCTCACACACTGGATTCCTCTGTCAGAGTAGGAGGTGGCAAATGGAAACAACTGGGCAGGGGAAGCGGCAAAGATTGACAGGCTGCGGTGCAGAGCTGTACTACAGCCTGTCCTGAACTGACATCACAATCATATTTTGTAAAGCTTACATCTCGGGCTACACTGCATTAAATAAAAAATTAAAATGGATTAAAGATTTACCCACATGGAACATTAAGATCAGAAGTACTTTAATGGAGGTGAGAGTTCCCCTTTAAAGGTTAAGTAGGGCTCAAGCACTATTCCTGTTTCAGTTTAAAAAGGCTGCCAGAAACTGTCATGTCT
This sequence comes from Rhinophrynus dorsalis, assembly GCA_037306005.1. Taxonomy (NCBI): domain Eukaryota; kingdom Metazoa; phylum Chordata; class Amphibia; order Anura; family Rhinophrynidae; genus Rhinophrynus; species Rhinophrynus dorsalis. The sequence continues at coordinate 650,614,398 of CM074718.1, forward strand.
GCTTCCGTGGACAAGACATCTAAGACTGACTGAAGTTTTTGTATCTTGAACCAAGCCACTAGGACAAAAGTCATAGGGGCCATTGGTATTTTATGGTCATAGTAAGGTGAGGACATTATTATTAGGATGTGTTAGTCTTCTTTTAACCCTTTAGAAGGGTTAAGAAAAGTTGTTTCCCTTTCAGTTTCACAGGTATCAATTTCCTTGAAACTAAGTTTGCCATTTTGCCATAACTACTGCTCTACCCCTTTATTAATAAGTCCAGTGCATTGCTATATACAATTAGGTAGAACCATGAAATAACAGAATGTCTGAGTCTATAGAGCTTAGAGTGAGTAGAGGGCTAGTAGAACTGAACCGGTTTCCTCATACAGAGGCATTGCATGAAACATACCTCTATCAATACCAAACATTTAAGATTGATTGAAGATGTTATCTCTTGAACAAAGACAGGCATAAGTCATTAGAATTTTCTGGCTATAGTACGGTAAGTGGGCGTTAGTTTCCGTTAAGATAAATTGTCTGCTTTTCAATTTCATGTGTATCAATTTCCTGAAAAAAAAAAATTGCTAGTGATAATATTGTAATCTAGCAAACTAAAATGGTGCGATTTTGGACTACACTAACTGCACCACTGGGGACAAATGAAGAAAACCTCATATTACCATTGATATGGTAATGCTAGAATGCTAGAATGCTAGAGGTTTACCCCAGAATTGCACCACTTTACTGAATTAGGCACTGGTGCACAGGAAGTGTAACTTACCGCATTGCTGTATACAATTAGGTAGACAAAAACGACAGAATGTCCATGACTACAGAGCTTAGTCAGTGCGGGACTAGTAGAGCAGCTGAGATGTTTTTATTCATACCGGGGCTTTGTATGAAAGTATGAAACATGCCTGTATTAACCCTTTGAGTGCCAGAGGGGTACAGGATGCATTGCTTTGCAATGCATTCTGTACCCCTCTGGCACTCAAAGGGTTAATAACAAACATATCAATACAAAGAAAGAATTCCAAGGTAGTAACTATCAGTAATGGAACTTATATTTACTATAAACATGAACTACATGACATTACTTGTGTAGTAGACTCTCTTTGAACTCTAGATACTTTTCTAAAGCATTCTAATAATTGATAACAACTGCTAATTGGCAAGATAACATAAACCCATTTGTGTCCCAGGTTTCCTAAAATCACTGAGGCTGATGTACTATCTTAAAGGGATAGTAATACTTCGTTTTATCTTTATTTTGTAGGCATGAAAAAAACATGAAGAACGATATAAGTCTTATCTCTCAAACCTTTATGGTTTATGAGATATTCACAAGCAAAGTTTCCCCCTCCCGCCCCTTTTACCTAGTGTAAGCCATCTCTTCTCAGATGTGAATCTGGTTGTAAGACCAGACAGATAACAGCAGGGGACAATCTTCTTACAGTGAAAACAATGAAAGCCCTTCCCCCCTTGACAAGTTTTTCAGCTTTTTCCCTTATCTTAATTGAAGATTGTCCCTCTCTGCAGTCTACCTGGGCACCTCCCTTCTGATCTGGCTAAACAGGGGGGTGGATACTTTGCTTGTGAATATCTTTTAAACCATAAAGGTTTGAGAGATAAGACTTATATCGTTCTTCATGTTTTTTTAATGCCTACAAAATAAAATAAAGATAAAACGAAGTATTACTATCCCTTTAAAGGTATAGTAATACTTAAAGGGATAGTAATACTTCGTTTTAACTTTATTTTATTTTGTAGGCATTAAAAAAACATGAAGAACGATATAAGTCTTATGTCTCAAACCTTTATGGTTTAAGAGATATTCACAAACAAAGTATCCCCCCCCCTGTTCAGCCAGATCAGAAGGGAGGTACCCAGGTAGACTGTAGAGAGGGACAATCTTCAATTAAGATAAGGGAAAAAGCTGAAAAACTTGTCAAGGGGGGAAGGGCTTTCATTGTTTTCATACAAAGAAGATTGTCCCCTGCTGTTATCTGTCTGGTCTTACAACCAGATTCACATCTGAGAAGAGATGGCTTACACTAGGAAAAAGGAGCGGGAGGGGAAACTTTGCTTGTGAATATCTCTTAAACCATAAAGATTTGAGAGATAAGACTTATATCGTTCTTCATGTTTTTTTAATGCCTACAAAATAAAATAAAGATAAAACGAAGTATTACTATCCCTTTAAGTACTACTAATCCCTATAGTAAAGTACTACTAAAAAAAAACATATTGCCCCCAGTGTCATCTCTCAAACCTTTATGGTTTGAGAGATGATCGCTTCTAAAGTTGCCCTCTCCCTCCCCCTTCCCCGTAGTCAGTATTCTAGCTGATTCAGGGAAATCCGGTAAGAGATCATCAGGCGGCTCTGCAGCAGAGCCGCGATCGCGTTAATTAAAAAAAAAAACGTTCACTAAACCAAGCACACGTAGAAGACCATTTCAGTGAAAGTTTTCTTTTTTAGTAACGCGATCCGGCTGTGCTGGAGAGCCACCTGAAAGTCATACGACTTTCTTCCCTGCAGTCAGCTACAACGCTGACTACGGGGAAGGGGGAGGGAGAGGGCAACTTTAGAAGCGATCATCTCTCAAACCATGAAGGTTTGAGAGATGACACTGGGGGCAATACTTTTTTTTAAGTAGTACTTTGCTATAGGGATTAGTAATACTTAAGTATTACTATCCCTTTAAGTGATTCAATTCAGGGACAAACCAGGGGTTCCAGAAGGTACTAATAAAATAACCATGCATTAAGGAAGCACATAAAAAAAGAAATGTGCAAGTTCAATGCTGAATTCATCAAAAGGACACTGGAAGAAAATCAAGGGTTAAAGAAAGCAAAATGAAAGATGGCCACAGTGGCGTAACAATAGGGGTCGCGCCTGCGACCGGGCCCATCACTCCAGGGACCCGGCCTCTCCCTGCGACCCCCTGTCCGGCGCCTGCAACATGTGTGCCAGCTGAGCTCCCTCATCAGCTGTTTCGTAATGCAGAGTGCTGGGAGATGACACGCACGGGAGCTCCAGCAGTATAGAGGTTTGTGCAGAAGGAGGCACAGACCTCTCCTGCCATACCGCTGGACCACCAGAGAGGTAGGAAATGGGTAACGTGGAGCTATTGTGGGCAATGTGGGGCTATTGGGGGGCAACTTGGAGCTATTGGGGGGCAATGTGGAGATATTATGGGCAATGTGTAGATATTGGGGGCAATGTAGAAATATTAGGGGAGATGTGGAGATATTAGGGGCGATGTGGAGATATTGGGGGGCAATGTGGATATATTGGAGGCGATGTGGAGTTGGCCAGTGGGGGGGCAATGTGGTCAGGGGGACCCATGGCAACTTTTGCACTAGTGCCAGCGGCTTCTAGTTACGCCTCTGGATGGCCACACATAAGAGTCAAATGTTTGGATTAAAGCGTGAAGATGTTACAACAGCACAAACCCAACAACAAATACTAAAACTGTGGAAGAATTGTATTCAAATCTTTATAAGGATGAAAGACAACAACTGAATGAAGTGCCAGAGGCTGAAGCGGTGCCAGAAGTTTTGGTAGAAGAAGTAGAAGCTGCGATAAAATCAATGAAAAATGGCAAAGCAGCTGCACCTAATAAAGTTCCTGTTGAGGCTGACGCACTTGAAAGGCTTCACCATTCAAAGTGAGTTATTCCAAGTGAAGGAGGACTTTCGGGGTAATGTTTGATAACAACAGCAGCTACGATTGTTCCATATAGTTTATACTATTGATCTCCGATGTTGCCACTGTTCATATTGTTCTAGTTGAGATGCAATTATATTATAAAGTTTACCCCTCCACCCCTTTTCCATAGCGTAAGCCGCCTCTCTTCAGATCTGAAATCCATCGGACCGGACAGAGCACAACAAGGGAAATCTTCCCTCTGTCAGGAAATCCCTGCCTGCTTTGTCAAAGAAAGGGTGGTTTTTCCTTATACTGAGATAAAATTGTCCATCGTCACGATCCTCCTTCAGTTCTGCAGACTGAAGACTGACATCGATAAAAAGGGCGGGAAGGATAAACTTTAAAATATAATTGCATCACAACTAGCGCAATATGAACAGTGGCAACATCGGAGATCAATAGTATAAGCAATTTGAAATGGCCTCATGTTCGTAAGATTACTATATTATCACGGTGCCCGTGATTCCTGCCTGTAAGGTATTGTTGGTTGGCGACATTGTCATTTCCGCTATTCCTTACTACGCTCTTATTGGAGATCGGGTATGAGCTCCTCCCACCATTTGCCTATATATACCCAGCTCTCACACTTCCTGATTGCCCTTTCATGGTGTACCTGCGTCTAGTGAATCACTTGTTGCTACGTATGTTCCGTGTATGACCCTTGGCTAGACTGACTCCGATTTCCGCTTGTTCCTGTGCTGCGCTCCGTTCTTGGTTTGACCTTGGCATTGGCTGATTTCCCATTCCGGTTCTGACCCTGGTGTGTATGACTACCCGCTCTGTGTACTGACCCGGCTCTAGCATACGTTCACTCCTGTGGTTGACTCAGCTTGGCTGCCTACACGCTCTGTGTACTGACCCGGCTCTGGTTTTGACTCCTCCTTTTCCTCACTGTCTGGTGGACTACCTACTCGTATTACCCGATGGATCTGGCCCCTGATCCTGTATCATTCTGTACGAAGTGCTCCTATCATCTATCCCCGCTTGCGGGGATTCGCTTACGCACTTCCACTGTCTGCTGGCTTGCCCTAGCGTTCTAGGGCTGATCGAGTGGCCCTCCTTGTAGTCGCCTGCAGTCCTATTCCAGTAGCCTGTTGCCTATGCTCCCTTGCGTTCTAGGGTTTGTCCGAGGGGGCTCCTTGCCAGTCGCCCATTCTATTTCCCGTAGCCTGTTGCCATCTCTAGCATTCTAGGGTTGTCCGCGGGGGCTCCTTGCCAGTCTACCATTCCATTTCCAGTAGCCTGTTGCCTATGCTCCCTAGCGTACTAGGGATCCGTTCAATAGATCTCCTTCCTGTTGCCTGGTACCTACTTATAACCTCAGTGGTTGAGATCATTACCGTTGCCTTGCCTGAGGGAATCTACCCTCTGTAGGTCGTTGCCTATTACCAATCTGATCCAATAGCATACTATTGTAAGATTCTATTTTTAGGATGAGGAACTTTTCCTTTTTTGACTAGTTTCTGCCTTCATCTCACTAGTCAGTTCCTATACTTTTTCCTGGGTCAATCTGAAGACTAGTCTTCCTCTCTGTCAGCCTGCACTGTCTCCATACCTGACCTGTGACATTGCTGGGAAGTACTGCTGTACTGTCCCCCATTGGGCCTGTGTGGGTTGGGGAAGTGCATATTTCCTTGATTATTTAATTTTCAATAAAAACCTTGTTTTTACCTAAACTGTACTTGTCTGAGTGTTCTTACAAAAACCGTGACATATATAAAGGCATCAGTCTAAGGGGGACTAACCTTTAGGGTGACACAGGGGTTCACCATTGTAAGTGAGCAATGCCAAGTGAAGAAGGGCTTAAAAAGGTTTTGGGAAGGAGAGAGGAAACAGCACCTACTGGAGAAACAACACATCACAAAGCAAAATTGCAATGAAAGATTTGAAGCACAGACTTGAATGGGAACACTGGAACATTCTGATTTTGTTTTAACATCACACACAATACTAACAATAATTAAATTCCTCCTATTCTTTATTTCTATATCTGTACTCTAAAATGTCTAGTTCCTTTTACCTTCCACACTCTCCTCCCTTCTCTATTTACATTTCTCCTCCACTTCTCTCATCCACACTCAACTCTTCACACCAACTCTTCACTTCTGTCCACTACTGTACTTCCCCACCCCACACAAACCACAGACCCAGTGCACACAAAACATTATCTCATCTACTGCCTCTTTCTCTTCTTCTGTTACTAGCAGCTGGACATATCTCTCCAAACCCTGGCTCCCTTTGCTTTCACTAAACCTCTACCTCTAGTCAATATAGAAACCTGTCAAACCTTATCAGCATTCCCTGTCTTCAGCCTCAATTACTTCCCTTTCCCTGTGCTTTCTGGAATGCTTGCTCCCTTATTAACAATTATAACACTGCACATGATCTCTTTTTCTCCTGCTCCCTAAACTTACTTGCTCTAACTGAAACTTGACTCTCTCAATCCGACTCTGCTTTAGAGATAGCAATCTCCAATGGTGGTCTCTCCTTCTCACACTCCATGCCCAACTGGAGAGGTGTGGGATTGTTGCTGTTTAAATACCAAAGTTACAAACCAGTTTCTGCCCTGCCTCACTCTGCTTCTCCTCTTTTGAGTCACATGCTGTCCATATTTTGCCTTGTCTCTCTGCATGTTGCGGTTATCTATCTCCCACCTACCTCCACATATACACCTTCAAACTTCCTGTCTGGCTTTGAATTGTGGCTTTCCTATTTCCTGTCATGAGTCACTCCTTCCCTTCTTCTGGGGGACTTTAACTGCAATGTGGAAGATAACTTGGTCTCTGGGGCATCCCATTTTCTTTCTCTAACATCTGCGTTTGGACAGATGCTAGTGCTCACAAGGATGATAATTTCCTAGACCTTGTTTTCACTAGAGGCTGTGCACTTTCTGATTTTTGATATCTCCACTCTTCCACTTTAAAACCACCATCTTCTAACATTCAGGACTGCTTATAAATCTTCCACAATCCCTGCTTAATCTACCCTCATCACCTCAAATCACTTAATCTCACTGCTCTCCAGTCCTCCCTGCCTACTGGACTTTCATTCATTCCAACTAATCCTGACACTAAAAGCCTTGTCAAAACCTACAGCTTGGTCCTGTCTTCCTCTTTGAACGTGAATGCTCCTCTCTGCTACTCCTGTAAATCTAATCCACAGCTGTGGCTTAATAAAAACACCAGACTCCACTGCTCCTGTGCCCATTCAATTGGCAGACTTTCTCCACTACAAATCCCCCCTTTCCTGCATTAATTCTATACAACCTCAAGACTTTGCTAATTTCTTGACAGTCATAGATTAGATTAGATAGATATCCACCATCAAAAATGCCTTCCTAACCTCTCCCTAACTGTGGGTGTTTTTCACCAGTCATGGAGAAGGAATTGACTAACCTCTCCTCCAAAGTATCCCCATACTAGCACAGATCTTTTGCCTCTGCTGTTTTTCCTGACGTCTTCAAACATGCCAAGAACAATACCCCTGACAGCCCCACACCCTCCAGTTATCAACACGTTTCTCTCCTGTGTTTTGGCTCAAAGCTGTTGGAACACCTAGTCTACTCCCACTTGCTTAACTTCCTTAACACACACACATAACCTGCTTGAACCATCACAATCTGGCTTTGGCACTGCACACTCCACAGTAACTGCTCTCACAAGAATGGTCAGAGATCTACACATTGCCAAATCATACTTATCCTGCTTAATCTCTCAGATGCTTTTAAAGCAGTTGATCATGTTCTTCTCCTCCAAATTCATCACTCCTTAGGTATCCATAACTTAGCCCTGAACTGGATGCCCTCTTTTATAACTGACCGATCCTTCACTGTCTCCATTGACACCTCTTTGTGCTCTCTCACCACCTCTCCTTTGGTGTTCCTTGAGGCTCTATTCTAAGACACTTTTGTTCTCTCTATACACAATAGCACTTGCTGAACTTATTAACTCATTTGCACTCAGGTATCACTTTTATGCAGATGACAGGCAGCTTTAGTTATCTGCCTCTCAAGTGACTCCTGATATTCTAAAGTCACAGATTGCCTCTCGGCTATCTCAGACTGCATGGCTCAAAGCCACCTCAAACTCAACATGTCAAAAACTGAGCTAATCCTCATCACACATAGACCTGGCTCTGTATTCTGCAGTCAACTATGTATGCTACTTTAGACTGTAAGCTTTCAAGCAGGGACCTCTTTTACAGTTTTTCACTTTGCTAAGTACTTGTCACCCTTTGTTGTCCAAACCCTTAAATAGTAAAGCTCTGAGTACACATCTGATGCTATATAAACATATTAATTCCAAAACCCACATAGATTTAAATGGGCCTTTTAATCCCTTAATTCCTAACTAACTGGTGAGACTGGCCATTATCAAAGGGATTAGGCTTGAATTGATGGATTGGGTCCCTGAGTAACTGATAAAACCAGAGAAGAGATGGGCTTAATACAGCCTATAAACTGGATATATCTGGATCTCAGGTCTGTCTAGACATTACTACTCCAAAAAATATCACTTATTGCTTTATCTTCAAAGGCACAGTGATGCATCATCACAAAGAGCGACACTGTTACATTGTATCATTCTACCAGTGCAGAAAGAGGCAGAAATGAGACTTCGATAACTGATACAGAATTGATCTCTGCAGCAGCATATCTGTTAAAGAAGAATTAACACCTCCTTATAACCCCACTTACCTCACTATGGCCCAACAATCCAATGGCACATCTGATTTTTATCTTGGTTCAACATGTAACATCTTTAGTCAGTCCTTGATGTCATGTTTATGGATGTGGAAGTGACAGTTGGTAGCAGGACCTCAAATGCTGCTTACTGCACTTGATGTGCAGTGCATGCTGTGAAGGAATGATGGTCCCATTCTTGAAGATAGTAATGTCCTCTGTTGCATGTATTAGAGTGTTGGCCTTTTACCAGTATTGAAAGGGCCAATATGTATGTTTGATGTATAGAGTGATGGTGCTATGCAGTCTAGCTAATACAATAAATTCAGGGTTATCAAATATATCCAGGACCTGGGAATGTTTTTTTTTATTGGGAATGTCAATTATCTTTGGTGAATTTGAATAAATATCTTACTTTAAGATACATTTCCACCCCCTGTTTCTGTTACATCTGCTTTTTATGTTTAGGCATTTGTCAGACAGTACTTATTATTACAGTTGTATGTTATCAATTTGATGTTTAGCAAATTTAAATGAGCCCCATATGTTTTTTTGTTTCAAATATAATTTAATCTGAGCACACTATTTGGTTACAGCATGTGTCCAATTGCGCATTTCTAAATTAACATCTTGGCTACGTATGTGAAACATGCAAACATGCAGTTTTTCCACTTTTCTGCTTTTTTTCCGCATTGAAATCAATGAAAATAATGTATTTCCATCCCACATGGGGAGTTTTCCTCACGTATTCCCTCTGCGCTAAATTATAAAAGGGGGTGTCAGTTTTTACTGCATGTTGTCAGTCTGTGCCTGGGAGTGAGAGAAAGAAGCTGATTTTTTTATACTAGCTAGAGAAGGCCGACACAGCTGGAGTTGCTTTATATAGCAGTATTAGTTGAAGAGCCCGTTACATGGGCCACAGTGCCACTGCCAGCCGGTCGCAGGGTAGTCATGCGCAGTAGAAACTGCCCAAGCCGCAGCTGATACAGAGCTGGACGCTCCGAAGGAGCGTCCAGCTCTGTATCAGCTGTGGTGCGGGCAGTCTCTACTGCGCATGACTGCACATGTTACACATGTTTTAGTAAATTATTATATAGGATTGGTGGTAGTCACTATTAGGGGTGGGCGAAAGGGCCCGTTGTGTTCCCGCAAAAAATCTGCAAAAACCACAAGGTTGTCCCCTTTTTTGAGGAAAAATCCTCTTTAAATACAACAATTAAAATCTTCACTGTTTTCGCCCATTGGCAAAAATTCTTTGCTATTTTTTTTCAATGACTAGAAAGTTTTCACCCCTTTATTAATGTGTTTTTGCCTTTTCAGTATAAAAATATGTTTTTATTAATGTGTTTTTGCCTTTTCAGTATAAAAACTACATCTACAGAATGAGAGAGAGGTATGTATGAATGTAAAGCAAAATTGAGGCAGGAGAGGATCATAGTGACTGCTATCACTATGAGCAGGTTCGTCCAGTGAGGCTGAGGAGGAGTACGTGGCCACTACCACCAACATGAAAGGGCCTGGATGCCCTGGTTCCCCAGACCCAATGCTGGTCAATCTTCCCTTACATCACCCATAGGGATCTTGGGGAAATGTATCTCACTGGAGGAAGAAGAGGGCAGTAGTGTGAGCAGGACAGGTCAACTGCCTGTGCTGCTGCCAGTGCTGCCCTTGCTGCCAGTGCTGCACCTGCTGTCACCAGTGCTGTGCCTGATGCCAGTGCTGAACCTGCTGCCAGTGTGTCTTGTAATTCTCAGGAGGGCCGGAGGAGGACATTGTATAAGTGTGACAGCAGCTAAGATACACTTGCCATCCCCAAGCAGTCCCGCCACTAGTACTACTACTAATAAAATGCATCAGTTTGTACAGAGTGTTAAGAGTTAAGGAGGGGGTGATCATCATATTACTAGTAACTGTGAGGAGGAAGACTCAGGGATTGAAATGGATGTGGTTGGTATTACTAGTAGTAACAGTGATGATGAAGCAGCTGGTGGGACTAGCATTAGGGGAGTGGTAAGGGAAGCAATGCATTGTGTCCAGACTAGTGGTCAAGGGAGCCCATACCATTCCCCTGACCCTGGGAGTCCCGTTCCCCCCCCCATGGAATTGTCCAGGTGGAACATGATCCTGAAGAAGGCTGAATTGTTGCCTAGCAGCAATAATACCACCAACACCACCAGGAGCACAGATCAGCTGCCTATGCCTGCTACTAGTGCTGCCAGTCTGCCTTCTTCAGGTCAACAAGAAATGGCAAGTATGACATTAGGGGAACCTCTGTCGCATTTCTTATCACCTCCTCCAACAGGTGTGATGTCTGTAATAGAGCAGTAGCTGCAGCCCAGAGGGACTGGTAGTGGTGATGATGATGGTGGATAAGCTCTAGTGGTGGTGGTGATGATGGTGGAGAAGCTGGGGTGGAAGAGACATTAATAGCCTTTTTAGCCCAAACTGAGAAGGAATGGGAGACAGGGATGGGCATCACCACCACCCCCAGCAGTGAGCTTTTGGAATTTGCGGAGTGTGCAACTGCTTTAATTCCTGCTGCTGCTGAGTTGCAAGGACAGCAGGATGTTGAGGAGCAGGCTAGTGTGCCGCAGACCACAGTGAGCACAGTGGGAATGGGGTCAACAAGTGATGCGGGACTAGGAGAGGTTCCAATTGCCAGCAGCAGCAATACTCCTAGTCCAAGCTACAATACTGATTCTGAGGCAGTTGAAGCAACAGCAGCAACATCATCCACTGCCCCAGCCAGTGAAGGGAAATGTGTAGGAGAAGAAAGAGGCAATTCTTCTCCACCTTTCTCCTCCCCCCTGAAGTCATGGGTGTGGGACTATTTTTTTCTTGTGGCAGGCACAGTGCAGTCATCACCAACGGCACTGTGCACAATTTGTGACAAGTCAGTGAAAAGGGGAAAGTCTTTAGCGGGGTGTTGTCAAGGGGAATTGTAACAGCAGCATTACTTGCATGTTCCCAGTCCTTCCCTTATTTACCACACACACTGTGCACATTGCAGTTGCTGATGTGTGTTAGCTCCGTGTAACGAAATGGAGGTGAGGAGGTCTTGTGCCTGTAGAGGCACAAGGTTAGAGTGAGAAGCTAGGGAGCGAAGCTTGGGTACGCAGGAGCCCTATAGCAATGTCTGTGTGACAGCCAAAGCTGGAGTAAAAGTGCTGGCCGGGAAGCCAGATGTCTGACCCCAGTTGTGCCGGGGTTGGGACCAGGATGAACACCCCTCAGACTTGATAACAGGTACCAGAAGATGAAGGACCCTATCTAAGAGGAGAGCGTATCGGGAAAAAGATACCCCTGTTAGATTAGGGAATCTCCAGATGATCTTCTAAAAAATGGTCTGCAGTAGATCTGACTCTCCTCAATTAATGTAGCAAGGAGCCACACTGCACTAGTGCTTCCTGATGTCTATCTACAGCTAAGTTCAAGTGCTAAAGAAAAAGAACCTCGCAGAGAGTAATGTCATTCTACACATATGCCTTGCAATGCGAGGGAGTGTGTCGGCAGTGTGTAATAAGTGTGTAGTAAATGCAGACTCCTTCTCATTGCAACGCATAAGTGTAGAATGATATTGATCCATGTGTAGGAGCATGTAAGCCATGAAAATATGTAGTTTTAATGTGTGAAGACTGGAGATGTTGCTATGACTGATAAGTAATATGAGTTATAGGAGAAGCGCATTGCAGCGCTGTGCTTGAAGACTTCGTATCGGGCTAAACTGGAGAAATGTATGTGAGTGTGACAATCTGCAGAACTTCAGTAAATTTATGGCAAGACACATAGAAGACATAGCTATTACTACTGGATTACAATCATGTAATGTTTGAACTGTGAAATGCCTCTCGCTAGGAAGTATGTGTGTGCAACATTAATTGATTAGGCAATATTGAATGTATCCAGTATGGGGCACTTGTGTTCATTCATAAAAAATAGATGGGATGTGAGAGACAGAGAGAATTGTATCATTGAGTTGGTGTATCATTGAGTTGAATTGAGGCGAATGGAGGAAGTGAGACCACATAAAATGAAGTTCCTTTTCTAAAAGTGAATACAATGAGCCGAAAAGACAGCAAACAAAAGACAGAGCAAAAGGAAGTAACAAGACAGCATAGTAAGTCTGGCGTATTGATATGTTATAGTTATCTCACAGAATGGGTGAGAGAGGGGGGTGTTAGTTCTCACAAGACGTCTGTGAGTGTTTGAAAAGGTGTGCTCGTGCCCGTATGAATGAACTTTTACCAGGAGCGTGCTGCATTTGCAGCTTCTGGCGAGAGCGAGCACCACAAGAGAAAAATAAAGATGGCTGCTGGAATTTGCTGAGAGAGCTAATAAACAGTTAAAAAATGAGATAAGAATGGTGCTTTCAGAAAAATGAAGGGGATATTTGTTATTATTATAGGCAATACAGAGTAAAGATAGTTTATGAAAATAAAGTATTACTATCCCTTTAAGTGTCAACAGACACTGATAACAATAGCACAGCACATATGAACGTGAGCCAACAGGACTCAAACAGTTAAAGAACGGGAATGACTAGGCCCTTAGACAGGCAGAACTGCCTGCAGGACATTCCTGCCAAAGCTGGCTTAAGCAGAAGCCAGAACTTCAACACGATAGTGTTTGGCAAAGATGGGCACCGAGGACCAAGTTGCAGCCTTGCACAGCTGTTCAGCAAAGGTCTGATTCTTGTAGGCCCAGGATGCCCCAACAGACCTGGTAGAGTGTGCAGTAACACAGAAGGAAACAGGTTTCTTCCTGAGCTCGTAAGCCTTTGCGAACGGTAGAGTTAATCCAAGATGCAATAGTGACCTTGGACACAGCCATACCTGCCATAGGACCCTCAGGGATGACAAACAAGGCATCAGTCTTACACAAAGACTCAGTACTATACACTTAAAACGTGAGACAGCACATCACATCCACCAAGTGGAGATCCCGCTCCTTGTCAGATTTGGGGTCAGGACAAAATTAAGGCACAACAATCTCCTGATTAATGTGGAACTCACAGAACACCTTAGGAAGGAAATCCTGAGAGGTACAAAGAACTGCCTTGTCCTTGTGAAACACCAGGAAAGGCAGCCTACAGGACAATGCCTTCAGTTCAGCAACTTTGCACACAGAGACCCCAGCCAGAAGAAAACCCATCTTCCACTCCATGCCTCAAAGTGAGGTGTTCCATGTCCTCCTTCCAGAGATATCCCTGAAGAAGGAGATCCGGCTGGAATGGCAGTGGAAACAGATCCTGAATGGGGAGGGAAATCAACTCTAGGAACCATGCCCTCCTGGGAAGGCAATCATGATGACCACTGGACCATCCATCCAAATCTTACGAAGCACCCGGGGGATGAGTGGAATTGGAGGGAAGACATAAGCCAGATGAAAGCACCATGGAATCACAAGAGCATCCACAGAGAAGGCCAGAGGATCCGACCAAAGGGAATAAAACATTTGTACTTTTCTGTTTTCTGCAGGAAGACCCCACCTCTGCACCAACAGGTCGAAAACGTCGAGGTGGAGCTCCCACTCTCTAGGGTCCACCATTTGGCGGCTGAGGAAGTCTGCCAGGCCAAGTCCACTCCTGGAATGTGCAAGGCTGAATTAGCCGAAACATGATCTTCTGCCCAAGCCAAAATAGACTTGACTTCTGACCAAATGGGAGCATGACTTGTGCCTCAATGCTTGTTGATGTATGCCACGGCCATGGTGTTTTCTGATTGGACTCGTACTGGACAACCCCTCAACTAAAGGGACCAGTAAGCTACAGCATGCCAAACCTCCCTGAGTTCCAGAACTTTGATGGACTGAAGGGACTCCACCAAGCTCCACCTGCCGTGAATCCCCAGGTGACTGCGGACTGCACCCTAGCCCTGAAGGCTGTTGTCCGTCGTAACAAAGATCCTTTCCTGGATCACAAACGGTTTCCCTGCTCTAGGTTGGTTCTGTCTAACCACCAGAGCAGATCCTGTCTGACCCCCAGAGGAAGAGATACACTGAGATCCAAGAGATCTGGGTTCCCAGGCCAAAAGTGAATGGTGAATCTCTGGAGCTCCCTGGTGTGGGCCATTTAGTATGGAACTGCCTTCATGGTTCATATCATGCAACACACAAGAGTCATGAAGTTGTGAACCAGAGCTGAGGGCCACTCCAGAGCTTGGGACACCAGATGCATGGTTTGCTGAATGAGGTCCTCCGTCAGAAAAACCTTCCCTTGAGAGGTATTGAACCTGAGTCTGAGGAAAAGCAAGTCCTGAGATGGAACCGGAGCAGTCTTCTCCATGTTGAGAATCCACCCATTGTGGAAGAGAATCTGAGCACAGTCCTGGACATGCTTGTTTAGGGTTTCCCTTGACGGAGCCTTCAGCAGAAGGTCGTCCATGTAGGGAGTCACCTGAATCCCCAGACGTGAAGAAAGGCACTCAGTGCCCCCAAAACTCTGGCAAACACCCAAGAAGTGGAGGTAAGCCCAAAGGGCCGAGCGGTGAACTGTAAGTGTCCCTATTCACAATCGAAGAGGAGGTACTTCTGACTGTCCAGATGAATTGGGAAATGCAAGTATGCATCTTGCAGATCCAGAGATGCAAGGAATTCTCCTGGGCACATAGCTGCGATTACAGAGCACAAGGACTCCGTCTTGAAGAATGCAGTCTCCACACAAGAATTGAGGTCCAAGATAGGACGGCTGTCGCCATCCCACTTGGCTACCATGAACAGGTTTGAATAGATGCCTGAACCTCTCTCTTGAGGAGGAACTGGAACAAGAAATCCCTTATCCAAGAGAGCTTGAACTGCCTCATTGAAAAGTCCTATACTTAGATTGTAAGCTCTATGGAGCAGGGACAGTTTATCCTAATGTATACTCACCTGGTGCTCCCCTTATGACTGTCTATATAAGCACTTAATCACCGCACTTACTGTACTCCTTCTATACTAAATACTAACTGTAAAGTGCCAAGTACACTGGTTGACTCTATATAAATAAAAATATACAATACAATACTTTTCCTGGCCCAGGGGAGTCCTGAACTGGAAGAATCTGTAGGGAGGAAGGGACATGAAGACAATCTTGTACCCTTCTGAAACCACCAGCAGAACCCACTGGTCCGCAATCCATTTGAATAATGGAGCAGACGCAGAACCACAGGCAGCTGCGGACCAGTATTCCGCGAGTCATGCAGAAGCAGACTTCCCAGACTTGGATTTGGAAGCTGAGTGCTTAGAGTGCCACTGCTGTCTGGGCTTTGTGGTGGGGAGCTAGGTGCCAGCTTGAGACATGCTCAGATTTGGCCTTTGTGCCTCTGTTTGGCGTTGATGTAAAAAGATGCTGTTTCCTCGCCATATTAGGGTGGTAACAGGGTGCTCTTGCCCCCAGTTGCCTCGCTGGTGTGATTAACCGTCCACAAACACAAATCGACAGGGTTAGGATTACATGCTACACAGGGGACATTCACTAAGTGGTGTAAAAGACATGATGGAGTGAAGTTAATCCTTCCATACCATCACTTCACCAATTCCCATGTTTATCTGTGGAGGCTATTCCAGAAAATGTTTCAAGTTATTGAGGGCTCATTGGATAGACTCCATAGGAAAAAATTGGAAATGGAGAAATGATATCATTGGAGAAGTCATAATTTCCACTCTACCTCCACTCCATAAGGTCTTCGTCACCGCTCATTGAATCTCAAGAGAGATGGATGAGGACGAACATCACAGTACCACTGAGACTAACTGGGTGTATGTGCAACACACAGGCCTATAAATAACCAACACTGTGGAATTAAAGGAGAACTAAGTAGGCCTTTGTATTATGTATGCAATCATGTACTCTCACTTGAACTGTCACATCATACATTTGTTTTCCACATGGATCCTCAGGCGTGGTGATGCTATGGATGGATGTTAGACCATCCACTATTTGCAGGATGCACATGGGAACCAAATGTCAACCACTATAGGTGGCACACCAACAGGCCATGATTGATGGATATCACAGATTAAGCAAGGCTGAGTCACTCACAGAGATTGAGCGAATGATACAAACAGCAACAGACCTTGAAGGGATAGTAATACTTCGTTTTAACTTTATTTTATTTTGTAGGCATTAAAAAAAACATGAAGAACGATATAAGTCTTATCTCTCAAACCTTTATGGTTTAAGAGATATTCACAAGCAAAGTTTCCCCCTCCCGCCCCTTTTTCCTAGTGTAAGCCATCTCTTCTCAGATGTGGAATGCAGTCCATACACCAGACAGATAACAGCAGGGGACAATCTTCTTCCTATGAGAACAATGAAAGCCCTTCCCCCCTTGACAAGTTTTTCAGGTTTTTCCCTTATCTTAATTGAAGATTGTCCCTCTCTGCAGTCTACCTGGGCACCTCCCTTCTGATCTGGCTGAACAGGGGCGGGATACTTTGCTTATGAATATCTCTTAAACCATAAAGGTTTGAGAGATAAGACTTATATCGTTCTTCATGTTTTTTTAATGCCTACAAAATAAAATAAAGATAAAATTAAGTATTACTATCCCTTTAAAGGGATAGTAATACTTTATTATTACTATCCCTCATATTGTAGATATTTGCAAAATAAGTTAATAGCCCCAGGTTCATCTCTCAAACCTTTATGGTTTGAGAGATAACCAAAGTGAAAGTTCCCCCCTCCCCGTTCCCTGAAGTCAGCGTTGTGCTGACTGCCGGGATATCCAGTCTGTCTTTCATCATGCTGTTCTCTGCAGCAGAGCCATGATCACGTTAGTGACAAATAATTATTTCACTGAAACGGTCTTCTACATGTGCTTGCACTGTTGACCACAACAGAGGAAAGAGACTTGGGAGTAATTATTTCTGATGACTTAAAGGTAGGCAAGCAATATAACAAAGTAGTGGGGATTGCAAGCCGGTTGTTAGGCTGTATAGCTAGGGGCATTAGTATCATGAGTGGCCATGCCATGCTACAGATCTCTGGTTGTACATCAACTAGAGTACTGTGTACAGTACTGGAGAATGGCTACTAAAACACTGTATTGTTTAAAAGATAAAAAAGTATTAGGATTGACTAAATGTATAGCTTGGTGGAGAGAACAGAGAGGTGATTTGACATAAATATTCTATTACATAAAGGGATTCAACAAAGTATAGAAGGGAAGTAGAAATGTTAGGACAAGAAGTCCTAGTGTAAAACTAGAGGGACAGAGGCTTAGATGTTAGAAAGTCTTACTTCACTGAGAGGGTAGTATATTAGTGGAATAGCCGCCTACTGACAGAAGTTGTAGAGTTTATATACAGTGAGGGAATGTATGCATGCATGGGATAGGCATAAGGCTATGCTGAACATAAGACAAGACCAAGGACCAAATAAGGTCTGAGGTTTTTACAGTAGGAAAACTGGGCAGACTAGATGGGCCGAATGGTTCTTATCTGCCATCAAATTCTATGTTTCTGTAAATACTTTTTTAGACTAATTACTAACAGTTACAGTTACCACAATGTAAAGTTCTTGCTGACTCTTATCTAGTTGTGGTTGAAAAAAATCTGGTCCTGATTAATTAGCAATAGTCATCTATCTTCTGCTTAAGAAATCTGTCTATGGTATGCAGAGAGGCCTATGTGCTAAGATGAGTAATATTGTAGCAATGTGTTGGGACCCCTAGCACTGTATTCAGCACTTAACCCTAATGTACTCTGTATGTCTCCCTTTACCACTTTAGACTGTAAGCTTTAGGGCAGGGACCTCACTTCCAGTGTTTCACTTTGCTAAGCGCTTGTAACCCTGTATTACCTAAACCCTTAAATTGTAAAGCGCTACGTACACTTGTGGAGCGATATAAATAAACATATCCATTCATTCATTCATTCTCTAGAATTCAAGGGGCTGAAAACCCTAGTTGATTAACTCCAGAATTACAATAAATATTCTTAGTACATCAGTCCACTAGCCATTAAACTTGATTTCCATGGAGCCTATAACTTCATCTGCATTCTTTAATGTGCAATATATGGGAGATAACCTTAAATGGACGTGTACTATACATTTGTATTCATCCTGCCTATGACTTTTGCTTGTCTGCTGTCTTCTGCCTGCCTATCACATCTGATAGTGACCCTAGCTATTCTTGATATCTACCTGCCCAACCCTGGGCCATGACTCCAGCTATACATGTTAGATACCTAACTTGCCTGAGCCCAGCATGAAATATGACTACTCTATCTGGACTTCATCCCAAGGTCTAAACTTGGTTTCTATCCTCTGACCTCAGTTCTGCTTTTTTCCTGTTTAGAGAAAAGCAATCACCGTTGAAAGACAATTCTATTGTATGCCATGCTGCTTGGTAGGATCAGTGCAAACTCAAGATGTGGAAAACTAAACATGTTGTATCTCATTGACCTTTCTGACATTAAAAAAATTGTAAGGTTCTTGTCATCAAACTTCAATCCAGTTCCATCCAACGAGCACATAAGAGAGAGCATTTAAAAGCAGAGGCGGGTCTTAGACACTTTTCTACATTTATGAGACAAATATTTGCTAGAAAGGACTAAGGGACATAATACATAAGCCAGGGCTCACAATTTCAAGTCCTGAGCTACTAGCCAGGCCTGAAAAGTTACTCGCCACCAGTTTCCATGCCTAGCCCCACCCATATCCCCACCTTTAGCTCCACCCATATCCCCGCCTCCACAATGTCACTGTTTCAAAATGTCGCCAGCTTCACCCCATCACTGCTCCTGTTACCTCCCAGCACATCGACAGCTGGAAGCCTCAGGCTGCCCACACCAGGGTAAAACCTCTGCTTACCTTGTAACATGTGATTTGCTACTTCCAGCCTTGGAAAGCTCCTAACGTATCACTGGGTGGGCAGAGCTTACTGCAGATAGGAGGCAGGGAAATGGCATGCCAAAACTCCTCCTGCCTGGTGACTGCAGAGTACCCATACTCTTGTCAGTTCCCTGCAGAACATCACTCCTATACACCTCCCAACAGCTCCCTGCAGCGCATTGAAATGACCAGATGCCTTGGCCCAACTCAAGCACACATATCAGACAGAATTTCTATTAACCCTTTGAGTGCCAGAGATGTATCCAAAGTATTGCAGTAATGCACTGGATACCTCTCTGGCAGTCAAAGGGTATTCATTAACCTCACTCTGATATACGCTGTACTGGATCTGCCCCTTTTCTGTTACTTATCCCATACCTCCTGAGCTACACTGAGTGTGGCGCTTGTGAACTCTCAATAGCCCTATAAAAAATCAAATCAACACACAGTATCTCAATCTAAAAAAAACTTTAATTCAAAAACTACACATACAGTTTAGCAGAGTAAAGAGATCAGTCTAATAGCCGTAAATACAGCTATAAAGACATATAGCAGTAAACGATGATATATGCACAATAGCAAAAAATAAATAAAAATAAATATAAACATAAAAAAACCCAGAAATCAAAAGGTTAAACAACCGATTAGGAATGGACACAGCTAGAATCGCATGCTCCGGATAGTGGTTACAATCCGAATCTCAGAAAAAAACCTGTAGCATTCAAATGCAAGCTGTATCCAAACCTCACTCGACTCTTGAATTGCCCTTACAGACAACAATAATAAAAAACCCCATGTACACCAAAGGTTGGGAAACGTTAAGCTGCTAATGATACAAACAGGCAGAGGTTACAAAGTATCTCAAATCTGAATCAGCTTGAAATTAACCCAGCCCTAGATGGCTCAAGGCACGGCATAAAACAAAGAAACAACATACATTGAATAAATCAGAACTTACATGAATAGCTGATATTGCAAGGAGTAGGCCAAAGCTATACACCCGGCCGGGGAATAATACAACTGATACCACAATTAAAATAAGAAAATAACCCTTTATTTGGATCCTTGCTGACTCAAGTTTTTATTACACAAGATATTTGACAATACTTAGCACCTTCTCCAAAAAGGATATTTATTTTATATGTATGTTTTTACCCTTTGAGTGCCAGAGAGGTATCCAACGCATTCCAGCAAATGCGTTGGATACTTCTATGCACATAAAGGGTTAATAGACATTCTGATATGTCAGGCCAAGACATCTGGCCATTTTAAAGCTGTTTTTTTCCCCAATTACTAAAAAAAGGAAGCCCCATTTAACTAGGCCATAGGGTGAACATTTGTTAAGTATAGTCTGTTACAATCTCTCTCTACAAGAATGTGGAGGATGACAAGATTGGAGAATTATAGAAAAGAGGACCAAAGATGAATGCAGGCAGTTGTAGGATTGTACCTGGGAGACCCAGGGTGACAAATGAAGGTACAGAGATGTACCAAAGGGACACAGGGTGTGGATGTGAGGGGAAGGGATTCTGGAAGGGAAGGAAGGAGAGGGGTTTGGGATGAATGGCAAGAAGCAGAGAGGAAATACATGGCATGGCATTAGGCTGGTGAGTAAGGAAGAGGGGATATAACCTAGGGATTAAAATAGAAAGATGAGGAAAAACCCTTACTACCCACTTTATTTGTAGTATAGGTACAGCCCTGTCACTGCACCACGTTGCCTAGCTCACATAATTATAAGAATTTGCTTTCCTAAGACTTCAGTCCCATTAGTGACACATTGAGAAGCAGTACTGTAGTTGCTCACTGAAACATCAGTTGCAGAGTTTAACATGTTAAATGCCCAATCTAAATCATAACTTAAATCAGTGCACACAAAGGAACTGTGTATTTAAATCGTGATCCCTGTCTACTCAGAAGTGCACAAGATTTAATGGCGGAGCTATTATGTGTGTACTGACATAAATTATGACTTAGTCCTGCATGATCAGGCAGCAGTTAATACATTAATCTCTGCATTTTAGGATTCAGTTAACCCCTACTGTAGCTGTTAAAGGGATAGTAATACTTGAAAGTAAGTTTCTTTTATATTGTAGCCCTTAAAAAAAACTTGAAAAATGATATAAGTCTTATCTCTCACACCTTTATGGTTTGGGAGATATTCAGAAGTAAAGTTTCCCCTGGAGTGACGTCATTGCTCCACCCTTCAGATTTGGAATCCGGTCCCGATCCCGGGACCGGCTGTGCCTCTCCAGAAGTGCTGAGATCACCATCTTTAAAAAGAATTTCTTAATTGGAATGGTCTACAAAGTATGGTTTCAAGCCAGGCACACTTTGTAGATAGTTCCAGTTAAGCAGTTATTTTCAAAGATCGTGATCTCAGCACTGCTAAAGAGCTGCCGGTTGCTCTGTGGACCGAATTCCAGATCTGTCCACTAGATGGCAGACTTGGCTGAAACAGCCTGGAAAAGAGCATTTTTCTATATTTTAAATGTGAACATCTCCCAAACCATAAAGGTTTGGGAGATAAGACTTATATCATTTTTCATGTTTTTTTAAGGGCTACAATATAAAATACAATTATTTTCAAGTATTACTATCCCTTTAACTGAATCCTAAAATGCAGAGATTAATGTGTTAACAGCTGCCTGATCATGCAGGAAGTCATAATTTATGTCAGTATGCACATAAGAGCTCCGCCATTAAATCTTGTGCACTTCCGTGCAGACAGTGAACACAATTTAAAGACGCAGTTCTTATGTGTGAACTGCTGCTTCAAGTTTAAAAAGAGGATTGGAGACATGGAGAGACAAAGTACATAAACTGGGAGCAAACGTGGTACCTAAAATCTTCATGTGGGGCTATATTTAGAGATGCAGAGTTCGGCAGGAATGCCATGTGAGAGTACGGCAAAATCATGCAGTGGTCTTTTCTTCTCACGTTGCATCCAAGGCAGAGTAAGGTAGCTGCCAATTACAGGAGGAGGCCGGCCTCAATTTATTGAGGATCTCAGAATGTAACGTGAGGCTGCCAGCCAATCCCCTATGTGGAGTAAAAGATAGGCGAAACAAACGGCTTCTTAGAGTGCCAGCCACCACAGTATCCATTTGGGGCTGGTCCGGATATTTCAAATGCAGTATTTTAAAAGCAAACCCTGGCCCTGCATACAGAACTTCAATTTCCAATTTTGAGCCCTGACATAAGCTACAAAAGTGCAATTCTGAAGCAAATAATAAAAAATCCCCATTTAAATTAAAGAGAATTTAGGCAAAGTTTATTTGTCCCCTCTGTAGGGACAGAGAAAAGATTTCAGCACAAATATGAAACAAACAAAAATTTTATTTTTCTCCTAGCTCAAGTAATCCCACACAACTGTTGCTTTTCTGCTTTTTTTCATTGCATTGACATTAATGATAATAAAGTAACCTCTCTCAACATGGAGTTTCTCTTATATATTCCCTCTGTGCTAGCTGTCAGTTTCTTGCAAGTTGTCAGTCTTTGCTTTGGAGAAAGAATGGAAACATCTGACATTTTGATGCTGGAGACAGACAGGTAAAGAAAAGGAGCTTGATAGAAGTATTGGTGGTAGCCAGTTTTACTCTGGGTGTAGGTGTAAAAAGAGGAAGGGATTTATAATAAATATGTCAGGCCGCCCGTCGGCGACCCGGTCTTACCTCCCACAGTGCCCAAGCTTCATGTCGGCCGCCACTCCGGGTCCCCACTGCTTCCTCGCGGACCGGCGTCCGCTTCGGATTGACGGGCAGCCCTGTCAGACGCGCACACACTCACCCTCCCTCGTGTGCGCGTCTCAAACAAAGGGCTAATATTTCCCGGGCGTTGCCATGGCAACGCGGCGTCCGGCTCCGCCCCACTTCAATTGCCACTCCTCCTCAGCCTATATAAACCCTGAGCACCCTGCACATGGGGCTCAGTGTTACTGTGGCTTCCCTGGCGTTCAGTTGCTTCCTGTACTCCTGCTTCATTTTTGATTCCTGGCTCCTTGACCCTTGGCTTGATTCCTGGACTCTGCTGACCTCTGGCTCCTTGACCCTTGGCTTGACTCCTAGACTCCGCTGATCTCTGGCTCCTTGACCCTTGGCTTGACTCCTAGACTCCGCTGATCTCTGGCTCCTTGACCCTTGGCTTGACTCCTGGATTCCGCTGACCTCTGGCTCCTTGACCCTTGGCTTGACTCCTGGACTCCGCTGACCTCTGGCTCCTTGACCCTTGGCTTGACTCCTGGATTCCGCTGACCTCTGGCTCCTTTACCCTTGGCTTGTCTCCTGGACTCCGCTGACTTCTGGCTCCTTGACCCTTGGCCTGATTCCTGGACTTTGTTACTCGTGCTCGCAGTTCACACTGGGGAGGAGCCTGTGTTCTCTCTCTCCAGGCCCTCTCCCAGTGTGCTGTTCCAGTAAGAGCGACTATCCTGCTACGGGGTTCCTGCATCCAGATAGTGAGTATCCATATCTTACTCACCTAACAGAAACACTGAGCCCATATGGAACCCGCAGGAGTCGCGGACGCTATCACCGCCCTCTCCCAACAAATTGCCGCTCTCACGCAAACCATGCAGGACCTCCAGGCCGGTCAGACTCATCTGCAGCATCAATTACATGACCTGCAGACCAGCTCCGCTTCTTCAGGCGCTTCCGCTCCAGCGATGCCACCTGTAGGGGTACCCCCCTCGGACAGGACGTACACTCCTGAACCCAGAATTCCTCTCCCAGAACGCTATTCTGGGGACCGTGCGAAGTATAAGACCTTCATCACAGCCTGTCAGGTCATGTTTTCTCTTCAACCAAGGACTTATGCCTCTGACTTCATTAAAATACGAACTGTGATCTCATTGCTGTCCGGAGAGCCCCAGACCTGGGCTCATCAGTTGCTACACACTAATGATTCCGCATTGACTCCCTGGCATTCGTTCCTCCATGCCATGGACCTTCTGTTTGATGATCCTCTCCGGGCCTCCTCTGCCCATATCGCCATGAGGGCCCTACGGCAGGGCCAAAGGCCAGTAGAGGAGTATGTCACTGAATTCCGCTCTTTGCCCATCGAGAGCGAATGGAACGAGCCTGCCCTGGTGGATCAATTTCGTCTCGGCTTGTCCAATGCCCTGAAGGATGAACTGGCCCGTGTGGGTATCCCGCCTTCTCTTGAAGAACTCTGTCATTTAGTCATCAGGATTGATCGCAGATTACGGGAGAGAAGACTGGAGCGGTCAACCCAACTTGCTCCTCCTCCAAGACGCCAACCTCTACCACCCTCCTGTGCTCCTACCTCCTCTTCTTCTTCCGAGGAACCAATGCAGATCGGACTTGCTCGAGGACCCCTTTCGGAGGCTGAGAAAGCACACAGACGTGCAAACAGTTTATGTCTCTACTGTGGCCAACCCGGTCATATGATTCGTTCCTGCCCCCGCAGACCACGTGACCCAAGGGGTAAGACTTCTGATTCAGAGGTGTGTCTTAGTTCAGCTCCTGTTGGTGGCTCTCCTCACCTTTCCGTTTCTCTGTTGTTGCAGTGGACCAGTGACGACATCTCTGTCCTCGCCATCATTGACTCTGGTGCCAGCTGCTGTTTCATGGACCAGGAGCTCGCTAGACAACTCCGAGTACCCACACAAGTCAAGCCCTCTCCAGTCTACATACAGGTTGTTGATGGATCCTCTCTGCCTTCCGGACCCATTACGCAGGAAACCCTGCCTCTCCAGATGACTTTGGGCAGTCGTCACTCAGAGAAGATAAGTTTCAATTTGGTGGCATCCCCATTATTCCCCGTGATCCTTGGACTACCTTGGCTACGACTACATAATCCTGACATCAACTGGGGCAAGGGCACGCTGTCATTTTCATCTAGTTACTGTCAACATTATTGCCTGGATACTCCTTCAACCTTACTCCCCCAGACTTCAGAACCTACTACAGTTCCTAAGCCATATCACGAATTCTTAGATATCTTTGATAAAAGAAAAGCAGACCAGTTGCCTCCCAGGAGAGAGTACGATTGTCCCATCGATCTTCTACCCGGAGCTCCTATACCCTTTGGGAGGATCTTCCCTCTATCCGAGCCAGAACTGCACCATCTAAAAGCCTACATCAAAGAAAATCTGGAAAAGGGATTCATCCGCCCGTCAACATCGCCAGCCGGGGCTGGTATCTTCTTTGTGGGTAAAAAGGACGGGGGTCTTCGACCATGTGTCGATTATAGAGACTTAAATCGAATCACTATAAAGAACCGTTATCCACTCCCCTTGATACCCGAACTTCTAGACCGTATTAAGGATGCAACTGTCTTCACCAAGTTAGACCTCCGTGGGGCCTACAACCTCGTCCGCATCAGAAAGGGGGACGAATGGAAGACCGCCTTCCGGAGTAGGTACGGCCATTTTGAGTACCTGGTGATGCCATTTGGACTCTGTAACGCCCCAGCCACCTTTCAGCATTTTTTGAATGATGTATTCCGTGATTTCCTGGATTCCTTTGTAGTAGTATACTTGGACGATATTTTAATATTTTCATCATCCATCACTGAACACCGTGAGCATGTAAAGAAGGTTCTGCAGCGCCTTCGTGATCACCAGCTATATGCCAAGTTGGAGAAATGTTTGTTTGAGACCACTACCGTGACTTTCCTTGGCTTCATCCTAACACCTGGGAAAGTTGTTATGGACCCAAAGAAGGTGTCAGCAGTGCTCGAGTGGCCTGTACCCACAGACAAGAAGGCAGTCCAGCGATTTATAGGCTTCGCTAACTATTATCGGAAGTTCATCCGCAATTTCTCCCGCATCATCTCTCCGATCACTGCGCTGACGCGACAAACACCACAGTTTCTATGGACACCTGAAGCCCAAGCAGCATTTGACCAACTCAAGAAGAGATTCACTTCTGCTCCAATCCTTGTTCAACCCCACACCTCACTCCCTTTCTTTGTCGAGGTAGACGCATCTGACTTTGCTCTAGGAGCCATCCTCTCCCAACGCCACCCAGAGACAGGGCAATTGCATCCGGTAGCTTTTTACTCCCGCAAATTGTCTCCGGCGGAGGAGAACTACGGCATCGGTGACAAAGAGCTCCTGGCGATTAAACAAGCCCTGGAAGAATGGCGGCACCTCCTCGAAGGCTCTTCTCATCTGGTTACAGTCTACACCGACCATCGTAATCTTGAATACCTCCGTGCAGCTCGTCGTCTGTGCCCTCGACAAGCCAGGTGGGCACTATTCTTTACCCGTTTCAACCTGCACATTACATACAGACCGGGTACCAGAAACACCAAGGCTGATGCCCTTTCCCGACTCCCAGTTACCCGTGACAACGAACCCAAGGTAGTAGACACTATTCTACCTTCAACCGTATTCATAACTACTTCAGCTGATATTATGGAACACATCCGCTCCAGCTCCATCAACTCCCTTTACCCAGAGACTACACCACCAATTCAACGATCTAATCACTTCCTGTTGTACAGAGGAAAGATCTTTGTGCCCGAGCCTGCTCGACTATCTGTATTGCAGAGATGTCATGATTCCCGCCTAGCTGGTCATGGAGGAATCAAAAAGACTCTAGATCTCCTCCTAAGACATTTCTGGTGGCCAACTCTCCAACAAGATGCCACTCAGTTTGTGCGATCTTGCACAGTCTGTGCTCAAACTAAAGTACCCCGCATTGCACCAGCCGGTCTGTTGCGGCCCCTACCAGTACCCGCTATGCCTTGGGCCGACATCTCAATGGACTTTATAGTCGATCTTCCTCCTTCCTGCAAACACGATACCATCATGGTGGTCATCGACAGATTTACCAAGATGGCTCATTTTGTACCAGTTATTGGGATCCCTTCTGCCAGTACCACCGCTTCTCTATTTCTGTCCTCGATATTCCGGCTCCATGGTCTGCCCAAGAGCATTACTACCGATCGAGGAGTCCAGTTCACGGCACGGTTCTGGAAATCCTTCTGTGAAAATTTGCAGATTCAGCCCTCATTGTCCACCGCTTTCCATCCTCAGACCAATGGACAAACAGAAAGAGTGAATCAAGTGCTTGAGCACTACCTCCGATGTTACACTACTTACCTGCAAGATGATTGGCTCCAATTTCTACCCACCGCTGAGTTTGCATACAACAATCAAACCCAAAGATCCATTCGCATGTCTCCCTTCTTTGCCAATTATGGATTCCACCCATCCTCCTTTCCTGGGCTACCTTCTGACTTATCTGTACCAGAGGCTTCTGAGCGCCTTTCCCGTCTCGTAAAACAGTTCCGGACCCTCCAACAAACCCTCTTGAAAGCCCAGGAGAGTTACAGAAATCAGGCCAACCGCCATCGCTCTGCCGCTCCGGTCTATCAGGTGGGCGACAAGGTGTGGCTGTCCACAAGGAACATCCGGCTTTCCTGTCCCACCAAAAAATTGGGTCCCAAATATGTTGGACCTTTCTCCATCCAAAAGGTCATCAACCCAGTGGCGGTTCAACTCCAGTTGCCAGACGCCTATCACATCCATCCTGTTTTTCATGTGTCCTTGCTAAAACCTTACATAGCCAACACCTTCCCAGGACGCCTACCTGTCGCACCAGCTCCAGTCATGGTAAATGGCGAAGAGGAGTTCGTGGTTCTTCGAGTACTTGATTCCAGACGCCGCAGAGGCAGACTTGAGTACCTCATCCACTGGAAGGGGTACGGCCCCGAGGAACGTTCTTGGGAACCACCTTCACAGGTCCATGCCCCTGTATGCATCCGATCCTTCCATAAACAGTACCCTCATCGGCCCGCACCATTTCCCGCCCGGAGGTCGCACTTCAGGGGGGGGTACTGTCAGGCCGCCCGTCGGCGACCCGGTCTTACCTCCCACAGTGCCCAAGCTTCATGTCGGCCGCCACGCCGGGTCCCCACTGCTTCCTCGCGGACCGGCGTCCGCTTCGGATTGACGGGCAGCCCTGTCAGACGCGCACACACTCACCCTCCCTCGTGTGCGCGTCTCAAACAAAGGGCTAATATTTCCCGGGCGTTGCCATGGCAACGCAGCGTCCGGCTCCGCCCCACTTCAATTGCCACTCCTCCTCAGCCTATATAAACCCTGAGCACCCTGCACATGGGGCTCAGTGTTACTGTGGCTTCCCTGGCGTTCAGTTGCTTCCTGTACTCCTGCTTCATTTTTGATTCCTGGCTCCTTGACCCTTGGCTTGATTCCTGGACTCTGCTGACCTCTGGCTCCTTGACCCTTGGCTTGACTCCTAGACTCCGCTGATCTCTGGCTCCTTGACCCTTGGCTTGACTCCTAGACTCCGCTGATCTCTGGCTCCTTGACCCTTGGCTTGACTCCTGGATTCCGCTGACCTCTGGCTCCTTGACCCTTGGCTTGACTCCTGGACTCCGCTGACCTCTGGCTCCTTGACCCTTGGCTTGACTCCTGGATTCCGCTGACCTCTGGCTCCTTTACCCTTGGCTTGTCTCCTGGACTCCGCTGACTTCTGGCTCCTTGACCCTTGGCCTGATTCCTGGACTTTGTTACTCGTGCTCGCAGTTCACACTGGGGAGGAGCCTGTGTTCTCTCTCTCCAGGCCCTCTCCCAGTGTGCTGTTCCAGTAAGAGCGACTATCCTGCTACGGGGTTCCTGCATCCAGATAGTGAGTATCCATATCTTACTCACCTAACAAAATATATAACTAATTAACTAAATAAATAAATAAACATACTTTGGAATGATGATTAACAGACAGACAAGAGACTTAGGTTCTTACTGTGGTGGCTGAATCTCTACTGCATAGCATATAAGGAGGCGTGGTGATGATTGTGAGACATGCCTGCAGCAGCTACTGTGCTGTGCTTATTATCCTTTATTGCAAGATGCTTCAGTCTAACAGGTTTACCCTCATCCTGTACCTTACTGTAAAAATTAACACTACAGTAGATTTGGGAGCAAAAGAAAAATATATTCTCTGAAATTTTATAACTAACAAATATATAGGGAAAATATCAGTGGGGTCGTACTACAGATCTAAAAATATATACATATATATCAAAAAGATAGAAAATAGGTCCAAAATCCTTATAGGCATGTATCTTTCAAATGAATACCTAGGTGTCCTAACTAGATATGACCCAAGAGATCAGTTCAGCACTATCATGTCCTAATTATCATAAATATGCAGCCATCGAAACTTAACTTTTATTGATAACTAAATAAAACCATGTCCAGTGTATCGCATATAAATGAGGAATAGATTAAAAATAAGTGTTAAAAGAATGAACACTACCATCAATTAATGTTGTCCCCACCAAGCGATAAGTCAAGACTATCGATGGCAGTATGGTGGAGATCTAAATACAATGCATTATCGTCAGGTCTGGGTCAGCTATTAAAGTATCTGAGTATCAGATGTTAATTCTTCACAGATATAAGTCACTGTGTCAAGCCTATCGTTGCATCTACTCATATTAAGTTTCTTTAATGCAGATTGCATACATATGGGAGTAGAAACAATTAAAGCCCAACTGATCCACTCAGCCATAAATGGAATCGGGACTTGTACTGAATGCTTAGTGATCAGTTCCTCTAGTGTCTCAGTAATGCTTTTGGATATTCCCAGTGGTTCTGAGAGCTTCCCTCCAGCGATTGCACAGACAGATATAATTAATTGGTGTATGTCAGTGAAATGTCTTTGCTACACCTTCTCAATGAGAAATTCATCTATACATTTATACAATGATTCATTTGAAAGACACATGCCTATAAGGATTTTGGACCAATTTTCTTTCTTTTTGATATATTCTCTGAACTTTTGACAGTATCTACATGCTAAGGCGGACAGGCAATGAAGGATGGCTGAAGTGTGGTGTGTGATTTATCTGTAGGCATTGAGAGACATTTAAAAAAAAATCACTTAGACTAATAGGTGACAGACACAGGGAGGAAACTGAGCTGTGGCGGAGACTGACAGTGACAGGTAAAAGAGACAGAGATATACATCATGCATTATTTTCAAACAGACAAAACATCACTCCACATGCTAACAGCTCTGTTGTGTTCTTGAGAGTTAAAGGGATAGTAATACTTGCAAATTACTAATCCCCATATTTTAGCTTTATTAAAAAGAAACTTATTGCCCCCAGTGTCATCTCTCAGACCCTTATGGTTTGAGAGATGATAGCGCTCAAAGTTCCCCCTTCCCTGACTGAACGCTGACTGCAGGGATATCCAGTATTATTTGCATCAGACGGCTCTGCAGCATTGCAGAGATCGTGTTTATAAAAAAGAAATCTTTCACTAAAACGGTCTTCTACACGTGCTTGGTTTGCAAGCACACGTAGAAGGCCGTTTCAGTGAAATAATTATTTTTTTAGAAACGCGATCTCGGCTCAGCTGCAGAGCCTCCTGATGCACATAAGACTGTCGTGCGACAGCTTCCCCTGTAGTCAGCGTTCAGCGGTCAGTCAGGGAACAGGGAGGGAGGGGGAACTTTGAGCGCTATTATCTCTCAAACCATAAGGGTTTGAGAGATGACACTGGGGGCAATAAGTTTCTTTTTAACAAAGCTACAAAATGGGGATTAGTAATTTGCAAGTATTACTATCCCTTTAAAATCAACACTACTATCATTATATCCACCAACGGTGCTATGAGCAGCTGCAATGGCAAAGGAGGAGTGCTTGGATGTGTTGTTTGTAAAGTTATACAACAAACACTAATTTCAGTCACAGTTGCTGCAGCTTGTGCAATAAATGATAATGTCCCTTCTTATCTATGAAGTGACATGAAGAGTTCCACCACTAAAAAAAAAAACACTAACCTTTTTAACAGCATGAAAGATGACAATAAGTTTCATTTTAGTGTTGTTGCCATAGTGAAGGAGAAGTTAGCAGTGACACCAACTGTTGTATCAGACAGTGACACTAACACCTCCCCTCATACTAGTGGTTATTGTTCTATAAATCGCCCTAAGAGGAAAAGAAACATTTTGAGATGAATATGCTGCTGATAACCAAATAATTGATGATGATGCTGATTGAAAATATGTCCTTTGGTGTTCCTCACCTTCTGATACAGGTAAAATAGACAGTGAGAGTGATTATCAATATTCCACCAAAGAAAAGGAGCACCATGCCTGTTTGTAATCTCTTTGACAGATCAACTGGAAACTTTGATTCTGGACAAGTAAACAAGTCTAAAAATACACAATCATCATCTCTGTCAGTATCACTATTTGTACTTCCAAGTCCAACCCCCAGCCAGTTAGGGGAAAAATTGGATCACTGTATTATTAATCAGGCTGGATTTTGGGTGGCAAAATATCTTTTTGCCACCCAATTAGAATGAGATGACAGCAACTGAACCAGTGAGCAGAGGTTAGGGAATCTTGGAAATACTTCTTTGCCGCCAGGTGGCGAAAAAGATGAAGAATGACCCGTCACACTCTCTTTTAGTATCAAGGTTTGATTCCTGCTTCGTCCAGCTTTACCCTTCTTAAAGATGTAGTAAGGTTTCACAATAAAAGCAGCTACAATTAATCTTTATAGTATTTGGGCCATGGAGAGTGTTATTTCAATACTGTCAGAGTTGTAGTTCAAGAGTAATTGAATGATAAAGTATCCTCCACCAGCCCCTTTTACTGATGTATCGCTGCTCACCTCAGGGCAACCAGACTGTCTGGATGGATCGCAGAGAGGGACAGTCTTCAGTGAGCATAAGGAAAAAACAGAAAACCTGTCAAGGAAGGCAGGGTTTTCATTGTTCTTACAGTAAGAAGATTGTCCCTTGCTGTGAGCTGTCTGGTCAAGAGACCAGAGGGGAAAACTTTATCATTCAATTACTCTTGGGGAGAGATGTTCAGAAAGTGGTGGTAACTGAAATTGTCTGTAATCAGAATAAAAAAGTTCTTACACCATGATCCATCAGTTCTCAGACGTGTTTCCATCATTTTTTGCATCCAATTCTGCCATCTCCGTCAAAGGGAAAAAGCCGTCTTAAAATTGGGTGTGGGTTAGTCTTCCGTCACAATGTAAGGTATTTTGAGAAAAAACTATTCGTTTGAATGTAATTTTTTTGTTTGATTGATGTAATTTTTTCCCGACATAGCAAAAAAAGTCTAAACTTGGAGAAGAAAAATTAAAGTACTGAGAAGCAATTTTTCATTTTAAAGACAAAAAATGACTTTGTTTCTTTGAAAAGTTTTGTTCAAAGACAAAAAAGTCTTTGTTTTTTTGAAAATTTTCATTTCAAAGACAAAATCAAAGACAATTTTTAAGATCAGAATTTTTAACGGCAACGTTCAATGAGATCTTCTTACCGTCATTTTTAATTCTTTAGATGAATTTTCAAACATGACGGATTTACTTCTGAAAATATTGTCCTTCTTTTACCACCAACTCATGATCCGACAAGTTTTTCATTATGATGACTTTTTGAACATCTCGCCCATGAACTACAACTCTGACAAATATTATGAAGATTAATTGGAGCTGCTGTTTTTGCGAAACTTAACTATCCCTTTAATGGACATTATAATGATAAGGAGCATGATGAAACACATGGGTGGGATGTGCAATTATGATTCCCCTCTAAAACCATTGCTGGAATTGATTTTCTACCCCTATTCCTAGCTAACACCAATTTACTAAATACTACAATTTTCCCCATTATTCTGTTTGCACCAAGGGGTGGGCATTAGGGCAGTCTTTGGGCATTTTGGGGCATTTATTTTCTCTGCACCTTGTTTCAAACCATGGGCCATATGTTTAAAAGAAAAGTGGAGGAATTATGGGGCAAACCAACTGCAACACAGAGGTGAAATCGCAATTCCAAAAAATACCATTGAATTAAATGGGGATTTTAACTCATTGAATGCCTGAGATGGCTCCAGTGCATTGCTTCACGTTCAAGGGGTTACAATTCCCATTGAAATTAATGGAAATTTTTAGTTCCCCCTTATAGTGCCATTGGTATGCTCTGGAATTCCTCCACTTTTAAGTATACATCCCATATATATTTAACAAGGAGCAGAGTTAATGGTGTAACTTTATACCATTTCCTGAACATATTATGAGGCAGGTATAGGGCCTTTGTGGGAATTATTGTTCTAACAACAGAGTGTGTGTACCATTATGCACTACAGCAGTCATACACAGTAGTACATACCCTTAACCCCTTAAAGTGGATCTATCACCACTTTACAAGTTTTGATCAGTATGTATAATACTTAGCGAATAATTATAAAACGTTATTATTTAAAAAAAATAAAATTTATTTGCGAGAAAATTACAGTTTAAAGTATGTCCAGCAGCCTACTTCCGGGTAAACTGCTCTTGCCGCTCTGCCTGTGCTCCCGTCATTCTCCCCAGCATCCTCCGATGACGGAGGCGTTCTGTTAGTAAGCTGGAGCGGTCTCATTGGCAGAGATCGATATCTAGCCAATAAGATTGCTCCAGCTTCCTAACAGAACGCTTCCGTCATCGGAGGATACTGGGGAGAGTGACGGGAGAAGAGGCAGTGCAGCAAACTGCGGCAAGATCAGTATGGCCAGAAGTAGGCGGCTGGGCATACTTTAAACTGTAATAAAGTTTAAAAAAAAATAATAATAATAAAGTTTTATAAGTATTTGCTAAGTATTCTACATTGTGATCAAAACTTGTAGTGGTGATAGATCCACTTTAACATCCAGTGGTCCTGGGGTTGGGTCCACCTTAAGGACCACATAGACATCATTCAGCAAGACAGCACATGACTGATGATGTGTACCGGCTCGTAGAACTGAAACTGACCAATCCAGTGTTGGAGCAGAGTGTTCACAGCACTCCAGGAGCGTTCCTGAAAAGCTTTGCTGTGAACACAAAGCCCATGACATGCCAGGATCATCACTGGAAGCCCTTCTTATTGTAATCTTGCTTCTCTATAAATGTTAAATCCGGTATTTTTTTAATGTTTTCACAGAGATTTCGGCTTTTCAATTCTGTTGCATGACATCACTTCAGTACAGTCTGCGGCACCGCTCCATACCACAGCTTGTCAATCTCAGCCTCTTCCCCTCCCCATTTGTTCCCCATTCCCACCCCTTTCTCTGATGGAGGAATCCAGCATGTGAGCTGGAATGCTCTCAGTGGCAACAACTGGGAAATATAAAATATATACATATATACCGGATTTAACATCTATAGAGGATCAAGATTAGAATAAGAAGGACATTAAATGAGGAGAGAGTTCCCCTTTAAAGCACGGACACTGGTGGTGTGTCAGGACGGTCACCATTTGAGAATGGGTTAAAATGGCTTCGGAGGCCAACCCCAGTAGATATACTATTTCTGTATATAGTATATTTCCTCTTACACACGAGGACTTTTTTTTGTTGTTTTAGTTTTTCTTTTAGCAAAATGATCTATTGTGACTTTAATGATTAATGATCGATTGGGAGACTTCAATCTCTAGTATCCACTTCTCTTCTGCTTAAGGAATCTGCTTTCACCTGTTCATGGAATTTGAATGGTGATAGTATACAGTGAGGGGGATGTATTAAGAAGAACTGGGGGGAGATTCATTAAGCGGTGATAAAGAGGTGATAAAGTGGAGATAACTTCTCCAGTGATATCACTTCTCCAATTCCTATGTTATTCTATAGAGCCTATGCATTAAGATTTCTTCAGATTTGGAGATGTTAGTGCATAGGATCTATAGAATAACACAGGAACTGGAGAAGTGATATCACTTTTAGAAGTCATCTCCACTTTATCACCTCTTTATCATCGCTTAGGGAAGCCTATCAACTACCTCCATAAACATTACCACCAAGAATCACCCCTTCCCTGGACCACTGCACTCAACAGCACTTCTCTCTCCCACCCACTGACTGGTAGGTCATGTGACAGGAAGTACTTACCCCCAATAGCACTTACTCCTTCTTTGACCAACCTTCCTTCCTCTAGACTGTAAGATCTCACCAGCAGGGCCTCTAACCCTTCTGTTCTCCACATATGATTTGTACTATTTAATATCTCTGTATGTCTGTTTCCTGTTGTACAGCACTGCAGAATAAGTTGGCGCTATATAAATAAAAAATAATAATAATAATCTCCCCCACTGAGTCATTTTGGAGCAAACCAACTGAACAATATGGGATAAATGAAATACACATTGATTTAACACTTTTAGTGCCACAGAGGTATTCAAAACATAGAGTTGCAATGCGATGATGCCTCTCTGGCACTCAAAGGGTTAAACTGTGCTTTTCATTCCCTTGGGTGCTAGGGAGGTCTCCATCCAGTTGTTTCTCAATGCTTTGGAGATCTTTATAGAAATTAAGGGGTTAAAAAACACTGGAAATTTGGACAGATATTTGTCTCATACGGTGCAGTAGGTTTGCTCCAAAATGACTCCAATTCTTCTTTGTACATTAGCCTTGGGACGGTGTTTTCTGTCTAAATATATGCTGAACAGGCATATGAACAGAACTCATTGTGTTGTCTATTTAAACCTTAACCCTCTGAGTGCCAGAGAGGTATCCATCACATTGCAACTCTGGCACTCAAGAGGTTAAACCATTTTAATATGTTACTTAAAGGAGGACTAACAACTCTGAATAATAATAAATGACCTTACAATTATGATGTTTGTCCTGGCGCCTTTTATGCAGGAGATAACGCCTTCAGTCTGCCATGATGTAATGTCTATGAAGGCGGACCTGAAGAAGGGAGAGTGGATAAGCCAACTTAACCCTTTAAAGTCCCAAGGGGTATGCAATGCATTACAAAGTGAAATGCTGTACAACTCTCTGCTCCTTAAAGGGTTAAGATTACCGTAGCACTGGGTTGAGTTTGTGTCCTGTGGTCCTGATAGGAACCGTCATGTCCACCTCCATTTACATGATGTCCAGGATCAATTCAAGATGTTCTCTCGTAATGAAAGGCATAAGGGCAGAAAAAAAAGCAAAGGGGTCATTAGGATTTTCTGGCCATAACAAGATAAAGGAGGGGTATTATTAGGAGGTAATGGTTGGTATATTTTAACCACCATCACCTTCTTAAAAAAATATATATAACATTGCTTTGTGATCCAAGATTAATACAAAAATAAAAAACAGACAAAATATTAATATTATAATTTGCACTTAAACATGTATAGAAAATGTATAACTCTCTACTGAAATTGTTACCTTTCCTTTAGACCAGTGATTCTCAGCTCCAGTCCTCGGGGCACACCAACAGGTCATGTTTTCAAGATATCCCTAATTAATCATAGGTGAAACAATCACAATGACTGAGCCACTAATACTCACCTGTGATTAAGCAGGAACAACCTGAAAACCGGCACTGCTGGTGTGCTCCAAGGACTAACATTGAGAAACACTGCTTTAGACAGCAAAAAAAGGTACACCCCAGTTCATCAGTGCCCTGTGCCCTGAAAGACTGAGATTGGATACTTGCTGGAACAATAGCATAAGAATATTGTGTGGTGTGGTAAGGGAGAGGTTAAAAACAAATCTCTCTGAGTTTTGTTTTCCCTCTTTGCTGTGATAAATAATTGAAGTCTGGTTTGGTGGGAGTGACTAATTGCTGTGTTTGTAATTGGTGGATTCCTGGCTTAAATAGCAGATACATAGTGAATACTTGAACGTGTGAATCTTGCCTCAGTGTGTAAGTGCAGAAGTGTGGTAAGTGTGGGAATTTAAAACGGGGAATTCAAAGACAGGGGATTACACAGGGGAACACATTTATCAAACTTATTGTGCAGCTATTTTTGCCTGCCTGCCTTCCTTTTTATCTTGTGGTAACTGGCACATATGAGTGGTAGCATGATTGTCCATTTAACTCAGTGCACAAACTGCCATATGTTTGCACACTTGGAACAACCGTTCCAGGGTGCATACCTCTGTGGCAGATGTGAGCAAGTGGTCTCTCTGGAAGCTCGTATTAGAGATCTGGAAGGGCAGGTTGCAACATTGAGAAAGACGGACAATCTTGAGAGGGTTCTGCTGACTGAGCAGCAGGAAGTGGTGGTAGGTAGTTCTGGGGGTGGAGACTGCACAAAGAAAGAGCAGGTAGCCAGATGGGTTACAGTTAGACATAGCAAGGGGGGTGGACAGAGAAATAGGGAGGACACTCCTGTGTTTACTAATCCTAACAGATTTGCTACATTAAGTAATGATGTTGGGGATGCTGTCACAGGAATGTCTTTGCTGGAGAGGACTGTTCTCTCTAACAGCCGAGTGAACAGCCCCTCTAGCACGGATGGGATCCAGGACTCAGGCAGACCTAGACAGATGGTGGTGGTAGGGGATTCTATTATTAGGAAGACAGACAGGGTAATCTGTCGCCAAGATCACCACAATCGTACAGTTTGCTGTCTCCCGGGAGCTCGGGTTCGACATGTGGCTGATCGGGTTGATAGATTGTTGGGAGGGGCTGGGCATGACCCGGCTGTCATGGTACATGTTGGTACTAATGACAAAGTCAGTGGAAAATGGAGGTCCGTTAAGAAGGATTTCAGGGACCTAGGATATAAGCTTAAGCAGAGGACCTCTAAGGTAGTATTTTCTGAAATTCTACCTGTGCCACGCGCTACATTAGAAAGGCAACGGGAGATTAGGGAGTTAAATGCGTGGATAAAGACTTGGTGTAAGCAGGAGGGGTTTGGGTTCCTAGAGCACTGGTCAGTCTTTTTCCTTGGGAGCAATCTTTATAGTAGTGATAGATTGCATCTTAGTGGAAGGGGGGCCACGGTGCTGGGTGATAGGATGGTTAGAAGGCTGGAGGAGACTTTAAACTAGAAAGGGGGGGGGGAGCTGCAACACAGGCTGGGGAAGATAGTATAATTGAGGGAATGGGATTAGAGAAGGGTCATGGGGGTGGAGAGGGGAATGGGCTAGTTCATCTAATAGGGAGTTGCCATTGTTACAGCCTGATAAAAGACAAATACATCTGAAAAAGAACGAAATCTTAAAGAATGGCAAAAAGATAAAATGTATGCATGCAAATGCTCGCAGTCTGGCTGGTAAGATGGGGGAACTAGAAATGATTGCAGTACATGAGCAGTATGATCTGACTGGAGTGTCTGAAACCTGGTTAGATGATACGTATGACTTGGCAGTCAATCTAGAGGGTTATTCACTTTTTAGGAGGGACAGGGTTAATAAAAGGGGAGGAGGGATATGCCTATATGTAAAGCAGGCCTTAAAACCTAGTTTAAGAGAAGATATAAATGAAGGGTCCAATGAAAAGGTAGAGGCCTTGTGGGTTGAAATACACACTGGGGGCACACATAATAAAAAGATATTGGTGGGGGTTTGCTACAAACCACCTAATGTTGGGGAGTTGGAGGAAGCCCAACTTTTACTGCAAATGGAAAAGGCTGCTAGGTCAGCAAAGGTAATTATAATGGGAGATTTCAACTACCCTGAAATTGACTGGAGCAATATGACTTCAGGCACAACAAAGGGAAATATTTTTCTAAGTATGATAAATGATAATTTTATGTCCCAACTAGTAGAGGAGCCAACTAGAAAAGAGGCCTTGCTTGACCTAGTGCTCTCAAACGATTCTGACATTGTAAACAATGTGCAGGTAAGGGAACATTTGGGCAGCAGTGACCACAATATTGTATCCTTTGAAGTTTGTTATGAGAAACCCAATAGCAAGAGTTTAACCAAAACATTCAATTTCAAAAAGGCTAATTTTACAAAGTTAAAAGAAGCTTTAAAGGATATCCAGTGGGATGTAATTTTCAAAGATAAAAATGCACAAGAGTCATGGAATGTATTTAAAATGCTCTTGGGCAAATATACACGTCAATATATACCATTGGGGAATAAGCACAAGAGAAGTAAAGCAAAACCAATGTGGATTAATAATGTGGTTAGCAGGGAAATGAGAAATAAAAAGCAGGCTTTTAAGGTGTTTAAGTCAAATGGGTCAGATGCATCATTTAAAAAATATAAAGAATGTAATAAAATCTGCAAACAAGCAATTAAGCTAGCTAAAATAGAAAATGAGCGAAACATTGCAAATGAGAGCAAGAAAAACCCTAAACAATTCTACAAGTATATTAACAACAAAAAAGTTAAGGTTGATATTGGTGCTCTTAGGACTGAAACAGGTGAATTGATTAGTGAGGATAAAGCTATGGCTGACACCCTAAATACGTTCTTTGCTTCAGTATATACAAAGGAAGCAGAAATGACAAGCTGTGGGCAAACAGACAAAACCATGGAATTTCCTCCAACATCTACATGGCTTACTGAGGACAAGGTCCAAAAGACACTGGAAAGGGTTATAGTGAATAAAGTGCCTGGACCGGACGGTATACACCCAAGGGTACTTAAAGGGATAGTAATACTTAGTTTTAACTTTATTTTATTTTGTAGGCATTAAAAAAACACGAAGAATGATATAAGTCTTATCTCTCAAACCTTTATGGTTTATGAGATATTCACAAGCAAAGTTCCCCTCCCCGCCCCTTTTTCCTAGTGTAAGCCATCTCTTCTCAGATGTGAGTCTGGTTGTATGACAGGACAGATAACAGAAGGGGACAATTTTCTTTGTATGAAAACAATGAAAGCCCTTCCCCCCTTTACAAGTTTTTCAGCTTTTTCCATTATCTTAATTGAAGATTGTCCCTCTCTGCAGTCTACCTGGGCATCTCCCTTCTGATCTGGTTGAACAGGGGGGGATACTTTGTTTGTGAATATCTCTTAAACCATAAAGGTTTCAGAGATAAGACTTATATCATTCTTCATGTTTTTTTAATGCCTACAAAATAAAATAAAGTTAAAATGAAGTATTACTATCCCTTTAAGGAACTTAGTTCAGTAATAGCAAAACCATTATACTTAATATTTATTGATTCGCTTTCATCAGGCATAGTGCCCTGTGATTGGAGGAAAGTTGATGTAGTTCCATTGTTTAAAAAGGGAGCAAGATCCAAACCAGGAAATTATAGACCTGTGAGCTTGACTTCCATAGTGGGTAAGATACTAGAAGGGTTATTAACTGACAGTATTCAGAACTATGTGAAGACAAACAATATCATTAGTAGGAATCAGCATGGTTTCATGAAGAACAGATCATGTCAGACTAATTTACTTGCATTTTATGAAAGAGTGAGTAGTAATTTGGACAGGGGAATTGCTGTTGATGTAGTATACTTGGATTTTGCAAAAGCCTTTGACACAGTGCCTCACAACAGGTTACTGCATAAATTAAAAGGCTTCGGTTTGGGTGGTGTTATCTGTACATGGATTGAGAACTGGTTAAATGATAGATGGCAGAGAGTTGTTGTAAATGGAACTTTTTCAAATTGGTCTAGGGTTATAAGTGGGGTGCCGCAGGGTTCAGTCCTGGGCCCAATGCTTTTTAATTTGTTTATTAATGATCTAGAAGTGGGAATTGAAAGTAGCATCTCAATCTTTGCTGATGACACTAAGCTATGTAAGGAAATACATACAGAGCTCGATGTTTTTTCCCTACAGAAGGATTTAGATAAACTAAGTGAATGGGCAGAAAAGTGGCAGATGTCATTTGATGTAGATAAATGTAAGGTTATGCATTTGGGTTGTAGAAACAAACTTGCTACATATACTCTAAATGGGAAACAACTTGGGAAATCCTCATTAGAGAAAGATTTAGGTGTACTGATAGACAATAGTCTTCACAGCAGTGTGCAGAGTCACTCAGCTGCTGCAAGAGCAAATAGAGTACTAGCCTGCATAAAAAGAGGTGTAGAAGCAAGGGATGCTCATATTATCCTACCTCTGTATAAATCCTTGGTTAGGCCTCATCTAGAATATGGAGTACAATTTTGGGCGCCTGTTCTAAAAAAAGACATTACTGAACTGGAAAAGGTGCAGAGACGTGCAACAAAACTGATAAAGGGATTGGAGGATCTGAGTTACAAAGAGAGACTAGCCAAACTGGGTTTGTTTACATTAGAAAAGAGACGTCTAAGGGGTGATATGATTACCATTTACAAATACATTCAAGGTCAATACAAAGAACTATCCAATGAATTATTTATGCAAAGAGCTGAGCTAAGAACAAGAGGTCATCCATTAAGACTTGAGGAAAGGCGCTTTCGACTAAAACACAGGCAGGGATTCTTTACAGTAAGGGCCGTAAGGCTATGGAATTCTTTGCCTCGGGATGTTGTGCTTGCAGATAATGTAACTGCATTCAAAAAAGCAATGGATGCCTATCTAGCACAGAACAATATTGACAGTTATGACAGATGGCTTCAAAGCAAATAGGATATTGAGCCGGGGAACTATTTGACACACACACACACACACACACACCTACACTGGAAATTGCTCCAGAGGGCTTTTTTGTTGCCTTCCTCTGGATCAACAGGGGTGTTATTGGCATGGGCTGGACTTGATGGACGCATGTCTTTTTTCAGCCTTATCTACTATGTTACTATGTCATGTTCATCCTACTCATAACCAATGTTTCTTATAATGTAGATGTCAGCAGGCTGCGGAGTAATCGCTCGAGGAGTGTGAAACGCGTTACACCATATGTAGAGGTCATATATAGGAGATTGTAACACCTATCCCACATCTGTTCACCAATGCAATCCTTATGATTTTATATGAGTTTCATAATAAAGTTGTGTTTTTTACAGAGACGCCTATTGTGAGTTTGGATTACAGAATGCCGTCATACTCCTTGTTGTAGCTGTTGTTGGACTACAACTGATATTGGTTGGCCAGTTGAGGATGATGGGCATTACAGTCTAAACACAGCTTGAGTCCAACAGTTTGCCAATCGTGCCCTAAGCTGTTGTGTGATTATTATTAGAATGGATGCTTTTATCAACTACTGGTTTTAAAACCCGTGTACACGGGCTAACACTGGCGCCGCTGCAGTCATGTGCAGTACTGACTGCCAGAATGTGCCGTGGCTGATATGTGGTCCGCTGGATGCCAGAAAGGTGCACAGAGAGGACTCTGGTCTGAATTCGGAGTGCCCTGCTCCGTATCAGCCGTGATGTGGATAGTCTCTACTGCGCATGACTGCAGCTAGCGCAGCCGTCTCTACAGCGCATGATGGCTTCTGACAAACATCCTAGCGAATTATAATATAGGATGGGTGAAGTTGAACTATTCTGTGGAAAGCCACAGCACCACAAGGGACAAATACAATTTTTCATAAAGGGAATCTGTCACTTTCCTATTTTTGACCCAAATCTCATTCTGTTTGTTAATTAGGCCCACCACACTGCTTATTTTTTACATGTTCCCTATCTTAATATTTCCCCCTCAATCAAGCACATCAATGTAGGAGAGGGCCGCCATCTTGCTTATGTTGAAATGATTGGTAGTGCTCTCCTTCTGCATTGTCTAGCAATCTTCAGCTTTAAGCCTACCTCCTTTCCTTACACTGAGCCACATGGTCACACTCCCTGTACAACCACAGCAAGAATGCAGTGCAGGGAGCGCACTGTCCAGAGGAGAGCCGGGAACGCTGGTGGGTGGTATTCCAACTGAAGGGGACGGCCGGACAGGTTGGGTTCAGCACATTACATGTGGTACTGCAGGCAATGCCACTTATGTCACCAGATATTATTTTAAAATCAAGGTAGTATTATTCACATATGGTGGAACTGTGAATCCACCTCCCATATTTGGAAACATACTGAGCACCTGATTGTACATGAAACTCACCTGTAACACTTTTTACTGAACCCATGGACAGCATTATAAGGCAGAAACACTATGAAGACAAAGCTTCCTGAAATAGAGCTGATCTTTTACATGTGTTCACCTGACCGTAGCAGCATACTAACTTAATCCATCTGTTCCTCAATATTTGTTTTGTACTTTGGTAACCACTGGACAGCTGTACATGTAAATGCTTTTATACATACTGGGAACGCTCCAGATATGACCCAGAGATGCCAGGTTTTATACTTAAAGTGATAGTACTACTTGCAAATTACTAATCCCATATTGTAGCTTTGCTAAAAAGAAACTTATTGCCCCCAGTGTCATCTCTCAAATTCTTATGGTTTGAGAGATGATAGCGCTCTAAGTTCCCCCTCCTGCTGACTGCAGGGCTATCCGGTATTACTTGCATTAATCATAGCATAGCATTAATCATATTAATCATAGCATGTGTTGCCATTTGCATAATAATTTGCAACAGGTTGTATTGTTTACCTAGAGTCAGAGATACCAGGCAGCAGGATGGAGAATTTGATCAGGACTGGGAGCAGAACTCTTGATCTTCTCAGGCGCAGCGCCAATGTGTTCTTGCTTCAGACGGGACTCCGCAGCAGGATTCAGCCTCATGCTCACTTCCCAGGATGGCAGGCGAAGTATGACATGATTGCGGGCATGCAAATATAATTATACAAGTTCAGGCATGCGCAGCTGATTATGCGGCGTGGTGCCATGCGTCTTAGGCTGCTGGAGTGGTAGTGTGTGGGAACAGGCCAGGAAAATGGGACAAACAGCTATGCGGGCGGGACAGTGGTTTTGGGCCTTAAAATCGGGACTGTCCCGCGTAAATCAGGACAGTTGGCTGGTATGCAGATGGGTATACGATGTGAAGCTTTGCTTTCCTCACCCCTCTGGTCCTCAACCCCTTAAAGGGATAGTAA
Organism: Rhinophrynus dorsalis; assembly: GCA_037306005.1. Lineage (NCBI taxonomy): Eukaryota > Metazoa > Chordata > Amphibia > Anura > Rhinophrynidae > Rhinophrynus > Rhinophrynus dorsalis. The sequence continues at coordinate 650,658,169 of CM074718.1, forward strand.
TACTTTAATATTACTAATCCCTGTAGTGTAGCTATTTAAAAAATAATTCAATTGCCCCTAGGTTCATCTCTCAAACCTTTATGGTCTGAGAGAAAACCGTAACCAAAGTCCCCCCCCCTTCCCTGAAGTCAGCGTTGTGCTGACTGCAGGGATATCCGGTTTTATTTTTCATCAGGTGGCTCTGCAGCAGAACCAAGATTGCGTTAGTAAAAAAAAATATTTCACTGAAAGGGTCTTCTATGTGTGTTTGCAAACCAAGCACATGTAGAAGACCGTTATAGTGAAATAATTCTTTTTTACTCACGCGATCTCGGCTCAGCTGCAGAGCCGCAAGCTGTCGTACGACAGACTTCCCCTGCAGTCAGTACAGCGCTGACTTCAGGGAAGGGGGAGGGAGGAGGGAACTCTGATTACGGTTTTCTCTCAAACAATAAAGGTTTGAGAGATGAACTTGGGGGCTATTAAATTATTTTTTAAATAACTACACTATAGGGATTAGTAATTTTAAAGTATTACTATCCCTTTAAGGACCCATGGTGTGTCAGGACCGTCATGGGTAAACTTTCCTTAATGGGGATCTATCACCCCTATACAAGTTAGTCTTAATAGGTAGGTTATATAGCGAATATATGTAGTATTGTAGTATTTTCTTTTTTTAAATCACTGTTTGGCTGAAATGTAATGATTAAATACTGCCATGCTTCCTGACAGACTGCGGTTACCTGCTCTGTACCACAGTCTGCCACTCTGTCTCGACTCCCCTCCTTCAATCCAGCCTCCTCCAATGACACAGGCTTTCGTCTGTAAGCTGGAGCGCTCTCATTGGCTAGAGATCCATCAATGGAGGAGGCTGGATAAAAGGAGGGGAGCCGAGCAAGAGTGACAGACTGCGGTACGGAGCAGGTAACCGCAGTCTGTCAGGAAGCATGGCAGTATTTAATCAGTAAATTTAGCCAAACAGTGATTTAAAAAAAGAAGTAGGAAGTAGGGCTCATGGAGGTATTTAATCATTACATTTCAACCAAACAGGGATTTTAAAAAAGAAAATACTACAATATTAAATACTAGTGTAAAAGCCCGTGTACACGGGCAATGCATTCGTACCCCTCTGGCACTCAAAGGGTTAAGAGGCCGGTCCTGCTCTGCATCCTGCCGCAGACGCAGTCATGCACTGTAGAGACTGCCAGAAAGCACCGAATGCTCCCAGCACAGAACTCCCAGCATTCTGTGCGTTCGGGCAGTCTCTACTGAGCATGACGGCTTCTGACAAACATCCTAGCGAATTCTAATATAGGATATTCGCTATATAACCTACCTAATAAGATTTGTATAGGGGTGATAGATCCCTTTTAAGAACCAATGATGGTCCTGGAATGTCATGGAATTCAGGGGTCCCCAAGTGGCTGCAGACTGCTCAGGGATCCCTGAATCCAATGCGGAAAAAAAAATGTCCTGTGGTCCTTTGCGGCTGGTTGTTAAGAGGTTAAAGTGTTGTCATCAAGACCAGATTTCCCAACAGGCAGAGTAGGCAACTGTCTAGAGCTCCAAATTTTGAGGGGAGACTCAAATGTGCTGGCCACAACCACATTCTGTGTGTGTGTGGTCAGAGCAATCTCCACACCTCTGCCATAGTTTAATACCCCTTTACAAGCTATTATTTAACCTCTTGGTGTCTCTCACTCTAGCAGCCTTTCTTGGCATTTCTTGTATATCCAGCCCTGGTTGTCTTTAACCCCTGAGGAGAGGACCAGGGGTGTGTGCAATGTATTGCAAAGCTTTGCACACCCCTCTGGTCCTCAAGGGGTTAAATATGCTTCAGACATTTTCCTATTATTCTTTTTTTTATTCCAGTTTGTGCCCCGACCCTCTTTCTTATCCAGGTTGTCATGTATTCTTGGCAGAGGGGAGTAATAATAATAATAATTAATATCAGGATCTCTGTGAGAACATCTGGATGGGATTTTACATGACAGTAGATCCCACTAAATCTTCTCCTCGCCAATCTATACCTTTTCTTACATTTTACTGTAAATGCTACAATGTGGTTTTCCAGAGCAGAAAAGCAAATCCAAACAAATGTAATTCTTCTATAACTATACCTTGGGGGAGATTCACTAAGTGGTGATAAAGAGTAGGGAAGGGGTGAAAATTTTCGCCTCAAACTGAAATCTGTGGAAAAAAGTCACTTTCCCCTTGATGAAAAATTTTCTGCGAAAAGTGCAGTTTTCGTGCTTTTTTCGCCTAGCTCATTGCATTGAAATCAATGGGAAGAACATTTTTTCTCCACCACATGAAAGTTTTCTCTACTTCTCTACAGCCATATACAAGGGAGTCATTCTCTCACAGCAGCCATTTTGTGTTTGTGAGAGGAGAGAGCAGCACGGTTTTGAGTTACAGAAGATAGGCAAATAAAGGGGAATTAAAGCTTAGTTTAGGGAGTCATTTAGGTAGCACATTTGTTCTCTGTAGTAGGGGAGTCTGCGGGCTCTCTGGGGGAGAAGAAGAGAGGAAGGATGTTGACATAAAATTCCCCAAAGTTTGGTGTGATTGATTGGCAAGGCAGCTGGGGTCCAAAATGTTTGCTGATTTTGCTTTTATTGTCTCTGTGCTGGGAAGTCTGGGGAAAGAAGTTATATATATTTTTGTTTTGGACTAACCGTGATAAGATAGGGTGGACAAAAAATCCTATATTATAATTCTCTAAGGATGTTTGTCAGAAGCCATCATGTGCAGTAGAGACAACTGCAAGTGCTGCAGTCATGCTCAGAACAGACTGCCCGTGCCTCAGCTGATACAGAGCGGGGCGCTCCGAATTCAGACCAAAGTCCTCGACTATGGCCTGAATTTGGAGCACCCCGATCCGTATCAGCCACAGCACGGGCAGTCAGTACTGTGCATGATTACAGCGCCGCCAGTGTTGGCCCATGTACACAGGCTTTAAAACTAGTACATAAATAATTAACAAATAAATATATTAGACAGCTGACTGGGAGCTCTGTGACTGAGGCAGACTTGATAGACAGTAGACAACATTGAGAATTTTTTTTGAAGGCCAAGGCAAGACATCACACTCCATCAGTTGTGCACTGTAGAGAGTAAAAAACACACAGTAGTTGCGTAATGTCTAGCAAATGAACAAGCGAGAGGGGGAAATGTGGAGTAGTGCAGGGATGTGGGAGTAAAGTGGTAGTACAAAAACTGACTGCAGCAATGGTTACTGCAGCATGTGCGATAAAAGATGATGACCCCTCTCCTCCTGGGGTGGATGCAGTTTGTCAAGGTCCCACCAATCACAACGCGCCAGTCCCCCACCACTACTACCATACACATCTGCCACATTGTAGGTTGTACTTTATTATTTTTAATCAATTGACATCATCATGAATACATGCCAGTGTCACTTAAAGTGATAGTAATACTTAGAAATAAGTATATTTCATTCAATAAGTATTAAAAAACTAAATTACTTGCACCAAGTCCTATCTCTCAAACCTTGGTGGTTTGAGAGATATAAGCTGTCCAAGTTCCCCTTTCTCTCCCCTTGCACACATGTCAGCTTTCCGAGTTACAGAAGCAGATCCCAGTCCATAGACTGTCCTGCGCTCTTCAGCAATGCAGTGATCGCGCTAGTTAGGCAGAAATACTTCATTTGAATGGTCTGCAGCATGTGCTTGTAAACCAGGCACACATTGTAGACCGTTCAAATGAAGTATTTCTGCCTAACTAGCGCGATCACGGTGATGCTGAAGAGCGCAGGACGGTCTATGGACTGGGATCTGCTTCTGTAACTCGGAAAGCTGACATGCGTGCAAGGGGAGGGAAAGGGCACTTGGACAGCTTATATCTCTCAAACCACCAAGGTTTGAGAGATAGGACTTGGTGCAAGTAATTTAGTTTTTTAATACTTATTGAATGAAATATACTTCTAAGTATTACTATCACTTTAAGCAGGAAGTAAGTGTTGTGGGCAAAGGACAAATGCACTCTGCATGCTAACACATTTTTCAAGGTCTGTGTTGCTGTAGGGCTCACAACTTTGACATCCAGCTACTTATTTCTCCACTACAGACCTCAGAAGAAGTAATATTGTGCTGGGAACTGTTCTACCATATTAAACACAGGAGAAAAATGTGTTGGAATAGGAGAAAAAATGTGTTGGAATAGGAGAAAAATTTGTTAGAATTGGAGAAAAAAGTGTTAGAATAGGAGAAATATGTGTTGGAATAGGAGAAAAATTTGCGGAAAGCCAAAAGGAGGAACATTTTACATTGGAGAAAAGGAGAAAACTTTTGCGAAAAAGGGAAAAAGCTTTCTTTTTTCTCTGAAAATCATGCCTGAAATTTTTCTCACTTTTCTCCCACCCCTAATAAAGAGGTGATAACTTCTCCAGTTTATCACTTCTCCAATCCCTGTGTTATTCTATACACTATGATTTCTTCAACTTTGGAGATCTCAGTGAATAGGTTCCATAGAATAACATAGGAACTGGAGAAGTGATAAACTGGAGATGTTATCTCCACTTCATCACCTCTTCGTCACTGCTTAGTGAATCCACCATCCTGAAGTTTCTCACCAAAATTGACAACGAGAAAAGCAATGATGAGTACTGTGTGTTTTTTTTTTTTTTGTATTTTAAAGGAGCAATAAACTTTTTTTATGAAAAACTATATATTGTAGGGATTTTCCTATTGAGTAAAATAAGGGTACTCCCACTGCTGAGAGATTTATATTTATATTACAGTTTAAACCCATGTTTTTTTTACATTAGCAGTGCCCTCTGGTGGTCAAATTCTAATTAGTTTTTCGTGTTACATTCTAATGGAAAGGAAAGTCAAGAAAGTCCGACACATACAGTTCTCCATAGAATGTGATAGAAACTGCTGAGTCACTTCCTGTCAGTTAGAACTATCAGGAAGTAAACACAGTAAATTCACTTCCTGGTTATTTGAACGGCTATAAATTTTGAATAAAACATCTGACAGCGATGGGTGTGACCTTGTTTTATTCAGCAGGAAATGCTCTATAAAATATGTGCTTCCATAAAAAAAAGTTTACTGCTCCTTTAAGCTAGTAAATAGGATCAGAAGAATCAAAGTAATTTGGGTTTAAAGTTAAAAAAAATCATGTTAATTTATGGCTATAAAATGATTGGTTCACATGCTCAGTAGAGAGCATGTTACTATAGGCAAGGTTATTCAGGTAATCGTAGGCTGCCACCTACTGATGACAGATGTGTTTAATAGTGTTGAGCGAGCACCCCGATGCTCGGGGGTTCGGGTGCTCTGACCGAGCACCCCCGGAGGCTCGAGTGCTCGGCCGAGCACCCGAGCCCCATTGAATTCAATGGGAGGACTCGAGCATTACACCAGGCACCCCCTGCTCTGATGAGGGGAGGGTGCCTGGTCAATGCCCCCCTTCATCTCCACAATGCCCCTCTTCCACAATGTCCCCCTTCCACAATGTCCCCCTTCATCTCCGCAATGCCCCCTTCATCTCCGCAATGCCCCCCTTCCACAATGTCCCCCTTCCACAATGTCCCCCTTCATCTCCGCAATGCCCCCTTCATCTCCGCAATGCCCCCTTCATCTCCGCAATGTCCCCTACCTCCAGTCCCTGGTGGTCCAGCGGAGCGTCTGTAAGATCTGTGCCTCCTTCGGCACAGATCCCTGCCACCCGAACATGGCGGGCGAGCACATGGCGGTACTCGTACGAGTACCGCCATGTGCTGAGCAGAGCGATGCTCGAGCCGATCCGAGCATCGGCCGAGCATGCTCGCTCAACACTAGTGTTTAACCTTTCGAGTGCCAGAGGGGTATCCATCGTATTTCTTTGCTGACAATATAGGTATTATTATGTTACACAGCAATGTGGATGTTTGATTCTGACACAAAGCCTCATGCCCCTGCCCCTAAGATGAGCCTCACGCCCCACCTCCCAGTTTAAAAAAAACCTTCAACATTCCCACACTACTGTGTGTCCCATCTACCGTCTCACCTGTGTCCCACCTACTTTCCTCTAGACAGTAAGCTCTCAAGAGCAGGGCCAACTGTTCCTTTTGTTTTCCATGTTAATATCTCCGTATATCAGTACAGCACTGCAGAATATGCTGGCGCTAAATAAATAAAGAATAAGGATAATAATACCCTCCAGTGGTGCAAGCAATGTCAAACGGAGAATTATCAAAGCAAATAGTGTAGTAAATTTGCATTAGGAAGGCTAGGCTGCTCAGGCAAAGGGTGCGAGCAGAGACTCCTCAAGGCAGTGGGAAAGACTTTAAGGAGCATTGTTTGTGAACAATCCCCTGTGTAGGCCTGTATAAATCTAGGTACAGGACTCACAGAGCTTGCTCACAAATAGTGCGTGCTCTTCACTAAGTGCTCTGTAATAAGTGTACAGTTTGTGAAACACAGCAGTTGGTGCAACACAGGAGGTAGTGCAACACAGGTAAATTAATTGCTTACATTTTTAGGAACTCACACTTGCACCATACAAGATGAGCAAGTTTGGAGATCTCACTCAGTGCACATCATGCCATATGTATGCATGCTTGGAACAGCAGTTCCAGGGTCCATACCGCTGTAGCAAATGTGAGCAAGTGGCCCTTCTAGAAGCTCAGATTGGAGCTCTAGAGGGTCATATTGCAACATTGAGAGACATTGACAACCTTGAGAGGAGTCTCTTGCTAACGGAGCAGAGTCTAGCTGGGTCACCTAGCAAAGAGGGAGGAGATCAGCTAGAAGGGAACCAGGCACATAGCTGGGTGACAGTTAGAAGTGGTTGCAGTGGGGGAGGGAAGAGGAAGAGGGCAGCCAGTCCTGAGTTTTTCCATCCAAACAAATTTGCTCATTTAAGTGAAGATGTTGGGAAGGCAAACCCAGAGGTGGAATTGCTGGAGAGGACTGTTCTCCCTAACAGCCAGGAGAACAGCTCCTCTAGCACAGAGGGGATCCAGAGGGAAGTGAAGCCTAGGCAGGTTGTGGTGGTAGGGGACTCTATTATTAGGAGAACAGATAGGGTAATCTGTGGCTCTGATCGCAGCAACCGAATGGTTTGCTGTCTCCCGGGTGCCCGGGTTCGGCATGTTGCAGACAGGGTGGACAGATTATTGGGAGGGGCTGGAGAGGATCCAGCTGTCTTGGTGCATATTGGTACCAATGACAAAGTTAGAGGAAGGTGGAGAGTCCTAAAAGGTAATTTTAGGGATTTAGGCAGTAAGATTAGGAACAGGACCTCCAAGGTAGTATTCTCAGAGATACTACCTGTGCCATGCGCTACGCCAGAGAGACAGCGGGAGATTAGGGAGCTCAATGCATGGCTGAAGTCTTGGTGTAAGAAGGAGGGCTTTGGGTTTTTAGAGCACTGGGCTGATTTTGCTTTGGGGTACAATCTCTATAGCAGGGATGGATTGCACCTGAATGCAAGAGGGTCTCAAGTGCTTGGGGAGAGGATTACCAGACGGTTGGAGGAGATTTTAAACTAGGAAGGGGGGGGAGGGGCCAATAAATACTGGGATAGATAGTATAGAAAGGGAAGGCGATGTAGTTAATAACCAGGTGGGAGGATCTGGGGGCGGGGTTAGTACAGATGATAGGGAGAAGACTATAAGCCACAACAAAATTAAATCACAAATGGAACACAGCAGTGGCATAAATTGTATGCTTGCAAATGCCAGAAGTTTAACTGGTAAAATAGGGGAACTGGAGCTGGTAGCTGAAATTGAAAACTATGACTTGATAGGCATAACAGAAACATGGTGGGATGACACACATGATTGGGCAATCAATTTAGAGGGCTACATGTTATTTAGAAAAGATAGGTCAAGCAAAAGAGGTGGTGGGGTCTGTCTGTATATCAAACCAGCATTATTGCCTCAATTGCGGAAAGATATATGTGAGGACAGTAGTGAACATGTTGAATCCCTGTGGGTTGAAATAGTCACTGGGGATAAAACTGCCCAGAAAATATTAGTGGGTATTTGTTATAAACCACCAAACATTGGTGACCTTGAAGAAACACAGCTACTAATGCAAATAGAAAAGGCTTCCCAAATAGGGAGAACTATAATTATGGGGGATTTTAATTATCCAGAAATAGACTGGAAAAATGGAATAGCTAACTCTGCTAAAAGCAGCAAGTTTCTGAACTTGTTGAATGACAATTTTTTGTCACAACTAGTGCAGACCTCAACCAGAGGGAATGCATGTCTGGATTTGGTAATAACTGACCATGAAGAACTTATCTCTAACATCCAAGTAAGGGAGCACTTGGGGAATAGTGACCATAACATGGTATCGTTTGAGATTAATTCAAAAAAACAAGTTGATACGAGTTCCACCAAAACACTGAATTTTAAAAAGGCCAACTTTAGCAGGTTTAATTCATCCCTTGGTCTCGTTGACTGGGATAAAATATTTTCAGGAAAAAACACAGAAGGTAAGTGGAATGCCTTCAAAATAATATTGCAAAAATACACATATAAATTTATCCCTGTTGGAAGCAAATACAAAAGAAGCAAATTGAAACCAATGTGGCTAACCAGTAAAGTAATTCATGAAATAAATAACAAGAAAGCGGCATTTAAACATTACAAAGCTGAGGGATCAGCAGAGGCATTTGCAGAATACAAAAATGTCAACAAAACCTGTAAAAAGGCTATTAAATTAGCTAGACTGGAGAATGAAAAAAATATTGCTAAAGAGAGCAAAAGCAACCCAAAAAAATTCTTTAAATACATTAATGGCAAAAAATTAAAGTCTGATAATGTTGGGTCCTTGTTAGCTGAAACGGGTGAGATGGTCAAAGGTGACAGAGAGAAGGCAGATATTTTAAATAATTTCTTTTCTTCTGTTTTTACCAAGGAAGACCCATTGGACAAGAATCTGCAAACTACTTTTACAGAACAGGCACAGCAAGCATGGGACTGGCTAACACAAGAAAAAGTGTTAAAACAATTGAATGGTGTCAAGGTAGACAAGGCTCCGGGGCCAGATGGTATACACCCACGGGTACTTAGGGAGCTAGGCCAGACCCTGGCCAGACCGATATATCTGATTTTCAGGGATTCTTTTACTTCTGGTATGGTGCCCATGGATTGGCGTAAAGCAGATGTGGTGCCCATATTTAAAAAGGGATCAAAGTCCCAGCCAGGAAATTACAGACCCGTAAGCTTGACATCTGTGGTAGGGAAGCTGTTTGAAAGGTTGCTAAGGGAATATATTCAAGAATTCTGCTGGAACAGGAATATCATTAGCAATAGCCAACATGGCTTTGTGAAAGATAGGTCTTGTCAAACGAACTTGATCGCATTTTATGAAAAAGTAAGTAATAATATAGATGAGGGAGAGGCGGTTGACGTGATCTATTTAGACTTTGCCAAGGCATTTGATACGGTTCCACACAAGAGGTTACTGTACAAATTGAATGAAATAGGACTAGGGCAAAATGTTTGTGAGTGGATTGGAAATTGGCTGAAAGATAGAATGCAAAGAGTGGTAGTAAATGGCAAGTTCTCCAGTTGGATAAACGTGATAAGTGGAGTGCCTCAGGGATCTGTCCTGGGTCCTCTTCTTTTTAATTTGTTTATTAATGACCTCCCAGAGGGCATAGGAAGCCATGTATCAGTGTTTGCCGACGACACAAAATTAAGTAAGTTAATAAAGTCTGAACTGGATGTGTCTTCATTACAAGAGGACTTGGACAAATTGAGTAACTGGGCAGGCAAATGGCAAATGAGATTCAATATAGACAAGTGTAAAGTTATGCATTTTGGGTATAATAATAAAAATGCAACATATAGTTTAAATGGTGTTTCTCTGGGGAAATCTACTAATGAAAAGGATTTAGGAGTAATGGTAGACAAAAGACTTTGCAGTAGCATGCAGTGCCAGCTGGCAGCTGCAAAGGCCAATAAGATATTGGCATGTATTAAAAGGGGTATTGACTCAAGGGAGGAAGATATAATTATGCCTCTTTACAGGTCCATGGTAAGACCCCACCTAGAATATGCTGTTCAATTCTGGGCGCCCTTTCTGAAGAAGGACATTATGGAACTAGAGAGAGTGCAGAGGAGGGCTACAAAACTAGTAAGGGGAATGGAATGTTTTAGTTATGAAGAGAGGCTAGAAAAGTTAAACTTGTACACACTAGAGAAACGGCGTCTTAGAGGGGATATGATAACACTATATAAATATGTTCAAGGCCCATATAAAGGGCTTTCAAAAGACCTGTTCATTAACAGAACAGTACACAGGACAAGGGGCCACCCGCTTAGACTTGAGGAAAGGAGATTTAGTCTACAACAGCGGAAGGGTTTCTTTACAGTAAGGACAATAAAGGTATGGAATGCACTTCCGGAGGAGGTGGTGCTATCAAATACATTAGATGCCTTTAAAAGGGGCCTGGATACTTATTTAAAAGAGCATAATATAGAGGGCTATGCACGTTAGTATTGGGATTAATATTTAGTTAGGGCTTGTTGATCCAGGGAGAAATCTGATTGCCATTTGGAGTCGGATGCCTTCTTTTGGGTCAGCGATGGTAAACAGGAATAGGAAAAGGGTTGAACTGGATGGACGCAAGTCTTTTTTCAACCTAAATTACTATGTAACTATATGTAACTATGTAACCGGGTAATAACCGTGGATACACAGGAACCCCTACAGAGGCAGGTTTACCCAAGTCTAAAGACCTAAGACCACCTGACGGGATAATCAAAGCCTGACCAAATAGGCAGGCTAGGACCACTTTTGGATAGGCTCATCAAAAGGATATCCCTGGGTGCAAATAGAAAGAATGCAAGATAATTCTGCAACACTGATGGACCTGTGGACTAGGACTGCCAAAGGTCAAGAGGCTGGCTATGTAACTACAAGACCATTAAAGTGTTAGTAATGGCCAACAAAAAGTTTTTTGCATTTAGAAGAGCTTAAAAAGCTGAGCTAAATGCAAAAAAACATATCTCTCAGACCGCTATGGTTTAAGAGATACAGGCGTTAAAGTTCGCTGTCTCCTACTGACAGCTGTAAAGCTGTCAGCAGGAGATTCGTGTCGGTCAACATGGACGCGCTTGAGAAGTGCCGGGATCTCGTTATTTACCACAAATCCCTTTATTGGAATGGTCTAAAACGAGTGCCTGGATTGCAAGCATACGTTTTAGACCATTCCAATGAAGGGATTCCTTGTAACAAGATCTCGGCACTTCTCAAGCGCCACTGTGTCGGCCGACACAGATCTCCTGCTGACAGCTTTACAGCTGTCAGTAGGAGACAGCGAACTTTAAACGCCTGTATCTCTTAAACCATAGCGGTTTGAGAGATACTTTTTTTGCATTTAGCTTTTTAAGCTCTTCTACATGCAAAAAACTTTTTGTTGGACATTACTAACACTTTAATGTAAGACCCACCACAAGATAAGATAAGTATCCCACTACTGCAGGTTAAGACCACACACACTAGCCCCACACCTGGAACCACAGCAAAAACCTGGAGGAGACATTCAAAATATAAAGCCCAAGAGATAATGTGCTGAGCACACTGGATCCCAGGTGGATACAGAACATCATCTTACTGCAACAGACAGTCAACCGAGGTTGTTGGTTGACTGTCCCGCCAAGTCGAAGGAACAACCAGTGCTAGGGTAAGACCTGTAGCCCCAGCACCAGGGACAAGAGGGCAACAGAGTGGGAGAATGACAACACATAGGGTAAGCTGGATGCAGAGAAAAAGATAGGATCTTACCAGTTAGGCGATGGGAGAAGTGTCCAACAAAACTAAGGCAACCATCAGGTATTTTGGAAAAAAGCAAGCCGTGGTCAGACTGAGCCAGAAGTCACCGTGAGCTTCATTTATATCAGAGAACACACAAAGAAGAGTCAAAAACAAGCCAACTCTTAAATGGGGAATCAAGCAAAACTAGAATAGAGCAGAGAACACTGGACTCACCAACAATCATTATAAACAAGGAAGCTCAAATCAGAGAGGAGGAGTCGAGAAGTAAGTATAGTGAAAAAGAGAGACTGAACGCAGAAAGTGGACTTTGACACTACAGAGCCAATAAACTAAGATTTCTCCAGCTTTAGAGACCTTAGTTCATTGGCTCCATAGAATAACATAGGGACTGGGCAAGTGATATCACTGGAGAAGTTATCTCCACTTTATCACCTCTTTATCATGCCTTAGTGCATAACCCCTGTGGAGGAAATTAACTGTACCACAGAGGTCAAATTAAAATCCCCATTGTCTGAAATGTTAGGAAAGTCTCCAAGTATTGAAGGAGTTAAAGGGATAGTAATACTTCATTTTATCTGTATTTTATTTTGTAGGCATTAAAAAAACATGAAGAACGATATAAGTCTTAACTCCCAAATCTTTATGGTTTGAGAGATAGTCACAAGTAAAGTTTCCCCTCCTGCCCCTTTTACCTAGTGTAAGCCATCTCTTCTCAGATGTAGAATCCAGTCTATAGACCAGACAGATAACGGCAGGGACAATCTTCTTCCTATGAGAACAATGAAAGCCCTGCCCCCCTTGACAAGTTTTTCAGGTTTTTCCCTTATCTTAATTGAAGATTGTTCCTCTCTGCAGTCTACCTGGGCACCTCCCTTCTGATCTGGCTGAACAGTGTTACATCAGTAAAAGGTGTGGGAGGGGGATACTTTGTCATTGAATTACTCTTGAACTACAACTCTGACAGAATTGAAATAACACTATCCAAGGTCCAAATACTATGATGATTAATTAGAGCTGCTTTTATTATGAAACATTACTATCCCTTTAAAAGATCAATTTAAATCAATGGAAATTTAGAGAATTTTTAATTGTCCCCTATAATGCACTTGGTTTGATCCAGAATTACTCTAGTTCTCTTATACATTAACCTCACTCTGTATAAAAAGTCTCAGCCATTGTGGATAATTAACCTTCAGAATGATACGTTTTTGTAATACAATACCCTTGGAATTTGAGGTTTTTGTGAAGTTGTAAACAGAAACACAATTAAAATATTACGTGCATTGTAGTCTTGTGCTTTCAGCTCAAACAAATATGATCCAAATGTGTCCCAGACCTTTTCATGTTTCTGTGTTTGAAGTCTGTTCAGTTATAATTACATTTGCTTGTCCTTGGAGTTTAGTTTAGGAAGAATGATTACAAAAACGTAATTGCTAAGAACCCCCAGATCTCAGAGTACATTACAACTGAAAAAAGGTTTTCTGCTTTCTAATGCAATGAGTGTTTATGTTTATCATTTCCTCTTTCCTTAATGGAAGCTGTAATTAAAGCTGATGGACTCTATAATATCCTCCATGTTTTAGCCAAGATGGTTATCAGTACAGTACTTTACTATCATGTTTCTCAAACTATTTTCCAAGCAGGGTTGGCTTTACATGGCATGCTTGTCTCCCTTAGAACCACCCATGACCTCATCCCCACTTCTCACTCCCCATTACTCACATGACCTTCCCCAGCCTCAGCTGTTATCTAGCATTCAAAAAATAGGATTTTAGACTTACCTATTAAATCCTTTTTTCTTAGTCCATAGGGAACACAGGTACCATGGGGGTTGAGCATCTCCTTTGGAGAGCAGAACACATTAAAAAAAGACAAGGTCTTGTGGGTGGAGACTCCCAGCTCCTTCTGCAGGCCAACCCTGCCCCACCTCCAGTTATGATGTGAGCAAACCACGCTAATGAGGGACAGCAAGAGAAGAAGAAGAAATCTCCTTTGAGAAAAAATCCCTAGTAGAACTCCTACAATCATACAGGCAAGACCAATAGAGGTCCCTTTCTCTGGGTGGGAGACATGTTCCATATGGACTAAGAGAAAAGGATTTAACAGTTTCTCTGTTGTACAATATGGAACACAGATACCATGAGGATATACCAACAGTAGGCTCCCAGAGGTGGGCAGACAGAGAAAGGACCTCACACCTGTCCTCATGATACAGGAGTTCCCTAGGACTATCCAGAATCAGCCCTAATCAAACTAAGTATCAACGGACACTACAAAAGTTGTACAGCAACAGTAAGGCAAAAGGAAAAATAGGTCCACCTGAAGGACCTTCCTGCCAAAGCTGGCTTCAGCCAAAGCCAGAACATCCACACAATAGTGCTTGGCAAAAGTATGCAAGTAAGACCAAGTTGCAGCCTTACACAATTGCTCATCCGATGCCTGATTCTTGTAGGCCCAGGAGGCCCCAACAGACCTAGTGGAATGTGCTGTAACTCTGAAGGGAATAGGTTTCTTCCTGAGTTCATACGTCCTACGTATGGACCATCAGGAATGACAAACAAGGAATCTGTCTTATGAAACGACTCAGTGCTGTGCACATAAAACTTAAGGAACTGAACCACAGCCAAGAAATGGATATCCCTTTCCATGACATACTTGGAGTCAGGACAAAAAAAAGACACAATAATGTCCTGATTGATGTGGATCTCAGAGACCGCCTTAGGAAGAAATTCCTTCGAGGTTCTAAGAACTGACTTGTCCTTGTGAAAAAACAGAAAAGGAGGCTTGCAAGACAAAGTCTGCAACTTAGCAACCCTGCGGACTGAGACCACAGCAAAGCCATTTTACACGTCAATAGACTCAAGGAAATGGTTGCAAGGGACTCAATGGGAGACAGCTGCAAAACACCCAGAACCAAATGAAGGTCCCACAGAGGAGCGGGAGCTTTGTAGGTAGGGAAAGCATGAGTGACCCCCTAAATGAACACCTTGACATCCGGAAGAGTGGCCACACGCCTCTGGAAAAGGAGCAGAAATCTGAACACCCACACACTTATACCTTCCTGGAGATAATAGAAAACCACCAGAAGGTCAAAGTCCTGTGAAGACAGGTCCCTGTCCACACTAGGAATGAAAAATGGACCAGACCCTATAGTATGCCTTAGAGGAAACACGCTTACTAGTCTAAAAATGACTTCTTGGTCCAATAAAGAGCGACCAGAATCATGGTAGAACCGTCCAGCCCGATCTTCAGCAGCACCCTGGGAAGGAGAGGAATCAGAGGAAGAACATAAGCGAGGTGGAAGTGTCACAGAATCTACATTGCATTCATGGCAAAGGCCAGAGGTCCCCCCCCCCCAAAGACTAGAACTTTCCTGTTGTTTCTTATGTCCATCAGGTTGATCAGTGGCAGTCCCCACTTGAACATTTCCGGATGGAGTTCCCTCTCTCTCGGATCTACATCTTGGTGACTTATAAAATCTGCCAGAACTTTTTCTACCCCTGGAATGTGAACGGCAGAGATAGCTGGAACATGGGCTTCTGCCCAGCCCAGCCTGTACCTCACCTCGTACCAGGCAGTGGAGCTTCGAGTCTCCTCTGACAGTTGCTATAATCCATGGCCTTGACATTGTCTAACTGGACTTGTACTGGATGGCCTTTCAACTGCGAGGTCTAGTACAGCAGATCAGAATGGATCGACATGAGCTCCAGAACACTGATGTATTGAAGAGATTCTTCCACATTCCACCTGCCCTGAATCCCCAGGTGACCCAGCACTATACCCCAGCTGCTCAGGCTGGCATCTGTTGTGATCAGAGTCCATTCCGGGGTCACGAAGGGCTTCTGCAGGTCCATGTTTTCTTTTACTTTTTTTTCTTTTTGTGTGTGTGTACATGCCTTTACATTTGAGGTGTCTGTATGCATTTGTGTATGCATGGATGCACGGTCATGTATTTGTGTATTATTATTATTTATTATTATTATTCTTTATTTATATAGCGCCAACTAATTCCGCAGCGCTGTACAATTGGGAATAGACATACAGAGATATTAAATAGTACAATCAGATGTGGAGAACAGTAGGATCAGAGGGCCCTGTGTACATATACAGATGCATATGAGCCATATATTGTGGGTGTTTGTGTTTTTATGTATACATGAATGTATCACTTTATGTATTTGTATATATATATATATATATATATATATATATATATATATATATATACGTGTTTCTAGTCTGAAGGTATTCATATAGTTTTGAGTCCGATGTTGCTCTCCCACTTTGGTATGTTCTTAAGGGCTATTTTTTGTTCGTTGGAAATGTGGATTATGATGAGCTCATTATCCATATCACATTTACATGTCATGAGACATGGGTCTTTGTTCTATGTGAACAGGTTAAACTGAGTGATATATACCTTATATTAGAGACTAACTAAATTTTTGGAACTCAGTCGTATGATGGTTCTTTTTCTATTATGAAAAATGTTTATAGATTAGTTTTAAATGTATGTTTTTAACTTTAATTCAAAATATTAATAAGGGGGCATGGAACCAAGCCTCATTTTCACTTGTGTTCATGGAAGCGTAAGATCAAGATTTAAAAGTAATAATGAGGTTGGATGGAACCAAGCCTCGCTTCCATTTTCATTTTCACTTGCGTTCATGGAAGCATAAGATCAAGATTTAAAAGTATTAAGGAGGATGGATGGAACCAAGCCTCGCTTCCATTTACGTCCCTGGAAGCGTAAGACCAAGTCTCGCTTTCATATAGATACAAGGAAGCGGCTTATAGATTAGAAGTCTGATCCTTTGATTTTATTGGAGGTCAGTGCTTTAGGTCTCGCTTTCATACACGCTTTTGAAAAGGCTTGATCTGATTGGCCTTAGGCCGAATACGGGGGGTTTAAAATTTGGATTTTTTTATATTTGAATGTATGCAGAGGAAAGAGTGGCTGCAGCTCAGAAAGTGTTCGATATGATATAAAGATTTTAAGCAAAATATCACGTTTGTAATTCTTTATTGTGGTGCTAATTGATATTTCCAAACAGGGGAAGAATTGAGTCCCCTGATGAGCTATTCTGGTTTGTGTTACATACAAACTGGAGAGAGTAACACGTGACTAATCAAGTCTGGAATATTGTTTATGCCAACAATTATGTATACATATTAAGAGAGCACCTACGTATATGCAGTTTGTTGGTGGTTTTAGTTCTTCTTTTTAAGAAAATTCGAATGGGGAGCTGCTGTATGATCTGTGTGGAGGTAGTGTAATATCCTCCAAAGGTGTATAAGCTACAGGGTGGTTATTTGGTAGCACCTTTTAAATGTGAGTACCATCATAAAAGGGACTCTGGTCTGTAGACCATAAATCTCCATAGGATGGTGCAGTAACAGTGCCACTGTAAATGTTCAGGCCATTGTGATATTGCACCTATAATATTCAAGTTTGAGCTGTTATAATTTTTTTTTGTATAATACATTTTTATTGAGAATTGACCAAAAAGTCTCACCTTACATTTTCAATCAGATTATGTAATGGAAGAGAGATATACTGAGTATAAAATCATTCTCATTACCCAGGTCAACTCCAAATTATTGAAGTATCAAGAACAGATAGAGAGAAAAGAACAGATAAAGAAAGACAGTGAAGGTCAAGAAACTAGGCACTACTCAAGATAGGGGGTGAAAAGAGAGAAGGAGGGGAGAGGGCGATGGTGGGGGTAACAGCTTTCCTTAGAAAATGCTATCGGGACATCAGAGGATCTAACACAGAAGTATCTCCGTGCGAACGTCGCCAGGACAGGCGTATAAACAATAATTGTTCATCAACTTTATCATACTAGCTTGGGAGGTCCGGAGGAAAGGAGCTCCTCCAGTGAAATGAAATGAGAGCTTTAGCTGCATTAAGCAAAGTGTAGAGAAACAATGTTTTACATGGAGTGGTAGAGGGAAGGTCTTTAAACAAAAGGATCTGCCAGGGGTCCCTAGAGAGAGATATCTAACAAGTTGTCAAGAATTGTGAGGCAAGACAACTGAAAGGGTGATATCAAAGGACAATTCTACCAAATGTGTAAGAAAGAGCCAATATTCGATTTGCATCTCCAACAGTGCTGGGGAAGTTCCCTGTTAAATGAGTGTAATCTGGACGGGCTATAGTACCACCTGAAAAAGAGTTTACAATTATTCTTGACAAAACAATTGGAAATGGAAGATTTCTTGGTATTTTTCCAGATACTGTTCCAGTCTGTGCTTGACAACACAGATCCTAGTTCTTTTTCCCATGCAAGAGCATGTTGGTTTGATTGAGGTGACCTGTTCAAGTAAGATTCTGTATATTTTGCCTAAGAATCCCCTACAGGGGGGCTGGAAATCATCCAGAAGTCTCTCAGAGGGTGTTAGTTGTCTATGAAAATGAGATTTAAAGTAAGGTTGGGAGAGAAAATGTTTGATGCGGAGATATCTCCACATTTCAGCAGGGGGTAAATTGTATCGGGTCTGTAAAAAGGCATAGGGTCTCAAATCTGACCTGTCCCAGAAATCTCTCAAGTCTAAGGCTGGAATGGTAGACCAAGCTGGAAATTGCCCAGATGGCAAGGAGTGAGGGGTTGCTATCGGTAAGAATACTTTAGAGAAAGGCGAGGGGTATATAATCAACAATTTAGATTTGTTCAATGCAGAACTTGTCGACAAGACATTTAGCACAATAGGGTTGGATATCATAGACGTAGGGACAGCGCGAGCCTCAGTAAGGAGAAAGTGGAGAGGATCCGGCGTGGAAGAGTCTCGTTCAAGACCAACCCAGAGTTTATCTTCTCTTCGATGTCTCCAGTCAGGAACACTTGATAGTATTGCCACTTTATAATATCTTTCGAGCTGTTATAATTTTTTTATAAAATATCTCTCAGCAGTAGGAGTACCCTTGTTTTTTTCAGGGGCATAAACCCTACAGCATATATTTTTTTACATCTTAAGTATTACTGTCCCTTTAAGGGAGATTGGACCCATTACACAACAGGATACGGCTGGGATGTCAGAAAGTGGATGTGTGGTACAGTGACTACTAGAGGACAGTGGGACAAGGCTGAGGTGACAGACATTGGATCTTTTGTTTAATTACTGTCAGAGGACAGTGGATCAAGAATGGGGTAACAGACAGTGGATTAGTGGTTTAGTGACCAGTGGACAGTTGGACAAGACTGGAATGTAAAACAGTGTATGTGTGGTTCTAGGGCTACAGTGGACAATGTAACAAAGCTGGGTGTCAGACAGTGTACAGTATGTGTTTTCCAGTGATTACTAGTAGACAGTGGGACAAGGCTGGAGTTTCAGACAATGCATTAGAGAATAGACATCTAAGGAGTGATTTGATTTGAACACATTCAAGCTCAATACAAAGAACTGTCCAATTAATTATTAACGCAAAGAGCTGAGCTAAGAGTGAGAGGTCATCCATTAAGACTAGAGGAAAAGCACGTAGGGATATTTTACAGTAAGGGCGGTAAAGCTATGGAATTCTTTGCCTCAGTATGTTGTGCTTGCAGATACTGTAACTGCATTAAAAAAATAAATGGATGACTGTCAAGCACAGAACAATATTGAGAACTATGACAGATGGCTTCAATGCAGATAGGTTGTTGATCAAGGGAACTATCTGATTGCCACTTGGAGTCAGGAAGGATTTTTTTTTACCCCTTGGAGCTATATTGGAAAAAGCTTCAGGGTTTTGTTTTGGTTTGTTTTTTTGCCTTCCTCTGGATCAATAGGGGTGTTTTTGGAATGGGCTGGACTTGATGGACGCATGTCTTTTTGCTGCCTCATCAACTATGTTACTATGTTACTATGAATGTGTGTTCTGTAACTACCAGCTAATCAGTGGAACATGGCTGGGTGTCAGTGTATATATATGTGATCCTGTATTTACCAGTGCTAAACCCGATAAATCTTATATAATCTAGGGTCATATGCAGAAAGCAAAAGATGAGCAAATCCAGAGCATGCTAACTGCCCCATGGGGTAAATAAAAATCTCCATTTATTTAAATGGGGCTTCTAACCCATAAATACCGGAGAGGTCTACAATGCATTATGACTTGGAGGCCTGTAGCATTCAATGAGTTTAAAGCCTCATCAATTGAATTTTGGGACTTTGTATATTTTCTCTATTATTCACCCTTTGCTTTCTGAGTTAAGTAACTGGTACCAACTAGTATTCCAATATATTTGACACTGTCTATGTTAAAAGTTTTGATTTTTAACCCCTTAACCGTTTGAGTGCCAGAGGGGTTACGTAACTCATTGTACGCAATGCAAAGCAATGCATTACGTACCCCTCTGGAACTCAAAGGGTTAAAGACCAGAGGAGTGTGCAACACACTGCTTGGCAATGTATTGTATACCACTCTGACCCATAAAGTGGAACTATCATACTAATAATACTGCCACCCTATATATTTGTAACCTAGCGATTTGCAAATCCTTACTGTCTTTAAAGACAATATGTCCGTGTTATTGCTGATAAACCGCTTCTTTCCAAGGCATCAGGATGCATCAGGCTCTGTGCGCCTGCACCATCAGGAACTTACAGTTACCTTAAGGTATCCAACTAGCATCACCTACAATGCTGGCAGTGAACAGGACAGACAGAGCTGTCATTTCCTGTAAGATGTCTGCACTGTCTGTCCTCTGGTTCCTGCTGAAGAAGCGGTTTATCAGCAATAATGTGTCATATTGACTTTAAAGACAGTAAGGATTTGCAAATCGTTAGGTTACAAATATATAGGGTGCCAGTATTATTTGTATGATAGTTCCACTTTAAGGGGTTAATGTTCCACAGCGATTCTCTTTGAAACTAAAAGGTTTCACCACTACAAGAAAGTAGAGAACAACTACTCTTCTACAGGGTTCCCTTACAGAGCTAAACTGTGCAATTATCCCAGGCGGTGAGATCTGTAAGTGATGTAATATAATATCCTCATGGAGCCCTCTGTCCCGGATCCTGATCTGCCCCGCAGATAGTTGGCACATCATTGCTCCAGGCTGTCTACAGAGTCCCCATTAAGACACAGGAGCGCTGATCTACTGTCGGCAACTGACAAGGACAAACTCTGCTGAGACATATATACATATATATATATATATATATATATAAGGTCAGATGTATGTTTGTCCGATGCAGTCATGAGCAGTAGAGTCTGCCTAATGCAGTCATGCGCAGTAGAGACTGATCAATGCAGTCATGCGCAGTAGAGACTGATCAATGCAGTCATGAGCAGTAGAGAAAACCCGAACACGGCCAGATGTATGTTTGCCCGATGCAGTCATGCGCAGTAGACACTACCTGAACGCTTGGCCCGTGTATACCGGCTTTTACAATAGTATATATATATATATATATATATATATATATATATATATATATAGTAAAGTTTTAGGCAGGTATGAAAAAATGCTGTAAAGTAAGAATGCTTTCAAAAATAGACACGTTAATAGTTTATATTTATGAATTAACAAAATGCATAGTGAGTGAACAGAATAAATATCTAAATCAAATCAATATTTGTTGTGACCACCCATTGCCTTCAAAACAGTGTCCATTCTTCTAGGTACACTTGCACACAGTTTGTTAAGGACCTCAGCAGGTAGGTGGTTCCAAACATCTTGGAGAACTAACCACAGTTCTTGTGTGGATTTAGACAGCCTCATTTGCTTGTCTCTTTTTTCATTAAATCCCAGACTCAATGATGTTGAGATCAGGGCTCTGTGAGGGCCATACTGTGTAAATATATAACTATTTGCCATATAATCTCCAGAACATACTTGAAAACAAAAGCAATCTCAATTTATTCTTCCTGGTCAGCCATTTTTCTAAATAAAAAATACCATCACTTCCAAGACTCCTTGTTCTTCTTCACGCTGAAGATAGTTCTTAATTACTTTTGCTGTATGTTTGGGGTCATTGTCATGCTGCAGAATACATTTGGGGCCAATCAAATGCCTCCTCAATGGTATTGCATGATGAATACGTATGTGCCTGTACAGGGCTGGATTTGTCAATAGGCAGACAAGGCACTTGCCTAGGGTGCCCGATTTTCAGTGGTGCCTGGCAATGGCCTTGTCACGCCCACCATTATGCCCCAGGGTGCATAATAATAATGTTGTGCCACACAGTACTATACTGCCACTTTATTTCAAAATAATTATGCTATGCACAGCTGCGCTTGTGCTCTCTTGCCCTCGAGTGCACAGGCGCTTGTACAGACAGTACTTTTTCTCTATGTTCCTGATCCGTTGGTTGCCTTGTATCTGGGGCTGTGCCTTACGGCTGTGTGTCACTGAGTACATTCTCATTGGTCTCGCCAGGACCTCCAGTGACATCATGAATCCAATGCTGCCGATGCATGTAGTGGGAACCTCGCACTTCAGAGTAGCTTGCACGGCTGCATAAAAGCCGCAGGAAGCTGCCTACGGCCTAGATCTGGCGGCTGGCAGCTGTGCATAGCGTGATAGAGTGTCGTGTGTGGTTAACTCAGTGGAGGTACAGACAACTAACAATATAATGCCAAGAAAAATATTTTCTTTTTATTGAATCACACCACAGGTCCCAAGTGCTTATATATAAACAGATATGTGAAAAGAAAGGTAACCAAAGTCCATAGTTACCACACACACATTTTATATATATATAACTAACAATATAGGGACCAGTCCAGTTCAGTGTTATAAATGTTGAAGAAATACAGAGTAACACATATTTAAAAGCGTAGTTTTATTCAAAGCCCATTAAAATAATTTAAAACCTTGACCCAAAAGCTCCCTACGATTTCTAAGGGTAGCTGAAATAATGCTCACAATGTCCTTATTAGTAGATAGAGTCCTGCTTTACCAGTGAATAAAGAAATTAGCGTAAAAGGGACCTTGCACCTTTAAACAGTTATTTGTTTGCAAATTTACCACTGTATTCATATCTAGTACTTAATAGGACCTTATAGCTCATAGATGGCAGATGTCCACCATATTTCTTATTAATCCCTAAAAGAATAATTGTTAAAGGGACCACTACACCTTTAATATCTTTATTGCTTCGCTCTTGTCTTTTTAGAGATCAGCTCTTCAAAATATAATTAGTGCCTTGTTCTTGCCTTTTGGTGCACCAATTATCAGCAGCTTCAATAGTAAAAGTAAAGTAAAATCCGCCTTTAAGCTACCCTTAGAAATCATAGGGAGCTTTTGGGTCAAGGTTTTAAATTATTTTAATGAGCTTTGCATAAAACTATATTTTTAAATATGTCTTACTCTGAATTTCTTCAACATTTATAACACTGAACCGGACTGGTCTGCTACATTGTTAAATGGATAGTAATACTTTGTTTTATCTTTATTTTATTTTGTAGGCATTAAAAAAACATGAAGAACGATATAAGTCTTATTTCTCAAACCTTTATGGTTTAAGAGATATTCACAAGCAAAGTATCCCCCCCCCCGTTCAGCCAGATCAGAAGGGAGGTGCCCAGGTAGACTGCAGAGAGGGACAATCTTCAATTAAGATAAGGGAAAAACCTGAAAAACTTGTCAAGGGGGGCAGGGCTTTCATAGTTCTCATAGGAAGAAGATTGTCCCCTTCTGTTATCTGTCTGGTCTATGGACTGCATTCCACATCTGAGAAGAGATGGCTTACACTAGGTAAAAGGGGCAGGAGGGGAAACTTTGCTTGTGAATATCTCTCAAACCATAAAGGTTTGATGCACTGTCTATGTGGCCAAATAATTCACATACATACATGGGATAAAACGAAATCTGATGTTCATGGGTGACTGGGCGTGATTGTACACAGTCAGAGTGAACATAAGCCATAATGCTGCCAGTAATAATGCCATATTATAGAGCATTTTGACTGTACAAACAACACACACCATACACTGCAGGAAGATTGTATAGTGGTCAGTGGACATATACAACACATTAAAAAATTCAGGTGATCTTCCTGCAGTGTATGGTGTCTGTTGTCTGTACAATCAAAATGCACTTTAATGTGGCATTACAGCATATGCTCCCTCTGGCTGTATAATCACGCCCAATAGCCCATGAACATCAGATTCAGTTTTATCCCATGTAAACTTACTTGAGAGTTATATATGTGAAGAATTTGTCCATCAAATGTGGCATTACTGACATTATGACATATGTTCCCTTTGACTGTGTACAATCATGCCCAGTCACCCATGATCATCAGATTTTGCTTTATTCTTCATAAACTTGAGTGTTATACATGTGAATTATTTGTCCATATGCTGGGTTATTCACTATATAGTGCATATGGTGATTTATAAGGTAAAGACTGCACCTCCTTTTGTTTGTTTTCCTTTTCTGCTGCAGGGATAGTGTAGTGTTACATTTTATCAATATATTACTTGGGTCTTAAACACTGGGAAGTAAAGGGCAGGTGAAATATATAATAAAGGTGATTTATGCTGTCTGTATATATGCTGTATATAGGTGAAGAATAAAAAAATAAATAAAGAGGGTGTGGTTAATGAATGGGTGTGGTTAAGTGAGGGGAGTGGTTGGGGTGGGGCAAAGTTGGGGCTAGCGGCGCCGGAGGGTGTTGTGCCTAGGGGCACCTGAGATATAAATCCGGCTCTGTGCCTGTATGTCTCAGCATTGAGGAGACCATTAATTCTGACCAAATCCGCAACTCCATTTGCAGAAATGCAGCTCTGAACTTGCAAGGAACCTCCACCATGTTTCACCATTGACTGCAGACTCATTCTTGTACAGCTCTCCAGCTTTTGGTGTACAAACTGCCTTCTGCTTCAGCCAAATATTTAACATTTTTGACTCATCAGTCCAGAGCACCTGCTGTTTTTTTCTGTACCCCAGTTCCTATGTTTTCCTGCATAGATGAGTCACTTGGCCATGTTTACATGTCAGAGGTATGGCTTTTTGGCCACAGATCTTCCATGAAGACCACTTCTGACCATACTTCTCCAGACAGTGTCTTGTTGCTGTGCTCAGTCTTTCTATAGTGTATGACTTTTGACATTAAACCATCTTCAGCAACCTCACCTTATTAACTGAGTTTGGCTGTTCCTCACCCAGCTATTTCTGTTTCAGTTAATGGTTGTGTTTCAACCTACATATTAAATTGATGATTATTAGCACATTTTTAGTTTAATTGTTTAATCTACACCTGACTATATGCCTACAAAATCCCTGACTTTGTGCAAGTGTACCAAGAAGAATTGATGCTGTTTTGAAAGCAAAGGGTGGTCACACCAAATATTGATTTGATTTAGATTTTTCTTCTCTTCACTCACTATGCATTTTGTTATTGATGAATATAAACTATTAACATGTCAGTTTTTGAAAGCATTCTTACTTTACAGCATTATATATATATATATATATATATATATATATATATATATATATATACATATACACACACACACACACACACACACACACACACACACACACCATTTATTGAGTTTGGTGATTGGCTTAGAATAAACCAGTGAGTCTCAGCTCCAGTCCTCAGGACACACTAACAGTTCAGGTTTTAAGGATAAGCACAGGTCGTACAATCAAAATGACTGAGCCAATGATTACCCACCTGTTAACAAGCAGGGATATCTTAAAAACCTGCACAGTTGGTGTGATCTGAGGGCTAACATTGACTGAATCTCTGAAGTCTAAACCAGCCTTTAGATGATACTTAACATTCAGCCAATACAAAGCTTAGCTAGACAAAGCCCCAAATTGGCTTAAAAATAACCGTTCATGAAACTCCAATGGCCTGTATATAAGAACCACGCAGAGTTGAATTTGGTGGTTATATCCTTGAGGTTCAGGACATGTCCCTGAATCTTGATTGTATTTTCAGTTTCTGATCTGTTATATGCAATTGGACCAAACCACCTAAAGAATTTTCTCTTCTCTGAATAGAGCACAGAACTGTAATGGATCATTCAGACAATTTGAATACAATATATCTACTATCAGCTAAATGGCAATGAAGAGAAACTACAACCCCAACAGGCAGGTGAAAGGTTGCAAGAATCTCAAACTTAGGGCCATATGCACAAATGAAAGGAGAGCAATTAGAGGGGAACCCATTTAAGCCAAATGGAAGAAATACAAATACCCATTACTTTAAAATAGGCTTTTCACCCTCTGAGAGCTAGAAAGGTCTTCAATGCAAAATAATCTCTGACACTGAGATCTATGGGGATCTGGGCAATTCTTGTCACCTATGGTACAGTTGGTTTGACCCTGAATTGCTCTATTTTCATTTTGTGCCAACGGCTGTTAACCCCTTAATGACCGCCCGATCTGCGGTAGAAATGGATTCTGGGATCGCCAAGCGGCATACAGCCACGCGACAACCCTGTAATTCCATGATCTGCCACCTTTCCTTAAGTGCCAAATAGCCGTGACGGTCCTGGCACATCATTAGTGTTTAAGGGGTTAAAGTGGGATGATCATTTTATAATATATAATGCATTTTAACAGAGCTTTTCAAAATCAGATGTATGCTGTTTTACCATTTTGTACTTAAAGGGGAAGCTTACCCTAGGAATAAGTGGCTCTTAATTTGTCTGACTCTGAGTACCAGAGAGAGATATCCAACACAATGCATCTCAATGCACTACATACCTCTCTGGCACTCTAAGGATTAACAGATTAACCTAGATAGGCATCTGTTCTCCAGCAAGAGTGATTTTCTACAACAAAAGCTACTAGGTCACATTCTTGTTGGGCAAAGTATCAAAAAATGTACAGAATCATTGATAAAAGGCACCAGGTCACTGACAAAAGGAACCAGGTCATTGGCAAAAGGTACAAGGTCAATGACCTGGCTGATAATCAGCTCTGGAGGAATGTCTCTCTATGTATGTTCTAATTACATCTTCTGTTTCTTGTATATAGTGATCTCTATTACAGTCTACCTCTACGTCCCACCTCCTCACAGAGAACAATGGGTTTCAATAGACCTGAATGGCTCACAAAGGAGACAAGATCTTATCAGATTCTAAACAAACGACCAGAAGTGGACTACTATTAAAAACAACTGAAAATAGTATAGAGACCTACCTGAATGCTGTTTGAAGGACATCTAATCGATAAATCATGTGATTAAACAAATTAAAATCCACTTATTCATAATATAAAGTTCCCCTTTAATAATCAGTTTTTGAGTTGTGTTGCTTTCTTTATTTGTCATATAGGTTTGCCATTCAGATACAATGCAAAGCAGTGAAGAATTTTTATAATGCCAGCCGGAAGGCTGGGGCCTTAATTGGCACTTTATTTATTATTTATCATTAAGCACGTTTTGCACAGTGGATTTGATGGACTTTATGCACCTATTTATTTTTCACGGCACTTACCCATGGACTAAGCACTTAAACACTAAAAATTGCTGTAGTGGGGCCAGGTCTACAACTTGTGCTTTGGTGGGGGAGCTGGATGGCCACCTCCCCTTAAAGACTCGGAAGCTCCTCTCTCCGGAGGGAGCGGAAGATTTGATGCCCTGGGGTAGGGACGCTACAATGCAGAAGACCCCAGGGTAAAGGCCCTCCTCTCCTTCCAGGGAGGAGGAGAAGTCCAAAGGGCCCCCCTAGCTGGTAGAGAAAAGGGGGCTGAAGGCTGACCTGGCCCCACGAAGAGCACTGACATCCACGAGAGACCACAGTGCACAGATGGAATCAAGGGAAGCCCAGGGATTGTACAGCACGAAGACTGTACAGCACCTCAGGCTTTTAATAACATTCAGATACAACTCCCCACCACTGTTTGTTTCTTACTGTTTAATAACTGGAAAAAGAGGATCCACAAGACCCCCTCTTCAGTCTATTATAATATGCATGTGGTTATTATTAATTGTAATGGGGATAAGTAATAACCTTATATCACAGGCTGAAGTTTCTCTTTAGTCTTTCTAACATAGTTGATGATGCTGAAGAAAAATCTGTCCATCAAATCCAGGTTTTCCATTATTTTTTTTCAATTAAGCTTCAAGTGATTAAAAAAACTATTTCTGGCTCCTGTTATCTCCCTGTATCAACATCCTATCTGCATTGAAAACAAATGTCATGATTATCTATCGTGTTCTGACCAAAGTGGTCTCCACAGTACCAGGACTGTGGACCTTCATCCATCCTAGCACAGAAAGCAGTAAAGCCTCCCCATAGAGATCCTGTAAGTAAGTGATTGTGGCTATAATACAATATCAGAGCAGATTCAGGATACACAATCCCTATCTTTCCCTGTAATGTGGCTAAAGATGTAGCCTGTGGAGGGGAGGTAGTATTCATAATTTGTACAAAGAATATACAGATTGTTCGATGTGTAGCCCGTGGGCCAAATGCGGCCTGTCTGACCCCAGGGTGCTTGGGATTCTTAAAGGGATAGTAATACTTCGTTTTAACTTTATTTTATTTTGTAAGCATTAAAAAAACATGAAGAATGATATAAGTCTTATCTCTCAAACCTTTATGGTTTAAGAGATATTCACAAGCAAAGTTTCCCCTCCCGCCCCTTTTTCCTAGTGTAAGCCATCTCTTCTCAGATGTGAATCTGGTTGTAAGACTAGACAGATAACAGCAGGGGACAATCTTCTTTGTATGAAAAGAATGAAAGCCCTCCCCCCCTTGACAAGTTTTTCAGGTTTTTCCCTTATCTTAATTGAAGATTGTCCCTCTCTGCAGTCTACCTGGGCACCTCCCTTCTGATCTGGCTGAACAGGGGAGGGGGGGATACTTTGCTTGTGAATATCTCTTAAACCATAAAGGTTTGAGAGATAAGACTTATATCGTTCTTCATGTTTTTTTAATGCCTACAAAATAAAATAAAGATAAAACGAAGTATTACTATCCCTTTAAAAAAACAATTGTTTAATTAATTAACTTGCACACATGAACTAGTAAGCCAGTAAGACCTAATCCCCTGCCTCCCTTTACCTACAGTTCAAAAATAAATGTATGTTAAATATCATTACTGTCGCTGACTTCATCAATAAATAAATCCATATTTTTGAAACAGCTGACTAGCTATAATTCACCACTGTGTTCAATTAAAAAAATAATGCGGACCTGTCATTTATGGCTTCCTGATCATGTGACCTACAACTAAAATGGATGCCACTGATATACAGAGAAAGGGGATTTATATATCTTCCTCACTATATAATGGCGAAGGAAGTGACCACTCTCCATTACATTTAGAAATACATTAACTCTCAGCATGCCAGAGTGTATTCAACGCATTGCAAAGCACTGGTGCTCAAAGGGTTAACTTATATTTGAATATACTGGAGAAAGGGTCTTGTGAATCACCTCTTTGCAAAGCTATGAGCTGGAGACATCGCTAGCAGCCAAGAATTTAACCCTTTGAGTGCCAGAGAGGTATCCAACACATTGCGCTGGATACCACTCTGGCACTCAAAGGGTTACTACAGGTGGGAACTCTCCGGATTTTCCCCAGACACTCCGGTTTGTGCAGCTAATTACCAGGTCTCTGGGGCAGATGCTGATTCTCCGGATGATGGGATATCTGTGCCTTTGTGGTCTGTTCCTCCCTCTCCCTAGCCGCTCCGCCTTCTTCCCCAGCCTATTACTACATTTTTTTTTAGTCCTGCCCCCACTCACAATTAAGCCCCGCCCCTTTTTACTTGATTTGCATATTTCATCTCCTTCACTGGCACCACAGGACTCCCCTTTCCGGGGAGTCCATAACCAGAAGTTCCCAGGTATGACTATAGTAAGTGGGGTGGGGGGGAGGCAGAGAAGAGGAGTTAAAGATGGGCTTATGATGGTAGATTTAACATAAAATAAAAATGAAAAAAATATGTAAATATCTCACAAAAATATATATCATATGAGTTTCAGTACTGAGTAAAAGAAGGATACTCCCACTGCAGGGAGATTTGTAATTTAGTGACTATTACAAATCAATTATGCTTTTTTAAAAAATTATTATTATTTTCATTAAACTTCAATTTTCAATTTTGGTCACCAGGTGGTGCTGTTCATATCACTTACTATGGCGGGAGACATAATCAGAGTCTCAAACTCTCCCACTTAATGCATTATAAATAAAATAATTTTGGACCTTAATCACCGTTGATTCAAAAGAAACAAGTTTGAAGGTTTGTAAGAAACACATTAACCCCCTTATTAACCCCTGATTAAGAGGGTTAAGAGCCCCTTATTATCCATTGATTAACCCTTTCTTGCCTGGGATGGGACCATATTTTATACATCCTCAGAGCTGTAATACATTTTGAATGACAATGCTTTCAGCTGTGGGGATACCTTTATTTTACATAGAAAGAAAAGAGTTCCATTGTATTGTTTCCTAATAAATATTTACTGCTTCTTTTAAAATAAAAAATTAATAAAAACATACATTCCAGATAAGGAGAAATACCTACGGCTTCTTAACATTGTGGAGTTGAGGGTTTCACATTCCGTCGTTCAGGGTCTACAAATAAAAGCAAATCCACATACTTCTGCATAATGATGGGAATTTGAACAAAAGGGCTTTGTGATAAGCTGATACAGTGAGGCTGATGTGTTGATAGAAGAACCGGGGGAATTCTGGGACAGACCATCTGTTCCATAGGAGAGAAATAAACATGTTCATTAAATTAACCCCGTAAGGACCACGCAGTGTGGGGGTGGCCGTCTCTAGAGGACCACCGCGCTTTTTTTTTAACTGTTGCATTCTGGGATGGCAGCGCTGCTGTCTTCCCAGATTTCCATGATGCGCCAGGAACATCACCGGTCCTTAACGTCTGGACAGGCGTGACGGTCATGGTATTAACCCTTTGAGTGTCAGAGGTGTATATGCATTGCGTATCCCTCTGGCACTCAAAGGGTTAAGGTGTTAAATCTGCCTTTTAACCTCTTGAATGCTAGAGGTCACCAACACATTGTCTTGCATTCAGTGTGTTAATCCTTTGAGTGCCAGAAAGGTATCCAATTCATTAGATACCTGTCTGGCACTCAAAAGATTAAAATTTCCATTACACATATGGTGGACATGTCCATTAATCGTTACATTTTGGAATAAGGTTTTGAGCGAAATCAACAAATTTACTGTTATCAGATTGACAAAGAGACTTCATTTTGTTTTGTTGAATCTCCAACATCCAGGTCTATGCTTCTTAAAGGGTTAAGAAGTATAGACCCTCTTCTGTTCTCTTTTTTGCATTTGGTAAACTTTGGTAAATTACTCATTCCTCTTTACTGAAATCAAATCAAAACTCCTTCCTTAACCCCTTAACGACATGTGACGTACTATGACCGTCACGGTCTTTGAAATAGTCCAGGACCGATGACGGTCATAGTACGTCACGTACTTTTTACTTACAGCGCTCTACCGGGAGAGCTGTAAGTAAAAATAGGCATACCTGGGAACTCTCCGGATTTGCCCCGGAGACTCTGGTTCTGACAGAGATTTACCGGGTCTCCGGGGCAGAGGCTGATTCCTCCGGATGTGGGGAGTTTCTATTGAAACTCTACCCACTTGCACTCTTTCTCCCGCTGTTCCTCCGTCCCCAGCCTTCTGTGTGACATTTTTAACCCTTTGAGTGCCAGAGTGGTATGGAATGCATTGCTTTGCAATGCATTCCGTACCACTCTGAAACTCAAAGGGTTAAGCACCCCCCCGCTCGCGTGAAGCCCCGGCCCTTTTTGACGCAATTAGCGTCATTTTTGACACCTCCTGCTGAACAGAGGACTCCCTTCCGGGTAGCCCTCAGCTGGAAGTTCCCAGGTATGAAAATAGGGCCTGAAATTGACCGCTCCAAGATCGGAGCGATCTCTATCAGGCCCCATAGTGACGCGCCAATACACGCGTCAGGTCACGTGTACCGGCGCGTCCAAGTGGTCCTATGCGGTCCTTATGGGACGGAAATGTCCCAGGACCGCTGGTCGTTAAGGGGTTAAACCTTTGCACGCCTTTTTTTCCATCTTTTTTTCCTCTCACTTTTTCTTCCTCTATACTCTTTGATACTCTTTTGCACTTTGTTTCTGTTATGTGTATGTTCAATGTAAACTGAATATTCCTTATAATTGATTTATGTTTTTTCTGCCTACATCGTAGAAATACGCTTTCCTTTTGTATTTTTTTTTCCGGTTCTAGAAAATTAACGTCAATTAAAAAAAAAAATGATATTTGTTATCCGGAACCATTTTCAAAACAACCATTTTCAGAACATTTTTCAAACATTTTTTTAAACAAAATCTTTATTCTAATATTCTAATCAATGACAGGAAACAACAGATTCTGACAGGAAATCACAACAACAGATTCTGACAGGAATTAGTTTTTAAAATGGTTCAAGAGAACAGGAAATACCAAATAAATAAATAAAAAAATCATTTTAAATAAATGGTAATTCGGGAAATTTTTATTTGCCCCTATATTGCAGTTGAACTGCCCCCAAATTACTCCACTTTTCTCTTGAACATAAGGCCGTGTATAGGCTTTCAGAAGCCCAGACCAGTCTGGCGAGGCATTTGATGCCCAGTCCATGTAACAGATGCTTTCACTGAAACCTATAAAGAAAGTACAATAAACATCAAACTCCAACAGTTATTTACCAGGTGCTAACCTTGCTCACAGCAGACATTTACTATACAAATATATGCAGGAATGTGGATTGCTGGGGACTGAATAGGAGAGGGAATTTAATTCCAAATCAGGATTGTTAAAGAACATTTAGGACATAAACAAATGAACTGCAGGGCAATCTTGTTAAAACAGCTTAAGAAAAGTAACTCTTTCCTTGGGTGCCAGGAATGTAATAGAAAGGAAACCTTTTTAGTGCCAGTGGAATGATCAAGGTGTTGTGAAACAGTGCACTAGATGCCCTCCTCCAGGCACGGAAACAGGAAACAGTTAAAATATATGTAATTTTTACTTGTAGCAGTAAGTGGGTCTTAATGTGTTTAGCAGGAATAGTTAATGTACTAGGTTATGTGTTGATCATGCAACAGTCTGATTAATAAATAGCCCCTGGGATGGGTTTGTATAAGCACAAAGCTCAGCTTAAAGGGATAGTAATACTTCGTTTTAACTTTATTTTATTTTGTAGGCATTAAAAAAACATGAAGAATGATATAAGTCTTATCTCTCAAACCTTTATGGTTTAAGAGATATTCACAAACAAAGTATCCCCCCCCTGTTCAACCAGATCAGAAGGGAGGTGCCCAGGTAGACTGCAGAGAGGGACAATCTTCAATTAAGATAAGGGAAAAAGCTGAAAAACTTGTCAAGAGGGGAAGGGCTTTCATTGTTTTCATACAAAGAAAATTGTCCCCTTCTGTTATCTGTCTGGTCTTACAACCAGATTCACATCTGAGAAGAGATGGCTTACACTAGGTAAAAGGGGCGAGAGGGGAAACTTTGCTTGTGAATATCTCATAAACCATAAAGACTTATATCATTCTTCATGTTTTTTTAATGCCTACAAAATAAAATAAAGTTAAAACGAAGTGTTACTATCCCTTTAAATAGTGTATCTAAGGGTGTGTGGGGGGGAGCACTGGGAAACAAGGGTACCTACATGCTCTATTAATTCTAATGGGTATAGTAGCCAGCTCCAAGATGTACAGAGCCAGGTCACAGCTGGGGTACAGGTCATAAGAAAATTGTGAAAGTAGCTTTCATTTAGATTAGCTAAAACAGATTGAGGAGAGAAGCAGTGGAAATGCTCAGAACTAGGTCCCTAGTCCAGGAAAGAGAGACCGTGCACTGGGAACCCACAGGATGAAGGAGCCAGGGGTCCTGCTGAACAAAGCTCAGGTGAATGAGCTGCTGGGAGGTGTGAACGTCCTGTATGCTCTGTGGGGTGAAGGTGCAAAAGAGAAAATGGCTTAGCTGCCTAAAGTATCTTGTGAATTCTCATGAACTTCAGTCAGCTCCACATGGGAACTAGGTATATATTACTTTCAATAGTGTTTGTTATTGGATGAATAAAAGTAATTCATCCTGATAGATCCAGGCCTTTTTCTTGTTGTAAAAGACCCTGCAACTGTAGATAGTAAGATAGATAGATAGATAGATAGATAGATAGATAGATAGATAGATAGATAGATAGACAAACAACTAGAGATGCACAGATGGACAGACAAATAGACAGCGGTAGATAGATAGATAGATAGATAGATAGATAGATAGATAGATAGATAGATAGATAGACAGACAGACAGACATAGCTGGGAACTCACCGGATTTGCCCAGGAGACTCTGTTTTTTGCAGCTTATTACCATGTCTCCAGGGCAGAGGTTGATTCTCCGGTTGTGGGGAGTTTCTAATAAACTCTGCCCACTTCTGCTCCTTCTCAGTCTGTTCCTCCCACTCCCCACCTACTTCTCATCCTTCCCCAGCCAATTCCTCAAAGTTTTTTTCATTTATTCTAAGTCCCGTCCCTGGCGCCCCACTCGTGATTAAGCCCCTCCCCCTTCTGGCACAAATCACATCATTGATCTCCATCAGCTGCACCACAGGACTCCCCTCCTCAAGGAGTCCACAAGAAAAAGTTACCAGGCAAGTAGATAGATAGGTAGGTAGGTAGGTAGATAGATAGACAGGCAGACAGATAGACAACTAGAGGTGGATAGATGGAAGGATGGACAGACAACTAGAGAGATATAGAGAGATGGTAGTATATATCTATATGTTGGGGAAAACCATGCATTGCACCAGAAGTTGAACTTGATTTGAAGTTTGCATGTAGTTCACAACTACTCAAAATAGGCAGTAGGCATCATCACTCTTAAACCCATATTCAGAAGAAAAATGTAAAAAGAGTATCCGGTTGTGAAATTAAAATTTCAAATAGATGTACCTGACTGCCACTTCTATAAAGTTACACTAACGTTTCAAAATGTACTGGGGTTATATACATGTAAATACGCTTTACTCCTGAGGCCTAACTTCTATCTAGTCTTACAAATGTTCCACAGGAGCATCCATTCCAGCCTTTTGCAGGGCTTCCTGACTCAAAACAACACAGCTTCTCTTTAAATGCCCTGAGATAAGGAGCCAGCCTTTATGAATAAAAGAGCAGTAGGTACTAATCTGCATTGAACCTTATGTCTCATTACAAAGAGAACAAAAAAAATAGTGAAATAATGTCTGACTAGCACAGTTTACACATGCCTCAAAAAAGCAAGTTTAAGATTATATTCTAGAGCAGTGGTTCTCTTCCCGTGCCCTCAGTGGTCACTAACAGGCCAGGATTTGAGGATTTCCTTGATAGATCTCAGGTGAGTTAATCAAACTGACTGATCCTCCGATAAACACACCTCTTATGTGGCAGGGAAATTCACAAGTCTGTTAGTAAGTCCTAAAGGGATGGGTTGGGAACCATGGGTCTGGAGATCTAAAACAACAAAAATACATTTTATATAGGCTAGCTATGAAAACATGCTACTTAACCCCTTAAGGACCCATGCCGTGTCAGGACAGACACACTAGTCAGGCACTTAAGGACCGGTGATGGTCCTGGCACATCATGTAATACTGGTTTGGCAGCGAGGCTACACGCTGCTCTGCCATCCCAGAATACTATAACCCTAAAACAAATGCGCTGTGGTCCTTAATGGCAGCCCCATGCCAGATCTAGTGGTCTTTAAGGGGTCAAAGGTATATAAAAAAAAACATTTTATTTTTAGGTTCCTTTACCATTGCTTTAAAGACAAAAGAAAATGAACTGATAGATTAGGTAAGATGCAGTATTAGTCCTTTGGGTGTCAGAGGGGAGACAACACATTGCCGCACATTGCTAGCAGGCAGGGCCGGATTTACATCTCAGGAGCCTGTAGGCACAGAAATCTGAAGCGCCCCCCCCCCCCATTGGCCATCTCCACTGGACACCTCCACAATGCTCCAACTTTCCACATTACCCCCCATATCCATATTGCCCTCACATTGCCCCCCATCAGCTCCAACTTGCACCCATCAGCTCCAACTTGCCCTCACATTACCCCCACCACCTCCAACTTGCCCCCATCATCTCCAACTTGCCCCATCAGCTCCAGCTTGCCCTCACATTACCCCCATCATCTCCAAATTGCCCCTATCAGCTCCAACTTGCCCTCACATTACCCCCATCTGCTCCAACTTGCCCTCACATTACTCCCATCATCTCCAACTTGCACCATCAGCTCCACATTGCCCCATTCCTACCTCCCTGGTGGTCCAGTGGCAGGAAAAGTCTGTGCCTGCTTCTGCACAGAACTGTAGCTCCCGTGCAGTCTTCTTTTTAGGAATGCAGAGCACTGGGAGATGATGTAATCTCCCAGCACTCTGCATTACTAAAGAGCCACCGAGGGAGCAACACCAGGATCTCACC
Organism: Rhinophrynus dorsalis; assembly: GCA_037306005.1. Lineage (NCBI taxonomy): Eukaryota > Metazoa > Chordata > Amphibia > Anura > Rhinophrynidae > Rhinophrynus > Rhinophrynus dorsalis. The sequence goes on from CM074718.1 coordinate 650,694,268, forward strand.
GGGCGGCAGGCAGCGGGTAGGGTGAATGAAGTATTTAAAAAAAAAAAATAAAAAAAATAATAGATTCCAATGACAGGCGCCCCTCTGTGGGGTGCGCCTGTAGGCAGATGCCTACTCTGCCTTATGGCAAATCCGGCCCTGCTAGCAGGGTCTGAAATTGACTGCTCCAAGTCTCTCTCAGATCTCTGTTCAGCGCACCGGTACACGATAGCAGTCATGTGTGGCGGTGCTCCAACCAGTTGTAAAGGGAAATTCACTTCCCGGATTGCTTATCCTTAAGGGGTTAAGTGATTCAGGCCAGGCTGATGGAAGAAATGTAAAGCTGCTACAATTCAGCTGACCTTCCTGTTTATTTGTGAGCAGATGAAAAGTTTGGCTCTTGTATTCCTTCATATGCAACAGGCAGGAGGGGATTCAGTCAGAGTACTAACTTCTAATTTTAAGAAGGTGATCTATTTCTATACAGTAAACTAGCCTGATGTACTAGAAGAACTGGCACAATTCTGGAGCAAATCAGTTGCGCCGTAGGGGGCAAATAAACATTTCCCAAAGTTCCCATTTATCTCCTTGAATGCTAGAGAGGCCACCCTGTGGTGCAGTTGTTTGCCCTAGAATTGCTCCAGATTGTCTTAGTACATCAACTGCAATCAATGACGGTGATGGCCCCATTTCTACAAGTGACTATATCATAGCATTGTTACTGCTGAAATAAATTGTGAAATAAATTGCTGCCAGTGTTGCTGTTGCTGTGTAATGAACCTGACTCAGCATGCTGCAAAATGGATGCACTCCTACACTGGGCATATCCGGGGTTCAGCACAGATACCTATGGGCCACAGCACAGATCATTCACCCAGCAAACAGACAACATTGGAGGATGTGATGCTGGTTGCAACCTCCAAGTAATGTGTGACCCATCAGCCAATCATATATGAGGGATGCCCACATAGGCTAGTCTTCTGACACAATTTTGTCATGCCCACCGCCCCTTTTTGAGAGGGTCATCAGGACATTGGCGCTAAGTAAACACTGGAAGATTGGCCTGTACAAGATATAGTGCAATCAAGATGTTCCCATGAACAAGGACTAGCTTGAGAATCTGTCCCCTTTATTTATTAATTTATTTTTTAATTCCTCCCAGCATTCAGCTTTTCCAAAGAGGTACTGGGACAACTATTTCATTAGTGCACCGAACTGTGTGCCATGGGGATGTATATATGTGTGCTATGTCTCTGTGTGTGTGTATGGATGTATACGTAAAAGGGATAGTAATGTTTCACAATAAAAGCATCTCCAATTAATCGTCATATTGTTTGGGCCATGGAGAGTGTTATTTCAATACTTTCAGAGTTGTAGTTCAAGAGTAATTGAATAATAAAGTATCGCCCTCCTGCTCCTTTTACTGATGTAACACTGCTCACCTCAGAGCAGCAGGGTGGTGTCGAGATGGCTTACAGAGAGGGACAATCTTCAATTAGCATAAGGGAAAAACCTGAAAACCTGTCAAGGAGACAGGGTTATCACTGTTCTCACAGGAAGAAGATTGTCCCTGGCTGTGACCTGTGTGGTCAAGGGATTCAGATTCCACATCTGTGGGGAGGTGGCTTACACTAGGTAAAAGGGGCGGGAGGGGGATACATTCAATTACTCTTGAACTACAACTCTGATTGTATTGAAATAGCCATCTCTATGGCTCAAATACTATGAAGATTAATAGGAGCTGCTATTTTTGTGAAACATTACTATCCCTTTAACAGTGCCACCTGTCTTCCTGACAGTTCATCTACAGTTTGCCTGATATCTAGAAAGTAATTTGATTGCATTCTATAGGAAAGGTGGGCCACTGGCTCCACCACTTTGTGATAGTATGAACTGTAATATCTTTGGAATGAAACATCTCCTAGCAGTGAGTGTTACATAATTTTACTCAGAAACCCTTATAATATAATATTTATAAGATTTTACTCATTAAAGTAGACCTGTCACATTAAGCAAAGACTATTACATTTTAAAGAGAATGAAAAACGGCCTATATGTTGTGCTCACCACTTATCTGTAATATAAATAGTTTTCGAGGCACAAACCTTTATTTTTTAATGGCACACTGTGGCACTTTATGCTAATTCATTTCCCTGCTGGGTCAATATTACCACATACCATGCTATAACTGAAAACATGCAGAGCCCATGCAATTGAATCATTTCTAATAAAGCAATGAGTGATACATGTGGCCTCAAACATAGCTAATTAGGATTCTGTGCATGGAATAGTATAAAGAATTAAACTTGCCTTAACCCTTTTTGGTGCTCAGATGGTTAAGGAGGCAGGTCCACATTAAACAAAAGACTTCAGGGAAGCCTATCAACTACCTCCATAAACATTATCACCAAGAACCACCACTCTCCTGGACCACTGCACTCAACAGCACTTCTCTCTCCCACCCACTGACATGCCTGGGAACTCTCAGGATTTGACCCTGAGACTCAGGGTTTTGGCCCAGATCTCAGGGTGAAGAGCCAAAATCTCAGGGTGAGAGAGTTCAGTGCTACCTGTTATATATTCTGTTCCAGTTAAATGCTTCTTAAAGGGATAATAATACTTCGTTTTATCTTTATTTTATTTTGTAGGCATTAAAAAAACATGAAGAACGATATAAGTCTTATGTCTCAAACCTTTATGGTTTAAGAGATATTCACAAGCAAAGTATCCCCCCCTGTTCAGCCAGATCAGAAGGGAGGTACCCAGGTAGACTGTAGAGAGGGACAATCTTCAATTAAGATAAGGGAAAAAGCTGAAAAACATGTCAAGGGGGGAAGGGCTTTCATTGTTTTCATACAAAGAAGATTGTCCCCTGCTGTTATCTGTCTGGTCTTACAACCAGATTCACATCTGAGAAGAGATGGCTTACACTAGGAAAAAGGGGCAGGAGGGGAAACTTTGCTTGTGAATATCTCTTAAACCATAAAGGTTTGAGAGATAAGACTTATATCGTTCTTCATGTGTTTCTAATGCCTACAAAATAAAATAAAGATAAAACGAAGTATTACTATCCCTTTAAGTCTCTAAATTGGTGCCACTTGTACCAGAAAGGCAGAGGGAGACGTCCAGCTTGGTTTGTGTGTGTTCATGCAGTACTATCTGTAAGTTGTTGTGTATTAATGACTCCTTGAATGCTGATTGGAGTGACTCTCAATTACAGTGATCAGGGATATATCGTGGATAATGTATATTATGAGAAATTTAAGGGTTAATATTTACACAATCTCAGGGTCAGCTCATTTTGAAAGTTCCCAGGTATGCCCACTGACTGGTAGGTCATGTGACAGGAAGTACTTACACCCAATAGCACTTACTCCTTCTGTGTCCAACCTACCTTCCTCTAGACTGTAAGCTCTTACCAGCAGGGCCTCTAACCCTTCTGTTCTCCACATCTGATCTGTACTATTTAATATTTCTGTATGTCCATTCCCTATTGTACAGCGCTGTGGAATTATTTGGTGCTAAATAAATAAAGAATAATAAAAAAAAAGAGTTCGTTTAACTGTTCAACTATGATCAGGCTGTTTTATAAAAAAAAAAAGAATTATATTTAATATGTGGTCAAAATGAAAAAGTTAGTGTAAAATATGCGACCGAGAAGTGAAAATAACCAACGTGTAGTTAACAGCTAAACTGAAACCCATAATTTAGTGTTATCACAAACAACAGCTTCAGTCTGTTTGGATGGCGTCATCTTGAAGTGTGGGTATGTGTATGTTCAGCTTAATAACAAGCAGCAAAAGTTTATGGGATGCAATTGAGAGCTCTCCAAGGGGTTTAAATCATGCTGAACTGTAAAAGCGAGGAGAAGAGTCTCACCACAAACTTGCTGACCTAAAAATGATGCATTGATATACAATACAAAACAACTGCAAGTAATAAAATTCCCATTAGGGAGGTTTCTGTTTTGAAGCTACATGATATTTAACCCATTGGATTCTAGAGAGGTCTTCTCATTGTGAAGGGGTTAAAATGAAGAAGGATAAGAAGTTCTTGGGAAATAGGATTCCTTTTCTTCTGTTTACTACTGAAATGTCGCCCTCTATTTGGCGACAATCAAAAGGACGATATCAGAATGCCGCCCACATCAAAAGGGCAACATTCTGATGTTGCCCACTTAAGGGTTGCCATGTAGGTGATCTGTGAGCACTGCCATGTAGATGAAAAGATAATATAGGCTTCATCGCAGGTGGAAGATAAGATGAGATGCTTTAACATCAACTCACATTCACACATGTAATGGTACAGTTACCAAATAGAGGTGCTAGGAGCTCTGTGCACTAGCAAGTAACCCCAGTTGGAGCCCCGCTGCCACCACTTTTCTCTTTCCTTCCGGGAGCTCAACCACCAGAAAATATACATCACGCATATCAACAATGGGGTTACTCACTGGTGCACAGAGCTTCTACCACCTCCACTAGGTAGCTGTTCCATTTCATGTGTGAATGTGCATTGCTGTTAACACATCTTATCTTATGTTCCCCCTGTGAAGAAGCCTATATTTTCTTTTCATCTACATGGCAGGGCTCACAGATCACCTACATGGCGACCCTTAAGTGGGTGACATTCTGATGTCACCTTTTTGATGGTCGCCAAATAGAGGGCAATATTTCAATAGGATTCCCTTTTCTTCTTGAATTATTCCATAAAGCAGGACAATGGGTGGATGAGGATTATGCAAGTCCAACAACAGCTAGACAGCCACTTTAGAACATAGATCCGTATCACGGTCCCCGTGTTTTTCTGTCAATCTTGACTGATTTGCCTGTGCATTGGAGGAGGCTGATTGGCCCACCCAGGATGTGCCTTTATATGCTGGAGTTTGGGCACTTGTCAGTGCCCTTTCGTGGTGTTCCTGTTGCTGTGCCTCGTGCTGAATTCCAGTGTCTCCTGCGTACCGACCCGGCTTGTCTGACTCGTCTCCTGATCCTGCTCCGTGATTCGACCCGGTTCTGGCTGACGACCCTGCTCCGTGATTTGACCCGGTTCTGGCTGACGACCCTGCTCCGTGATTTGACCCGGTTCTGGCTGATGACCCTGCTCCGTGATTGACCCGGTTCTGGCTGATGATCCTGCTCCGTGATTGACCCGGTTCTGGCTGACGACCCTGCTCTGTGATTGACCCGGTTCTGGCTGATGATCCTGCTCCGTGATTGACCCGGTTCTGGCTGATGATCCTGCTCCGTGATTGATCTGTTCTTCGGCTGTGGTGTCTGCTGCAGTGTTGATCCTGTTCCGGTTGCCGTTCCGGTCCTGCCTGCTGTTCCGGTGTTCCAGTACTATTCCAGTCGCTCTAGCGACATTCTGAACTGTTTAAGCGACTCACTGTTCCTCTCACTATCATCTAGCTGTAGCCTGAGGTTTCTTTGCCTTCTGCTGGTTGCCAAGGTGCTCGCTCCAGTACAGAACCACTTAACCCTTGCAGTGCCTGTAGTCTCCGGTCTCGTGCCTCCTATATCACTTGCCAAGCATACAGTTACTGATTTGAGCCTCTACTCTGAGTACCTCTATTACTGCCTAGTATCCTCCCTCAGAACCCTGTCAGCTCGGTGTTCGAAGTCTGGTAGTCTGTTCGCTCCTACTGTGAGCATTAAGAACGGCACCGGAGGGGTGTCCTGGCTCTGGCCTACATACGCTAGAAGGTACACTATCCATTGCACTTCCCAGTGCGCCGGCTCTATTACAGCTTGTGCAGTAACCGTCAGTATAGGCGCCCAAGAGGTGTCAGGGCACAATCCAATTGGCACATGCAGGGTTACTACTATTTTCAGTTAAGGGTGATTCTGGTTCTGGTTACTTCAGCATTGGCAGTAGCATTCCTCTTAAGCCCACAGTGGTGGTATCGGCTCAGCTCTGGGCATTGGTGCGCATTCCTATACCAACTCGAGAGTGAATTCAGTGCAGACACTTTACTCCTATTTAGTTACTGAGAGACTGTGTTCCAGAGACTGCTATATATCCTGGGCGTTGGCCAATCTTGACTATATCTCTCCTATTGCACCTGTTAACTCCTTGGGGGTTATTCCTCATCTATACATAGCACCTATTACTACCATTGTGTGCATTCACTTTGTCAGTACTGCCATTACTGCTATTCCTGTGCTGGCCCTTAGGGGCATTGTTTTACTTTCTGTTTCAATAAAACTGTGTTTTTACTTCATACTCTGGTCTGAGTGTCAGAAAACCGTTATAGTACGAAAGGGCCATGACCTCAGACGGGAAAAGTGACAGTAATACACAGAACCTCCACTGGAGGATGGATGTTCACGAGCAACGCCTAGACCAATTGGCACTGGCCATGCAAACCTTGCTTGAACGTATGGTACACCTCGATAAACCGAATCAAAATCCGGTGGTCCCCCCAGTCACGACACCGGACAATACTACTGGGCAATTATTGACTTCCTCTAGTAGTTTTACGGCGGCGGCGCCGTTACCGCTAAGATATGATGGCGAACCCACACTGTGCAGAGGTTTCCTTAATCAACTAGAGATATTCCTAGAACTCACACCCCATGCCTTTCCGAATGACCGTAGCAAGGTGGGGTTCATGATATCTCTTTTAACTGGCAAAGCCCTGGCATGGGCTAATCCTTTATGGGAGCAGGCTAAACCCTGTACTCTGAGCTTTAACGAATTTGTCAGACAGTTTCGCAGAGTATTTGAGTTACCTGGGCGAGCTATCTCTGCGGCAAAAAAATTGATGGTAATACAGATGGGCGATCGTACTGTGGCAGAGTATGCTATAGAATTTCGGATTCTAGCGGCAGAAGTATCCTGGAATAATGAGGCACTCCTGGCAGCCTTTGCACAGGGCCTATCCGACTCCATTAAGGATGAGATTGCTGCCAGGGAGGTACCTACTGATTTAGATGAGTATATAGATTATGTGATACTCATTGACACCCGCATGCGTGAGAGGCGATTGACTAAAAGGGTTAGTTCCAAGACCCATGGACACGAGAGGTCTTTTAACCCACCCTCTCCTCCCATTCCTCCTGACCGGGTACCTGAAACAGGGGAGCCTATGCAGATTGGCTTCACTAGGCTGTCTAAGGAGGAGAGGGCCTACCGCAAAAGACAAGGGTTATGCCTATATTGTGGTAAAAAGGGGCATTTACTACGTACATGCCCGGTACGTCCGGGAAACGCACGCACCTAGGGTACCTTGGGGGACAGGCCCTAGGTGGTGTACAATCGTCCCCAGATCCTGGTTCCAAGAAACCCACCATACCGGTGAGTTTTCTCCTAGGCGACAAAGCTGTGGAGGTACTAGCCCTGGTAGATTCTGTTACAGCAGGCTATTTCATGGACCGGGCATTTGCTGAAAGACACAATATTCCTCTGTCTAAAAGAGATACTCCGCTAGCCATTGAGGCTATTGATGGCAGACCTCTAGAACCAGCTCTTATCACCATGGAGACTACTCTATGTCTGTTGGGGTTCTTCACAAGGAGGAGGTTTGTTTCCAGATTATTCATTCACCCCATCATGCGGTCATTCTGGGGTTCCCTTGGTTAATGCTGCATAATCCCCAGTTTGACTGGCAAACGTGTGAGATTAAGTCATGGTCCAACCACTGCTCTGGTCACTGTCTATCTCGTCCTGTCAAGATTATGTGTACCTCTCCTTCTGTGCCAGCAGAATACAGCAAATTCAGTGACGTATTCAGTAAGGGTGAGGCTAGCGCATTGCCGCAGCATCGGCCATATGACTGTGCTATTGATTTGCCCCCGGGAGTGGTGCCACCGAGGGGTAGGACGTACCCATTGTCCTGTGAGGAGACTAGGGCCATGGAGGAGTACATTGAGGATGCCCTCAGACGAGGGATTATTCGTAAATCATCCTTGCCGGCAGGTGCAGGGTTCTTTTTCGTGAAAAAGAAGAGTGGCGAGTTACGACCGTGTATTGACTACCGTGGACTCAATAAGCTAATGTCCAAAAATGCATACTCCATTCTGCTCATCACAGAGTTATTTGACAGGTTGAAAAGCTCCTCTATCTTTACGAAATTCGATCTACGTGTCGCCTACAACCTAATAAGGATAAGGGCCGTTTAAGATTATTCGCAAGGTCAATCCTGTGGCATACGCATTGGAACTTCCTAATACTATGTGTATTCACAATGTGTTCCATGTGTCATTATTAAAGCCCTTGGTTTGCAACCGCTATACTACCACTCCGGTGGTTCCTGGGCCGGTGGATATGCAGGGCCAAGAGGAATACGAAGTTCAGAGCATCATTGACTCCAGGAGATTTAGAGGCAAGTTGCAATATTTGGTCCACTGGAAAGGGTATGGGCCTGAGGAGCACTCTTGGGTAGACCACAAGGACCTCCATGCTCCATGATTGTTGCGCAACTTTCACTCTAAATATCCTCAGAAACCAAGACCCCCCAGCAGGGGAGGGGGTCTTTGAGAGGGGGGTACTATCATGGTCCCCGTGTTTTTCTGTCAATCTTGACTGATTTGCCTGTGCATTGGAGGAGGCTGATTGGCCCGCCCAGGATGTGCCTTTATATGCTGGAGTTTGGGCACTTATCAGTGCCCTTTCGTGGTGTTCCTGTTGCTGCGCCTCGTGCTGAATTCCAGTGTCTCCCGTGTACCGACCCGGCTTGTCTGACTCTTCTTCTGATCCTGCTCCGTGATTCGACTCGTTTCTGGCTGACCACCCAGCTCCGTGATTCGACCCGGTTCTGGCTGATGACCCTGCTCCGTGATTTGACCCGGTTCTGGCTGACGACCCTGCTCCGTGATTCGACCCGGTTCTGGCTGACGACCCTGCTCCGTGATTGACCCGGTTCTGGCTGATGATCCTGCTCCGTGATTGACCCGGTTCTGGCTGACGACCCTGCTCCGTGATTGACCCGGTTCTGGCTGATGATCCTGCTCCGTGATTGACCCGGTTCTGGCTGATGATCCTGCTCTGTGATTGATCTGTTCGTCGGCTGTGGTGTCTGCTGCAGTGTTGATCCTGTTCCGGTTGCCGTTCCGGTCCTGCCTGCTGTTACGGTGTTCCAGTACCATTCCGGTCTCTCTGGCGACATTCTGAACTGTTTAAGCGACTCACTGTTCCTCTCACTATCATCTAACTGTAGCCCGAGGTTGCTTTGCCTTCTGCTGGTTGCCAAGGTGCTCGCTCCAGTACAGAACCACTTAACCCTTGCAGTGCCTGTAGTCTCCGGTCTCGTGCCTCCTATATCACTTGCCAAGCATACAGTTACTGATTTGAGCCTCTACTCTGAGTACCTCTATTACTGCCTAGTATCCTCCCTCAGAGCCCTGTCAGCTCGGTGTTCGAAGTCTGGTAGTCTGTTCGCTCCTACTGTGAGCATTAAGAACGGCACCGGAGGGGTGTTCTGGCTCTGGCCTACATACGCTAGAAGGTACGCTATCCATTACACTTCCCAGTGCGCTGGCTCTATTACAGCTTGTGCAGTAACCGTCAGTATAGGCACCCGAGAGGTGTCAGGGCACAATCCAATTGGCATACGCAGGGTTACTACTATTTCCAGTTAAGGGCGATTCTGGTTCTGGTTACTTCAGCATTGGCAGTAGCATTCCTCTTAAGCCCACGGTGGTGGTATCGGCTCAGCTCTGGGCATTGGTGCGCATTCCTATACCAACTCGAGAGTGAATTCAGTGCAGACACTTTACTCCTATTTAGTTACTGAGAGACTGTGTTCCAGAGACTGCTATATATCCTGGGCATTGGCCAATCTTGACTATATCTCTCCTATTGCACCTGTTAACCCCTTGGGGGTTATTCCTCATTTATACATAGCACCTATTACTACCATTGTGTGCATTCACTTTGTCAGCATTGCCATTACTGCTATTCCTGTGCTGGCCCTTAGGGGCATTGTTTTACTTTCTGTTTCAATAAAACTGTGTTTTTACTTCATACCCTGGTCTGAGTGTCAGAAAACCGTTACAATCCGTGACTTTCAACATTAGGGAATATCAGTGACTCAGACTTTCAGGATATCCTACCTGATAATCAGTGGATCTGTCAGTTGAATTATGTACTAGTTCATACGTAGGGATATGCACACCACAGCATCTGCATCTTCCAAGGCACACCTAACATTTTATATATTGTTTGCATGTATATAGTGAAGGTACAAAAACATAAATATAGATATATTTTTAGGTCTGACAAGTAGTATAACAAAAACAACATATTGTGCATAAAACTGTCAATAAAGAAAGATATGAACCTTAACACTAAAACTTTGTCAGTCCTTATAGGTAAATACCAAGGCACCCTGATGGAGAACCACTATTGATAAACAATACGCCAATGTGCTAGTTGATGTTCGTGAGTAGCAAGTGCTATAAAGTAAGAAGACTCTGTTATCTACCCAATAAATACATCTAGTAAAACTGCCTATGCCTTGTATGTTGTTGTTTTTTTCAATTATTGTTATGGTTTTAGAAATTTTTAGCTGAAGTGTTAGAGACTTTTTAATGCCAGAAGAGCTGATCTTTTTTGTGTGTGAGGAAATGCCTGAAAAATTACTTACCTGTCCACCTCCTGTGGCTGCCAGGACATACCAGCTGTCAGCATAGAGGTGGAATAAACTCATCGGGACGAACAGGGACAGATATCTCAACAGAGAGAGTAGGAAACTGCCTAGAGCTCCACATTTTGAGGGAATCCTCAGCTGTGCCGGCCACACCCACATTCTGAATTGTGAGTGTGGCCAGAGCAATCTTAATGTCCCTGAACATCTCTCAAACATCTAAGGGGTTCAAGCTTTTTTTTTTTTGTCCTTGCTTGTTGTGGGCCAGGAGTACTTTCTGTGACAGGAAACAGTGGATGAGACTGGGGGCGGGGCTATGTGGAGAGTGGGGGTGTGTTCATGGGTAAAGCTAAGGCAGCTTATAATTCCTTGCCTACGGGAGCCTGTGATGTAAGTCCGGAACTGGAGAAGAATAAGTATTAAATCCCGTTAAAGGGATAGTAATGTTTCATAATAAAAGCAGCTCTAATTAATCATCATAGTATTTGGACTTTGGAGAGTGTTATTTCAATTCTGTCAGAGTTGTAGTTCAAGAGTAATTCAATGACAAAGTATCCCCCTCCCACCCCTTTTACGGCTGTAACACTGCTCAGCCAGATCAGAAGGGAGGTGCCCAGGTAGACTGCAGAGAGGGACAATCTTCAATTAAGATAAGGGAAAAACCTGAAAAACTTGTCAAGGGGGGCAGGGATTTCATTGTTCTCAGAGGAAGAAGATTGTCCCCTGCTGTTATCTGTCTGGTCTATGGACTGGATTCCACATCCATACCTCCCAACATTTCAAATTGCCAAAGAGGGACACTTGTGTTTTAGGTGGTGTTGCTGGGGGCGTGGCTGGTGGGTGGGGCATTACCAATCATTTTCAGGCTATTTCATGACCTATTGGAACATCCTTGTGTAACTTAATAAATAACTTACAACAAGACCATAGTATTTTATTTACACAGACTAATTTATAAACACATATACTGATGTTTAAACAAACATTAATGTGAGATTTATGGCTGTGGATCGATGTAATACACTTATATACACAACACACATACTGATCTTCTAAAAAAGAGGGACATCAGGATAGGAAAGAGGGACAGAGGGATTTGGGTCTAAAAGAGGGACACTTGGGAGGTATGCACATCTGAGAAGAGATGGCTTACACTAGGTAAAAGGGGCGGGAGGGGAAACTTTGCTTGTGAATATCTCTCAAACCATACGTAGCAGGATAAGCTGTACAATATATACATTTTCAATATTAGATGTTACTATCCGTTAATACATCTGGTCCTTAAAGGGCTAATGGAGAAAGACAACTACATATAGGTGAGCCAGTACAGGAACCTGCTACTATGTATCAGCATTAAATCACAGAGAATGCAAAGCAAACATTTACACTCTCTTCCAGTATTTGTTCAGAGTGCACAAAGAGTGTGTGCTGCATTTACATTGTCTTTTACTCCCACTCTCTTCCTGTGCCAGACTATTTCCTGAAATGCCCGCTGTCTCCTAGGGCTGAACCTTAACTCCTTGAGTGCCAGAGGGGTATGAAAAGCATTTTGTGTACCCCTCTGACACTCAGACATTTAACTTCTATGACTCCTGCCTCATGAGTATACCTGGGAATTTTGTAAATTAGAAGATTCTGTGCTATTTCAAATAGTAAACACTAAAGCTCTCATAATGTAGAATCTAGGGCATGTGTTACTGCTTGTTCTAACACAGTAGTGCATCAATTGGCCTTCAGGAGAGGAAGATGCAATGTTCATGTGTAAGGCAACATTTTAGGCCAAGTGGCCCTATTATCATAGCTTTTCCTGCTGAGTAAAACAAGAACACTCCCAATCAGTGTGATGCTATGGCTCAATTGGTTAATACACCAGCTGTATAATCTGTTCAAGCTGCAAGGTCACAAGTTCTAGTCCCAGCAAGCTCAGCTCTGCCTTTCACCCTTCTGAGATAGATAAAATGAGTCCACGACATACTCAGTGTATTCTACCTGGTAAAATACTTTAACAAAAAAATGCCAACAGAGTATTCCTTATAATGCAGAGTCCTCTAATCATAAGACAAACTCTTCTCTCAACAGGTACCAACCTGGAGTCTTCATCAGCAAAAGCCAGTTAGTATGCAGAGTGTAGTAGGTGATTCTTCATTATAACCCTGAAAATAGAACCTTTACCCTAAGGCTAAAGAACTGGAGTGATTCTGGACTAATTAACTGAATCCTAGGGGAAAAATAAAATAAACCTTTCATTTAAATGGGACTTTCACCTCTTGAATGCTAGAGAGGTCTTGAGTGCACTTTAGTGTGATGCATTGGTGACCGCTCCAATATTTAAAGGGATAATAATGTTTCAAAATAAAAGCAGCTCCAATTAATCTTCATAGTATTTGGGCCATGGAGAGTGTTATATCAATACTGTCAGAGTTGTAGATCAAGAGTAATTGAATGATAAAATATCCCACTCCCACCACTTTTATCTAGTGTAAGCCTCCTCCCCTCAGATGTGGAATCTGGTCTTAAGACCAGACAGATAACAGCAGGGGACAATCTTCTTACTGTGAGAACAATGAAAACCCTGCCCCCTTGACAGGTTCTTAAGGTTTTTCCCTTATGCTAACTTCAGATTGTCCATCTTTGCAATCCATCTGGACACCACCTTTATGCTCTGAGGTGAGCAGTGTTACATCAGTAAAAGGGGCGGGAGGAGGATACTTTATCATTCAATTACTCTTGAACTACAACTCAGACAGTATTGAAATAACACTCTCTATGGCCCAAATACTATGAAGATTAATTGGAGCTGCTTTTGTTTTGAAACATTACTATTTCTTTAAAGGGGATCTACCACTCCACACAATGTTTGCCTTTACTAAATCCCCATCTAGCGACTAGCTGCTTAGTAGCACTAGTCACCAGAATAATTATCATATTTAATAGATTTCTCCCCTCTTCCATGGGCAACAGGCAGCACATCTTCCTATTGTGACGTCCGCACGCCTGCGCTGTCAGTCCCACCCAGAGCCAAATGGCTCCTAGCAACGCCTCCTAGACCCGGCTGAGACTTGACAGCACAGGGGAGTGGACGTCACAATGGGAAGATGTCCACTCTCCGTCCTGCCTGTCAGCTGTGGAAGATGGGAGAAATCAATTAAATGAGTTAATTATTCTGGCAACTAGCGCTACTAAGCAGCTAGTCGCCAGATGGGGACTTAGTAAAGGTAAACATTGTGTGGGGTGGTAGTTCCCCTTTAAGGGGTTAAAAACCTTTTTAAATAGAGAATTATTAGTACATCACTCAGATTTACATAAAAACTGTGATTCTAAGGGTCAAATCCTAATAGTCTTAGGTGTTCATGAGGATCTACGGCAGACTGTTTAACCCTATGAGTGCCAGAGGAGGCACACAACACATCGCAAAGCAATGTGTTGCTAACCCTGGCACTTAAAGGGTTAATATTATATCGTTATCTAAGTGATGAGAGCCTCTTATCTCCCAGGGCTTGATTCTATTAGCCCCGTTAGTATCCATAACGGGCGGTGGTGGTTTTGACAGCACAGTTTAAAAACTGTGCTGTCAACATCCACTCCACAACCACTCCATGCAAAAATATCCAATGGGCTCAAACCCCCCCCCCCTCAGAAGCTGATTGGCTGGGAGGTGAGTAACCAATTGGAGGCTGCCAATTTATTTTGAACTGAGACTGATATATAAAAACCAGTCTCAGTTCAAAATCAGTCTGAGTCGGGCAACGGCTCGAGAGGTGGCAAGGCAGCTCTGTTCCAGTCAAAATGCCTTCAGCTGCCAACAGAGACAGTGGCGGAGGCAAAGGGGGGGTGAGAAATTGCAAAATAGGATATTAATGAGCAATTTTAAGGGTTAATGGTCGCATCTATGGGGGCTTCAGTTTTTTATTTTCACTGACAGCACTAATGGAATTTTTGTTTTTGGGTGTGGCCAGTGCAACTCATTGTCCCTATTACCAGCTATTACTTAGCCCCTTGGATGCTAGAGAGGTCTCCAACACCTTGCTTTGCTGCAACCAGGGGGTTTAAAAACTTTTTTGTGCTTGTATTTTATAGGCTAATGGCATTTTCTGTGCCATGGGACTGTAGGTGGGATCATATGAGGAGTAGGGGGGTATGGCCATGTGAGAGGCTAAAGGTGCCTTGCCTAGGGGCACCTGGGATGTAAATCCTCCCTGTTCTTTGTACATCAGCCTCTATATATCTTTGCAATTATTTAACTATACGTTATACTCTCTGTCTCTGTGTGCAGCTGTAATGCCATTTCTGGAATATAAAGTGCTGTGTATATAAAAGTGTACAGACAATGGAGAAGCAGATGCGTACACACACATTTACACTATGTGTTTCTGTCTGTGCCACAACAATACACAGAAACAGTGCAGTTTTGTCTGAACTTGGCAGTCAGTTTTCAGTCATGAACAAGTCTCCGTTTGTCTAATGTAAACAGAATGTTGTTGCCAGCGTGGGCAGAAAATACAAATCATGCCTTACCGCTGAGACCTGTAACCCTTTTACTGCTCAATACATCACATCAGAACATGTACAGGCCCATGTACAGAGCAGAACTGGGGGGAGAAGCACTAAGGAGTGATAAAGTGGAGATAACTTCTCCAGTGATATCACTTCTCCAATTCCTATGTTATTCTATAGAGTGTATGCACTAAGATCTCAGGCTTGAGAAATCTTAGTGAACTGGCTCCATAGAATAACATAGGAAATGGAGAAGTGATATCACTGGAGAAGTCATCTCCACTTTATCACCTCTTTATCACACCTTAGTGCATCTCCCACAGGAGTCCTTTTGCTCTAGACATTCTGCACTACAAGGACACATAAAGATTCTCCAATGTCCAGTTGATTTAAAAGGACCATTAAGCAGTTGTATGCTAGAGAGATCTCAACTCATTGAAAGGGTTAAGAGTCATATTTAATTCAAAGGAAATTTTCTTTGATCTCTATGTTTGTGTGTATGTACAAAAAGATAGTAACATAGTTGATGAGGCTGAAAAAAGACATGACCGCATCAAGTTCAGCCCATGCCATATCATCCTTGTTGATACAGAGGATGGCAAAAAAAACCTTTTTAACACAATGCATTTTTACATCACAGTACATATACAGTATGTATATTTGTGCATGTGTATTGTGTGTTTATCTAAATGGTAGAAGGCGCCTGGAAGCCCATTATGGGCCAATGAGCCTGCATCCTTCCCCCTTCTTCTGGCTTCTGGGTAGAGGAGGTCCTGGAAAAAAGAGAAGGGGCTTCCTCTACCCCTGCTGGGGGTGTGGAAAGAGAGAAGCGGGAAATTTAGGCTTACCCGGTAGAGGTAAGCAGGAGTTTAGGTTTTTCCCACCCTCCCTTTTGTTTCAGGTCATCATGACGCGAGCTACTGCTGCGAAGAGGTCATGCTTAGGTCAGAGAGGGAATGCAGACCCATTTAGGCCCATAGTGGGTGTGGCAATTCCAGGGCCCCCACCGTGCAGCATAGCCACAATGGTGAAGGTGGGCAGACAGGCTTGTGCTGTGTGGCTAGGACAACCTACAAAAAGGGTGGGAGATTACCAGAAAGCACTGTGGGAGGGTAGGCATAGAGGTAGTATCGTGAAGGATTCACACTGGGGCCTCTTTTGCCTCCTCTGGTTTGGTTGGTTGGGGCGACCATGGAGAGGGATCAGAGATGGGGGGGGAAGTGATTGCTGAAAGGTCTTGCCCTTTACTTCCTATGGTCGCAAGCTGGGGGCAGGTATGGCCCAAGAGTTTAGGGATCTTGGGGACACCAGATAGTAACAGAGGAGGGTACCCATTGGGCTCCCTTAAATAGGTCAAAAAACCCAATTAATAAAGCTGTGACCTCACAATTTTGCCACTTTATTTTGTTGTCAGTGTGCTATTTTAAGGGGATGTTTGGTGGAAGGGAAAATATGGGCCTTAGTGTGTTTTTATATAAATATATATGTATACTAGTTGAAGAGCCTGTGTACACGGGCAACAGTGCCGGCCTTTCGTGGTGCAGACATGCGCAGTAGAGATTGCCCGTGACGAGGCTGACACGGAGTGGGGTGCACTGAATTCAGACCACGGTCTGAATTTGGAGCGCCTCGCTCTGTATCATTCGCGTCACTGGCAGTCTCTACTGCGCATGATTGCGTCATTACAAACTTTTAGCGAATTATCATATAGGATTTATATGTGTGTGTGTATGTGTGTGTGCAAATCCTTATTTAACACATTGCAATTGCAATTCACAATACATATGTGTGTGTATGTATATACATAAGTGTATGTATCCGTCATCAGAGGAGGCTGGATAGAGGGAGGGGAGCGGAGGCAGAGGTACAGACTGCGGGTACAGAGCTGTACCCACAGTCTATCTGGAAGTGCAATCTTTAAATGTTAATTTTCGGCAACATAGGATTAAAAAAAAAAATTATTCAAGAAATCCACCTAATCGCTAGGTAATCTAACGTTTAACACACATTTGTACTGGGGTGATAGATCCCCTTTAACCTTTCAAAGACCAGAGAGATATTGCAGTGCATTGCTTCACAACACGTCGCTTACCCCTCTGGTTTTTAAAGCGTTAAGTAGACTCATGTAAAATGCATGCTTCAGTTTGAAGAAACTATCAGCAACTGTCATGTCCGCCCCGTGCATATCCACATACTGGACTGATTGAAGATGTTATCTCTTGAGCAAACACATAAAGGCAACTTCCTTAGGGTCCGTTATGATTTTCTTGCTATAGTAAAGTAAGTGAGTGGTAATTAGTAAACAGATGAGAGTTGGTACCGTGTTAGCCGTATAAATACAGGAGGCAAATATAGTTTTTGATACCTTTTATTGGCTAACTAAGCAGATTTAGAATGCAAGCTTTCAAGACCTTAGGTCTCTTCCTCAGGCATGTTATACAGATAAATATGAAAACATCTCTCTTAAATACAAGTACACATTGCATTGTTTAGCATGGAAATCAGATAACAGAATGCAGTCCAGATCCATGCTAAACAATGTGATGTGTACTTGTATTTAAGAGAGATGTTTTCATATTTATCTGTATAACATGCCTGAGGAAGAGACCTAAGGTCTTGAAAGCTTGCATTTAAATCTGCTTAGTTAGCCAATAAAAGGTATCAAAAACTATATTTGCCTCCTGTAATTAGTAAAGGGTGTAAGTTTTTCTTTATGGAGAATTCAGAGGAGAATCAAATGGTAAGTTGGGGTGTAAGTTTTCCTTTAAGGAGAATTCAGAGGAGAATCAAATGGTAAATGAAGAATAATAAAACTTAGTCAAGAACAGTCAAGAAAATAAGACTATTTACTTCATAAATTATATTACATGGAAAAACTTTGTTACATTCCCCTTTTGAGTATTGATTTCTAAATAACATGATCGGAATGATTGATCTAGGTTTACTATAAATATTGTGTATGTGAGATTGTTGAAGAACCAGTTTCACTTGAATTCCATCTTTGCTGAAAGGAATGTTCAGATAAAGTAGCGTTTTACACCTCTACTTCCTGACTGTGTGCATTTCATTAAGAAGAACTGAAATAATTATTGGGCAAATTAACTGCCTCATAGGGAACAAATCAAAATTGAATGGGACCTTGAAAGGGATAGTAATAATTTAATATTACTATCCCCCATATTGTACATATTTGCAAAATAATTTAATAGCCCCCAGGTTCATCTCTCAAATCTTTATGGTTTGAGAGATAACTGAAGGCAGTTCCCCCCTCTTCCCTGAAGTCAGAATTGTACTGACTGCAGGGATATCCGGTCTGACTTCATGCGGCTCTGCAGCAGAGCCGCAATCATGTTAGTGAAAAATAACTATTTCACTGAAACGGTCTTCTACATGTGCTTGAAAACCAAGCACAAACCAAGCACATGTAGAAGACCGTTTCAGTGAAATAGTTATTTTTCATTAACGGGATCTTGGCTCAGCTGCAGAGCCGCAAGCCTGTCATACTACAGACTTCCCCTGCAGTCAGTACAACGCTGACTTCAGGGAAGGGGGAGGGACAGGGGAACTTTGCCTTTGGTTTTCTCTCAAACCATAAAGGTTTGAGAGATGAACCTGGGGGCTATTAAATTATTTTACAAATATCTACAATATGGGGAATAGTAATAATAAAGTATTACTATTCCTTTAACCTCTAGAGTGATTCAGAGGTCACTAATGCATTGCTTCTCATTGCATTTGAGACCGTTCTAGAATCTAAGGGGTTCAAATCCAAATTAAACTTCCAGTGCAGAAGAGTATCACAAAGCATTGCAAAGAATGTGTTGGAGACCTATCTGGTGCTCAAAGGGTTACATCAATGGTAATTTGAGGAATTGTTGTCTCCTATACTGTAATTAGCTTGCCTGATAATTGCTTATTGTTTCCATGTACATAATACTCTCTCAGTCATTATTTTTCAGAGTAATTGTCCTTTAAGGGGAAGTACGACCTTAATATAACTGTTTTAACAACATGTTAGGTCCCAAAGTGACATAAAATAATAGTGCATAATGCTCTCCTACATAATGAAGGAGCTATGTGCTATGCTGAACTATGAACAAGGTAGAAGGAAGGATCTCTCCTCCCCGTGCATCTCCAATGAAGCAAGAACAAGCACTAAGGATACGTAAAGTGAAACTAACACTCTGACATGGTGATTTTGAATGAGCTTTCAAAATCACCTATATTTATGGTAGTCATTTTTTATTTGAAACTATAGTTTATGAGATATTTACCTCCTGGTAAGAAGTGGCAGTTAGGAGGGAGACAAGTGTATAATATTAGTAACTTGTGGATTGAACACTGTGGGGCAGTGCGAGTCACACACTCAGAGATCGGCTGGAGCGGTTTCTTCTTTTATATATACCTTTGCTTCCTGATTGTTGGATCCATAAGAAAGACATGAGAATTCCGTTGGAAACATTGAACAAGGACAGTGACTGTCAGATCCATAAGGACGACATGAGAGGTCCGTTGGAAACATTGAACAAGGACAGTGACTGTCAGATCCATAAGGACGACATGAGAATTCCGTTGGAAACATTAACCCCTTAGGGACCCTTGACGTACCAGGACGTCAAGGGTAAATTTGCTCGAACGACCCTTGACGGTCCTGGTACGTCACATACTTTTTACTTACAGCGCTCTACCGGGAGCGCTGTAAGTAAAAATAGGGCATGAAATAGACCGCTCCAAGATCGGAGCGATCTGTTTCAAGCCCCATAGTGACGCGCCGA
This sequence comes from Rhinophrynus dorsalis, assembly GCA_037306005.1. Classification (NCBI taxonomy): domain Eukaryota; kingdom Metazoa; phylum Chordata; class Amphibia; order Anura; family Rhinophrynidae; genus Rhinophrynus; species Rhinophrynus dorsalis. Next base: position 650,714,101 of record CM074718.1, read on the forward strand.
TACACGTGACAGGTCACGTGTACCAGCTCGTCAAAGTGCCCCTATGCGGACGTTATGGGACGGAAATGTCCCATAACCTCCGGTCCTTAAGGGGTTAAACAAGGACAGTGACTGTCATATCCATAAGGACGACATGAGAGGTCCGTTGGAAACATTGAACAAGGACAGTGACTGTCAGATCCATAAGGACGACATGAGAATTCCGTTGGAAACATTGAACAAGGACAGTGACTGTCAGATCCATAAGGACGACATGAGAGGTCCGTTGGAAACATTGAACAAGGACAGTGACTGTCAGATCCATAAGGACGACATGAGAATTCCGTTGGAAACATTGAACAAGGACAATGACTGTCAGATCCATAAGGACGACATGAGAGGTCCGTTGGAAACATTGAACAAGGACAGTGACTGTCAGATCCATAAGGACGACATGAGAGGTCTGTTGGAAACATTGAACAAGGACAGTGACTGTCAGATCCATAAGGACGACATGAGAGGTCCGTTGGAAACATTGAACAAGGACAATGACTGTCATATCCATAAGGACGACATGAGAATTCCGTTGGAAACATTGAACAAGGACAGTGACTGTCATATCCATAAGGACGACATGAGAGGTCCATTGGAAACAATGAACAAGGACAGTGACTGTCAGATCCATAAGGATGTGAGAGGTCCATTGGAGACACCAAGCAGGGATGGTGGTAAGATGTCTGCAAGCCTGTTTTGCTGTGGATGTATATATGCACATATACACAGCATTTTGAATATGTGAGTGTATTTCTTATCTGAATTTTATGCTATAAAATACCAGTGTGATATATGCACTACTGGTTCCTCCTTGTTGTTTTTGTTTTCTAAATAATATTAGTAATTAGAACATGGCTGTGCGAGCTAGTACTTCCTAATTTTTATTTTAAACACGAGATTTGATTCTCACAAATACTCATCTATGGAGCGATGCAAGAAATGTGCGCATCTGCTAAAGGCATTTTTGTGCGCAGATAGATTTTGCGCATGTTCTAATCCAGGAAGCCGATTACCGAACGCTTCTTGAATGACGCATAAAAAATTATTTTTTACTACACAGACACAGACACTACACAGACGTATAAATTCGTTCACAATAGCACTTCCTGCATTAGGCGCATTCGCTATTCCACTCACACAGATTCCTTAATCCTGGCCACACCCACAGAAAAAATTATGCGCAGCTGTTCTCCAATCTTGATTTTTCATGCGCAATTCAACAAAACCATGTGCAAACCTATTCCTTAGTGGTTTCCACAGGGGAAATAGCGATTGCCCATGTTTCCTGCATTCCACCACTAGTGTGAGGTGTATCAGTGGGAGAGAACCTGAGGACCAGTGATCATCAGTCAGTATAGTTTAATATACTGATAATAAGTAACTACACTAAAACAGCATTCTTAAAGGTATAGTAATACTTCTTTTTATCTTTATTTTATTTTGTAGGCATTAACAAAATATGAAGAACAATATAAGTCTTATCTCTCAAACCGTTATGGTTTGAGAGATATTCACAAGCAAAGTTTCCCCCTCCCGCCCCTTTTACCTAGTGTAAGCCATCTCTTCTCAGATGTGGAATCCAGTCCATAGACCAGACAGATAACAGCAGGGGACAATCTTCTTCCCATCAGAACAATGAAATCCCTGCCCCCTTGACAAGTTTTTCAGGTTTTTCCCTTATCTTAATTGAAGATTGTCCTTCTGTGCAATCTACCTGGGCACCTCCCTTCTGATCTGGCTGAGCAGTGTTACATCAGTAAAAGGGGCAGGAGGGGGATACTTTGTCATTGAATTACTCTTGAACTACAACTCTGACAGAATTGAAATAACACTCTCCAAAGTCCAAATACTATGATGATTAATTAGAGCTGCTTTTATTATGAAACATTACTATCCCTTTAACTGTTCTTCTGAACATTTTGTATGCCTTGCATTTTTCCCCTCCCCCGTTTCCCTTCCCAATTTTTTCTTCTGTAACCCTATATCTTAAAAACCTCAATAAACTTTGAATTAAAAAAAAAAACAAACAACATTCTTAGATTTTAGAAGGGCAGATTTTCTTCTTATGGGTGAACACATAAGTAATTCATTCGCAAAAAGCAGATTGTTTTATGGTGTGTAGGGACAATAGGAACAGCTAAAAAAAATAAAAACATTTTATGCAACTGAATTTGCATCAGGCATGTAAACAAAGGTAAAACAAAATCAATATGGTTCTCTAGAGAGGTGTCAGGTATTGTAAAAAAAAATCTGCATACAGGAAATACAGGCAGCCTCAGGCAGTGGAAGTGTACAAGGTTAAACAGAGGTAAGCTACAAGCATTATATGGTGTACTAAATCCCAAGCAGAAGAAAAAAATAGAAAGCAATGTCTGTAAAAAAGACGAAGAAACTTTCTTTAGATATATCAGTTTAAAGAGAAAAGGTAAAAGAGCCCTAATCAGATTAAAGTCAGAAAATGGTACATATGTGGATGGAGATACAGAAATAGCTGACTCTCGAAAAAATAATTTCTGCTCAGTTTTACAGACAGTTGTGAAGAAGCGGACCCCATTTGGAAGGGGAACTGTTAATGTTAAAGGGATAGTAATACTTCGTTTTATCTTTATTTTATTTTGTAGGCATTAAAAAACATGAAGAATGATATAAGTCTTATCTCTCAAACCTTTATGGTTTAAGAGATATTCACAAACAAACTTTCACCTCCCGCCCCTTTTACCTAGTGTAAGCCATCTCTTCTCAGATGTGAATCTGGTTGTAAGACCAGACAGATAACAGAAGGGGACAATCTTCTTTGTATGAAAACAATGAAAGCCCTTCCACCCCTGACAAGTTTTTCAGGTTTTTCCCTTATCTTAATTGAAGATTGTCCCTCTCTGCAATCTACCTGGGCACCTCCCTTCTGCTCTGGCTGAACAGTGTGACATCAGTAAAAGGGGCGGGACAGAGATACTTTGTCATTGAATTACTCTAGAACTACAACTCTGACCAAATTGAAATAACACTCTTCAAAGTCCAAATACTATGATGATTAATTAGAGCTGCTTTTATTATGAAACATTACTATCCCTTTAAACCCATAGATACGTTTCTGTTTACAGGAGAGGATGTTACTGATGTTGTTAAATATGAAAATGAATAAATCAGTTGGTCCAGATCAGGTTCATCCAAGAATATTGAGGTCTGTGCTTGCAGCACCTCTACCTGGGCTTTTAAACCAATCTGTGTTGACAGGAGTAGTTCCATATGACTGGAAAACTGCGGCTGTGGTACAACTACAGAAAAAAGGCAGTAAGGAGGGCTCTGGTAATTAAATGTCTGTGAGTCTGATCAGATCAGATCAGACAAAGGTAGGGCTGCAGATTAGTGTATTTTTATTTTTGTAAAGCTTTGCATACTGTGCCCTGAAGTAAAATGATTCATAAGATGCACAGCTTGGGAGTGGGCGTAAAGGTAGATGACTGAATAAATAATTGGCTGAAGGGCAGGAAACTGAGCATCATAACTAATGGTATTTATTCAGAGGAAGGATGGGTTACTAGTGGAGTGCCACAGGGGTCAGTTCTAGGCATTGTTCTCTTCAGTGTTTTCATTAGTGACATTACTGGGGGTATTCAAGGTAAGGTGTGCCTTTTTTGTAGATGATACAAACATCTGCAACAGGGTTGATTCTCCAGGATGATAAACTGAATGTATGAGGATTTAGGAAAATTGGAGTAATGGACAAAGTTATGAAATGTTACACTTAATGCTGAAAAGTGCAACATAATGCATTTAGAAATGCAGAGGTGGAAGACAGGCTTACCAACTACAGTGCTGACAAAAGCACCAGAGAAAAGGGACTTAAGGGATAGTAATACTTTGTTTTATCTTTATTTTATTATGTATGCATTAAAAACAACATGAAGAACGATATAAGTCTTATCTCTCAAACCTTTATGGTTTGAGAGATATTCACAAGCAAAGTTTCCTCTCCTGCCCCTTTTACCTAGTGTAAGCCATCTCTTCTCAGATGTGGAATGCAGTCCATAGACCATACAGATAACAGAAGGGGACAATCTTCTTCCTATGAGAATAATGAAAGCCCTGCCCCCCTTGACAAGTTTTTCAGGTTTTTTTCCTTATATTAGTTCACTGGTTCTCAACTCCGGTCCTCGTGACCCACTAACAGGCCAGGATTTGATGATTTCCTTGTTAGAGCACAGGTGAGTTAATCAATGTGAATGAGCCTCTGATCACCTCACCTGTGCTCTAGCAGAGAAATCCCTAAGTCATGGCCTGTTAGTGGGTCCCAAGGACTGGAGTTCAGAACCACTGTCTAAATTGAAGATTGTCCCTCTCTGCAGTCTACCTGGGCACATCCCTTCTGATCTGGCTGAACAGTGTTGCATCAGTAAAAGGGGCGGGAGGGGGATACTTTGTCATTGAATTACTCTTGAACTACAACTCTTACAGAATTGAAATAACACTCTCCAAAGTCCAAATACTATGATGACTAATTAGAGCTGCTTTTATTATGAAACATTACTATCCCTTTAGATTATAAGGGGTGATGATATAAAGTTAGAGGGTGGAAAAATCAGTGGTATGTGTGCAGTTAAAATTACTTTACAGAGTTGATAGGGGCAAATTACATTTGGGAATTCAAAAATGCCTACAATAGACATTAGTCTATTCTGAAAATATGTAAGATTCCATATTTTATAGATACGGAAATGGGCAGACTGGACTGGTGAGATGGTTCTTCATACCTCCCAACATTTGAAATGGCCAAAGAAGGACACTTGTGTTTAAGGTGGTGTTGCTAGAGGCGTGGCTGGTGGGCGGGGCATTACTGTGAATTTATAGGTTATTTCATGACATATTGACACCTCTTTGCATAACTAAATACGTAACTTAGAGCAAGACAATAGTATTTTATTTAACCCTTTGAGTGGCAGAGGGTATGCAAAGCAATGCGTTGCGTACGCCTCTGGCACTCAAAGGGTTAAACAGACTAATGTATAAACACATTTACTGGAGTTTAAACAAACATTAATGTGAGTTGTATTGCTGTGGAGCAATGCGATACACATATATACACAATACACAGTCTAATCTCCTAAACACAGGGACACCAGGGTGGGAAAGAAGGACAGAGGGATTTGGGTTTCAAAGAGGAACACTTGGGAATATGCTGACACCTCTTTATGTAACTGAATAAATTATTTAGAATAAAAAAAAAATATTTTATTTACTCAGACAAACTTCTAAACACACATACCAACGTTTAAACAAACATTGCTGTGAGTTTTATTGCTGTGGAACAATATGATACAATAATACACCACACTATCTGATTTACTAAAAAGAGTGTGGGGGTACCCCAAGGTAAGCAAGAGAGAAATGAATATGGGTCCCAGAGGCACTGTCTCTCCTAAAAAATGTGTGATTGTATACATAAGGCCATTTTCCTTAGCTGCAAAATCATTAAAATCTTGAAGGCCAGGGGCTGTGCATTGCTGCACACCCCTCTGCCCCTCAAAGGGTTAACTGACTGAAAAGTGTCTGCTTTCCATCACATCAGGAGTGGGCAGCCAGCCTCTGGCTTTCCAGTAGATATACTTCAACAATGTGTGAGTTGCTTGTCTTCCTCAGATGTACAGTACAGTGAACTTTCTCTGTGCCAAAACTACTGGTATCATTTAGCAATATTACTACAGCCAGTCAGCAGTTCAGCTGCCTTGCTGCCTGGGCTGGCTAGCTTGCTACTGCGGCAGTTATCGATAATATGTCATTTTCTTAATCTCAGTGGCAGCTTTGACTGCTGAGGCTGCTGGTAAGCCTGGTCAGTCAGGCCACAGCATGCACTCAGCAATGAACTAGAAATTACATTTTCAGTTCACGGCTATCATCCTTGTCCTCCTGGCCTGCCACCTCCATGTCACCAAGGCCAGGCAGGCATGGGCAACAGTGTGTGCTTATCAGAATGTCCCCATTCGCAAAGTGTGGTGTAGCCAAGCATGACAGATACCCCCTATGCAATGATGAATCAGACGCTGCCGCGACAGTGAGTGAGACATTCAAGACAGTCACTGCTAGTATTAAAATTGTACCTGTCACAGGAGGAAGATCACTTGGACGAGACTCTTGCTATTAATTATACTGTTTGACCACAATTGCTTACCCAACTTGCATTCTCAGGCTCAGGCACTTCGGTTGCTACTGCAGTGCACAAACACTCAGGACTAACATCTTGCTCAGAAGGAGGAGTGTGGCGCGAACACTACATGCATGCTCTTTATCAAATGTGACACGCATGCCCAGTCAATTAGGAGTCTCACTGCTCGTCAGCATGGCTCACATGATGAGAGTGGTGTCTGTAGGCTGCTGGAGTGGTACTAGTGTAGTACAGGAAAAACTTAAACAGGGAACAGTCCATGAAAACGGGACATAGTTCAGTGCGGTCGGGACAGTGGGTTTGGGCCCTAAAATCAGGTCTATCCAGTGTAAATCGGGACAGTTGGCTGGTATGGTTCTTTTCTACCATCAAAATCTATGATTCTATGCTTTCTCTTACATACAATCTGTGGGGGCTCCCATTAGTGCCTTTCCTGGGGCTCTCCTTACCATAGCATTCTTGATAGGGATCGAATAAGTGATTGTTCTGCATTGTTTTTAAATGGACTGAGATAAGGTAACAACTTTTCTGAATAAAGGTACAGTGTGTGCTAATCTAAATACATTAACAGTATTATCTCTGCACAAACAATTCAACAATTGTGTGCCAACATAGGATAGTCTGTATATGTATTAAAAATGCAAGTTTAGGATTTATGTCCCTTTAAGAAGAGGCTTACACTTCTGCACTAAGGCAATTCCGAGACAAACCAAATGCATCAATGGTAACTAATAAAAATTCTCATTGATTTAAATGGGATTTTACTTTCTTGAATGATTAAGAGATCTCTATGGAGAAACACTGCTCTGTTGACCTCTATAGTATTCAAGGAAATTAAAAATGTTTTAATTTTGGGGACTTTTAATGTCCAATATGGTGCAGTTAGTTTGCAGTATAATTGCTCCAGTTCATGTTAGTACATCAGTGAAATGGCTCCCCTGGACTATTAGATTGTAAGGGAGAAAGATAAGGGTCAGAAGTGCCTGATTAATTCATATATTTTCCTAACTTTGTGAAGGAAAGTCAGGATTTTAATAAAGACATGGAGGCGAGTATTATGCATTTTCTCTAATCTTTACTTCTCAGCAGCAAAGCTTGAACATGTTGACATTGACACTGAAATAACAGAGCTCAAATAATAATTATGTCTGGTGACAATGTGTAGAAGAAAACAGTAAAGAAATAGTTCATTTTCACCACAAAACGTTAATATGTTGAAGGCAGAACAACAGGGGGCATCTATCTGCTTGTGAGGTAACCAGAAACTGGTACCGCTACAAGCAGGAAGGCGCGCATGCGCAGTGAAACAGGCGACTGTTGCTTGTGCCCAAAACAAAGATGGCCACCAAAACGATCAAGGCAGCCAAAACACAGAGCTGACGAGTCTCAATGGCAGCGAGAGACAGAGTAGAGAGAGCAGAAAAGTAAGCGATTAAGTTGGGGAGGTCACAGAGACTTCTTGGGGAACAAAAGAGAAGAAATAAAAGCCATAATGAAAGCTAGTAAAGGCAAGGTTACAAAGAGAAAAGCGGACCAAATAAAAAATGGTGCGGTAGACACAATATTACACAGATAACCTGCAAAAGTAAACTACTAGAACAGAAGTAGATAAAAGGCAAACAAGTACTGGACATACTGGCACTAGAATAATAGAGCCACAATAATAAGAAAAAAAATAATATTACACATATAGAATATTTTAAATGTATTGAGACAAAATATAGAGACAGTATTCATCCGCTGAGCAGCAAAGAAAGAGGATGAGGAACTACGTGGATTGATAGTTATACACCTGTGGGGAAAAAAGTATAAATAAATGAACATGGGAATAGAAATGGACTTTACATATTAATCACTTGCCGAATATATAAAGTAAAAAAAGAGGGTGACTGTCACTTTAATGAAATTGATACTACCTAATTATAATAGCCAGGCTTTTCATAGTTACCTCTTCTGGCCACATCTGGATCGGAAAACCTGCATCCCTCCAGCTGCTGTTGGACTATTGCTGTAAATTGTAGTCCAGCATTGGCTGGAGGAAAATATATTCCAACCCTTCGAATGCCAGAGGGGTACACAATGCATTGCATAGCAATCAGTTGTGCACCCCTCTGGCATTCAAAAGGTTAAACACGTTTTATGCATGTTTAACCCTTTGAGTGCCAGAGAGGTACACAACGCATTGCTTTGCAATGCGTTGCGTACCTCTCTGGTGCTCAAAGGGTTACAGGTCGCACACAGAATTGGAAGAAAAGAAAGATGCTTATACCTTGCAAGGAAAAAAAATCTCCTGTTGTTTGAAAGTACTTGTTAAAGGAACACTAACACCAAAAAATGAACTGTGGTGACATATACTTAACCATTTGAGTGCCAGTGGGATGTTGCAAAGTTCTGCAAAAAAATGAACTGGGGTTATATACTATTAAATACCTTGTACTTCATGATAACACCTGAAACAACGATCCATTTCTTTTTTGAGGCCTAAAATCTAACTTTACGTGTGCTCGGAGGGAGCAAACATTCCTACCTTTTCCAGGGTTCCCATTGATTTCCAGGATTATCTGTAAATGAGCTTAGATAATAACCTTTCTGAATACAGTGGGAATAGAGCACAATCAATGAAAGGGACTGTAATGCCCCATAAAAACTTTTTATATTTTTGTAGAGCTCAAGAAAATAAGAAGAATGGCGCAGACCCAGTGGCGTAACAATAGGGGTCGCAGGGGTCGCACCTGCGACCGGGCCTGGCACTCCAAGGGGCCTGGCCGCCCCCTGCGAACCCATCGCCACTCGCCCACAGCCCTGCCCGCAGCAGCTCAGCTGCTGTTCCAGCGCTCTAGTAATGCAGAGCGCTGGGAGATGACATCATCTCCCAGCGCTCTGCATAACTAAGAACAGCGTGAGAGGTGGAGGTAGGAGGTACGCATGGGGCAACTTGAAGATGGGGCAGGAGGCCCAGGCCCGTCGGCAATTCCTGCACCAGGGCCCGGTGGCTTCTAGTTACGCCACTGCGCAGACCCTATCTCTCAAACTGCTATGGTTTGAGAGATATTTGACCTGAAAGTTTGCCCCTCTCTCTCCTTCTCCTGACATCAGTGTCTAGATGACAGCAGGAGATTCCGGTCCGGGGACCAGCCGGTGGCTCTGCAGCAGAGCTGAAATCGCGGTATTGCAAAAGAATTACTTCATTGGAAATGTCTACAAAATGTGCTTGCAAGCCAGGCACACTTTGTAGACATTGCCAATGAAGTAATTCTTTTGCAATACCGCAATTTCGGTTCTGCTGCAGAGCCTCCTTGAGTCATACGACTCGAATCTCCTGCTGTCACCTTTAGAGCTGACATTAGGGGAAAGGGAGGGAGGGAGGAACTTTAAGTGCCTATATCTGTCTAACCATAGAGGTTTGACAGATAGGGTTTGCACAATTCTTCTTATTTTCTTCTGCTCTATAAAAGTATAAAAAGCTTTTATGGGACATCACTGTCCCTTTAACCGACACACTCTTATCTTAAAAACAGCATTCAGTAAACACTCTCTGAACAGAACAATTTACCCATGTGTTAAAGGGATAGTAATACTTAAAATGTAAAAAAAATATGTTGTAGGGTTTATCCCCCTGAGTAAAACAAGAGTACTCCCACTGCTGAAAGGTGGTTCATTCAAAAGTTATTAATTTTCAAAGTTGAATTTTTTAGGCGCAATATCACAGTGGCCTGAAATTGTACAGTGGTGCTGTTGCTACACCATCCTATGGAGATTTATGGTCCCGAGACCAGAGGTGTCCATAGGATCGTGTAGCAACAGCGCCACTGCACAATTTCAGGCCACTGTGATATTGCACCTAAAAAATTCAACTTTGAAAATTAATAACTTTTGAATGAAACACCTTACAGCAGTGGGAGTACTCTTGCTTTACTCAGGGGGATAAACCCTACAACATATTTTTTTTACATTTCAAGTATTACTATTCCTTTAAATTCAAGTGTAGGATTTTATTTTTGGGATGTAACATATGAAGATATACTTTTTAAATATGCTAGCTGTAAGTACATGATATTTTAAGTTATAGAAACCTGTCTGACTTTTTGGTGTTAATGTTCCTTTAAAATCACTTTGCAGAATTACCTTTTCAAACACTAGTTCTGAAGAAAGGGAAACAAGTGCAGTTTAGGGTGACCACATTTCCATTCTGACATTTCAGGACATGTGGTCACCCTAGTCCCGCGGCTGAGGCTCCTGCCGGCGCTGACCATCTTTCTGAGGCTGACATAGTAAGAGTTCCCAGTGGGAACTGTTACTCTGTGTCAGCCTCAGAAAGATAGTTAGTGCCGGTGGGAGCCTCAGCCGCGGGTCTCACTTGCAGCGCCAGCATACCTGCTCCATCCCAGCTGTCTCCAACGCACCAGTCCAGCCAGCCAATGAAATTTATTTGCTATGTGGTCTTCATTGGCTGGCTCAGCCAGCCAATGAGGACCATATAGCAAATACATTTCATTGGCTGGCTGGACTGGTGCATGTTGCTCCATTTTGGGACTCAGTTGGGGGTGACCTAGGACGCGGGACACAGACCCCCAATAAGGGACAGTCCCGGGCATTCCGGGACGCGTGGTCACCCTAGTGCAGTTAACCCTTTGAATGCCACAGGGGAACGCAACACATTGCGTACCCCTCTGGCAGGCAAAGGGTTAAAGGGGAACTTTCACCCCAAGACACTCCTCTATCTTATTTTATTAGTATACCACAATGGTTTATGGGTTGGTGATTTAAAAAAAAAAAAAAATCATATCTTAAGAGATATCACATATTAAATTTAGCGGTGATGCAACCACTTCCGCTTTCTGTGGCACAAGATTACCTCTGCACAGATCTACTGGACGTCCCTGCGTCTCAAATTCTCCTCCCACCTCCCTCCCAGCTCTCCCCGTGAGCGCGTTCACGTTCCTCTCGTAGCATATTGGAACAGCAAGATCCTGTCAAGGTACTGAATAAGTAGCCTACAATTCAAACACTGAATTGCATTCTACTTATTTAGTACATTGATGTTCCAGTATGCTACGCATTGGAGCATGCACTCGCTCACTGGGAGAGCTGGGAGGGAGGTGGGAGGAGAATTTGAGACATGGGGACGTCCAGTAGAGCTGTGCAGAGGTAAGTGGTTAATATGTGATATCTCTTAAAGTATGAATTTTTTTTTAGAAAAAAAATCGCCAATCCATACACCATTATATATCTGTTTAATCAGTATAATTTTTATGATGCTATGTACTTTTGTAATTGTCCATATGGGCGCAGTCATCTTGTAATTTTCCTTTAAAGTTTCCCCCTTCTGCTCCTTTTCCCTATGTCATGCAGAGTCTCCTCATATCAGAAAGCCAGTCTGGACGGGTCGTAGAGATGGACAATATTGTTTCAGTATGAGGAAAACCCTGCTTCTCAAGGGGACAGGTCTTTCCTTATCCTGACACACACAATATTGTACCTCATTGCGATCTGTCTGGTCAAGCAACCTGATTTCAGATCTGAAGGAAGTCTGCGTGAAGTAGGGAAAAAGGTTGTGAAGGGAAAACTTTATAATTACAAGACGACTGCACCAATATGGACAATTACAAAGGTGCAGAGCATTACAAAAAAGTGTAATGATTAATCAGATATGACTTTTTATCGTACTGTTATTATCGCTTTAAACTTTTGAGATTTGCTTCACAGATATGACACATACGCACACATGCACCCACAGACACACATTCATGCAAACACAGACACACATATATACACAAATACATGTACAAGTACACACACATACACGTACACACACATACCCAAAAACAAAAATGTACACATACCCACCCAAGCAGACACACATTCTGACACACACATAAACACATACGTACAGACACACACATACACACAAAAAACATGCACAAAAAATTTACACATATACAAAGCAATACACTTACACAATTATGTGCACACACACTCAAACACATACCTCCCATTTTAAAGTGGATCTATAACATATAGATATCTAATGCTCATTAAAGCATTTAGCGTAAAAGTTTAATATGTTAGTCATTTTTTTTAAAAAAAGCCCGTTATCTGCATTCAGTACCCGTCTGGCACTCAAAGGGTTAAAACATGCCCAGCAGCCTACTTCCTGCTTGCAGCATTGCCTCTGCTCCCCTCCCACTGCCCAGTATCCTCCAATGACGGAGCCTTTCTTTCTCTAAGCTGGAGCAATCTCATTGGCAGAGATCGATATCTAGCCAATGAGATCGCTCCAGCTTAGAAACAGACATCCTCCACCATCGGAGGATGCTGGGTAGTGGGACGGGAGCAGCCTCTGTGCGGCAAGCAGCTTGCCGCAGCAGCAAGCGGAAGTAGGTTGCTGGGCACCTTTTAAACTTGAATTTTTGCGTACATAACTGTTTTTTTTTTTTTAAATGACTAACATATTAAACTTTTTCGCTAAATGCTCTAGCTAATGAGCATTAGATATCTATATGTGATAGATCCACTTTAAATGGCCAAAGAGAGACACTTGTGTTGTAGGTGGTGTTGCTGGGTGTGCCATTATGGAGGTTATTGTATAACCTACTGACACCTCTTTGTGTAAATGAATAAATTATTTAAAATAAGACCAAAGTATTTTATTTACACAGACTAATTTATATATACATATACTGAAGTTTAAACAAACATCAATGTGAATTTTATTGTTGTGGAGCAATGTGATACACTTATACACACCACACAGTCTGATCTCCTAAACAGAGGGACAACAGGGTGGGAAAGAGGGATTTGGGACTCAAAGACACACCTACACGCAATGGCAAACACACGCAAAGCAAACATGGGACAGAAAATAATACTGCACTGACACCTAAGATAATGTTCTACTTGCAAAAATAAATAAGTAAAAGTAAATATCGAGACGCATTCAATTTCAAGATTAAACCATGAGGTCCTCCTGGAACAGGGAGACACAACACAACTGGCGATTGTACCTACAGAACAAAAGTTCTCTGGTATGCAGTGTTCAGTCCTTGAACCTCAGATGGGTGAACTGCTTCAATACGTTCAACACCCCTCTGGCGCTCAAAGTGTTACAGCATTCCTAACCCGCCGAGTGGCACCGCTCCTGAGGCCACTCCTAGATCGTGACAGTGGCACTGTGTATTGTAAGGCTAGTCTGTTACACTGATGTTCCAGTAGGTGGCAGCGTCGAGCCTCCAGCCTCCGGTTCAAACTGCCTGCAAACAAAAGAGAATGAGAAAAGTACAAAGATCAGTGGGCTGGAGAGTTAGGAGCTGCGGATCAAAAGCCGGCAAGTAGCTGGGAGCAGCGGCAGCAGCCAGTGTGATCTGGGGCGGCATTACCATCTCCTGCCAGCCTGCCCTCCTGTCATGATTCAGGGATCAGTGGCACAGTCAAGCAGAAGTAGCAGCTCTACCAGCCCAGCAGCAGCCTGTGCACTCCAAGGGGGCACCAGGGACAGACAACGTGTATGGGGTAAGATCCTGCTTATTCAGTCATTGTGGGGCACTTTCCTGCCCGATCTGCTGTGCCCTGTCACCCAGTAAGGCTAATGCAGTAAGAAAGTAGCGCAAAGCTGGGGCAAACCAACTGCATCGTATGGGAACATATACAAATCCCCCTAATTCTCACTGGTTGGGAAAGTTTATTCGCCCCCCAATAGTGCGATTGGTTTGTCCCTGAATTGCGCCAGTTCTTTAGTACATCAGTCACAGTGGTTGGGGAGGGATGATAAGGGTTATTGTTATGGGCCAAGGAGGGGGTACACAGGAGACAGAGTACAGACTTGGGGTGCTGAGGGGGTGGGGGTGGCAGGGGATATGAGGCTCTGCTCATCTCATTGTGGGAGGAGGACAATGCAAGGTGGAGGGGGTAGAGTTTCCACTGATAGACTCTCCTCGCTGGGCTGATTAGACTGGAACAGAACTGACCATATGGCTGAACATCAGAGGCAGACTGGCAGCTCTTTCTTAGTAACCCTTTTAGTGCTAGATGGATCTGCAACGGGTGTCACACCCCTCTGTCACTCCAATGGTTAGATGGCAGTGGTGGAGATATTTGGCCTATTTGTTCAAGTGTTTCTAACTAATAACATGTGGATAGTCACAGGCTACTTTTTATGTATAGGAGTGCCAGAGGGTTGTACGTATTATTACTTGTATTATTGTGTGTACCTGCTTGTGTATGTGTGACTGCTGTGTCTATCTATCTATCTATCTATCTATCTATCTATCTATCTATCTATCTATATATTGGTACATGTTAGCCTAGTTGCATGGATGCTAAATGAATGAATATATCAATACATTTTATATTGAACCAACATTACATTTTTAGGACAAACTTTAAAGAGCAACAAGCTGCCTTTATATTTATGTATATGGGAGGTGTGTGTGATAGTGAGAAAATGGTGATGTGTGTGTACTGTTTTTGTATATACTGTGTGTGTATGTGTATATCTATCTATCTATCTATCTATCTATCTATCTATCTATCTATCTATATGTTTATATTAGTGTGACCCCATTTCCATTCTGCCATTCAGGGACACTGAAGAGAAGAAAGCAGCAGAGTACTTGTCCTCAGCTCTAGGGCAGCTATGTGGGAGGGGTCACTAAACATCACTAGACATTAGTGAGCAGCCTGCTCCTTCTCTGGTGCACCACAGAGTTCTAAACACTAGAGGGGGACCTGCCCATTGATTACAATGACAGCGATGCCCGTGATGGTCAACAGGAACATGTACATCATGCCCAAATCTAATATACATAACAATTTCCCTGCAGACCCTGTTTGATGTCAGGTTCAAAGTCCGTTCTCTCTCTAGTGTTTAGTGCGCTGCTTGGGGGCCATTTTCTTGTAGTCCAGCAATGGAAGTGGGAAATTGTCCTAGTGTTTAGGACTCTGTGTTCATTCTCAAACTTTGTTTTGTCCCAGAAGGGGCTGCCCAGGACATGGGACACAAATGGAACACAAATCCGGGATTGTCCTGGGCTATCTGGGACATGTGGCCACACTTTTGTATATATACATGTATCTGTGAGAGGTGTGTATGTTTGTGTTTACGTATATATATCTTACCAGACGATTTGAGGCACTGAAGTTACTCAGCTGCTAAAGAACATCTTAAGTAGCAGCGATCTCATCCATGGGATTCTTGATGACAAGAGTGTGAATTCAGGCAACACTTAATTGAATGACGGCTTTGATTATCACGAGATTCATCAGCAGCCACTGTCTTCCTGTGTTTTCCGGAGATGGCAATTACACCCTTTCCCATGCAAGCCAGCCTTCCCCTGACCTAGATATTGACGGATTATGACTTCTAATGAACTCGTGCATGCCCGTGTTTTATCTCTGTTGTCTGATTATATATGGGATTTTATTGTGGCGGCTATTGTGCTATCTATTTGAGTGCCTGAGAGGTATAGAAGGAATGCGTTGCGTACCCCTCTAGCACTCAAAGGGTTAATGGATTGTTATCATTTACAATCATTTATTTATAAAGCTCCAACACAGTACACAGCACTGACATATATTATATTACTACTTTCCCAAATCAGGAAGCCACAAAATCTGCATCGGCATTGAATTAGAAGCTTTTCCGTCCTAAAACTCTTTGTAGAATATGCTTATTTATTGAACATGTGTATAAGACATTGGGAGTGTTGAAAGTGGCTGGGAGATCGGCCATCAATGGAGACTATTGGGATAGATAAATAAAAAGCATTCTTTATGTATGTTTAAGAATTGTCACTAAAATTTCCAAGAACAGGTCATATTTATAAAGAAGTGAGGTTACTTTTTTGAATATGTATATTAGTGAAATTTGCAGAAAATTTGCTACAAAGAATATTTTTTATATTCACTATCACTATATACTTCTGTTAACTGTAAACCCTAAATGGCAGCATTTTTTGGAGCAATTTCATTATACACCTTTTGACAATTCTTATTTAGACGACCATTTCTGCTCCACTTTTGAAAAAGTGTGCTGACTGAAGTTAAAGGGGAACTATCACCCCAAATAAAGTACCCCCCCCCAATAATTAGCCATCTAGAGATTAGCATACCAATAGTACTATTATTCAGCCTAATTACTTCATTAGTCAGAAATCCTACTGCCAAGACAAATGGACAGGCAACAACGCAGACATCTTTGCTTACGGACGCCTGCGTGCCTGCGCTGTCAGTCCTGGTCTCCTCTAGGAGGCGTTGCGTGGTACCTTTAATTACCAGAAGGGACGGACAGCGCAGGCGTGCAGATGCCCCTAAAGCGCTGTTGCCTGGCCATCAGTCTCGGCAAATGTAGACTGGATAATAGTACTATTGGTAAGCTAATCACTAGATTGCTAATTATTGGAGAGGGGGACTTTATTTGGGATGAAAGTTCCCCTTTAACACTCATCGAAAATGTCGCTAGATGTTTATGCATAACATACATGTTGGTTTGTAACAATTTTACAGATACTTTAATGAACATTTCATATATCTCCCCAGTTGGGCCTTATTCTGTAAGCTTAGGAGCTGTAAACCAAACCCATTTTACACTGGAATGCAAAGACCTCCAATTCCCATTGATTTTAATGGGGCTTTTAACCCTTTGAGTGCCAGAGGGGTACGCAACGCATTGCTCTGCATACATTGTGGTATATTCCACTGTAATATGGGTATCCAGCTTCATCTTTGTGTGTGGTACATTGTGGTATATTCCATTGTAATATGGGTATCCAGCTTCACCTGTGGGTGGTACATTGTGGTATATTCCATTGTAATATGGGTATCCAGCTTTATCTGTGTGTGGTACATTGTGGTATATTCCACTGTAATACGGATATCCAGCTTTATCTGTGTGCGGTACATTGTGGTATATTCCACTGTAATATGGGAATCCAGCTTTATCTGTGTGAGGTACATTGTGGTATATTCCATTGTAATATGTATTCAATAAGATAAAGAGAACCAATTCTGGTACAAACCAATTGCAATGTGGGGAAGAACTGAAAACTCCCAATAATTTAAAAGGTACTTTTTAACCCCTTGAATACTAGAGTCCTAAAATACATTTTGGAGACTCTCTAACATTCAAGGGGTTAAAGGTGCCATTTAAATCAAGAAGAAGTTTGGGAACTTTTATTTGACGTCTATAAAACAGTTTGGTTTGCCCCAGAATTGCACTTTTTTAACCCTTTGAGTGCCGGAGGGGGACGCAACGCACTGCAAAGCAATGTGTTTCATAACTTTGGTACTTAAAGGGTTACATTTCTTGAATAGGTTCCTTAAATAACACCCCCTAATAATCCCACCCCACTTTCCTTACCATCTCCAGAAAATCCCACTGTTCTCTTGCCTTCGTTCAAGAGATGACACCTTCAGTCAGTCCCACATGTCATGCTCATGGAGGTGGACATGACAGTATGACAGTTTGTTAAAGCTGATTTATTAAAGGGATAGTAATACTTCATTTTAACTTTATTTTGTAGGCATTAAAAAAACATGAAGAACGATATAAGTCTTATCTCTCAAACCTTTATGGTTTATGAGATATTCACAAGCAAAGTTTCCCCCTCCCACCCCCTTTTACCTAGTGTAAGCCATCTCTTCTCAGATGTGGAATGCAGTCCATAGACCAGACAGATAACAGCAGGGGACAATCTTCTTCCTATGAGAACAATGAAATCCCTGCCCCCTTGACAAGCTTTTAAGGTTTTTCCCTTATCTTAATTGAAGATTGTCCCTCTCTGCAGTCTACCTGGGCATCTCCCTTCTGGTCTGGCTGAAGAGTGTTACATCAGTAAAAGGGGCGGAATGGGGATACTTTGTCATTGAATTACTCTGGAACTACAACTCTGACAGAATTGAAATAACGCTCTCCAAAGTCCAAATACTATGATGATTAACCCCTTAGTGACGGTCGCGTGCAGACACGGCCGTCACTTAACGCCCGTCTAACATTTTTTTTTTTTTTTTCAGAAGAATCCGGAGTCCCCGAACGGCGTGCAGCCGCGCGGGGATCCAAATTTCCTGGACGTAAATGTACGTCCTCTGTCACTAAGTGACAGCCACAGAGGACGTACATGTACGTCCATTGTCGCTAAGGGGTTAATTAGAGCTGCTTTTATTATGAAACATTACTATCTCTTTAATGGAACCAGGCAGAATTTGTGATCCTGGTGAAACCTTTAATGACCAGAGAGGTACGCAATGTATTGTGACGCTCGTTCTCCCCTGTGGATGCATTCTTCTCCATGATACAATTGGTTTGCCCCAGTTTGCTTATTATATATAAGGCTCTGTATTTTGGATTGCTCCAGAATTTCTGATCTGTAGTTTACTGAATAAGGCCCCAAGGGCTGTCTTTGGGAGGCCATAGAGTATCAATTCAGGAGCAATCCAACTGAATCATAGGGGAGAAATTCGAATTCCTGTTGATTTAATCCTTTGAATGCCAGAGGGGAATGCAGTGCATTGCAATGCAATGCACACCCCTTTGGCACTCATAGGGTTAAATCGGGTTTGTCACCTTTTGCAATGTGTTGGATATCTATCTCTCTTAGATTTAATGGGAGTAAAAAAACCCGTTTAAATCAGTGTGATTTTGGAGATTTTTTTTTTTACTTGTCCCCTGTAGTGCAGTTGGTTTGATCCACCGTTGCTCCTGTTTACCTTACTGAATACGACTCTTGGCCCGCGGCCATCCCTTGTTTTGAAATATTCTGACAATCAGCACAGAGCCCTTTCTACTGATTTACTGTGGGAGAAGTATAAAAATTCTTTCTACTGGAAATCTGTTTTTGTACCGGTGAAAAGGCAGCATGAAGGGTATCTAGAATATTTTTTTTTTCAAATTATTATTATTTTGTAAATCAGATGAATTCTTTCACTGAACTTCCATACAGCAAGCATGCAGTCAAGAGAACAAGTTTCTTTGATGTGACAACTCGTGTCTGGGAATGTGGGGAGAGGAGTTTCCTGTAACTCTTGAGTTCAACCCTTTACATCCAGGAACTGTGACTGAGCTGTATGAAGACAAAAACTGCAGCAATTGTGTGGCAAACCATCTGCACATTGGGTTACAAATAAAAACTCCAATTGATTTAAACCTTTGAGTGCCAGAGGGGTATTTGCAATGCATTGGATACCCCCTTGGCACTCAAAAGGGTTAAAGGGATAGTAATACTTTGTTTTATCTTTATTTTATTTTGTAGGCATTAAAAAAACATGAAGAACGATATAAGTCTTATCTCTCAAACCTTTATGGTTTAAGAGATATTCACAAGCAAAGTATCCCCCCCCCCTTCAGTCAGATCAGAAGGGAGGTGCCCAGGCAGACTGCAGAGAGGGACAATCTTCAATAAAGATAAGGGAAAAAGCTGAAAAACTTGTCAAGGGGGAAGGGCTTTCATTGTTCTCATAGGAAGAAGATTGTCCCCTGCTGTTATCTGTCTGGTCTTACCACCAGATTCACATTTGAGAAGAGATGGCTTACACTAGGTAAAAGGGGCGGGAGGGGGAAACTTTGCTTGTGAATATCTCTTAAACCATAAAGGTTTGAGAGATAAGACTTATATCATTCTTCATGTTTTTTTAATGCCTACAAAATAAAATAAAGTTAAAACGAAGTATTACTATCCCTTTAAACTGGTCTTTTAAATGATGTTGGGTTGTATAATTTTAAATGTCATGTATTTTCAGCTAGCATCTGTAAAAACTGTCATTTTAGGTTAGATCCCTAAAATCTAACGCTAAACTTGCAATTTTAATGCATGTATAGACTATCCTATGCAGATCCCATTTGCTTAATTGTGTTTATGTTACTCATAATGAGAGATGAGTGCTAACTGAGTTCATTTATTGACACTAATACAGGTACAGTTTGGAAGAGTTGTGATATGATAGAAGCCATTAAATATAATAATGGGACTTAATATAGTTCAAGAGAAAAGCATTTTTGATAAAAAGAGAAATATTTGAACATGAGGTCATGATCCAAAGATAGAGGATGGGAAATTCAGAAGTAATGTGGGTAAGGAGTACTACTTTACAGATGGGGGTGATAGACTCATGGACATACCTGAGAACTTTTCCTTCATGGGCTGCCGGTGGGAGGATAAAAATGATGCTCGTCACAAAGGGGAGGGGAATATTTGTATGTGGGTGCTTAATGGGCTGTGTAATAAAGTAGGTGGGAAGTGGGCAGAACATGGTGAGGAAGGAGGCGATGTGGGCAGGAAGTTGGAGGAACAAGGTGGGAAGGAGGAGACATGGGCAGGAAGTGGGAGGAACAGGCCGGGAGGGAGGAGACATGGGCAGGAAGTTGGAGGAACAAGCTTGGAAGGAGGAGACATGGGCAGGAAGTGGGAGGAACAGGCCGGGAGGGAGGAGACCTGGGCAGGAAGTTGGAGGAACAAGCTTGGAAGGAGGAGACATGGGCAGGAAGTGGGAGGAACAGGCCGGGAAGGAGGAGACATGGGCAGGAAGTTGGAGGAACAAGCTTGGAAGGAGGAGACATGGGCAGGAAGTGGGAGGAACAGGCTGGGAAGGAGGAGATGTGGGCAGGAAGTTGGAGGAACAGGCTGGGAAGGAGGAGAGATGGGCAGGAAGTTGGAGGAACAAGCTGGGAAGGGAGGGAGGAGGGAAACTTTAGATGCAAATATCTCTCAAACCATAAAGGTTTGAGAGATGGGATTTGCTCCACATAATATTAAGTCTACAATACAACATAACACTATTATTGGACATTACTGTTATTTAAATTCAGTGGGAATTTAGGGAGTTCTTATCCGTTCCTCTATGGGACAGATGGTTTGTTCCAGAATTCCTTCATTAATGACATTGTTTATATGGTTTAATCCTGGGATGTAACTTGTAACTTAACACACTGTGGAGCTCCGACATTACTACTGTGTCTATTACCTAATTTATAGATGAGTGTCAGCAGAACTAACACGTTGCTTAGCAATGTGTTGCGTACCCATCTGGCACTCAAAGGGTTAAGTAGTCTGCTCATTCTGTATCTACTTAAAGTGATAGTAATACTTAACATTCAATAGATTTAGTGCTGTAGATACCTAAAAAATAAATTAATTGCACCTTTATGATCTCCCAAACCTTTATGGTTTGGTAGATATCAGTCTGCAAAGTTCCCTCTTACCTCCCCTTGTGCTGACGTCAGCTTTCAAAGTTACAGACAGAGATCGCAGTCCATAGACCGTCCTGCAGCTCTTCAGCAGAGCCGGGATCGCGGTAGTTACAAAGAAATACTTCATTTGAACGGTCTACACAGTGTGCCTGGTTTTAAAGGTTTGGGAGATCAGAAACTGCACAATTAATTTATTTTTTAAGTAACTACAGAACTAAATCTATTGAAGTTAAGTATTACTATCACTTTAATGGGAACCTATTATGACGGTAGCACTCTCTTTACAGATGTGCCCTTTGGGGGGAGATCTGCAAAGAAATGTGCGGTTGTGTTGTGTGCTCTGGCTGGCTAGCGAGAGAGAGAGAGACAGATCAGGGGTCAGAAAAGAGACTTCTTGGCTGGTCCCATGAGGAGATTAAAGTGTGAGATGTGTCTCTTAGTTCAGTCTCCCTGGGCCATGCATTCAGCTCCTAAAGACTCAAAAGTTTTGGGTTTTACAAATCAGACCCTTTCTGCCTATTAGGAAATGAATATCTGGTTAGTGACGCACTTAGGTTTAGCTGTGTCCTCATATCTACTGAGACTGGCAGCTTGCTGACTCCCCTCAAAGGCTTGCAGAGTCTGCTTTGGAGCTGCACAGCAGAGCCCAAGGATTTACACTGTCTGATCTCATAGGCACAGACGTAATAAGACTGTTTAATATCCTATAAGACCTGATCAAACAGCTCCTCACACAGATAAACAGGCAGTGTAATTGCTTAGTGCCTGGGTTTGGTTTGTGTGTGTAGGCAGTAGCAACCAGATATATGATCACTCAGTGAATAGACCTCTGGTGCTATTGGATTGATGGTCGGCTACAACCAGAATTTCTCTGTGTATGGGCACCTTTAGCATTCCACCTCTCAGTTTCATACTGTCCGCATGTGTTAGTAAAACAGAGTAATAAAGTTGTTGCAATACAAATCCTTATCACCTGCATGAATCACACAACTGAACATAATAATAATTCTCAACTGTTTAGTAGCACAACTTTAACTGTTTGAGTGCCAGAAGGAAGTGTACATTGCACATCCTTCCGATCTCTCTGAGGGCTAAAATAATATAACATCCGTTTCACTAAATTTGCACTGCTACGCCTATGTTTAACTGCAGTGAGTCGCCACAAAATTACCAGGTTAACTAGCAGCAGGATTGGAGAGTGGAAAAAATAATGCAGAATTTTAACAGGGTATAAAATAAGAAAGTAAGAAAAAAAAAGAAATCGGATAGAAGTAAAATACAGGCTTGACATTTTTCCACATACAAAGCCAGTACTGTGCTAGTGTGGCCTACGGATACAGGTGCTGCCTTGATTTTCCTGCATTCCAGACTTAATTCCTCTGATTGGCTCACTGTATTAACCCTTTGAGTGTCTGAGTGGTGTCCAATACAGTGTACTTTGATTTGGATATCAAAGGGTTTCCAAAACACAAATTAAAAAGGGGATCCATTCTGGAGCACACCAACTGCTCTACAGAGGATAATAAAAACAAATCCCATTGGTTTAAATTGGGCTTTTAACCCCTTGGATGTCAAAGAGGTCTCCAACATATTGTATCAAAACGATAAAAGTGTACCTGAAAATAGCATACCTCCCAAGTGTCCCTCTATAGGAGATATTAGCGGTACGCTGACCAGATCTCACCTTTAACCGGGGACACATAGGAAATAGCCATTTTGCAGTACTTCACTGAAATCAATGCAGTCCTGCAGTATACATTTTTCCTATGCGTCCCCGGGTAAAGGTGAGGTCTGATCAGCCTAATTAGGGGTCCATACCTCCCAAGTGTCCTTCTATAGGAGATATTAGGGGTCCATACCTCCCAAGTGTCTCTCTTTAGGAGCTATTAAGGGTCCATACCTCCCAAGTGTCCCTCTTTAGGAGATATTAGGGATCCATACCTCCCAAGTGTCCCTCTTTAGGAGATATTAGGGGTCGATACCTCCCAATAGTACCCCGTTTTAAGATATTAGGGGTCCGTACCTCCCAATTGTCCCTCTTTAGGAAATATTAGTTGTCCATACCTCCCAAGTGTCCCCCTTTAGGAGATATTAAGGGTCCATACCTCCCAATCATCCCTCTTTAGGAGATATTAGGGGTCCATACCTCCCAAGTGTCCCTCTTTAGGAGATATTAGAGGTCCATACCTCCCAAGTGTCCCTCTTTAGGAGATATTAGGGGTCCTACATCCCATGTGTCCCCCTTTAGGAGATATTAAGGGTCCATACCTCCCTAGTGTCCCTCTTTAGGAGATATTAGGGGTCCATACCTCCCAAGTCTCCCTCTTTAGGAGATATTAGAGGTCCATACCCCCAAAGAGTCCCTCTTTAGGAGATATTAGGGGTCCGTACCTCCCAAGTGTCCCTCTTTAGAAGATATTAAGGGTCTGTACCTCCCAAGTGTCTCTTTAGGAGATATTAGGGGTCCTACATCCCATGTGTCCCCCTTTAGGAGATGTTAAGGGTCCATACCTCCAAATCATCCCTCTTTAGGAGATATTAGGGGTCCATACCTCCCAAGTGTCCCACTTTAGGAGATATTAGGGGTCCATACCTCCCAAGTGTCCCTCTTTAGCAGTTACAGTCCCTCTTTGCCAACCTGGTGTCCCTCTTTTAGGTGATCAGACAATGTGGTGTTGCTATAATAATGTTTGTATAAACATCAGTATCGTTATAAACTACTTTGATCTCGCTCTAAATAATGTATTCAGTTACACAAAGAGGTGTCAATAGGTCATGAAATAACCTAAACATGTGGAGTTATGCCAGACACACCAGCCACACCCCCAGAACACCACCTAAAACAAAAGTTCCCTCTGTGACCACTTGAAATATTGGAAGATATGAAACAGGTAATAGTGACACAAGCATGGCTGACAATAGATAATACTGATACAAGCATCACCGACAGTAAGTAGTCATAGTACAAGCATGGCTAACGGGAGGTAGTTTTAGTATAATTCTGGTAATTTTAGAACAATTGTGGCTGACAGCAAAAGGATTTGTACAGTCAAGGCTGACAATAGGTAATTTTCGAACAATTGTGGCTGACAGTAGGTAATGTAAGCACAAACAGACAATCCTTTATAATAATTCGCTAGGATGTTTGTCAGAAGCCAGTAGCGACTGCTGCGCATGGTGCAGTCATGTGCAGTAGAGACTGCCTGCTCTGAACCCCGAATTCAGACCGGAGTCCTCTCTGTGTACCTTCCTGGGACCGCATGGTATGTGCTTGGTCCTTGGAAGGTACGCAGAGAGGACTAAGGTCTGAATTCGGAGAGCCCCACTCCATATCAGCCGATGCACGTTCGGGCAGTCAGTACTGCGCATGACTGCAGCGCGGCCAGTGAGAAGAGAGGATCTGGCCAACAACTGAGGTTGCTGTGGCCAGTGTACACGGGCTTTTCAACTGGTAGGTAATATTATACAAGTGTGACTGACTAAAGGCAATCTTTGTACAGCTGTGGCCCACAATACATAATCTTGGTACAAGCATAGCCTGTAATAGGTAATGTTAATACAAACATGGTTGAGAAGTGGTACAAGCATGTTAAATCATCTTAGTAAAAACATGGCTGATAATTGGTAATATTGGTACAAGTATGATTGGCAATAGCTCATCTTAGTACAAATATGGTAATATTGCAGTATAGCAATTCACTACTAGGATTCATTTATAAGGGAATTGTACCTTAGGAATAAGTAGCCCATTAGTTGGATAACTTATTAACTTACCTAGGTAGGTTTCTTCATATTTAATCCTTTATCAAAGGGATAAAGATCTCATTTGAAGCCTGCCTCTAGGCCATACCTTATCATGCACGTTTTTATCAGTTTTAATTGGATTGTCGACTGTGTTCTTTCAATCACTTCCTACTACGTTCCCCTGCTAATCCCTTCACATCCCACGTGAGCACATCCAGATATTATTGGCTGATATACACTTGGGTTGGCCATTCATTGCTCCTTTTGAAGAGCCACTGTGCAGAACTGCCCTGCTGCCTCTACTCTGTGTGCTTGCAGTATACAGGACTTTGGTGCATTGATGTGGGGAGACTAGGTCTCATGGGAAAGGATCCATAGTTCAGCACAGTACGTTTCACCACAGGCAAAATCATTAAAACAGTGTCATGTGTTGTTGTTGCCCATGTTAAAGGGTCCTAAATGGACATCTGTTAATTTTGCGGATCACAATGTAAATCAGTTTTGCATGTTAAAACTGTAGTAACTGAGGGTACATCTGAGTGATTCACCCTATATTGTGTTATTGTTTTTTTTTTAAAGTCATTTTTATTGAGGTGGACAGAAATAAAGAATTCACAGGACAAACAATAAGGAGACACAGTATACACACATATAGTTAATGAACATAACAAAGGTATTTGTCTGTCGCATTTTCTTTCAAACCCCTTCCCCAATAACCCCCTCCCTATTGCCCCCAATCCCCCCCAACCAACCCGAACCTCCCTAAACTGAACTACCAGCAAAAGAGCCGGTACCCACACTGAATCCCCCACCCACCCCCGGAGAACGAGCGTGACCATCCTCTCACCTTCAATAATATTTATCAGACAGGTATTGTTTTTTACTTTAAATTATTCATTTTTTTTCTTTAGATTATTTTATAATTATTTGGATTTTTAGGCTAAATGCTAGAGGGCCGATGAATCCCATTCCCTTTGGCACTCAGTGTGTTAAAAATCCCAGC
Source organism: Rhinophrynus dorsalis (assembly GCA_037306005.1). Taxonomy (NCBI): domain Eukaryota; kingdom Metazoa; phylum Chordata; class Amphibia; order Anura; family Rhinophrynidae; genus Rhinophrynus; species Rhinophrynus dorsalis. Next base: position 650,740,216 of record CM074718.1, read on the forward strand.
CTGCAGATTGCGATAGGGAGTTCTTCAAGCAATATGTCGGAATCCTCCCTAGCACCTAACGGGTTAAAACTCCTGTTGTTGTTGTTAGAAAAACCTCCCATGATTTCTCAGTAGTGCAGGGGTTACTTACCGGTTAACTTAGTGAAGCAGATCACGTACTAAAAAAAAAGATATGGAGAAATTATTTAATCCTTTGAGTGCCAGAGGGGTTGCTTTGCAATGCGTTGCGTACCCCTGTGGCACTCAAAGGTTTAATGAAACACCTGCACCATAGGGGAAAAAAATACCTGTTTCAGTTGCTTTTAACAGGGCTTTTAACTCCTTCAGAGCTAGAGAGGTTTTCAACACACTGAGAAGCAATTCAGCATAGACCTCTCTAGGACTAAAAAAGCCACTTTAACCCTTAGAGTGCCAGAGAGGCATCTAACCTGTGATGGATGCTTCCCTGTTATGGGACACTAAAGCCAAACGATAAGCATGTTCCTATTCCCTATTTGTAAAAATTGAAACATCTTGGAGCATCCTAAAGTGTTCTGTGGGGGACTGTATGTGCCTGCTGGAGCCCCCAGTTGGAACCACTCTGCCACCACTTTCATGGAAAGTCATTTCAAAGATGGCCACTCTTGTCTTTCTGGATAAAAAGAAATTGGTATTCTTCCAAAGTACAGCTGTAACTTCCAGGAGCATCTGCGTAAAAATCAGTAGGTCACCCACAAGTCTACCATGCATCACCATGCGTAAGGGGAGCCCATCAAACAAGGGAGATGGCTACTGCTCTGGACTTCATTGTGGTTCCACCAGGGGTTCTGTCAGACATGTGGAGCCCCCGGATCACTTTAGGATGCTCCAAGATGCTCCACTTATCAAACAGGAAATAGGGGACATGTTTAACCCTTTGAGTACCAGAGAGGTGTGCAATGTATACCTCTCTGGCACCTAAAGGGTTAAAGCATGGTGTCAGAGTATGTGAGTGCCAAAGGGGGTGTCTAACGTATTGATTTGCAATGCGATGGACACCCTTCTGGCATTGGTAATGTTTATTCAGCCCCTATGGTAGATTTGGTTTGCTCTTAACCCTCAGAGCGATGCGTTGCATACCCCTCTGGCAATCAGAGGGTTAATTTACTGCAGTTCCTTTGAGAACATCAGTCACCTTATCTGGAGAATGCCTAGCAATGCACAGGGCATGAATCATCACCTAATGTGATCACATGCTAATGAGGCTGCGTACCATAAATCTCATTCGAGAGAACTGGGAGTTATCGCCACAAGATCGCTAATCAGTAACGTGGTTTGATGGATCCTTCCCACCTATTGTGTACTCTCCCTTTTGAGGTTAGTGAGGTCATTATTCATTCAACCCTTTGAGTGCCAAAGAGGTATTCAGTGCATTGCACAGGAATGGACAACCCTGGCACGCAAAGGGTTAATGACCAGGATGGCATGCAACACATTGCTTCGCAGTCAGTTGCACACACTTCTGCTTCTAAAAGGGTTAACCTAACAAGTGTATGAATGCTGTGGTCTGTATACAGTTAAAGAGAAGTTACAGTTTATGGAAAAGTTCCAACAAAGGTAAAAAAAACAAAATATGTATACTGAGACCCAGGTACATTTTATACCACAAAGGGAAGAAAACCCTAAAAACAAACATTTCCACTGAATTAAATGAGGTTTTATCCTCTTGTAGAGGTTACACGTTGTGAGCAATCCACTGTATACCTATCTAACATCTAAGGGGTTAAAAGACTGTATTAAATCAATATGAACTCTGTGATGCTTTTGTTTTTCCCCAGAATTTCACAATATTTACACACATACATATACACATACATGCACAAACATACATACGTACACAGACACACACACACTCACATACATACATACATACATAGACATGCTCAAACTCACAGACATACATATATACATACATACATAAACACGCACAAACTCACAGACATACATACATACATACACAGACACACAAATACGTGCACACACTCATATACACAGACACACACGCACACACACATACATACATATACACATGCACTCGTGCACATGAATGGTGAATGTATTCATCAGTACAGCCCCACTGGGGATAGCCCCTAATGTCAGTGGCTGCAGTCTAGAGTATGGATTACAGTATATGATCACTGGACTGCATACCTATGCACACACTCCTCCAGCATAGAACTTACATATCAGCAATCTCTGCACACCAGTCCCATCGCATAGACAGGGAAATGGAGCACATATTTCCCATTTCCTCTGCACTTTGCTTAATACATTGACCTAAGTGCACACAGACTGCGCCTTGTTCTCCCCTTGGCACAAGCAATGTTAAGTGGATTCAGTCTGACTTATGTAGCTTAGTAAATTGGGGTTAGGCAGGCTAGGGGATAAAAATTGATTCCTTCATTTGATTTGCCTCGGAATCTGTTTTGAAAATCCATCCTGTTTCTCATTGTGGGAGAGAGAGATATGGACATGGGGAAAGAGAGATATGGACATGGGGAGAGAGAGATATGGGCATGGGGAAAGAGAGATATGGACATGGGGAGAGAGAGATATGGACATGGGGAAAGAGAGATATGGACATGGGGAGAGAGAGATATGGACAAGGGGAGAGGAAGGCATTGGAAGGAGGTAGAGCGATGTACATGGGGAGAGAGAGATGAACATGGGAAGGAGGTAGAGCGATGGACATGGGGAGAGATATGGACATGGGGAGAGATATGGACATGGGGAGAGACATGGACATGGGGAGAGAGATGGACATGGGAAGGAGGTAGAGCGATGGACATGGGGAGAGAGATGGACATGGGGAGAGAGAGAGATGGACATGGGAAGGAGGTAGAGCAATGGACACAGGGAGGGATATGGACATGGGGAGAGAGATGGACATGGGAAGGAGGTAGAGCGATAGACATGGGGAGAGAGATGGACATGGGGAGAGAGAGAGATGGACATGGGAAGGAGGTAGAGCGATGGACACAGGGAGGGATATGGACATGGGGAGAGAGAGATATGGACAAGGGGAGAGAGGAAGGCATTGGAAGGAGGTAGAGCGATGTACATGGGGAGAGAGAGATGAACATGGGAAGGAGGTAGAGCGATGGACATGGGGAGAGATATGGACATGGGGAGAGATATGGACATGGGGAGAGACATGGACATGGGGAGAGAGATGGACATGGGAAGGAGGTAGAGCGATGGACATGGGGAGAGAGATGGACATGGGGAGAGAGAGAGATGGACATGGGAAGGAGGTAGAGCAATGGACACAGGGAGGGATATGGACATGGGGAGAGAGATGGACATGGGAAGGAGGTAGAGCGATAGACATGGGGAGAGAGATGGACATGGGGAGAGAGAGAGATGGACATGGGAAGGAGGTAGAGCGATAGACATGGGGAGAGAGATGGACATGGGGAGAGAGAGAGATGGACATGGGAAGGAGGTAGAGCGATGGACACAGGGAGGGATATGGACATGGGGAGAGAGAGATATGGACAAGGGGAGAGAGGAAGGCATTGGAAGGAGGTAGAGCGATGGACATGGGGAGAGATATGGACATGGGGAGAGACATGGACATGGGGAGAGAGAGATGGACATGGGAAGGAGGTAGAGCGATGGACATGGGGAGAGATATGGACATGGGGAGAGACATGGACATGGGGAGAGAGAGATGGACATGGGAAGGAGGTAGAGCGATGGACATGGGGAGAAAGATGGACATGGGGAGAGAGAGAGATGGACATGGGGAGAGAGAGAGATGGACATGAGAAGGAGGTAGAGCGATGGACATGGGGAGAGAGAGAGATGGACATGAGAAGGAGGTAGAGCGATGGACATGGGGAGAGAGAGATGAACATGGGAAGGAGGTAGAGCGATGGACATGGGGAGAGAGATGGACATGGGAAGGAGGTAGAGCGATAGACATGGGGAGACAGATGGACATGGGGAGAGAGAGATGAAGATGGGAAGGAGGTAGAGCGATGGACATGGGGAAAGAGATGGACATGGGAAGGAGGTAGAGCGATGGACATGGGGAGAGAGATGGACATGGGGAGAGAGAGATGGACATGGGGAGAGCGATGGACATGGGGAGAGAGATGGAGATTGGGACGTTTAAAGGAAGAGGGCAGATAGACATGGGAGAGAGAGATTGAAATTAGAGGAGAGAACAGATGGATATAAGCGAATGGCTGTTGGGGGGAGAGGTGGACATGGAAAGGAGAAGAGTATAGACATTGTGGGAAGATGGACTTTGTGGGAGAGAAGTGGACATGGGGATAAGAGATGGACATGGATGGAGACAGATTCACATGAGAGGGAGAGATGAACACTAGAAGAGATGTGAAAGGGAGAGAGATGGACATGGGTGAGGTGAGGGCAAAAGTTGAGAGGGGAGAGGTGTACATGGGGAGTGAGAGATGGCCATGTGGGGAAAGACATGGACACTGGGGGGAGAAAGATGGACATTGCTTTACAATGTGTTGATGAGTATTCAAGGTGATAAAAACCAGAGATAATCTCTGGAGGATGGCAGATTAGTTCCCTGAGTCTAACCATTTAAATGTCAATTAACAGTATGAAATAAACCTGTCTTCAACTAATTAATTGCTGCAATGTTTCCCTCTAACTATAGCAGCATTATATACTTATGGTCCTCTATGTACCTTAGGCTTCTCCCCTCCAGAGCTGGTGCTGTGAATACTGGGAAATCAGTGGATGACCTCTATTGGTGGCTGTGATGTTGCACACACCTTTTTTGTCAGTAGAAATGTGGCAGTCACTGGCAGCTTCATCTCTTGCAGGAGGTGGGGCAAGAAACGTGATGTGAACCTGTAGAGATAGGGCTGGAAGTTTATAATACTTTTACTACTAAAGGTGGGAGCAGCGATGACTACTACAGGGCAACCTTTAGAACTCCAGCTGTTGGAAACTGCAAGTCTCATCATCACCAGCCAGCCAATGGATATATAGTCCCTGACAGCTGGAGAACCAATGGTTTCCTACCCTTGAAATAGTAAGAGACAGAGTTTTAACATATGTTATGTTAATTGCCTTTTAACAGCGAATATGGAGTTTCCTGGAAGAGTTCCCAGATATGATAATTAGTCCAACACTTGATAAGTAATATTATCACAGAAGAGACTTTGATTACCTTTTTTTTGATTCCCTGAACTTAAAGGGTTAGTAATGTTTCACAACAACAGCAGCTCCAATTAATCTTCATAGTATTTGAGCCATAGAGTGTGCTATTTCATTACTGTCAGAGCTCTAGTTCAAGAGTAATTGAATGATAAAGTTTCCCCCTCCTGCCCCTTTTACCTAGTGTAAGCCGCCTCCCCTCAGATGTGGAATCTGGTCTTAAGACCATACAGATCACAGTAAGGGACAATCTTCTTCCTAAGAGAACAATGAAAACCCTGCCCCCTTGACAGGTTTTTCAGCGTTTTCCCTTATCTTAATTGAAGATTGTCCCTCTCTCCAATCTACCTGGACACTCCCTGCTGCTCTGAGCTGAGCAGTGTTACATCAGTAAAAGGGGCGGGAGGGGGATACTTTATCATTCAATTACTCTTGAACTGCAACTCTCACAGAATTGAAATAACACTCTCCGTGGCCCAAATACTATTGGTGATTAATTAGAGCTGCTTTTATTATGAAACATTACTATCCCTTTAAAGGGATAGTAATAGATTGTTTGCAATGCAGCTCAGTTTGTTCAACATAAGGAATAGTACTGCTAGCTGATGCTCTTATTGTCCACAACTGTACAGTTACAATGTAATTTTATGCTGAAGTTTACCCCTTCCACCCCTTTTCCCAATGTCAGCATTTCAGTCTGAGATCTGACAACGGATCACAACAAGGGACAACATTCAGTTAGTGTTAGGTAAAACATGCCCTCCTTTGACAAAGAGGTCAGGTTTTTCCTTATACTGATTGAGGGAAGATTGTCCATTATTGTGATTTGTCCGGTCAAGCGTCCGGACTTCAGATCTAAGGGGAGGTGATATCAGAAAAGGGGAGGGATTGGGTAAACTTCGGAATAAAATTACATTGTATCTGTACAGTTGTGGACAATAAGAGTATCAGCCAGCAGTACTATTATTATTATTATATGTTGAACAAACTGAGCTGCTCTGCAAACGATCAATTACTATCCCTTAAAGATGCAGTAAATGTTTTTAAGAAAAATATATTTTAAAGTACTTTTCCTGCTGATTTAAAAAATGGCAATCTGCTGAGCAATTTTCTTTTTATTCAAAAGTTGTTGCAGTTCAAACATATTTTTGTTAAAATCAAACTCCAGCAACAGTATCAACTGTTGTCCAAAAAGGCAAACATGTTTCTTTCTATTGCATTCTATGGGGGAACTTAAGTCATAGAGTACAGCTTTCCATAGTTATTAATAGGAGCAGCACTCCCAGGTGACCGAAATATAAAACTGCAGTTTAATTAAAGGAAAAAAATATTAGCAGAGGTTTCCTTTTGCTACTTCTTTTTTCCTTTACACCTCTGACTGATGATTCAAAGCAAAAGTAGTTATGGGAGTTTGAACAAAGACCATGAGCTGAGATGGCTGGGTGGGGTTGAGCAGATGACATCCCCAGAGTAAGAGAAATTGTGAGCAAAGACTCTGCCTTTGCCAAAGAAACACAAGAATCTTGTTCATTTTTTTAATATGAATAAGTGACATGAGGCCAAAAAATAAAAACACAAATATGATTAATTTTATTTCTTTAGAATCCTACTGTTATTATCTCAGTTTTGTCCCAGGAGGCACCACCCTTTTGAAAGAGAACTAACAGTTCCTAGTAATAACGCCCACTTATCTTAGACTAGAACAGTGTTTCCCAACCCATGCCCTCACGGCCCACTAACAGGACAGGATTGAATGATTTCCTTTGATGATCACATGCAGTTTAATCAGACTCACTTAGCCTCTAATTAATTCACCTGTGTTCTAGCAAGGAAATCTTTAGATCCTGTCCTGTTAGTTGGCACTGAGGGCATTGGTTGGCAACCACTGGACTAGAACAATCCCGATGACCTCTTTAAAGGGATAGTAATACTTTGTTTATACAATCTTTAAAGGGATAGTAATACTTAGATCAGGGCTTATAATTTGACGTCCTTTGCTACTAGCCAGACCTGAAAAGTTACTCACCACTGCAAGCCATAACATACCCACCAGGGCTGAATTTCTGCTCAGCAGGGTTAAATTTTCACTCGCCCTGCTTAAATTTAACTATACTTTACATCAATATTACAATAAAACTATAAAGGTTATAGCAACCAGACATAGATAATTTGGTTTATTTATTTAATAAGTACAATATTAAAGGGAGAGATGAACCTGGGGGCTATTAAATTATTTTGCAAATATGTACAATATGGGGGATAGTAATAATAAAGTATTACTATCCCTTTAATTCAAGTTTCCATATTTGAAAACTGCATTAAAACCTGAGTATGTATCATGGTAGCCAATAAAAAAAACAAAACGATTGAGGCAATATTCACACTTGTTACCATATGATAATGTATGCTAATTGTGGGACCCGTGCAGTACCAGTGACATTTCATATGCTAATTAAGCTTTTCAGTGATGTTTCAAATGTTAATGAAGCCTTTTCAGTGGTAATGAGGGTTTCAGTGATATTCCATATTCTAAGGAAGGTTTCAGGGACGTTTCATATGCTAATGTGCTGTAACAGGAGATTTTTACTTTTGCCAGAAAGAAAAGCGTAAATATCGCCTAAACTATACATCTGCTAGAATTTTGGTTAACATGATACCTAGGCAGTTTTGAATAAAGTTTTAAATATATAAAGAAAAGTCAAGGATACAGGTCCACTTGAAGCAGGAAGAGTTTTTGAACCTACGTAAGATCACCATGTGCACTGAGCAGAGCTTGAGGTCCTGTGGTCCAGCTAGCAACTGTCATGTCCTCCTCCATGGATATGACAGCCCTGTTTGAGGCAAGGGGAAACTCAAAGGGGTCATTAGGGATCACTAGTGTTTAGCAAGGGGAAAAACAAGGGTGCGTATTATACATAGGCACTCTTGTTTTCCCCTAAATCTTGGGTATAATATACACCTGCGTATTATACACAGGTGCGTATTATACCCGAGTTTTACGGTAAGTAGTGTATTGTTAGTAACTTTAGCTCTCGTCTTTCTCTGCTAGGTAAACAATTGGAAGTCTAAATGAAAATTATTTTTCCAAAAAAATAACCCTTAGATGAGAGGGGTTGATGTCTTTTCTGGTATCCAAGGGGTTAATCCTTTGAGTGCCAGAGGGGTACGCAAAGCATTGTACCCCTCTGGCACTCAAAGGGTTAAAAGCCTAAAATTATCCCTGTAGAGTGGTGCACTGTGTCATGTGTGGTTGTTAGTCATGATGCTTGGTGTAAATCCAGCGTTAGCTGATTACAGGAATAGATCAGCTGTATGTGTCACTCTGTACAACTGGCTGCTGACTCGCTGGAACCTTAGTTTGACTGTTCCTGTGGTAGCTCAGAAACCGGACAATTATTTTCCATACTCTTTTCCTGGAATCGTATGAAAGAACTCTGCATTTGTCATTTGCACAATAACAAGAAAAAAATTAGCCACAATGTGAATGAAAATGTTTCACCAAATTATGTAACTGATGTCTGTAATTTACATTCAGGCTTTTTTCTTCAGTTTTATAATAGACACTCAGTTACCTTGTTTTTGCGCTATTAAAACAAATTAAGAGTTAACAAAGTGAGGCTGGTGTACTAAGTAAAAGTGTGGCAATTCTGGCTCAAACCAGCTGCTTGAAAATGAGATGGAGACCTTAAAGGAGCAGTAAACATTTTTATGAAAACATATATCTTATAGAGCTTTTCCTGCTCTATACTCCCAGTTCCACTGCTGTCAGTTGTTTTATTCAAAATTTATAACAGTTCAAAAAATCAGGAAGTGAATTTATTGTGTTTACTTCCTGATAGTTATAACTGACGGCATAACTGACTGACTTCCCTCTCCATTAGAATGTAGCAGAAAAACTAATTGGAATTTGAGCACTAGAGGGCACTGCTAATGGAAAATAACTGGTTTAAACTGTAATAACTCTGGAAATATGAATCTCTTGTCAGTGGGATTACTCTTATTTCACGCAACAGGAAAATCCCTACAAAATATATTTTTTCATAAAAAAGTTTATTGCTTCTTTAAGGACCCATGACTTGCCAGGACCATCATGGGTAAAACATGTGATAAGGACCCATGTCGGTCCTGGCACGTCATGGATTTTAGGGCTCCCCATGCGGCTGCACACCGTTTGGGAGCCCTGAATTGCTTAGCAAACAAAAATGTTCCATGGTCCTTAAGTGCCGACTGCGCGCGCGGCCAGACATTAAGGGGTTAAGGAACGGCGGCTATTTTTAACACTGATTACATGTTGTGCTGCTGGACTTTTTGCCAAATTTTAGATATCCTGTAAGGAGTAGACATCTCCGTGCACAAACGTTATATGCTATTTCTAAGGTAGAAATCATTTGACACTACGAGGGGGTACTTACTAAGGTATGATAATGAGGTGAAGAACTGGATATAACTTCTCCAATGAGATAAATTCTCCTGTTTAGACAACTTGAGAGATCTTCATGCATAGGCTCCATAGAATGACATGACTTTATGATACTGGAGAAGTTATCCCACTTCATCACACCTCCTCAAGGGCTACAGGTAATCAGAGCCTCCTTCACATTAACCAACACACCTATGCTCAAGCAGTGAAATTCTGAAATTCTGGCCTGTAATTAACACTGGAGAAACAAACTTTGCTACAACTCTTCTATTTTCACATCCATTGCATGCTGTGTTGCAGTACTAATTGCCTAACTAAGTATATGGCCCTTACAATGGAAAAAGTCAACAAGAAGAATACAACAGTAGATCAATAGATAGAAATACTGTACTGGACTGCTGTAGGGGAGGCCTCATATCTAAGTAAGTCCCTTAGTAAACCAAACAAAAGTATGTCAATGCTATGGGCTATATCAAGTTGGTGATTTAACAGGGTAGTGATATAACTTTGTTGAAGCCACCAGCTTACTTACCAGGAACAGAGTAAACAGGCCCATAATATCTGAAAACGTTTCTTAATATTCACAGATATATTTGTAAAAGTTCCCAGGGGTACAACAGTGCGAGGAAAGTGAGAGCCAGGCTTGTGCTTAAATCTTTATTTATAAATTTATATACACCTGCACACATGTGGCCTTTTCCTGGCTTCTCATACTCCCATCTGTATCCCAAAAATTTGTTTGGCACACAAAAAAAAAAAAGGTCCCTGGTCCTTAAGTGACCGCTGTGTGTGTGCGCGGCCGGTCCTTAAGGGGTTAATATTTCCAGTCTTTGATGACAGTACCCATAACTTGACAGAATTTAAGATACATGCTTTTAAAAATGCAGTCATAAAACAAAGTGAGGAGTATAAAGGTAAATTACTTTCTCTTACTTTCCCAACTGATCCCATCACAGGGGGTCGTGGCTTCTGGCCCACCCACATGGACATCAGGTAAATATTATTGGCTGTTGCCCACGTGAGTCAGCCATTCATTGGAGGTTCAGATGAGCATCCTAAACTTTACCCCTTTGAGTGCAATGAGTTGGATACCTCTCTGGCACTCAAAGGGTTAATGTACTTTGTTTGAAAGAACTAGCTGCAGCTGCGGAGGCCTTTGGCCTGCTGCATTGTTACTGCATTCCTGACAAAGCCCAGAAAGGTTGTAGCCTGCTGGACTTTGGAGCATTCATGTGAGGGGGAAAGACATTCTCCCATGTAAAAAGCACCTTGCCTCCGCATTGGTGATGTGTCCTAGGCACCACTGCTGCACTGATTTCGCCCATGTAAAAGGGGTATTTTTACTTTGTGACACTGTATTGAAAATCAAGTGTTAGACTTAATTGTTGTTGTTGTTCCAAATAAATCATTTACTTCGTACTGTAAAAATCACTCCATAAATGTCTGATTTACAGTAGGGAAGAGGTCCATGTTTACTGTGAGTCATAGCACGCTAGGACTCGCTGTGATGACATCATTATCAGAGCAGGGAAGGAAGGAACGTGTCCTTACAGTCTGATGTCAGTGTAAATTAACAGTATATGGACTTGATTTTAGGTGTGTTATTTCCTGTATATGAACTTCACTTAATCTGGAGAGATAAACTAATCATTGTTCCGGTTCATCTGGTGAGATAAAGAAATAATTGTTCAAAGGTATCAGTAGGGGGACATACGTATAAAGAAAGTGGCGCAGCTCTGGGGCAAATCAAATTCACCGCAGGGAGCAAATAAAAATGTTTATTGATTTAAATTGGGATTTTAACCATGAATTGAAGTGGCTCAGAGGTCCCATTTAAATAAACAGGAATTTGGGAAAATTTGAGTCGTCCATGTGGTGTAGTTGGTTTACCCAAGAATAAAAAAAACATTTTTATTGGAGTTAAATGGGGTTTTTAACCCTTTGGGTGCCGGGGGCATTGCATACCCTTCTGGCACTCAATGAGTTAACTCACTGAATGCTAAAGAGGGATTCAGCTTATTAGGAAGCAATGCAATGGAGAACCCTCTGCATTAAATAGGTTAAAATAAGCCAATCACATCTCACCTTTATCCAGGGACACACAGGAAATATGGATATTTCAGGGCTGCACTGAAATCAGAAAATACCTGCAGTATGCATTTTTCTTATATGTCCCGACTAGAGGTCTAAACCCCAATTTTTTTTTTTTGCAGATGGGAGTTGTATTTGGTCCCTGTGGTGTAATTGGTTTGCTCTAGAATTGCTATAGATTTTCTCATTAAATTAGCATTTTTGGCTCATTTGGTGTTATGTGCCACGGGGGCAGTGATTGTGACAGGAGTGGCCGGGGGCGAATTCTCCCCTTAACACTCCTGTCACAATTGCTACAGCGGGACTCACAGGAGTGGTGATGTGTCCACAGGGGCGAAGCACCCCCTGGCCACTCCTGTGAAAATTGATGCAGGGAGACTTACCGATATCGAGTCCCTGCGGTGCCCTGATGTGCACTGAGCACCGAATCCCACTGAGAACACTGTAGCATTCGCTAGTTAAGCATAAAAGTCAGAGTCTTTGGTCAGATATGGGAGCTCCCGGCTATTCTCACTGTGATGAGTATGACCTCATTACTGGAGCAGTGCTGGGAGGAAACTGATCCCTTTCATTCTGATTTCTGTATAATACAACAGTATAAGGAATTAATGTTTTGTGGCTTGTTCGTTCGTGTATTTGATCTTCAGCTGGTCTGTAGAGATGAACAAATAATTGTTCAGAAGACACTGTAATCGAGGGCTGTAGCTAAAAACCTGATTTTAAAGGGATAGTAATGTTTCAAAATAAAAGCAGCTCCAATTAATCTTCATAGTATTTGGGCTGTGGAGAGTGTTATTTCATTACTGTGATAGTTGAAGGATAAAGTATCCTCTCCTGTCCCTTTTACTGATGTAACACTGCTCACCTCAGAGCAGCAAGACTGTCCGGATGGATCGCAGAGAGAGATAATCTTCAGTGATGCGCATAGTAAGAAGTTTGTCCCTTGCTGCGATTTGTCCGGTCTTAAGACCAGGTTCCACATCTGAGGGGAGTTGGCTTACACTAGGTAAATGGGGTGGCGGGGGATAACATCATTCAGTTACTCTTGAATTACATCTCTGACAGTACTGAAATAATGCTCTCCATGGACCAAATACTACGAACATTAATTGGAGCTGCTGTTTTTGTGAAACATTACTACCCCTTTAACAACAGATATCAAGGAATCAGAGACATAATATTTCTCAGTAACACAGGAAATTGACTTAAAGGAACAGAGAATTTTTAACCCTTTTGAGTGCCAGAGGGGTAAGCAACGCATTGTATTGCGTATAGTGCTTTTCCTGCTGATTAACCTTTTAATTGCCAGAGGGGTATGCAACGCCATGCAGAGTAAACCAAAGTGTTAATATATGGGTACCCCAAATAGTGGGAGACTTTTCATTCAAAATTTATTACAGTTCACTGTAATAGAAATGCTTCTTCATCAAACTATTAGAAACAGTGACAACTAGTGTCCAAAAGGGGCAATTTTTTTTTATAATGCTCTATGATACTATGTTAGATTGATTTAAATGGGACTTTTATCTCCTGATTTAAATTAAGCTTTAATTCAAATGCTTTAAAAACTCCTTTTAACCACTTGTACCAGAGGGTTATTCAAGTTATTGATTCTCAGTGCCTTGCACACCCCTCTAGTTTTCGAAGGGATAAAATCAATATAAATTGTAATTTGTCACATATGATGCAGTTGGTTTTATCCCAGAATTGCTTCAGTTAATCTTAGTACATCAGCATCACAGACGACCGTAGCTTATCGTGAAGAACTTATCTGTAGGCAAACTCTGGTGGTTGATTGAGATTCCTTATGGATTTTACATTGCTGGGCGTATACAGTCTGTGAATCCTAAGAGCTCACACTGAAGCCATGAGTATAAGCCAAGAAATTGGGTAACATTATCCTTTTGGCACAAATTACCCTGCTTTGGATTGACCCTTTGAGTGCTAGCTACTAACCCTGAGATTTCTGAAATGTTAACGCTAAGAGTTTTCCAGACTGTAACTCAGTCTGGAATTCTCACAGGACACCCCTAATATCTTACAGGTTATTTTCCAGGAGTGTAAAGATGGTACAAATACATAAATAGTTATTATTCAGTCTTTCAACCAGAATTAGAAAGAACGTGCATATTGTACATAACAATTTACATACATAAACATTTCAATATCAACATTTATATTTTTTGTGAAATCCTTATAGTAAATTTGTGACAACCTACGCTAGTGCCAAGGGCACGCCAATATGCCATGATACCCTGTTTGAAAACCACTGATGTAGATTCTGGGCAATATGTTCCTACATACACTAAACAAGATGTGCCCCGATGCATTGGAGACATAGCTAGCATCCAACGGGTTAAATAATATCCAGTAATACTATATATCCTATATAATAATTCGGTAAATCGTTTGTAATGCCGCGACATGCGCAGTAGACACTGCTGCGTGTGCCGCAGTCATGTGCAGTAGAAACTGCCCGCGCCGCGGCTGATACAGAGCTGGGCGCTCCAAAGGCCATGGCGCGGGCAGTCTCTACTGCGCGTTACTGCCCCGCGACCGGGTGGCAGTGGCACTGTGGCTGTTCAACTAGTATTTATATATATATATATATATATATATATATATATATATATATATATATATATATCCTATATAATAATTCGCTATATCGTGTGTAACGCCGTGACATGCGCAGTAGACGCTGCTGCGTGTGCTGCAGTCACTCGCATACAGAGCTGGGCGCTCCGAACTCTGTATCAGCCATGGCGCGGACAGTCTCCACTGCGCGTGACTGCCCCACCACCGGGTGGCAGTGGCACTGTGGCCCGTGTAACGGGCTGTTCAACTAGTATATATATAAACTGATGCAGGGACATTGCACTAGCTGAATGTCTGAATGCGGATGTGACCAGCACAATTGGGTCACCTTTCAAAATCTGGAATTCTAGGCAGTTTCCTACTCTGCCTAATGGGAAATACATCCCTGGGGTCAGCTGATTCTTATGTGGTATCAAAAATGTATGTTTCTGTGTGTGTGCGCATGTATGCTCTAGAGCGCTCATGACAGCAAATACCTGAGTGCAGGTGTTGGGGGTGGAAACTAATGTTAGTTGAGTTGGTGGATTTTTACACGTTCCATGAGTCTCAGGGTCAGATCCTGACAACTCCCAGGTATGGCCAGCAGGGTGAGCGCTGTTTGCAAAGAACTTTGATGTAAGCAAGCTCCATTCTCCTACCCTATAGCATGTGCAGGAACATGGAGTAAAGTAACACCACTTTCCTTTGTGCTTTGTCAGTAAATGAACAGCAACATTTCGGTGTAAGTACCTTAGGACATTGGAGTTAGACAGGTGCATTGCTAAGACCTTGGTTTCAGCAGGACCTTATTAGTTCATCCCCCTGTACTGCATTCCCCATAAAGTGAAATGACTAACATCTATAGCATGTCAACTCCAGTTTATTGTATTTGCTTTTATAATGTGTTCAGCTGTGTCGCTTTCTCATACGGGTTATATACATAAATTTAAAACAACCGTGTCTGCAGCTCATTTTGTGTTTGCTTTAAGAATACAGGTCTGTTAACATCTTCAGGTTTTATGATAACTTTCTTTCCAAAGAGAAACAACAAGGTCATTTATTGACTTATTCTAGCTGTAAATGTGAATTTCAGGACACTCATACAGAAACTATCCCTTTCTGTCTGCATAGGGAAAAGCAGTAAAAACCTTCCTATATTGCAACACTTAAGGCTCAAGTTACTAATGTGAAAATTATACGAGCACACACTGGGGGATATACAGACCCACCAGAGAAGCTCAGTTTGTGTACGTTTACTGCACCTCTGGGTATGTACGATTGTTTTAGTGCATATTGGCACACGTACTCTGCCATTGTTAATACTTTAGTGTGAGAAATCAAGTCTTATGTTGTACAGACCTGGGAACGTTTTTCTTCTAGATTCCATGGAGGGGCTTATGTGGTGCTGCTGGGGGATATAAATGAGGTGATTCGTGTCACAATGGGGCCTTAATCAAGGGTGGGGGAGGGGGTTTAACAGAATGTGACATAAATGGACAGAAAATGGGTGGAACAGGCTGAGAAGGAGCAGAAGTGGGCAGAGTTTCATATGAAACTCCCTATTACTGGAGAATTAGCCTGTGTCCCCCAGGGACCTCGTAATTCACTGCAAAAAACAGGAATCTCCGATGCAGATCCAGAGATTTCCCAGGTATGCTTATGTATGTTCTGTAGGAGCCGTCATTTCTGCCTTTTCCAGGACTCCCTGGTTCCCATGTATCATAGCAATCTTGATAGAGTGTCTCAGAAGTGATAGTGCTCTATTATCTTTAAATGGTCTGAAAACATCCTGTCTGAATATGAGTGTTGGATATTAATCTCTAGACTGTAAGCTCTCACCAGCAGGGCCCTCTGATCCTTCTGTTTTCCACACTTGATTTGTACTATTTAATATCTCTGTATGTCTATTCCCTATTGTACAGCGCTGCGGAATTAGTTGGCGCTATATAAATAAAGAATAATAATAATCTCGATAAATCAGCTGTTTCATCTCTGATCTTTCATTACAAAGAGCACAAACATAATTAATCAAATGGTGTCTATACTGGACATACATTGAAAATTCAAGATTTTAGACATCTCACATAAAATAACACATTTTTGTATAGATGCTGGCTGTAAATATATGATATAGAAAGTGCAACTACCACATGGATAGCGCCTTATTGTCAGTTATACCCATCTTTGAGCCCAGTTGCATTGTGTGCTCTGAGACCAACAGAAGAGTACAAAGGAGTTCTGAAAAGAGACCTCCAGGCTCCCTATTGGTCCAGTGAAAAGAGACTGAAGTCTCGCACTCAGAAATGTTGCAGTTGGCGCAGATTTGTCCCAGAACTTCTCCAGTTTGCTTCTCTAGATAAGCGCCTTCTGTGTCTGAGTTGAAAGCCACACACAGCGGCCCTATGGAGAGTGCTCATATATCCCCCTCCTGTTGTGTTCCAGTTGTGGGGGGCATTTTTCTGACCACCCCAGAGACTGATAGGAAGCATTCTGGTCCTGTACAGAGCACCTCTGGTCTTCTTACTAAGTCTTAGTTAGCTCTTCTTTGAATTCTTCCCAGAATATCTATACAAACACATATATTATTGCTCTTGTGCACTAAGTCCCATTGCACTGCCTCTCAATGTCAGTGATGGATTGCATGTGAAATATTGGCGTCACAGCCAAAGCAACACAAACAGTGGTATCAAGGCTAACATCCAGTAGACTCATTAGGGAATAATATTATTATGATATTTAAGCAAAAATGTTTAGCTTTGCTCCATTGCTATATTTGGAATTACGAAGATAAGATTTATTATTAGACTGCATTCACGATGATAAAGAGGAGCAATACTGGACAAAACCAAGTGCATCATGGGGGGGCAGAAATGAAAATTCCCATTGATTTCAATGGGATTTTAGATATTCTGGGAAGAATTCAGAGAAGGGCTATTAAAATGGTGAATGGTTTACAGAATAAAAATGATCAGGATAGATCTGAACATGTATAGCTTGGAGGAGAGAAGAGATATGATTGATTGATTTATTTTTATGAATGTAGTTTACCAGGAAGAAAACATTGCGATTAGCTCTTGTTTTCAAGTGTGCCCTGGACTAATTTTATGTACCTCATAAGGGTGAAATGCTGAGTCGACCCTGCCAGTACTGGAACATGTAACTTCTACACCTGGTGCATTAACCCACTGAGCATCTCACCATATAACTCATATAAAAAATTCAAATACATGAAGGGATTCAAGGAGTAAAATTGTTAGGACAGGAAGTCCTAGTCTAAAACTAGAGGAACAGAGAATTAGATGTAATGTAATAAAGCTTTACATCACGAATAGGCGGTAGATAAGTGGAATAGCCTACCAGCAGATGTGTTGGAGATGTGTTGGAGACCTCTCTAGGATTCAAGGGGTTAAATGGCCCATTTAAATTATCGAGAATTTGTATTTCTCCCCTGTGATGCACTTGGCTGGGTCCAGGATTGTTCATATTTATACTCTTGATTGGGGCCCTTAGCTTCATTAAGCCACACATGGGGGAGATGCACTAAGAGGTGAAAAAGAGGTTATAAAGCAGAGATGACTTCTCCAGTTATATCACCTCCAGTTCCTATGTTATTCTATGCAGTGGGTGTGGCCAGCACAGCTGAGGGACGCCCCTCACGATATGGAGCTGTACGCAGCTGCCTACTCTGCCTATTGGGAAATCCGGTCCTGTTAAAGTTATTGCAGCCCAAACCTTATATTTATTAGGTTACAGTAGATCCATAGTCCACAGTTTTAAAGTGGTGCTGGTGTTCCAGCTATCTTAGAAGGGTTATTGTTATTGACAATAGTTGCCCATAGCAGTCCATAGAGTGCACCATAACATCTGGTCTGGGAACTTTTGAAATGAGATAAGCCTGGGCTCTTTACGATATTAGCCCTTTAAGTTCCCTATAATATAGAGTGTAGGCGACATGTTTGCCCTAACCCAGGGGTGGTCTGTTCAGTCCTCAAGGAACCTGTAAAATGTCATAACTGAGATCTCACTGCTTGAAAATCCACTAGAAAAGCAGGACTTCTCCCTCTGGCTTGCTGGTAGAAATGGTACAAATTTAGGGCTAGAATCTATTGCAGATGCTAAATGTTAACACCTGTTTTATCAAACATTTTCCTATTGGAGTCTATGGGGAACACTGGAGATAAATTCAGTGATAAAATTAGCACCTGTTATAGAATCTAGCCCTTTGAGAGTAAACTAGATGTTATTTGATGCAGATCATTTGGCAGGAAACACATATCTCTCTTACAGGGCCAGATTTCCCAATAGACAGGGCAGGCAACTGGCTAGAGCTCTACATTTTGAGGGGCAGCTCAGCTGTGCAGCCCACACCCACATTCTGAATTGTGGGTGTGTCTAGAGCAATCTAAGTTCCGCCGCAGCAGTTTATTTACCCCATCACAGGCTTATTATTATTAAACCTTTTGGATGCTAGAGAGATCTCCAATTCAGGGGCCTAAAACGTTTTTCATTATTGCTTATTATAGGCCAAGGGCATTTTCTGTGCTAGGGAACAGTGGATGAGATTGGGGTGGGGCCCTGTGAGGAGTAGGGGTCTGTCCATGGGCAGAGCTAAGTGCACCTAGAGCAGTGGTTCTCAACTCCTGCCCTCAGGACCCACTAACAGGCCAGGACTTAGGGATTTCTCTGCTAGAGCACAGGTGTGGTGATCAGAGGCTCATTCACACTGATTAACTCACCTGTGCTCTAACAAGGAAATCATCAAATCCTGGCCTGTTAGTGGGTCCTGAGGACAGGAGTTGAGAACCACTGACCTAGAGAGTCATACCTGCGATGCAAATCTGGCTTTTCCTCTCACCCTGAAATTGTGGTCTTCCCACCCTGAAACCCTGAGATTCTTGTCAAAACCCTGAGTCTCAATGCATTGGGCATAACTCTGGCACTCAAAGGCATAATTCAATTTTATATTGACCTATTAAAAACTGCATTTTCGCAGCCAGTAATCAATAAGTAATGCTGTGTAATTATATGCATTATGTTCAAAGCCTTTAGCTATAGCAGATGGACGGTTTCCCCGTAAAAGTAGTGTTATATAGTAAGAGTTCGGCAAGCTGACACATTACAAGTCTCTAGGGTTGAAGTAAATAAGATGGGAAATGATATGGGCAGCAAGTGCTGTTGCTGCTAATTAGGGATGAGTGAGATGGTCCCTGTTTGCTCTGTGAGATATTTTGCCAAAGAGACAGAGAGGCTGATGGAGACATTTTGGAGCGAACCAACTTCACCACAGGAAAGAAATAAACACTCTATAAAATCCCATTAATTTAACCCTTTGAATGCCAAAGGGATGTGCAACGCATTGCTCTGCAGTGAGTTTTGCACCCTTCTGGCACTCAAAAGGTTACATTAAAGGGGGGGGGGTCTGCAATGTATTACTTCACACTAAGAGTTAACATTTCATAGCAAACTTATGTTATCATTTACATACATTTACTTGATGTCATTTAGTATATATTAGTTTTAAAGTCCGTGTATACGGGCCAACACTGGTGGCGCTGCAGTCATGCAGAGTACTGACTGCCTGAGCGCTCTGCTGCTGATACAGAGCGGGGTGCTCCGAATTCAGATCATAGTTCTCTCCCAAGCGGTCCCAGGAAGGTGCGCAGAGAGGACTCCGGTCTGAATTCCGAGTCCCCCCTTACGTATCAGCCGCGGCGCAGGCAATCTGTCCTGTGCATGACTGCAGAGCGCGCAGCCATCTCTACTGTGCATGACGGCTTCTGACAAACATCCTTAGCGAATTATAATATAGGATGGGCCAGAGACAAGCATAACACATCCACAAAATGGCTTCTTTAGAGCACAGTCTTGTGACAAAACTGACAGTAAACAACAAAATGGTTTAACTCTTTGAGAGCCAGAGTGGAAAAGCAATGTGTTGCATACCCCTCTGTCACTCAAAGGGTTAAAAAAAAACATCTCTCAATTCTGAACAGTGATTTTAATTGTGAATCAAAGCGTCTGCAGAAAGTTGATCTCACTGGTGAGCGTTGCATTTGTTTTAGTGACAGCAGCCATTTTGTATAACCTACATGCTTACTGTGACAAAGGTCAGGGATATAAGTATGTGTAAACATGATAATAAAGCTTTACAACCTGTATTTTATTATGAATACATTCTTCTTGTATCTCCAGTGCATGAAGAAGCAAAAAGTGCCAACATCTCTAGCATCCATTAATCCTCTGAGTGCAAGAGGGGTACGCAACGCATTGCAGAGCAATGCGTTGCGTAGCCCTCTGGCACTCAGAGGGTTAAGTGAAATAAAGGCTATGTTCACAATTAGCACACTACAACTCTGTTGAACCTCCAGTGTTACTTACCTGTGTGTCCCCTGTGGGGATCATACTAAAGGGGGTGGTGTTGTAGCAAAGGTGTGATGGGTAGTTGGCCTATGTTGTCTTCAGCTGTATAGTATTGGGCCAAAAATGACTGGCTGACATTCACATAGTTTGGCCATTCATTGGAGGCTGGTATGAGTGTTGCAAACTCCACTTGTCACATGCAGTCCGGAGTGTGATGTGCAGACTGTCTCTGCTCCCTGTGTTAAATGTGAGAATGCACAAAAATTACAGCAGACTGCATTTCACTGGGTCACTCGTGGCACTACTCTCCAGTGTGAACAGCCATACTGCGGGGAAGCTAATCTATTTTCTGGTGATTAACACATCTTAAGAAATGGTGCGCTAATGTTTCTAGTGTGAACTTAGCCCAAATAAATAATAATAATTCTTTATATATATATATATATGTAAAATAACAAACAAAATAAGTATCTTGTAATACCTTTTTTATTGGACTAACAGAATTATGGATTGACAGGCTTTTGGGATGAACTCCCTTTCTCAAGTCTGAAACATTTCTGAGCACAAGGACAGAAAATTCACAGTTAATACATGGAATTCAAAGCTTGTTGTTTGCTGGGGTTAACACAGCGGGACTGCTGATAAGACAGGGACCAAGAGAAAATCCACACTCTTCTTGCAGAGGGTCGTAAATACCCTGTGAAAGGCAGAGTGGGGGGGGGGAGTAAGAGAAGAAAAATACAGGAGATGGTATGGGAGGGGAAAGAGTTAAGAAAAAGATTGCACATATTAAGAATGATACAATTCCAACAATCCAGTATGGGCATGTAGGCCTACATACAACTTGTGTCCGCATAGGTAGATAAATACATACACAAACATACACACATACATATATAAATATATATACATACCTATATGGTTGCCCTTTAATATATTTTCCTTTTCACTCCCTGACCCTTGAATTGCTTAATTTGGTCATAAAAATGAGAAGATTGCAAATCTGCTTATTAAAAAGTATGACTACAGTAAAAAATAAGATGTGGTTGATTGGACATGTGTTGGGATACCACTTTGGCACTCAGAGGGTTAAGAGAAACCAGTTTTCCTGGCAATCAAAAAGCACCAGGTGCTGCTTAAATCTGTGGCTGAACAAAAAGAGCAGATCAGCAAAATCACAGAGTAACAATAGGGGCATTCTCTTTAATCTGCTTGTCTGGTTTCTTCCGTAACCTTTAACTTTTAGGATTTTACAATTACTGATAGCATTGCAGTGTACATCAGCACCAACAATAACTAAACCAGTACAGGGATAGTGACATATTACTTTAAAGTAATAGTAATATTTCACAAAAAAGCGGCTCCAATTAATCTTCACATCCAAGACTGTGCCCCCACTGTCCACTTCCTACCTGGCTCAGGAGGAGGGGCCTCATCATCCCTGGTGGTTTGGCGGCGTGACAGGAGAGGTCTGTGCCGCCTTCTGCACAGACCTCTATATGCAGCTCCCGCGCAGTCCTCCAGTAATGCAGAGTGCTGGGAGATGATGTAATCTCCCAGCACTCTACATTACTAGACGGCCAGGGACGACGATGTAGCTGCTCACAGCTTGTCGGTGGGAAGTTCAGTGTGATCTTCCAACCGGCAAAGCTTTTTTTAATGCTGGCAGTGGCGGTGGTAGCAGGGGGCGGATGAGGCCCCTGAAGTGACGGACCCGGTCGCAGTTGCGACCCCTGCAACCAATATTGTTACGCCACTGGGGCGGACATCGAACCAAAAACAGAATTTTATATTTATATATAGAATAGGAAAAGGGTCATGTAACCAAAACCTCCCACTCCAGGGGTGGCAATAATGAGGAGTTATGAAAGATTCCTCAATATGCAAGGTCCCATAGGTCCATCTAGGGAAGTTGATTTTGACAGGACTCAACAATCTGTACAGTTTTGTACTGTTCCACATTGCCACTTTAGCAACTTCACGCACAGAAAACGCAGTCAAACATTTCTAGTATATATGAAGCCCCCCTGGACACTCCTGTAAAAATCTCTGCAAGTAGTTGGCCCACCCACACCTTCTCCTTTTCAGAGATAAAAACATGGCCCCTCTTTGCATGGGCAAAGCCATGCTTCGTTTGCTATATATATATATATATATATATATATATATATATATATATATATATATATATATATATATATATATTGGACATTATTTGGGATGTTGAGGGGATCCTTTGCATATTTTACATATCTCATTTTATGATAATATTATTATTGTCTTTTATACCTCTATAAGTTCTAGTGCTCTCCTTTATTGGTATTTGTTATTGTTTGTGTCACAGGTTCTGTTTATTATTTTTTATTGTTTCAGTATTGGGATCATTTACATCCAATATATATATATATATATATATATATATATATATATATATCTTAGAAGGTGAAGTATGTTCATAATAATTAACCGGTACTTTTGATTGGCACTGACATGTAAGACCTAATGCTACTAAGTGACTAAGTCACACTCTGTCAGAAGACAATGCAGTGGATTTACTCAGTCTGAAGACTTGTTAGCACAGTTAGGTAAACATAAATCACAAGCACCTGCATGCCTCATTGAGGTTGATGTATCGAAGTAATTCAGGGACAGACCAACTGCACCACTGGGGAAAAATAAGAATTCCCATTGATTTAAAACAATGATGTTTTTAAATTCTGGAATGCTAAAAATGTCTCTGATGAATTGCTTCACAATGGATTGAAGATTCAAGGTGATAAAAGACCCATGTATTAAATCAATATGAATTTGGGGAATATTTTCATGTTCCCAGTGGTTCATTTGACTTGTTCCAGAATTGTTTTAGCACTTCTAAGTGTATCAGCCTCCCAGGGTATTTTCTTGAATACATCATCAACGTACCATTACATAATTACCAACACCACATAAACATTTTGTACTAATTCTGGACTAACATCTGTGAAGTCTTATCTGTTTACTATTTTATACCCTCCATTTCTCAGAGAGAAAATTGTTATAAAACATATTTGATGGAGACCATTCTAGTATTTAAAGGGGATAGTAATACTTAAAATGTAAAAAAAAATATGTTGTAGGGTTTATCCCCCTGAGTAAAACAAGAGTACTCCCACTGCTGAGAGGTGTTTTATTCAAAAGTTATTAATTTTCAAAGTTGAATTTTTTAGGTGCAATATCACAGTGGCCTGAAATTGTACAGTGGCGCTGTTGCTACACGATCCTATGGACAACTCTGGTCAGTTGACCATAAATCTCCATAGGATGGTGTAGCAACAGCGCCACTGTACAATTTCAGGCCACTGTGATATTGCACCTAAAAAATTCAACTTTGAAAATTAATAACTTTTGAATGAAAGACCTCTCAGCAGTGGGAGTACTCTTGTTTTACTCAGGGGGATAAACCCTACAACATATTTTTTTTTACATTTTAAGTATTACTATCCCTTTAAGGAGGTTAATTACAAAAACAGTATTATGAAGGAAAACATTGCCATTAGTGTTTTTTGAATTATTATTGTTTCTCCCCTAGAGCAGTTATAATGATGGACACCCAAATCAACAATGTGCTGTTTTACAGAAGGTTGAGAAAACTGGTTTCCTTTGCAATCATCACTTTCTGGACAGAAGGCTGTACTATACTTTGTAAAACACATCAGATATTTTGGAGTACAAAAACAATTTTACAGTCTGCTGAAAAAGAGCACATACAATATCAAATATCTTACATTTTAACAATTTATGAAACTTTCACATAAGACACATCCATTCCACATACATCCAGTGTCTGAGAATAGGTTAAAGTAATGCCTGCTGGCATATGTAGTCCTGCTTAAGAGGCAGTGCTCTACTTCCTAAAAGTTTCTGTACTTAGATCTACTTGTCCCAACACCATTTAAAGTGGAACTACCACCCGTTGCTAACATGGCCCCAAGTAATTACCAGTCTGGCGACTAGCTGCTCAATAGTGCTAGTAGCTAGAATTTTTACCGAGTTAATGAGAATGCTACACCGCTCCCGGACTGACAGGCAGGAAACAGAGCAGACATCTTTCCACAGTGACGTCTACGCGCCTGGCAACTAGCACTATTGAGCAGCTAATCGCAGATGGGTAATTATTTGGGGCCATGTTGGCAATGTGTGGTAGTTCCGCTTTAAAGGGATAGTAATGTTTCATAATAAAAGCAGCTCCAATTAATCATCATAGTATTTGGACTTTAGAGAGTGTTATTTCAATACTGTCAGAGTTGTAGTTCAAGAGTAATTCAATGACAAAGTATCCCCCTCCCGCCCATTTTACTGATATAACACTGCTCAGCCAGAGCAGAAGGGAGGTGCCCAGGTAGATTGCAGAGCGGGACAATCTTCAATTAAGTTAAGGGGAAAACCTGAAAAACTTGTCAAGGGGGGCAGGGCTTTCACTGTTCTCATAGGAAGAAGATTGTCCCCTGTTGTTATCTGTCTGGTCTATGGACTGCATTACACATCTGAGAAGAGATGGCTTACACTAGGTAACAGGGACGGGAGGAGAAACTTTGCTTGTGAATATCTCTCAAGCCATAAAGGTTTGAGAGATAAGACTTACATCATTCTTCATTTTTTTAATGCCTACAAAACAAAATAAAGATAAAACAAAGTATTACTATCCTTTTAATGAAAATCTCAGTCACTTGGCTCTATGATTAGAACCAGGGCTCAAAATTTCCACTCGCCACTAGCCAATGGCGAGTGAAAATTTAGCCCTGGCGAGTAGAAATTCAGCCCTGGTGGTATGTTATGGCTTGCAGTGGTGAGTAATTTTTCAGGTCTGGTTAGTAGCAAAGGACTTCAAATTTTAAGCCCTGCTAGAACAAAACATTAATATATCAAAAACATAAAACTTGCAGACAAAAGACTGTTAGTTGAACATCTGCAGCTATACTCTGCATAGAATAAAGAATAATGGGCATCCTGTGATCCTTCAGCAGTCAAACCAAGGAATAGTATTATTATTTTAGACATGAGCTTTGTTGTGACAGTAATGGTCATAACATTGTTCGAGCTCAGAGTGCAGGGAAATAGCTGAGACAGAGGGGAATATCCTACTCCTTCCAAGCAGTGACATTGACTGACTGTGTCATATTCTTCTTAAAAAGAAGAATCTAACAAAAGAGAAAGGGGAATAAACATGTTATGTTAATCTCTAAAGCCTTTTTTTTTATAGTGTTAAATAAACTTATTTCTACTATTACTATCTCTTTAATTTCCAAATAAAATGTTTATTGAGTAGTCTTTGATGTTTTAACTAAGATCCTATTATTTTTTATTTATTAAACTTTGATCACATTCATTATCTGATAAGCGTCTACTGCCAGTGATTGTGCTTAAGGGTATTGTAGTGCTCCAATGCATGGCATCCAGTAACACCATTTCCTCTAAGCCTTGCTTAATATGTTGTTCTAAGCAAGGCTTAGAGGAAAGCAACACCCCGAAAACCCTACAGACTGCCACCTTGTCTTGCTCATGGAGCAAATCAATGCAAAGCAATGCGTTCTGTACCCCTCTGGCACTCAAAAGGGTTAAGGAAAGGAAATCTGGAGATAAGTAATTTAGTAACTTGACATTAGGCAGGTGTAGGGGGTAGAAGTCAATCCCTGCACTTAAGGAAGACTAATATGAATATACTAGTTGAAGAGCTCGTTATACGGGCCACAGTGCCACTGCCAGCTGGTCACTGGGGAGTCATGCGCAGTAGAGACTGCCTGGGCCGTGGCTGATACAGTGGCAGTTGGTCGCGGGGCAGTCATGCGCAGTAAAGACTGCCTGCGCCGTGGCTGATATGGTGCCAGTCAGTCGCGGGGCAGTCATGAGCAGTAGAGACTGCCTGCGCTGCGGTTGATACAGTGCCAGCCGGTCGCGGAGCAGTCATGTGCAGTAGAGACTGCCCACGGTGCGGCTGAGCCGCGGTGTGGGTAGTCTCTACTGCGCATGATTGCAGCACACACAGCAGTCTCTACTGCGCATGACTGTGGCGTTACACACGTTTTAGCGAATTATTATATAGGATATACATTATGTGAAAGAGCATATCGTAACATTCATTGATGCAGAAGTAAAGATGTACATACTTGAATGGTACTGATGGAACTGTTTTGTAGCTGACCTGAAGAGGAAATATACCTTTGCACATCTTCACATTGCGTTAAGAAGATGGTGGTAAGGAAGGACGAAAAGGCAGATTTTTTCTCTGCATGAATTCTGGCAGAAATCTTGTCAAATTGCAATTTTTTTTTGCAAATTACCACATATAGAACCCTCCCCCCATAAAATAAATGTCCTCGTTTTCCCTAAACCCAATGAATTTCCTACAGGAACCAGCAAGGGTTAAGCTTAGTATGTGATTCTGGCTATACCAGTGGAATGGGACAAGGCTAGAGCTCAGTGCATGTGGTTCTGTGGCTACCAGTGCAGCGGGACAAGGCTGAAGGTCATTATGTCTGGTTCTGTGGCTATCAGTGCTGTACGACAAGGCTGGGAGGTAAGTATGTGTGGTTCTTTTGTTACCATGAAACATGGGTGGAGAGGTCAATATGTTTGGTTCTATGGATACCTTGGGCAGTGTCAATGTGAGGCCTTCCAGCTGCTGCCAGCCTACAGCTCCTGGGGGTTACAGTCTGGCAGCAGCTGCAGGGCCTCATGTTGCCTATCCCAGTTATCAGGCTGAGTGGTTAGTATGTGAGGTTCTGTGGATACTTTGGATTAAGGCTGGAGGGGGGGGGTTAATACTTGTGGTTCCATGGTTACCAGTGCAGCTCAACAAGGCTGTGTGTGTGGTTCTAGTGCAGTGGAACAAGACTGGGGGTTGTAGTGAAAAACAGTGTTTTTGAGGGGATTCCTGCAGAAGGCAAAAAGTTTTCTCTTTTTGGGTAAAACTTTACACCCATCCCTAGATGGTATCTTGTTATGTAAGTAAATATAATACACCTTTTTGGAAGATCAGATTCTACAATAAAAGTGACCAGATGTAGTTTATACAGTTCCAGTGAAAAAAAAAGGTGATTGGTATGTTGAATTTCTCTATGAGGTACTATTACCTAGATAAGTGCATGTGATAAACAATATTATAGCTAAAGGTTCCATTTACTAAATAACAGCACCTTGGAAATCTTACTTCTGTAAAGCGTTTACTAAGGGAAAACAGAATGGTTTCCTTATGGCATGTTGATGTTACTCATGCGAGACTAATATGTATCTTTCTATATCCATACATTCTGCATTGCTTGTTTCATCTGTAAGATTTATAACCAGCTACAGATTAATGCTACCCTTTAAGCCATTATCGTTTGGCAGCCTCATTCCCGACATGCCTGACTGCCATTTTGTCTCATTGTGACATAATAAAAAAAACAAACACATGTTCTGAAATAACAAATTGCATTGAAATAATGCCACCAGTGTGTCCTCCAGGCAGGAGACGTTAAGTGCACCACATTTCACAGGAATCTGACCTTGTAGGGAACCAAAGAATGTTTTCCAACCAAAGAATGTTTTCCTCTAAGAAACAGTAGAAATCAAATATTCTTTTTTGTAGTCACAAGTTTGTAACCGCAGAAGAACAATGTGAGCTTCTGCTGGCTCCTTTGTGATTATGCTGACATATTTTAACTCCTTTGGATTCAAGTCTTTAGTGCATTGCAGTGCCTTTGAGTCCTCTTGCTTCCAAAGGGATCCAAATGCGAAAATGTACTTGAGAAATCTACAGGATCAGTTTAAAGGGGAACTATCACCCCTATACAGGTTTGTCTAATAATGAACTAAATATAGCGATTAGCTTGAATACTTGTTTTAATTATTTTATAAAATTCTTGCTATGGCTAAATTTAAAGATTTAAAAATGAACCGGGGCCTTACTTCCGGACAGACTGCAGGTACATACAGCTCTGCACCGCACTCTGTCAATCTTCCTGTGCTCCCCTCCCAATGTAGCATCTCGATCCAACCTCCTCCTCTCACGGAGGATTTCTCCATGTAAGCCGGAACACTCTGTAGCCAATGAGAGCTCTCCAGCTAATCGCTATATTTAGTTAAAGTGGATGTGTACAGTTTACTAAACTATATCTCACTCAATGCAACACCCCCTAAGGTAGCGAGTAGTGTACTTCAATTTGCTTGTAATGTATTTCACTGTTCAATACTTACTCTTTAAGTTTGTTGCATTGTCCGGGCAGAGCAGTGCCATCTTCTTTTAAGACACGTTATCCCTCTGGCACTCAAAGGGTTAAACAGAAGATTTAGTAAAATGGAACAATAAGGGGTTACTGGATCCGATTTAAATTTTCTTTTTTTAAACTTCATGACCGGACAAACCCCAACCCATGCTTACCGCAGCCTACAATGTCCTGCACGCCTATGAGCATTGTACAGGATGCGAAGAGCGGACACTAACAGTACGTGCTGGGAATGGGGCGCGCATTGTGTGCGCGCTCTAGTTATTATGCCAGGACACAGTCAGTGGAAGGGGCCGGGCCAACTACAACCCGTTACAGCAGGCAGAGCGTGCTTGGTGTAAAGGGAAAGTGGGAGGGCGATTGGGCATGCATTTAGAAGAGAATGGGGCCGGTTTCTGTTACATTTTGTTACAGCACATACTGTACCATGGAACGCAATTACATCACCAGGTACAATTTAGAATAGATATTTATATAAAAAACAAATCATCTAAAAAAAAAGATGTATATATAGAGTATATATATGTATATATAGAGTCCTCTGCTCTCCCTCTGCTCTCCTCCTTCCTCCAATGATGGAGGCTTCTGTCTGGAAGCTGGAGCGGTCTCATTGGCTAGATATCAATCTCTGCCAATGAGACGCTACAGCTTACAGACAGAAGCCTCTGTCATTGGAGGAGAGCAGAGGCAGAGCTCTGTAACCACATTAACCACAGAAAACCCGGAAGTGGCTGCAGCACAGACTTTGTAAGTTAAATTTAAACGAAATTAAAACTTAGAATAAAAAATAAATATTGTTTTCAAGGTATTAGATATGTCTCCTAACTATTTATGGGATGTTGTCCATAGGTGACACATCCACTTTAATTGTTAGCCAAACTTGTATAGGGGTCATTGTTCCCCTTTAAAGGGATAGTAATAGATAGGAATACTTAATATGTAAAAGATATATACTGACCAAAGCTGTACATAGGATGGTGTAGCAGCAGCGCCACTGTTAAAGCTTGTTAAAGCTTGTCTTAAAATATAAACTGTTAGTCCAAATTAAAAAGGTATCACCAAATGCCAAAGCACTCACTTCTTTGTATTACTAAAACTAGACTTATTTGGCTACTACAAATGAATTCAAATTTTTGTAAAAATTAGATCTTCTGGTTGGGGGGCCCAACCTCCCTTCAGTGGGCCCTCAGCAGCTATCCTCTTTGGATGTCTGTAGTGGTGATATATTTGGAAAAAGAGTAGGTTTTTATGATTTGTTTTTATAAAAGGAATCCGTTTTTCACCCTTAGCTTTTTTCAAGACATTCCACTTTCTTATATTCTACAAATAAAATGTGTAGACACAAGCAAGAGGGAGACTTTCCACCTCAATAGAAATCTGATCAAGCCAAATGTCATGCAGATGGTATCTCTGTAATAGATGGGTGAATTGAGGATCAGTCTAATCCTGTTTCTTTTCCGTTTTTTTGCCATCCAAATTTCTTAGTTAAAGTGGATCTATCACTTATAGATATCTAATGCTCATTAGATAGAGCATTTAGCAAAAAGTTTAATATGTTAGTCATTTTAAAAAAAAAACCATTATCTACACAAAAATTCAAGTTTAAAAGGTGCCCAGCAGCCTACTTCCGCTTGCTGCTGCGGCATGCTGCTTGCCGCACAGAGGCTGCTCCTGTCCCACTACCCAACATCCTCCAATGACGGAGGATGTCTGTCTCTAAGCAGGAGTGATCTCATTGGCTAGATATCGGTCTCTGCCAATGAGATCGCTTCAGCTTAGAGAAAGAAAGCCTCTGTCATTGGAGGATGCTGGTAGTGGGAGGGAAGCAGAGGCAGTGCTGCAAGCCGGAAGTAGGCTGTTGGGCATGCTTTAAACTTGAATTTTTGTGTAGATAACAGGTTTTTATCAAAAATAACTAACTTTAAACTTTTTCACTAAATGCTCTAACTAAAGAGCATTAGATATCTGTGATAGATCCACTTTAACTAGCACATTCCAAGCTGATCCTACACGCTGGAGTCCAAACAGGGCCAAAAAAAGAGAATACCATACAGCAATGGATTATAAAACTGGTATAAACTTGTCTACACTACTGGTTTATTGCTCCTCATCAAGGTGGCTTATGTACTAAGAAAGTCAGCATTTCAAAGGCAAACAAATAACATCATAGGAGACAAATGCAAATTCCCATTGATTTAAATGTAGCTTTAAGGGAGTGGGCCAATTAGTTATCTTTAAAGTGTTAGTAATGCCTCTTTAAAATACTTTATCTGAGTCTTCTGTATAATAACAGTAACACATTGTGCCATGTCAAACATCTTACTTATTTGTAGTTCAAAGGTTATTCGGCTCTAAAGATCCCCCACCCGCCCCTTCTTACAACTTCACAAAGAAGCTGCAGACTGGTGAGGACGGCTGCAGCAAGGGACAAACTTCAATAAGCAAAGGAAAATCCTGCCCTCCTTCGTCAAGGGGGGGCAGGATTTCTCTTATATTTACTTACTGACTGAAGTTTGTCCCTCGCTGTAGCCACAGAGTCACGTGACCCGATTACAGATTTGGTGGGAGGCGGCCAGAAAGAGGAGGGCGGAGGATCATCAGACCTGAATAACTTTTGAACTACAAATAAGTAAGGTATTTGAGCACTGTGTTACTATTAATTTACAGAAGACTCAGATAAAGTATTTTAAAGAGACATTACTATCCCTAAGGTAAGTTATCGCAAAATGATGTAGCTTTATTAAAGGGATAGTAATACATCTATTAAAATGATGATCCGAGTCTTCATTATTCTTTTCTCCATTACTTAGAGTTTTGTAGTTCAAGCGCTATTAAATCCCCCTCCCGCCCCATTCCCTGCGTCACTCTGCCTCTCAGACTGGCCTGGATGGAGAGTGGCAAGGGACAGTCTTCAGTAAGCAAAGGAAAATACGGTCATCCCTCATCAAGGGGGCAGGGTTTTCCTTATACTTACTGAGTGAAGATTGTCCCTCTCAACATCCGTCCAGTCCCACGACCGTATTCCAGATCTGATGGGAGGCATCCAGAAGGGGCAGGAATGAGATCCTTTTGAATCTGACATCAGTCTCTGGCTTACAGCAGGATATCCTGGTCTAGGGACCGGTAGTGGCTCTTCAGCAGAGCCGAAATAGCTCAATCTAGAAACAAATTTGGAATAGTCTACAAAGTGTGCTTGCAAACCAGTAGCACTTTGTAGACCATTCCATTGAAGTATTTATTTTTAGATTGCGCTATTTCGGCTCTGCTGAAGAGCCACCTGGAGTTGGCCAACACGAATCTCCTCCTGTGAAAATCGCCACACCTGTTAACTTTAAAAATGAGCTGACCCTGAGATATTGAAATATAAACTCTTAGCGATCCCTATTATGTAGATTATAAGGGATATATATACTTACTGTCCATAACCCATAAATGTTCCAGCCATATATATAGCATCACATACTTTAGATATATCACTGCTTGAACACACACACACAAGACAAGCAGGACTACTTGTCTGGTAGAAATAACACCCAAGTTAGAGAATAAAGAACCAGATAATTGGTGCAGCTCATATAGGTGGTAATATTGGACTCTTATCAACCTGAAAATGTGGCTCTTTAACATGAGACTCTGAGATTTGGTTCAGACCCTGAGAATTTCCAGGTATGAAAATCGATGCAGTGAGACCCACCACCATCATGTTGCTGGAGTTCCCCGATGTGCACGGAGAACTGAGTCCCATGGGCAACACGTGCAGCATTTGCTAGTTCATAATAAGAGATTACTACCACATTCATGAATTATTCTTCAAAAAAAAAAAAGTGAATATTGTTTAACATAATGGGGGTTATGCACTAAGATATGATAAAGAGGTGATAAAGTGGAGATGACTTCTCAAGTGATATCACTTCTCCTTTTTCTATGTTATTCTATGAAGCTAATGCACAAAGATCTCTCCCACTTGAGAAATGTTAGTGCATAGGCTCCATAGAATAAAACAGGGATTGGAGAAGTGATATCATGGGAGAAGCCATCTCCTCTTTATCACCTCTTTATCACGCCTCAGTGCATCTCCCCCATTAAGTGCTTAGTGCATAATCCCCAGGATGTTAACGCTTTGAGTGCCAGAGGGGTACGCAACGCATTGCTCTGCGTACCCCTCTGGCACTCAAAGGGTTAAATGTGTCTAAACTCATACAAAACACAGTGACTAAGAAAAAGTGGTGACATTCTGGAGCAAACCAATTGCACCACAGGGGAATAAATAAAAATTCCTGTGAATCCCATCGGTCTAAATGAAGTTTAACCCCTTGAATTCTTCGCAATGCGTTTGATACCCCTCTGGCACGCAAAAGGCTACATCCGTTTGATTTTTATTTAGTCCACCCTGGTGCAGTTGTTTTGCCCCAGAACTGCACCACATTCTTTAGTCCATACAGATGTTCTGGGGAAGCTTATTTCCATTGTAAGACGAGAGCTGTGCGCTGGAGTCCTCCGAGGTCCCGCTGTGCTGTGAATGTGCAAATACATAATAAACAAGTGATTCTACTGCACGCAGCCAGCTCCAAAATCATGACAAATACGTTTACAGTTGGACTGCCAAAAATAAAATGAGCTTATAAGGGATGTTTAACAAATGTCAGATGATTATTATTACTATTTAACCTTTTGTGTGCCAAACGGATCTGCAACAAAAATGGTTACATGCCTTGTCTCTTCTCTCTGGCACACAAAGGGTTAACTTGATCTTCTGCTCCACCCCCAGGTCAAACCAAGAAGGGATTTCCAGTTGCCCAGAATTCCCCTCTCTTATATTCTTTTGTTTTAGCAGATACCCCCCCAATACACACACACACACACAACACTTTGTCACCCAAATAACAATAATTATTTGCCCATGCTGTGCATATGACTATACCTGGGGTGTGTGCATCTTGCTTCCCACCACTACTTCTTGGTCTACAATTCCCATCATCCTCAGCTTGGTGTTGGGTGACTGAGGATGATGGAAGATGTAGTCCGACAACAGTTGAAGATATGCAGATTTTACACCCATGGCCCATGCACAACTAACAGCACTGGCATTTCAATACAGAATTACCAACAACCCAGCTCTAGATTTTTTCCATATTTATTTTGTGTTTTTTGGAAATCTTATTTCTGCAACGTTACAGCGTGGAATTCTGGGTACATGGTAGAAGTTGGTATATATAGAGCCACGTGCTGCTTTTTGTACCTAGAACAAACATGATATGACCTTTACTGCACTGCTGCTTTTAACCCTCTGTGCTAATGGGTTTAATGTGAGAGATTCCAGTGTCAACATTCTACATTTATTGCTGGCAATATTTTTTAAAGTAATCACTGCTTGTCAATTCCTTGGATGATAGAAAGGACTCATTCTAATGTGATCAGACCACCCCTGTAATGCAGGACACTTATGAAAACATAAAGAGCATCACATGCACAGAAAAAACAAAGTAAAACACATGTTGCTGCATGTATATATATATATATATATATATATATATATATATATATATTGGCACTGATGAAACACAACGTCTGGGTGCTGTACAGCCCGGGTACTGCATATACTATAAACAGCAAAACAATATAAATACTATGCACTCACAGACCTTTTTTAAAAAGTATCAAAATCTTGTTAATGATAATATACATAAGATAACTTTTTAAAAAGCCCTGTGAGTGCTTATTAGTTACATTGTATATTTATATATATAGTTCACGAGTCCTACTTAATAAGGTATAAAAAAAAAAAAAAAAATCTCGGGCAAGCCACACCAGTATGGGCATTCAACGTGCTGGCCTTGGACCAAATACGTCCTGTCTGATCTCAGGGTGTGGCTCACCTGAGATTTTTTAAAACTTTTTTTTTATACCTTATTAAGTAGGACTCGAGAACTAGTAGGCCAGTAAGACCTTATAATTGCGCTTGCCAGTACTGTACAGAATTGATGTCTGTTCAAGCGGAAGTAGCACCCTATAAAAAGTCACCACCCAATAATTAGGCTTATGGTGACTAGCTTCTTAATACTGCTATTATCTTCCACAAGTACCGCATTTTGAAGTAATCCTGTTTCTTCAGAGACTGACGGCCATCTGTGCGTCTGCATCGTCAGTCCCTTCTGATGCCTTTCGGCTCCATGCAGTGTCTCCTAGAGGAGCCTGGGACGGACAGCACGGGGCGCAGCTGCCTCTGAGCAAGATGTCTGCGTCCAAGCCTGGCTGCTGGTCCCTTCATAACGCGGTACTTGAGGAAGGTAATAGTAGTATTAACCCTTTGTGAGCCAGAGTGGTATGGAATGCCTTGCTTTGCAATGCATTCCGTACCACTCTGGCACTCAAAGGGTTAAGAAGCTAGTCGCCATATGCCTAATTATTGGGTGCCAACTTTTTATAGGGTGGTAGTTCCACTTTAAATATCAGTATTGTCACTGACCCGATCAATAAATAAATTCATATTTTTCAATAGCGGACAGCTATATTTCACCTTAATTATTAATAAAGCGAATAATGTGTCCCTCACACTTATGGCTTTCTGATCATGTGGCCCACGGAATATAGAGATTCCATAAACAAGTGTGAGTAATGAGTTGGATTTGTGGGAGATGGTAACATTCATACAGTGTTGTTACATCTTTGTAATATTTGTCTTATAAAAAGAACTAATATATAACTATGCCCATGGTAAGAAAAACAATCCAAGATAATTACCTGATAGTGATTACATGAGACATTATAGCATAAGAATGTATTCTTAAAGAGATAATAGTACTTAAAATGTAAAAAAAAAATATGCTGTAGGGTTTATCCCCCAGAGTAAAACAAGGGTACTCCCACTGCTGAAAAGTGTTTTATCCAAAAGTTATTACAGCTCAAACTTGAATTTTTTCAGTACAGTGTCACAGTGGCCAGAAAATGTACAGTGGCACTGTTGTTACACCATCCTATGGAGATGTATGGTCAACTGAACAGAGCTGTCCATAGGATCTCGGCACGGCCGGTCTGCGGACCAGATTCCAAATCTGACAGCTAGAAAGCTGACGTCAAGGGAGAGGGAAGGAGAGGGAACTTTGAAAGCAGATATCTCTCAAACCATAAAGGTTTGAGAGATGCCGCTGGTCTCATTTTATTCCGAGTGTTAAGGGCTACAAGATGAGGGATAATAAAAAGGAAGTATTACTAACCCTTTAATTCATAGGCTCCATAGAAGAGCATAGGAACTGGAGAAGTGATATCACTGGAGAAGACATCTCCACTTTATCACCTCTTTATCACCGCTTAGTAAATCTCCCCCGTTATCTCTTGAACAAAAGCACAAGGGCAACATACACAGGAGGTCATTATGATTTGTCCGCCTTAGTAAGGTAAGAGTGGAGGACTATTAAGAGGTGTCAGTTCTCCTTTAAAAGCCTGCAGCACTGACTACTGCAGGGATAGTGTTACATTATATCACTACCCCTGCTTTCACAGTCCATGACAGAAAGCTTTCTGAAAAGTGAGACATAAAAGGTTGGATGAGTAGATGAAGATGAAAAAAGTATAGACGGTTGGACTTCAGATAGAGTCCACTTGTAGGACATGTGAAGTTGAAAAGGGTTACTGCAACTTTAACCCTTTGAGTGTCAGAAAGGTATCCAACGCATTGCGTTGCAATGCATTGAATACCTCCCTGGTCCTCAAAGGGCTAATGGTTTAACCCCTTAAGCACCACGGTCCTGGGTAGCAACTTTCCCTTAAGGACCACTTTGGTCTTTCCAGTGCTGCGGTACACGTGACCTGTGACACATACTGGAGTGCCACGTCAGGGACTGAGAGAGACAGTTCTAGTCTTGGAGTGATCAGTTTCAGTCCCCTTTTTACTTACAGATTTCTGGGAGGAATAAAATGTACATGATGCGCTATGACTGTTGCCAGTCCTTAAAGGGATAGTAATGTTTCAAAATAAAAGCATCTTCAATTAATCTTCATAGTATTTGGGCCATGGAGAGTGTTATTTCAATACTGTCAGAGTGGTAGGTCAAGAGTAATTGAATGATAAT
The DNA here is from genome assembly GCA_037306005.1 of Rhinophrynus dorsalis. Lineage (NCBI taxonomy): Eukaryota > Metazoa > Chordata > Amphibia > Anura > Rhinophrynidae > Rhinophrynus > Rhinophrynus dorsalis. The sequence continues at coordinate 650,777,136 of CM074718.1, forward strand.
GTATCCCCCTCCCACCCCTTTTACCTAGTGTAAGCCACCTCCCCTCAGATGTGGAATCTGGTCCTGGCACCAGACAGCTCAGAGCAAGGGACAATCTTCTTACTGTGAGAACAATGCAAACCCTGCAATCCTTGACAGGTTTTCTGTTTTTTCCTTATGCTCACTGAAGATTGTCCCTCTCTGTGATCCATCCAGACAGTCTTGCTGCTCTGAGGTGAGCAGTGTTACATCAGAAAAAGGGGCAGGAGGGGGAGATTTTATCACTGAATTACTCTTGAACTACAACTCTGACAGTGCTGAAATAACACTCTCCAAAGTCCAAATACTATGATGATTAATTGGAGCTGCTGTTATTTTGAAACATTACTATACTTTTAAAGGAAAACCCTGTGACGGTCATAGCACAGCACATGGTCTTTAAAGGGTTAAAAGGAGGGGGTTCTAGTCACCTTATTGTAAACAGTTTGTAATAAATGGTGTAATTTATGTCTTTTATGTGTCATTATACAGGTATTGAAGACAGATAAAGTGGTGAAGATTTGAATGGACTAAAAATGAAGAGTTTGAAAGCAAAGTTCAGGAAGAGTGACGTAAGTAGGACTGTGAGTCACTGTCAACATCCTGTTGATTTAACCCCTTAGATCACTGATTCTCAACCAGAGCGCCGTGGCACATTGGTGCACCATGGACATTCTCTTGGGGTCCTTCGTTTTTTTTTACATTAAGACAAATATATGAATGCTGACTTTTAAAAATATATTTATGGAAATTGATATGCACAATATGTTTATTTTTATTATTCTGATTGTGAGGGCTTAGAATAACTATATTTATATATTTGTAACCTTAAAGGGGAAATATCACCCCTATACAAGATTGCCCCATTGTGATCTACATATAGCGATATCCTTTAATCGTTGTTATTTTTTATTTGTTTTAAAATGCATGTTATGATGAAATTTATATTATTAAAAACGAGCCTGTGCCTTACTTCTGTATAGACTGCGGGTACGGCTCTGCACCGCAGCCTGTCAATCTTCTTCTGTTTCTCCCCAAGTATTGTCATGTTCCAACCAGCTCACATGGAGAAATCCTCCATCATAGGAGGAGGATGGAACACGACAATACTAGGTGAGGGAACAGAAGAAGACTGTCAGTCTGCGGTGCAGAGCTGTAACTGCAGTCTGTCCAGAAGTAAGGCCATGGCTCATTTTTAATAATATAAATTTCGCCATAACATGCATTTTTTAACCCCCCCCCTAAAAAAACAATTAAAGGGGAACTACCACCCGACACAATCTTTCCCTTCACTAAGTCCCCATCTGGGTACTAGCTGCTTAGTAGCGCTAGTCACCAGAATAATTACCTTATTTAATAGATTTCTGCTCTCTTTCATGGGTGACAGGCAGGACGGAGTGCGGACATCTTGCCATTGTGACGTCCGCGTGTCTGAGTTGTCAGTTCCAGCCGGGTCTAGGAGGCGTTGCTAGTAGTCGGTCGGCTCCGGAAAGGACTGACAGCGCAGGCGAGCGGACGTCACAATGGCAAGATGTACGCTGTCTGTCCTGCCTGTCACCCATGGAAGAGAGGAGAAATCTATTAAATAAGGTAATTATTCTGGCGACTAGCGCTACTAAGCAGCTAGTCGCCAAATGGGGAAGCTAAAGACTGTGTGGGGTGGTAGTTCCCCTTTAAAGGATATCGCTATATGTTGATCACAATGAGGCAAACTTGTATAGGGGTGATAGTTCCCCTTTAATTAAACCCTTGACAAATTACATATAATAGTTTACGGGTGCTCCAAAAAAAACAGATTGAGTTTTAGGGGTAACGTTAGCAAAAATTGTTTGAGAATCACTGCCTTAGCTTCTAGAAATGTTTCAGACACATTGAGAAGCAATGTGTTCGGAGATGTCTCCAGCGTCCAAGGAGTTAATCAGCTACATACAGCACAAGTGACTCCTACATCTGTATATATTCTATTTATATTAATCTCTTGGATGCCATATCAAGGGTTAATGATATGGTCCTCGTAACTACTTGTATTGATGTTTTGAGTGGCAGAAAATGCATTGCATTACATACCCGTGTTTCAGTCAATGATTTAAACACACATATCCACAAGTAATCTATATGCATAGTGTAAATCTTTTAATGCATGTATTTTGCCTACAGGCATTCAGTGTAATGGACAGCCTGAAATGAAGGCAGTTTCTTAAAGTGGACCTATCACCCTAAGACAAGTTTAGTTTGTTTTAAAGAGAATTAAAATCTGCCTATTTGTCTGTAAAAGAAGTACTTTTTGAGAAATTAACTTTTATATTTTGATGGCACAGAGTGTCACTTTATTCGAATGCCCTTAACAATATGCTAATTAGTTCTGTTTAACCCTTTGAGTGCCAGAGGGGTACCCTTGTGGCACTCAAAGGGTTAAGGGCACTCTTATCAATCAGCTATTAGAAATACAAATTAATTCATAGCACAGTGTATGTTAAGACTGGCCCAGCACACCAGCTAAGTCATGAAGTGCTACACTTTACTGCAGACAAATAAAGTTTCATTTTTCAAAATGTTTTTAGATTGCAAACGCTGGGCTAGTACTACATATATACATTTTTCAACACTTAAAAATTAAGTGTATCTTAAAGTGAAAGCTGCACTGTAAGATAAGATTTGTTTGCTTTACAGAGAATGAATATCGTTGGTGCAGTGGCACTTTGAAACATCCAGTATGGGTGTACCTTTTTTTCTCTCATGAGAAAAATGTGAATGTTGAGTTTCAGATGTGCATGAAAATTCTTACACACGATATAATTTCTTTTGTCATTCTGATTGTGAAAACTAAGAATAACCATATATTTATCTTTTTGCCTTCATTATATCCTTGACAACTGAGATATAAATTTCTAGGGGTGCCCTGAAAATTACAGACTGTGTTCTAGGATGCCCATAGCAATAAAAAAATAAATTGAGATTAACAGTTCTGTGTTGTAGTAGCCACGTGTCTGTAAAATAAAAAATTTTATGTTTGGTGGCACAGTCAGGGCCGGATTTACATTCCAGGAGACCCTAGGCAAGGCACTGTAGGTTCCATTAGCTCCACCCATGGCCACACCCCTGCTTCTCACATGACTCCCCTCCCTAGTCTCATCCACTGTTTCCTTTCATGGAAAATACCCTTGGCCTATAACAGGCAAGGACTAAAAAAAGGTTTAACCCCTTATTGCTAGAACAATGTGTTGGAGATCTCTCGAGCAGCCAAACTAAAATTACCATCAAACTACAACGGTATGGATGTTTAGAACGCTACGGGGCATTTTAAAATGGTATAATGAAGAATCTGATCTGCCTTTATATTGGAACATTACTATCCTTTAAATTAATGAGACTATGTGTTCCCTATGATGCAGCTGGTTTGCCCCTGAATTGTACCACTATTTCTTGGTGTACCGGCCTCAATAATACAACGCTTTTGCTCACATGGGCATAGGGTGGTACCTTGTTAGATGTGGATAATGCAGGACACAGAGTACAAGAAACACCTTTATCGGCTGAGTGGGTTTAGAGCGCAAGCTCTAAGGATTACTTAGGTCTCTTCATCGTCATGTTGTAGAATGAGAGCTGAATGCATTGCTCACCCCTCTGGTCCTTAAAGGGTTAACATAAATGGCCCTTCAGACTTTAAAGGGTTAGTAATTGCTTAAAATATTAATAAATAATATTGTAGATAAATCAAAAAGCAAGAGATTGGTACAAGTCCTATCTCTCAAACGTTTTAACTCTTTGAGTGCCAGAAGGGTACGGAACGTATAACTTTTCAATGCTTTCCGTACCCCTCTGGCACTCAGAGGGTTAAAGTTCTCCTCTCCTTCCCCTTTCCCTGATGTCAGTGTCTAGCTGACAGCCCGAGATCCTAGTCCGGGGACAGTCCTGCAGCTCTTCAGCAGAGCCAAGATACCAAAATCTAAAAAGAAATACTTCATTGGAACGGTCTACAAAGTGTGCTTGCAAACCAGGTACACTTTGTAGACCATTCCAGCAAAGTATTTCTACTTAGATTTTGGTAATCTCGGCTTTGCTGAAGAGCCGCTTCGAGTCAGACAACTTGAATCTCCTGCTGTCAGATTTACAGCTGACAGCAGGGAGAGGAGAACTTTAAAACATTCTATCTCTCACACCATAAAGTTTTGAGAGATAGGACTTGTACCGATCTCTTTTTTTTGCTTTATCTACAATATTACTTATTATTATTTTAAGCCATTACTATCACTTTAACTATGGCAGGATGACTATATAAGTGTGTGTGTTATTATCCTTTTAACTCTTTGGATGCTAGCTATATCTACGCATTACGAGCCATCACTAGAATCCAAGGAGTTAAAAATTCCAAAGTTATGCAAGTAACATTTAATCCAAACTATTTTTCCACAATTCCTGGCTTAGGTTAATAGGAAGGGTTTGGTTAGAGGAAGCTCTGTTTCCTTACGCATCATAATAGGGGAAATCTGTCCTCCCTAACCATATTCTTGCCATACTTACTGAATGTTCTTGTTTAATGCTCTGTGCCCAGACACAAGTAAACATAATGTACTCAATCATATTATTTCAGATCAGGAAACTGGTGATTAAGATTAGCTGAGTCACATTCAGTCCCCTGTTCACTCAGCAACACAATATTATTTTATAAGGAGAGGTTCTTTATCTTTGCATGGTGCAGTCATATGCAAACGGGTTAGAAAAATAACGAATGTGTGTGGGCAACTAACAAACTCTTCTGTCAAGTGATCCCGCTTCTTCATTACAAATGAATCCTTTGAGTGCCCGAGAAGTGCACAAAGGGTTAACGGGACTGAACATATGGACCACTGACAAGATGTGAGGGGCTGATATGATTGAAACCTTCTAATATGTTAACTCTTTGAGTGCCAGGTGGGTACGCAAAGCATTGCAAAGCAATGCATTGCGTACCACTCTGGCACTGAAATGGTTACGAAATTTAATAACATTCAGGAAACGTCAGTTTTTCAGAATAAAAGAATTACCAGTTTTAGGTCATTTCCTAGAGTTAGAAGATACAGTCTAAAACTGGACGGTAGAATATTGGAAAAGATGTAAAGATAAAAAAAAGGACTTTACCGAAAGGTTGGCGGATACATGGAATAGCCTTCCAGTAGCTGTGGTAGATGTTAAAACAGCAAATGAAATGAATACACCTCCCAGCTTTTCAAATGGCCAAACAGGGACACTCTTGTTTTAGGTGGTGATGCTGAGGGTGTGGCTGGTGGGTGGGACATTACAAATAATTTTTTGGTGATTTCATGACTTCTTTGTGTAACTGAATAAATGATTTAGAGCAAGACCAAAGTATCTTATTTACACAGACTAATTTATAAACACACATACTGAAGTTTAAACAAAAATAATGTGTGTTTTATTGCTGTGGAGCAATTTGATACGCTTATATACACACCACATAAAAAGTGGAACACCTGGGTGGGAAAGAGGGACAGAGGGATTTGAGTCTAAAAGAGGGACTGTCCTTCCTAAAGAGGGACACTTGGCAGATATGAAATAAAGTGGAACTATCACCATCATAATATTGCCCCCAATCCTTTACTAATGTAGTGATAGGTAAAGACATACTTTTATTATGCTGAAAAAGTCCGCTTTATTAATCCTTACAAGAAAAAACTCTGTGCGCCTGTGCAGTCTGCAGCTTCCATTACCTTAAGGTAACCAACGAACGTCACCACAATCCGGGCAGTGAGCAGGACCGACAGCGCAGACTCAGAGGTAACTTTCCTCTAACATGTCTTCTATGTTGTCCACGGGATGCTTGCAGAAGAAGCTGCTTTACTTACAGTGAGGGAAAAAATTATTTGATCCCCTGCTGATTTTGTACGTTTGCCCACTGACAAAGAAAGGATCAGTCTATAATTATAATGGAAAGGTTTATTTGAACTTGAGAGACAGAATAACAACAATAAATCCAGAAAAACACATTTCAAAAAAGTTATAAATTGATTTGCATTTTAATGAGTGAAATAAGTATTTGACTCCTTTGCAAAACATGACTTAGTACTTGGTGGCAAAACCCTTGTTGGCAATCATAGAAGTCAGACGTTTCTTGTAGTTGGCCACCAGGTTTGCACACAGTTCAGGAGGGATTTTGCCCCACTCCTCTTTACAGATCCTCTCCAAGTCATTAAGGTTTCAAGGGTGACGTTTGGCAACTCGAACCTTCAGCTCCATCCACAGATTTTCTTTGGGATTACAATCTGGAATCTGGCTAGGCCACTCCAGGACCTTAATGTGCTTCTTCTTGAGTCACTCCTTTGTTGACTTGGCCATGTGTTTTGGGTCGTTGCCATGCTGGAATACCCATTCACGACCCATTTTCAATGCCCTGGCTGAGAGAAGGAGGTTCTCACCCAAGATTTGATGGTACATGGCCCCGTCCATCGTCCCTTTGATACTGTATAGTTGTCCTGTCGCCTTAGCAGAAAAACACCCACAAAGCATAATGTTTCCACCTCCTTGTTTGACGGTTGGGATGGTGTTCTTGGGATCCTAGGCAGCATTCCTCCTGCTCCAAACACAACGAGTTGAGTTGATGCCAAAGAGCTTGATTTTGGTCTCATCTGACCACAACACTTTCACCCAGTTCTCCTTTGAATCATTTAGATGTTCACTGGCAAACTTCAGATGGGCCTGTACATGTGCTTTCTTGAGCAGGGGGGCCTTATGGGGGCTGCAGGATTTCAGTCCTTCACGATGTAGTGTGTTACAAATTGTTTTCTTAGTGACTATGGTCCCAGCTGCCTTGAGATCATTGACAAGATCCTCCCATGTAGTTCTGGGCTGATTCCTCACCATTCTCATGATCATTGAAACTCCACGAGGTGAGATCTTGCATGAAGCCCCAGACCGAGGGAGACTGACAGTTATTTTGTGTTTCTTCCATTTGTGAATAATGACACCAACTGTTGTCACCTTCTCACCAAGCTGCTTGGCGATGGTCATGTAGCCCATTCCAGCCTTGTGTAGGTCTACAATCTTGTCCCTGACATCCTTGGACAGCTCTTTAAAAGAGTGCTCATAATCTCAGCTTGTTACCTGTATAAAAGACACCTGGGAGACAGAAATCTTGCAGACTTATAGGGGGTCAAATACTTATTTCACTCAGTAAAATGCAAATCAATTTATAACTTTTTTGAAATGCTTTTTTCTGGATTTTTTTGTTGTTATTCTGTCTCTCACTGTTCAAATAAACCTACCATTAAAATTATAGACTGATCATTTCTTTGTCAGTGGGCAAATGTACAAAATCAGCAGGGGATCAAATAATTTTTTTCCCCTCACTGTAATAATGCAGACTTTTTCGGCATAATAAAAGTATGGTTTTATTTATCACTACATTAGTAATGGATCTTGGGTCAATATTATGATGGTGGTAGTTCTGCTTTAACGACTGTTAGGGTTGCTATATCACTACCCTAAATATTAAATAATTTTGAGCTTTATAAATAGATGCAGATCTGATAGGTCAGTTGGGTCATATCTGTTGTCAAGTTCTATCTGTCCATATGTGCTAAAAATAATAATAAAAAATATCATTGGGATCTAAAGTTTCATAAACTGTTCAAGATATTTGCAAACCTGGGTGTCCTTAAGGCTGATCTGTGTAAATGTGTTATTCATCAGCTGTGTTTTATTCTCAAATGGAGAAAATATGAAAATAACAGATGTCAGGAAAGATAGCAGTAACACAAAATAAAATCTCTTTTTTTTGTTTCAATTTTTTTTTCTTTTTAAATCTCTGTTGATTTGAAAATGGCTATGGGGATGCCAAATTGTTCACTAGGCTGATCTTTAAAGGAACATTATGCTAAAATACAACTTGCTATGTTATGAAAGGGCATGGTATAACATTCACACAGTTACAAAGTTACATAGCCATTGTTCTTGCTTGATAGAACATATCTCATATAATAATGCTAGGGAACTCTCATAATTGACCCCAAAGACTCAAGAGTTTTAACAGTTTGAGTGCCAGAGGGGTATGCAATGCATTGCATACCCCTCTGGCACTCAAAGGGTTAAAGGATAACTATTTCTAATAGTAAGCCTCTCCTTACCATATTGTGACCATTTCTGGCAATGAAAGGGTTAAAGGCCACAGGGGTGGACAACACATTTTGCACATCTCTCCTAGTCCTTAACCCTTTGAGTGCCAGAGGGGTAGGGAACACATTGCAGAACAATGCGTTCTGTACTCCTCTGGCACTCAAAGGGTTAAAGGGTTAACATTTCCATGTGCAGTGTGCAGAGTTTGAGGTCCTTTGTTCTTGCTAGCAAGGGTCATAATCTTCTCCATGGATATGACATACAGAAGTGATTGAAGATGTTATCTTTCCAACCAAAGGACAAGTGAAAATCCATATGGGCCATTATGATTTACTGGCTATAGGTAAATGAATAGTTATTAGTATGTGTTAATTCTCCTTTAAGATCTCAGTGCTGGTGCTGGTTCTCAGATTAGCCCCACCTACTTTCCACCTTTTCAACCCACTTACAGTCCAGTTCTGCCAACTTTGTGAGCAAACCCCACCTATTTCCCCTCCTCATCCTGGCCACCCTGAATAAATAGGAATTGTCATTTTTAACAGATGTGATTTTGAAAGACGTTTCAGAAACAGTTAAATTCATCTTAACCATTTTTTATTGAATACAATAGATTGTGAGATATTTAGTTTTATTTATTTGTCAGTTAATCCAGATATGCCGGACATGACTAACAGATACATACATTCCACACTTCTCTACATTACCAACTGTCACTTCTTATCAGGAAGTACTAGCTAAGTTGTGTAAACTGTCAAAAATTTCTAAATAGTTATAAACTGTTGTCTGAGATTAAAAAAAATGGATCACATAAATATAGGTAATTTTGAAAACTATATCAAAATCACCTATTTGTTGCAAAGTGAAAATATCCATTATAAGCCCAACCCACTTTATGATGCAGTTGGCATGATTGGAACCCTCAATGCCAGATTTTAGTATATAGGGTCTGGTAGTAGGAGAAATATGTATAAATATATGTGTGTCTGTCTTACACTCTTATCTGTCTGTCTCTCTATAGTTACAGTTCAAACAACTCTTCTATGTTAAATGCAGTTTTTGAAAAGCTTACAGTGTTTGAACAAAATGACAAATTTGGCTGGAATTTTGGATTCCACATCGCTATGCCAGTTCCTAAAAAACCTGCATATTGAGTTCATATTTATTACTTAGTGCTTTAGATCATTAAGAACTGGAAAAAAAATAGAGGTTTCCCATAGGAACAGACTTAGTAAAATGTAATACTCGTCCTAGACAATCTGCACATATTACAGTACTCTCTTTCATAAAAATCAGCTTATATTTTATCATTAGTGGTCTTTTTATGTTCAACACTAATGGGGGTTATGCTCTTATGTTACGGACAGATAGCATAACTAAAGACATCTGGATTAAATGAGTGTGTGAATGGAGATTCCCAGGGTGCATTGCAGAATGTGCAGGTAAATCTTCATCAATAATAGCTATTGGTAGCAGCTGTGATCATTGATATCATGGTGATGTTTTCATGGACCAAGTGCCATAGTATATTTATTACTTTCAGTCTTATATGGGTACATTAAAGTAAATATTATATTGACAAGGGTATCAAATAAAAATATATTGTATTACCAACCCATTGGACTATATGTACAAAGGCAGAAGTGTAAAAATTATGGGTAGGGTTGTCACCTTTTCTTAAAATAAAATACCAGCCATAGCATCCCCTCCATAGACTTAAAGGGATAGTAACACTTCGTTTTAACTTTATTTTATTTTGTAGGCATTAAAAAAACATGAAGAATGATATAAGTCTTATCGCTCAAACCTTTATGGTTTATGAGATATTCACAAGCAAAGTTCCCCTCCCCGCCCCTTTTACCTAGTGTAAGCAATCTCTTCTCAGATGTGAGTCTGGTTGTATGACAGTACAGATAACAGAAGGGGACAATTTTCTTTGTATGAAAACAATGAAAGCCCTTCCCCCCTTGATAAGTTTTTCAGCTTTTTCCATTATCTTAATTGAAGATTGTCCCTCTCTGCAGTCTACCTGGGCATCTCCCTTCTGATTTGGTTGAACAGGGGGGGGATACTTTGTTTGTGAATATCTCTTAAACCATAAAGGTTTCAGAGATAAGACTTATATCATTCTTCATGTTTTTTTAATGCCTACAAAATAAAATAAAGTTAAAATGAAGTATTACTATCCCTTTAACATTGGACAGAAGCCAATTTTTTACCGGCCTGCCAGTAAAATACCGGCTGGGTGACAACCCTAATTATGGGGCAAACCAACTACACTATTAAAGGGATCGTAATGTTTCACAAAAACAACAGCTCCAATTAATTGTCATAGTATTTGAGCCATAGAGATGGTTATTTCATTACTGTCAGAGTTGTAGTTCAAGAGTAATTGAATGATAAAGTATCCCCCTCCCGCCCCTTTTACCTAGTGTAAGTCACCTCCCCTCAGAAGTGGAATCTGGTCCACAGACCAGACAGCTCACAGCAAGGGACAATCTTTTTACTGTGAGAACAATGAAAACCCTGCCCCCTTGACAGGTTTTTCCCTTATGCTAATTGAAGATTGTCCCTCTCTGCAAGCCATCTGGACACCACCCTGCTGCTCTGAGGTGAGCAGTGTTACATCAGTAAACGGGGCGGGAGGGGGATACTTTATCATTCAATTACTCTTGAACTACAACTCTGACAGTATTGACACTGTCCATCACCCAAAAACTATGAAGATTAATTTTAGATGCTGTTTTTGTGAAACATTACTATCACTTTAAGAACAAATAAAAAACCCCAAATGATTTAAATGGGACCTTAACCCCTTGAATGGAGACCATTAGCATACAAGAGATTGACCGTTTAAGTGCCAGAGAGGTATCCAATGATACATCTGGCACTCAAAGGGTTAATCTCTTGAATGCTTATGGTCTCCATTCAAGGGTTAAAGCCCCATTTAAATCAACATTGTGAGTTCCAGATTTGTACTGAAATTATTGGAAGTCCCATTTCAGTTAATAAACACACACACACACACACACACACACACGCACAATGAGTGATACAGTTTCTGCATGTTGTATGATGATGTATATAACTGAATCACAAAGAGTCGTTTCCAAGACTTTTTTTTAAAACATTTGATCTGGTAGTTTTTTAGATTTCTCTAGTAAACATTATCAGAGTTGGCTGAAGAATGTACCCTTCAGTCCGTTCTGCTGGATTAGGTGAAATTGTTCTGATATACAAAGTTCTGCTGTTGAAGCCAATGTTCTGAAAGAAACAAAAAAATACCCAGCGGCATTGATTGCGAGGGCATATCTGAAAGCAAGGACTCTTGATAAAATAAAATAAAATAGATACAAAAAAGAGGTAGACAAAGTTATGTTTATTGTTGAATACCATTAAAAGAATCCCCAAAGATTGTTTTTAGGTGGCCGAAGACTGAAGAATGCTGTTTCCTCGAGTAGATTGAGAACCAACAAACTGCAGAATAAAACTAGGTATTTCCTGAATATGAAGGGTAGTTATAGATGTGAAACTGGTTGTTGTTCGAAATGTACATCAATCTCACATAAAGTGAAAACGGTGACATCAGCTGTCACTGGGGAGGAGTTTGCGGTGGTTAGTTGGATGGACTGCGTATCAACATAAGTGGTTTATTTATTCATGTGTTTGTGGTGTCCAATATGTGGGCAGGGCTATTCTGATGCTTTGCAGTAGAGTTGGCCTACATTGTAGAAATGTAGAACAAGGGTCCTTACAACATAGTGTGTCTAGACACAGTTTAACCCCTTAAGGACCCACGACGGTCCTGGACAGTCATGGAATTCCGGGCTCCCTGCGCGGCTCCACGCCGTTCGGGGAGTCCGGAATCGAATCTCACAAAAAAAAATGCTCCGTGGTCCTTAAGAGACCACAAAGTACGTGCACGGCTGGTCCGTAAGGGGTTAATGCTCCATTAAAAAATCTAGATGTTTATATTTCACAAAGGTGGCGTAACTATAGGGGTCGCACCTGCGACCAGGCCTGTGCACTTCAGGGATTCTGGCCTCCCCCTACGACCCCTCCGCCTGGCGCCCGCAGTCTCCCACCGGAGCTCTAGTAGTGCAGAGCGCTGGGAGATGACATCATCTCCCAGCACTCTGCATTACTAAGAGGACCACGCGGGAGCTCCAGGTTGGAGATGGGGGCATTGTGGAGGGGGTCATTGTGGTCGGGGGCTGGGGCCAATGTGGTGGTGGGGGGGGCCGTGGCACTTCTTGTACCAGGGCCCGGAGGCTTCTAGTTACGCCTCTGTTTCACAATATGCCTCCAGAAGGTTTGAATGAATATACAGAGACAATACGTTATTTAGGTGGTATTTATATAAATGGTGGCTTTATTTTTTTTCCTATTATTATACTGTACATTAAATGTTTAGTTTTTGGGTGTTTATATTTACATTATTTAGTGTACATTACTAGAGAGGCTAATAAAATTAGTTTCAGTTTTTATGTGTGTTTAAGTTCATTGCACTAGTAATAATAGTGGCAAAATTTAAAGTGGATCTGTCACCTTGATTGAAGTGTGCGTATTTGAAAACTTCATTAACCTCTTAAGGACCAGCGGTCCTGGGACTAGGGTGACCACATTTCCGTTCTGCTATTCCGGGACATGTGGTCACCCTACCAGGGGCTCTTACTGCTCAGGGGGTGGCACGGAGGTAAGTCCCGGCACATACTGTGCAGCTATGGGCTGGTGGGTGAAGAGGGCAGCCAGGCTTCAGTACTCCTAATCCAATTGCAATGGGGTCGGGGCCAGGCAGCGCCGCCACTGCTGCTCTCTGTGTTTACTTTGCTTATTACATCTCCCTCCCCGCTGCGGTCTCTGCGTCTCCCAGCCAGGCTGCCGACGTACGTCATACTATCGGCAGCAGCCGCACCTCGCTATTCACCAACTCGGTTTACGCATATTCCTCTGCTGTCAGCAGGTGAAGAAGAGCTGCAGCGCCATTTGAGCGGCATCCGGTCCCCTGTGGCTGGCTGGCACTGAGTTCCCTCCTACCCGCCCGCATCATCACGCGCCCCTGCGGGCCGTGATGACATACATACAGAGAAGAGGAAGAGGGCAGAGGCACCGGAAGAGAAGCGCTTGCTGCCAGAGTCCAGCAGCAAGCGCTTCTCTTCCGGTGCCTCTGCCCTCTTCCTCCTCTCTGTATGTATGTCATCACGGCCCGCAGGGGCACGTGATGATGCGGGCGGGTGGCTACCTTCATTTCGGGACTCTTTATTGTCCCGGTGGGGGATGATCCGGGACGCGGGACATAGAACCCAATTAAGGGACAGTCCCGGACGTTCCGGGACACGTGGTCACCCTACCTGGGACGTTTCCGTCCCATAAGGACCACTTGATCCTTTGCCGACGCGCCGGTGCACATGACCTGTTGTGTGTATCGCCACACCTCTTTGGGGCCTGAAAGAGATCGCTCCAGTCTTGGAACGGTCAATTTTAAGCCCCATTTTTACTTACAGCGTTCCCGGTGGAGCACTGTAAGTAAAAAGTACATGACGTACTATGACCGTCATCGGTCCTTAAGTTGTTCTATATGCTAACATATGCTAATTGTGGGACCCGTACAGTACCAATGGCATTTCATATGCTAACTAAGCTTTTTCAGTGTTGTTTCATATGCTATTGAAGGCTTTTAGTGATGTTTCATATGCTAATTAAGCACTGTGCTTCACCAGGATACTTTCACATTTCCCAGAAATAGAAGTGACTGTTTCATAAACTATACATCTACTGGACTTGGCTAACATGACACAAACCTCTACGTAACCTCTTTCTTATTTTTAACACTTTGAATAGAAATCCCCCCTAGGGCGCAGCCCCATGATAAGAGCCAGACGTGAGTATGTCAGTAGAATCCACTCCATTTTAGTGACTGATGGAGACCCCCGCTAGGGACATCTGTTTAAAATTTATGGTGGTGAGCTGATACTTTCTTTCTGCCTGTGTTTTCCAAGGCTGACTCGCTTGTTAGCTTTGCCTAGTCACACTCATCAATATTGTAGTATGGTGACAAGGTCACAAGAATGCAATGCTGATCTGAAACTCTAGAACACGGACAGACAACAATCGCCTCTCCAGCTGTTGGAGACTTCAACTCCCATCGGGGGATGATGGGAGTTGTAGTCTCCAACAGCTGCAGAGCCAGTGGTTGCTTCAACATTGTCTGAAAAGCAGGCCAACTGTGGATTATAATATTAATAAGAGACATGAGGCACTGCAGGGGAATACTTTATAATGACCCCTTATGTGTGTTCCACAAAATGTTGAATGACGTACCACGAAGCTATACATTTTAGGGTAAATATGAAATATGATCCCCTTGGAGACTTATTAAATGCGTTGCAGATTTTAGACGCAGTGTATTAGAGGTTAAAGTTCTGCGTTAAAGGAGCACTAACACCCCAAAATAATAACACCCCACTTATCTTACTGTGACCAGAATATCACATTGGCTTCTATGAAAGTGGCCCTTGTTCCTTTGTTTAAGAGATACCATATTCAGTCAGTCTTGCATGTCATGTCCAGCGAGGCAGACATGACAGTTTCTGGCAGGACCTCAAACTCTGCTAATGTCAAAGGGTGCGCAATGCATTGCAATGTGTTGCCCTCCTCTCTTCTTCCTCCAGAATGTAAGCTTTCACGAGCAGTGCCATCTGATTCTTTTGTTCTCCACATCTGATTTGTACTATTTAATACCTCTGTATATCTATTCCCTATTCTATTCCTACAGTTCTGCGGAATTAGTTGTCACTATGTAAATGAAGAATAATAAATAATAATAATGAAGAGTTAAGTAGGCCCATGCACTCTGCTTGCTGAAGTTTGAAAAATTTCCACCAACTGTCATGTCCGCCTATATAGACATGCCATCCAGGACTGATCAAAGATGTTATCTCTTAAAGCAGGGCTTAAAATTTGAAGTCCTTTGCTACTAGCCAGACCTGCAAAGTTACTCGCCACTGCAAGCCATAGCATACCCACCAGGGCTGAATTTCTACTCGCCAGGGCTAAATTTTCACTTGCCATTGGCTAGTGGCGAGTGGAAATTTTGAGCCCTGTCGTAAAGGATAGTAATGTTTCACAAGAACAGCAACTCCAATTAATCTTCATAGTATTTGGGCCATGGAGAGTGTTATTTCAATACTGTCAGAGTTGTAGTTCAAGAGTAATTGAATGATAAATTATCCCCCCCGGCCAGCTCCAAAAGGGACTGACAGCGCAGGTGCACGGACGTCACTGTGACGAGATGTCCGTGCTTCCTGCTACTGTGAGCCTCCGAAAAACTGCAAAATCTTTCAAACCAGGTAATATTTCTGGCGACTAGAGCTACTAAGCAGCTAGTCGCCAGATGAAGACTTAATTCATGTAAAGTTATTGCGGGGTGGTAGTTCCCCTTTAAGAAGTGAACGAAAACAGATCTTGGAAATTATAGAGCCGCGAGTTTTACCTCAGTAGTGGGGAAACTGCTTGAAGGGAAAATAAGGAATTATATTCAGGAATACATTGAGAAAAACAAAATTATTAGCGGATAGCAACATGGTTTTATGAAGAATAGATGTTTCCAAACAGCTCTATTGAGCTTCTATGAAGAAGTAATTGGAACCTTGATAATGGTGAACAGTAGATGTAGTATATCCAGACTTTGCAAAGACATTACAGTGAGGCACCAGAGGCTGGCCTATAAAATAAGGAGGGGATAACATTTGTAATTAGGTAGAAATTGGTTAATGGATTGGAAACAGTGTGTTGCTGTAAATGGAATATTTTCAAATTTCACTGTTTTTTAACAAGTTTACAAATGACTTGGGAACGGGTATAGAAAGAAATAATTTTAATATTTGCAGATGGCACTATATTATACAGTACAATAAACTCAGAGGTTTGCTCTGTACAGAAGAATTTAATTAGAATGGCAGACGTTATGCATTGGGAAGTACTAATAACAGTGACACATGAATATAATGGCAGTGTTCTAGGAATCTCATTTCTAGAAAAAGCTCTAGGGATACTTGTGAACTGTAAACTTGGAAATAGTGATCAGTGTCAAACAGCAGTAGCAAAAGCAATCAAAATACTATCCTGCACAAAAAGGTTATTGATGAAAAAGTGGGCAGCATCATTCTACCACTGTACTAGTGTTTGGTAAGACATCATTTGGACTATGCACTATGCATTTCAGTTTGATATTCTAGAACTGGAAAAAAATGCATAAAAGAAATTAATTAATCGAATGGAGGAACTGACATATGAAGAATGTCTAGCCCAGTGGTTCTCAACCTTTCTAGTGCCGTGACCCTTTGATAAAATTTCCCAAGTTGTGGGAACCCCTAACAGTAAAATTATTTTCGTTGCTCCTTCATCGGTGTAATTTTGCTACTGTTATGAATCAAAATATAAATATCTGATGGTTTTAGGCGACCCCTGGCAGATCATCATTCGACCCTGAAGAGGTCCCGACCCACAGGTTGAGAAGCACTGGTCTGGCCAAACTTGGTTTATTTACTGTAGAGAAAAGACACCTAAGGGGATCTTGTTACATTGTTCAAGTGTATTCAAAGTCAATACAAGGATCTTTCAAGTGCACCTTTCATTCCAAGGCCTGTAAAAATAACGAGGCGCCAACCCATAAAGGGATAGTAATGTTTCATAATAAAAGCAGCTCTAATTAATCATCATAGTATTTGGACTTTGGAGAGTGTTATTTCAATTCTGTCTGAGTTATAGTTCAGGAGTAATTCAATGACAAAGTATCCCCCTCCCGCCCCTTTTACTGATGTAACACTGCTCAGCCATATCAGAAGGGAGATACCCAGGTAGACTGCAGAGAGGGACAATCTTCAATTAAGATAAGGGAAAAACCTGAAAAACTTGTCAAGGGGGGCAGGGATTTCATTGTTTTCATTGTAAGAAGATTGTCCCCTTCTGTTATCTGTCTGGTCTATGGACTGGATTCCACATCTGAGAAGAGATGGCTTACACTAGTTGAGGGGCAGGAGGGGGAAACTTTGCTTGTGAATATCTCATAAACCATAAAGGTTTGAGAGATAAGACTTATATCATTCTTCATATATTTTTAATGCCTACAAAATAAAATAAAGTTAAAACGAAGTATTACTATCCCTTTAAGTTTAGAGGAAAAGAGGTTTCAGTTACAGTACTGTAGAATTATTTGCTTAGGCATGTGGTGATGGTAGATACAATGGATACATTTAAGAGAAGCCTAGATTTTGAAGAAGAAAGGAACCAGATGAACCATATGGGCGAGAAGTAAAAAGTCCCAAAACTCACTCGGATGTACATGGGTGTTTTTAACCCTTGATTGCTAGAAAGGTCTCTAGCACATTGCTTTGCAGTGCCTTGGAGACCTCTCAAATTCAAATTTAAATGAATTTGTCCCCTACAATGAAGTTGGTTTGTTTCAGGATAACATTAGGTTTCTTTTTGTGTGTAAGATCCCAAGGACCACTTGCAGAAAGGAAAAGAGGAACAATTTTGGTGCAGACCTTCTGCACCAGATGGAGCAAATAAAACGTCCCAAAATTCCCACTGATGTAAACGGAGATGTTAACCCCTGCTACAGGGACCTCTCGAACAATCGGGGATTAAAATTCGGTTTAACCCTTTGAGTGCCAGAGGGGTATCCAACGCATACCCCTCTGACAATCAGAAGGTTAACTCAGTGTGTTTTCTTTTTATTTCTTTGGTGTGGTCCCACAATTGCTCCACTTTTATTTTTACGTTGTAAATATGGCCCTTAGACTCCAATGTCTAAAAAAAACGATTCAAATCCAAGTGCGAGGAATTTCCAGGGACAGCCACATAAGACTTCTCTGGTATTTGTGAAAATCTCAGCACTGGCAGTTAACCCTTAGAATGCCAGAGATGTCTTCAAAACATTGCGAAACCGTGAGACTGATGTGCTGAGAGGAACGGCAGCAATTCTGGCGTGAACCAACTGCGCCATTGGGGACATATACACATCTCTGATTTCACCTTTTGAGTGCAATGTGTTGTATACCTCTCTGGTACTCAAGGAGTTAAATGGAGCATTTTTTTTTTTAACTCCTTGAATGATAGAGGGGTCTCTAGGATTCAGGGGGGGTTAAATGGAGATTTTTTTTTAACCTCTTGAATGATAGAGGGGTCTGTGGCACATTGAGAAGCAACGCAATGAAGACCCCTCTCTAGGATTCGGGGGGGGTTAAATGGAGATTTTTTTTAACCCCTTGAATGATAGAGGGGTCTGTGGCACATTGCGAAGCAACACAATGAAGACCCCTCTCTAGGATTCAGGGGGGTGGGGGAATCCCATTTAACCTCACTTAACGACCGGCTAGGAAAATTTTTTTTTTTCGCCAAACTAATCCGTTGTCCCCGAACGGTGTGCAGCCGCGGGGACCTGGACTTCCGGGACATACATGTACATCTTCTGTCACTAAGTGACAGTTTCTGCGGGACGTACATGTACGTCCATTGTCGGGAAGGGGTTAACCCTTGGAGTGGCATAGAGGTATCCAACGTATTGGAGCGTAATTCATTGGATACCTCTCTGGCACTCAAAGGGTTAAGTCAGTTTACTTATTCCTGTGGAGCACTTGGTTTGGCCCACAACGGCCCCAATGCTTCTCATTACATAAGCCTTAATGGATTGGAAATGTCTCTAGCATCCAACGGGTTAAATATAAATATATATATATATATATATATATATATATATATTTTTTTTTTTTTTTTTTTTTTTTTTTGTTCAGGAAATCCTGAGAATGCCTTTGTCTACAGTTTCCAGCCAACAATTCATATCCTTCTCCTTTTAAAAAAACGACAGTTTATAGAATATCTTTTGGGTGTGCACCTCCGTTATAAACGCTAACACCTCCTAATAATAAACCCCCCTTTACCTTAACCCTTTGAGTACCAGCAAGATATTCAACACATTGTATTGCAATGCCTTGGATACCACTCTGGCATTCAAAGTGTTAATCTGATAAGAAGATTCTAACAGCATACCACTCTGGCATTCAAAGTGTTAATCTGATTCTAACAGAAGCTGTGTATCATTTCTGGTTGGACTAGTTACATAGTAAATGTAGAAACATACTAACTTAGTAAATTAGGTTGAATAAAGACATAAGTCCATCAAGTTCAACCTTTGCCTCATACCCCAGTGACTGTAGTTGACTTTCTCCAGTCTTGATCTCCCTTTTTTTATGTGTGTACAGCTCTGAAAATGTTGAATACCAACCCCGCTGGTACTCAAGGGGTTAAAGTCGTGTAACGTGGCAGATTTATACTGTTGCATGGTCAGGCACATTTCCAGTCGAAAAAAACAGTAAAATATCAGGTTTTATTGAATTACAATGTCTGAAATGCTGCCGCCAAGTTCTTGAACAATAAAAATTCAGAGTCAGAGTTCATTTCTTTAACCTCTTGGTTGATTTCCAATGTTGCGATCTTCTGCCTTGGAAGGGGTTTAAAAGGGGGCTATTCATTCAGTGATCCAATCAGATGTGAAGTGTCTGATTTTGCCATTGTTAAACTGATGTATACAATGGACCTATCACCTTGAACTTTTTTTACATACCGTAAAATCTCGGGTATAGTACTCACAATTTTACCCCACTTCACCTTATGTGAAGTGGGGGGTGAGTATAATACACGAGAGTTTTTCAGTAAAATAAAGAATCGAGGCTGGTAGATACCTTCCCTCCCTCCCACGGCGCTATCCGCTCTCAAAATAAGACTTACTAGGTTAAATTTAAGTCCCCACTGAAGTCCTCATCGTTTCCACAGAAGAGCAGGTAAAATACAAACTATGTCAAGCTTCAGTGTGGGTGGCATGCTTCCATTTGTCGCCCGCTTCCTTCAATGGGCTTTCAGGACCTTCCGCCTGTGGTATTGTACATAGTAACATAGTAATTTAGGTTGAAAAAAGACTTGCGTCCATCTAGTTCAACCCTTTTCCTATTCCTGTTTACCGTTGTTGATCCAAAAGAAGGCAATTTAGCAATTTCAAATTCTGCCTTGAATGGGGGGGGGAATTCCTTCTTGATTCCAAATAGCAATCAGATTTCTCCTTGGATCAACAAGCACTAACTAAATATTAATCCCAATACTAATGTACATAGCCCTCTATGTTCTGCTCTTTTAAATAAGTATCCAGGCCCTTTTTAAAGTCATCTAATGTGTTCGATAGCACCACTTCTTCAGGCAATGAATTCCACTGCGTTGCGTACCCCTCTGGCACTCAAAGGGTTAACAAGGAACGCAAAGGCTTGTCATAGAGTGCCTGTGGCAACACAGACCTCTCCTTCAAAATATTGTGGGACGGTGAGGTGAGATCCTCTGATCTCCCCCACCGGCCCATGATCTAGCCGCCCACTGGGGGATGCCCGATCCCCCGATAGGACAATCCACCCATACCTCCCAACATTTCAAATTGCCAAAGAGGGACACTTGTCATTTAGGGGGTGTTGCTGGGGGTGTGGCTGGTGGGCGGGGCATTACCGATAATTTTCAGGTTATTTCATAACCTATTGACACCTCCTTGTGTAACCTAATAAATGTCTTATAACAAGACCAAAGTATTTTATTTACACAGACTTGTTTATAAACACATATACTGACATTTAGACAAACAATAATGTGAGTTTTATTGCTGTAGATTAATATGATTCACTTATATACACACCACACAGTCTGATCTCCTAAAAAGAGGGACATCAGGGTGCGAAAGAGGGACAGAGGGATTTGGGTCTAAAAGAGGGACTGTCCCTCCTAAAGAGGGACACTTGGGAGGTATGTCCACCCATGTATGAAACAGAGCATAATGAAAAATAACTGAAACTCATATGTGCTCCACTTGGCACTGGCAGCATTAGGGGAAGGAATTTTAGTATGCGTAGTTTAGCAAATTGGCATTAGGCAGGCATAGGGTCTAAAAATCAAATGAAGCATTTTATTTAACATCAGGGGTTATTGATAGGATCGGCATTCTTGTGTATTCCACTTTTAGTGTCACAGATTTTACAGGGTCTGAGCAGAGACAAAAGTACTAGAGCCATAGAAATTAAAGGGGACGCGTACCCTAGGATAACTGACTCTCAAATGATTAACCCTTTGAGTGCCAGAGGGGTATTCAATGCATTGCTTAGCAATGCATTGGATACCCCCGGCACTCAAAGGGTTAAATCAATGTCTCAGTGTATAAGGGGGAGGGAGTCCGAATATGAATGATCCAAATGCGCTTACTGTAGGAATACTGTGCACAGCTGAAACAGATCCGTCACTTTGTAATGTATAAACTGTTCTAATCCTCTGCTATTACATAAAACAAGAAAGGAAGAATGGGATTCAGCCATATGTAGTGATCACAGTCACCCCCCATTTGCAAATCAATCACATTTTTGCCAGAGGCCTTATGTCTGCATAACCGCACACACCACTGCTTCAGACAGGAAATGACCTAGTCAGTGACCTTGTCTCCAGGGAGAAGCAACGCTCCTCTTAAAGAGAGACTCAGCTCAGCCGCTGCTTTGAACATGCTCCAGCAGCATGCTTGTCTGAGTCTGAAAAAACCACGTCAAGCGGGGAAGGGGTTTAACCCCTTAGATGCTAGACACTTTTCAGCAATGTCTTGAAGACATTTCTAGCATTCAGGGCATTAAAATGGAACTGTCACTTTGTAACAAATATATGATTTTGAAAGAGCTTTTTAAAGCACCCACAATATTTATTTAACTCTTTGAGTGCCAGAGGAGTACGGAGAGCAATGTGTTGCGTACTCCTCTGGCAATCAGAGGGTTAAAGTGATAGTTTATGAAATATTTAGCTTTGTTAATTTGTCAGTTTATGTAAATTTGACAATACTGGCTGGAATGTCAGCCATATACTGACATTACACACTTCTCTCCACCCGGCCTGCAACTCCCTTCCAGCCAGATACTGACATTCCACACTGCTCTCCACCCGGCCTGCAACTCCCTTCCAGCCACATACCAACATTCCACACTGCTCTCCAGCCAGCCTGCAACTCCCTTCCAGCCAGATACCAACATTCCACACTGTTCTCCAGCCAGCCTGCAACTCCCTTCCAGCCAGATACTGACATTACACACTGCTCTCCAGCCAGCCTGCAACTCCCTTCCAGCCATATACTGACATTCCATACTGCTGTCTACCCGGCCTGCAACTCCCTTCCAGACAGATACTGGCATTACACACTGCTCTCCAGCCAGCCTGCAACTCCCTTCCAGCCAGATACCAACATTCCACACTGTTCTCCAGCCAGCCTGCAACTCCCTTCCAGCCAGATACTGACATTCCACACTGCTCTCCAGCCAGCCTGCAACTCCCTTCCAGCCAGATACCAACATTCCACACTGTTCTCCAGCCAGCCTGCAACTCCCTTCCAGCCAGATACTAGCATTACACACTGCTCTCCAGCCAGCCTGCAACTCCCTTCCAGCCAGATACCAACATTCCACACTGTTCTCCAGCCAGCCTGCAACTCCCTTCCAGCCAGATACTGACATTACACACTGCTCTCCAGCCGGCCTGCAACTCCCTTCCAGCCAGATACCAACATTACACACTGCTCTCTACCCGGCCTGCAACTCCCTTCCAGCCATATACTGGCATTACACACTGCTCTCCAGCCAGCCTGCAACTCCCTTCCAGCCAGATACCAACATTACACACTGCTCTCTACCCGGCCTGCAACTCCCTTCCAGCCATATACTGGCATTACACACTGCTCTCCAGCCAGCCTGCAACTCCCTTCCAGCCAGATACCAACATTCCACACTGTTCTCCAGCCAGCCTGCAACTCCCTTCCAGCCAGATACTGACATTCCACACTGCTCTCCAGCCAGCCTGCAACTCCCTTCCAGCCAGATACCAACATTCCACACTGTTCTCCAGCCAGCCTGCAACTCCCTTCCAGCCAGATACTGGCATTACACACTGCTCTCCAGCCAGCCTGCAACTCCCTTCCAGCCAGATACCAACATTCCACACTGTTCTCCAGCCAGCCTGCAACTCCCTTCCAGCCAGATACTGACATTACACACTGCTCTCCAGCCGGCCTGCAACTCCCTTCCAGCCATATACTGGCATTACACACTGCTCTCCAGCCAGCCTGCAACTCCCTTCCAGCCAGATACCAACATTACACACTGCTCTCCAGCCAGCCTGCAACTCCCTTCCAGCCAAATACTGACATTCCACACTGCTCTCCAGCCAGCCTGCAACTCCCTTCCAGCCAGACACCAACATTCCACACTGTTCTCCAGCCAGCCTGCAACTCCCTTCCAGCCAGATACCAACATTACACACTGCTCTCCAGCCAGCCTGCAACTCCCTTCCAGCCAAATACTGACATTACACACTGCTCTCCAGCCAGCCTGCAACTCCCTTCCAGCCAGACACCAACATTCCACACTGTTCTCCAGCCAGCCTGCAACTCCCTTCCAGCCAGATACTGACATTCCACACTGCTCTCCAGCCAGCCTGCAACTCCCTTCCAGCCAGATACCAACATTCCACACTGTTCTCCAGCCAGCCTGCAACTCCCTTCCAGCCAGATACTGGCATTACACACTGCTCTCCAGCCAGCCTGCAACTCCCTTCCAGCCAGATACCAACATTCCTCACTGTTCTCCAGCCAGCCTGCAACTCCCTTCCAGCCAGATACTGACATTACACACTGCTCTCCAGCCGGCCTGCAACTCCCTTCCAGCCATATACTGGCATTACACACTGCTCTCCAGCCAGCCTGCAACTCCCTTCCAGCCATATACTGACATTCCATACTGCTCTCCACCCGGCCTGCAACTCCCTTCCAGCTAGATACCAACATTCCACACTGTTCTCCAGCCAGCCTGCAACTCCCTTCCAGCCATATACTGACATTCCACACTGCTCTCCAGCCGGCCTGCAACTCCCTTCCAGCCAGATACCAACATTCCACACTGTTCTCCAGCCGGCCTGCAACTCCCTTCCAGCCATATACTGACATTCCACACTGTTCTCCAGCCGGCCTGCAACTCCCTTCCAGCCAGATACTGGCATTACACACTGCTCTCCAGCCGTCCTGTAACTCCCTTCCAGCCAGATACTGACATTCCACACTGCTCTCCACCCGGCCTGCAACTCCCTTCCAGACAGATACTAACATTCCACACTGCTCTCCACCCGGCCTGCAACTCCCTTCCAGCCATATACTGACATTCCACACTTCTCTCCACCCGGCCTGCAACTCCCTTCCGGCCAGATACTGACATTCCACACTGCTCTCCACCCGGCCTGCAACTCCCTTCCAGCCAGATACTGACATTCCACACTTCTCTCCACCCAGCCTGCAACACCCTTCCGGCCAGATACTGACATTCCACACTGCTCTCCACCCGGCCTGCAACTCCCTTCCAGCCATATACTGACATTCCACACTTCTCTCCACCCAGCCTACAACTCCCTTCCAGCCATATACTGACATTACACACTGCTCTCCAGCCAGCCTGCAACTCCCTTCCAGCCATATACTGACATTCCACACTGCTCTCCAGCCAGCCTGCAACTCCCTTCCAGCAGACACTGATATTCCACACTGCTCTCCAGCCAGCCTGCAACTCCCTTCCAGACAGATACTGATATTCCACACTGCTCTCCAGCCAGATACTGACATTACACACTGCTCTCCAGCCAGCCTGCAACTCCCTTCCAGACAGATACTAACATTCCACACTTCTTTCTAGCCGGCCTACTGTGTCTATCTGACAGCCAGTAATGCTGTTTTATAGTCTTCATTGTATTTGTTAGTGCTATTTCATGGGGATGGTGATCCTTAATTTCCATACCTCCATGTCAGACGTTAACGCAAGTAAGGACACAGCCCCTGTATCCTCACTGGTATCTGTTTGGATGGAGGACACGCCTCCCAGGTGACATCACTCATGATGCCTGTAATGAGTGATGGTGTAGAAGAAATCAGCCATTCTAGCATCTTTTTGGAAGTAATGTGAGCCTGAGTCAGCTTACCCCAACCTCACACTACTGCCACAGTGTATAAGAATTGCTGATTTCTTCTGCATTGTCTGTATGAGTGTGGTGTGTGATGCCATCTGGGGCGAAGCCAGCCATGGAGCTCCTTGGTTCCTTCTTCCCACCTCTGAAGCCCTCCCACAGTGCAACATTCCTAATAATGGCTTCTAATGCAGCTGAATCCACTGACAAAAGGCAAGTTAATAAAAAAAAAAAATAAAAGTTTTACACAGCTAGGAAAGATTAAAGTACTTTTTCTTTTTACTTTAATACTGTGTAATTGGTCTGGGTGGGGGGTCTGGGAAGGTGTGAATGTCCCTTTAAAAGAACATCATTATATCAGTACAGGCCAGGATTCGGCAACCTTTGACTCACCATCCCCAGCCAGCCAGCGATTGGTTAGGGATTATGCTACTTGTTGTCCCCAGTAGGTTGGCTATCTCTGTTATAGACCAACAATTGAAAGAAGCAGTACATTTTTATGTATTAAAAGATATATATTGTAATTCTTACCCTGTTGAGTAGACAAGGAAACTCCCACTCCTGGAAGATTTTTTCATTCAGAAGTCATTACAGCTAAAAATTGCTTTTTATTTAATAAAACTAAAAAATTATATTGCGGACACTATGTGGTGCTGTTCTTATCACTGAGACAGTCACTCAGACTCTCCCATAATGTACATTATAAAAATATGTGCCTTTTGAACACCAATTGACAGTGTTTCCTAAAAAAAATGATACTTTTTCGACATCTGTTCTTAAAAAATGAATTAGAATAACTGTGTCTAAGGGCAGATATGATTGCCATTTACAAATATATTAAAGTCCAATACAAGG
The DNA here is from genome assembly GCA_037306005.1 of Rhinophrynus dorsalis. Lineage (NCBI taxonomy): Eukaryota > Metazoa > Chordata > Amphibia > Anura > Rhinophrynidae > Rhinophrynus > Rhinophrynus dorsalis. The sequence goes on from CM074718.1 coordinate 650,803,179, forward strand.
CCCTTGTTGGGGAACTCAAAGACCAGAGCAAAAAACAGCGGGGTATCCTTCAAGTAAGACTAGGCGGTATTCCTTGCTTGTGCAACTCTTTTCTCAAAGAGCTGATCAAAAAACAGTGGGGTATCCTTCAATTATGACTAGGTGGTATTGCTTGCCTATGCTGGCAGATACTTTCAAAAAAGTATTGGATATCTTTTTAGCTCAAAACAATAAGCATAATTATGACTGAGTTTCAGATGTTGATACAGAATAATGGTTCACAATAAAGGTGCCATGGCATTGTGGTTTGTCGTGGGAACAAAGTTTGGAAAAAGATTTGCAAAGTGAGTTTCAGATGCATATGTATTGGAATTCTTGTGTACAATATACTCTTTATTCATATTCAGATTGGAGGACCAAAGAATAACTCTTTATACACTATATAATTTGTCGTTAGATATACCCTTGATAAACTATTAAACAATATAAGAGGAGAGCTTCGAAAATTCCAGACTCTGTTAGGGGTCCTTTGAGCAAAGTAATTTGTAGAGACGCACCGATACAGATTTTTAAGACTGAATACGAGTACTGATACTTTTTTCGAGTACTCACCGATACCAATTACCGATACTTTTTTTTGCGGTCATTTGCCAGTTTTCCAAGTACCTATATGCTTTAGGTACTTGGAAAACTGGCAAATGACCGCAAAAAAAAGTATTGGTAATTGGTATCGGTGAGTACTTGAAATATATATACACACACACACATACACACACCACCTCTTGACTCTTGATTCTTCCTTTTTGACTCTTTCTCCTCCTCTTGATTCTTACCTTTTGCTTCATTCTCCCCCTCTTGAGCCCCCTTCTTTTGCCTTGGCTTTTTCTCTCCCTTTTGATCCCTGTTTCTCCCACTCCTTCTCCTTGACTCTTGATCCCACACTTTTGCCTCTCTCTCCTGATCCCCCCTCCTTTTGCCTCTTCTTGGCCCCCCTCCTTTTGTCTCCTAATCCTTCCTCCTTTTGCCTCTTTTTCTCCCTCTCTGCCTCTTTCACCACCCGGCTCTTGATCCCTCTTTGCCTCCCTTACCCTCCTCTGCCGGGTGCTCGCTGTTCTCTCGCGAACCCCGGCAGAGGTCAGCGTCGGAGCGTTGCCATGGTAACCCGCGGCAATGCTCCGACGCTGCAGGAGGGAGAGAAGCGACCGGGGAGCATTGTGAGCAGCTCCCCGGGCTCCCTCTCTGCAACACCGACCCTGACACAGGGTGTCGGTGCTGGCATCGGCCACATTTGAACGAGTACTGGTGCGAGCCAGTATCAGTATCGGTGCAACCCGAGTAATTTGAGAACCACTGATCAGTAAGATAACTGACTGCCTTTTAGAGCCAGGAAGGATTTTTTTCTACCCACTTGGGGCCTAAGCAGAAATGGCTTCAGTGTTTTTTTTCCCTCTCGACCAAGAAAAAACATGAGTGATACTACAATTGTTGCGTTTAATGGAAGTATATCTTATTTTTTTTGTTACATTTGAGCTGTAATAATGTACAAATTAATAGCGTACCAGCAGTGAGGGTACCCTTGTTTTACAGGAAAATCACAAAAACATATATAATTTGATTTAAAAAAAGTTCACTGCTCTTTTTACCCTTTGAGTGCCAGAGAGGTGTCTGGGTTGGCTACCCTTCTGGCATTCAAAGGGTTAAATATTTACAAATAAATTCCTGCTACAGAAACTTTTATTTATATGTGTCCATTCTTTATAGCATTGCATACCTCTCTGGCACTCAAAGAGTTAAGTTACAGTTGGGAGTTCAAAAAATACCATATGCACCATCTGGAAACTAACAAAGTGCAATCTTTGTCCTTAAAGTGTCCTAAAGGAACATTAATACTATAATACGACTAGCTCTTATATGAAAGGGATGCTTCAGTATTCACAGATATAATTGTAAAATGTTAATACCTTAAATTAAGGACCAGAAGTGTGGGCAATGCATTGCTTTGCTTTGCCTTTTCCAGGGCTCCCATTAACACAGCAATATTTAAAGGTGCCTGATAAGTTAGAGTGCTTTATTGTCTGTATATGGGCCGGGATAATGTATATGAATAAAAGAGCAGTGGGTACTGATCTCAGTAAATTATCTGAATTAGTTCTCTCTCATTGAGGGCACAAACACAATCAGATAGGGTTTATATATGTTTAAATGCATTTAATGCAAATTTAGGATCATATCTTTAGGACCTAACCTAAAATAATAGTTGTTTAGAGATGCGAGCTGAAATAAACAATATTTAAAATTATATTCTTAACTCATTTTTAGGTGTCAATGTTTTTAACTGATCTTTTAAAGGAGGGTGTTTATGGTGACTACTAAAAAGGAAAGTGGTTCTAAGTTGAATGAACAGACTATAATAGTAGTAGCTTGTGGACACACTCAATAGATACTTTTTTTTTTTTAACCTTCATGTATTCATAGTTAGCTATATTGAACATAATAACAAAATGGATTTTCAATTAATCATTGTAACCCTAAGAACAAATATATGATTTTTGACTCCAGAACGGTGGATACATACAGTGCTGGGTTCCCTATTAGGCAGAGTAGACAATCACCCTGGTTAGACACATTGACGATTCCTCTCTAAATCAGGATCATGAAACAATTTTTAGTCCTTATACCTGCCTATAGTCAGTGTACTGAACTATATACCACATCATTCCTCCCCTTAACACCACTAAGGGGAGAGCAGTGGGGTATTCAGTGGCCATCTATTCCTCTATACTTTGTTATTGTACTAAACAGGATGTAGAGGAAATTGTGTGTGTACTCCATTTCCCAGTGCATTGTAAGGGGCAACATATGGAGTTGTCCAGCAGTAAACATTGGAGGAGAGTGTCCTCCTGTGTATATATATACAGCAGTCAGCCTTGCTTGCCTTAACCACTGTATTGAGTTGTGGTTGTGGCCAACACAATAGTTCAGTTCCTACACTGGGCATACATTCATTATCTAGGATGACCAGTTTATATGCCATCTTATATATTGCTGTTTTATTACTTTTCTATACTGCCATAAAATCTCAGGTATAAGCACCTGTGTATAAAACGCAGGTGTACATTATACCCAAGATTTTAGGGGAAAACAAGAATGCCTATGTACAAAAAAACGCACCCTTGTTTTCCCCTGTCACAGACACAAAAAAATGTCCATTGCCACTGCTTCCCTCCCTCTCTGCTTACCCACAGCCTTCTCCTCTGTGCCGCCTCCGTAGTGCAAATGCAGCAGCCTGACAAGGTCCCAGCGGGCGGCATGCTTGCATCTGCCGCAATCTTCTAGCCTTGCCCTGTCAGGACCTCTTCTTTGTAGCCAATGGGTAATGTCTTGCGAGGAACGCAAGGTCCTCGCAGGGCATTACCATAGATCCAATGCACATAGCTCCTCACGCTCTGCTTTCTGCACATGGTAAATTTGGACCTTTCACCTTGATTCAAGCTTACATATTTGAAAATTACATTAAAAACTGCCTGAATGTCATGATATCCAAAAGACCAGTGAAGGCGATTTTTCACCGTATGCTAATGTATGCTAATTGTGGTACCCGTGCATTACCAGTCATGTTTCATATTTCTAGTCATGTTAAGGTATGTGGGGGATAATTATTAGGAGGTCTTTTTTAAAGACAACTGCCTTAAGGGGATCTATCACCCCTATACAAGCATGTCTTAAATGTTAGGTTATATAGTGAATATGTGGAGTACTTTATTAATTTCTGTTTTTAAAACGCTATTTGACCGACATGTAATGATTAAATACTGCCCTGTGCCCTACTTCTGGACAGTCTCTCTGCCTCCTCTCTCTCTATCCAGCCTCCTCAGATGACAGATGACTTTCTCTCTGTAAGATGGAGCAGTCTCTGGCCAATGAGAGCGCTTCAGCTTACATGGAGGAATCCTAAATCATTGGAGGAGGCTGGATAGAGGGAGGGGAGCAGAGGAAGAATGACGGACTGTGGGTACAGAGCTGTACCCGCAGTCTGTCTAGAATTAGGGCACAGGGCAGTATTTAATCATTACATTTCGGTCAAATAGCGTTTTAAAAACCGAAATTAATAAAGTACTCCACATATTCGCTATATAACCTAACATTTAAGACACACTTGTATAGGGGTGATAGATCCCCTTTAACTGGACAGAGAACTGGATTGTGGTCAGGGTTTTTGTGGCAAACAAATGTAGTTTCGTATTTTGTCATCAGACACATTGCTATTTTATTTTTAAAGCGGAACTACCACCCACCTAAAGTTGCCCCCAAAGAATTACCCATCTGGCGACTAGCTGCTCAATAGTACTAGTCACCAGAATTATTACCTCCTTATAGAGAAATTCTGCTGCTCCCGGGACTGACAGCCAGGAGAAACAGTGCAGACATCTTTGCATAGTGACGTCTGGGCGCCTGCTCTGGGCGCCTGCGCACAGACATCGCTATACAAAGATGTCTGTGCTGTTTCCTGGCTGTCAGTCCTGGAACAGCAGAATTTCTCTATAAGGAGCATGGGTGGATTGTCCTATTGGGGCATCAGGCATCCCCCGAAGGGCCGCTAGATCATGGGCCGGTGGGAGAGATCAGAGGATCTCACCTCACCGTCCCACGATATTTTGAAGGAGAGGTCTGTGTTGCCCCCGGCACAGGCACTCTCTGTGACAGCCTTCGCAATCCTTGTTAACCCATTTAGTCCCAGAGAGGACAATGCGTTGCGTACCCCTCTGGCACTCAAAGGGTTAATGCAGAGCGCCAGGATATGACATAATATCCTGGCGCCTGCTCTCCCATGCCGCACAGGGACCACAAGGGGGCGTCGGTGCAGCTAGTGGGCTGCTTTAAAAAAAAAAAAAAATGCCCGGGCTGGTATTCCCCTACAATGCGCCCCTGATAAGGAGGTAATAATTCTGGCGACTAGTACTATTGTGCAGCTAGTCACCAGATGGATAATTCTTTGGGGGCAACTTTAAGCGGGGTGGTAGTTCCGCTTTAAGCCCTGGATGCCCAAGAAGTCTTTAGTGCAGTGCAAAGCAATGAACTGGAGACCTCTCTATGGCATTCAAAGGGTGAAAGGCTGCGCTGGTATTTCTGTACAGGGCACAGTAATGAAGCACTGGTAATATATCATAGTTTTGCTCTAGTATAGTATTTATACAACACCAATGAGTCATTTCAGCAAATACACATGGTACTGCATGTGTTCCAAATCCTGCTCAGACATACTCTAAAAATGTCCTTAAATAGAAACACCAGACATTACTCAATATTTTTATTTTTTTTTTTTGCTTGGATATCAACCCCAAATGTTAAACTATGTCGAAATAGTCTTTTAGTTGTATTTTCATTTTCTTAAGTATTGTACAGTGGGTCACAGGGAATGCTCTGCATGATTTCTCATCGTTTGTCCTCAGGGCACACGACAAGATATACCTGATTAGTCTCATGTGGGTAACTAATGGCTTAGCAACGAAACTACATTTGCTTAAAGTGTTAGTAATGTCTAAAAAAAACTTTTTTGCATTTAGAAGAGCATAAAAAGCTGATCTAAATGCAAAAAAACGTATCTCTCAAACCGCTATGGTTTAAGAGATACAGGCGTTTAAAGTTTGTAAAGCTGTAAAGCTGTCAGCAGGAGATCCATGTCGGTCGACACGGTGGCGCTTGAGAAGTGCCGAGATCTCGTTACTTACAAGGAATACCTTCATTGGAATGGTCTAAAACGTGTGCCTAGTGTTCAGGCACACGTTTTAGACCATTCCAATGACGAGATTCCTTGTAAGTAACAAGATCCCGGCACTTCTCAAACGCCACCATATTGACCGACATGGATCTCCTGCTGACAGCTTTACAGCTGTCAGTAGGAGAAATCAAACTTTAAACGCCCGTATCTCTTAAACCATAGCGGTTTGAGAGATACGTTTGTTTGCATTTAGATCAGCTTTTTAAGCTCTTCTAAATGCAAAAAAGTTTTTTTTAGACATTACTAACACTTTAATTAGGGATATCCTTAAAGGGTTACTAACACCTCAGAATAATAACCTCACACTCATTTTAATATACCTAGAAAATCCTAATCTCTACAGTGAATTTTATTCCTTGTGCCTTTGGATAAATGATAACAGCTTCAATCAGTCTAGGACTGCTGGACTCAAACTCCACCCATTGCGCATGGTAATCTACGGTACATTAACTATGCTAGTTTCAGTCTGAAAGAAAAAAAGGGGAGTTCCAGTGGGTGGAGTTTGAGTCCTGTAGCCCTGACTGCAACTGTCATGTCCACCTACGTGAACATGTCATCCATTACTGGTTGAAAATGTTATATCTTGAACCAGGGAACAAGGGCAAAGTTCATAGTGGCCATTAGGATTTTCAGTTCATAGTAAAGTAAGTTTTGGGTTATTATTATTGGAAGGTGTTGATGTTCCTTTAAAACAAGATGTGTTGCTGTGCCCTGATGACTGAAGCTGAGAATCTGTATTGTACATAATAGGTATGAGCTAATAAAGAAGTGTAAGGTGTTCTTTGTGAGAGCTTACACAGGGACGGGCAATTTGTAATCATACTTCTGTGACTGGACAACAGTTCCTATCACCCTCATCCAGCTAAATAGGAGATGTAGACAAACCACAGACGGAGGGCCACAAATTGCCAGCCCCTAGATTATATTCTTGTTCTACATGTGATATGCCTAGTCAACTCTATTCAGCTATCTATATTTCCATTATAAACGTGCCTGAAGAAGAGACCTAAGTTGTTAGCATTCTAAAAGCCACTCAGTTATTCAATAAAGGTATCATTTTTACTCGACCAGTCTTCTGCTTTTCCTATGGCTAACATGGTACCCCTTTTACCTATATATTTTCATAGTCCGTGCAGTTTCCTGTATGTGACAATCGCTGATGAAATCTGCTCTCAACAAATAATAATGGCTGAATTATCTTAATCCAACTATAACCTGAAGTTACTAGCATTTGACCAACAGAAATTAAACTACACAGACTGCTTCAGTAAAATATGTCTTCATGTTCAATACAATGCTATATTTTAATATTGTTTTTATCACTTTTTAGATTGGTCTATCACTTTGATTACAGCTTTCTTACAATTAACCTTATACATTGCTATACTATTATGCAGGCTAAACATAAACAGGCTAAACCTCTTAGTCCTTGCCCTGGATAACTTTAAAGGGGATGTATCACCTTACTAAAAGTTTGCCTTAATCTCTTTATTTTAGTTACTCTAACAATGCTGTGTTGTTGTTGTTGTTTTTTTTTTTAATGCTACAGAAATGCAGTTTGACAGCTTAGTTTTTTCCCGTGACGTCTTCTCCTCATTCTGATTGGCACCACTCGTGCCGACTAGAATACAGGAGAGATCCTCCTCCACGCTGGTCTGTACACTGCAACGCTCTCATTGGCTAGATATCAATCTCTGCCAATGAGAGTGCTGCAGTTTACAGACAGACCAGCGTGCAGGAGGATCTCTCCTGTATTCTAGTCGGCACGAGTGGTGCCGATCAGAATGAGAAAAAGACGTCACGGAAAAAAACTAACTAAAAGAAAGAGATTAAGGCAAACTTTTAGTAAGGTGATACATCCCCTTTAACACTGAGCATGACCAATTGTACCAGGCTCAATCTCATACTTTGTAACTCAGACATGTATAACATACATCAATATGAAGGTTACACCACTGGATAGCTAGCATTGTGCTCAATGCAGCTCATGTCCGGGGGACATTTCCCAAGGAATAGACCCATACCTCTTGTGATTGCGGTACTATCAGCATCCACTCAGTCCCCTAGGCAAGGGCTTACTCACCCCCAAACTTTAATAAAGAGCAGGCTAAGGGGCTTGCTAGTATCACAGTCTTAAAGGCAGAGTAGTGGTTAGCATTGAAAATATACTGTCAATAATACTCAGGTGTAAATTATACCAAATATTTTAGGTAAAATATAAAGTACATATGTATAATACACCCCCTTTCCCTCCATCTACCCACAAAAAACATGAAATGCTCCTGTTTCCATCTTTCCCCCTTCCCTCCATCCCCCCAACTCAATACTGTATCTGTGCCCTCGCTTACCCTCCCTCTACATATAAAAAAAAACTAAAATGCTCCCCTCGATCTTTATGTCCTTCCCTCCCTTCCCCCACCTCAGTACAATTATCTGTGCCCCTCCTTTCCCTCCCTCTACCTACCTCCATGACTAGGCCCAATATGACCCCCCCAGAGGACTGGAAGATTGGTACAGCAGACGACATGCTTGCTTTTTGCCACCCTCTTCCTCCACTGCTGTCCTGTCTCCTTTCAGGAACTCTTCCCATTGAAAATATGTTTGTGCTCTGTCTGGACCTTCAGGTCCTGACAGGGCACTACTATAGTTTCAATGTGCAGAGGTCTTTCAAATAAAGTGACAAGGATTTAAAAAGTACATATTATACAAAGGGTGTTATGGTATATATTGCAGGATTTACCATGCTGAGTAAAACAAGAGTACTTCTACTACTGAGAGATGTTTTATTATTGCAGCGCAGACGTCCATTTTTTGGGGTGCAGTACCTCCATTGCCTGAAACCTTAGAGTGGCGCAGTTGTTACAGCATCCTATGGAGGTTTTTGGTCAACTGACCATAGTTGTCCATAGACTACTGCAGCAACCATGCCATGGAGGTATTGCACCCAAAAAAATGCAAGTTTGAGCTGCAATAACCTTTGATTAAAACAGCTTTCAGCATTGGGAGTACCCTTGTTTTACTCAGCAGGATAAATGCTGCAACATTTATTTTTCCATGTTACACATTACTAACCATTTAAAAAAGGCTGCGTGTGTACTCCGGTATTCACTACAGCAATCATACACTGTAATGCATACATTGATGTGCAGCAACTGGCATTGAAGGTTAACTCCAGTGGGTATGTGCTGACACATCGAACATCCCCCATATTATTTAACCATTCAAGTGCCAGAGTTGTGAGCAATGCATTTCTAGGCAATTCATTCCTAACCCCTCTGGCAACCAAAGGGTTGTCTGTCACTGAGCTTCCCTACTCTGCACCGAAACTCATTTCAGCTCCTTAACTTGTCTTTTTAATTTTTGTCTACTTCTTATTTTACATATTGCTGTCTATCAAACCGTTTTTAATGAATAAATATGTTTATTTATATAGCGCCACTAGTGTACGCAGCGCTTTACAATTTAAGTCTTTAAACAATACAGGGTTACAGGTGCTTTGTAGAGTGAGACATTGGTTGCGAGGTCCTTGCCTGAAAGCCTACAATCTAAAGTGGAAATATGAGACATACAGAGTGCATAAGGGTCCCTTTTAAATGTTAGTTTTATTTGCTGCGTATTTCAAATGCTCAGATACTGGCAAAACAGTGAAAGAAAATTAGTTTTGGAACCTGACTGTTGAAATGTCACTGGGCCCTGCAACAACGCAAAGGTAAATGGGCTGGAACCGTAGCATTTTCAGCTTCAAGGGCTCTGAAAAGGAGCTGGGGGCAATATCAGGAGAGGTGTGTGAGTAACAGCACTCTGTTGTGTATTCCCTGATACAGCTATTATTTCCTATCTGAGTAGCATATAAAAAATACACAGCTGTTCAAAAACACGCATTTAATATATATTTTATATAGTAACGCTTTAATGACCAGAAGGGCATGCAAGGCATTGCAAAGCAATGTGCTTCACACTTGTCTGGTCCCTAAAAGGTTAAGTACTGCTTATGCATTTTGTCTTGATGCATATGGTAGCAACCGTGACATAATATTAAACACAGGCTTGTACATTAAAGGGATAGTAATACTTAATAATTACTAATCCCTGTATTAAATTCATATTAAAAAGAAATGTATTGCCCCCAGTGTCATCTCTCAAACCTTTATGATAATTGCTCTCTCTTTATCACCTCTTAGTGAATCTCCCCCCCTGGAGTCTGACCTGGTCAAACCCTTAGACCTAACTCTGCTAATATCCAAAGAAAAATGGGGACATTGTACAATGACAGTAATGTATACTTATATATAGTTGTTCGGTAGGTACCACAGGTACAGGCAGGCTTAGAGCAGCATAAGACACACCTGTGTATAATACGTAAGTGTAAACTATACCCAAGATTTTAGGGGAAAACAAAAGTGACTATATATAATACGCACCCTTGTTTTCCCTCCCTTTACCCATAAATAAATTAGTTTCTTGTCTGCTTCCCTCCCTCCACCCACTTCAATATGCTCCCACCTTCTCCTCCCTCTAATGCATAGACCTCTGTGCACTGAAAGTACAGTAGTGACCTGCGAGGACCTTCAGGTCCTCATAGAGCAATACCATTACATCTTGAATGAACACAGGTCCTTACAGGTGGAGGCAAATGCAAGCATGCTTCCCCCTGCACAGGTGTCCTAGATGCCTCCTGAGGGGTGAGTAGAGGGCAGGGAAGATGGGAGCATATTGAGGTGGAGGGAGGGAAGCAGATATGAGGAGATATATATATATATATATATATATATATATATATATAAATATTTTTTTTTTTTGTCTCATATATAATACACCCCCCCCCCCCCCCCCCACGTCACATAAGGTGAAAAGGGGCAAAACTGTGAATATTATATGCAAGATTTTACAGTATACTTTCCCTGTTTGGTTGCCTTTGGTATTGAAAACTGCATAGAGATGGCCAGTGTCACATATATATATATATCTATGATTGTTTAATAAAAACATAAAATAAAACCAATATTAAAATAAGCCATTGTGTTTGTAGGCCTCTAGGATCTTTCTTGCAGGGCTTACAACAGAGTGGCCACAGAGGCCTATGTCTGTGTGGTGTAGATATCCTCTACATGTTCATGTGCTACTACCCATATATGTGGCATATACTACATGTGGGCATACCTACTGAGGTTGGGGTCTCTTTTGTTTTAGTCTCAGTTAACCCTTTGAGTACAAGAGGGGTACGCAACCGTCTTGCACTCAAAAGGTTAAATTACTGCAGGTAAAAGGTGGTATCGTGTTAGCTGCAGAAAAACCAGACCAGTCTCCCACTTAAAGGTATTTTATTTTTGGTCGGGTTTGCCGCAAATAGGGCTTTTAACCCCTTAATTTGCTTAGCAGTGCATTCAGTGATTAAAGTGTTAGTAATATCCCTGAAAAAATCTTTATAATTTTGTATTGCTTAAATAATTAATCTATAGGCAACAGATCCTGTCTCTCAAACCGCTATGGTTTGAGAGATATTCATATTCAAAGTCCCCCTTCTCTCCCCTTTCCCTGACGTCAGCGCTGTACTGACTCCAGGGGAATCCTGTCCGGGGACCAACTGGCGGCTCTGCAGCAGAACCGCATTTTCTTTATTTAACCCCTTAAGGACCATTGTCATGCCAGGACCATCACGGCGGTCCGGCACTTAAGGACCAATGACGGTCCTGGCACAGCATGGAGTTCAGGGCTTCCGGAGCGGCGTGCAGAGGTAATAAAAGAGATAATAAAAAGAAATGCCCTGTGGTCCGCAAGTGCCGGCCGCACGCGATCGCGCTGGTCCTTAAGGGGTTAAAACAAATTACTTAATTGGAAAGGTTTGCAAGCACACTTTGTAGACCATTCCAATTAAGTAATTTGTTTTAAATAATGCGATTGCGGCTCTGCTGAAGAGCCTCCTCGTGTCGGCCGACACGGATCTCCTGAGAAGGGAAACTTTAGTGGAGGATATCTCTCAAACCATAGCAGTTTGAGAGAAAGGATTTGTTGTATATAGTTGCATTTTTTAACCACTACAAAACTATAAATATATTTTTCAGGGACATTACTAACACTTTAAAAGCTCTATCAAAGGGAGTTGTTTTTTTGTCCTCTGTGACACTGCTAATTTGCCCCACACTTGTCCTGTTTTTCGTAGGATATCAGACACCTTAACGTCACATGCTGAGCAAGGTCAAAACCACTCAGTTCTGTCCCAGTTAACTTTTCGATGTATTTATTTACGTATTTCAATTTCCTCAAGTGTCTGCCTGCTTCCTCTTAAAAATAAAAAATTGCAATTGGAAATTCTTCTCTCCAATTCAAATTTATAAACAGAGGAACTTGGAAGGAATAAACATACAGCTGCTGGAAGCACCCTTTGAGTCCCAGAATGATGGGTGTAACTCATTGCTGAGCAATGGTTGCACATAGGGTGACCACGGGTCCCGTAACGTCCGGGACTGTCCCTTATTTCAGGGCTATGTCCCGCGTCCCGGGTCATCTTCAACCGGGACAATGAAGTGTCCCGGAATGAAGCCAAGCCGCCCTGGATGTCAGCCTGCAAGCGATGTGTCACATCATGGATGCCGCGAGGGAGCGCTTAGTAGCTCTCCCTCGCGGCGTCCATCTCCTTACCCGATCTCCTGGAGGCAAGCGCTCTAGTAATACAGAGCGCTGGGAGATGACATCATCTCCCAGCACTCTGCATTACTGAGCACAGCGCGCGGGAGCTTCAGCTCTGTGCTGGAGGAGGCACAGAGCACTTTCCACGCCGCTAGACCACCAGGGACTCAAGGTATGAAGGGGCAACTAGGGTGACCACGTCCCGGAATGGCAGAAGGGAAATGTGGTCACCCTAGTTGCACACCCATCTGGCACTCAAAGCGTTAATATATAACTTTACATGTTGAAAAACCCACTTTCAGAGTTTCAGCCCTACGTAGAACTGCATTCTTTGTATGTTGCCTTATAATCACAATGCAGACAACCTTCAACTACACGTTTCACTTTTTGTTCTTCTTTCAGAGTAATGACCATGATGAGCACTTCTCCTCAGACTAATGGCAGCATTAACCACTTGAGAACCAGAGGGGTGAGCAATGCATTGCACACCCTTCCTGTCCAAAAAGGCTCAAAAGAATAGTGGCTCTTTAAGCCCCATTATTTCAAAGATTTTGCCCTATCTGCATGTCTGCTTCTCCTGCTGAGGAAGTTGGGGCTTCTTCGTGATCCCCAGCAGAAACGAAAGGGGCTCTGGAAAGAGGCCACCAGTGCTACTTGATTAGTCCTGTGAGAGAGTCTGAACTACAAGACTCTGTAATCTTACAATTCAGTCTTGTTGGGCTGCGCATATAGTCTTATGCCCTGTTGAAGGGCTTTCAAACCTGACCATAACTTTCCATGGAAGCTGTGAGAGCTACCTGCAATAAATTTGCCTGAGAGCCGGGTTTGTGTTCCAGCTGTGGAGGGGGTGCAGTTTATGTACTGATGAGATGTGATGGGGAATCTTCATTAGAGAAAAAATTAGGAATACTGATAGATGATAGACTTCAGAGCAGTGTGCAGTCACTCAGCTGCTGCAAGAGCAAATAGAGTACTAGCCTGCATAAAAAGAGGTGTAGAAGCAAGGGATGCTAATATTATCCTACCTCTGTATAAATCCTTTGTTAGGCCTCATCCGGAATATGGAGTACAGTTTTGGGCACCAGTTCTTAAAAAAATGTGTGGGATACGTGCAGAGACGTGCAACAAAACTGATAAAAGGATTGGAGGATCTGAGTTATAAAGAGAGACTAACCAAACTGGGTTTCTTTACATTACAGAAGAGACGTCTAAGGGGTGATATGATTACCACTTACATTTACATTCAAGGTCAATACAAAGAACTATCCAATGAATTATTTACTCAAAGAGTTGAGCTAAGAACGAGAGGTCATCGACTAAAACAAAGGCAGGGTTTTTTTACAGTAATAGTGGTAAAGCTGTGGAATTCTTTGCCTCCGGATACTGTGCTTGCAGATGCTGTAACTGCCTTCAAAAAAGCAATAGATGCCTATCTAGCACAGAACAATATTGATAATTCTGACAAATGGCTTCAATACAGATAGGTTGTTGATCCAGGGAACTATCTGACTTCCATTTGGAGTCAGGAAGGAATTTTTTACCCACTTGGGGATACATTGGAAATGGCTTCAAGGTTGTTTTTTTTGCCTTCCTCTGGATCAACAGGTGTGTTTTGGCATGGGCTGGACTTGATGGGCTCATGTCTTTTTTCAGCCTCGTCAACTATGTTACTATGTCAAGGAAATGCTTATTCCAGGGGTAGTCAGGTGTTGAACCTCCAGCTGTTATGAACTACAACTTCCATCATTCCCTATCATCTGTTAGCTGGCTGGGAATCATGGTAGTTGTAGCCCCCAACAGCTGGAGGTCCCACAGTTGACTGCCCCTGGCTTATGCAGTAGCAGCCCTCACTGTGCGACCTTTGGAAAACATTGTAACATGATCACAAGAGAGGCCTAGAAACCATAATACCCATTGTATAGTCCTACACAGACTGTTTACAGGTTACCGAGCAACAGCAGAACCATGTAAGATACAAAGAGGAAGTGAAGAATGGCACGGCAGACATTCTTTTTTGTTGTTGTTTTTGTAGGTGGTTTGGTGTGAAAACCATGTGTGATTCCAGACAGGAATCCTGGCATGAATTCCCAAAATGTAATCAGTTTATTGATTTAAACGAATATGTATAAGGTTGAAATATAGGATTAATTGTAACTGATGTTAACATACTAGCAGCTTATATATGATAGTTCAGCATTAACCCTTTGAGTGCCTGAGGAGTATGCAGTGCATTGCAAAGCAATGCGTTGCATACCCCTCTGGCACTCAACGGGTTAAACTAAACACATATATAGACTGTGATGCCGATGTAATGAGCAAAACAGTTGCACCAATAGGGGTCATATAAGAATTACCTTTATCACTTTACTTTGCAGTAACCATTGCACAATACTGAGGAAAATGTTAGACACTATATAAAAAGTTGCCATACCTTGATAAATCTTAACCCTTTGAGTGCCAGAAAGGAATTCAACACATTGCAATGCATTGAATACCTCTCTGACGCTCAGATGGTTATGGATGAAATCCCCAAAAAGTTTAGCTAAAGGGATACTAATGTTTCACAAAAACAGCAGCTACAATTAATCTTCATAGTATCTGGTCCATGGAGAGTGTTATATCAATACTGTCAGAGTTGCAGTTCAAGAGTAACTGAATGATAAAGTATTCCCTCCCTCCCCTTTTACCTAGATGTGGAATCTGGTCACTTGACCAGACAGCTTTCAGCAAGGGATCTTCGTACTGTGAGTATAAGGAAAACCCTGCCCCCCCTTGGCAAGTCAGGTTTTTTCTTATGCTCACTGAAAATTATCCCTCTCTGCGAACCATCTTGCTGTTCTAAGGTGAGCAGTGTTACATCAGTAAAAGGGGTGGGAGGAGGATACTTTATCATTCAATTACTCTTGAACTACAACTCTGATAGTACTGAAATAACACTCTCCATGGCCCAAATACTATGAAGATTAATCTGAACTGTCTTTATTGTGAAACATTACTATCCCTTTAACAGCTGTAACTTTTCATCAGGCTTTTTCCTGAAGCTCTGGAGTTCCTCTGCAGATCTCCGTATAACACCTTCAGTTCAACTAGGGCATGAACAAATCATCAGCTCTACACATAGCTAAACAATAGCATCTGTATTAAAGTACCAGTGGGGTCAGGAAAACCCTCACCACTATACTGAAGAATACCTGAGAAAGATTCAGGTGTACTGATAGATAATAGACTTCACAGCAGTGTGCAGAGTCACTCAGCTGCTGCAAGAGCAAATAGGGTACTAGGTATAAATGCAAGGGATAAGAATATAATTCTGCCTCTATATAAATCCTTGGTTAGGCCTTATCCAGAATATGGAGTACAGTTTTGGGCATCAGCTCTTAAAAAAGACATTATTGAACTGAGAAAAGTGCAGAGACGTGTAACAAAACTGTTAAAGGGATTGGAGGATCTGATTTATAAAGAGAGACTAGCCAAGCTGGGTTTGTTTACATTAGAGAAGAGACATAATATATTTGAGGTAAATTCAAAGAACGATCCAATGAACTATTTACTCAAAAAGCTGAGCAATGAACAATTGATCATCTATTAAGACTAGAGGAAAGGTGCTTTTGACTAAAACAAAGGTATGGATTTTTTACAGTAAGTGCTGTAAAGTTATGGAATTATTTGCTTCTGGATGCTGTGCTTGCAGATACTGTAACTGCTTTCAAAAAATAATGGATACCTATCTAGCACAGAGCAATATTGAGAATTTTGACAGCTGGTGTCAATGCGGATAGGATGTTGATCCAGGGAAATATCTGTCTACCATTTGGAGTCAGGAAGCAATTTTTTTTTACTTTTGATATAAAGTCAAAATAAAACATTACTGTTAACTTTGGGGGACAAATAAAAAATTCTGTTGCTTTGAAGTGAACCTGCCATCTGGAAACCATGTTTGCATATTTGAAAACTTTTTTAAAACTGCCTAATTTTTATGTTAGCCAGAAGGTCAGCAGATAAATAGTTTAGGATATATTTATACTTTATTTTTGTGAAATCAGCATGGCATAACTTGCAGAATCAGCATATGGTGCCAAACTCAGAGAGCTCCTCACACAGAGATAAAAGCATGAAAATCTCTTAAACTGTGCGTCTCCTGGGGGAAATCTAATAACCATCAATGTATTGGTGAAGTGTGTCTAGTGATGTATGGCGATCACTTGGCC
Organism: Rhinophrynus dorsalis; assembly: GCA_037306005.1. Lineage (NCBI taxonomy): Eukaryota > Metazoa > Chordata > Amphibia > Anura > Rhinophrynidae > Rhinophrynus > Rhinophrynus dorsalis. Next base: position 650,819,772 of record CM074718.1, read on the forward strand.
ATATGCACTTAGAATTATCTATGCAATTGGAGGGAGGGGCACTTTAATCATTAGCATATAGGGTTGAAGTAATGCTGGTGATGTGTTAGGGAGGGTGGGGTGAATGCAGAGGATGCCCTCAGACTTCAGTACCAAGAACATCACTAGCCCTCCCTTAACCCTATGAGTTCCATAGGGATATACATTCCTCAGAGCACTCCAAAGCCATTCACTTAAGATCTCTCTTACTCCCAAGGGGTTATATAGTTGACTAGTTGAAAAGCCCGTTACACGGGCCACAGTGCCAGGCAGCAATGGCCACGGTGCAGTCATGCACAGTAGAGGCTACCCACTCTGTGGCTGATAAAGGAGCGGGGGTGCTCCAAATTCAGTCTGTAGTCCTCTCAACGCAGGACTACGGTCGAATTTGGAGCGTCCTGCTCCGTTATCAGCCGCATGCAGTCTGTACTGCGCATGACATCTTCTGACAAACATAAATTAGCGAATTATTATATAGTATGATTAGAGTGTCACTGAATTTCCACTGATTTTTCTCTGTCGTCCAATACAGGTTACTGGTAACTTTGGGTAGGCGATCCACCCCTTTAATTAGGCAGGAACAATTCTAGAAGTGAATGCAGGGGGTGGAGCCTACCTTCCCTCCTTGGCTGCAGCTAGCCAGTCAGCTCCATTAAGATTTGTTCCTTTGTGAAGACACAGGCAAGAGAACAGTTCTGCTATAGTTTTAGCTATTTTTTTATTTTTCTGTTAGATATGGAATACCACCATTAGGAGGATTACCATAAATGACAAAGCACTTAGATGTGGCTAGCTCAGTATCCAGGTGCTTTTTGTGGACCTTAAGCCCTTGGGGGAAAATCTTGGGTTCAAGTTCTTTCCTCAGGAGTTGCCCACTGAGGCTTCTTCTTAATACATGGTAATCTGAAGACAGAAGATCTGCAGGAAAGGTGAGCAACCCTTTGAGTGCTGCAGGTCCACATGTCCCACAGTGACCCTCTGCACAGGGGTTTTTCCTTTGGAGTTCCTATTGCACACTCCTGCACTCATTGGGTTTATCTGTATGTCTGATGGGTGTTTTGGAGCAAGTTTCTGTGGTAACTTAACTCTTTAGCAGCTGGTTTTGCATTTTTTGGGGGGTTATTGGCACTTTCCCTACTGGGTTCAGTGTTTTTTGGGTTTGCTAACATGTTCTAGTGATGTTTCATGCAATTTTATTTCATAGTTTCAACTTTGCAAAATTTGTGTTCTGGCACGCTTTACCGCATAGACTCTATTGCTCCATTCACATCTATGGGACTGTACAGTTTGGGACATATCTCTGCAACCGCTCAATGTAGCGACTTTAGAGATGGATCATTTTAATTGTCTGCCCTTGCTCTGTCATCTGGTTAACGTTTTATGTGTGTTGGGGGGCTCAGGGGGCTTCAGGCACTGTTGGGGTACTTTTTCTGGGAAAACTACATTTCCCATGAGCGCTTGTTTCGCACACTCGTTTCTGATTGGCTCCCGCCGCAGCAGCCATTTTGTGCCTTTTCCTGAACGAGTATCCTATGCAGGGCTTGGACTCTCCTTCTCTCCTTTGCAGATTAACCCTTCGCCTGCCAGATAAGTGCATTTTAGCGATTTCTGGGGTGAAATTTTAATCTCACACACTGTATTTGGGTGATTCCTTATACTTTAAACATTTTGACACTGTGAGAATGTCTACTCCGTTAGAGCTTGGGGCCAGGCCTAAGACTAAAGACGCTGGTGTCTCTGCTCCTCATGTCATTCAGGGTTACCTAGAGAATTCTCAGGTCATTTATGCCCAGCATGTTCTGATGTCCCTGAGTCTCTCCCAGGGACCTCCAGCCATACATTAGAGCCAGCTTGGGTGCAAGAGTTCAAGGCTGCTACTAGAGACCTCCGGTCTACATTGCAACTCTTTCCATCCCAGTTACAGGGGGTCTTCCACTCCTGGCAGACCCCTTCTTCAGTCAGATCTTCTCTGACGAAACCGCAAGGAGTACCTGACGTATCAGATTCCTCTGAGGGGGAACTGTCGGTGGTTTCGGATGTTGAGGGATGTTCTGCTGTGGGCTCCTCTCAGTTTTTTGGGGACCCATTTGAGGCTGATCCAGATCCCTCAGTTGAGGGCTTGATCAGAGCTGTCTTAAGCACCCTAAACATTCCCTTAGTTCCGGAGATTTTTTCGGATCCCTCTGATGTATTTCAGGAGCCTAAAAAGCCCTATACTTGTTTTCCACCTAACCGCATTCTTGACCGCCTTGTGTCTGATGACTGGAAGTCTCCGGACAGGAAACCTTCTGTTTCCGAGAAATTTGCCAAGCTTTACCCTTTCACTGAGGCGGCGCTTGCTCAGTTGGTTCATCCCCCCAAAGTGGATGCCCCTGTTTCCACTGCCTTGCCAGTTGCTGATGCTTCAGCTCTGAGAGACTGGACTGACAAGAAACTTGAGGTCTATCTAAAGTCCATTTTTGCCACTGCTGGTACTGCCATGCATCCAGAATTCGCTGCTGCTTGGGTGAACCGGGCCATTGCAGTCTGGACTGAACAGCTGTCCGTCAGGGTGCTCTTACTTCAGATATGTTGCGGCTTCTTGCCAACATTTCTGAGTCCCAGCACTATGTTTCTGCTGCCTTATTTGATGCCATCCTTTTGGTGGCACGGGTTTCCACCATGTCTGTTGTTGCCAGACGAGCTCTTTGGCGCAAGATCTGGTCTGATGACCTTCTTCCAAGAAAACTTTGCTGTCATTGATTTTTCAAGGCACCTCTTTGTTTGGGCCAGATCTTAAGGATCTGATTAGTGAGGCCACAGAGGGCAAGAGTACCCTTCTGCCTATGGTCCCCAGGAAGAAGACGCCTCTCAAGCGTAATCGGCTTTTTCGTTAATTCCAGACTGAGACATCCAGCGAACCAGGAGGTTCCCTCAGCTCCGCGTTCCTCCTCCAAGCCCAAACAGCAGTGAAAGCCTAAGGTCTCCTCCAAGCCTAAGGCTGCCAAGCCTTCTTCGGCATGACTCGCCGAACCCAGGTCCCCAGTCAGCTGTGGGTGGCCATCTGCACCACTACCACAGCGTCTGGGAGGATTCAGTGACGGACCCATGGGTTTTACAGGTGGTATCGGAAGGGTATAGGATCCCTTTCGTCTCTCTTCCTTCCTTTCGGTTTTTCCCTTCTCATATGCCCCAGGGAGCAGATAAACACAGTTTGTTCAATGGAGCTATCCAGGCACTTGTGGACAAGGATGTTCTGTTCCATTTTGTATTTGAAGAATCTCAATTCCTTTGTGATCAAGACTCATTATCACCAGGAGTCCCTAAGGACGGTGATTGCTGCTATATCCCCGGGGGAATTCCTTGCCTCTCTGGATCTTCAGGACGCATATGTACACATCGCCAGTCATCCAGAGAGTCGGCATGATCTCAGATTTGCCTGCAACCAAGGGCACTTTCAGTTTTCAGCTCTTCCCTTTAGTTTGACTACAGCTCCTCAAGTCTTCAACCGTGTCCTGGCAGCTTTAGTATCCGTCTTCTGTCAGGACTGCATCAGAGTTACTCCATACATGGACAACCTGCTTCTGAAAGCCCCTTCTGCGGAACTTCTTCATCAGCAGGTTCAGGACTGCATTCATGCTCTCACCCATCACGGGTGGATCATCAACATGGACAAGTCAGATCTTGTCCCATCCCACCGTCTGGTCTTCCTGGGCTTTCTCTTCCACACTCAGCAGAGCATGGTGTTTCTCACGGACAAGGTGGCTCATCAGATCACCAACAGGGTTTCTGCTGTTCTGGCTCACGATCCAGTTCCAGCCAAGAAGCTGTCCTCTCTAGTGGGTAAAATCATCTCCATCATAGAAGCGGTCCCATTTGCCATGGCTCACACCAGGGAACTCCAGAGGTTTGTGATCCAGATGTGCAAGGGTCAGCCAGACCTTCTGAAGATGTCAGTATCCCTCCCTCTTCATGTGAAACTGAGTTTGTTGTGGAGGCTTGACCAATCTGCTGAAGGGCAAGTCCTTCCTGGTATCCTTCTGGACCACGGTGACAACGGACTCCAGCCTCTCCGGCTGGGGAGTGGTCCTGGGTCACCTGAGTCAGGTTGGTGGTTTCCGGAGAAATCAGTCCTTCCAATCAACGTGTTGGAGCTTCGGGCGATATTTCATACCCTTCGCCACTGGACTCCCCAGCTGGAAGAATGCCCAGTCTGGGTCCAGTCCGATAACACAACGGCCGTGGCTTACATCAACAAGCAGGGCGGAGCAAGAAGTCTTGCTGCTTGGTTAGAGGTCAAGGCTATTTTGTCCTGGGCAGAAGAACATGTTCCTGCCATATGCGCAGTGCACATTCCTGGTGTAGACAACGTTATGTCAGACTGCCTCAGTCGACACTCTGTGGACAGGGGAAAGTGAGACCTGCCCCCAGAGGTTTTCACCCTCATTGTTCAGAAGTGGGGTCTTACTTGCATCGACCTGATGGCGACAAGACACAGCCGGATGGTTCCTAGGCTCTGCTCTCGCTGGAGGGATCCTCTAGCTCTAGCAGTGGATGCAATGTCCATTCCTTGTTTATTTACTCTGGCTTACATCTCCCCCCCCTCCCCATATTGCACATGGTCTTACGGAAATTGAGACTGGAGCGATGTCCAGTCATTCTGATTGCCCCGTACTGGCCTAGACAGGCTTGGTTTCTGGAGCATCTGGATCTATCCGTGGCTTCCTTGCCGTCTGGATCTTCTTCTACAGGGTTACCTGTGGAAGGAGAATGTTCATCGTCTAGCTTTGACGGCTTGGAAATTGAATCCTCAATACTGAAGAAGAAAGGTTTTTCTTCTGGTGTGGTGGCTACTATGCTTAGTGCCCACAAACCTGTTTCTTCTAAGGCCTACTATAGCGGTGTGATGATAGGGACCTTTCTCAGGATTTTGATCTGCCCACGGTCCTGGCTTTCTTGCAGGACAGTGTGGATAAAGGACTCGGTTTGAGTTCCCTTAAGGTTCAGACTTCTGCTCTTTCTGTTTTCTTTCAGAGGCGCATTGCTATTCTTCCTGATGTCAAGGTTTTCTTCCAGGGCATTGCTCATACTCGTCCTGTGTTCAAGATTCCCACTCCTGTGTTCAAGTGGGAACTTAACTTTGTTTTGGGCGTCCTTTAGCGCCCTCCCTTTGATTCCTTGGCTACTATTCCTCTATGCCTGCTGACGTGGTGCCTTCTTTCTGCCCTGACCCTACCTGTGACAAGGTGGGGGATTTTCACTTGTTAGATGTGGTGTGTTGTCTTAAGTTTTATGTCCATCTCGCTGAGACCATTAGACAGTCTGACGCACTGTTTGTCATTCCTGAGGGCCCCATGGCAGGGAGACCTGCATCCCATTGCATCTTGGATCAAGTCCACCATTCATCAGGCCTACGAGCTAAGGAAGAAGCCTTTTCCCTTTTTCCCTTTCAGGTCACAGCTCAGTCTACTAGATCTATTGGAGCTTCTTGGGCTTGCAAGAATCAGGCCTCCACTGATCAGATGTGCAAGACTGCCACTTGGTCATCTGTGCACACCTTTTCTAAGCACTACCATGTTGATGTGCTTGCATTGGCTGACTCCAGTTTTGGGAGGAAGATCCTGGAGGCAGTCTTGCCTGTCTAGGATCTTCTTCGGTTCTTTGGTGCTTCCTTCACTTTTGAGCCCTGTTGGCTCTAGTTCAGTGTGCTGTGTAACAGTTCCTGGGGTGTTGTTACCCCTGTTCAGTGTCCGTTGACACTTCATTTGTTTTTGTTGGGCTCTCTCTGATGTGATGGTTCATATCTGCTCTGGTGACTTTGGGGGCCTTGCGCCTGGTCCTTGCCTTACTTCCTGCATCTGGGAAACTCAGTGGTTGGACATCCCAAAGTTACCAGTAACCTGTATTGGACAACAGAGAAAAGAGGATTTTAGTCTTACCTGTTAAATGCTTTTCCCTTAGTCCATACAGGTTACTGGTCTCCCACCCTGTCAAGGGACCATGCTTGGCTGTCCTGTGGCAGACCGTGGGGGTCCTTCGGGGTCATGCTCACAGGAGTCTTCTTTCCCTTCTACTATCTAGTCAATAGTTAGTGTCTCAAATCTTGCTGGAGCTGATTGGCTAACTGCAGCCAAGGAGGGAAGGTAGGCTCCTTCCCCTACATTCACTTCTAGAATTGTTCCTGCCTAATTAAAGGGGCGGATCGCCTACCCAAAGTTCCTAGTAACCTGTATGGACTAAGAGAAAAGGATTTAATAGGTAAGGCTAAAATCCTCTTTTTTTACATGAAAAATACATAGCATTAAAACAGATGAAATATACTTTAATGCAATATATTTGTTGAGAAATGTATTGGTCGAGAGTATGCAATGCGTTGCACAGGTTAATGCTGTTGTTCAATCTTTGTTTCACTCAAAGCATCCTTAACAAGATGTCTGGAATTTTCATGGATACCCTAGCAATTTATAGGTATTTGACAAGAGAATATTCAAGGGAAAAATATATAAATTTGCTGTTATTCTTAGGTCTTACACTCAAAAGGGCAGATACAAGAATATTAACAACAGTAACAATTTCCTTAAGTATTTATTTAAAATCCAGTATTCACATTTTTGTCATAGTCTTTACAGCACCCTGGTTGAGAAGCACTTCTTTGAAGTAAAAATATTTTTTTTTTCTCTAAACTTTATTGGCATATATTTTCTTTTTATGCCTAATGGATATTAACCCTTTAAGGACTAGAAGGGTACATAACGCATTGCAAAGCAATACGTTGATCACCCCTCTGGTCCACAAGGGGTTAACCTTCCTGTTCTGAACCATCACATTTTCCTTATGGAGCAAGGCGCACATAGCTACTTACTGGAAAGGACAGATAACAGAAACAGGCTTTTCCTGACAGGAAATAAATGGCGGAATCATGTATCAATTGTTTTAAATAGAAAGAGGCTGACTTAAGTGAAAATGTCCTGCGTTTACTTTACTACCTCCAAACCACTTCTGTCTGGATAAACAAATGGACACAAGCAATTATATATCCTGGTGTTATAATCACAAGCACTTTACATTCTTGAAACATTAGACTCACATTGATTGATACTAATTTATAATTTAATCACTGTGTATTGTAAAGGAATATAGATTTTCTCTAAAAAAAAATTGTATTTTAAGGAAAAGTAACGTGTGTGTATACATATATATATATATATATATATATATATATATATAAAATATAACTTGTTTCTGGGTTTGTTCTGCTGAGTAAAACAGGATGTTCCCACCGCTGAGAGGTGTTTATTTAAAGTTATTAAACTTTTGGGGGTGTAAAACTTCCATGGCTTGAGATGCTATGGTAATGTTGTTGCTACAGCAGACTATAAACAGGTATTTCAGTGAAAATAACACTCCATAGGCTGCTATTGCAACAGTGCAAACACTGAGTATCTGGGTAGCAAGGTATTGCACCCTAAAGAAGGAAGTTTGAGCTGTAATAATTTTTGAATAAAACATTTCTCAGCAGTGCATATTGCTGATAATTTCCCTTTAATCCCTTAATATCCAACGGTCCTGGGGTAGGGTTACCTTTAAAGGGATAGTAACACGTCAAATTTACTAATCCCCAACTTGTACAACTTACAAAAAGAAATTAAATGCCCCAAATCACATCTCTCAAACTTTTATGGTTTGAGAGATATAACTGGCTAAAGTTCCCACCTCCAAGCTGCTTCAGCGTCAATGGGACAGCAGCAGATTCCGGTCATCTGACTGGCCGGTGGCTCATCAGCAGAGCCGAAATTGTGCTATTTAGACAAATACTTCATTGGAACGCTCTGCAAGATGTGCCTGGTTTGAAAGCACACTTTGTAGACCGTTACAATGAAGTATTTATGTCTAAATAGCGAGATTTCGGCTCTGCTGAAGAGCCGCAGGCTGATCCCAGGACCGGAATCTCCTGCTGTCCACTAGATGGCAGACTTGTGTGAAACAAGTTGGAGGGGGAAACTTTAGCGAGTTACAGCTCCCAAACTTAAAGGTTTGAGAGATAACACTTTCACGGATCTACTTATTTTTTTAATGCCTGCAATACAAACCTTTTCTGTTCCAGAGGGCTACGCAATGCATTGCATACCCCTCTGGCACTGAAGGATTTATCCCCTTGAGTGCCAGAGAGGTAGCCAATGCATTGGATACCTCTGTGGCACTCACAGGGTTAAAGGGTTAAAATTAGAATATAAAAATGTTTCTCAAATGAAGAGATCCGGACTGCAAGTTACTTTCTCCTTCTCTCCTGCTGTTTAATATCACTTAGTTACACAAACAAAAAAAATCACTTACAATCTGTCTTCTCATACGTAAAATAAACACTCGAATGAATGGTTTCTTTGCCTTAGTGTTTGTTCTGTGAGTCCTTTCGAAATGACTTTTCTTTCTTAATTAAGTAGACTTTTTTTTAATTGTAATCTCCATTAAAGAAGAACTAACACGTCCTAATAATAATGTGTAATAGTGTGTTAATGCACAATATTATGATCAGAAAATTCTATTGGCCCTATGAATTGTGTCCTTGTGCCTTTCTTAAAGATAATCAGTCCGTGATATCATGTACATGGAAGTGGACATGACACTTGCTGGTGGACTATGGAACCTCATACTCTGCCTTCTGCACATGGTAATCTTAAAGGGATAGTAATACTTCGTTTTAACTTTATTTTATTTTGTAGGCATTAAAAAAACATGAAGAATGATATGTCTTATTTCTCAAACTTTTATGGTTTATGAGATATTCACAAGCAAAGTTTCCCCCTCCCGCCCCTTTTACCTACTGTAAACAATCTCTTCTCAGATGTGGAATACAGTCCATAGACTGGACAGATAACAGAAGGGGACACTCTTATTCTTATGAAAACAATGAAATCCCTGCCCCCCTTGACAAGCTTTTCAGGTTTTTCCCTTATCTTAATTGAAGATTGTCCCTCTCTGCAGTCTACCTGGGCAGCTCCCTTCTGATCTGGCTGAAAAGTGTTACATCAGTAAAAGGGGCGGGAGGGGAACAGTTTGCTTGTGAATATCTCTTAAACCATAAAGGTTTGAGAGATAAGACATATCATTCTTCATGTTTTTTTAATGCCTACAAAATAAAATAAAGTTAAAAGTAAGTATTACTATCCCTTTAAAGGGATAGTAATGCTTCAAAATAAAAGCAGCTCCAATTCATCTTCATAGTATTTGGGCCATGGAGAGTGTTATTTCAATACTGTCAGAGTTGTAGTTCAAGAGTAATTGAATGATAAAGTATCCCCCTCCTGTCCCTGCTTACCTCAAAACAGAAAGGTGGTGTCCAGATGGCTTGCAGAGAGGGACAATCTTCAGTTAGCATAAGGGAAAAGCATGTCAGTGGGGGCAGGGTTTTCATTATTCTCACAGTAAGAAGATTGTCCCTTACTGTGAGCTGTCTGGTCTTAAGACCAGATTCCACATCTGAGGGGAGATGGAGTACACTAGGTAAAAGCGGCGGGAGGGGAATACTTTATCCTTCAATTACTCTTGAACTACAACTCTGATAGTATTGAAATAACATTCTCCATGGCCCAAATACTATGGAGATTAATTGGAGCTGCTTTTATTTTGAAACATTACTATCCCTTTAAGGACAGGTGACAGTCATAGCGCATCATGTGCATTTTACTTACAGCGCTCCTCCAGGATCAATGTAAGTAAAAACAGGTACCACTCCAAGACTGGATCGGTCTCTCTCTGTCCCCAACGTGACATGCCAGTATGTGTCACAGGTGAAGATTAACCCCTTAGTGATGTCCGTCACGTAACGCCCGTCTAACATTTTTTTTTTTTTCTCAGATGAATCCGGAGTCCCCGAACGGCGTGCAGCCACGCGGGGATCCGGATTTCCTGGACGTACATGTACATCCTCTGTCACTAAGTGACAGCCACAGAGGACGTACATGTACGTCCATTGTCGCTAAGGGGTTAATTGGAGCTGCTTTTATTTTGAAACATTACTATCCCTTTAATGGGATAGAAATGGCTCATTATAACATAAACTACAATTGTTCGTTATAATGTATACTGTTGCTCTCCAATGTTGGCAATGCTTATATATCGCTCTATTTTGTATGAAATTATATTATAAAGTGTCCCCCTCCCACCCCTTTTACAGACATCACTATTCTTTCCTCAGAGCAGTAAGCTAGTCCAGATGGATCGTGACAAGGGACAATCTTCCATCAGAATAAGGAAAACCTGACCTCCTTCATCAAGTGGGGCAGGATTTTCCTCATACTGATAGAAGGAAGATTGTCCCTAGTTCTGATCTGTCCGGTCCAATGACCAGATTTCAGATCTGAGGGGAGGCGGCTTACGATATTGAAAAGGGGCGAGAGGGGTAAACTTTTATAATCTACTTTCTTAGAAAATAGAGAAGTATAAATATTACCACGTTGGAGAGCAGTAGTATATACTATAAGGAACGATCGTAACTTATGTAATAATGAGCCATTACTATTCCTTTAAGTAGGCTCATTGACTCTTCCTGTTTCAGTTTATAAAACTTGACAGCAACTGTCATGTCTGCCTCCATGGACATTACATCTAGGATTGATTGAGGATTGCACCAAGACAAAATGCATAGAGATATAATAATTTACTGACCATAGTAAAGGTGTTACTATTACAAGATATTAGTTCTTCTTTTACAAGAAAATGTATTCACTATTAACCTGTATCAATAATTATAGAACAATGAGGACCACAATCACAAAGCCAAATGTGGTGAAATTTTGAGGCAAACGAACTACATCATAGACTAAAAAATCAACTGCTCTAAAATACTTATGAAAGGTTACCTGCATTTGAGGGGTTAAAAGTCCATTTTAAATTAATGGGAATTTAGGGAACTCTTACAAGTGGAGTTGGTGTATATAAGAATTGCTCAGTTTTTCCTTGCATGCAAAACAGTGACATTAACCCTTTGAGTGCCAAAGGGGTACGCAACGCATTGCAGGAAGTGAGACAAAGAATACAGGGGTTAATGGAAAAAACCTTACTGAAAGCACATAAAGAGATATTTCTCAATGTATTGGAGACCTCTCTACATTCATGGGGTTTAAAGCACCTCTTAGCTCATTGGAAGGCCAAAAGGGCACAAAAAGGGAATTATGGGAATTTCATCTGCCCACTTTCTATTATCCAATAGACTTAAGAGGATGGCTGGTCAATGTGAAGACCAACCAACCCCCCTGTTGCCAGAAGCTATAACCCCTCCCTTCCAGACCCAGCTGTTGCTGGACTACTATTCCCATAATCTTTCGGAAGCCAAAGAATGATAGGAATTTAAGTACACCAATTGCTGGGGGAGGGGGCTCACTTTTCCCAACCCATTTCCTATTGCCCAGTGTTTATAGAATTCAGAACGTCTTGACAACCATAAAGATACTTCTCTCCGTAATTTTAGGGCTCTTTCATACTGGTGACAGAAATCTAACAGACCCCTTCTACATTCCTGTTTCCCTTGATCTGTACTGACCTTCTTTTGTGTTCCCCTGGTGATCCCGTTGTATGGGAGGGGGCGTGGCTGAAAGCTGGCCTACATGTCAGCCAAATGTTATTGGCTAAGAGTCACATGGGCTGACAATTAATTAGAAATTGTAATCGGCTCAGCAACCTCCATTGTTGCTAGTTTAGAAGAACTGACGGCGGCTCAATAGGCCGCCATGTTGATACGTCCTGCTGCTGTGTGAGTGCCGTAAAGATGCAGCTTCTTGGACTTTGGTGCGTTCATGATCATTTATTTTTACTAATTTAGAAAATCAAGAAGAATACATAGAGGAACTAGTCACCTTTATGAAAGGCACCATAGCCCAGCTGCTTACCTTTCATCATGGGTGACATAATCTGCATAATTAGTGCATTGGAGGGGCCTTAAAGGGATAGTAATGTTTCATAATAAAAGCAGCTCTAATTAATCATCATACTATTTGGACTTTGGAGAGTGTTATTTCAATTCTGTCAGAGTTATAGTTCAAGAGTAATTGAATGATAAAGTATCCCCCTCCCGCTCCTTTTACTGATGTAACACTTCTCAGCCAGATCAGAAGGGAGGTGCCCAGCTAGATTGCAGAGAGGGGCAATCTTCAATTAAGATAAGGGAAAAACCTGAAAAACTTGTCAAGGGGGGCAGGGCTTTCATTGTTCTCATAGGAAGAAGATTGTCCCCTGCTGTTATCTGTCTGGTTTGTGGACTGGATTCCACATCTGAGAAGAGATGGCTTACACTAGGTAAAAGGGGCAGGAGGGGAAACTTTGCTTGTGAATATCTCTCAAACCATAAAGGTTTGAGAGATAAGACTTATATCGTTCTTCATGTTTTTTTAATGCTTACAAAATAAAATAAAGATAAAACGAATTATTACTATCCCTTTAAAGTGACACTAAACAGGCTGTAGGGTCAGGCTAGGCGAGCCGAATAGTTCCAATCCGCCTTAAAATTGATGATTCTACGTTATTAAAGATTAGTAAAATATCCCAGAATTAAGAGATTAGCTAATCCTGTATTTACTGGTCCTCCTCATAGGATTATGGGTTGGAATATATCATTATAGACTGTGACACTGTGGCTGAAGTAATAATGCACAAGTGGAGTATTTTGAGGATAAATCGTATTGCACAACAGGGGACAAATACAATCTCTCATTGATTTAAATGGGGTTTTTAACTGCTTGAATGAGAGCAGTCATCAGTGTATTGTGAAGAAATGTATTGAGACCTCTGTCACAAGCGAGGGCTAAAGGCCCTACTGAGACAGTGGGGAGAGTGTGGGAGAGAATGGGTTAACAATACCAGACCCCTGGTTACCTGTTACTATTCCTAGCAACCACCACATTAACCCCTGGAATCCCTCCTGCATTATCTCCCTAGTATTACAATTCGCTGCTACCAACAAGACTTTATATCTGGGTATTTTAGGTTACCCCAAACACAACAGAATTACAGTATAAAATCACCCTAATAATCAGACATGTGTAATTAACCCTTTAGTAGCGTGTTCTAGCTGAGCTTCCTTCAGAGTAGTGAGTTCATATTAGAGAACAGAGACAAGAGCTGATTAATTGAACATTTAATCTCAAAAAAGCAATGCGTTGCGTACCCCTCTGGCACTCAAAGGGTTAAATTAGCGGGAGTTAGGGAACATTTTATTTGTCCCGGTGCAGTTGGTTTGCCACAGAATTGCTCCACTGTTACACTGTGCATATGGTCTCTTGATTATGTTTAGCATAATCATGATAGACACCTAACCATTTTAGGGCCATATGTTCAAAGAAGTAGCGAAACAGCTTTTGTCGTTTGTAACGACTTTTCAAAGTACAGTGTAGTTGGGATCATTAATATTTTCAGAGAGTGCCGGTTGTGATCGGAAATACATCATTTGTCCTGACTGAAATTGTCCTATGTAAAGACAAAAATGTCTTACCTAACAACGAAAATGTCTTACCCAACGACGAAAACGTCTTATAAAATGTCTTAACTAATGACAAAAAATGCCTTAACTAAAGACAAAAATTCTCACATTCAGAAGTTCACATTCCCTCCACTTTTTTATTAACGTACAAATTTTGTCTTTTGCAAGACATTTTTTTGTAATTAGTTACGACAAATTTTATTTTCCTGTATAAGACACTGGAGAATAGTTTAGCCACACCCTTGCCCCGCCCCTTTGCCCAGCAATTCTGGAGTTGTGTCGTATACAACGGACATTACTATTTTTTTTGTTGTATACTCAACAGAAAATATGTCATTCATGCATACAATGACTTATTTTTTTCTTTCATGCAACATTTTTTGTCGTTATTCCTTTGAACATACGGCCCTTAGTGTTGTGCGTTACACACACACATCTGGCACTCTAAAGGGTTAACCTACATTCACTACATATGACGATGTGAGAGTTATTAGAAAGGATTGGTGTGTATATTTTTTCAGCTACGTATTTGGGAGTTTCCTCCGGATACTTTGTGAAAATTGGTTAAGGCTAAAATTAGAAAGGCACTTACTCGTTTCATATGAAATTCTCCACAATTTCCACAATGTTTTTTCAACCCTATTTTTAAACAGTAGACATTTTTTCAGACACAAACGTCAGCCAACAAATATTTTAACCCTTTGAGTGCCAGAGAGGTATCCAGCGCATTGCAGCGCAATGCGTTGGATACCTCTCTGGAACTCAAAGGGTTAAAATGTTTGTCCAACAAATATGGAGAAGAAAAATTTGGAACCAAAAAGAAATTGTAGATTAGCAGGAAAAAAATACGCCTGCTTAAAATGAGTGAATGCTGGTAAACAGCAAAATGCGCAGGAAGTGAAGTGCGTTGCCTGAATATCATTTAAAGAAACAGAAGAGGTTATTGTACATAGAGTAGTATTTAATCATGGAAACACCCAATTATGTCATAGAGCCACATTCTAAGAGCATTCCTGTCTTAGACAGAGGGATTCTGTATTTTATTTTAAATTTGGACTTTTATAAATGGCTGCTTTGGAATTCCCCCTAAAACTTAATTTTCCTTTGGTCATTTAATCCTTTGGCTGCTAAAAACATCTCTAATGCATTGCTTAGCAATGCATTGGAAAGGGACCTCTTCCTCGACATTTAAGTCGAGGGAGGGCATGACTGCTGGCACGAACATTCTTTGGCAATATTTTGCCTTTGAATGTTTTTTAGTGGCTAGCAGGGCCGGGGGGATTTTTGTTTATAAATATTACCCGTGCGGCTGTCTACGCAGTTTAATTTTTCCAGCGAGACAGCCGCACGGGTGTTTTTGCTGTGTTCCCCTCCCTCCCTCCCCATTTTCTCCTTTTTATTGTCACAGCGATTTGGCGGGGGTGGGTACTCGCCAGGTATTTATTTGAGCTGTTATTTACCCTAATGGGTTTTTTTGGGGAGTTAGCCCCCCCGCTCGCAGGCTAACGGCGCGAGTGGGGGCAGAGACTGTTTGTTGATTGTGTTAATCATGCCACTCGGCATCTGCTGAGATGTAGGCTTAACGTTTTATTATTGTTATGTTTAATAAAGCTGTGGCCTTTTCCTTCCCAGATGGTTGTCCGTGTGTTACTGGGGGGGATTGGGATTTTATTATGTATGTATACTTGTGCACATAGGCAGTCACGCCTTTTTCCTCCAGTGTGTTAAGTAAGAGCTATCAACCAGTGGCAGCAAAATGAATGATTTTCAGGGGCTACTTTGTGCAGGTTTTATTTCTAATAGTTGCGTCAGGGATACAGAAACTGCCCCAGAACCTTTCCCATTTGTTTTGCTGATCCAAGTGCACCAGCAACTTGTAGTCGTGTGCTCCACTTGTATGCGAGCTGCGCTGGACAGCTTTCTGCTGTTGTGAGTTATGGAAGGCACCAGTGTAAGTTCCTCCACAGTTGAAGAAGGCGACTTGAATGTTCTTCATTCAATAGTCTTCCTGGGGGAGATGCACTAAGGAGTGATAAACCTCAAGGTTGTAGGTTCAATTCGTGGCAGAGTCAACTCAGCCCTTCATCCTTCCGAGGCTGATAAATGAGTACCATTGATTGGGTAATAATAACATCTATTATTTCTGCTGCTGATTCCGTTAATTTCTAGAGTGTGAGCTGAAAGTGCTTTGAGTCCCACTGGGAGAAAGGCGCTCTAATGCTGGTTATTATTATTATAAAGTGGAGATGACTTCTCCAGTGATATCACTACTCTAGTTCATATATTGTTCTATGGAGTCTATGCATTAAGATCTCTGAAGTGAGATAGAACTTAATGGGATCTATCACCCCTATACAAGTTGCTCTTAAATGTTAGGATATATATAGCGATTATTTTGAGTATTGCATTAATTTTGTTTTTTTAAATGCTATTTGGGCGAAATAGAAGGAATAAATATTGTCCTGACCCTACTTCCGGATAGACTGCGGGTACAGCTCTGTACCCACAGTCTGTAACTCTGCCTCTGCTCCCCTCCCTCTATCCAGCCTCCTCCAATGACAGAGGCTTTCTGTCTGTAAGCTGGAGCTGCCTCATTGGCTAGATATCAGTCTCTCCCAATGCGTTGGATCTACCCTGGAGACACCACTTTTTGCAGTTAATTACCAGGTCTTTAGGCAAAGAGGATGATTATCCAGTGGTGGTGAGTTTCTTATGAAACTCCGCCTACTTCACCTCCTTCCCACCCTGTTCTGTCCACTTCCCACATAATTCCCACTTTATGACATAGTCCATTAAGCCATGCCCCCGTCCGTGATTAAGCCCACCCCTTTGTAATGCGAATCACGTCATTAATATACCCCAGTGGCACTACATGAGCCCCCTTTGGAGACTATAGAAGACAAAGTTTCCAGGTATGCCTGTGTGAAAGGGGCCTGATTGTACCATTAGTTTAAATATATTGCATATAGTGTGCGGAAACTAAACTCGAGATAAAAAGCCCTACCATGGCAGTTTTGAGTGAAATCAGACTCAGGAATCATTGTGAAGTCCCTACGCCTGCCTAAAGCCAAATTACTAAGATACTTTTACCATAAAACCTCCCCTTAATGCCAAATGACCCAGTGTGAGGATAAGAGGGCCCTCTGTGGGGGTTTCAGGGGTTTCTCATGTCAGTAACAAAGTCTATACCAGGTATTAACAGGGCACAGACAACGTTTGCTGTGTCACTTGTCAATTTCCCTGTGAATGCTGTGGGGCAGGTGTGTGGGGCTCACTGGCCTTAATGTCTAAGGCTGGGGGAGCGTGTCCCCAGTAAATCCTATACAGATCATACGCGGAAGAGCATACACTTTATTGCAGCTGCTGGTGTTAATAGACTAGTTTAATGAGCCTTTACTGGTCCATTTGTACATATTCCTTTAGCGTTCCTATTCCTTCTGCACCTTCAGATGTAAACACCTGACCTCTGTATGAAGGACACACATACCTGGTAAGCCCTCCAGATAAACTGAATAAGAGCCATTTCATCCTTAACTATAGTTCTCCTTAACCCTTTGAGTGCCAGAGAGGGATCCCACGCATTGTATTGCAATGCGTGGGATACCTCTCTGGCACTCAAAGGGTTTAATGTTAAAAAAAAAAAATATATATATATTCTAGGCAAATCCAGAATCTATTTTTTCCCCAGTGGTCTGTGTTGGTTTTGGTAATTTTACAGACTATTAAGTTTTAGTTAGAATTTTAGTTTTCCATCCCAGATTTGTTTGGTTTTGCATGTTACCCCAGTACGGTTCTATCCGCAGTGGAAAGTATGTCAGAGGTTTGGAACCTAATATAAATAATTGTTATGACTCTTGGATTTGTATTTGAAAAAGCTAGTATTCATAATATTAAATATGTTTTGCCTAGTGTCCAAGAGTTATTTTAACTCTTTGAGCGCCAGAGGGGTACACAATGCATTGCATGCCCCTCTGGCACTGAAGGGGTTAAAGGGCAACTAACAACTCCTAATAATAACCACGTTACTATTGCCAGAAAATCCTAATGACCCCATTAATTTTTGCCTTTACGCCTTTGCTCACTAGATAATCACTTCAGTCAGTTCTGCAAGCCATTTCAATGGAGGCAGACATGACAGTCGCCAGCAATTTTTTCAGACAGGGTTCCTGACCAGAGGGTAAAGATTACCATGTGCAGTGGGCAGAGTTTTAGGCCCTGTGGTCCTTCTAGCAACTGTCATGTCCGCCTCCATGAACATGACATCTAGGTATCTAGGAATCCCCTCCCCCATCCCATTATTATATTATTCTTTATTTACATAGCTTCAACTAATTCCGCAGCGCTGTACAATTGGGAGTGGACATACAGAGATATTAACTCATCAGACTCTCCCCCAGCCTTCAGATCGTAAAACTGACCTCTTCAGGGAAGCCTATCAGCTACCTCCATAAACATTATCACCAAAAAGCACCCCTTCCCTGGACCACTGCACTCAACAGCACTTCTCTCTCCCACCCACTGACTGGTAGGTCATGTGACAGGAAGTACTTACACCCTATAGCATTTATTCCTTCTGTGTCCAACCTTCCTTCCTCTAGACTGTAAGCTCTTACCAGCAAGGCCTCTAACCCTTCTGTTCTCCACATCTGATTTGTACTATTTAATATCTCTGTATGTCTGTTCCCTGTTGTACAGCGCTGCAGAATAAGTTGGTGCTATGTAAATAATGACTAATAATTATAATAGGACTAATTGAAGATGTTATTCCTTGGGCAAAGGCAAGGCCATAGGAAGGTAAGACGGGGGTTATTAATAGGAGACGTTAGTTCTCCTTTAAAGCGTGTTTCACTTATTATCTCAAAGAACTACTTTAATTCCTTCTTACGCGATGTCAGCTAAGGATAACTTCCCAATACATCTTGGATATTGGGCCATTTATTTTGTATCTTTTTCTCTTCTCATTCTTTAATTCCTTGCCAGATGGACTCCACTTATATCTGTGTATGTCAGCTTTATCCAATTCATTTCTCTTCCTCTCGGGAGTACACTAGATTACATCATATCGCAGCATTACAAGAATCAAAATCTTAATGGATCTTGGCCATATGGTTGAGTCATCTGTTCCATAAAGCATGGTAGTAGTTATGTCAGTTTTATTTCTAGCATACCATAGTCTGTATGTACTGCTCCAGTCATCTACAGCTCTTTTCTTTGAAGGGGTTAATCATTCCACTTATCTGAGTGCCAGAGGGGTACGCAACACATTGCTTAGCGTAGCTCTGGCACTCAAAAGGTTAAAGGGATAGTAATACTTCATTTTAACTTTATTTTATTTCGTAGGCATTAAAAAAACAGGAAGAATGATATAAGTCTTACCTCCTAAACCTTTATGGTTTATGAGATATTCACAAGCAAAGTTTCCCCTCCCGCCCCTTTTACCTAGTATAAGCCATCTCTTCTCAGATGTGGAATCCAGTCCATAGACTGGACAGATAACAGAAGGGGACACTCTTATTCCTATGAAAACAATGAAATCCCTTCCCCCCTTGACAAGTTTTTCAGGTTTTTCCCTTATCTTAATTGAAGATTGTCCTTCTGTGCAATCTACCTGGGCACCTCCCTTCTGATCTGGCTGAGCAGTGTTACATCAGTAAAAGGGGCAGGAGGGGGATACTTTGTCATTGAATTACTCTGGAACTACAACTCTGACAGAATTGAAATAGTACTCTTCAAAGTCCAAATACTATGATGATTAATTAGAGCTGCTTTTATTATGAAACATTGCTATCCCTTTAACATGTTGTGGTTTACATAGCATCTTGTGGAATAGGGATGGCTATTTAATTATGCTACCGTTTACTTTTAAACCTTTCCCAAATCTTGGGCAAAGTGTAAAGTTGTAGGTCTCCTTAACTCTTTGAGTGCCAGAGGGGTACGCAACACATTGCTCTTCAATGTGTTCTGTACCCCTCTGGCACTCAAAGGGTTAACCCCTTGAATGCCATTAGACTCAGGGGGGTTGTATTCAGTAAAATAAAACTGTGCAATTATGTGGTAAGCCAACTACAGCACAAGGGACAAATAAAAACTCCCCAAATTCCACTTTAACCCTTTGAGTGCTAGAGATGTATCCAACGCATTGTAACACAATGCTTTGGATACTTCTCTGGCACTCAAAAGGGTTAACTCCTTGAATGCGAGAGAGGCCTTCAATGCATTGCGGAGCAATGCATTGGATGCCTCTCCAGTATTCAAGGGGTTAAAACCCCCAGTTCATTGGGAATTATCAGTTGTCCCCTGGAGTGCAGCTGATTTGCTCTAGAATTGCACCTCTTTAGCTGCTTAATCCCTTAAGGATCAGTGGTCCTGGGAAGTTACCTTCCCTTAGTGACCTCTTTGATAATCGCCAATGCGTCGGTACACATGACCTGTTACATGTACCGGCGCACTGCTCTGGGGTCTGAGAGAGAGAGCTCCATCTTGGAGAGGTCAATTTCAGATCCCGTTTTTACTTAAAGGGGAACATTCACATTAGAAAAACATTTATCTATGGGCTTTAGTCATTACAACTATATCAGCGTTGGTATTTTTTTAAATGTACTTAGCTACTATTAAAGTTATGAACACTTAAATTCGGGCACTTCTGCATTCTGGAGCACCCTGTATGTGTGGCACCACGGTGCAGGACTTCCCACCTCCCTCCCAGGGAAGAGTGAACACGCTCCATGGGGCAGCTGGGAGGGAGGTGAGAAGTCCTGCGCCGTGGTGCCGCACATACAGGGCATACTCCCAGGGAAGAGTAAACGCGATCCCTGGGGCAGCTGGGAGGGAAATGGGAAGTCCTGCGCAGTGGTTAGTTGTATTAAGTAAAGCCCATGGACAAAAGTTTTGCTAATGTGAATGTTCCCCTTTAAGCGCTCTGCAGGAGCGCTGTAAATAAAAAGTATGTGACATGCAGGACCCTCACATGTCCTTAAAGGGATAGTAATACTTAATTATTACTAATCCCTATATTAAAGTCATGTTAAAAAGAAATGTATTGCCCCCAGTGTCATCTCTCAAACCTTTATGGTTTGAGAGATAATTGCTCCTAAAGTTGCCCTCTTCTTCCCCCTTCCCTGTAGTCAGCGTTGTAGTTGACTGAAGGGAAATCCGGTCTTATGATCATTAGCCGGCTCTGCAGCAGAGCCGCGATCGCGTTAATAAATCAAGCACACATAGAAGACTGTTTTAGTGAAATATTTATTTTTTATTAACGCTATTTATTTTTTATTAACGCGATCTTGGCTCTGCTGCAGAGCCGCCAGACGTTCGTATGACAGACTTCCCTGCAGTCAGCTAGAACGTTGACTTCGGGGAAGGGGGAGGGAGAGGGCAACTTTAGTATCGATCATCTCTCAAACCATAAAGGTTTGAGAGATGACACTGGGGGCAATTCATTTCTTTTTAATATGACTTCAAAACAGGGGTTAGTGATTATTAAGTATTACTATCCCTTTAAGGCAAAAACTGCGTGATGGTCATAGTATGTCACACGGTCCTTAAGGGGTTAAAGAAAAGAAGTGCCTCATCGATTATTCTTATTCTATAGTTTTCTGGCCATGTACAGTGTTATTACAATACTGTCCAATGTGTAGTTCAAGAGTAAATAAATTATAAAAAGTCAACCTCCCGCCTCTTTAACCTACGCAACGCTGCTCATCCAGACAGCTCTCAGTGAGGGACAATCTTTAGTCCTCAAGGGGGCAGGGTTTTCCTTATGCTCACAGCAAGAAGAATGTCCCTCGCTGCAAACTGTCCGGTCTGATGAACGTATTCCACGTCTGGTGGGAGGCGGCTTACAATAGGTAAAAGGGACGGGAGGGGGACTCTAAAATTTATTTACTCTTGGACTGCACATAGGACAGTATTGTAATAATGCTGTACATGGCCAAAAAACTATGAAGAATAATCAAGGGGACATTTATTTTCAAACATTACTGCCCCTTTAAATATGGCACAGAGCAACTTGTAAATGTTTAATTTTTTTTTTGGTTCTTTGCCCTGTGAAGTCTTAAAGGGATAGTAATACCTATAATAAAGTGCAACTCCAAGTCTTCTTTATTGTATTTTTAGCAAGTAGCACTATATTTCAATACTAACAAGCTTGTAGTCAGCAATTGAGTCCAAAAGGATCCCCCTCCATCCCCTTCTGGCCATCTCCCATCAGTTGTGGAATCCGGTCGTGGGACAATCTTTAGTCAGTAGATATACGTGAAACCCTGCCCCCTTGATGAAGGAGGACAGGATTTCCCATATGCTTACTGAAGATTGTCCCTCACCACACTCCATCTGAACCAACATGAGTGAGTGACACAGGGGAAAGGTGGGGGAGAGGGATCCTTTCGGATTCACTTGCTGTTGAACTACAAACCTATTAATATTGAGATATAGCACTACGTGCTAAAAATAGAATAAAGAAGACCCGGAGCTGCACTTTATTATAGATATTTCTATCCCTTTAAACAGTGTGACTAATGTCAGTCATATCCTTTAATACTATTTCAGGAGTTATTTTTTTAAATCCCTCCTCCCTCCTTTCTTCGACTTTCCCTAAGTGGTCAGCAGAGAGGTTGCCATGACAATCCGTCTGGTATGTTACACAGAGACACTTTTCTCTCTGTGATTAGTTTGAATGCATTCTGTGCACTGATTAAGGCTCAGTCACTGCACAAGAGACATTAAAACTCCTCACACAGAAACAAATGTCTCTGTGTGAGTGATTCTCTTGGTAGGTTGCCATGGCAACCACCCAATCACTTTGGTCTGCACCCAAACTAGGAGAAAAGGTGTACGTCAGGGAAAGGGTGGGAGGGAGTTATTTACAAACAGTATTAAAGACTGACTGACATCAGTGACGATCCTTAACCCTTTGAGTGCCAGCGGGGAAACACAACACATTGCAAAGCAATGTGTTGCGTGCACCTCTGGCACTCAAAGGGTTAATACTTTACAATGCAATGAGGCAAAAAAAAAAAAAATACTATCCCTTAAATACTATGATTCTTTGAAAAAACTGCTATTGTAGCAGTGGCAGTGCTTAGTTATTACCATTAGTACTGCAGAGTCCGTTAAAGCCAGGCCCATCGTTAGTGTGGTGGTTTTAATAAAGTCATCTGGTAGCGATTAGAGTTCTGTGTTTTATTGTGTAGACACCTCTTGGAGTACAATAGATAACTTTTCACCAAGAAACTCCCTCTCTAAGTTATGGATCTCCAAGGCTTTTTATCCCTTCACTTCTCCACCCATCATTGAACATTTGTTTTGTGAGTCATGACCGTGGTCTTACATTAGAGAGTCACATTACCATATTCAATCATGGATAGGGAATAATATCACTACTAGTACAGTTTCCATCAGTAAAAAAATAGACTGCATAGTGAGCCAAAATGCTCTAAATAATAGAAGCCTGAATTGGAGGGGGAAAAGTTCAAATTTAAGGAAAGATCAGAATCTCCTGTTTGACTCATATTGGCTTGATTTATTGATTATAATGCATATATCAGCCAGATATCTTACTAGGGGATGCCAAAGATTTGACCCTGATACCCCAAGTCTCTGGTTGAAGGGACAAACTTTCAAGGTGGGAAAATCCAGTGTTTTGCAGTATAAGATCTGTACCACATGACATCTTCTTAGGCCTCGTTCACACTCGTAAGGCTGTTCTAATCACCAGTGGACTGAACAGATTTGTCCTAATGTGACTGTACAAACTGGAGCGCAAGTCATACATTAGAGCAGCTTGCTGCAGCTTTCCTGCATCCATGCATTCAATGCAGGAAAGTTCAGCAGAGCTGATCTACATGGCTGCCTGTGGGCCGCAGCGCGGATTGGTTCACGCTCGTATTATTTAATGGATGGCAAATATCACTGGGTTTCAGAGGTTGCCTACTCCTGGTCTACACTCCTTCCCATTGGTGTAGATAGATTAGATAGACAGACAGACAGATTCTTACATGAAAAGCAAGCAGTCCTAAGACAGATAAATAGATTTGAAAGAGAGATAGATAGATAGATAGATAGATAGATAGATAGAGGACCAGGGGGTGTGCAATACCTTGCTGACCCTTTTGGTCTTTAAAGGGTTAAGATTACAGTGTGCAGCGAGTTTGAGGTCCTGTGGTCCTTGCTGTGTCCACCTCCAGTGACATGACATCAAGGAGTGATTAAAGGGCTAGTAATACTTAAAATGTAAAAAAAAATAAATGTTGTAGGATTTATCCTTCTTAGCAAAACAAGGGTACTCTCAGTCCTGAGATGAGTTTTATTCAAAAGTTATTACAGCTCAAACTTGAAATTTTTTAGGTGCAGTATCACAGTGGCCTGAAATTGTACTGTGGTGCTGTTGCTACATCACCAGCTCTGGTCAATTGACCATAAATCTCCATACGATGGTGTAGCAACAGCACCAGCAACACCTTTCAGCAGTGGGAGTGTATGTGTTTTACTCAGGGGGATAAATCCTACAACACAATTATTTTTTCATTTTAAGTATTACTAGCCCTTTAAAGATGTGCCTTTGTTCAAGAGATAACATGTTCAGTCAGTATTGGATGTCATGTCTATGGAGTTGCTGACAGTATTTTCAGACCGAAGCAGACAGAGCCCATGAACCCTTTAACCTTTGATCTACCTTACACAACATCCTCAGTCTTTTTAAACAAATTGAATAGTACAAAATGACCTGTTTAAGGGTAAGCAAATGTGTCCTTGCCCTTACAACTTACCTCCTTTTCCCCTTGCATGTATGAGAGAGAGCGCGGCCATCTTTATTACGTTTTAGAAGAGATGAGGGAAATCGCTTCCAATTAATTTGCCTAAAAGCCTGCCCCTTCTTTTAGGGGGCAGATGCAGTACTTTTAAGCATATTGAAATGTAGCACGCACCCCATACGTTAATATATTGGGAAAGCACTGAAAACATCAGTTTGCAGGATGTTGTTGGAAAACGATGCCCCGGCAAGCAGCTTAATATGTTTAAATTTTGAGGACAAGGACGCCCACACAATGGTAAGCGCGTCCTTCGGGGAGAGCAGGGAAATTGGTGTGTGGACAGTCCATCACACATGGGACGGCCAGCCTTGCATTTTCATGCTGGTGGAAAAACTTTTACCACAGACAACATCATGAAAGAAACTTTAACAAGTAATTACTAAAAAGATAAGGAGATGTAAAAAAACAAAACAAAAAAAAATAAACAAAAACATGCAAGTTGGGACTTAGTTGGTTGGAGGTGAAATTTCCACTTTATAGACCAGGGTAGCGGTGGAAGGCAGTGGGTATGACATTGGGGTGAGGTCAGGACTCTGAGAGAAGCTAATTGTCAGGGGCACCCCATAGCTTCAGGCAAATTATTCCCTGCTCATGTGATGATTTCGAGAAGGAACCAGTCTTTACATCCTCTCAATGCATTACTCTGCACTTTGCCAGCCCAGGGGTGTGGCCAGCACAGATCCAAAAACACATGACTTTCTTTTTACATAGATCTATAGATATACAATATAGTCATATTCATAACTCCCACACCTGGCAGACATTTCTTTGAAACAGTCATTCACAGCTCAGACTTTTTTTTTTTTAATCAACTAACAAAAGGCAAATTATTTTTCAGCATGAAAATAATTACAGTATATATTTATTTCATAAAAACATTTACTGCTCTTTTTATTATCTACTCACACTCAGACATAAATTGATTTTGATGTATTTTTGCATGCTACGTTTTATATTTTTCATGATACGTTCACTGCAAATTGTGCTTGTTGCATCTGCCCCTTTTCAGTTGTAAAATCAATCGCAAAGCCATTATTGTCTTATAGAAGTAGATCAAGCTGTGTACTTAGAAGTGATCATAACAAAGCTGACCTACAGACAACTCTCCATTACTGTCAATATGAATAATGATCAGATGATGTCTTCATCCAGTATCCGGAGTCTATAGATTATTAGGCCCTTTACTAAAATTGTGCCTTAGTCCAGGGGAGTTTAAACATGTCCTCAAGCGTCCATCCAACAGCATGTATGTTCAGGATATCCTAAATTACACACAAGTGAACATTGTCAGTCCTTTCAGTACCTCTCTGGCACTGAAAGGGTTAACTTAGATCCTTCACACTGATTGAAACACTGACTGATTCACCTCTGTTGTTCATGTGAGATCATTCTGAAAACCCGACCCGAGGATAGGTTTGACATCTGCCTTATTCTTATTGATTTAAACAGAGAGGCTTCCATCACATTGCTTTGCAATGATATGGAAACTTCTTTAGTAATCAAAGGATCAAAAGCCTTGTCACAAGCGAGGGCTATAGGCCCTGCTGAGACTGTGGGGAGAGTGTGGAAGTGAAAGGGTTAACAATAACAGGATAACAATACAATACCTGTTACTAGTCCTAGCAACCACCAAATTAACCCCTGAAATCCCTCTTTTATAATCACCCCAGCACTACTATTTGCTGCAACCACCAAGACTTTATATCTGGGCATCTTAGGTTACCCCAAACACAACAGAATTACAGTATAAAATCACCTTAATAATCAGATATGTATAATTAACCCTTTAGTAGTGTGTTCTAGCTGAGCTTCCTTCAGAGTAGTGAGTTCATATTAGAGAACAGAGACAAGAACTGATTAATTGAACATTTAATCGGAAAAAAGGCTTCACAGTGCTGGGTACAAAATACAGAAATAAAGGACATACAGAAATAAAGATTACACATTGGCAAAACAGTCCATAAAATAAAATGGGAGAAACACAAGAAATCCTTAAATACAATTACCGATATTTTAAGAGTCCTTGTGGGAACTTCAGATGGTATTTCCCCCTTCAGTTTTTACAAAGAAATTTACTGTTTTATCCAAAAAACCCATATTAAATACTTTCTACAGTTCCTTATAAGAGGCCAAACTCCCTGGCAGGAGGTTTGGCGTGACAGTTTACGGCCCACTCAGTCAGACCTGTCAGGGATGTCACTGCAGAGTTTTACCTAAAAAATCATAAGGCTTCCCAAAACATGCAACCCACACACACCTCTATAATGTTATAATAATCATATTCCTCATATCTGTGTGAATATCTGGACACCAAACATGCTGGGTCTAACTGGTTGCAAAGTGGCTATTCTTGTAACTCATAGCAGTTTCACCTCCTCCTGGCATGTTTGGTACCCACCAAAAGGATAAAACCTGGGCATTTTAAATATATAGTTTTATTGAACCATTTTACACAATATATACATGTTCTCCCTATTTCATAATATGTGACTGTCCCCTGGATGAGCTCCATCAAAGCAGAGGGCCCAATACCTTTTTTATGGCACTCTGTATGTCCTGCTCTGGTGATTTACTCATTCAGTTTATGGTGATGTTATCTGCTCAACTAATTTAGCTAATACTTTAAAAGGTACAATAAAATACACAAAATAAACAAATTATACATACCAGGGCCCTGCAAAGACCAACTCATGTCTTGGCATGACAAGCCCCAATTAAATACTTTGATTTGAGTAGCTGAGCGGGTGTCAAACTGTGGCCCATATTTATAAAAGAAAACTGGAGTTATTCTGGAATAAACCAATTACACCATAGGGAACAAATACAAATTATGTTTAAATTAAACTGATCTTTTAACCCCTTGAATGTTAGAGAAATCACCATTGCATTGCGATTGGAGACCTCTTTAGCATTCAAATGGTTAAAAAGCTCTGTTCAAGTGTGTGTGGAATTTAGGAAGTTTTATATATCCGCAGTGGTGCAGTTGGTTTTCTCCAGAATACATCAGTTTGCTTTTATAAATATGGACCACTGTTCCTAAAGGGATGAGACAATGAAGGATTTTGGGATATTCTTGGTTTTGCATGTTTTGTAGTCAAAAGAACAGAGGTAATGATTGTAACTTGCACAGAATCACGGATATTCCAAAAATCTGCAGTCACTGCCATTTAGAAATGGAGCTGGCGTTCCCTGCCACAGGCTGATCTGAGGTGATTGATACTTTACTTATAGTGAACATAACTGATTCACTGCAAACAAATATGGCTTCCATTTTTTTCAGTATGATCCCTTTGAGTATCAGGCACTTAAATGTAATCAAATGGAATCAGAACAAATTCCATAATTTCTTCCATACACTTTTATGGGCATATCCAGGCTTTTCAAATATTGCAGTGATTAGTGATTTACCTGGAATAACCTTTCATTGGGTAGAAAAGCAGGAAATAATTCAAATACAAGTTAGAGAAAAATGTAAGATATTTGTGGTAAGAGCTGTAACAGCCCAATCAACAAAGGGGAATTATAACGGCACCTGGATAAGTTATAGCTGGTAAGGAAGTAATTAAATCCATCCGCTATTTGGTTTCTTCTCTACCCAGAACCTCTGGCTGCAGTTGTATCATGGCATGCTGGGAGTGTCCTGTGATAAATTCAGTTTTTGTCATTTTTATGAATTACAGAGGTTACTATTCCAAGAAGAACGGAAGGAATTCTTAGTCCAACCGAATGCACCATAGGGGACAAGTAAAATTCCCATTGAATTAAATAGAATTTATAACTTTTTGAATACTAGGAAGGTCTTAATCTCACTGCTAAGCATTACATTAAGACCTGTAGTATTCAAGGGGTTATGAGTCTCATTTAAATCAATGGGATTGGTTTACTGCTAAATTGATGCAGTAATTCTTCGTACACAGCTACATAGATTTCTATTAGACATGGACTTGGACTCCCTTACATTGTTGCTCGTAGAGACCTGGTTGGGCTGGCCACGTGGGTAGATGTCACCTCACCTGAATACAGCCAAAAGCAGCATGCTGCAACTTATCTACGTTCAATGCAGAACACAGGGAAGTTGCAGCATGGCTGATCTGCACAGTCACCTATTGGGCTGCCATGTAGGGATGGGCAAAAAGCTCAGTTTTCTCTTTTCAAGAAATGTTGCATCTGTAGTGTAAATTGCCACTTTTCCAGCTGAAAATTACTGCTGAAGCTTTGCCGGTGAATTTACTTCCTATTAGTTGCTTCAGGCAGGAATTTCTCACAACATCGAATTTTCTGCTGCCCTATAATGTTGATTTTTAAAGACAGAAATTTCCCGCCACACGGAAACACCCCTTAATTTCCCACTTCACTATGCTATAAAAGACAAGAATTTCCTGCATTTCTGCATGGGTTTAGTTAGTAGAGAGGAGTAGAGGAGAGCTGTTAGTAAAAAACGAAAATTGTGATTACTGAAGTTTATGACGTATGCGTGAGTTAATGTTAGGTTAGTGAGGGCCGGTCACATTGTGTGAGCTAGTGTTAGGGCAGTGAGGGTCATTCAAATTGTGTGAGTCAGTGTTAAATCATTGAAGATGAGTCAGTTGTGTGAATTAGTGTTAGAGCAGTAAGGTTCAGTCAAATTTTCTGAGTTAGTTTTAGGGCAATGAGGTTCAGCGAAGTGCCTCACATACTGAGTGTGAGTGGTGTGTGCATTTTTTGTTAATACTTTTAACTTTTTTTGTCTTTATAATACTTTTTATGATTTTTTTTATTGTTTTTCTTTGCAATGCTTTTTTTAAGAGACTTGTACTCAATGACAAGCAGGAGGACTTGGACGGGAAGGGGATGGGTGAGTGTGGCATCATCCTCCTCAGGGATCTGCACCACTAGGCTGCCTCTGAATCTGGGTGGTCTCTGCCTTGCTAAGGTGAAAGGTGTGGCAACAATTGTTTGCAGCAGTGCTACTGCTACTATCACCCGCAGCAACACTGCAGTGAAGGCCCAGCTACCTGCACCGCCAGGGGTGGTTACCACCCTTATCACCAAGCAACTGCTAAAATGGACACAGAACTTGTACTTATCAGTGTTCGTAGGAATTTAACGTATTAACATATTCTTCACAATAGGAGAGAAATAAAGTTTACCCAAATTCAGATGGACTTAACCCTTTGGGTGCCAGAGGGGTCTTCAACCCCTAAATTGCAAGACAGGTATTGGAAACCATTGCACTGCAAATGCCTTAGAAACATCTCTACAATTCAGGGTGTCAGAAATCAATGGACATTTTATTTTTTTCCCAAATGGAAATAGTGGAGAGAAAGGAGGATGATGGGGTAGTGGTAAAAGGGGCAAGAACATGAAAGGTGGTGGGGGGGGCAAAAGGATGGAAAGTAGGGTTTGGAGGATGAAGGAGGTTGATACTGTAAGTGTGTAGGGTACAAAATAATGACATGTGTAAAGAATAAGAAGGAGCAAGGGGGATATGTCACCGGTTCTGCATTTGGAGGAGAGAGAGGTATGTGTCTCCACCCTTTGTGTCATTACACAAGAGATGCAGGCGGGAGGCGACGTATCCTGGAAGGGATCATTTTGTAGAATGAGGCAGGGAAGGGTGGAGCAGAGAAGAAGGGAATATGTGGGGAGGAGGTGGGGGAAGGGAGCAAAGTGTTTGAGCTCCCGACAATCTGCTCCCATCACTGTTGTAAGCTGCTGAGTTACAGAGGTTTAAAGGGATAGTAATGTTTCACAAAAACAGCAACTCCAATTAATCTTCACAGTATTTGAGACATAGTGTTATTTCATTGCTGTGAGCGTTGTAGTTCAAGAGTAATTGAATGATAAAGTATCCCCCTCCCGCCCCTTTTACCTAGTGTAAGTCACCTCCCCTCAGATTTGGAATTCAGTCCACAGACCAGACAGCTCACATCAAGGGACAATCTTCTTCCTATGAGAACAATGAAAACCCTGCCCCCTTGACAAGTTTTTCAGGTTTTTTCCCTTATCTTAACTGAAGATTGTCCCTCTCTGCAATCTACCTGGGCACCTCCCTTCTGCTCTGGCTGAGCAGTGTTACATCAGTAGAAGGGACGGGAGGGGGATACTTTATCATTCAATTACTCTTGTACTACAACTATGACAGTATTGAAATAACACTCTCCATGGCCCAAATACTATGATGATTAATTAGAGCTGCTTTTATTATGAAACATTACTATCCTTTTAAGCAATGTGTTGGCCAACCCTCTGGCACTTAAAGGGTTAACAGATGTGTCCCACTGGGTCCATTACTATAAATATTGGGGACCCAAGTGCCAAACTTGCAGCCCTTAGGTTGAATCTGGTTGCCTTTCATTGATCTACAGTGCTTATCAATTTTTTTCCTCATAGTAAACATCCTCTGAGAGCTCCTGCACACACTCTGCAACAGCCTGTCCACATACAGTCTCATATAAACAAATAAGCTGTAGCTCACACAGTGCATTAGGAACACAGGAGGAAAGCATGTATAAGATCATTGCATACAGTGCCCCCCCCCCCCGTCTCTCAGCTTACTCACTGTACCAGGAATAGGGGGATATCATCTCTCTGGCACTCAAAGGGTTAATTCTCTTTGCTTCTCAGTGCATTGCATATCCATCTGGTCCTTAACCCCTTTGAGTGCCAGAGGGGTACGCAACGCATTGCAAAGGGTTAAAGAGATAGTAATGGTTAGAAATTTCCGCACGCTCATTCTTCAATATACCTTTTTATAAGGAAACATACCTTTGTCAATGCTCATAACGTCGTCGTTTTATTTTAATTCAAATTGGCCCCCCTTCTCCCCTTTTCACATATGTAATGCTACCTCCTCTCAGATCTGAAATCCAGTCACAGTCTTCTTTCTATCAGTATAAGGAACCCCCCCCCACGACGAAGGAGGGCAGACTTATTCCTTATGCCAACAGAAGATTGTCCCTCATTGCGATCCATCCGGACCAGCTTGCTGCTGTGAGGGGATGTATCTTGACGTATGGAAAAGAGGCAGGAGCGGGACACTTTTAATTGTAATAAAATGAAAATTACAACGTTATGAGCATTTAGAAATATACATTTCGTTATAAAAATGTATATTGAAGAATCGAGCGCTCAGTAATATCTAACCATTGATATATATTTAACCCCTTAAGGACCAGCCGTGCAATGGGGCAGCTGGCAGTTAAGGACCACTGGGCATTTTTTTTTCACAATACGATTCAGGGCTCAGCTAGTGGCGTGCAGCCTCGCAGGGGATACCTGAATTGCATGACATGCCAGAACCATCATGGGTCCTTTTGGAAAGTTCACCCATGACATGGAATGTCATAGTCCTGGCAGGTCACGGGTCCTAAAGGGGTTAAAGGGTTATGGTCCACTTTAACCCTTTGAATGCTAGAAGGTTTCCTGCACAATGCAAAGGAATACATTGGCAACTTCTCTCGCATCCAGGGGTTTACAGAGAATTGTACGTACATACCTATCGTGTTTCTATGGTTAATGTTTCATGAATTTGGGTCTAATAGTCATTTTTTGGAATTCTTCAACAGCTAATCATTAACTAAACAGAACTAAACAGTAGAATGGTGTCCATTATTTTCCTCTACGCATCCTTCTAACTCATCTAATATACGTCTATGAGTTTTCATAATATTGTGTTTTTTTTTCATCCATTACACTGAACCAGATAAAGGCATTTCCCATTAGTCCTCTATGTAATGGGCAGCTTTCTAGGTCGGCTCGTCTAAGGCCTATCCCTGGAGACCTTCAAAGTCCAGAGTGGGAGTCTCACCTACTTAAGCTATGTCTGTGTTGGAGAATGGCCTTCAGTGTATCTCAAAGCAATGCAGTTAGTTTAAGGCTATTGCAGATGTGGAGAGAAGTCTAACTAGAGCTGAGACGTACAATGGACTTTGTAGGGACTGATTTTCCCATTATGATAGGCATCTGTATGGGCTGCCAGGTATATTCTCTTCAGTGTCTTTTTTGCGCGCCTGCTGCATGTGTAGTGTAACAGGAAATCAGTACGATGTACTGCGCTAATTCAAGCTATTGCTCTTCTGCAGACTAACGAGTGGAATAAGAATGACGAACGCCTGCTCCAAGCCGTGGATCATGGGGAAGTTGACAAGGTGGCATCACTGCTGGGGAAGAAAGGAGTCGTGGCGACTAAAATGGACAGTGAGGGTAAAACCGCGTAAGTGATCGGGTTGTCTTTATTTAACTTCTTTTTCTATATCAGTATGTTTATATTGTTGTAAAACATTGTAAAATGGTTTTAGTATTCCATGAACGTGCAATGCACTCCTATGGTCCTTAAACAGTTAACCGTTTGAGTGCCAGAGGGGTATGCAATGCACTGCGTACCCCTCTGGCACTCAAAGGGATAGTAGTGTTTCACAAAAAAGGAGCTCCAATTAATCTTTATAGTATTTGGGTCATTGAGAGTGTTATTTCAATACTGTCAGAGTTGTAGTTCAAGAGTAACGTAATGATAAAGTATCCCCTCCCGCCCCTTTTACCTAGTGTAAGCCTCCTCCCCTCAGATGTGGAATCTAGTCCCTTGACCAGAGAGCTCACAGCAAGGGACAATCTTCTTACTGTGATAATAAGGAAAACCCTGTACCCCTTGACAGATTTTTCAGGTTTTTCCTTATGCACACTGAAGATTGTCCCTCTCTGAGATCCATCCGGACAGTCTTGCTGCTCTGAGGTGAGCAGTGTTACATCAGTAAAAGGGAAGGGAGGGGGATTCTTTATCATTCAATTACTCTTGAACTACAACTCTGACAGTATTGATATAACACTCTCCATGGACCAAATACTATGAAGATTAATTGGAGCTGCTTTTATTTTGAAACATTATTATTTATTAAGGAAGAACTAACACCTAATAATAACCTTCCACACATATTACTAAGAAAATCCTAATTATGGTCAAGTGATAACCATCGATTATACAAAAATTCAGCATATCTCCAAACACGCTGAGCTAAAGTGTATTGTCAGCGTAGTAAATACCGGTGGACACTTTTCTCCATCTTTAAGATGTTAACCATTTTAATGCCAGAGATGTATCCAGTGCATTTTGTTGTAATGTTTTGGATGTACTCTGCCGCTCAAAGGGTTAATGCCAGCAAACCTCTTGCTTCTGCCCCATAACATCCACAAGAAAATGACATAAAGTTATACCTTTTCCCCTACACCGTGTTAGTACATACTGTGAAACAAAGCAACGGGGACACCCTGAAGTGTCCATAGACTTCCCCATTGACCTCCCTTTGATGCAAGTTGTGATAAGAGGAGACTTTTCAGTGTAAGTTGGCATTAGGCAGTTATAGGGTCAATACATTGATTCCAGTGCCTGTTTTTGCATGGAATCATTTTCATACATTAACCCCTACATCTTCAGTCAGTCCTAGATGGTGTTCATGGAGGTGGAGATGTCCTGGAGTTGGCCATGACAATTGTTATCAGAAGCACATGACATCAAACTCTGGCCACTGCACATGCTGATCTAATGCAGCTCATGGCTGCCAGCAGTTTTCATGCCCACCACTCATGACTTATTGAAGACTAGTTACAAAGCCCATATACACGGGCTGATGCGGAGCGGGGAGCTCCGGATGGCTCACAGCCTGTCTGTGCTCCCGGCTCCTGGCAGTAGCGGAGGCGCTGGGTTACAGTTTGTCACCCAGCTGCCTCTGCTGCTGCCCCGGAGCCATGAGCACAGACAGGCTGTGAGCCTTCCGGAGCTCTCCGCTGCGGATCAGCCCGTTCTGCAAGTCCCTACTGCGCATGTGCGGTTACACACACGGTGAGCGACGCATTCTAGCACTTTATGTTATAGGAGGATGTTACCTACTGGACAAAGGCAGAAGAGAAGAATCATAGTGGGATGTTATTAGGAGGTGTTACTTCTCCTGTAAGATATATATATGTGTATAATTTGTCTCTTTTTATGCACTGTGTGTTTTTGTGTTTCTATGTATACATTCTAGTTTAACCCTTTGAGTGTCAGAGGGGTGTGCGTTGCGCACTGTCACTCGCTCAACCAACAGTAATTTAAGACATTCTCTATGTGTCCCTGATGACCAAAAAAATGCTCTGGTGTTAACCCATTGAGTGCCAGAGGGGTACGCAATGCGTTTCGTACCCCTCTGGCGCTCAAAGGGTTAACACCCGGACACATGCGTGATCCTACATGGTCTGTTGAGGAGTAGGGAGGGTCTGATTACTGACTGTGGCGGAGAATGGCAAACCTCTTAATAATAATCGCCTCCGTTTACCAGAAAATCCTAATGGCCCCTATGAATTATACCACTGTGCCTTTGTTCAGGAGATAACGTCTTCAGTCAGTCCTAGATGTCTTGTCTATGGAGGCAGACATGACAATTGTAGCCGGACCAAAAGACATCAAACTCAGATCCAAATGGAATGTTTCCATACTTTGATAAAGTTATATAATCTTACACGGGCTGTTTTTCACCAGTCTGAGGGAAGCAATTTCCTTTGCACTGCTCACTTCCTGCAGTGTTTTACTCAAAGGATACCCTGATCAGGAAGTGAGGAGTGCAAGGGATAATTGCTTTCCCCAGCTTGTATAATTTAAAGGGGTAGTATTCGATTCTTTTAACAAAATTAAATCTTGTAGATATTAAAAAAAAAATCAAATGATGGCAGTCCGATCACTCAGACCTTTGTGGTTTGAGAGATATACACAGCTAAACTTCCCCCTCCCTCCCCTTGCACTGATGTCAGAGCTCTAGCTGAAAAAGGAGATTCTGGTCCCGGGACAATCCTGTGGCTCTTCAGCAGAGCTGAAATAGCGCTGCTCAAAAATAATTACTTCATTGCTACAGTCTACAAAGTGTGCATGCAAACATAGCCATCATTTGATTTATTTTTTTTAATATCTACAAGATTTAATTTTGTTAAAAGAATCAAATACTATCCCTTTAATTATAGAGTTCTGTAAATATTATAATCTACACTTCCATTTAACTGCAACTTGTATATCAGAATTAAGGTTCTTTTAAAAAGAAATGCATATATAATACACTTATGTGGATATTTACATGTCTGAAATAGGTCAAAATTACCTCTTTCTAACAAGGAATCTCTAGTTTACAGCATTGCTACTGTGTTCCCAGAATTCCTTGCAGCAACATTTATTAATTTGTAGTAGCTGTATTATTCAGTTTCAGTAATGCAAAGTTATAAGCGTGTCTTAAAATATAAACTTTTAGTTCAAATAAAAAAGATATCACCAAATACCAAAATATTCATAGTTTTGCATTGCAGTAACATGCAAGCGAGAGCACACATTTAATCCATTTTCTGACTCCAAACCCAAATAACTATGGTTACTTTAGTTTATGCTTGCTGCTTTCATAGCTTATTCAACAGAATATTAACCCTTTTGAGTGCCAGAAAGGTATCTTGCAATGCATTGGATGCCTCTCCGGCACTCAAAGGGTTAATTACTTGCTGGGAAAAAGGCCTCAACTCTGCAGACCCCTTGACTTCAAACATCCCACGGAATCTGTGTAATAACATAGTTTTTCAACATGTTTTTGTGTGTCGAGAATGTCGATGTAAGAATTAGTGATAGCCTTAAAAAATGTGTGGAATTTGTAAAGGTTGTTTATGTTACCTGTTACATGTGATAAAAGTTACCGTGGGAAATTAGATTTGACACCATATGCATGACTTCTTGCTACACTTAAAACTAAATCAGAATTAGGTTAATTTTGCTTATCTTTTAAACTAGCATTGTTATACATTATTAAAGGGACAGTAATGTCCCATAATATTTTTTAGAGTTTTGTAGAGAAAAAATAAGCTAAATGTCACAAATCCTGTCTTTCAAACTGCTATGGTTTGAGAGATATCCTCCATTAACGTTCCCCTCTGCCTCCTCTTCTCCTGACATCAGCTGTACGCTGACAGCAGGAGTTCCTGATCCGTGGACCAACAAGCGGCTCTTCAGCAGTCACAATAGCGCAATTTAAAAAGAAATACTTCATTAGAACGGTCTACAAAGTATGCCTGGTTTGCAAACACACTTTTTAGACCGTTCCAAAGAAGTAATTCTCTTTAAATCGCTCTATTGCGGTTCTGCTGAAGAGCCTCCTCGTGTCGGCCGACACGGATCTCCTTCTGTCAGCTTTACAGCTGACATCAGGAGTAGAGGAACTTTAGCGGAGGATATCTCTCAAACCTTAGCGGTTTGAGAGATAGGATTTGTGGCATTTAGCTTATTTTTATAATCTCTACAAAACTCTAAACATTTTTTATGGGACATTACTGTCCCTTTAACACCTTAAAGGGATAGTAATAGATCAGTATAAATGGAGCTCTGATTAATCCCTATATTTGTTTGTTCACGTAGAACGGTATGCCAATAGTATCCAAGTTGTAGTTCATGAGTAATTAAACTATAACCCTTTGAGCGCCAGAGTGGTACGCAACGCACTGCAATGTATGTTAATGTATCCCTCTCCTGCCCCTTAAAGTAACAGAGGGGTATGCAACACATTGCTCTGTAGTGCGTTGCATACCCCCTCACTTAAAAGGTCAAATCAGTGGGCTTTTTTATTTGTCCCCTCTGATGAAATTGGTGTGCTTTAGAATTACTCAAGTTTTTTTCACTGTATCAGCCTCATTGTTCCAAATCCTGTTGTTATGGTCTTTGAAGGATCACGGTTTGAGAAAAAAACATATGGGGTGAGATGTTCAGAAAGTGGTGGTAACCGAAATTGTCTGTAATCAGAATATAAAGTTCTTACACCATGATCCGTCAATTCTCAGGCATGTTTCCATCATTTTTTGCATCCAATTCCGCCATCTCCGTCAAAGGGAAAAATCCGTCTTAAAAGTGGGTGTGGTTTAATCTTCGTTCATAATGTAAGGTATTGTCAGAAAAAAATATTCGTTTGAACGTAATTTTTTTTGTCTGATTAACGTCATTTGTTCCCGACATAATAAAAATTGTTTCCACTTGGAGAAGAAAAATTAAAGTACTGAGAAGTGATTTTTCGTTTCAAAGACAAAAAAATGTCTTTGTTTCTTTGGAAATTTTCGTTTTAAAGACAAAAAATGTCTTGGTTTCTTTAAAAATGTGAAAAATCCAAGACAATTTTTAAGATCAGAATTTTTTTAACGGCAACGTTCAATGAGATCTTACCATCATTTTTAATTCTTTAGATGAATTTTCAAACATATCGGATTTACTTCTGAAAATATTGTCCTTCTTTTACCACCAACTCATGATCCGACAAGTTTTCATTATGATGACTTTTTGAACATCTCGCCCATGGACAGTGTTTTGTGACTGAGAATTTTTACTTTACTTGAACTCCCTCATTCAGCAGTTAATGGGGAGTCAGAGGCAAATGGGAAGTTTCTGTTCAGTGACCTGCACTCTGACCACAAGAATGTAGCCCTTCAGCTGAAAGACAGAGATCTGTTTCCTGTCACCTTAAATGTTCTTATTCATAGAACACCCAAGAAGCATTATGGTCATTCATTTCATCTGCTGATCTGTGTGGGGGGTAGGGTCCTGCAGCCAAACATTATCAGCCACCTGAGTGGAGGAAATTGTAGTCCAACAACAGCTGGAGTACCACATGTTGTCCATCCATGTTCTAGAACCAGTTCCTTAGATGACTGTATGACATTTTCACTGACAGCCCTATTTTGCCTCCCTGTCCCTGGATCCTGCTGTCCTTGTTTATGTCCCTGATTGTATTTCAACCTCATAGTCATTAAAGCGTTAATAGGTTATGAGCTCCCCCACATGTTGGTATTATTTATGTGATTTCATGTAATATTCAGGTGTGGGTAATGCCTGTCCTGCTGTACCTGTATCAGGTTCTCTGCTGGAATCTCGCTACATGGTGTGATGGACACTAGTGACTCTCTATCGAAAAAGTGTTCCTGGAAATGATTTTGAAATGTTGGCAATTATGGAATGGTCAGCATTAAAGGGGTTAAAAAGCTCACATAAATCACTGTCAATCTGGAGATTTTGTATTTGATCCCTGCAGTGCAGTTGGTTTATTCCATAATTTTTCCTTTTAGCTTCCTGAATAAGGCCGTAAATTTATTTAACATTATTTCATTAGGACAGGGTGTAAACATTTGACTCCTTCCTCTTCAGGGAAGCCTATCAACTACCTCCATAAACGTTATCACCAAGAACCACCCCTTCCCTGGACCACTGCACTCAACCGCACTTCTCTCTCCCACCCACTGACTGGTAGGTCATGTGACAGGAAGTCCTTACACCCAATAGCACTTACTCCTTCTGTGTCCAGCCTTCCTTCCTCTAGACTGTAAGCTCTCACCAGCAGGGCCTCTAACCCTTCTGTTCTCCACATTTGATTTGTACTATTTAATATCTCTGTATGTCCATTGCCTATTGTACAGCGCTGCAGAATTAGCTGACACTATATAAATAAAGAATAATTATAAATAATAATAATAAACATGCTGTACAAAATATATAATTTATCTCTAGGAGATGTTTATATCCATAAAATTATAAATGCTACAGCTAAATCTAATCATTGGCCAATATCAGTAATGACCAGCCATAATCAGTGCTGACCAAAGTGTGAAATAACTGAGCATGTGGAACTTCTACTCCTTTTATATCTATTTCCTTACCATAAGCTCAAGAAGATGAGGACTGTTGTACATATTCACTGTGATGATAAGCTGAAGTGTCAATGATCATTTAAAGGATAGTAATGTTTCCCAAACAAAGCAGCTCCGATTAATCTCCATAGTGTTTGGGCCATGGAGAGCATTATTATTTCAATACTGTCCTTGTAGTAGTTCAAGAATAATTGAATGATAAAGTATCCCCCTCCCGTCCCCTTTACCTAGTGTAAGCCTCTTGCTCTCAGATGTGGAATCCGTTCATCGCACCTGACAGGTCTCAGTGAGGGACAATCTTCTCACTGTGAACATGCTCACTGAAGATTGTCCCTCTCTGTCCTCCATCTCTACCGACTTTCAGAGAAGTGTTACGTCAGTAAAAGGGGCGGGAGGGGGATACTTTATCATTCAAATACTCTTGAACTACAACTCTGACAGTATTGAAATAACACTCTCCATGGCCCAAATACTATGAAGATTAATCGGACCTGCATTGTCTGGTTAACATTACTATTGCTTTAACCCTTGGCTTCACCATGGCTTCACCATGCGTTGCATACCCCTCTAGCACTCAAAGGGTTAATTTGCTTTTTAAAGGGGAACAACCAATGCATGACTCTTACATTGTTTAGCATAGGGATTTACTGAGGTAGATGTCTTTTAAACAGCAGTCGCTTTATATTGTTATAATTTTCATCTGGTCTGTGTTATATCTTACTTCTGGTTTTATTCAGTTAACAATCTGATAAAGACAAGTAAAAAATTAAAGAGAAACTACCACTTGGACAGTTACCTCACCACCAGATCGGCTCCATTGGGAGCAGACCTACAAATGAAGCCAAGCCTGCATTGTGATCTCGGGGCAATCAACAGGGGAGCAGAACAGAGGTCCAGAGGTCTGAAAAGAGACCCCCCAGTGTACCTCTGTTGGTCCTACAAAATGAAACTGAACAGCAAGATTGAATTATGTCCTGTACTATGCAGATCCCCATTATTATTATTATTGACCCACTGTATTGAGGTCTATGGGGACTGCGTACACAATCCCCAAAGTTTGTGGCTGAGAGGTTGTGTTCTGACTGAGGGGGCCAGCTTTCTGACTTCCTGAACAGCTGATAGGAGACATTTTGATGTCAGTCTATTCTCCAAAGAACCAGCTAACTGGTTGGTCAATCATTTTCCATGGCACACCACATGGCGGTTCACTCATACAGAGACATTTGTCTCCTTTGAGTGCCAGAGAGTTATCCAAAGCATTGCAACACAATGCGTTGGATACCTCTGTGGCACTAAAAGGTTTAATGCATCCCGTACACTAACTGAAGCTCAATCAATGCACGTGATGGAAATGTGGTCACCCTACTCGAGTCCAAATGAAATTAAAATGCTAAAGTATAAGTCTGTCAAACTCTGAACACACAAAAGACAAGCAGGACTTCTCCCTCTGCATCTCTAATAGAAATGGCACTGACTAAACAAGCAGCGATTTGGTGCAGATCACTTTGTCGCTAACACTGGTCTCCGTCACTGAGTATTTGGCCCTTCACACTAAGACACTGAGACACTTGCCCAGCCTGGATAAACATAGGGTCTTGTCGTCTCGGGGTCAAACTCTTAAATTTCCCACTATTATAAATCTGATGGCCTATTGTTTAACATGATATGCAAGTAATTTTGAATGATGTTTTCAAATACTGTAACATGAATTAAAGTGGAAGATCCACTTTAAAGGGATAGTAATACTTCATTTTATCTTTATTTTATTTTGTAGGCATTAAAAAACATGAAAACGCTGTAAGTCTTATCTCTCAAACCTGTATGGTTTAAGAGATATTCACAAGCAAAGTTTCCCCTCCCGCCCCTTTTACCTAGTGTAAACAATCTCTTCTCAGATGTGGAATCCAGTCCATAGACCAGACAGATAACAGAAGGGGACAATCTTCTTCCTATGAGAACAATGAAAGCCCTGCCCCCCTTGACAAGTTTTTCAGGTGTTTCCCTTATCTTAATTGAAGATTGTCCCTCTCTGCAGTCTACCTGGGCACCTCCCTTCTGCTCTGGCTGAACAGTGTGACATCAGTAAAAGGGGTGGGAGGGGGACACTTTGTCATTGAATTACTCCTGAACTACAACTCTGACAGAATTGAAATAACTCTCTCCAAATTCCAAATACTATGATGATTAATTAGAGCTGCTTATATTATGAAACATTACTATCCCTTTAAATCTTTTATGGAGCAGAGGGGAATTGCAATGCACGGTGTAACAGGGTTAATGTCTCCTAAACAATGCATATTTTGGTTAACATGAAATATAGGAAGGTTGCTTTACCTGCCCTTTCTGGTACTCAACGGGTCAAACAAAACATCGGACTTTATTTCATAAATGTATAACGAGGCTTCTAGTAAAGAAACATTAGAAAGCGCTAGCACTTTTGTTCTTTTGTGCTTGTGAATAAAGCATTTGGCATTGATCTCTCTAGTTATCCCTCAGTGTATTTATTGTGCTCCTGGGTAAAAGCACTGAGACCTATTGACTCACATTTTAATATGTTCCTGAACTATAAACACTTCCTTGTTTCAAGAAAAGCCAAGGGTACATTTTATAGAGTGATCAGGTAAATAGTGCCTTGTTTTCTCAATGGAGCAGTTCTTATTAATGTTATTTTGCAAAAACAAAAGAAAATGTTGTGAGTCATATTTGAAGTATTTCCTTTATTACGAGGAATAAGGATTTGTGGGGCTGCAATGAAGGGAAGACTGCTCTTAACACTTTCTGCACCAGAGGGGCAAGCAACGCATTGCAAAGCAATGTTTGCGTACCCCTCTGGCACTGAAAGGGTTAATCCTTTGAATGCCAGGGGGCTGCCCAACTCTTTGATTTGCAATCATAGTAACATAGTAAATTAGGTTGAAAAAAGACACAAGTCCATCAAGTTCAACCTTTGCCTCATACCTCAGTAACTGAGAATTTTATAGCTTTCCTGCTACCAGTTAAATTAGTCTTTATCAGACCTTCCTGATCAGCCTACTGATAAACAGTATAACTCTGTATGTTCCCTTTTGAAAGAAATGTATCTAATCTTCTCTTAAATGTATCCATTGAATCCTTTGGGCAACCCCTCTGGGCACCCAAAAGGGTAAAGGGGAACATTCACTTAACAAAAATTTCTTGTGGTTTCAACCACTACAACAAGATTAGCGGTGTTGTTTTTTTTATTTTGCTTATCGAGTATTGAAGTTATGAAGCGTTAAACTGTGGCACTTCCGCGTCTGCGGCATCCTGTATGTGCGGCACGAAGTCGCAGGACTTCCCACCTCCCCCCCAGGTGCCCCAGGGTGCGCGTTCACACTTCCCTTCATGGTGGCATTTATGTGGGCTAACGTTACAACAAGCTCTGTTTACCATACTACTGAGGTTGCAAAAAAAAAAAAATTCCTTCCTGACTCCAAATGGCATTCATATAGTTCCCTGGATCAATAACCTATCTGCACTGAAGCCATCTGTCATAATTCTCAATATTGTTCTGTGCTAGACAGACATCCATTGCTTT
This sequence comes from Rhinophrynus dorsalis, assembly GCA_037306005.1. Lineage (NCBI taxonomy): Eukaryota > Metazoa > Chordata > Amphibia > Anura > Rhinophrynidae > Rhinophrynus > Rhinophrynus dorsalis. The sequence continues at coordinate 650,862,268 of CM074718.1, forward strand.
TTTGAAAGCAAGAACAATATCCCAAGGCAAAGAATTCCATAGCTTTACTGCCCTTACTGTAAAAACCCCTGCCTTTATTTTAGTCAAAAGCTCCTTTCCTCTAGTCTTAATGAATGGCCTCTGGTTCTTAGCTGAGCTTTTTGCGTTAATAATTTATTGGCTAGTTCTTTGTATTGACCTTGAATATATGTGTAAGCGGTAATCATATCACCCTCTCTTTATAACTCAGATCCTTCAATCCCTTTATCAGTTTTGTTGCATGTCTTTTTGGGTTGCAATGCGTTGGATACGTTTGCCCACTGAAAAATAAATGATCAGTCTATAATATTAATGGTAAGTTTATTTGAACAGTGAGAGACAGAATAACAACAAAAAAAACATGAAAAACTAATTTCAAAACGGTTATAAATTGATTTGCATTTTACTGAGTGAAATAAGTATTTGACCCCTTTGCAAAACATGACTTAGTACTTTGTGGCAAAACCCTTGTTGGCAATCACAGAAGTCAGATGTTTCTTGTAGTTGGCCACCAGGTTTGCACACATCTCAGGAGGGATTTTGTCCCACTCCTCTTTGTAGATCCTCTCCAAGTCATTAAGGTTTCAAGGTTGATGTTTGGCAACTTGAACCTTCAGCTCCCTAGGCCACTCCAGGACCATAATGTGCTGGTTCTTGAGCCACTCCTTTGTTGCCTTGGCCGTGTGTTTTGGGTCATTGTCATGCTGGAATACCCATCCACCACCCATTTTCAATGCCCTGGCTGAGGGAAGGAGGTTCTCATCCAAGATTTGACGGTACATGGCCCCGTCCATCGCCCCTTTGATGCTGTGAAGTTGTCCTGTCCACTTAGCCAAAAAACACCCCCAAAGCATAATGGTTCCACCTCTGTGTTTGACAGTGGGTATGGTGTTCATAGGCAGCATTCCTCCTCCTCCAAACACGGCAAATTGAGTTGATGCCAAAGAGATCGATTTTGGTCTCATCTGACCACAACACTTTCACTTCGTTCTCCTCTATCATTCAGATGTTTACTGGCAAACTTCAGACGGACCTTGCAGTCACTGCAGGATTTCAGTCCTTCATGGCGTAGTGTGTTACCAATTGTTTTCTTGGCGACTATGGTTCCAGCTGCCTTGAGATCATTGACAAGATCCTCCCGTGTAGTTCTGGGCTGATTCCTCACCGTTCTCATGATCATTGAAACTCCACGAGGTGAGATCTTGCATGGAGCTACAGACTAAGGGAGTTTGACAGTTATTTTGTGTTTCTTCCATATGCGAATAATCGCACCAACTGTTGTCACCTTTTCACCAAGCTGCTTGGCGATGGTCTTTTAGCCTATTCCAGCCTTGTGTAGGTCTACAATCTTGTCCCAGGCATCCTTGGACAGCTCTTTGGTCTTGGCCATGGTGGAAAGTTTAGAATCTGATTGATTGATTGCTTCTGTGGACAGCTGTCTTTTATACAGGTAACAGGTAACAAGCTGAGATTAGAAGCACTCCCTATAAAGGGACAGTAATGTTTCATCATAAAAGCAGCTCTAATTAATCTTCATAGTATTTGGGCCTTGGAGAGTGTTATTTCAATTCTGTCAGAGTTGTAGTTCAAGAGTAATTGAATGATAAAGTATCCCCCTCCGCCCCTTCTACTGATGTAACATTGCTCAGCTTAGAACAGCAGGGAGTGTCCAGGTAGATTGCAGAGAGGGACAATCTTCAATTAAGATAAGGGAAAAAGCTGAAAAAACTGTCAAGGGGGGCAGGGTTTTCATTGTTCTCACAGTAAGAATTTTGACCCTTTCTGTGAGCTCTCTGATCTATCTACTGGATTCCACATCTGAGGAGTGGGGGGTTACATTAGGCAAAAGAGGGTGAAATGTTATCATTCAATTACTCTTTAACTTCAGCGCTCACAGTAATGAAATAACACTCTCCATGGCTGAAATACTAAAGTATGAAGATTAATTGGATCTGCTGTTTTTGTGAAGCATTACTATCATTTTAAGAGAGTGCTCCTAATCTCAGCTTGTTACTTGTATAAAAGACACCTGGGAGCCAGAAATCTTGCTGATCGATAGGGGGTCAAATACTTATTTTACTCAGTAAAATGCAAATCAATTTATAACTTTTTTGAAATGCGCTTTTCAGGATTGTTCTGTTGTTATTCTGTCTCTCACTGTTCAAATAAACCTACCATTAAAATTATAGACTGATTATTTCTTTGTCAGTGGACAAACGAAAAAAATCAGCAGGGGTTCAAATAATTTTTTCCCACCCTTAAGGACCAATGACGTTCCAGGACCATCACTGCTGTCGTGTACTTAAGTACCAGTGATGGTCCATCATGGAATACAGGGCTTCCCACGGAGTGCAGACTCTCGGGGACCCCTGAATCGGATGTGCCAAAAATATTTTAAAAATGCTCCATGGTCCTTAACCCTTTGAGTGCCAGGGGGTACGCAGCACATTGCACAGCAATGCATTACGTACCCCACTGGCACTCAAAGGGTTAATGTATTTGTGATGCTTGTAAAACAGGAAGTGCCTGCACAACATGCCTTAGTGTATGTATATATGTTTATATCTATCTATATATATATATATATATATATATATATATATATATATATATATATATAAAACAATCTAAGTGGTTTCTGCTTTGCTGTCCTCTCCGACACATGGCAGTGGGGGGGGGGGGGGGGGAATTAGCCGCATGCAGCGGATCAGAGGCGGCGATTTTCACAGCAGTGGGTGGGACTAAGCTCCTTACCTACTCCTGTGAAAATAGTTGCAGCGACACAACGGTCCACCAGTCCTTGATGTGCACAGTGTGCCCAATTGAACAGGCAACAACATGCACCATTCGCTAGTAGTCTATAAAACTAAATAATTCAAATACTAGTTTTCTAACAATAAAATTGGTTAATAAAGTTGATTTTAGGGGATAGGGTCCCTTTAACATGATATAGGGCTGAAACAAGCAACCAGATTCACCCTAAAGGTCATGTATGGGTTCCTTAAGCCTCTGAGTGCCAGAGTGGTACTCAATGTATTGCTTTGCAATGCATTGTGTACCCCTCTGGCACTCAAAGGGTTAAGTCTGCAAAACATAGTTATCCCTTTGGGTGCCAGAGTTCTACGCAAAACATTGCTTTTGCAATGTGTTGCATACTCCACTGGCATTCAAAGGGTTCCAATTTCTAAATGGGGGTCGAAAAAAGTACATTAACCCATTGGATTCTAGGTCATTGTTACGCAATTCGTGGCAGTCCTCTCTAACACCCAAGAGGTCAAGGTGGAACACCGTAAACAGCTTTGAATGAAGAGAAAGAGGTGGGTGCTTTTTGGGGTGTAAATACACCATGTGTGATGTGATGAAGGGAAATTATTACTGTACAAAAGAGCTGACATGGGGCCACAGAAGAAACCTCTGAGGGCTGCAAGCAGCCCCAGGGCCACCTGTTGCCAAACATTGATGTAGGGCCATGTGCGCAAAGTAAAGCGGAGAGATAAAAATTCCCCATATTCCTATTGATTTAACCCTTTGAGTGCCAGAGGGGTGAAATCAAATAATTGCACCCACATCTGGTCCGTAAAGTGTTAAATAATTCTGTCTTCCAGTGAGAAAGTCCTGTAATTTAGAGCAGTAAATATTTATAATGAAAAAAAAAAACACAAAGGAAAAGGGGTCACCCGCTAAGTGTTGAGAAAAGGAGATTTCGTCTGCACCAGCGGAATGGATTCTTTACGGTAAAGACAATAAAGGTTTGGAATTCACTGCCTGAAGAGTTGGTGCTATCGAATACATTAGACGCTTTTAAAGGTATAGTAATACTTAAATATTACTAATCCCCATATTGTAGCCATGTTCAAAAGAATTTAATTGTCCCCAGTGTCATCTGATAACCGTACGCAAAGTTCCCCCTCCCTCCCCCTTCCCAGAAGTCAGCGTTGTACTGACTGCAGGGGAAGTCTGCCATATGACAGGCTTGTGGCTCTGCAGCAGAGCCGAGATCGTGTTAAATAATTATTTCACTGAAACGGTCTTCTACATGTGCTTGGTTTGTAAGCACACGTAGAAGACCGTTTCAGTTAAATAATTATTTTTTACTAACGCAATCTCTTTGATATTACAGCTCAGTCTTGGTTTTTTACATTAAACTGTTAGCAACAGTGAGAGCCGGTGTCAAAGCAGTTCACCTGGTACTTGTACAGTTATTATGTTGCATTCTATGTGAGCTGAGGGTCACCGGCTACTGTTCTCCAGAGACTGTGATAAGAACAGCTTAATTACTTTGTGACAGTTTGAACTGAAATAACATTTGAATAAAACATATCCCAGAAGTGGGAGAACCCTTGTTGAACTTAGCTGGAAAAAGCCCTACAATATATTATTATTATTTTTTATACTAAAACTGTAATATTTTGAATGACAGAGGGGGTACGCAGCGTATTGCAAAGAAATGTGTTGCCTACCCCTTTGGGACTCAAATGGTTAACAGCCCTTTAAAGAATTGTTTAGTATGAAACATTGTGTTCCCCTCTGTCACTCAGCGGGTTAAAGGGAACATGAAAACATCTTTAGTGATTTTGAAATAACTTTCAAAATCACCTACACATTGTATCAACCGCATTTTATTGGGAAAGTTGGGTTTGAGTTATTTGTAGGTATAGATTATGCTACACAAGGCATGTTGTGCAGGCACTTCCTGCCTTAGACTTAGACTTATATTACTTCCCCCACCCATCGATACTTAAATGGATAGTAATACTTAAAATGTAAAAAAAATATGTTGTAGGGTTTTTCCCCCTGAGTAAAACAAGAGTACTCCCACTGCTGAAAGGTGTTTCATTCAAAAGTTATTAATTTTCAAAGTTGAATTTTTTAGGTGCAATATCACAGTGGCCTGAAATTGTACAGTGGCGCTGTTGCTACATGATCCTATGGACAGCTCTGGTCCCGGGACCATAAATCTCCATAGGATGGTGTAGCAACAGCGCCACTGTACAATTTCAGGCCACTGTGATATTGCACCTAAAAAATTCAACTTTGAAAATTAATAACTTTTGAATGAAACACCTTTCAGCAGTGGGAGTACTCTTGTTTTACTCAGGGGGATAAACCCTACAACATATTTTTTTTTTACATTTTAAGTATTACTATCCCTTTAACTCTTTCAGTGCTAGGCAATATGGGCGATGCATTGCTGAGCAGTGTCCCTGATGGTGGAGGTAATCTAGGGCTAAGACAGGAAGTGTCTGCATGCATGCCCTAATTAGAATAATATTTAAATCTAAAAACCCTCACAGTCTAGTTTTCTAAATAAAAAATGGCTAACACAACATACTTGTGATTTAGAAAACTTTCAAAATCAGTTATTTTTGTTGAAAAAGCAGCTTTATTACATTTTACTAGGGAATGACTGTATTTTACTGTGAGTAATATAATAAGATTCGTGTCCTTTTTCAGAGCTTATCCTGATAACAAGTCCACCACACCTAAGCCACTGGGAAAATGTGTTTAGTTTACTTGATAAATGGATTTACTAGTAATAAGCCTAGAGACATTAGGGCAATCATTAGACTGCACGTCATGATCCTAATGTCTTTAACCCTTTAATTTAACCATACAGCTGCTCTGTTAGCATATCCAATTATCTAGTATCTGTTTTACCTGTACACTTGTTCTGTCATCTTTAAAGCACTATAATCCAGAGGCACAAAGGAAAGATGAAGCAATTCTGAACTTTAACCCTTTAATCAGAGAGGTATCCAGTGCATTTCAATGAAGTAAACCAAATGCACCATATAGGACAAATAACACATCATAAAATCCATTGTGGATAGGGTTTTAAAGCACTATAATCCAGAGGCACATAGGAAAGATGAAGCAATTCTGAACTTTAACCCTTTAACCAGAGAGTTATCCAATGCATTTCAATGAAGTAAACCAAATGCACCATATAGAACAAATAACACATCATAAAATCCGTTGTGGATAGGGTTTAACCCCTTAAAATGCTAAAGTTTCCAGTGCATTGTGGACCTCTGTAACAATCAGAGGGTTAAAACCTAATTTGGATTAACCCTTCGAGCAACAGAGGATTAGTCAACGCATTGCTTCCTTCTCAATACATTGCCTACCCCTCTCTCACTCAGAGGCTTAATTGGAATTTTGAGAAAGCTTATTTGTCCCCTGTGGTCCAGGTGGTTGACTCGAGATTCACATTAGTTCTTCTGACTTAGCTGTGCTGTATCAGTTTGACAAGATAATGACCAAAGTGCTTAGGATCTATAAATGCAACACCTCAGGACTTGTCTAATGTGCCTCATTCTATTTATCCGCAAATCCAAAAATTATACATTAAGTGGGAAAATTTCATAACTTTCTCTTTAAACTGATCATGGAAAGTACATAAACACATTCCGTACCTGAGGCTTCGCACAATAGGAAGAAGCACTTAAAGGGATAGTAATACTTCGTTTTAACTTTATTTTATTTTGTAGGCATTAAAAAAACATGAAGAATGATGTGTCTTATCTCTCAAACCTTTATGGTTTAAGAGATATTCACAAGTAAAGTTTCCCCTCCCGCCCCTTTTACCTAGTGTAAGTCATTTCTTCTCAGATGTGGAATGCAGTCCATAGACCAGACAGATAACAGCAGGGGACAATCTTCTTCCTATGAGAACAGTGAAAGCCCTGCCCCCCTTGACAAGCTTTTCAGGTTTTTCCCTTATCTTAATTGAAGATTGTCCCTCTGTGCAATCTACCTGGGCACCTCCCTTCTGCTTTGGCTGAGCAGTGTTACATCAGTAAAAGACTTTTGGGGAAAATTCTAAACCAGAAGCCGTTTCACATGCTCTTATCTACTTACTATATATAAATGGGGTAAGTAACCTTTGGTAATCAAGCTGTTTGCTTTATAGGGATGATAGGAGGAGTAATGTCCAACAGCTGGCTACCAAAGGTTGCCTACCTATATAATCTTCTTTCGAAAGTGTGTTAAAATGGCTTGTATCAAGGGGTGACATTGTGTTTTATTATTAAATCATGGTATAAATAAAATAAACCAATCAACTCCAGATTTACGTCTGTTCTGTACCTTTTGAAGAAATTTTTTTTCCAGATACATCTAATCTAGTTACATCTAATCATATATGTAACTGGTGAGATGACACGATCTGTTAATGCACCAGCTGTAGTATCCGTTCAAGTCACAAGGATGCAGGTTCTAGTCCCGGCAAGGTCAGCTTGAGACGGTCTCAATGTATTCTTCCTGGTAAAATATCTAGTCAGTATTTGCTCCTGAGAAATTTGCAGCCAGTTCACTGAGGCAGTGCCCTGGAGATAATGCTGAAGAGTATAAAGTGAAACACTACTCTGGGGTACTGATAGGGTGAGTCCAGTGAGATACAGTGGAGCACTCTGGGATACTGATGGAGATAATCCAGTGAGGCAGGGCCTTGGAGGACTCTGGGATACTGATGGAGACAATACAGTGAGGAAATGCCCTGCAGGACCCTTGAATACTGGTGTGGCGAATGCAGTGAGACAGTGCCCCTTATGACTCTTGGATACTGGTGTGAAGAGTGCAGTGAGACAGTGCCCTGTAGGACTCTTGGATACTGGTATGGAGAATGCTGTGAGACAGTGCCCCAGAGGACTCTTGGATACTGGTGTGAAGAGTGCAGTGAGACAGTGCCGTGTAGGACACTTGGGTACTGGTGGGAAAGTGCAGGATGAGGCAATGCTCTGGAGGTCTCTGAGATACTAGTAGAGACAATCTAGTGAGGCAATGCCCTGGAGGACTCTGGAATACTTGTGAAGAATCCAGTGATACAAAGCCCTGATGACTCTGGTTACTGGTGGTTTGAGTCCAACGAGACAGTTCCCTGGAGAATAGTGGTGGGGAGAAGCAGTGCCTTGAATGATTGTGGGATATGGGGAGGATAGTTCAGTGAGACCATGACTCTGAGATAATATTACAGAGAGTCCAGTGAAGCAGCACCGTAAAGAACTCTGGGATACCATTGGAGAGAGGACAGCCCAACAATGTCATGCAGGACTCTGGGATCCTTGTATTTAACCCCTTGGGACCCACGATGGTCCTGGAATGTCATGGAATTCTGGGCTTCCTGCACGGCTGCACGCCATTCAGGGTGTCCCTGGTCCTTAAGTGACGGCCACGTGCATGCGTGGCCGGTCCTTAAGGGGTTAAAGGCCACAGCAAGAAGGGACCCTGTGGTGTGAGGTCCCCGGCATCTGGAATAAATTCACATCACTTACCAGATGTTTCAAAAACATTAATTTGTTCTGATGTTCCTTCTCATGTAACCAGGTAATACATACAAGAATTTAGATATGGCTGGTCTCTCATGCTTCAGACAATGTTATTGAACTTCAGAAACTGCATGCAATGCATGCCAACTCCAATGCACAGTAAACTTTGTCATGAGAGAAAAATAATAAGGCTCAAGAATTTAGTAATAAAACATGTTTTGGATAGCAGGTTGACACAAAAATAATTCATAATTTATCATGTGGGCTGTGTAAATCTGCTACTATTATTTTTCAGAGCGAGATAAAGATTTACCACCATACCTGGGAACTTTCAAATTGAGCTGACCCTGAGTTGTTTGAAATATTAACCTTTAAAGATCCTCGGAGCATATGTTCTAGTCATTGAAGGGAGATGTATAAAAAGTCTTCTTATCGTTTTTGTGAACGGATCCTTAAAATGTCCTTATTCCTTATTATGAGTGCTGGTATTTATAAAGTGATGACAGTAAAGAATAGGAACAGGTCGGACATTGCCTTAAATATTTGGTGAAAATGATGTTGTTAAATTGTTGTAAATATCGACATTTCTTTATAAATTCGCTGAGCCACTTTTTAAAAACTTCCTTACTCCATTTTATAAAAAAAAATACTAAACAACGTTATGTCTTCCTAATCTGTCTTTCTGTGTCGTCCAATACAGGTTACTGGTAACTCTGGGTAGGCGATCCGCCCCTTTAAGTTGGCAGGAACAATTCTAGAATTGTATGCGGGGGGGGGGGGTAGCCTCCCTTCCCTCCTTGGCTGCAGCTAGTCAACCAGCTCCAGAATGATTTGTTCCTTGGTGAAGATAACACACAGGCAAGAGAACAGTTCTGCTGTAGTTTTTAGAAACTTTTTTATTTTTCTGTTAGATATGGAATACCATCATTAAGCGGATTACCATAACTGACAATGCCCTTAGGTGTGGCTAGCTCAGTATCCAGGTGCTTTTTGTGGACCTTAAGCCCTGAGGGGGAAAATCTTGATTCCAAGTGCTTCCACAGGAGTTACCCACTGAGGTTACTTCTTACTACATGGTAATCTGAAGATCTGCAGGAAAGGTGAGCAACCCTTTGAGTGCTGCAGGTCCACTTGTCCCACAGTACCGCACAGGGGTGTCTTCATTGGAGTTCCTATTACACACTCCTGCACTCATTGGGTCTATCTGTATGTCTGTTGGGTGTTTTGGAGCATGTTTATGTGGTAACTTAACCCTTTAGATGCTGATTTGGCACTTTTCCTGCTATTTTAGAGTTTTTTGGGTGTCCTCACATGTTCTAATGCTGTTTTACACATTTTACTATTACACTTTTAATTTTGTAAAATGTGAGTACTGTGCCTTTAAGGCTCGCTTTACCGCATAGATGCCATTGCTCCATTCACTTCTGTGGGACTGTACTGTTTCGGACGTATCTTTGCAACCGTTTAACCTAGCGACTTCAGAGATGGCTCATTTTACTTGTCTGCCCTTGCTCTATCATCTGGTTCATGTTTCTAGTGTGTTGGGGGGCTCAAGGGGCTTTGGGCACTGTTTTGGATACTTTTCTGGAAAAACTACATTTCACATGAGCGCTTGCTTTGCATGCTCATTTCTGATTGGCTTCTGCCGCAGCAGCCATTTTGTGATCTTTCCAGAGCAAGTATCCTACGCAGGGCTTGGACTCTCCTTCTCTCCTTTGCAGATTAACCCTTCGCCTGCCAGATAAGTGCATTTTAGTGATTTCTGGGGTGAAATTTTAATCTCACACACTGTATCTGGGTGATTCCTTATACTTTAAACGTTTTGACACTGTGAGAATGTCTACTTTGTTAGAGCTTGGGGCCAGACCTAAGAGTAAGGACGCTGGGGTCTCTGTGTCCCCTATTGCACATTGCTCCTCATGTCATTCATGGTTACCTAGAGAATTCTCAGGTCATTTATGCCCAGCATGTTCTGATGCCCCTGAGTCTCTCCCAGGGACCTCCAGCCATGCATTAGAGCCAATTTGGGTTCAAGAGTTCAAGGCTGCTACTAGCGACCTTAGGTCTACATTGCAACTCTTTCCATCCCAGTTACAGGGAGCCTTTCCATTCCTGGCAGACCCCTCCTCCATCAAGTCTTCCCTGCCAAAACCACAGGGAGTACCTGACGTATCAGATTCCTCTGAGGAGGAACTACTGGTGGATTCAGATGTTGAGGAATGTTCTGCTGTGGGCTCCTCTAAGTTTTTTGGGGATCCCTTTGAGGCTGATCCTGAACCCTCGGCTGAGGGCCTGATCAGGGTTGTTTTGACTACCCTAAACATTCCCTTTGTTCAGGAGGTTCCTTCTGATCCCTCTGATGTGTTTCAGGAGCCTAAAAAGAAAAGCCCCTTACTTGCTTTCTACCTAACCCCACTCATGACTGCCTTGTGTCTGAAGAGTGGAAATCTCCTGACAGGAAACCTTCTGTTTCCAAGAAATTTGCCAAACTTTATCCCTTTTCTGAGACAGCGCTTGCTCAGTGGGTTCATCCTCCCAAAGTGGATGCTCCATCTCCAGGCTATCTAAGTCTACTGCCTTAACAGTTTCTGATGTGTCTGCTCTGAAAGACTGGACTGATAAGAAACTTGAGGTCTCCCTCAAGTCCATTTTTGCCACTGCTTGTATTGCCATGCGTCCAGCATTCGCTGCAGCATGGGTGAACCGGGCCATTGCGGTCTGGACTGAACAGCTGACCCTGGCTGTCCGTCTGGGTGCTCCCACTTTGGATATGTTGTGCCTTCTTGCCAACATTTCTGAGTCCCAGCACTATGTTTCTGCTGCCTTATTTGATGCCATCCGTTTGGTGGCCAGGGTTTCCACCATGTCTGTGGTTGCCAGACGGGCTCTTTAGCTCATGATCTGGTATGCTGAGACTGCTTCCAAGAAAGCATTGCTTTCCTTACCTTTCAAGGTACTTCTTTGTTTGGGCCAGATCTTAAAGATCTGATCAGTGAGGCCACTGGGGTAAGAGTACCCTTCTACCATTGGTCCCCAGGAAGAAAACACCGCTTAAGCGTAATCAGTATTTTCGTTCCTTTCAGACTGAGACATGTCCAGTGAACCAGACGATTCCCTCTGCTCTGCATGCCTCCTCCAAGCCCAAACAGCGATGGAAGCCCAAGGTGTCCTCCAAGCCCAAGGCTTCCAAGCATTCTTCGGCATGACTCACCGAACCCAGGTCCCCACTCTGGTGTGGGTGGCTGTCTGCTTCACTACCACAGTGTCTGGGAGGATTCAGTGGTGGACCCATGGGTTTTACAGGTGGTGGCGGAAGGATACAGGATCCTTTTCGTCTCTCTTGTTCCCTTTCGTTTATTTCCTTCTCATACACCTCAGGGCGCGGAGAAACGCCGGCTGTTCTATGGCGCTATTCAAGCTCTTCTGGATAAGGATGTTCTAGAGCCGGTTCCAGTTCAGGACAGAGGTATGGGTTCTTACTCTAATCTCTTTGTGGTCTCCAAAATGGATGGCGGTTGTCTCCCTATTTTGGATTTGAAGGATCTCAATTCTTTTGTGATCCGGACTCATTATCACCAGGAGTCTCTACGGACGGTGTTTACTGCTATGTCCCCGGCGGAATTTCTTGCTTATCTGGATCTTCAGGACACGTATTTACACATCGCCATTCATCCAGAGAGCCGGCAATATCTCAGATTTGCCTGCGACCGAGGGCACTTTCAGTTTTCAGCTCTTCCTTTTGGTCTGACTACAGCTCCTCAAGTTTTCAACTGTGTCCTGGAAGCCTTAGTGTCCGTCCTCCACCGGGACGGCATCAGAGTTACTCCATACATGGATGACCTGCTTCTGAAAGCCACCTCTGCGGAACTTCTTCATCAGCAGGTTCAGGACTGCATTCACGCTCTCACCCAGCACGGGTGGATCATCAACATGGACAAGTCAGATCTTGTTCCATCCCAGCGTCTGGTCTTCCTGGGCCTTCTGTCCTCTCTAGTGGGGAAATTCATCTCCACCATAGAAGCGGTCCCGTTTGCCATGGCACACACCAGGGAACTCCAGAGGTTTGTGATCCAGGTATGCAAGGGTCAGCTGGACCTTCTGAAGATGTCAGTGTCTCTCCCTCTTCAAGTGGAACTAAGTTTGTCATGGTGGCTCGACATCTTCAATCTGCTGAAGGGCAAGTCCTTCTTGGAATCTTTCTGGACCATGGTGACGACGCACACCAGCCTCTCCAGCTGGGGAGCGGTCCTGGGTCGTCTGAGTGCTCAGGGTCGGTGGTCTCTGGAGGAATCTCTCCTTCCTATCAACGTGTTGGAGCTTCGGGCGATATTTCATGCTCTTTGTCATTGGACATCTAAGCTGGAAGACTGTCCAGTCCGGGTACAGTCCGACAATGCCACGGCTGTGGCTTACATCAACAAGCAGGGCAGAACAAGAAGTCTCGCCGCTTGGTTAGAGGTGAAGGCTATTTTGTCCTTGGCAGAAGAACACGTTCCTGCCATATCTGCAGCGCACATTCCTGGCATAGACAACGTCATGGCAGACTTCCTCAGTTGACACACAGTGGACAGCTGAGAGTGGGATCTGCACCCTCATTGTTCAGAAGTGGGGTCTTCCTTCCATCGACCTGATAGCGACAAGACACAACAGGAAGGTTCCGAGGTACTACTCTCTGTGGAGGGACCCTCAAGCTCTGGAGGTGGATGCTGTGTCCATTCCTTGGTTATTTCCTCTGCCCTATATCTTTCCTTCCCTCCCAATGTTGCACAGGGTGTTACGGAAATTGCGACTAGAACACTGTCCAGTCATTCTGATTGCTCCGTACTGGCCTCGCCAAGCTCGGTTTCCGGAGTTGCTGGATCTGCCAGTGGCGGAGCCATTCCGTCTCCCTTACCGTCCGGATCTTCTTCTACAGGGTTACCTGTGAAAGGAGGATGTTCATCTGCTAGCTTTGACGGCTTGGAAACTGAATCTTCAATATTGAAGAAGAAAGGTTTTTCTTCTGGGGTAGTGGCCACTATGCTCAGTGCCAGCAAACCTGTTTCTTCCAAGATCTACCATCGTGTCTGGACGACTTTTCTATCTTGGTGTGCTGACAAGGACCTGTCTCAGGAATTTGATCTGCCTATGGTCCTGGCCTTTTTGCAGGATGGTGTGGATAAGGGCCTCAGTTGGAGTTCCCTTAAGGTTCAGACTTCTGCTCTCTCTGTTTTCTTTCAAAGGCGCATTGCCATCTTTCCCGATGTCAAGGTTTTCTTCCAGGGCGTTGCTCATACTCGTCCTGCCTTCAAGAATCCTGCTCCTTCTTGGGATCTTAATTTGGTTTTGGACATTCTTCAGTGCCCTCCATTTGAGTCCTTGGCTACTATTCCTCTATGCCTGTTGATGTGGAAAATGGCCTTTCTCCTGGAGATCGTGTCCGTTCGCCATGTCACGGAGTTACGTGCTCTGTCCTGTAAACCAGCTTTTTTGGTATTTCACAAGGACAAGGCAGTGCTTCGCACTTCTCAGGAGTTTCTTCCGAAGGTGGTTTCTGAGTTCTACATCAATCAGGAGATTGTGGTGCTTTCTTTCTGCCCTGACCCCACCTCTGACAAGAAGAGGGATCTCCACTTGTTGGATGTGGTGCATTGTCTCAAGTTTTATGTACATCGCACTGAGTCTATCGGGCAATATGACGCGCTGTTCATCATTCCTGAGGGTCCCAGGGCTGGAAGACCTGCATCCAAAGTGACTATTGCTTCTTGGATCAAGTCCACTATTCGTAAGGCTTTTCGAGCTAAGGAAGAAGTCTGTCCCCTTTTGGGTCACGGTTCATTCTACTAGATCTATTGGGGCTTCTTGGGCTTACAAGAATCAGTCTTCTGCTGAGCATTTGTGCAAGGCTTCCACTTGGTCATCTGTGCACACCTTTTCGAAGCACTACCGTGTTGGTGTCTGGCATCGGCTGACACCAGCTTTGGGAGGAAGATCCTGGAGGCAGTCTTGCCTGTCTTGGGTCTTCTTCGGTTCTTGGTGCTTCCTTCACTTTTGAGCCCTGTTGGCTCTATTTCAGTGTCTGTGTAACAGTTTGGGGTGTTGTTACCCCTGTTCAGTGTCCATTGAGACTTCATTGTTTTGTCGGGCTATCGCTGATCTGATAGCTCAGATCTGCTCCGGTGACTTTGGGGCCTTGCGTCTGGTCCTTGCCTTCCTTCCCGCCTCTGGGAAACTCAATGGTTAGACATTCCAGAGTTACCAGTAACCTGTATTGGACAACAGAGAAAAGAGGATTTTAGTCTTACCTGTTAAATCCTTTTCTCTTAGTCCATACAGGTTACTGGTCTCCCACCCTGTCAAGGGACCATGCTTGGCTGTCCTGTGACAGACCGTGGGGGTCCTTTGGGGTCATGCTCCCAGGAGTCTTCTTTCCCTTTCACTATCGAGTCAATAGTTAGTGTCTCAAATCTTTCTGGAGCTGGTTGACTAGCTGCAGCCAAGGAGGGAAGGTAGGCTCCACCCCTGCATACATTTATAGAATTGTTCCTGCCTACAATTAAAGGGGCAGATCACCTACCCAAAGTTACCAGTAACCTGTATGTACTAAGAGAAAAGGATTTAACAAGTAAGACTAAAATCCTCTTATAACTACCAGCAACAATCTTACAGCAATTTTAATGCTTCTTTTCCATTAACTCCACTTTTATAAATCTCCCCCTATGTCTCTGTATGCTCCAATTCAGAGGTGCTCCAGTCATTCTTCATGGGACCCATGGCATGATACAGCTTAGAGATCTCACGGCCTGATCACACACAAACAAGTAGGACTTCTCTGTTTGTTTAGTAGAATTCGCTTCACTTTTTAGATTAAAGAATTGGTGCAGATCATGTAGGAGGTAACACTGGATACACGCACCCTGAAAATCTGGTATTGATTCAAAACCCTGAATCTCAGGGTGTGACCAGGTATGTTTACTAACCCAGTAATGAGAGAGGCTTTCTGCTGTGGTATGTTTGCCAGTGCCAGGGGTGGGCAAACAGTATTCTTGCAGCTGTTGGACTACAACTCCCATCACACTCAGCTGGCCATTGGCACCCTATGGATGATGGGAATTGTAGTCAAGTTACTGCAACAGAAGGCCCGTAGACTGACCACTCCTGGACTATGCACAGGAATCTGCAGTGGCGTGTGAATGCACAAGTAAATAAACTAAATTCTCAATATACATATATATATGTATATATATATATATTTTGGAAACACCTCTCTGGATCTCCCTCCACACTGTTAGTGGATAGTATATAGATTATGTTCTAGAGTGAGTTATTATTATTATTCTTTATTTATATAGCGCCAACTAATTCCGCAGCGCTGTACAATTGGGGAATAGACATACAGAGGTATTAAATAGTACAATCAGATGTGTAGAACAGGAGGATCAGAGGGCCCTGCTCGTGAGATAGTCAATAAGATCTAGTTGTTTCCCTTGAGAATATTTTTGTTTGCAGAGGGCCCTCTAATGATTGGTATGCCACTGGTTAGGTCAGTGATGGGCAACATGAGGAGCTCCAGAAGTGGCCAGACTACAACTCTGGTTATGCAGGAATGTTGGGAGCTGTAGTCTGGCAGCAGCTGGGGGGCCTCACGTTGCCCATCTCTGGACTAGGTAGATGTAGGGATTACATAAAAATGTTACTTACAAGAAGAAGAATACAATCCTCTAAAAATGCAAACATGTCAGTTCCCACTCCAAGAACTGTTTAAAAATAGCTGCTTTCAAATGGTGCGTTTGTTATTTTGGCAACACGAAATCTAAAAAAATATTAATAAAATTGCTGGGAAATGCATTGCTAAGGCAAAGTAACTTGAAAAGACAGGAATTCAGACACTGACAGCATACCAGTGGAAAAAGACTTATCATATAGGTGTTATAACGCTGCATGTTTACTGGGATATCACCAGAATAACTAGAGGGGAGGGAGAGGTGTGTGTGTGTAATAGGTGTGTGTGTATAATATGTGTGTGTGTAATAGGTGTGTGTGTATGTGTAAGAGGTGTGTGTGTATAATAGGTGTGTATGTGTATATAATAGGTAAGTGTGTGTGTATAATAGGTAGTTGTGTGTGTAAGTGTATATAATAGGTAGGTGTATGTGTATATAATAGGTAGGTATGTGTTTATAGAATAGGTGTAAGTGTATATAATAGGTAGGTGTGTGTGTGTATTTAATAGGTTGGTGTGTGTATATGTGTATATAATAGGTAGGTGTGTATATGTGTATATAATAGGTAAGTGTGTGTACATAATAGGTAGGTGTGTGTAAGTGTATATAATAGGTAGGTGTGTGTTTACAGAATAGATGTGTGTGTATAATAGTTAGTTATAATACCTGTGAACCCTCAGGATTTGACCCTGAGACTCAGGGTTTTGAACCAAATCTCAGGGTCTCAGGTTGAAGGGCCAAACTCTCAGGGAGAGTCCAGTGTTTTCTACTATAGGATATACATTAACTATTTTTTTTATTATTATTTTTTTTTTACTTTAAACTGCAATTCTCTATTGTGGTCAAATGAGGCAGTGTTGTTCCTGTCACTTACTATGGAAAGTCAGTGACTCAAGTTCTCCCATGTTAGTGTTATACATTACTTAAAGGGATAGTAATACCTAAAATGTAAAAAAAAATATGTTGTAGGGTTTATCCCCCTGAGTAAAACAAGAGTACTCCCACTGCTGAAAGATGTTTCATTCAAAAGTTATTAATTTTCAAAGCTGAATTTTTTAGGTGCAATATCACAGTGGCCTGAAATTGTACAGTGGCGCTGTTGCTACACGATCCTATGGACAGCTCTGGTCTCAGGACCATAAATCTCCATAGGATGGTGTAGCAACAGCGCCACTGTAAAATTTCAGGCCACTGTGATATTGCACCTAAAAAATTCAACTTTGAAAATTAATAACTTTTGAATGAAACATCTTTCAGCAGTGGGACTACTCTTGTTTTACTCAGGGGGATAAACCCTACAACATATTTTTTTTTACATTTTAGGTATTACTATCCCTTTAACTCTGCTGATTTAAAAATAACAAATTCAGCTGTAATAACATTTACTTAGGTTCGGTTTTCCAATATGTTTACCAAAAAAGTAAAAAGGGGACAATAATACAAAAAAAAAGCAGTTGCAGCGAGACAAAGGGTGTTTACTGCCTCTTTATCCCCTTGGATATGAGAGAGATCTCCAGCCTCTCTGTCCTCCAAAGGGTTAACAAGAATAATGAGCTTTCCAGTGTCCAGCCCTAAATATTATTACTTCCACTGAATATAAAAATTACAGCTCCCACATGTTAGTGTGATCACTGCATATTTTATGTGAAGTTATTTTGTGGAACCCGATAGCCATCTTACAGCTTTCTACTGGCGGTGGTTTACAACGCTTGATAAGCCCTTTATAACCTCAAGACAAACCACAAATTCTTTCCTCCATAGAAGCAATGGAAAAGTGTTTAAGTGGCAGGAAGCACACAGCGCAGGCACTGGTTATTGTCCTACAGAGTTCCTCTTGGATACATTTGGAATACACACTTAACATTCTAGAACTGTCATATGATTTTACCCCAAGGACGGAACCTGTGAGGCACAAACATTCAAGAGAAAATTAGATACATTTCTTTCCAAAGGGAACATACAGAGTTATACTGTTTATCAGTAGGCAGATCAGGAAGGTCTGATAAAGACAAACTTATTTGGTATCAGGAAACCTATAAAATTACTGGGGTATGAGGAGAAGGTTGAACTTGATGGACTTGTGTCTTTATTCAACTTAATTTACTATGTTATTCTGGCTTTTTAAAGCCTTTGAGTGCCATACGGTTACTCAATGCATTACTTCGGAATCTGCTGCATACTCCTTTGGCATTCAAAGGGTTAACAGAATATTTCACTGAGGCTGATGTACTAAGAATAACTGGAGCAACGACTTACACCTAAAACACCTCATTGATTTAAAGGGATAGTAATACTTAAAATGTAAAAAAAATATGATGTAGGGTTTATCCCCCTGAGTAAAACAAGAGTACTCCCACTGCTGAAAGGTGTTTCATTCAAAAGTTATTAATTTTCAAAGTTGAATTTTTTAGGTGCAATATCATAGTGGCCTGAAATTGTACAGTCGCGCTGTTGCTACACGATCCTATGGACAGCTCTGGTCAGTTGACCATAAATCTCCATAGGATGGTGTAGCAACAGCGCCACTGTACAATTTCAGGCCACTGTGATATTGCACCTAAAAAATTCAACTTTGAAAATTAATAACTTTTGAATGAAACACCTTTCAGCAGTGGGAGTAGTCTTGTTTTACTCAGGGGGATAAATTCTACAACATATTTTTTTTTACATTTTAAGTATTACTATCCTTTTAAAAGGGGATTTTAACCCCTAGTATACTAGAGTGATTGCCAGTGCATTGCTTTGTAATGTGTTGGAGGCTTCTCTAGCATTCAAGGGGTTAAAAGCTTCAATTAATTCATTGGGAATTTGGGGAATTTGTATTTGTCCCTCACAGTGCAATTGGTTTTCTCCAGAATGGCTTCTTAGTATATGTGGATCCTACTTTTTCATTTTCATTCCTAGGGGTATAGTTCCCCTTTACACAAAGAGATAAAAGCAATCAGTTCATGTTTCTGATGAATGGAGAACCAAAATAACCTCACAATAACCACTTGCCTTATTATGACCAAAAATCACAATGGCCCCTATGAGTATTGCTCCTTGGTTCAAGAGATAATATCTTCAGTCAGTCCTGTATGTCAGTCCTGCATGGAGACAGTTGCTAGCAGGACCACAGGACACAAACTCCTCCTCCTGCATGTGGCAGTCTTAACTCTTTAAATCCTTAAAGGGATAGTAATACTTCGTTTTATCTTTATTTTATGTTGTAGGCATTAAAAAAACATGAAGAATGATATAAGTCTTATCTCTCAAACCTTTATGGTTTATGAGATATTCACAAGCAAAGTTTCCCCCTCCCGCCCCTTTTACCTAGTGTAAGCCATCTCTTCTCAGATGTGGAATCCAGTCCATAGACCAGACAGATAGCAGAAGGGGACAATCTTCTTCCTATGAGAACAATGAAATCCCTTCCTCCCTTGACAAGTTTTTCAGGTTTTTCCCTTATCTTAATTGAAGATTGTCCCTCTCTGCAGTCTACCTGGGCACCTCCCTTCTGATCTGGCTGAGCAGTGTTACATCGGTAAAAGGGGTGGGAGGGGGATACTTTGTCATTGAATTACTCTTGAACTACAACTCTGACAGAATTGAAATAACACTCTCCAAAGTCCAAATACTATGATGATTAATTAGAGCTGCTTTTATTATGAAACATTACTATCCCTTTAAAGACCCGTGATGGTCCTGGCATGTTACCAGCGTCCATGCCTTAAGGACCAGTGACAGTCCTGGCCTGTCACGGGTTTTGTGATTACAGTTCTCTTGCAGGAGCTCTGTAATCACTAGGGGAGTCTGCAACTGACTGCTCCAAGACCAGAGCAGTCAGTTTTAGATTCTCTTTCGGTGAGACAGTTCATGTGTCAGCCACGTGGTCCTTAAGGGTAGGCCAACTCCAGGTCCGCCAGACATTATGGGGCTAAGGACCAGTGGAGTATGTAGCTCATTGCTTCACAATTGTGTTGCATAAACCCACTGATCATTAAATAGTTAAAGCAGGAAACTGGCAGTGTAAAAGTATGTGATGCACTTCCTTAATCTTTTTCTATTTTATGAGGAATCTTCAGAATCCCTCCTGATTATCCTGGAGAACAGAGCTCAGTACTTGGTCCACTACTTTTTAACATGTTTATAAATTACCTGGAAATAGATGTAGAAAGCAAAATGTCAATATTTGCAGATGGCACAAAATTATGCAGGTTGATAAATACAGAATGGGATATTTGTCCTCAATAGAGGGATTTACATAAAATGGAGGACTGACCAAACAAATTCAATATGAAGTTTAATGTGGGAAAGTGTAAACTTATGCATTTGGGAAGAAAAACTCCCAGTGCTACTTAGGAGACCTGTTGCCAGAGAGAGACCAGGAAATCCTTGAAAACCACAAACTTGGAAACAGTGACTAGTGTCAAAGAGCAGTGGTAAAAGCAAGTCCTGTCATGTATAAAAAGGGGTATTGAAGCAAGAGTGGAGAACATAATTTGCCACTGTACAAATCACTGATAAGACCTCATCTTGAATATGCAGTGCAATTTTGCGCACCAGTTCTGCAAAAGGATATAGTAGAACTGGATAGAGTACAATGAACAGCAACAAAATTAATTAAGGGAATGGAGGACTTGACATATGAGGAATGGCTAAACAAACTTGATTTATTTACTCTAGAGAAAAGACGACTAAGAGGAGATCTTGTTAAAATGTTCAAGTATATGAGAGGTCAATAGAAGGATCAATCTAGTGAGCTTTTCATTCCGTGGCCTGGTCAATAATTAGTGGCCACCCCTTAAAGGGATAGTAATACTTCATTTTAACTTTATTTTATTTTTTAGGCATTAAAAAACATGAAGAATGATATAAGTCTTATCTCTGAAACATTTATGGTTTAAGAGATATTCACAAACAAAGTATCCCCCCCCCTGTTCAACCAGATCAGAAGGGAGATGCCCAGGTAGACTGCAGAGAGGGACAATCTTCAATTAAGATAATGGAAAAAGCTGAAAAACTTGTCAAGGGGGGAAGGGCTTTCATTGTTTTCATACAAAGAAAATTGTCCCCTTCTGTTATCTGTACTGTCATACAACCAGACTCACATCTGAGAAGAGATGGCTTACACTAGGTAAAAGGGGCGGGGAGGGGAACTTTGCTTGTGAATATCTCATAAACCATAAAGGTTTGAGAGATAAGACTTATATCATTCTTCATGTTTTTTTAATGCCTACAAAATAAAATAAAGTTAAAACGAAGTATTACTATCCCTTTAAGATTAGAGGAAAGGAGGTTTCATCTTCAGCAGAGGAAGTGTTTTTTTACAGCAAGGTCTGTTACATTGTGGAATTCTTTTCCCAAGTATGTGATAATGGCAGATACAATAGATACATTTAAGAGAAGATTAGATGCATTTCTTTCAAGAGGGAACAAACAGGTTCAAAGTGTGAATTAGTAGGCAATACAGGAATTTCCTGTAAATAGACTGATACCCATTTAGTTGCAGAAAGGCTTATATAATTCTCATGTTTCTCGTCTTTGAGACAAAGGTTGAACTTGACGAACTTGTATCTTTATTCAACCTAATTTACTATGTTACTACACTTTACTTTGAATGTACACTGAATGAGGGCAATGTGAGTCCGTCATATGCCATTCTGACCGTCTTCTAGCGGCTGTACAAATGTGAGTATATAGTGTTTTGGTGGAGGCCATATTGATCTTGTCAATATTGCACTAGGAACACCCCTCCTGTTGTTTTCAAATTTTGTATTGATGATTTTTTTGTGGAAGATGGAATTAATAGTGTGATTGATACAAATTTGAAACATATTGTATCTAAAAGTCAAGTGCTAGTTGGTCACTATAATTTAATTTTTTTAATTTTTATACGCAAAATGTAAAATGACTTCCATACTAATGACCTCCATATTAATGCCCTAACTCCTTTGATTGTCAATGCATTAAAGACATCTCTAGCATCCAAAGGGTTGACCCTCTGAGTGCCAGAGAGGTAGCCAAAGCACCTTTCTGGCACTCAAAGGGTTAAATATAATATTAATACATAAAACAAAATTTATTAGCAACTTTTGACTCAGCATTCAGTGATTTGGAGTAGATCACAACATGGATCACAGTCTTTTTCCACAGAATTCTGAATGACTGGTCACCTGAAGTCTAAAACTTCTATGCTTCTTTTTGTAGCTTCCATCTTGCTGCTATGAAGGGAAACGCAGACTGCCTAAGGCTTATGTTGACACACGGAGTAGATGTCTCAGCACAAGATTTACAAGGTAAATCCATCTCTGCTTTTACATCAATATGATATATACAGTAACATGATGAGAATGATCCAGTCATAGGAATAATGTGAGGCTCTTTATCCTTTGTTATGCATCAGCTGGCCAATCCATTCATATTAGTTCAACATCAGCTGGTGAGTCATAGGTTTCACACTGCTGTTGCAGACATATAAAGGCTCTTCCTTGTGACATAGGAAAAGTCACTGTATCTCCTATGTACAAAAATATTTGATTGCAACATTTGTGTTCATGGTCAGTGTGCCTGGGTCACTGTGATTGTCCAATATTTCTTCATGTTGTAAAAATTATTTGAGAACTCTCTGAGGTAAACACTATATTTAATAACTATTATCATTATAATTAATAGAGAGAATGATTTCATATTGTTTTAAATCATTGTCAGTCCCAAAGCCCTTAGCAGAAAAAAATGTTTAAATGTGCACCTGTTTCAGAGTTCTAGTGCTGCAGTTCTTGAATCCTATATAATTATTCGCTAGGATGTTTGACACGATGCAGTCATGCTCAGTAGAGACTGCCCGCGTTCTCTACTGCACATGATTGCATTGCGTACGTGAGACGACGCAAGTCTGCATCGCGTGGAGCAGTGAGGTAGTGGCCTCTTAACCCTTTGAGTGCCAGAGGGGTACACAACGCATAGCAAAACCAATGGGCTTTCACACTAGTTTTTTAACCCTTTGAGTGCCAGGGGGTACGCAATTCATTACAAAGCAATGCGTTGCATACCCCTCTGGCACTCAAAGGGTTAAAAAATTACCAATATCTTATTAAAAGTTAGAACTGAAATGCTATTCCACTTGTTTCACAATGTGTTTGTAGAAGGACTGTTTCTTTTTTGAATTGTATTTGACTTTTACATATCATTTGTTTTAAACTCTTTGTTTAAGATTAGTCTCAGTCAACTCTTGTCTACTTGTGTTACTCATAGGACACAGCGCTTTACACTTGGCCGTGAAAAATAACCATTTAGAATGTGTCAAGAGACTTCTACAGGTAAGAAAATTCCCTCCGTACAAATATTCCAGCTCAGCAAAATATTATATAATCCTTAAATAACATACATTCATCTCCATTCCTCCACACACACAACCAGGCCAGAACGTTATCATTCCTCAACACAAAAAAAAAAACTGTAATTCCTCATCTTATGATACAACCATTCCAACACATACAACCATTCCACTGCATTGTCATTCATAAACATGCTGCATAATTTTTCACAACACGTTTTACAGTATGTCATTTTATAACGTACTGACGTTCTGCCACATTGTCATTCCCCAACATACAACCGCATTATCATTCCAATGCATACTAACACACTGTCATTCCTCTACATAGATACATACATTTCACTACACTGTGATTTCACTGAATACAACGTTCCCAACACATTGCCATTCCCCAACATAAATTCCTCCCAATACATTGTCATTGCCCTGCATACAGAGGCGTAACTAGAACCCTCCGGGCCCTGGTGCAAGAAGTGCCATGGGCCCCCCGACCACATTGGCCCCCGGGCCCTCCACATTGCCCACATCTCCTACCTCCAAATCCCTGGTGGTCCAGTGGAATGGCAAGAGAGACGGGCTGGCACGTTGTGCTCCCACACGGTCCTCTTCTGTAATGCAGAGTGCTGGGAGATGATGTCGTCTACCAGCGCTCTGCATTAGTAGAGAGCCGGAGGGGGATTGAGGGTGCCAGGCGGAGGGGTCTCAGGGGGCAGCCGGGCCCCTGGAGTGACAGGCCTGGTGGTGGGTGCGACCCCTATAGTTACTCCACTGCCTGCATACAAACCTCCTAGCACATAACACATTGTCTTTCCTCTGCATACAAACCTGCTAGCACATAACACATTGTCTTTCCTCTGCATACAAACGTCCTAGCACATAACACATTGTCTTTCCTCTGCATACAAACCTCCTAGCACATAACACATTGTCTTTCCTCTGCATACAAACCTCCTAGCACATAACACATTGTCTTTCCTCTGCATACAAACCTCCTAGCACATAACACATTGTCTTTCCTCTGCATACAAAACTCCTAGCACATAACACATTGTCTTTCCTCTGCATACAAACCTCCTAGCACATAACACATTGTCTTTCCTCTGCATACAAACCTCCTAGCACATAACACATTGTCTTTCCTCTGCATACAAACCTCCTAGCACATGACACATTGTCTTTCCTCTGCATACAAACCTCCTAGCACATAACACATTGTCTTTCCTCTGCATACAAATCTTCTGAAGACAACTCTCCTAACATATTGTCATCTCTGCATAAAGCCATCCGACACATTATTATTTATCAACATACAAAGATTATCATTCCTTCCAGGCCTGTAGTTACAAAAACAACAGCTATGTTCAAAGTTTTTAATGAAAAAACAGCAGTGTAGAGTTTTTTTTTTCCTAAATAGTGAAGAAAAATTTTCCACATGCCAATCGATTAATAGAAACATTAAGAGAGCTGCTGATTTCTATGGGTGATAAGCTCAGAATGTACCCGTTATGTAAAAACCGGGTTAGTAGGAGCCCTGCTCTCATTGACTAACATTGTTTTCACCAGATCCCTGAAGCGCAAGCAAGAATAATCAAAAATGTCTTAACCCTTTGAGTGCCATAGGGGTACGCAACGGGCTAAGCCGCTCAAAAAATATTAACTCCTTGAATACCAGAAGGGTGTGCAACACTTTGCAAAGCAATGCTTTGCACAACCCTCTGGCACCCAAAGGGCTAAATCACGTGAGACAGGAAATGAGTGAGGATTATCTCCTTCCATCTTGGCTTTTAACCAACCCTTTGAATGCCTGACAGGTCTCCAACTTATTGTTTCTCAATGAGTTGCAGACCTCTCTAGCATTTAAGGGGTTAAAAGCCCAATTTAAGTCAATGGGCATTTGGGGAATTTGTACTTCCCCCTAGTCTCAGCTGGTTAACCCTTTGAGTTCCAGAGAGGTAGCCACTGCATTGCAACGTAATGCGTTGGATACCTCTTTGGCACTCAGCGGGTTAATGCACCAGTTGCAGAATCTGTTAAAAGCCTCAGGGTCACAGGTTCTAGTCCTGGAAATGTCACCTCAGCCTTTCTCCTTTTTGATGAGAACCTAGGACATATTTGAAAGCAAGATGCAATCTCAATGGATCCTTCCTAGTAAAATACTTACATTAAAATAAATAAATACAAGGAAAAGAACAGGATTCAGTTCAAAGATGTTATTTATTGGGTATATGTAATTTCAGTATATATTGTTTTTTATTTACTACCTTGCTTTTAACAATTTTGTTATATGTTTTTTACATCTGGAATTTCTGAATCTTTTACAAAAACTTTTTCCAAAACAAAACACTGTAAAACTTTTCATTTGTGGGTGACAGGTCACTTTAACTTCTTGGGCACTAGTGATGTCATATAGATGTTTCCCACTTTAACTTCTTGGGCACTAGTGATGTCATATAGATATTTCTCACTTTAACTTCTTGGACACTAGTGAGGTCATATAGATGTTTCTCATTTTAACTTCTTGGGCACTAGTGATGTCATATAGATATTTCTCACTTTAACTTCTTGGGCACTAGTGATGTCATATAGATGTTTCTAACCTCAAAGGGATTTCTTTTTTTCCCCCATAATCAAATTGTTCTCTTGCTTGAACCCTTTGAATGCCAGAGGTGTACTCAAATGGTTAAACTGGTTGACCACATTTAATTTCTGCCATTCAGGGACACTGGAGAGAGAAGAACTCACCACAGAATTGTAAACAAGAGGAAGAACTTTTATAGAAACTGACTGTGGTGGACTACAGGAAAATGTACATCAAGCCCAAAGCCTTAGACTAGCTTTGCACTACAACATAATTGCACTGCAGCTCCCAAATGATGCCAGGGCCAAGGCTCAGTTCTTTCTGTAGTGTTTAAAGCTCTGACTGGAAGCCATTTTCTTGTAGCCCAGCAAAGGCATTCTCCTTCTAGTGTTTAGAACTCTGGAGTCTTCATTATGGGACTTTGTATTGTTCCAGAAGGGGTCTGCCCGGGACAAGGAACACATATTTAAAGCCCAGGACTGTCCCAGGCAATGCAGGACATGCGGTCACCTGAGCTTTAAAGTGGAACTTTCATCTTTATAATATTGCCCTCCAATATATTGCTAATATAGCGATAGGCAAAGGTATACTTGTATTATGCTGAATAAGTCCACATTATTGAAGTAATCCAGCTTCTTCTGCAGGCATCCAGGGCACATAGTTTACAAGAGAAGCTCTGTGCGCCTGTGCAGGCAGCAACTACCGTTACCTTAAGGTAACCAATGAATGTCACCACCAATCCGTGCAGTGCACGGCACAGACAGAGCAGAATCAGAGTCAACTTTCCTCTAAGATGTCTGCACTGTTGTCTGCTGGATGAAGGTGGATTACTTCAATAATGTGGATTTATACAGCATAATACAAGCATTCCTTTGCCTATCGCTATATTAGTTATGTATTGGGGGGCAATATTATGACGATGAACGTTCTGCTTTAAGCTGCAGTGCAGTTGCATTATCTACCCCACTATGATGTGGAAGCCCCAAATCCTCCCTTTATTAGGGGCTCTTCTAACAGCTGTTACATTGTTCTGTGAATTCTGCATATGCGAACCTGAGAGCTCAGTCTTTTTATGGTCTTTTGCCAGCACAGATTAAGTGTAGACTGATTAGAATTGATGCACTCAACCTGACCCTTCTAAAAATGAACACATTCCATACGTGTTTGCACTGAACAGGAAACAGCAATCTGAAGGTCACTCACATTACTTTCTATGGCTGTGGGCACAAGGGAGGAATTTAACTTTGTAGGCACCAGAAAGATATGACACTAGGTTGTGGGACCCTCTTGCACAGTGGGAGTTACACTTAAGATTTTATATGTATTCCTTAGGTGATAGTGACTTCAGAATATTATTAATTGTATCTTTCTTAACCCTTTGAGTGCCTCTGACACTCAAAGAGTTAAACAAATTGGAAAGTGTTTTACCAGAAAGAATACATTGAGATTTCTCTCATTTTCAAATGTCCTGTTTTCATTTTCTAAGAAAACCTAAGCTATATCTCTAAATAAAATTAAAATTCTCAAGCGTTCCATTGATTTCAAAAGGCCTTTAACCTCTTGAATGCTACAGAGGCATTTTGGAGACCTCTTTAGCATTCAAAGGGTTACATGCTTCATTTAAATCTGTGGGGATTGTTATTTCTACCCTATTTTACATTTGGTTTGCTCGAGAATTGCCTCCGTTCTTAGTACATAAGCTGTAAAGTGAGGCTGCAGTAAACACCAGCAGAAACTTATGATTCCATTGAGAGCCAAAATACATTATATGGCAGTTGAAAATTTAATGGTTGTATATTATAGTATACTTAATTTAGAGCTCTTAAATTTATATATAATACACTATATTTCAGTGAAACTGATTTATTGTATGCTAGGCATTCCTGGGCTCATGTCCCAAGGCTCCACAGGTCCACTAAGGTCTTGTGGTGTGACAAGATTTGGGTCACAAAGTGGGTGGAGCTTTAGAGTGGTGGGTGGTTTGGGGGAGGGGGAGGTGGCGTTTGTTCTTAAAATGGGAGAGAATGGGAAGAACAGGGCAAAGAGTGACCGAGCTTACAATGAACTTTATGGGGTTACAAGAGAATGCACTGCACCCGGAGAATCAGTCTGTGTTCCCAGAAACTGCAGGTCAGGTCCTTAGAGATTCTATGTATGATTATGGGAAATAGGATATAAGTTTATAAGGTGGTAGTTTTATTTGTAGTGTCAACTGTACACTGTATTGATCAATGGCATAACAAAAATGATGGGGCCTCCTGCAGACTCCTGTTGAGGGGGCCCCACACATCTGTGACATAAAGGGCCCACTGGTAATCACGCAAGCACCCACTACTACCCAGCCTTGTTCACCTGTCCACAGAACTTCACATACACTGTCCCATTGTCTACTGGTAGTCATAGAACTACACATACAGTGCCTGACACCCCAGCTTTGTCCCATTGTCTACTGGTAGTCATAGAACTACACATACACTGTCTGACACCCCAGCCTTGTTCCATTGTCTACTGGTAGTCATAGGACTACACATACACTGTCTGACACCCCAGCCTTGTTCCATTGTCTACTGGTAGTCATAGAACTACACATACACTGTCTGACACCCCAGCCTTGTTCCATTGTCTACTGGTAGTCATAGAACTACACATACACTGCCTGACACCCCAGCCTTGTTCCATTGTCTACTGGTAGTCATAGAACTACACATACACTGTCTGACACCCCAGCCTTGTTCCATTGTCTACTGGTAGTCATAGAACTACACATACACTGCCTGACACCCCAGCCTTGTTCCATTGTCTACTGGTAGTCATAGAACTACACATACACTGTCTGACACCCCAGCCTTGTTCCATTGTCTACTGGTAGTCATAGAACTACACATACACTGCCTGACACCCCAGCTTTGTCCAATTGTCTACTGGTAGTCACAGAACTACACATACACTGTCTGACACCCCAGCCTTATCCATTGTCTACTGGTAGTCCCACATACACTGCCTGACACCCCAGCCTTGTTCCATTGTCTACTGGTAGTCACAGAACTACACATACACTGTCTGACACCTCAGCCTTATCCATTGTCTACTGGTAGTCCCACATACACTGCCTGACACCCCAGCCTTATCCATTGTCTACTGATAGTCACACATCCCCACATACACTGTCTGACACCTCAGCCTTTTCCACTGGTAATCACAGATTCAGTAATATACTATCTGACTCCCCATCCTGGTTCCACTGCTTAATGGTAGTCACAGATCCCAACATACACTGTCTGCACCCCAGCCTTATTCCACTGCACTGCCCACTGGTAGATGCAGATCTGCATATACACTGCGTGAACCCCCAGCCTGTTTAACTGTCCATTGGTGTTCATAGATCCTCACATACACTGTCTGACCCCACAACCTTGTTACTGTGCCCACTGGGAGTCACAGATCACGACAAACATTGTTTGACTCCTTTAGCCTGTTTCCCCTGTCCACTGGTAGTCACAGATTCAAACGTATACTTTCTGACCTCCCAGAATGGTTCTTCTGGTCACTTGTAATCACATGTGCACTATGTGACCACCAGCCTTGTTCCCCTGCACATTGGTAGCCACAGATTCCTATATAAAACTGATAGTGTAGGTACAGCCTACACTTTGTGGGGGGAGCTGCAGGGGCCTCTGTTACCCCACTGGTACTGATAACTTGTTTTTATTCAACATGCAGGCGAAATGTCCGGTCGAATGCACTGACAATGCCGGAAAATCATCAATGCATTATGCAGGTATGCACTGTGAAATGTGCTGGAGATGTATAAATGAATTATATCATCCTCCTATATAATAATTCACTAGGGTGTTTGTCACGATGCAGTCATATACAGTAGAGACTGCCCACATTCGGCCAGTCTATATTGCGCATGACTGCATCGTGTGAGTGAGGCGACGTAAGACTGCATCACGTGGAGCAGTGAGGTAGCGGCTGCTTAAACCTTTGAGTGCCAGAGGGTACTGCATTGAGTGGTGTACTCCTCCGGCACTCAAAGGGTTAACATTACCCGGACCTTGGCCCGTGTAAACGGGCTTTTACACTAGTTACATTATAATAGAATGTCTGCATTACAAGTTAACCCCTTGCACAGAAGAGAAGTCTCGACCGCATTTCTTCTCAGTGGTTTGGAGTCCTCTCTAGCATGAAAGGGGTTAAAAGTTCTTAGGATTTTATTATGAAAAAGCATATATTGCAGACACTGTTCTTGTTGAGAAAACAATGGCAGCCACTACTGGGTGAGGCTTTATTTAAAAGTTATAACAGTCCAAATCTCAAAAAGTGGTGTGGCTGTTACCATCATATTCTGTGCAGAACAGTAGCCAATTGCTCACTTCCCCCACAGAATGCAATAGAGTAACTATCTGGAAACCAGGCAAACTGTTAGGACACCAAGTGGCGCTGTTGCTGGCAGTGTAATATACAGATGCAACAGTCTGAACTGTAATAACTTGTAAATGAAGAAACCTCTAGTGGTAGGAGAACCCTTGTTCTAGTCAGCAGGGAAATCTCTGTAAGGGTTAAATGACTAAAAACCTTAACAGTATTATAAAGAACTAGAACTGTCATATACATAAAACAGAAAAACAGGATTTGATTTCTAGATAATGTGTTACAAGTAAAATGTATAGGAATTCCTGCTACAATCTTCTAAAACTTCTTTATTTGGACTGGGTTTATAAAGTTTAGCATCATTCCTGTTCATCCTGACAGTGACTGATCATACAAGTTCAGTGGTTACCTAGCTTTTGATATTGTTGCATATGAAATCCCAGTTGAACCCTAACAATAAAACCATTTAACCCCTTGAATTGTATAGTGTTCTTCCACTGTTCTATGTTCAACCTATTCACTACACCCACCTAATCTCAACCACTGCCCTCTCCTCAGCCCATCCTGGGCTACCTTGTCAACTCATCCTCTGTCCCATCCTCAGCCAATCACTTTCTTCCTTTATACCAATGCACTGCATCCACTTCCTTCTTCTCAACCAATCCGTTGCTTTCTCTTCAACCCATTCTCTGCCCTCTCCCCAGCCCATCATCTGACTTCTTCACGGCCAATCATTTCCTTCTCCTCCAACCATCCATTCTGCACTGCTCATCCCAGAACTTGCTCTCTTTTCAACCCTTCCACTGCTGTCTCTTCAGTCTTTCCACTACTCTCTTCTCAAGCCTTCCAGCTTACTACGTTGCCAATCCCTGTCTTCTCCAAAGGCTATTCCTTTTCTATTCCCAGGCCACATCCTTCAAACCCAAATCAATTTCTCCCTCCCTATCCTGCCAAATTCCTAGTCTATTCACAACCTTTTCCCATCCCATTCCACTGCCCTCTCCCAGACTATTACGCGCCCTCTTCCACTGTATTAATTGCAGGGCCTAAGGATAACCTCTGTCCTCTCCATTTAATCAGTTCCCTCTCATCAGTTTAATATACTAGCATAGACAAAGTGATGTCATTGTATTGTTCACATTAAAATTATCATGACTTGCCCTTTTTTACTTTTAATATACAATAAATACAATTGTGCAAGGTAACTGGGCAAAATTGTTGCTTTATATAGAAACGCTACAGTTTGATCATTTTAAAAATGTTTGTTTTTCAGCTGCTAACGGCTGTCTCCCAGCAGTGCAACTTCTGTATGAGCAAAAGTGCCCAATACATAACAAAGATGTGGTAAGAATATTTGTTTTTTATTAATGTTACAGATATCAGTTTTTCATTTCCTTAACCCTTTGAGTGCCAGAAGTGTACTTTGTCATTCAAAGTAAAAAATAATATAAATTCCGCAGGGTATTGCAATATAATTTATAGCTAAAAGTCAACTTTCCAATCATTTAACCCACTGATTGCTAGAGAGGTTTCCTTTGTAGTATCCAAGGGGTTAATTCCTTGCATTTATATGCGTTATCCAAACCGCCTTAATTAACTGTAATTATATTTAGGGCCATATGCATCAAGGAACAGGGAGGGTTCAGGAGACGTCCAACTGTACCTGAGGTTTTAACCATTTGAATGTCAGCGAGCGTCTGGCACTAAAAGAGCTAACTCCTTGAAGGACACACTACAACCTCTATCAAGGGTTAAAATCCTATGGATGTCTGTTTTTCATTTGTGGTACAGTCGGTTTGCTACAGAACCACTCCTTTTTGAACCCAAGCAAAGTCTCATAGTGAGACAAATTACCTCGTCTATAGATTTTAATCCTAAGAAATCATGAAACTACTAAATATATTTAGAATTATTTTTTTTAAAGTAATCATACACATTTACATTTTACCAACTCTATTTTGTAATCCTTTGCTGACATAAACTTCTCTCTCACGTTATTTTGTACTCTGTTGTCATTGTGCATTCTCTGGTCACAGCAAAGAACACTTCACCTCTGCATAAATGTCTGTGTGTCAGGCTCTGACACATAGCTGTGCATTACAGGCTTGTGCCAGCAAAAGTTTCAACTCCCAGAATATTTCTGTTGTAATGTGAGGCTGCAAATGACAATACAAGGAAGTTGAGAGTGCACAAAGAGACTCTGAACAAGAACAAAAGCAAAGTTGCCTGTTCTCTGGCTACTCACCGCTTAAGAGCATCATATTTTAGCTCTCTAGTGCCTTTACATAGAAGAAATTTCCACATACATATTAGACTAATTCCACTCATAAGGGCGGTCCAGTTCCAAAATGATGGGCAAGTCCCCTCTGCACTGAAAAAACAGCTAACCCCAGACGTACCTTTTCGGCCTTGTTTGGGCCTCGTCAGTGAAGTTCTGATGGCTTCCCTAGGCACTGAGAGCAAGGGTTCCAGGTCTGGATTACCCTTAGGGAGAGACCCTAAGTGTTTATCAGAAACAAACCAAAAGATGTGAGAGGCTCTGAGCACGAACAAAAGAAAAGGTGCCTGTTCTCTGGCTAGTCCTCGCTCAAGAGCATCACATTCTAGCTCTCTAGTGCCATTACAGAGAAGAAATTTCCACATACATATTAGACTAATCCCATCCATAAGGGCGGTCCAGTTCCAAAATGATGGCCAAGTCCCCTCTGTAGTGGCACTAGTGAGCTAAAATGTGATGCTGTTGAGCAGTCACTATCAGGAGAACATGCAACTTTGCTTTTATTCGTGCTTCAGAGCCTCTCACATCGTTTGGTTTATTAACCCCTTAATGACCCTTGACGGTCCTGGCACATCAGGGGTTGCTTTGCGTTAAAGACCCATGACGTGCCAGGACTGTCATTGAATTCCGGGCTCCCCGCGCGGCTGCACATCGTTTGGGAACTGAATGCCGCAAAAATATAAATAAATGGTCTATGGTCCTTAAGTGCCGACTGGGTGCGCGATCGGCCGGTCCTTAAGGGGTTAAACTATAGTAAACATCATTCAACAACATAAAGATAAATAACAAAAGGTTGCATTTAAGGTGGTAGAAGTTGGTAAATATATGATGAATAGGAAGGAATGCTAGTCAAAGCATATGACGTGTGTATGATTCCAATATAACATTGCATTGTTTGTCTGTTATATATCAGTAATCATAGCACTGGTCCCCACTGATGGAGATGGTATGAAGTATGCAAATCCCTACTCCTCCTCTTCCTCCTCAGTGCTGTTACCTCCACTACATGTATGCTTCTAAGTCTTGTTTTTTCATGTTTTGTTTTGGGTTTTTTTTCACTTCTGCTATGTTCTTGTGTGGTGTTAGGTATTGGTTCAGTTTTAAATATTTAAGTGCAGCTTCACTGAAAACCTGCTATGCCCACACACTTGCTGCTGGTCAAGTAAGGGTTTCCACAGCAATATGCACGAGTGGTGGAATGGATTCACAGACTGTTTTGTTTGCCAGTACTCAACTGGGTCATGGTTCAGTCTTGAACATAACTATCCTGCAAGTATGCTGTAATAATCTCACATGCATTGGGGTCACTTCTTGGAGATAGACATGTTCATGGGCCTAGTTTCCAACCCATATTCTGGGAGCAAGTCCCATAAATATGTGCCACCACCACCACCACAAATGTTAAACTGCTCACCCTGAGACACATTAATTGCTTTCTGAGACGTGTGTTCTGCCATATGTTCTGATGTTGTTGTTGCTGATGCTGAGTGTATAATACTTTGCTTATTTTGTTTTCATTATGCTTTCTAGATAATTTGCCCCTAGTTTTTATCTCTCATCCTCCACATAGCAATCTTCCACTGGATTAATAAGTATTTCCTTTATATGCTTTCATAGAATCAGTGTACTGCTGCTCACACCTTGGAACAAACTCAGAAATATTATGTTTAAAGCTGAGGTCCAGCAATGTAGTGAGAATGTGTTCCTCATTGTTTTTAATGGAGACTATGCAAGGTTTCCACTTCAAGCATGCTAATGTGATTCACCATCTGGTTCTTGTCATTATTGTAAGAATCACCGACCATACTTGTCATATTTATCTGTTCTAAATATATTAGTGAAAGTATCTCAAAGATTCCTGCATGGACATGAATAACTAGCAAGGTGGACTCCTCAAAATGCCTCAGGAGCTCACATTAAAAGCTTCCAATTATGCATTGCACATTTGCTAATGGCCCTGTACTGCTCATACAAACAGTCCTGCATGTACTGTGTGGAATTAAGCTGCTGATGGGGCAGGTGGTTACATTCTTGAAAAGAACATACTGAATTGCACACTTTAAAATGTGCACAGTTTACATGGGAGATATATGTTTGGGACTCTGAGCGATATCAAGTAACAATTAGATTTGAGCTATTGACAAAGCAGGGGACAGGCACCATATCTGATATTTTCAAGGTAACTATTTTATTGGAATGATTGTCAGCAGACACTGGAGGCAACACTGGTGGTGACCTCCTGCGTGTTGCTGTCCATTGATGGAAAAGATACCCAGTGGGCAGTGACATTCATATAGTCTGGATCTTTGGCCAAGTGAACTTTCTCGCCATATGATACTTCCGTCTTTTTGCCCACTAAACTAGGTAATCACCTGCATGTACAACTGTAGCACAGCTTTTTTATATAAAATAATTGGGATATGTCAGTAGGTGCAACACATGGCATCAGTTCTTCACAACTATTGTTTTCTACAAAATAAAAGAGCAACATGTCAACCCTCACATTTTGGCAAGTTTGCCATTCCACTGGCGTATACAGTAAGTGTGACTTGACAGCACATAAACGAATTGTGTAGCCTAATTACTATAACATGACAAATGGTGGTGGGGTGGAGGTGGCTCTTGTGGGGACTTTATGACTCTTCTCGCATCCAACTAACTCAAAGTCAACAAGGACTTCTCGATACTTTGCATTTGCACAGGCAGTAGGAGAAATTGGTATTATTGTTACTTAGGAAGTTGTTTTCCCAATCCCTGAGAATTCTATTTTGTCCCCTTGGTCCCGTGCACTTTAGGAGTGTTGTTACTGCTCATAGTCATCACACCTCTGATGTACTGAAGGTATGTCTCAAAATCTGACCTGTGGTTGTGCTTCAGATGGGTTCTCAAAAAGTATGGGCCTAGATGGGATCCTGTTTCTACCTGCTCACATATTTTTTTACAGAGATAACATATAGCAAAATGTTTGGATCATGAGTGAAATATCTCCATTCTTTAGACTACATAGACTAAGGGGTTCCTGAGGGACTGCTACTTATTTCATCATCACTACTACAGGAGCTAGATAATGCAGTCATACTAATAATATTAGGTGGAAGTGGCTCTGCACCTTGAACTGCAGCAGAAGCACTCATAGCTGACTTGTGTTGCTCCTTAGTCAGTAACAGTGAGGGTGACTGGGTGGTGTTGAACTTGAATGTGGTGATGTTTGCTCTCACAAAGGGTTTATAAACAGACATATTGCTCCTATTCGGTGTTGGAAGAATGAGCCTTTTTCTTCCAGATACAACAATGCATTTTCCCTTATCATCATCATCATCATTCCTTATGACTTATAGAAGCCATTCTGGGGCTACACAACGCAACCCCAGGTTTATTACAATTCCTCCACAGGGGCAGACTTACTAAACTATGATAATCACCCTTTTACATCAATGCTGCCTTTTAATATAATAGTCCTGGAAAATCACATGTTACAATTGCAGGAAGATCCAACAAATTTTGACTGCTCGTTTGCTCCTAATATTTTTATTTTCCATCTACCCTTTTTTGCCAAAAAATGTTTTGTTAGAAAAAGTAGGACAAGAACTCTTGGAAAAGTAATCTGAAAACATTGGTTTAGTATTACATTGGTCATTTTACAATTTCCTGTTAATCGCAAATATTCTGTGCTTTGTTGCTGTTATATAACACGGGAAAATGACTGAGACCGATGCATTAAAAATAGGAGCAATTCTGAATCAAATTAAATGCCACAAAGGAGCATATGCAAAAAAGAAAGACCATTACCGTAAAGGGAGCTTTTAACTGCTGGAGTGTTGAGACTTCTCCAATGCATTGCAAAGCAAACTAGAAATCTAAATAAAACAAAGTTTATAAATACTAATGGCTACTGCAACATTGTGGTGACTTTGAACGCTTTTTTAAATTAAGACAAATTTAAATTATTAGACATTTTTGTTTGTCCCCTATGGTCAATTGGATTGCCCCAGATTTTATCCAGTCTACATAGTATATCAGCCTCACAGTGTCAAGTTGCTAGGTATTTCCTGATGGCTTTGATAATGAGTTCTGACTAGACTCCCCCCCCCCCCCCCGCTGCCCTGTTTGACGCCGTTCATATGGAAAACAGTGCATCTACCATGTCTGTGGTAGCCAGATGTGCTCTTTGGCTCAAGATCTGGTCTGCTGACACGACCTCCAAGAGGGCTCTCCAGTCTTTGCCTTTTCAGGGCACCTCCCTGTTTGGGCCTGAGCTCAAGGATCTCATCTGCGAGGCCACTGGAGGGAAGGGTACTCACGTACCAGTGGTCCTGAGGAAGAAGGCGCCTGTCAGAAGGAATCAGCTTTTTTGTACCTTTCAGGCAGACTTGCGCCAAGCGAACCAGATGGTCCCTCAGGCTCCGTGCTCCTCATCCATCCCTAAGCAGCAATGGAGACCCAAGTCCTCCGTGAAGCCCAAGGCTTCCAAAACTTCTTCTGCATGACTCGCCGAACCCGGCTCCCCACCCACAGGTAGGTGGCCGCTTACGCCACTACCTCTCAGCTTGAGAGTCCTCTGTGGCTGACCTATGGGTTTTGCAGGTGGTGGCTACAGAGTACAGGATTCCCTTCACCTCCCTTCCTCCTTCTAGGACCATCTCTTCTCGTTCTCCCTTGGGAGCGAAAAAGCACCGCCTTTTTGAGGAGGCCATTCAGGCTCCTCTGGACAAGGTGGTCCCGGAACCAGTTCCTCCTCAGGAGAAGGGTTTGGGATTCTACTCCAACCTCTTTGTGGTTTCCAAGAAGGACGGCGGCCGTCGTCCCATTTTGGATCTGAAAGATCTCAACTCCTTTGTGGTCTGGTCCCAGTACCGCCAGGAGTCCCCGCACACAGTGATAGCGGCCCTGTCTCCTGGGGAATTTCTTGAATCTTTGGATATTCAAGATGCCTATCTGTACATCACCATTCATCCAGAGAGTTGGAAGTATCTCCGCTTTGTCTGCGACCGGGGGCATTTCCAGTTTTCTGTCCTCCCCTTTGGCCTGACCATGGCTCTTCAAGTCTTCAACAGAGTCCTGGGAGCATTGATCTCGTCCTACATCGGAGCGGCATCAGAGTTACCCTATATATGGACGACCTCCTTCTGAAGAACTCTTCTCCATAACTCCTTCATCAGCAGGTGCAGGACTACATTCATGCTCTCTCCCATCACGGGTGGATCATGAATGTGGACAAGTCAGACCTTGTTCCTTCCCAGAGGATGGTCTTTCTGGGCATTCTCTTCGACACTCAGAGGGGAATGGTATTTCTCACGGATGAAGTGGCTCATCAGATAGCACTGAAGGTCCAGGCTATCCTATCTCAGAATCCAGTTCCAGCCAAGAAGCTGTTATCCTTGGTGGTGAAGTTCATTTCCACCATAGAAGCAGTCCCATTTGCCATGGCTCATACCAGGGAACTTCAGAGGTTTCTAATCCTGGCATGCAGGGGTCGGCCAGATCTCCTGGAAAGATCCCTATCTCTCCCTCTTCACTTGGAGCAGAGCCTCTTGTGGTGGCTCAACCTGAACAATCTTCTGCAAGGCAGACCCTTCCTGGTGCCCTTCTGGACAACAGTAACGACGGATGCCAACCTCTCCGGATGGGGAGCGGTTCTGGGGCACTTGAGTGTTCAGGTCCAGTGGTCCCAGGAGGAATTTCTCCTTCCCATCAATGTCTTGGAGCTTCGGGCAGTATTTCATGCCCTACATCATTGGACACGGCAGCTGGAGGATTGCCCAGTCAGCGTACAGTCGGACAACGCCACAGTGGTAGCCTACATCAACAAGCAAGGCAGCACAAGAAGTCTCGCAGCTTGGCTAGAGGTCAAGGCTATTTTATCATGGGCAGAGGAACATGTCCCTGCCATGCATCGACTTGATGGCAACCAGGCACAACAGGAAGGTCCCAACGTTCTGCTCTCGCTGGGCAGACCCCCTGGCTCTGGCAGTGGATGCCCTGTCGATCCCGTGGACATATCCTCTGGCA
Source organism: Rhinophrynus dorsalis (assembly GCA_037306005.1). Lineage (NCBI taxonomy): Eukaryota > Metazoa > Chordata > Amphibia > Anura > Rhinophrynidae > Rhinophrynus > Rhinophrynus dorsalis. The sequence continues at coordinate 650,900,813 of CM074718.1, forward strand.
TACATCTTTTCTCCCATTTCCCTGTTGAACAGGGTGCTAGGGAAACTGAGACTCGAACGCTGTCCTGTCTTTCTGATTGCTCCGTACTGGCCTCGACAGGGTTGGTTTCTGGAGCTTCTGGACATATCAGTGGCGGAACCTCTTCGACTTCACCCCCGTTCGGATCTTCTTCTACAAGGTTACCTCTGGAAGGAAGACGTTCATTGTCTGGCTTTGATGGCATGGAGACTGAATCCTCAATTTTGAAGAAGAAATGTTTTTCTTCTGGGGTGGTGGCTACTATGCTTAGTGCCCATAAGCCTATTTCCTCTAAGGCCTACCATCGTGTTTGGTCTACCTTTCTATATTGGTGTGCTAACAAAGAACTGTCTCAGGATTTTGACCTTCCTCCAGCGCTTTCCTTCCTCCAGGATGGTGTGGATAAGGGTCTCAGTCTGAGTGAGGTGATATTATTCCTGTCACTTACTGCAGACAGCCTTTTCCATAGATATAAAAAAGACTGTGGCTTTTGGAAATCCTCTGGGGCTGCTGCTAGCAGTTTAATTTAAGCAAAATTTAGCTGTAATAACTTTGAATGGAAAATCTCTCAGCATTGGATTACCCTTGTTTTACTCAACAAGAAAATCCCTATGGCAAAATATTTCTTAACAAATAAGTTTACTTTGAAAGCAGATATCATGGCGTGTTACATAATGGTTGGATACAACAGGGCAGCACCACTGAAGGTACAGAAGCTGCATCTTACTAGTATCAAAGGACGATCCTGGCAGACTTCCAAAGAAGGGGACAACTTTATTTTTGTCACTTCCAGAGAATTCCCTAATGGTGGTATCATTCGCTAGGTGCTAGATGTGTGTATAGTGCATTTATTTGCAATGTTTTAGAGGCTTCTCTGCAATCTAAGGGATTGAAGGAAGACTAACATCCAAAAATCAAATGGAATTATATTAATTTTAATGTCATGTACTGCAAGATAGTATCTGTAACATTTCTTATTATTATTGCAGATCCATGGAGGCAGACATGATGGTTGTTGGAAGGACCACAGGTTCACAAACACTGTGTAAACTCTGTGCATTTTGTTGTCCCATCTGTTCCTTAAACGGTTAAGCAGGTTCATGCACTTTGCCTCCTTCAGGCAACTGCCACGGACCTGACAGGCAGGACTGATTAACCCTTTAAATGCCAGAGAGGTAAGCAACACACTTGCTAAGCAATCCTTGCACACCCTTCAGGCACTCAAAGGGTTAAAGATGTTATCTCTTCAACAAAGACACAGTGGCAAAATTCATGAGGGCCATTAGGATTTGAGTGCCATTGCTTTGCGTACCCCTCTGGCACTCAAACGGTTAAGCCAATATAGAAATACAGGGGAACAGGAAGTAGTTAAACTCAGCTCATCCCCCTCCTTACACATTCACATCATACTGCAGGGTTTCATCAGCAGACAAGACATGGGGCGGAATGCAAAAAACAGTCGCTGTTTACAGTGGACTTTTGATGGCAAAATGATTAGCACAAAATGTTATTGAATTTTGCATGTTTTTTGAGAATTAGCAAATGTATGTGCTTTTTTTGCTAATGCGTTGCAAAAAAGTGGGCGTGGCAGCCATTTTATGAAGGATTAGCAATTGCACCTAATTCAGCAGAGCAGTTAGCACACATTTTCATATGTCTGGATAACTTTGCTCTTAATTTAGGTGCATGCACTAACTTTGCCATTAATTTAGGAGTATTCACTAATCAGCATCAAGGTGTTTGTATGTTTCTTGCATCAAAACATTAGCAATTGTAAATAGCACATACATTTATGGCATTCCAAAAAAGCAAAATATTTCACTTTCTTGCTTTCCACCCATCAGTCCTTTGTTCTCTGCCTAGGGAAGCCAGCATGGACCTCACTGACGAGGCCCATATCAGGCCAAAACGTAGATTCCCTGTTTTGTTGGCTGTCTCATCCAGAGGAGATTTGCTTGATGGGACTGTCCTTGTGGGTGAGGTCACACTATGCATATGGATGTTTATCCACTATAATACATTTTATATACATTTAGATTGCTTGTACCAGAGAAGAGCATATCTACATTCTAATTGTTGTTGATATTCATATCTCTGAAGATTTCTTACCTGTTAGTAATCTCAGTGCAGAGGTCCTGGAAAGTTCTGTCTATGACAAGCAGTGTTGCTGGCCCACTAGAAACATGACTAATAATTCAGAACCAGCTTGCTGATATGTTGACAATGCCAGTGCTATTTCTGTCTCCGTTCTGGAGTTCTACAGACAGAAAGCTTTGATTTATGGTCCCCTTTGCATACTTTAGCTACATTTTTGTATCACATTAGACTTTTATTCTTGATATGTGTAAAATTAGAACATTATGATCCAGAAAGCTCATGTGCTTTAACCCTTTGAGTGCCAGAGGGGTACAGAACACGTGTTCTGTACCCCTCTGGCACTCAAGGGTTAAGCCTGTTAACCTTTTGGATGCTATAGAAGTCCCCAACACATCACTAAGCAATTCCTTGGAGACATCACTAGCAAGCAAAGGTTTAAAGGGGAAGTAATCATCCTAATAATAAACGACAGATACCCTACTATGGGCAGAAAAAGTTTATGGCGTCAATGAACTTAGCCCTTGTGTCTTTGTTCTGTGGATAACACCTCAAATCAGTCTTGGGTGCCATGTCTATGGAGGCGGCCGTGACAGTTGCTGGCAGTTGCATGAACCTGTATAACCGCAGAAGGATCAGAGGGGTGTTTACTGGGTTCAGTGGGCTGATTTTTTGTCCTGTGGTCTTGCTAACAACTGTCATATCTGCCTCCATGTTATTACTATTATACTTTATTTATACAGGGTCAACTTATTCCGCAGCACTGTAGAATAGGTAATAGATATACAGAGATATTAAACAGTACAGATGGAACATGGAAAACAAGAGTATCAGAGGGCCCTACTCATGAGAGCTTATAGTAACATAACATAGTTGATGAGGCTGAAAAAAGACACGCGTCCATCAAGTCCAGCCCATGCCAAATCACTCCTGTTGATCCAGAGGAAATTAAAAAACAAAAATAAAAAAGCATTGAAACCGTTTCCATTTTAGCCCCAAGTGGGTAAAAAAAAATCTGCCCAGTCAGATAGTTCCCTGGATCAACAACCTATCTGCATTAAAACCATCTGTCATACTTTTCAATATTGTTCTGTGCTAGATAGGCATCCATTTCTTTTTTGAAAGCAGTTACATTATCTTCAAGTACAACATCCCGAGGCAAAGAATTCCATAGCTTTACTACACTTACTGTAAAAAAAGCCCTGCTTTTGTTTTAGTCAAAAGCACCTTTCCTCTAGTCTTAATGAATGACCTCTTGTTCTTCGCTCAGCTCTTTGAGTAAATAATTAATTGGATTGTATTGACCTTGAATATATTTGTTTTATATATATATATATATATATATATATATATATATATATATATATATATATACACACATCACCCCTTAGACGTCTCTTCTCTAATGTAAACAAACCCAGTTTGGCTAGTCTCTCTTTATAACTCAGATCCTCCAATCCCTTTATCAGTTTTATTGCACGTCTCTGCACTTTTTCCAATTCAGTAATATTCTTTTTTAGAACTGGCACCCAAAATTGTCCTCCATATTCTAGATGAGGCCTAATCAAGGATGTATATAGAGGTAGGATAATATTACCATCCCGTGCATCTACACCCCTTTTTATGCAGGATAGTACCCTATTTGCTCTTGTATCATTGCAGTGAGTTGGCACTCAAAGGGTTAAAGGCACCCTGTCACCTGAAAACAGCTTTGGTGAAAGAACTTTTAAAATCACCTGTATGGTGTATTAGTGATTTTTATTTAGAAAGTAGTTTTGGCATTATTTACATATATAGAATATGCAAATTAACACCTTAAGGACCGTTGCCGTACCAGGACCGTCATGGCGGTCTGGTACTTAAGGACCAGTGATGGTCCTGGTACGTCACGGAGTTCAGGGCTCCCGGCGCGGCTGCACTCCGCTCCGGAAGCCCTGAACCGGAAGCGAAAAAAAAAAAAGGTCCGTGGTCCTCAAGTGCCAGCAGCCTGTGCATGCACTGGTCCTTAAGGGGTTAAGGCATGCCATGCAGACACTTCCTTTGTTAGCCCTAACCCCTCCACACACACACACACTTCACTCTTTAAGTACCCCACTTTATACTAATTATCTGCACAGTATGCTAATTAATGTGAAATCTCACGTTTAATACTCACAATTTTGCCCCTTTTCACCTTATGTGAAGTTGGGGGTGTGCATTATACTCAAGAGAAAAGCTATATATATATCCTCATGTCTGCTCCCTTCCTCCACCTCACTATGCCCCCTCCTTCACCACCCGCTACTCACCCCCTCTGGAGGCATCTAGGACATCTGCTTAGAGGGTGGCATGCATGCATTTGCCTCCTGCTTCCTACATCCTCCTGTGAGGACCTGTGTTAATTCAAGATAATTGTAGTGCTTTTAAAGGCACTACTGTAGTTTCAATATGCAGTGCATTGGATCTACAGTAGTGCCCTGCAAGGACCTTAATTCATAGCCGAGTGTATTGTAATCATACCTGGGCACTCTCCAGATCTGGCCCAGAGTTTCCAGGTTTTGCAGCTGATTACCGGGTCTCCGGGGAAAGACACTGATTCTCCGGGGATGGGGTGTTTCATAAAAAACTCTTCCTACTTCTGCTCCTTCCCACCCTGTTCCTCTCACTTCCTGTCCTCTTCTCTTCCTTCCCCGCCTAGTTACTCCCACTATTGTGACAAGTCCACTAAGCCCCACCCCCACTCATGAGTAAGCTCTGCCCCGTTGTACAAAATTCACATCATTTCTATCCCCCCAGTGGCACTACAGGTGTTGCCCCAGGGACTCCAGAAGACAAAGTTCCCAGGTATGACTGTAATACTGGCCCAAAACAGTAAATAACTAACATGAAATGTCACTCTGTGCCACCAACAAATAAAGATTATTTTCGCAACAACTCTTTATATGACAAATGGCTACGACAACATGCTGAAGAGACAGTATTTAATTTCCTTTAAGATTCGCTACGGTAAGATTATTTTAGGGATATGGGTCCACTGAATAAAGTAGAGGTTTTAGATTTAGCATGAATCTCTCTATGGGATTAATAATCGTTCTGGAATGCTGCACAGAGAGTAATAAATTATTAAAAAATACACAAACTGCAGATATTGTGGCAAAGACTATTTCTATCATTTATTTTTCCTCTACAGTTTAATCTACAATAAATATTATTGTTTTGAATATTCATAAATCACCCAGACCTTTTCTTTTAGTTTTTTTCCTTGTTGTAGACATAATCCAATACTTCAGTTATGCATTTTTTGTGTGATATGATGATATTTTTAACCCTTTGAGTGCCAAAGGTGTATTTTCCCTCTGTCACTCAAAGGGTTAAATGTCTTTAAAGTGACAGACAACCATTTTGACTTGCTTAGTATGAAAAGTCAAATTGCTCTGTATGCTGGAGAGGGGGCAAAGTATTTTGCTGCAGGGTTAGTGCAACATTGTATCACTCTTCCTGTTTTTACAGGCCCTGACAGAAAGATGTATGGAAACTAAAGTTCAGTGAGCTTACTGTCAGGCATATAATAGTGTAAAAAAACAAGTAGGTAAAGTTGGAGCCAAAAAGTATAAGGAAGATGAATTGACTTATTCACTTGCAGAATATGTAAAGTCCAAAAGGAGACTGACTGTCACATAAATAGATCATAATAGCTGACTAGATGTAGTCGGGAGCAGCCTCTAGTAACATTAGTTGTGATTAGTTCATTAAATAAAACCTGTCTAGAACGTGGTAGGCAACCCTTGGCTGTCCAGCTGTTGGAGACTTTAACTTTCATCATCCAGAACGTCTGGTTGTAGAGATGGGAGTTGAAGTCCTTAACAGCTGGTAAGCCAAAGGTTGTGGACCCCTGATCTAAATAGACAGCACAGGTATGGTGTCCATATTAGGACATACTGTCTCCATCCTAGACCACTCCCTCCTGCTCCAACACTCCTTTCCTCCAGGTAGGATGCAGCTGTGCAGGTAGGAGGATAGATTACAAAGGTTAAAGGGATAGTAATACTTAAAATGTAAAAAAAAATATATGTTCTAGGGTTTATCCCCCTGAGTAAAACAAGAGTACTCCCACTGCTGAAATGTGTTTTACTCAAAAGTTACTACAGCGCAAAGTTGAATTTTTTGGGTACAATATCACAGTGGCCTGAAATTGTACAGGGGTGCTGTTGCTACACCATCCTATTTAGATTTATGGTCCCAGGACCAGAGATGTCCATAGGATGGTGTAGCAACAGCACCACTGTACAATCTCAGGCCACTGTAATATTTAGCAGTAATAACTTTTGAATAAAACACCTTTCATCAGTGGGAGTACTCTTGTTTTATACAGGGGATAAACCCTACAACATATTTTTTTTTTACATTTTAACTATCATTATCCTTTTAAGAGGAAGGAGATGGAAGAAAGTCTTTACACTGATTTGAACTGTGAATGTAGAAATAAGTGTTAAAGCAGAACTTTCACATAGTAGTGAGTCACCCTTCCATAATTAAACATATGGCGACTAGCTTCATAATATGTGTATTACCTCTCAGAAGTGCCAGATTCTAAAGAAATCCTTCATCTTCAGAGACTGGAAGCCAGGCATCAGTGCAGACATCTTGTCTGTGCGCCTGCACTGTCAGTCCCGGTCTCCATTGAGAAGCACTGTCTCCGAAGATTAAGGATTTCTTTAGAATCTGGCACTTATGAGAGGTAATACACGTATTATCAAGCTAGTCTCCATATGTTTGATTATTGAAGGGCGACTTATTACTATGTCAAAGTTCCACTTTAAGAAATGAATTTGTTACCAGGTTGTTCAGGTACAGAGTGATAAAAAAGTTCCCTGACAAATGAAGCGTTGGCCAGACATTTAGGAGCAGTGGCCAGGTTGAGGTGTTGTTCTTGATTCTTTGAATTGCAATTACAGGAACACAAAGACTTCCTAATAATAACTCTCCAGGTACTTTATTATGTCCAGAAAATCTATAATCAGTTCTGGATGTCAGGTCCATGGAGGCATCCATGACAGCTGCTGGCAATTTTTTCAAGCGGAATCAGGTATTGTCAGTGACCCAGTTTAACCCTTTGTGGACCACAGGGCTATGCACTGCACTCACCTCTGGTCCTTAAAAGGTTAAGATTACCATGTGCAGTGAGCAGAGTTTGAGGCCCTGTGGTCTTGAAACTGTCACGTCCTCCTCCATGGAGATGCTATCCAGGACTGATAATGATGTTATTTCTTGAACCCTGAAGCAAGGTAAATATTCATAGGGGCAGTTGGAATTTTATGGCATAGTAAGTTAACGAGGTTACCTTTGCTCAGTCCTCCACTCTCTGTCCAGTACTAGCAGCTCCAGATTTCCAGTTAGGCAGAGTAGGCAACTGCTCGGAGTATATAAGCATTAGTGGTGCCACAGCCCTACTGGCCACAGCCATGTACTGAATAGTTGACATGACCAATTTATTGCAATGTACTTGTACTAGACACTCATTCCTGGTTTATGGTGCCCACCAGCTTCTTTTCTTATATTAAAAATGGCAGTAATGGGCTATTTATATACGATTTGCATAGTTTATTTACCAATTTATTTCCCCTGTGCTAGTCACTTTAATTAAGAAGTGCTTTCCTGTTTGTCTTGTTAATATTGTTTTTTTTAATGAAGCGTTTGGGGTGGGCTGGGTTTAACAAGTCATATAAGGAATGGTTATGTAGTCATGGGTGGGACTAGAGGTGCTTAGAGGTTGGGGATCAGGCCTTGTTTGCTGGGTTGAGCTGCAGGTGATGAAAATGGACTGGATTCCATTGCAGGTGATGGCCTGGTTTTATCCCCAGATTTCCCCCTAAAATACAATATGAATTTGGTAGAGTAAACCAGTGATAACATGTATCACCTGCAATGGAATGCAGCCCAATTAAAAAGGAAATTATAGAATTGTATATTGTACAGCTGTCATCAATTTGGCTGTTGTGTTGCTCTAAAAATCTGAAAAATCTAAAAAAAAGTTAAAGATTTATTACAGAGGTGAATGGAAACATAAAAACCTTTGGAGCCAGGAATAATATTAAGAGCAAACTAGGAGTTTTATGAACAACTTCAGTTGTTCATGTACATAAATGTATAAAACACACTCCAATAATTAGATACCAGAAATGAAATTTTAAGAGCACGTGCTCCCAATCTTATTGTCTAATTTCATACCTGTTATATTAATTTCCACCGAATGTATGAAAACATCTCAATTATAGTTATAGTTATATAGTATAGAAATGGACACCAAATGTGTATAAGTAGCAAAAAAAAAAATGAAAACTTAGCAAATACCATAAAGTAGAAGGATTTATAACAGTGTCTCCCTACCCAAACCCAACGCGTTTCACCAGGTTTCACGATTATATTTAGACCCTCATTGCACCACACTGCTTTAGTGTTTATTGTTATAACCTCTTTATTTACTGGTGCAAACCACATTCTTTCTTTGCTCCAACAAGTAAAACTGATGACAGAGAAAGCACTGAAATCTCATATTAACATGATACATAATCTGCTTCATGAAAGGTTTAGCTGATTAAGAGCATTTTATGATCAAAGTGACAAGTGCTTGTGTCAAACCGACATCTGCAGTGGCTCCAGTATTGTCTATAGTTGTACAACCACTCTCACTCCTTCTCTTCTCCACAAATCCTTCTATGGTTTGTAAATGTACCCTTACTCTATCTATTTGTACCATAATATAAAAGCTATTTATATGTCTTAATCCTTTAATTGCCAAATGCGTTTGTAAAACATAATCGTATATAATAAATGTGTAATATGCAACATGGACTTTAAAGTGAAACTGTTGAGAAGAGTAACTTCAAAAACTCTTTAGGCAGATTTGGAAACATTCTAGGAGCACTGGCTCTTAAAGGGATAGTAATGTTTCACAAAAAAAACAGCACCAATTAATCTTCATATTATTTGGGCCATGGAGAGTGTTATTTCTATACTGTCCGAGTTGTAGTTCAAGAGTAATTGAATCAGGGCTCAAAATTTCCACTAGCCAATGGCGAGTGAAAATTTCGCCCTGGCTAGTAGAAATTCAGCCCTGGTGGGTATGCTATGGCTTGCAGTGGCGAGTAATTTTTCAGGTCTGGCTAGTAGCAAAGGACTTCAAATTTTAAGCCCTGATTGAATGATAAAGTGTCCCCCTTCTGCCCCTTTTACTTATGTAACACTGCTCACCTCAGAGCAGCAAGAGTGTCCGGATGGAACGCAGAGAGGGACAGTCTTCATTGAGCATAAGGAAAAACCTGTCAAGGTGGGCAGGGTTTTCCTTATGATCAAAGTAAGAAGATTGTCCATTCCTGTGACCTGTCCGGTCAAGAGACCAGATTCCACATCTGAGGTAAAAGGGACAGGAAGAGGATACATTCAATTACTCTTGAACTACAACTCTGACAGTACTGAAATAACACTCTCCATGGCTCAAATACTATGAAGATTATTAATTGGAGCTGCTTTTTTTTGAGAAACATTACAGTTCCTTTAAAATATTACTTCTGCATCTACATTTTGGGGGTATTCTGTACACATCTATTTACATTCACCTAAACAGTGACTCTTAAAATCTGATTTTACTTTTAAAAATTCTGTCTGCCTTCTAAATGCATTATATTTTTTCCATCCCTGAGTTATGCTATGCACCCCAAAGATTATTCAACATGCCGTAGTTCTTGATTTACAAAGATAAGTGGGTGACCAACTGGATGTTCTTAACAAGAATCAAAAGTGGTGGGGTGATCACATGTCCTGAATTGTTCAGTATGGTCTCAGATTTGAAACCTGGGCTGGCAGCCCCTCTCAGTATGGGGACCCATGGTATGGAGTACACCATTCCGACAGTGGTGTTTGTCACTGGTGACTGAAGAGCCACCACACCATTTTGATGTCTCCCTTGTCCTGTGGCATAGGATGGGCTCAGGGCTGCTGGTTCGTCATAGTTGGACCGCTCCTTCTCACCTGTTCAAGGGGACCCTTTTGATGAGTGTTCAGTGCTAGTGACTGTAGAGCCAGCATACCATTTTGTGTTTTTGCTAGCGACTGGAGAGCCAAGACAACATTTTGTGTTTTTTTTTCTTTTCACTTTTCCCAGCCTGTCTCCCTGTTCTGTCTCCTTCCTTTCCTTTTCTTCAGTTGGCTTTGCTGAGGAGACACCACTTGCAATTTGCTTTCCTCAGGTGGCTACTACTGACTTCCAGAGCGGGGATCATTTTCTTATGGTGATTTTGAGCCCTCTCAGAAGCCAAGGGCATTATCGGGAAGTCCAAAGACCACCTGTTGTACCACTTTTATTTTTGCTGTGGCCAAGTGTATATCTTGCCAGATCAGTCTCCCTAAGGGTAAAACTGTGCGATTATGCCTATCGTTTACTGCAGCCTAAACTCAATCCAGTTTGAGTGCCCTATTCCTCTTGGTAATGTACGTGGGTTAAAACCCTTATCTAAATTATGGCTAGTAACCCTGAGTCTATCCAAGGTGTCTTCCGAAGGAAGGATGACATAGCATCCACATCTCCTGAAATTCAATGCGCCAATCAAGTAATTGCCTTTCTGCATCTTTGAGAACAGGAAAATTAACCTGCAAAAGATAGTTCTGAAGATCTAAAATGGAATATGATAGCAGAGATTTATCTGGAACTGAAAGTATCAAATTCCATAGTCTTTATTAGGGTGATGCATTATCACTGGTTTTATTTCACAGATTCTTATTGAAATCTATGGGGAAAATTGTAGCTAAAACCTGTGATAACCTAATCAACTGCAGTGGAATCCAGACCTTAGTTGGAAGCTATTATATCTTACCCGCACTTAGCCCTTGGTCTTTGGGAGATGTGTCTGTATGCAGATGTGATTTTCTAAAAAGAAAGGTACCAGGTCTCCTCATTCTGTAATTCACAGTTAGTCAATTGTTAGATCTTCCACTGGAGATAGATAGCTAGGTAGATGGATAGCAAGGTAGATAGATAGATAGATAGATAGATAGATAGATAGATAGATAGATAGATAGATAGATAGACAGACAGACAGACAGACAGACAGACAGATAGATAGGCAGGAAGAGACAGACAGATAGACAGACAGGGGTGTATTTACCTTCTGGGGGGCAAATCAATGTGTTGCTCACCCTTCTGGCACTCAAAGGATTAAGCTTTAATGCACCTTTAAGCTTCCATACAAGGCAGCACTTACCACTGATCTGTTTCTTGTTACAGGACGGGAATACGCCACTGCTCATTGCTGCGCAACATGGCCATACAGATGTCAGCAAGTATCTCCTGGATCACAAAGCCGACATTAACTTCAGAGACAAGGATGGAAGGTAAATACGTAATGTCATTTAGAAGAAGACTATAGATGAGCCAGCGCTGTCTCTTTAAAGAGACAGTAATGTTTAAAAATAAAAGCAGCTCCAATTAATCTTCATAGTATTTGGGGCATGGAGAGTGTTATTTCAACACTGTCAGAGTTGTAGTTCAAGAGTGATTGAATGATAACATATTCAGATGTAACACTGCTCACCTCAGGGGTGGGAGGGGGATACTTTATCATTCAGTTACTCTTGAACTACAACTCTGACAGTGTTGAAATATTTATGTAGAAAATGTTTTACCAGGAAGAATACATTTCTCTCATTTTCAAGTATGTCCTGGATAGTTTTTAATAAAGGGTTCCATATTTACATGAATTGAGAAACATTATATGTACATATGAAGATTAATTGAAGCTGCTTTTATTTTAAAACATTGCTATCCCTTTAAGGTCTATAGACCTGTGCATTTGACCAGTTATACTTTTATGTATAACTAGTTGAACAGCCCGTAACACGGGCCACAGTGCCAGGCAGCAATGGCCGTGGTGCAGTCATGCACAGAGACTGCCCGCGCCGCGGCTGATAACGGATGGGGGCGCTCCGAATTCAGACCGTAGTTCTCTGCGCAACTACTACGGTCTTAATTCGGAGCTCCCCGCTCCGTTATCAGCCACGGCTCAGGCAGTCTGTACGGCGCATGACTGCAGCGCGCGCAGCCATCTGTACTGCACATGACATACATTAGCGAATTATTATATAGGATTGGGACATGATGAATTGACAAACCAGTTTCAAAGTTTTTAACTATAGTGTTTCAGTGGGCCTTGCATATTAGACTTAGTTCACACTGCTCATGCCAAGCCACCTGTGCCAACTTACCTCCAATGTACTGCTTTGCTGGTTCACGGGTGAGCCAGAACGTATGTGCTGGGGCAAGATTACCGCGCTGTGTTAGGAATGAATCTAGGCAGTGTCGACACACTGGGTATTTCTAATAGTACAGCGAGAGGTAGGTTTAGCCTCAAAAACATACTGTACAGGGTATTAGCATACCGTGCCACATTGTGTCACCAAAACATAAAGCCTGATTTCTCAAAAAGTATTTATTTTACAGAAAATTGGCTAGCACGACATATAGGTAGAATGTAATTTTCTTTTCAATACCCTAAACCTGTCAAAAAGTGACAGGTCCATTTTAACTCTTTGAGTGCAAGAGAGGTATGCGTCGGATACCTCTCTAGCACTCAAAGGGTTAAGGTCCAGAAGGGAAAGCAAATCAATGCATCCCAACACCTCTGGGTCTTGGAGGGTTAAGAATGTCCCTCATTGAGCACAGGTGGGCTAGTCAAAATGAATGAGTCATGGATTAACTCATCTGCGCTTAACCCTTCGAGTGCCATTGCATTACCTCTCTGGCACTCAAAGGGGTTAATAAATTAAATCCTGGCTTGTAGTCTTCCCTTGAAGACCGAACTTCAAAAGCCCTGCACTGTGCTGACCTTAGTAATTGTGCACAGAGTGTTTTATTGGTTGTCCAGGGCTCACTTACAGGAGCTGTAAACGTTTATTTAATGAAAAAGCTTGTCACAGGACGTTCTATGCCGAGTAAAACAAGGCTGCTCTCACTTCTGTGGGATTTTTAGTTCAAAAAGTCAAAGCTCAAACTTGCAATTTTTTAACCATTTTAGTGCCAGGGTGATATGCAACAAATTGCAAAGCAATGCATTATACACCTCTCTGGCTCTTAAAGGGTTTAATCGAACTGATCGCCGCAGGGTCCACTTGTGTCCATCTTTTTTGTTTGCCTTTAACACGCTCTATAGGAGAGCTTGATTTTCAGATTACAGCTTCCCACAGTACGAGGTGAAAAAGTGCACCACCTGGTGATCCCATTATAAAATTGCAACTTTAAGAGAAACTAACATGTAAATAGCCTGTATTTCGTGTTAATACTAGTTGAACAGCCATAGTGCCACTGCCACCCATTAGCGGGGCAGTCACGCTCCTTCGGAGACCCCAGCTCTGTATCAGCCTCTGCGCGGGCAGTCGATACTGCGCATGACTGTAGCATGCGCAGCAGTGTCTACTGCGCATGGCGCGGCGTTACACACGATTTAGCGAATTATTATATAGGATGTGTAAAAATTCTCTGTTTTCTGAGGTGTAATGTCTAGTCTTAAATATGTTCTGCGGGAACAAACACTCCTTCCTTTTAGTAGGCTCCCATTTATTGTCCAGTATTATCTGTGAGTGGGCTGAGATAACAGCCTTTCTGAATACAAAAGTAGTGGGGACTAATCACAGTCAGTGAAATTACATTAGTTCTAATCTCTCGAACTACATTAAATAAATCCTCTCAGAACGGAACAAATTACACGTGTTTTAAAAGAAGTTTAGAATTATATTTTAGGGATGTAACATAGGGAAGTAACAATTATGAATAATTATTTTTTACATATGCTAGCTATTAGTAAGTCATATTTAAGTTATAACAGCCTAATTAATTTTTTCATGTTAGTATCCCTTTAATGTGAAAATAACAAGTTTGAGCTGTTATAACGTTGGATTGGAAAATCTCCTTTCTCTATCGTCCAATACAGGTTACTGGTAACTTTGGGTAAGCGATCCGCCCCTTTAAGTAGGCAGGAACAATTCTACAAGTGAATGCAGGGGGTGGGGCCTACCTTCCCTCCTTGGCTGTAGATAGCCAATCAGCTCCAGTAAGATTTGTTCCTTGGTGAAGACACAGGCAAGAGAACAGTTCTGCTGTAGTTTTAGCTAATTTTTTATTTTTCTGTTAGATATGGAATACCATCATTAGGCGGATTACCATAACTGACAATGCCCTTAGATGTGGCTAGCTTAGTATCCAGGTGCTTTTTGTGGACCTTAAGCCCAGGGGGAAAATCTTGGGTTCAAGTTCTTTCCTCAGGAGTTGCCCACGGAAGCTTCTTCTTAATACATGGTAATCTGAAGACAGAAGATCTGCAGGAAAGGTGACCCTTTGAGTGCTGCAGGTCCACGTCCCACAGTGCCCCTCCGCACAGGGGTTTTCCTTTGGAGTTCCTATTGCACACTCCCACACTCATTGAGTTTATCTGTATGTCTGTTGGGTGTTTTGGAGCAAATTTCTGTGGTAACTTAACCCTTTAGCAGCTGGTTTTGCATCTTTTGGGGGTTTATTGGCACTTTCCCTACTGGGTTCAGTGTTTTTTTGGGTCTGCTAACATGTTCTAGTGATGTTTCATGTAATTTTAATTCACAGTTTCAACTTTGCAAAATTTGTGTTCGGCACGCTTTTGCCACATAGACGCCATTGCTCCATTCACTTCTATGGGACTGTACAGTTTGGGACATATCTCTGCAACCGCTCAATGTAGCGACTTCAGAGATGGCTCATTTTAATTGTCTGCCCTTGCTCTGTCATCTGGTTAATGTTTTATATGTTTTGGGGGGCTCAGTGGGCTTCGGGCACTGTTGGAGTACTTTTTCTGGGAAAACTACATTTCCCTTGAGCGCTTGCTTTGCACGCTCGTTTCTGATTGGCTCCCGCCACGGCAGCCATTTTGTGCCTTTTCCTGAACGAGTATCCTACGCAGAGCTTGGACTCTCCTTCTCTCCTCTGCAGATTAACCCTTCACCTGCCCGATAAGTGCATTTCAGCGATTTCTGGGGTGAACTTTTAATCTTACACACTGTATTTGAATGATTCCTTATACTCTGAACTTTTTGACACTGTGAGAATGTCTAATGTGTTAGGGCTTGGAGCTAGACTTAAGACTAAGGACGCTGGGGTCTGTGTGTCCCCTATTGCGCATTGCTCCTCATGTCATTCAGGGTTACCTAGAGAATCCTCAGGTCATTTATGCCCAGCATGTTCTGATGTCCCTGAGTCTCTCCCAGCGACCTCCAGCCATGCATCAGAGCCAGTTTGGGTGCAAGAGTTCAAGGCTGCTATCAGAGACCTCCGGTCTACATTGCAACTCTTTCCATGCCAGTTCCAGGGGGTCTTCCACTCCTGGCAGACCCCCACTTCTGTCAGATCTTCCCTGCCGAAACCACAAGGAGTACCTGACGTCTCAGATTCCTCTGAGGAGGAACTGTTGGTGGATTCTGATGTTGAGGAATGTTCTGCTGTGGGCTCCTCTCAGTTTTTTGGGTACCCCTTTGAGGCTGATCCTGATCCCTCGGCTGAGGGCCTGATCAGGGCTATCTTAACCACACTAAACATTCCCTTAGTTCAAGAGGTTTCTTCGGATCCCTCTGATGTATTTCAGGAGCCTAAGAGGGCGCATACTTGTTTTCCACCTAACTGACAAGAAACCTGAGGTCTCCCTCTAGTCCATTTTTGCCACTGCTGGTACTGCCATATGTCCAGCATTCCCTGCGGCATGGGTGAACCAGGCCATTGCAGTCTGGACTGAACAGCTCACCCTGGCTGTTTTGTCAGGGTACTCCTACTTCGGATATGTTGCGGCTTCTTGCCAACATTTCTGAGGCCCAGCACTATGTTTTTGCTGCCGTATTTGATGCCATCCGTTTGGTGGCAAGAGTTTCCACCATGTCTGTGGTTGCCAGGCAAGCTCTTTGGCTCAGTATCTGGTCTGCTGACACTGCTTCCAAGAAAGCTTTGCTCTCATTGCCTTTTCAAGGCACCTCTTTGTTCGGGCCAGATCTTAAGGATCTGATTAGTGAGGCCACAGGAGGCAAGAGTACCCTTCTGCCTATGATCCCCAGGAAGAAGATGCCCCTCAAGCATAATCGGCTTTTTTGTTCCTTCCAGACTGAGACACTTGCTTATAACCAGGCGGTTCCCCCAGCTCCGCGTTCCTCCTCCAAGCCCAAACAACAATGGAAGCCCAAAGTCTCTTCCAAGCCTTCTTCGGCATGACTCTCTGAACCCAGGTCCCCACTCAGCTGTGGGTGGCCGTCTGTGTCCCTACCACAGCGTCTGGGAGGATTCAGTGGCTGGCCCGTGGGTTTTACAGGTGGTGGAGGAAGGGTACAGGATCCCTTTCGCCTCTCTTCCTTTCTTTCAGTTTTTCCCCTCTCATACGCCTCAGGGTGTAGAGAAATGTTGTCTGTTCAATGGCACTATCCAGGCCCTTCTGGACAAGGATGTTCTGGAACCTGTTCCAGTTCAGGACAGAGGTATGGGTTTCTACTCAAACCTCTTTGTGGTCTCCAAGAAGGACGTCAGCTGTCGTCCCATTTTGGATTTGAAGGATCTCAATTCCTTTGTGATCAAGACTAATTATCACCAGGAGTCCCTAATGATAGTGATTGCTGCTATGTCCCCGGGGGAATTCCTTGCCTCTCTGGATCTTCAGGACACGTATCTACACATCGCCATTCATCCAGAGACTCTGCAGTATCTCAGATATGCCTGCGACCAAGGGCACTTTCAGTTTTCACCTCTTCCCTTTGGTCTGACTACAGCTCCTCAAGTCTTCAACCATGTCCTAGGAGCTTTAGTATCTGTCCTCCATCGGGAAGGCATCAGAGTTACTCCATACATGGATGACCTGCTTCTGAAAGCCCCTTCTGCGGAACTTCGTCATCAGCAGGTTCAGGACCGCATTCATGCTCTCACCCATCACGGGTGGATCATCAACATGGACAAGTCAGATCTTGTCCCATCCCAGCGTCTGGTTTTCCTTGGCCTTCTCTTCGACACTCAGCAGAGCATGGTGTTTGTCACGGACGAGGTGGCTCACCAGATCACCCACAGGGTTTCCGCTGTTCTGGCTCACGATCCAGTTCCAGCCAAGAAGCTGTCCTCTCTAGTGGGGAAGTTCATTCTACCATAGAAGCGGTCCCGTTTGCCATGGCTCACACCAGGGAACTCCAGATGTTTGTGATCCAGGTGTGCAGGGGTCAGCCAGACCTCCTCTTTCATGTGGAACTGAGTTTGTCATGGTGGCTCGACCTCTCCAATCTTCTGAAGGACAAGTCCTTCCTGGTATCCTTCTGGACCACGTTGACAATGGATGCCAGCCTCTACGGCTGGGGAGCGGTTCTGGGTCACTTGAGTGCTCAAGGTCGGTGGTCTACGGAGGAGTCTCTCCTTCCCATCAACGTGTTGGAGCTTCGGGCGATATTTCATGTCCTTTGCCTTTGAACACCCCAGCTGGAAGAATGCCCATTCCGGGTCTAGTCCGACAATGCCACAGCCGTGGTTTATATCCACAAGCAGGGCGGAACAAGAAGTCTTGCCACTTGGTTAGAGGTCAAGGCTATTTTGCCCTGGGCAGAAGAACATGTTCCTGCCAAATCTGCAGTGCACATTCCTGGCGTAGACAATGTCTTCACAGACTTCCTCAGTTGAAACACAGTGGACAGCGGAGAGTGGAAACTGCGCCCAGAGGTGTTCACCCTCATTGTTCAGAGGTGGGGTCTTCCTTGCATTAACCTGATGGCAACAAGATGCAACCGGAAGGTTCTGATGTTCTGCTCTCACTGGAGGGATCCTCTAGCTCTAGTGGTGGATGCTATGTCCATTACTTGGTTATTTCCTCTGGCCTACATCTTTCCTTCCCTCCCCATGTTGCACAGGGTGTTGCGGAAATTGAGACTGGAGTGATGTCCAGTCATTCGGATTGCTCCGTACTGGCCTCGACAGGCTTGGTTTCCGGAGCTTCTGGATCTGTCAGCGGAGGAGCCATTCCGGCTCCCTTGCCATCCGGATTTTCTTCTACAGGGTTACCTGTGAAAGGAGGATGTTCATCGTCTAGCTTTGACGGCTTGGAAATTGAATCCTCAAAACTGAAGAAAGGTTTTTCTTCTTGTGCAGTGCCTACTATGCTTAGTGCCCGCAAGCCTGTTTCTTCTAAGGCCTACCATTGTGTCTGGTTGACCTTTCTCTCTTGGTGTGCTGATAGGAACCTTTCTCAGGATTTTGATCTGCCTACGGTCCTGCCTTTCTTGCAGGACTGTGTGGATAAGGGCCTCATTTTGAGTTCCCTTAAGGTTCAGACTTCATTCATCTTCAGACTTACTATTATACTATACTATTATATTAGCTAACAAAAGCCAAAAATAGGAATTAAAGGGATAACAATACTTTGTTTTATCTTTATTTTGTAGGCATTAAAAAAACATGAAGAACAATATGAGTCTTATCTCTCAAACCTTTATGGTTTGAGAGATATTCACAAGCAAAGTTTCCCCTCCTGCCCCTTTTACTTAGTGTAAGCCATCTCTTCTCAGATGTGGAATCCATTCCATAGACCAGACAGATAACAGAAGGGGACAATCTTCTTCCTATGAGAACAATGAAAGCCCTTCCCCCCCTTGACAAGTTTTTCAGGTTTTTCCCTTATCTTAATTGAAGATTGTCCCTCTCTGCAGTCTACCTGGGCACCTCCCTTCTGATCTGGCTGAGCAGTGTTACATCAGTAAAAGGAACTGGAGGGGGATACTTTGTCATTGAATTACTCTTGAACTACAACTCTGACAGAACTGAAATAACACTCTCCAAAGTCCAAATACTATGATGATTAATTAGAGCTGCTTTTATTACAAAACATTACTATCCCTTTAAGGGATAAATTCTATCACTGGTGCTAATGTTATCACTTTATCTCCAGTTTCCCCCATAGACTTCAATAGGAAAATGTTTGATAAAACTGGAGTTAACATTTAGCACCTGCAATAGAATCTGGCCCTAAATGTTAATGTGAGGCAGAGTACCTTCTAAGAGCTCCAGCTTCAAGTTACATAATAATCCTTATTTAGCATTGTCTTATAGTCTTCTAACATTTCAGTTAACCCCATCCCCAATCCTCCTGATAAGAGCGAGATAATTACACTGCTGTGTTTATAGATTCACATTGCCTCACAAAATAAGAATTTCACTTGACTGTCTGAGGTATGTTTTTGAAGGATTGTATTTAAATTGGGTAAACTATTTTCTAGAGTGAATTAATGGGTGTTTTAAACAGATTATGTCTTCAGGACTCATATATCCTGGTAGATTTGAAACCCCACATTTTTGCATTCTTGTTAGATGAGGAAAGAATTACTACTATGTTTGCCAGCTCATTGCTTTAAAATACCGAAGGTTTTTGAAAGATGCATGGTATAGCGCTGCATATGGACCATTTCAGTTCTTGTACAGGGGTGGACAAAGTTTGACTTGGCTTTTGGCTTGCTGAGAATTATGGTAATTGTAGCCGAACAGGCAAACTGTGAATGTTGGAGTTTGGAGAGCCAAGATTACCTGGCACTTTTGTATGACTGCATTGCCTCCTGTCATGGGGTTGCAATGAGTTGGATAACTCTCTGACATTCAAAATTAAGCTGCAGCAGATCTAATCGTTACATTTTCCTGTGTCTGAAAAGCCTCATACTATTATAATAATTCGCTAGGATGTTTGTCACGATGCAGTCATATACGATCAAACATTGTCCACCCCGCCCAAGAACTGAAATGGTCCATATGCAGCCCTATACCATGCATCTTTCAAAAACCTTCGGTATTTTAAAGCAATGAGCTAACAATGCATTGCGTACCCCTCTGGCACTCAAAGGGTTAACTGCACAGTGACCTAATACAGAGGCAGGTAAGTGATTGACACTATTATCGCTGTTTGTAAATACTACAGCAGTATAATGTACACTTAAATGTAAGGTAATCTGTTTTGTCTTACGCCAAATCAATTTGTGGAGCAGCTCCGGGCAACAGATGTAACATGCAACATACACAAAATAGGCTGCAACATTCAGGGACACTGACAACAACACAGGAAACAATGTTTAAAATTAAGACCTTTTTTTATTATTAAAAACATTACTTGCCAGGAACTTTGGTCTAAGTACTCTGTAAAGCTGGAAGGTAAGTTGTTACTTGCACTGAGTGCTGGAACCGAGATCATGGCACGTAATGTTTTTATTAGTACGAATAAAGTTGAGCATTTTGTGCACTGTTTCCTGTGACGTTTTCATTGTTCCTGTATGGTGCTATCTATGCCATGCATGTCTTGTTTTATGGTCTTATTTCCCCTTTAAGAGTTTATAAACTACATTTATTGAGCATAATTATAGAATGACTCACCCATTGTATATGTAAAGGACCTCTAAAATGAAAATGAAAATAGGTATGTACAGTATGTCTGTTCCTGCTGCATACAAGTTCTCTTTCTGCTTGGAAATGCTCCAATCAAAAATTATTTCAGCTCAAGTTTTTTAAAAATTTTTATTGTTATTAGTAACCCTTTAAGTACAATAGCACTCGCACCCCCCCCCGCCACAACATTGTGTGCTTTTGTACTATGCCGGCCCTACCTAACCTTCCATCACCACCTGTGAGGATACAGCCTCTGTACACTCAATGAGTATTTTAAGAGGGAGCTCCACACCCACATAACATCATGCAGTGCTCTGCTACTGGGCTATGGTTTGTGTGTCTTCTAACCGTGTTTGAATATGGGTTGAAGCTGGTGCAGGCTGCCCCAGTCTCACACTACAGTAAGACAACATCCACATCAGTGGGGTGCAGTGCAGCTTTCTTCCTGCTTCCCAAACCCTACCAGTCCCCCAAATGTTCCCACTTATGACTGTAGAGAACTCCAGGTCAATGAACTGAAATCCAAGTTGTTTAAATTTTATCTAACTTATAAGGACAAGCAATAAATAGTTTTAAAGCACATTACATGTCCTGCAATATGATTTTTTACTTGGGAGGGGAGTCTAAAGGACATGTGAGTGTCTCTTTAAAGAGTTTATCAAACTGCTAGCAACAGCGGCAACTGGAGTATTGGACCATTTTGTATCTCAGACGAAAGCTTCCCATAGGAAACTATAGCAGCAGCTTCACTTGGTGACAGCAATAGAAACCAGATGTTTAATTTATGAAACAGGTTTGAAATATAATAACATTTGAATAAAACATTTTCAAGCAGTTAGCATAGACACAATGTATATTGATCACCCCCACAAATTGTTCTGGCCTGTGGTATGTATTGTCTCCAGACAACGATCCTCCAGCAGATAAAACACAGCACTCAGAAGTGCAGCTTACAGGCACGTGCATTGCCACCCATTCAGGAGAATTCCTGTGTAGCACAGTTCTTTGAGAGGACAGGACGGAGGTTCTGATAGGCTAAACACCAACAGGGTTCAGGTGGACAACTGTCTTTTATTAAGGCTGGCTATAGTTTATTCTAAGTGGTCCTTATAATAGTCGTCTAGATGGTACCACTACACAACATGGTGGGGAAGGGGCAACCTTAGATTTCAACCTAGTTCTTCATGTCACAGTCAGATATATCTATTTATATCTAGAAGAAAGAAGAAATAAGCCAGCACTCACACGTATTTAAGCAAAAGTGAAATATTTACTGAAAAAAGTGTCAATGTTTCAATGTGAATATCACATTTTCATCATAGTTATATCTGAAGTTGATCTCCATTGAAGTCTGCATTTAGTTCATATCTCTTATCAAGAGACAGCGGATATCAAAATGAAAAATCCCATAGTAAAAAACCCAGCACCAATGTTCCACATAATTATGTAAGAGGCTCAGACTGTGAAGTGAATGTGATCAGCTATAGACTACAACAACGTTCAGATACAAAATGATATAGATATATCTGACTGCATGAAGTACACCTTCCTATGCAAATTCATTTGTTAACCACTTGAGGACTCGAGGGCAAAAGCAATGCATTGCACGCCCCTCTGGTGATCGTGGGGTTAAAGGGATAGTAATACTTAAAATGAAATACAAATATGTTGTAGGGTTTATCCCCCTGCTGAAAGGTGTTTTATTATTACAGTTCAAAGTGGAATGTTTTAGGTGCAATATCACAGTGGCCTGAAATTGTAAAGAGGCGTTGTTGCTACACCATCCTATGGAGATTTACGGTCCCGGGACCAGAGCTGTCCATAGGATGGTGTAACAACAGCGCCACTGTACAATTTCAGGCCACTGTGATACTGCACCTAAAAAATTCAACTTTGAGTTGTAATAACTTTTGAATAAAACCCATTTCAGCAGTGAGAGTGCTTTTTTTACTCGGGGGGGGGGATAAACACTACAATATATATTTTTTACATATTAAGTATTATTATCCCTTTAAGCCTTATGCTCATCTTCACCACTGGCAAGAAAAGAAAAATCCTATTGATTTTAATGGGACTTTTAATACCCTGAATACCAGCTCATTGCTTCTCATTGCCTTAGGGTCCTCTCATTCACAAGAGGTTAAAAGATTCTTTTGATTATAAGGCTCAAGAAGCCACTTACTCCTACAGGTATCATTTCCCTTTTAGTTCAAGACATCTGACAAGGGTGATGTTTGATTTACAATCCTGGGATATGTGATGCCGCATTCTATTGAATCATTCGGGTGAAGTCTGGGTAAAACAGTTGAAGTGTAGCTCTTGGAAAACATTTTTCAGCCTTAATGTTCTGTCTTCAAGTGGCCAGAGAGGAAATGCTTTGGACAAATGTTTGACAGACTCTGGACATATATCCTGAGGCAAAAGAAAACTGTGGAATGCAGGAAGGGAGAATAACACAGACAGAGCCAGACATTCTCTCTCTAAGCTACCAGAATGTCTCCCCAGAGCACGGAATTCCCCAATAATCTGTTTACATGTCAACACATTGGGCATTATTTATTAAGCTAAAGAGGCGCAGTTCTGGAGCAAACCATCGGCACTAAAGGGGGAATGAAAATACCTGTTAATTTAACCCTTTGTGTGCGTGAGAGTTAGCCAATGCTTTTCATTGCAATGTGTTGGATATTTTTCTGGGACTCAAAGTGTTTCATGTTGCATTTAACCCATTGAGTATTACAAAGGCCTCCAATCGATTGGGAAGCCCATTTTGATTGCAAACTTTGCCTCCCGCCTCCCAATCCCATACCTCCCCTTTAAAAGTAGACCATTCACATAAGGATACTTGGTTCATTTTAAAGAGGATTAAAACCTGTCTATATTTGTTTGTTTTTAATATAAATAGCTTTGGAGAAATTAACTTTTGTTTGTTGGTGGCACCGTGTGACACTTTATGCTAATTGGTTTCTGTTCTGGGCCAGTATTATCACACACTGTTCTGTGAATGATTCTATATACAGCCCACATGCTGGGGGGGGGGCAGATGTACTAAATAAGTGGTGTTATTCTGGAGCAAATGGACACCAGCATAGGGGACACCTGCACAATCACATTAACCCTTTAAAGACCCATGACAGTCCTGGTACGTCATGGGTTGGCGAGCCATAAGCACCCATGACATACCAGGACCTTCATGGATTTCAGGGCTCCCTGCATGGCTGCACCCCTGAACCGAGATTAAGAGGCCAGCCCCTAAGGGGTTAATTTAACACCTTAGTGATGTTTGACATGCCAGGACTGTCACCTGGTCCAGACATTAAGGACCAGTGACAATCCTGGCACGTCATGGAATTTTGGGACGGCAGTGCAGCTGCACGCCACTCTGCTATCCCAGAATTCATCGCTACAAAAAAGCACCATGGTCCATAATGGCCTCCTCCTGCAGAATCGGGCAGTCATTAAGGGGTTAAACTGGCTTTTATTATCCCATTGAACACTGGTATTATTTTTTGTTCCTTAGAGTGCAGTTGGTCTGCTCCAGAATTGCACAACTATTGTTGATATATTATCCCCGGTGAGCTATAAATCTGGCCTCAAAAAAACCTGATTAGCATATTTGCTGTGAATTAACACAATGTGCTACCAAAACATAGAAGGTAATTTCTCAAGAACTATTTATTTTACAGACAAATGTTTAGTACAACATGTAGACAGGTTTTAATTATCTGTTAGGCAAAATAAAAATGTCATAGAGTGACAGGTCTGCTTTAAGAACATATGTTTGGAACTTCAGAATCTAATCTCTCTTCTGTCTATCCTTCCCCAGGACACCTTTGATTCTGGCATGTGAAAGCGGTAACGTCAGTATGGTGGACATGTTAGTGCGCAGGGGAGCCGACATCAGGCTCACGGACGCTTTAGGGCACGATGCTCTTCATTATTCTAGGATTACGGGGAATTCACAGATCATCAATCTTCTTCTGTCAAAGATGAGCCAAGAGCCTGGTATGTTCTGCCAAGCACATTGCGTATTTAGAAGCCTCTAATTAGTCTTTATTATCTCAGAATATCTTGTTAGGCCTTATTAGCTCAGAGCTCATTAAGGAAGATAACACGTAGGAGCCCATCAAAATCCTTTATAGATGCTGCTCAAAAGTGTTCCATTTCTGGTTATGAATTTAGGGCACGGAAAGACAACATGCCCTTTTTCGATTATTGGACTAAAGGTGGGATTTAAATCTCAAATGCCGCTAGGCAATACACACTAGGTGCTTCATGCCTCACCCTTGGCCACACCTCAGTCCTGACCCTGCCCCCTGTTGCCTGGCACATAATATACCCTATGGGCATTATGAAGAAAGCTAAATATGGACAATTGCAGAGCAAACCAACTGTACCCGAGTGGGGCAATAATAATTTCCAGTGATTTAAATGGGGCACCTAATATGTAATATGTAATTCAAGACTTGGCTCCAATAACAGCAAAAAGGCCAATGTTGTCTGTCCTTGTGTTAGGTCTGTTTTCTATATTCCAAATAGGTACATACCAGTTGCACAACAGGGGACAAATAAAAATTCCCCAAACTGGCAGTGGAGTGGGTGGGGCTTAACTGGGTGGGTGGGACCTATCAGTGTCAATGGGGGCAGGCCTTTCATTGTTCTCACAGTGAGAAGATTGTCCCTTGCTGTGAGCTGTCTGGTCTGTGGACCAAATTCCACGTCTGAGGGGAGGTGGCTTACACTAGGTAAAAGGGGCAGGAGGGGGAAACTTTATCATTCAATTACTCTTGAACTACAACTCTGGCAGTATTGATATAACACTCTCCATGGCCCAAATACTATGAAGATTAATTGGAGCTGCTGTTTTTGTGAAACATTACTATATCTTTAATCCCTTGAGTGCCACCAAGTTCTCCAAAGCATTGTGTGGATCAATTCTGGGACAAACTGTACAGTATGTGAAAATTAAAATTCCCATTGAATTATATGGCGACTGTAACCCTTTGAATGGTAGATTGACAAAGATCTGGATTCTTCCCTAGCATTCAAGGGAATAAAAGCCCCATTTAAAATCAGTGGGAATTAGGAAACTTTTAACCATCCCCTGTGATGCAGTTGGTTTGACCCAGAATTGCACCACTCTTTTATATGTTTGCTCCCTTTGCATCAGCCGGCATCATCATGTCTATGGGGGACGAAGTCTTCTGCAGTTAGCAGTTTGGGCCTTATCCACGAGTGAAAAGTGGTATGATTTTGGAGTAGACCGATTGCCCCATATGGAAGAAATAAAATATCCTTTAGTCTAAATTGAGTTTTTAACATCTTGAATGCCAGAGAGATCTCCAATGCATTGCAAAGCAATGTCTTTAACAGGGCTTAAAATTTGAAGTCCTTTGCTACTAGCCAGACCTGAAAAGATACTCGCCACTGCAAGCCATAACATACCCACCAGGGCTGAATTTCTACTCGCCATTGGCTAGTGGAGAGTGGAAATTTTGAGCCCTGTCTTTAAAGGGATAGTAATGTTTCATAATAAAAGCAGCTCTAATTAATAATCATAGTATTTGGACTTTGGAGAGTGTTATTTCAATTCTGTCAGAGCTGTAGTTCAAGAGTAATTCAATGACAAAGTGTCCACCTCCCGCCCCTTTTACTGATGTAACACTGCTCAGCCAGATCAGAAGGGAGGTGCCCAGGTAGACTGCAGAGAGGGACAATCTTCAATTAAGATAAGGGAAAAAGCTGAAAAACTTGTCAAGGGGGGCAGGGCTTTCATTGTTCTCCTAGGAAAAAGATTGTCCCCTTCTGTTATCTGTCTGGTCTATGGACTGCATTCCACATCTGAGAAGAGATGGCTTACACTAGGAAAAAGGGGCGGGAGGGGAAACTTTGCTTGTAAATATCTCATAAACCATAAAGGTTTGAGAGATAAGACTTATATCATTCTTCATGTTTTTTTTGCCTACAAAATAAAATAAAGTTAAAACGAAGTATTACTATCCCTTTAAGACTTGTCTAGCTTTCAACAAGAAAGATAGTAGAAAAGGTCCTTTTCTACTATCCCTCCCACACACACCTTGGCCAGCCAGCCCCATGCTCATACCTTACCTCTGCAAACAGCGATGGAATTACAGAACACCTGACAGGAAGTGATGGGTTTCCAGATATAACTAACTAGATGTAGTAGCCTTCAGAGGGTTAAAAGCCCCCTTTAGAGAAGCAGTAATCCTTTATTTTGATTTTATATATTTAGCAAGTGCATATTTAAAGCCAAATTGTCTGTACTTTTATTTTTTTATTTAAATTACACTTTTATGTCTCTGACAAAGAGCTATCTGAAGTGTTTTTTTTTTCTTTCAGAAAGCATTCTGTGTGGTGCAACAGTGTAAAAAAGATACAATTTAAAAACTAGTGAAACAATGTAGAAAAGCTAGCTCTTCATCGTACAAATCAATCAGTGCTGAAGGGAGACTTACAATATTATATAAATATCCCTACTTCCTCTATCAAAGGCAAAAAAAACCCTGGGTTCAGAAATATAATGCCTCCGCTGTTAGATAAATAAAAGTATAGGATAAATAGATAAAAATGGAAATAATAAATATAGGTGATTTGACTTTACATAGTTTGACCTTGCAGAATATGTAAAGTCAAAATAAAAGCATACATTCCTTTAAATCAATGGGAATTTGGGGATTGCTTATTTGTCCCCTTTAATGTAGTCGGGTTTCTCCAGAATTTAACCCTTTGAGTGCCAGAGAGGTATCTAGTGCATTGCAGCAAAGGATTAAGCTTACTAGATTGGACCTTATATCTGTATGATGTAATACCTCTCTGGCACTCAAAGGGTTAAAATCTCAGTGTGAAGCAACTGGAATTTTTGGAATGTTTATTTATTTATCCCCTATGATTCATTTGGTTTGCACTACTATTAGAGCACTTTTCATTAGTACATTAGCCTAACTGCGTGCTCTGTATCCTATATAATAATTTGCTAAAATGTGTGTAACGATGCAGTCATGCTCAGTAGACACTGCTGCGCGTGCTGCAGTCATGTGCAGTAGAGACTACCCGCGCCGCGGCTGATACAGAGCTGGACGCTCCAAAGGAGCGTCCAGCTCTGTATCAGCCGCGGCGCGGGCAGTCTCTACTGCGCATGACTGCCCCATGACCGGCTGGCAGTGGCACTGTGGCCCGTGTAACGAGCTCTTCAACTAGTACTGTAAATAATATACTGAAGGGAGAGAGTTTCCAACTCCCTTCCTCCAATTTTCTATTCCACAGGGATAGTGTAACCTTGTTCTTCTATCCATGCTTTCACTGCAGGATATATAAATTCAGAATTTAATTTTAATATCACTTTGCAAAGATTATATTAAATAAAGACTAAATATCTTGTTTTGTATTTCTATACAGGTACAACCACTCCAACAAAGCCAATACAGGTAACTATTTTATTCAGTGATATAGTCCTAACATAAATTATTTTGAATCACTACTTTTTTCACTGTTTATTAGTAAACCGCTTGGATGTTAGCGATCTAAGGGGTGAATTTGAAACATAATTTGTAATGTTATGTTGTACCAATTTTTCAAATGCAGATAGGTTGCACTTCTTCTTTCCTATCTTGTTCAGTAGAGTATAGCATATAGATTTGGGCATGCACAATTGCACGCAGTGCACAAGTAATGATCTTAGCATACTCATTATCTTTGTGGTCCATCAGTGCAGCTTTCTTGTTGGTAAATGGGACCACACAGATAAGCACAGCAGGCACCCTGCAATGCTGCAAGTCTTTAATTTGCCTTATGGTATCTTTCACTTTAACTTAGCAATTCTTTCTGTTGGATCCATAGTTATAGAACTGTTTAGAATAAAATCTTGCTCTGTCTTTACTAACCCAACTAACAAAGCTCAATTTCTTTGGCCTGCAAAACTTCCAGCATGATCAAGTCACTAAATTAAGTTCAGAGAGAAGTGGAACTCCCAAAAAACGCAAAGCTCCGCCTCCTCCTCCTATCAGTCCTTTACAGGTAAAGAAACGTTTCACGTCAGGTGTGTGGTTGTGTGTTCCAGTGGGGGAGGAACATTTTTAAAGGAGAACTATCATATCCTAACAATAACCCCCACTTATCTTACCAGAAAATTCTAATGACTTCTACAAATTTTGCGCTTCTACCATTGTTCAATAGATAACATATCTTCAATCTGTCATGTCCATGGAGGTGGACATGACATCCCCTGGCAGTTTTTTCAGGCATGTTTCAAAAAGTTTTTGCACAACTCTTGGGTTAAGATTACTGTGCGTAATGAACATAATTTATAGTCCTGTGGTCCCACTAGCAACTGGCATGTCCACCTCCGTGGACTTAAAGGGGATGTATCACCTATATTAAACTTAGGCTAAATAGTTAGGTTATATAGCTAATCTCACTAAAGTGTGTTCATTTTCTTTTTAAAGCCTTATTTTGTCAAAATTTAAGTTATAAAGTCTGGACTGCAGCTACTTCAGGACAGACTGCAGTTACCTGCTCTGTACCCGCAGTCCGTCACTCTGCCTCTGCTCCCCTCCCTCTGTCCAGCCTCCTCCAATGACGGAAGCTTTCTGTCTGTAAGCTGGAGCGGTCTCATTGGCAGATATCGATAACTAGCCAATGAGACCGCTCCAGCTTACAAACAGCCTCCGTCATTGGAGGAGGTTGGATAGAGGGAGGGTAGCAGAGGCAGAGTGACAGACTGCGGGTACAGAGCAGGTAACTGCAGTCTGTCCTGAAGTAGCTGCAGTCCAGACTTTATAACTTACATTTTGACAAAATAAGGCTTTAAAAAAAAAATTAACACACTTTTAGTGCGATTAGCTATATAATCTAAGTATTTAGCCTAAGTTTTATATAGGTGATGCATCCCCTTTATCAATAAGAACTAACTGAAGATGTTATTTGTTGAATCAGCAAGCAAGGAAGAAAAAATCATAGGGTCATTAGAATTTTCTGGTCATTAGGAGGTGTTAGTTCTCCTCTAGGGGCCAAATATACATTTTTAAAATACATAGCAAATAATTAACATCTTTCAGTACATTCAGCTCCATCGTGCTACTTGCAGATAGTTGCACATAAGAATACCTGGCATTTTTAACACAGTGGGCCTTATGTATAAAAGGGTTGGAGTGAAGTAAACCAGCTGCTTCATAGGGGACAATAAAAATTGCCCAGGTTGCCATTGAGTTATATGGGGCTATTTAACCCCCTTGAGTGCTAGTGAGGTCTCCAACACATTCAATTTAAATCAGTTACAATTTCATAATTGCCCTAGAATTGCACTACTACCACTTTTAACCCATGTGTTGTGTACCCCTCTGGCACTCAAAGCGTTAAACATAGAACCCAATGAGACTTTTTTTAGATGTGTGCTACAGCGCTGCGGAATTAGTTGGAGCTATATAAATAAAGAATAAGAAGAATACTTATTTATGTATGTTAACCCCTTCGCGTCCGGTGACGTACCCACACCGTCACGCTGGTCCGGCACTTAAGGACCAGTGACGGTCCTGATACGTCACTTACTGCTACTCACCGCGCTGCTGCAGGAGCACGGTGAGTAATACCGGGGACTGAACATGATCGCTCCAAGACCAGAGCGATTTCTTTCAGTCCCTCCACTCGGCGTGCAGCCCCACGTGATCAGTCACGTGGAGCGGTACGCCGAAATTCCCCATCGGGTCCTTAAAGGACCACACACCCTGCAACCGCTGGTCGTTAAGGGGTTAAAGAACTTGCAATGTTTCATTTTGAAAAGTTTATGTATTGTAGGATTTTAAATTCTGGGTAAAGCAAGGGTAGTGTTCTTGGTTTTTCGAACCAACACATTACATAACACTGCACTGGATACCCCTCTGGCAAAGTCTTAATCAATCTGTTAGCATCAGCACCAGAGGAAACCACAGGGCAAATTACATTTTTCTTTTGTTGCCTGTTTTACAGCTTGCAGCCTTAAAATAAAGCCCTTCATAGAAAGCAATAGAATTAGCACCATCTGGTGGTGATCACAAAATATTTACAGTTAAAAAAAAATATATATAAATATATATAGTTTGCATTGTGATCACTCTTGAATTAAGATCTTACAGCAGCAGTGTTTTAATACCTGCTATTATTTGTTTTTTTGTGTAATTTAACAAAGCAATTTTATGAATTTCATGTTTTTGTTCTTAAAATAGTTATGCGTCGCTGTGAAATGGCTGCAGAGATTACTTTCTTTGGGATTTATTATAAAATAATAGAGTCCTCTAGTTGCATACATTGAAGAGCAATACATTCCTTTAGGATTTATTTGAAGGAGGATTAATTATACAGTCTGTGAATCCATTAACCCCTTAACAACCGGCTGATCGGTGCAGTCAGTTAAGGACCACGAAGCATTTTTTTATTTATTTTTTTTTTAATTTTTTTATTTTTTTTTTGCTCCTTCCGTTTATGGACTCCCTGAACGACGTGCAGCCGCGGGGGGAGCCCGGAATTCTATGACGGTCATAGTACATCATGGGTCATTCAGTCAGATTTACCCATGACGTACTATGACAGTTAAGGGGTTAATTGTATGTCCAAATCATCTGCGGTTTTCATCTGGTCAGATGTTTGCATAGATCACATTTAAAGGAACACTATAAAAATAAAAATTGTTTTCTGTATAATTAAATGTTATGTACTCCAAGCTAGAGTCTGATCTGATTGTAGATCCCTAAAATCTAACCCTAAACCTACTTTACTATGTATGACAGTTTATAAATAATTCTGTGCTATAACACAATACCTGCCAACTGTCCCTGGTTTCAATTGAAGGCCCCTGGTTTGGGCTTTCTGTCCCTGGATCCTGCTGTCTCTCTTTTTGTCCCTGATTTTCAAATTGAATCTCAACCCGTTATTCTATGTCATTAGAAAGTTAATATGTTCCTAGCAGCTCCCCATGTTAATATTGCTTATTGATATGCTTCTGGGAAATATGTAGATGTGGGTGATATATATGCTGCTGTAAAAGTGCAGTTTTACGTGTTGTTTACAAGGGTTGTTATTGATGTCACTCTGCATTGTACTATGGATTGCTTCATGTGACTGCCATGGGGAAAGTGTCCCTGGAAATTACTTTGACGTGTTGTCAAGTATATAGCAAATGAGACACCTGTCTATGTTGCGTATGCGGGAGCCCTGCACAAAGTGTGAATGGATGCCTGCACATATTTAAGGCTAGATATTAGGTCTCAAATGAGTCCTATGCCACTCATAGGCTTACATTTAACCCCTTGAATGCTAAAGATGTCTCCAATGTATTGCTACACAATTAGATTTAGAACTTTAGCATTCAAGGGTTTAAAAGGCCCATTTAGATCAATTAGCATTTTTTTTGGATCCCAACTATCTCCTAATGAGGGACACTTGAGAGGAATGGACCCCCAATCTCTCTTAATGAGGGACACTTTGGAGGTGTGAGGCCCTAATATCTCCTAAAGAGGGACACTTGGGAGGTATGTTCCGCTAATATCTCCTAAGAGGGACACATAGGAGGTATGGAACCCTAATATCTCCTAAAGAGGGACACGGGAGGTATGGACCCCTAATATCTCCTAACAAGGGACACTTGGGAGGTATGTTCCACTAATATCTCCTAAAGAGGGACACATAGGAGGTATGGAACCCTAATATCTCCTAACAAGGCACACTTGGGAGGTATGGAACCCTAATATCACCTAACAAGGCACACTTGGGAGGTATGGAGCCCTAATATCTCCTAAAGAGGGACACTTGGAAGGTATGGACCCCTAATATCTACTAACAAGGAGCACTTGGGAGGTATGGACCCCTAATATCTCCTAAAGAGGGACACTTGGGAGGTATGTTCCGCTAATATCTCCTAGAGGGACACTGGAGGTATGAACCCTAATATCTCCTAAAGAGGGACACTTGGAAGGTATGGACCCCCAATCTCTCTTAAAGAGAAAAACTTGAGAGGTATGGAGCCCTAATATCTCCTAGAGGGACACTGGAGGTATGGACCCCTAATATCTCCTAAAGAGGGACACTTGGGAGGTATGTTCCGCTATTATCTCCTAAAGAGGGACACTTGGGAGGTATGGACCCCTAATATCTCCTAACGAGGGACACTTGGGAGGTATGTTCCGCTAATATCTCCTAAAGAGGGACACTTGGGAGGTATGGAACCCTAATATCTCCTAAAGAGGGACACTTGGGAGGTATGGAACCCTAATATCTCTTAAAGAGGGACACTTGGGAGGTATGGACCCCTAATGTCTCCTAAAGAGGGACACTTGGGAGGTATGTTCTGCTAATATCTCCTAAAGAGGGACACTTGGGATGTATGGAACCCTAATATCTCCTAAAGAGGGACACTTGGGAGGTATGGAACCCTAATATCTCTTAAAGAGGGACACTTGGGAGGTATGCTCTAGTTTTGTCCATGAGGCGAGCTGTGGGGATGGATGGACTATGTAATTATTTGGTGGCTTTTAAGCACATTTCATTTGGTGCCCACGATGTTTTAACCACACAAGGACCAAAGAGGTACAATCCCCTCTCGTCCTTCAAGGATTTAAGGTGCCACTCTATAACTGAGTTTCTTTTCTTTGATCCCCATATTTCATTGACCTGTTTAACTCCATTTCTTTTTAGTGTTTAATTCAGATTTAAATCCTGTCTTTGCCGTATGCGAGATTCCATTTAATTTGGCTCAGCAATAGTGTTGCAGATTATTAAAGAGCAACTCCCACAGTAAATGAATGAATAATAAACATGTAAACTTCGGTTACTCTCCACTTCGCTGAGTCTCACTAGCTTACAGCTCTAATTGTACACTTCATCCTGAATTAACTGTCCCACCTCCTGCTAGAGCTGAGGATGCCACTGTCAGTCTTGTGTGCTATCACAGCAGCCAGTAGGAAACATCAGCTGTTCTGTGGAGGCCACAGTACCAGCTCTGGTTATAGAAACTCAGAAAGGCCCTGTACACTGAGTTCTGAAAGTTATTAATGCTTCTTCTCCCAGATGTGGGAAAAGCAGTGACTGACTAGGAAAAGTCTGAGCTTTAACAATTTGTAAAATACCAGAATTTGCCTTCCGTACCTCCTTCTGCTGTAATCTGCTTCCCTTCTCTGCTCTGTTCCTTTCCTCAGTCAGACATGCACATGTACTATAGAAACGATACACAAAATCTCTTGGGGTCCCTAACAACCAAACCCATCTCCAATTCAACGCTTCCCAATGCATTGGAGACTGCTAGCATCCAAGGAGTTAACGTAGTATCAGAATTGGAGTACTAATTTGTACTGGATTCTAGTTTGTAACATAAGACTGAATCATTATTGTAGTAAACCACTCCCAGTGTCTGCCATTCCTGCCTTGTCCCATTGTCCTCCATTTCTCATTCCTGCCTTGTCCCATTGTTCTCCATTTCTCATTCCTGCCTTGTCCCAGTGTTCTCCACTAGTCATTCCTGCCTTGTCCCAGTGTTCTCCATTTCTCATTCCTGCCTTGTCCCATTGTCCTCCATTTTTCATTCATGCCTTGTCCCAGTGTTCTCCATTTCTCATTCCTGCCTTGTCCCATTGTTCTCCATTTCTCATTCCTGCCTTGTCCCAGTGTTCTCCACTAGTCATTCCTGCCTTGTCCCATTGTTCTCCATTTCTCATTCCTGTCTTGTTCCGTTGTTCTCCATTAGTCATTCCTATCTTGTCCCATTGTTCTCCATTTCTCATTCCTGCCTTGTTCCATTTTTCTCCATTTCTCATTCCTGCCTTGTCCCATTGTTCTCCATTTCTCATTCCTGCCTTGTTCCATTTTTCTCCATTTCTCATTCCTGCCTTGTCCCGTTGTTCTCCATTTCTCATTCCTGCCTTGTCCCAGTGTTCTCCACTAGTCATTCCTGCCTTGTCCCAGTGTTCTCCATTTCTCATTCCTGCCTTGTCCCATTGTCCTCCATTTTTCATTCATGCCTTGTCCCAGTGTTCTCCATTTCTCATTCCTGCCTTGTCCCATTGTTCTCCATTTCTCATTCCTGCCTTGTCCCAGTGTTCTCCACTAGTCATTCCTGCCTTGTCCCATTGTTCTCCATTTCTCATTCCTGTCTTGTTCCGTTGTTCTCCATTAGTCATTCCTATCTTGTCCCATTGTTCTCCATTTCTCATTCCTGCCTTGTTCCATTTTTCTCCATTTCTCATTCCTGCCTTGTCCCATTGTTCTCCATTTCTCATTCCTACCTTGTCCCATTGTTCTACATTAGTCATTCCTGTCTTGTCCCATTGTTCTCCATTTCTCATTCCTGCCTTGTTCCATTTTTCTCCATTTCTCATTCCTGCCTTGTCCCGTTGTTCTCCATTTCTCATTCCTGCCTTGTCCCATTTTTCTCCATTAGTCATTCCTGCCTTGTCCCATTGTTCTCCATTTCTCATTCCTGCCTTGTTCCATTTTTCTCCATTTCTCATTCCTGCCTTGTCCCGTTGTTCTCCATTTCTCATTCCTGCCTTGTCCCATTGTTCTACATTAGTCATTCCTGCCTTGTCCCGTTGTTCTCCATTTCTCATTCCTGCCTTGTCCCATTTTTCTCCCATTAGTCATTCCTGCCTTGTCCCATTGTTCTCCATTTCTCATTCCTGCCTTGTCCCATTGTTCTACATTAGTCATTCCTGCCTTGTCCCGTTGTTCTCCATTTCTCATTCCTGCCTTGTCCCATTGTTCTACATTAGTCATTCCTGCCTTGTCCCGTTGTTCTCCATTTCTCATTCCTGCCTTGTCCCATTTTTCTCCCATTAGTCATTCCTGCCTTGTCCCATTGTTCTTCATTTCTCATTCCTACCTTGTCCCATTGTTCTCCATTACACATTCCTGTTTTGTCCCGTTGTTCTCCATTTCTCATTCCTGCCTTGTCCCGTTGTTCTCCATTTCTCATTCCTGCCTTGTCCCATTGTCCTCCATTTCTCATTCCTACCTTGTCCCATTTTTCTCCATTAGTCATTCCTGCCTTGTCCCATTGTTCTCCATTTTTCATTCCTGCCTTATCCCGTTGTTCTCCATTAGTCATTCCTGCCTTGTCCCATTGTTCTCCATTTCTCATTCCTGCCTTGTTCCATTTTTCTCCATTTCTCATTCCTGCCTTGTCCCATTGTTCTCCATTTCTCACTCCTGCCTTATCCCGTTGTTCTCCATTAGTCATTCCTGCCTTGTCCCATTGTTCCCCATTTCTCATTCCTGCCTTGTCCCCTTTTTCTCCATTAGTCATTCCTGCCTTGTCCCATTGTCCTCCATTTCTCATTCCTACCTTGTCCCATTGTTCTCCATTACACATTCCTGTTTTGTCCCGTTGGTCTCCATTAGTCATTCCTGCCTTGTCCCATTGTTCTCCATTTCTCATTCCTGCCTTGTTCCATTTTTCTCCATTTCTCATTCCTGCCTTGTCCCGTTGTTCTCCATTTCTCATTCCTGCCTTGTCCCATTGTTCTACATTAGTCATTCCTGCCTTGTCCCGTTGTTCTCCATTTCTCATTCCTGCCTTGTCCCATTTTTCTCCCATTAGTCATTCCTGCCTTGTCCCATTGTTCTCCATTTCTCATTCCTGCCTTGTCCCATTGTTCTACATTAGTCATTCCTGCCTTGTCCCGTTGTTCTCCATTTCTCATTCCTGCCTTGTCCCATTGTTCTACATTAGTCATTCCTGCCTTGTCCCGTTGTTCTCCATTTCTCATTCCTGCCTTGTCCCATTTTTCTCCCATTAGTCATTCCTGCCTTGTCCCATTGTTCTTCATTTCTCATTCCTACCTTGTCCCATTGTTCTCCATTACACATTCCTGTTTTGTCCCGTTGTTCTCCATTTCTCATTCCTGCCTTGTCCCGTTGTTCTCCATTTCTCATTCCTGCCTTGTCCCATTGTCCTCCATTTCTCATTCCTACCTTGTCCCATTTTTCTCCATTAGTCATTCCTGCCTTGTCCCATTGTTCTCCATTTTTCATTCCTGCCTTATCCCGTTGTTCTCCATTAGTCATTCCTGCCTTGTCCCATTGTTCTCCATTTCTCATTCCTGCCTTGTTCCATTTTTCTCCATTTCTCATTCCTGCCTTGTCCCATTGTTCTCCATTTCTCACTCCTGCCTTATCCCGTTGTTCTCCATTAGTCATTCCTGCCTTGTCCCATTGTTCCCCATTTCTCATTCCTGCCTTGTCCCCTTTTTCTCCATTAGTCATTCCTGCCTTGTCCCATTGTCCTCCATTTCTCATTCCTACCTTGTCCCATTGTTCTCCATTACACATTCCTGTTTTGTCCCGTTGGTCTCCATTAGTCATTCCTGCCTTGTCCCATTGTTCTCCATTTCTCATTCATACCTTGTCCCATTTTTCTCCATTAGTCATTCCTGCCTTGTCCCATTGTTCTCCATTTCTCACTCCTGCCTTGTCCCATTGTTCTCCATTTCTCACTCCTGCCTTATCCCGTTTTTCTCCATTAGTCATTCCTGCCTTGTCCCATTGTTCCCCATTTCTCATTCCTACCTTGTCCCATTTTTCTCCATTAGTCATTCCTGTCTTGTCCCATTGTCCTCCATTTCTCATTCCTACCTTGTCCCATTGTTCTCCATTAGTCATTCCTGCTTTGTCCCATTATTCTCCATTTCTCATTCCTACCTTGTCCCATTGTTCTCCATTACTCATTCCTACCTTGTCCCATTTTTCTCCATTTCTCATTCCTACCTTGTTCTATTGTTCTCCATTAGTCATTCCTACCTTGTCCCATTTTCTCCATTTCTCATGCCTACCTTGTCCTATTGTTCTCCTTTATTAGATGTGTTCTGTGGAACCACTTCCTCTACTTCAAGGATCTCTGGGGCTCCATGCAACACATTTTGAGAAGCAATGCATTCAAGGGGGTTAAAGGTCCTATTTATATCAATGGGAATTTATATTTCCTCTCATGGTAACATAGTAAATTAGGTTGAAAAAGACACAAGTCCATCAGGTTCAGCCTTTGCCTCATATCCCAGAGAAATGAGAATTATATAGCTTTCCTGCTGCCAAATAAGTTAGTCATCCCCCCTTTTTTGGTGCAGTTGGTTTGCTCCAGAATTACTCCAATATAAAGCAATGCAAATGCTTATTCACCCCTTTTGGTGCAGCTGGTTTACTCCAGAATGGTACCTTTTTAACTGAATACAGCCCTAAGAGGCATACACATAAAGAAATGTGGAACAAGCCTGTACCGTAGGGGACACATAAAACATCCCCAAATACCCATTGGTTTCATTGGGGATTGTAACCCTTTAACCCCTTAGGGACCCTTGACGTACCAGGACCGTCACGGTCCTTGAACTACTCAAGGACCGATGACGGTCATGGTACGTCACGTACTTTTTACTTACATCGCTCTACCGGGAGCGCTGTAAGTAAAAATAGGGCATGAAATAGACCACTCCAAGATCGGAGCGATCTCTTTCAAGCCCCATAGTGACGCGCCGATGCACGTGACAGGTCACGTGTACCGGCGCGTCAAAGTGCCCCTATGCGGTCGTTATGGGACGGAAATGTCCCATAACCTCCGGTCCTTAAGGGGTTAAACAAAAGTGATATGGCAAAGTCTGCACTTGATGGTTGTCTATTTTTCACCTCATCAACTATTACTATGTAATGCTAGAGAGTCCCTAGCGCATTGCAAAGCAAAATGTTATACACCTCTAGAATTCAAGGGGTTAAATCTGCTTTTAAATCAGTGGAACTTTTTATCCTCCCTCCCATGATGCAGCTGGTTTACCCCAGAATTATTCCCATATAAATAAAGGGAAATGTGATGTTCTCCCATCCCCCACAAGCAATTGTTGGACCTCCAGCTATTGGGTCTACAACACCCATCATCCCCAACCAGCCAATGGCTGGTTGAGGATGATGGGAGTTGTAGTTCTCAACAACTGGAGGTCCAGCAACTATCACTTGCCTAATGTTTATAGCAACATAACCATATTTCCATTTCTTTTTAGCTAAGTGATATGTCTTCCCCTTTGTCTTCAACATCGTCTCCACACTCTGCAAAAGGGACTGTTTTCTTCCCTGAGCAAACAAGCCAGGTAATGTGTTTTTTTTTTCTCAAAAGCTTTATTAATAATAAGAAGAGTACAAAAAAAAGAAAGATCAGTGCAAGTAAGGCATATTACATACATGCAGAGAACAATATATACCAAAAATATACAGGTATAGTAATGTGTATGTAACAAAGGCAGTCATAAACCGTATCTACATTCAGAACACAGGTAACTTACACCAGTTCTCATCAAAACATATCAGAGAGATTAGCATAAGGGATCATGTGCCCCCAATGATCTAGAAAAAAGATAGGAGAAGGAAGCGGTAGTTAGGAGCGGGAAAGCCAGGTTATGTTTAACCCTTTGCGTGCCAGGTGGATAGATAAGTCATGTAATCGTATATTTCATGTAATCGTATGATTTACATATTGATTTGTTCTGTGATATTATTTTATTTCTCAGGATGAGAATTTGCCATACCAGCGAGATTATAAGGACAGACTGAGTGACAGCACTGGTAAGAGGAATGGAGCATTAAGACAATCAGTGTGAATTTTTATTTTCCTGTGGTACATTTGCTTATAATATATATATATATATATATTATAGGACTTATCCTCCTGCGTAAAATGAGGGCACTCCCACTGCTGAGAGACGTTTTATTCAAAAGTTACCACAGCTCAAACTTGACATTTTTTAGGTTCAGTATCTCAATGGCCTGAATTTCTACAGTGGCGCTGTTGCTGCACCATCCTATGGAAGTTTATGGTCAATTGCTCAGAGCTGTCCATAGAATGGTGTAGCAACAGCGCCACTGTAAATTTTCAGGCCATTGAGATACTACATGTAAAAAAATTTAAGTTTGAGCTGCGATAACTTTTGAACAATACACCTCACAGCAGTGGGAGTACCAATGTTTTACTTTGGAGTATAAACCCTGCAATATATATTTTTTTTACATCTTAAGAGTTATTATCTCTTTAAGGCCCGTAGGGGGAGATTTATAAAAAGTATTCTAGAATGATTTTGCTTTACGATCATTAATATGTCGCTGTTATATGTAAAGTCTGGTGCTATCTATAACAGACCTATGGACGCTTTATAAATACAGTGTTAATCAAAACACTCATTTACATCGCTAAGCGTCACTTCATTGAAAACCAGGCACACGTTTTAGACCATTCCAGTGAAGAGATTTGTGGTAAATAACGAGATTGCAGCTCTACTCAAGAGCCTCCGTGTTGGCCGACAAGGATCTCCTGCTGACAAACTTTAGGAGAGATCAAACTTTAAATGCCTGTACCTCTTAAACCATAGCGGTTTGAGAGATACGTTTTTTTGCATTTAGCTCAACTTTTTAAGTTCTTCTAAATGCAAAAAACTTTTTTGTGGACATTACTAACACGTTAAGGCAGCTTTAGCTGAGACACAGATACACTCCCAAAAACGTTCTGTCCTGGGAAATCCAAGACTTATGGCAGCCCTACTCTAGTACAAGTATTAGCGCCATCTATCTGTTATTTAATTTCAGGAGCTGATAGTCTGCTGGATGTGAGTACAGAAGGTGATCCCCAAGAGACTCTGTTATTATTGCAAGCCAAGGTTGCGTCTCTCACGTTATTAAACAAGGAACTTCAAGAAAAGTTACAGGTAAATACTTATAGGTGCAATTCAGTGACCTAAAGAGAAGCGATTCTGCAGGAAACCAAATATATCATAGGGGTGTAGTAAAAAAATCCCAAATTCCTATTGATTTAAATAGGAATTTTAACCACTTAAAGGCAAACAACTGCCATGTCAGCTTCCATTTAAATGGCATCCAGGGCAGATTGAACATGTTATCTCTTGAACAAAGGCACAAGGGCAAACTTCATAGGAGCCATTAGGATTTTTTGGCTATAGCAATGTAAGTGGAGGTGTTACTTTATCTTAAAGAGATATTAATGTTTCACAAAAACAGCAGCTCCAATTAATCTTCATAGTATTTGTGCCATGGAGAGTGTTATTTCAATACTGTCACAGTTGTAGTTCAAGAGTAATTGAATGATAAAGTATCCTCCTCCCGCCCCTTTTACCTAGTGTAAGCCACCTCCCCTCAGATGTGGACTCTGGTCTCTTGACAAGACAGGTCACAGCAAGAGACAGTCTTCTTATTGTGAGCATAAGGAAAACCCTGCCCCCTTGACAGGTTTTTCCTTATGTTCACTGAAGATTGTCCCTCTTTGCGATCCATCCGTACAGTGTTGCTGCTCTGAGGTGAGCAGAGTTACATCAGTAAAACGGGCGGGAGGGGGATACTTTATCATTCAATTAGTCATGAACTACAACTCTGACAGTATTGAAATAACACTCTCCATGGCCCAAATACTATGAAGATTAATCAGAGCTGCTTTTTTGTGAAACTTTACTATCCCTTTAAAGCTTTGTTGTTCCTAATCTGATTAGGCAAAATTGTCTGGGGGGAATATAGGTAGCCAGAAATTTACCAGTTTGCGGTGTTGCCTTTGGTGCCAGAGGTCTTCAAATTATTGAAAACTCTCTAACATCCAAGGAGTTAATTCTATAAATATTATATGTTTTGCCCCCAAATGCCACATGTATGTTTATTGACATGATACATTTGATTACTACACTTGCTGTTTGTAATACAAATTTGTTACAAATCAATTTCTATTAAAAATGCATATAGTCTATTACCATGTACAGCTGCAGACACAGACAGCGTAATCTTAATTATATATCTAATCTATTATCTCATTTCCAACATAAATGACCATGTATATAAAATCAAAGTGGAGCAATTCTGGGGCAAACCAACTGCGCCATAGGAATTGCAATTGAGAGAAATTGAGCTTTTAACCAGGGGAGGGCTGGCCTGGGGGGCAGAGGGGCAATTGCCCCCTGGGCTGGTCACATGTCTGGGCCAGTGGGCCACTGCCTCACTCAGTCTCCCAATTGCTGCTGTAAATGGAGCTACACTAGTGATACCACAGAGCTTACAATTGAAATGGAACTACACAAATGATACCACAGAGCTTACAATCCAAATAGAGCTACACTAACAGCATAACCCATTTCACTTGTAAGATCTATGGTATCAATCATGTTGCTGTACTTAAATTGTAAGCTCTATGGCATCACTAGAGTAGCTGCATTTCAACTGTAAGCTATGTGGTCTCGTTTACCTTACTTAACACCATTAATACCGATATTAAAAGTAACAAAGGGGATGGGCTGGGACATTGGGCTGGAGCGACTGAAGAAATGGGCCAGTAGATTGTATTTGCCCCCCAGGCCACAAGTTGCCAGCCCTCCCCTGCTTTTAACCGCTTGAATATTAGAGAGGTCCTTCAACATATTTCTTGGCAATGCATTAGAGACCTTTCTAGAATTTGATGGGTTAAAAACTCCCTAAATATCATTGAGAATTTTCATGTGATGCAGTTGGTTTGCTCCATAATCGTTCCCCTTGTCTTTGAGCAGACCTTAACCCTTTGAGTGCTAAAGAGATCCAACGCATTGCATTGCAATGTGTTGGATACCTCTCTGGCACTCAAAGAGTTAAATGAATACGTAGAATAATACTATTTATGTTACTGTATCATAATATAGTGATACTCATTATATTTTTGTGCAGGCGAAGACTAATAATGAAGAAGCAATGGATATTAGCTGTGACTCGTATCATTCCACACAGACTGAATTAAACGTATCTGTTGCCAAAGCTCAGGAACAAACATCACACGCAGTTGTTTCAGAAAACTCGGATCTTTCATTTGAATCCCAGCCTGAGATTTCTATCAGTGAATTGAAGTTGAAGCAGCTTGAGAAAACCATTGAGGACTTGCAGTTAAAATTAGATCTTTCTGAAGCAGAAAGGGAGAATCTGGAAGCTCAGATTCAGTCCTTGACTTCAGATTTTGGTCAATCTGTTAGTGAGGAGGCTTCATCGGATCCATTAGATCTGCAACTCCAGCTTCAAGGAGCAGGAGATGAGTCACACAGAGAGATAGATGATGTGCAACAAAAGCCAAACTTGCAAAGAATGTCACAAGTGGATACGGATGAGCCTGAAAACATAAGAGATGAAGTAAAATTAAGTGAAGAAAGATTGCTGATGATTGAAGAGTTCGAGGAACTAAAAAGAAAGTATCAAGATGTTCTAGCAGAAAACGAACTAAAAGAACATGAGATAAAAGAATTACAAAATGACTTGGATATAATGACAGAAAATATGGCCAATATGGTATCTTTGGAAAGACAAGAGGACATGGAGAAATCGTACTGTGCCGTTATAGAGAAGATTAGCCAAGAGAATGCTGAGCTAAGTGATAAGTACCTAGAAGAGCTGGAAGAAGTCAAGAGGTTAAAGAAGGAACTAGAAAGTCAGAATGAGTGGGTACCGTCAGATGAGGATGGACAGGTGAAGGAAGACATGACAAAGACAATAGCAGAATTAAATAAACAAGTGAGTGAATTGTCTTTGTTGTACAATGAAGCACAAGCTGAACTTGATAAGAAAAGAGAAGCTTCGCAGGATCTGTCATGTGACTTCATTCCGAAAGATGAGCATGAGAAAGTTGTACAAGAAATTAAAGATTGCAAAGAGAAAGTAGAGAAAGATATAGTGAATTTGGAATCCCAGTATGCAAAAGCAGTGGAAGAAATGTGTCAGTTGAAGCAGAGATTAGAAGAAGAAAAGGGAAATTCACCAGTCATTGCTGAGCATATGCAGGTTATTGCTTCTTTGAAAAATACCATCTCTGACATAGAAGCCGAAAGGAATGAGTTGAGAGAATGTCTTGTTAACCAGGAATCTAGAGTTAAGAGTTTACAAGAAGAACTGCTCCACGAAAAGTCTATTGTCCAGGAAAAAATGGTCACTAGAACGTCATTTGAAGAACTGCAGGCATCTCTAGAGGAGGAGATTAGCACGTTGTCTACTGAATTAGAACGTTTGTTGAAGGAAAAAGAAAGGTTATCTATGGACAATGCACAAGTAAAAAGGGAACTCGCACAGTTAAAGGGAGATAAAGAGACTGTTCAATCACAGCTAAAAGCAAAAGAACAAGAAATCCATGAATTCAGTCTTAAGTATGACAAGGCTCAAGAAGATCTCAGTGAAATGAAGAGATTATCTGAAATGACTTCAAAATTAGAAGAAGAGAAGGATAAAAAGGTGGGTGATCATTTTTTAAAGTGGAATTGTACCCTAGGACAGAGATAGCAGCCTTTGACACTCGAGGGGGTTATGCACTAAAGAGTGATAAAGAGGTGATAACACGTAAATAACTTCTCCAGAGATATCACTTCTCCAGTTCATATGTTATTCTGTTGAGCCTGTTCACTAAGATTTCTCCAACTCTGGAGATCCATAGAAAAACATAGGAACTGGAAAAGTGATATCACTGGAGACGTCATCTCCACTTTATCGCCTCTATATCACTCCTTAGTGCATAAACCCCAAGCTGTTGAAAATGAAATCTCCCAACATCCCCAACCAGCCATCTGATAGTTGGGGATAATGGGTGTTGTAGTTCTGAAGGAA
Source organism: Rhinophrynus dorsalis (assembly GCA_037306005.1). Lineage (NCBI taxonomy): Eukaryota > Metazoa > Chordata > Amphibia > Anura > Rhinophrynidae > Rhinophrynus > Rhinophrynus dorsalis. The sequence goes on from CM074718.1 coordinate 650,944,956, forward strand.
TAAGTTGCTGTTCATTTGTGTAATACATTGATTTCACATTACTGGAGGTGCTAAAGAATTGAGTCTATCTAATCTGAAATGAGAGGGAAGGGGGTTCTGGGAATTGGAAACCACCTCTCAGCTTGCCTTTGTAGGATATGATTAACCCTTTGAGTGCCAGAGGGGTAAGCAACTTCACAGTACAGCCAACTGTGGTCCAAAACACATCTTTTTTTTTTTTTCTTCAACGCACTTTGAGATCGAGCTTGAGTCATAGACTACACCCCTTTATAGTAAGTGATAGGAACAACCCTGAAAGGTGAACCAAATAGAAAACTGCAATTTTATTTGTACTGTAGTAGGTCTCGTATGAATAACTTCTCAGACGTGAGAGTACCTTGGTTTAATCAGCAGGTAAAGCCCTATATACACTTAACCTTTTGTATGCCAGAGAGGGGTACCTCTCTGGCACTCAAAGGGTTAACACTGCAGAGAAAGGTGTTGCATGTCTCTCTGCCTCTCAAAGGGTTATTACCGCGTTCATGAGAATGAGCCACTACTCCGGAACTGACAGGCAGGAAGGAGCGCAGACATCTTTCCATAGTCCCTTTTGGAGCCGAACGAGAGCCGACTGGGACTGACAGAGCAGGCGGGCAGACATCACTATGGAAAGATGTCTGCGCTCCTTCCTGCCTGTCAGTCCTGGAGTAGTGGATCATTCTCATGAACGTGGTAATAACTCTGGCGACTAGCGCTGCTGTTCAGCTAGTCATCAGATGGGGAATTATTTGGGACAGTGTTTTTTAAGGGAGGTAGTTCCACTTTAATAAAATGTGCATTATATTGTTTGTTCTTGAGCCATATTCACAAATTTAAGTCGAACAATTCAAATCAATTGCACCACAGTGAACAAATTTGTAAAAAAAGAAATCCTAAAGTTCCTATTTTTTGTTTTAATTGGGCTTTTAGGGCAGAATGCAACTAAGTGGAGCATTAGTTATTTTTTGAATACAATAAATGTATGAGCTCTTTGGCATTGCTCGCGTTTTGATGCAAGAAACATACTAACACCTTGATTCTGAGTAGCACATGCTCCTAAATTAACAACAAAGTTATACAGCTGTATGAAAATTTGTGCTAATTACTTTGCTGAATTAGGCGCAATTGCTCATTCTCTCACAAAGGGATGGACAGTGTAGCCATGCCCACTTTTTGAAATACATTCCCAGCACTGGTGAGATGGCTCAGTTGGTTAATGCACCAGCTGTAGAATCCTTTCAAACTACAAGGTTGCAGCTTCTTGTCCCAGAAAGGTCAGCTCAGCCTTTCACCTCTCTCAGGTAGATAAAATGAGTCCAGGACTTACTTGAAAATGAGCGACAATCTCAATGTATTCGTCCTGGTAAAATACTTTAACAAAAAAAAATCTTGTATAATAATTCGCTAAAACATGTGTAACGACGCAGTAGAGCATGCTGCAGTCATGCGCAGTAGAGACTTTCTGCACCGCATCTGATACAGAGCTGGACGCTCCTTTGGAGCGTCCAGCTCTGTATCAGCTGCGGCGAGGACAGTCTCTACTGCGTATGACTGCAGCATGACCGGCTGCCAGTGGCACTGTGGCTCATGTAACAGGCTCTTCAGCTAGTATATATATATAAAGCACAAACATTCCCTAATTCTGAAAAAAACATTCTCAGTTCAGTAACATTTTTGTGCTAATCATTTTGCCATCAAGCGTACACTGTAAATAGCGATTGTGAATGTTTCTTGCATTCCGCCCTTAACCCTTTGAGTGCCAGAGCGGTACACAACACATTGGTTTGCAGTGATTTGCATACCCCTATGGTGCATAAAGGGTTAAAGAGGAACATTCACATTCAATGAACTTGTATCCATATGCTTTACTCAGTAAAACTAAGTTAACGTTTTTTTTTTTTTTTTAGTAAATCTTACCTGGTATTGAAGATATTAAGCCTTATAATGGGGCACTTCCACGTTGTGCGGCACACAGTATGTGCAGCCCAACGGGGCAGGACTTCCCACCTCCCTCCCAGCTGCCCCAGGGAGCGCGTTCGCGCTTCCCTTTGTGGGGGCATTTATGTGGTCTAGCGTTACAACAAGCTCCGTTACCATGCTACTGAGATTTCAACCTCAGTAGCATGATAAACGGAGCTTGCTGTAACGTTAGCCCACATAAATGCCTCCACAAAGGGAAGCGTGAACGCGCTCCCCGGGGCAGCTGGGAGGGAGGTGGGAAGTCCTGCGGCTTTTTGCTGCACATACTGTGTGCCGCACAACGCAGATTTGCCCGATTATAAGGCAATACAAGGGGTTTATGAATCTGTCACTGCTATTAATGTTCATGTTTCCTAATGTGTCCTTGTAGATAAACGAACTCTCCAAGGAAGTGAGTAAATTAAAGGATGCGCTGAACAGCCTATCCCAGCTTTCCTTTTCCACAAGCACCCCAAAGAGGCAGAGCCAACAGATGGACGCTCTGCAGCAACAAGTGAAACAGCTGCAGAATCAGCTGGCGGTAAGTCTGCAGCATTTACATACAGAGCAAGTAAACCACAAAGGCCATGTACACAAAGCCAGAGTAGAGGAGTTCTGTAGAAAACTAACTGCATAAGGGCACAAATAAAAATCCCCACTGAATGCTAGAGAGATCTCCAGAACATTCAACTGGTCTAAATTCTCACGTCAAATAAATGTAATTTTTGGGGAATTTATGCATTTTCAATGCAATGTATTGGAGACCTCTTTAGCATTAAAGGGAGTAAAAGCCATTTCACTGTCGTCCAATACAGGTCACTGGTACTCTGGGAGGCGTAAGTCCCCTTTAATAGGCAGGAACAACTATGCAAATGATTTGCAAGGGGCGGAGCCTCCCCTCTTACTTAAGCCACTTTCTGGCCAGAGCCACTTAGATTGATTTGTTCCTGGAGTGCCTTGCACACCAGGTAGAGAACATCTATGCATCTTAGTGTTTTATTATTTTTTTATTCAAATATGGAATACCACCATTAGGAGGGTGACCATGGCTGTGAATTGCCCTCTTTAAAGTGGCTGGTGCAGCTTCCAGGGATTTTCTGTGGACCTTATGCCCTGAAGAGGGGACAGCTTGTGTTAAGCAGCTTCCCTACTGGGGAATTTACCTCTGGTTCTTTCCCACTTTATCATGGTCACCTGAAGACAGAAGTCCTGCAAGGAAAGGTGAGTCACCCATTGAGTGCTGAAGGTCCACTTGTCCCCACAGTGTCCCTTTGATGGGCTTGTATTTGGGAGTTACAATACACTCCAGCACTCATAGGGTGTTTTTATTGCATTATTACTGTTTTATGCAATTTCTGTGGTATTCTCTGGGTTTTGGAGCTTTTGGTATTCGTTTACTCATGTTTCTTATGTGTTTCATACTTGTTTGGGCACTTTTTAATGTTTTCTTAAACTTTGTTAAAAATGGTGTTCCGCGCCTTTAAGCGCGGCTTTTTCCCGCTCAGACGCAAGGGCTCCTTTACTCTCTATGAGAATTCACAGTGTGGGACGTATCTCTGGAACCGCTTGTCACAGCAACTTCAGAGAGGGCTCATTTTAATGCTAGGCTCCTGCTCTATCATCCGGAATGTGTTTTATGTATGTGGGGTGTTCAGGGGGGCTTCGGGCACTGTTTGGGGTACTTGTAAGGGAAAACTACATTTCCCATGAGCGCCTGGTTCGCGCTCGTTTCTGATTGGCTATCATGACGACCGCCATTTTGTGGTACTTTTCCTAAGCGAGTACACTACACAGGGACCGAGTCTTCTCTCTCCTCAACAGATTAACCCTTCGCTGGCCAGATAAGTCCGAATTTAGACATTTCTGGGGTGAAACTTTAATCATTTACACTTTTTCTGGGTGATAGTGTTATTAGTGGGGTATATTGACGCTGTGAGCATGTCTACTTCACTGGAGCTAGGGGCTAGAACCAAGTCTAAGGAGGATGGGGGGTCTGCTACCCCCATGGCGTTTTGCTCCTCTTGCCACATTGGGCTGTCTACTGATAATGTGGGGGATCTATGCCCTAATTGTACTGGTCAAGATAGCAACCCTGGGCTTTCCAGCCACGCTATTGAGCCATCTTGGGTGAGGGAGTTTAAAGCTGCCACTAGGGATCTCAGATCCACGCTTCAACTCTTTCCCTCTCAGATACAGGGGGCTCTCCAGGTCTGGCAGACCCCCTCTACCATCAGGACCTCCCTGCCTAAGCCACAGGGAGCTCCTGATGTCACTGATTCTTCTGAAGAAGAACTCTTACAGGATTCTGATGCTGAGGAACGTACTGTTATTGAATCTAACAGGTCCATTGGGGACCCCTATGAGTGTGACCCTGAAGTCTCGGCTGAGGGTCTGATCAGAGCGGTTCTGAATACGCTCAACCTTCCTCTGACTCAGGAATCCACTTATGATCCTACTGATGTTTTTCAGAAAAAGCCATCTAAACCAGTTGTTTGTTTTCCAACTAACCCTACTCTTGCCCGTCTGGTCTCTGAGGCATGGAAGAATCCTGATAGATCTTCCTCTGTCTCTAAAAAGTTTGCTAAACTATACCCTTTTCCTGAGGCTGAGCTGGCAAAATGGGTTCATCCTCCCAAGGTGGATGCTCCTGTTTCTAGACTATCCAAGTCTACCGCCTTGGCTGTCTCTGATGCCTCTGCCCTGCAGGATTGGACGGATAAAAAGCTAGAGCTTTCTCTTAAATCTATTTTTGCCTCCATTGGCACTGCCATGCGCCCAACCTTTGCTGTGGCATGGGTTAATAGAGCCATTGCGGCCTGGACTGAACGACTGACTGAAGCAGTTCGCCAGGATGCGCCAGTATCTGAACAGTTGCAGCTCCTTGCTAATATCACTGAAGCTCAGAACTATGTTGCTGACGCTGCTTTTGATGCTGTGCGCATGATGGCGAGGGCCTCCACTTCTTCTGTGGTGGCTAGACGCGCTCTTTGGCTGAAATTTTGGTCTGCTGATACAGCCTCTAAGAAAGCCTTGCTTTCCTTGCCCTTTCAGGGGAATTTGCTTTTTGAGTCTGAACTCAAAGAAATGATCAGTGAGGCTACTGGCGGTAAAAGTACTCTTCTACCCTCAGTCTTTAAGAAAAAGTTTCCAGCCAAACGCAATCGGTCCTTTCGTTCCTTTCAGACTGAGACACGCTCCTCGGCCCAAACGGGTCCTCCCACTACGCGCTCCTCCTCCAAGCCCAAACAGTCCTGGAAGCCCAAAGTTGCCCCCAAGGCCAAGACCTCCAAGACTGCTTCGGCATGACTCGCTGAACCCGGGTCCGCATCCGGCTGTAGGCGGTCGTCTCCGCATCTTTCGCCGGACTTGGGAGGAGTCAGTGGCGGACCCATGGGTTCTTCAGGTGGTGTCAGAGGGATACAGGATCCCTTTCTCTTCCCTTCCTCCTTTTCGGTTCCATTTTACTCGTCCTTCTCAGGAACCCACAAAAAGGCGTCTGTTCGACGACGCTATTCAGGATCTCTTGGACAAAGAGGTCCTGGAGGCGGTTCCTCAAGGGGACACAGGTTCAGGATTCTATTCCAACCTGTTTGTGGTAGCCAAAAAGGACGGAGGAGCTCGTCCCATTTTGGATCTCAAAGATCTCAATGCCTATGTGGTGACTTCCCACTTCCGTCAGGAATCCCTGCGTTCTGTGATTGCAGCAATGTCTCCAGGGGAGTTTCTTGCCTCCCTGGACCTTCAGGATGCTTATCTTCACATCCCTATTCATCCAGAGAGCAGGCGGTATCTCAGGATTGCCTGCCACAGGGGACACTTTCAGTTTGCAGCGCTCCCCTTTGGGCTGACTTCAGCCCCTCAGGTCTTCCAGAGGGTGTTAGGCTCCTTGATAGCGGTGCTTCATCAGGATGGGATCCGAGTGACCCCATACATGGACGATCTCCTACTGAAAGCCTCCTCAGCGGAGCTTCTCCGTCAGCAATTACAGAAGTGCATGCACACCCTGAACCGTCATGGCTGGATCCTGAATCTGGACAAATCGGACTTGGTTCCATCTCAGAGTCTTCTGTTCCTGGGTCTCCTGTTCGACACTCGCCAATGCATGGTGTTTCTTCCAGAGGACGTGGCTCACCAGATAGCCGTCAGAGTGGCTGGGATTCTGGACATGGACGAAGTTCCAGTACCGAAGTTGTCGTCTTTAGTGGGGAAGTTCATTTCCACGATCGAAGCAGTCCCATTTGCCATGGCCCACTCCAGGGAACTTCAGAGATTTGTGATACAGACGTGCAAGAATCATCCAGATCATCAACATCTGTCTGTTTCTCTTCCTCCTCATGTCGAGTCGAGTCTGCACTGGTGGTTAGATCTCTCTCATCTCCTGAAAGGGAGATCCTTTCTAGTTCCTCGTTGGACCACAGTCACAACGGATGCCAGCCTTCGGGGCTGGGGTGCAGTCTGGGGTCGCTTCAGTGCTCAGGGGAAATGGGGTCTGGAGGAATCCCTTCTCTCCATCAATGTTCTGGAACTTCGAGCTGTCCGGCTTGCCCTGAGGCACTGGGAGTCTCAACTGACCGGTCTTCCGATCAGAGTGGAGTCCGACAACGCCACGGCGGTGGCTTACATCAACAGGCAAGGCGGCACAAGAAGCGGTTCCGCCTGGTGGGAGGTCAAGGATATTTTGTCTTGGGCAGAAGATCACGTGCCTGTCATCTCTGCAGTTCATATTCCAGGCGTGGACAACGTCATGGCAGACTTCCTCAGTCGTCACACTGTCGACAGCGGAGTATGGGCTCTTCATCCAGAGGTGTTTCATATGCTCACTCAGCGGTGGGGGATGCCTGTGGTGGACCTGATGGCTACCAGACACAACAGGAAGGTTCCGGTGTTTTGCTCCCGGTTGAGGGACTCCCTTGCTCTAGCAGTGGATGCCTTGTCGATCCCTTGGGACTTCTCCCTGGCTTACATCTTCCCTCCTCTTCCTCTATTGATCAGAGTTATCCAGAAGTTGAAGAGGGAGCGTTGTCCTGTCATCCTGATCGCTCCAAACTGGCCTCGCCAGTCCTGGTATCCGGAGTTGATGGCCATGTCAGTGACGGATCCGATTCCGCTTCCTGCCCGTCCGGACCTACTTCTTCAGGGATATCTGTGGAAGGAGGATGCTCACTCTCTCCATTTGATGGCATGGCGGTTGAATCCTCGATTCTAGCAAAGAAAGGATTTTCTCCTTCTGTGGTGTCGACTATGCTCAGTGCTCGTAAGCCTGTGTCTTCCAAGATCTATCATCGCATATGGTCAACTTTTGTGACATGGTGCTCTGATAAGAAGTTATCCCTTGAATTTCATCTTCCCACTGTCCTGGCCTTCTTGCAGGACGTTGTGGATAAGGGGCTCAGTCTGAGTTCCCTCAAAGTTCAGACTTCTGCCTTGTCTGTGTTTTTCCAGGAAAGGATCGCTATCCTTCCTGATGTGAAAGTTTTCTTCCAAGGTGTGACTCATGTTCGACCTGCCTTCAAGAGTCCTGCTCCCCAGTGGGACCTCAATTTGGTGCTGGGAGTTCTCCAGCGACCACCGTTTGAATCCTTGGCTTCCATTCCATTACGTCTCTTGACTTGGAAGATGGCCTTCCTTTTGGCTATTGTTTCAGTTCGCCGGGTAGCAGAGTTACAGGCCTTGTCTTGTAAACCTCCTTACCTGGTGTTCCACAAGGATAAGGCTGTGCTTCGCACTACCAAGGAATTCTTACCCAAGGTTGTGTCCGAGTTTCACATCAATCAGGAGATTGTGGTTCCCTCTTTCTGCCCTAATCCTTCATCTGACAAGGAAAGAGATCTCCATCTGTTGGATGTGGTGCGTTGCCTCAAGTTTTATGTTCATCGCACCGAGTCTATCAGGAAGTCTGACGCTCTATTCGTCATTCCTGAGGGGCCTAGGGCAGGGAGACCGGCTTCCAAAGTTACCATTGCCTCTTGGATTAAGGCTACTATCCGTGAAGCCTATAAGTTGAGGAATAAGCATGTTCCCTTCCGGGTGACTGCCCATTCCACCAGATCTATTGGGGCCTCTTGGGCCTACAAGAATCAAGCTTCTGCTGATCAACTGTGCAGAGCGGCCACTTGGTCCTCTGTGCACACTTTTTCTAAGCACTATCGAGTTGATGTACTGGCTTCGGCTGATGCCAGTTTTGTAAGGAAGGTCCTGGAGGCAGTCTTGCCTGTGTAGGTCTTCCGCTCTGTGATCCTTAATTCTTCCTTACTGTTGAGCCCGGTTGGCTCTGGTTCCGTGTGCTGTGTTAGTTCAGGGATTGTTCCCTTGGTTGGTGTCCGTTGACACTTACAGTTTGGGCTATGTTATTAACTGGGTCATAGCAGTTCTAGTGACTTGGGCCTTGCGCCTGGTCCTTGCCTTACTTCCCGCCTCTGGATCAGCTCAATGTTTGTACATCCCAGAGTACCAGTGACCTGTATTGGACGACAGTGAAAATAGGATTTTAGTCTTACCTGTTAAATCCTTTTCACTTAGTCCATACAGGTCACTGGTCTCCCACCCTGTCAAGGGACCAGTCTTGGCTCTCCTGTGGCATCCAGTGGGAGACCGTTCGGTCATGCTCACAGGAGTCTTTCTTTTTGCTTACCTGAGGTCAGTTTTAGGGTCTCAAATCAATCTAAGTGGCTCTGGCCAGAAGGTGGCTTAAGTAAGAGGGGAGGCTCCGCCCCTTGCAAATCATTTGCATAGTTGTTCCTGCCTATTAAAGGGGACTTACGCCTCCCAGAGTACCAGTGACCTGTATGGACTAAGTGAAAAGGATTTAACAGGTAAGACTAAAATCCTATTATTTGAATCAATAGGAAATTTGGGGATTTTATACCTATATTGAATGGGAAATGTGTGATTTTTTCCTTATGGGTCACCTGGATAGCACACCAGAGCCCCGCCTCCCCAGAACAGGACAGGTACCACTACAAATATGTAATCTTGTCCCTCCCCTGCCTCCCCAGAACTGGACAGGTACCATACAGATATGCAATGTTGTCCTTCCCCCTCCTCCCCTGAACAGGACAGGTACCATACAAATATGTAATGTTGTCCTTCCCCCTCCTCCCCTGAACAGGACAGGTACCATACAGATATGCAATGTTGTCCTTCCCCCTCCTCCCCTGAACAGGACAGGTACCATACAAATATGTAATGTTGTCCCTTCCCTGCCTCCCCTGAACAGGACAGGTACCATACAGATATGCAATGTTGTCCTTCCCCCTCCTCCCCTGAACAGAACAGGTACCATACAAATATGTAATGTTGTCCCTTCCCTGCCTCCCCTGAACAGGACAGGTACCATACAGATATGCAATGTTGTCCTTCCCCCTCCTCCCCTGAACAGGACAGGTACCATACAAATATGTAATGTTGTCCCTCTCCTGCCTCCCCTGAACAGGACAGGTACCATACAGATATGCAATGTTGTCCCTCCCCTGCCTCCCCTGAACAGGACAAGTACCATACAAATATGTAATGTTGTCCCTCCCCTGCCTCCCCTGACCAGGACAGGTACCATACAGATATGCAATGTTGTCCCTCCCCTGCCTCCCCTGAACAGGACAAGTACCATACAAATATGTAATGTTGTCCCTCCCCTGACCAGGACAGGTACCATTCAAATATGTAATGTTGTCCCTCCCCTGCCTCCCCTGAACAGGGCAGGTACCACTGCAAATATTTAATGATGTCCCTCCCCTGCCTCAACAGGACACTTACCACTACAAATATGTAATGTTGTGTCCCCCCCGCCTCCCCAGAACAGGACAGGTACCACTACAAATATGTAATGTTGTCCTTCCCCAGAATAGGACAAGTGAGTTGAACAGACTCGGAAGCAGCTGAACTCATTGGTGTGGAGAATCAGCCACTGTCCCAGAGATCCGTAGAGTATATGTAACTAAAACTCCCGTCATCCTCAACCTGCCAACCCCTTCCAGCTGTTGTTGATCTACAACTCCTCTCATCCTCAGCTAACTCATGGCCGGCTGATGATGATGATGATGAGGGATGTAGTAGAACAACAGTTCAAGGGCTGATGTTGCACATCTCTGTGTTAGGTGCCCAGCAGAAGACTCTCAGTTGCTAATAAGTAGAAAATAATCTGCACCACAGGGGACAAATAAAAAATTCCATTTGATTTAAATGGGGCTTTTAACCCTATGAACACTAGAGAGGTTTTTAAATGCATTTTGAAGCAATGCATTGGGCCCATTTAAATCACTAGGAATTTGCTTGTCCCCCATGGTACAGTTGGAATGCTCCAGTTTTTCTTGATATATCAACATCTGAAATTATTGTACAGTGGTTTATTTCAGTGGGCTTAAAAACCTGGCTGACGTTACCGTACAAAGCATTACGTCTAACGAGTTGTCAGTCTCAGAGTCAACAATTTTTATCATCTGTTGTACTGAAATATAAATACACTCCACAGAGCCAACACTGATTACAGTCTAATAGACTTGTCAGATTTATTACGTGCCATATATTTATTATGGTTCTTAACTGCAATAACAGCACAGTGTATTACTTTACCCTTTAAGGACCAGAGAGGTGTGAAACGCATTGTGAAGCAATGTGCTGCTCACCCCCTCTGATCTTTAACCCTTTGAGTGCCAGGGGGGTACACAATGCATTGCAGAGCAATGCTTTGCATACCCCTCTGGCACTCAAAGGGTTAAAAGGTTGATACTGGCATTTTGAAAACAATGTAATTGGTGAAATAGTATTAAAGTGGAACCTTAAGACAAGTTTAGTTTGTTTGAAAGCTAATTAAAATCTTCCGATATGTAGTACATATGTATTGTACTGTCCTGTATATTGGTTTTCAGAAATTAACCTTTATGTTTCGGTGACACTTTAGGCTACTTCCCTGCTCAGTATGCTAATTAACACTTTGAGTGCCAGCGGTATCCAATGCTTTGCAAAGCAATGCATTGGATGCAGCTCTGGCACTCAAACAGTTAATTCTTTTTAAGCCCACTCTCTGAGGTATTACAAATGCCCACGGTGTGGTGGCTACGTCTAGGTTGGTTTACTATCAAAGTGTCGCATGTACAGTTTCGGGTCATAAACTGACGTATTTATTCGGCTGCGTCATTTAAAGTGCCGCAATTACAGTTTTCCGTTATAAAGTGTCGCAAAATCTACATTTCGCTTTGTTCCAAATGGTGCATTCACCATATTGTGCGTTAACATGTCGCAGCATTAATGACGCAATTTGGGTGCAGCATTAAGGATGTAATATGGGTGCGATATTGGTGCAATAAGGACGCAATATGGGTGCAATATTGGTGCAATAAGAACACATTAAGGACGCAATATTGGTGCAATAAGGACACATTAAGGACGCAATATGGGTGCAATATTGGTGCATTAAGGACTCAATATGGGTGCGATAATGACGCAATATGGGTGCAATACTGACTCTATATGGGTGCATTAAGGACGCAATATGGGTGCATTAAGGACACAATATGGGTGCAATAAAAAAAAACAACCCAACAAAACCAACCCGACCCAAAGCCCAAACGAAAACCCACCAGAACCAACACAAAACCCTATCCAAAACCCACCGAAACATACCCAAAAAGCAACCCAAAACATACCCAAAACCCAACAAAACGTACCCAGAAAACCTAACCAAAACCAACCCAAAACTCAACCCACAAAACCCAACCCAAAACCAACACAAAACCCACCAAAACCAACCCAAAACCCATAAAAAACAACCCACACAACCCAACCCAAAACCCATTAAAACATACCCAAAACCAACAATAATGCACCCATATTGCGTCCTTAATGTTGCACCCAAATTGCGTCATTAATGCACCCATATTGCATCAGTATTGCACCCATATTGCATCCTTATTGCACCCATATTGCGTCAGTATGGAACCCAAATAGCTTCAGTATTGCACCCATATTGCGTCCTTATTGCACCAATATTGTTCCCATATTGCATCAGTATTGCAAACAAATGACGTCAGTATTGCACCCATATTGCGTCCTTAATGCACCCATATTGCACCCATATTACGTCCATATATTGCACCCATATTACATCCTTAATGCGTTCTTATTGCACCAGTATTGTTCCCATATTGCACCCATATTGCATCAGTATTGAACCCAAATTGCGTCAGTATTGCACCCATATTGCGTCCTTAATGCACCCATATTACGTCCATATATTGCACCCATATTCCTTCCTTAATGCTGCTTGCGTCAGTATTGCACCCATATTGCATCAGTATTGCACCCATATTGTGTCCTTATTGCACCAATATTGTTCCCATATTGCACCCATATTGCATTAGTATTTAACCCAAATAGTTTTGGTATTGCACCCATATTGCGTCCTTAATGTGTCCTTATTGCACCAATATTGCACCCATATTACGTCCATATATTGCACCCATATTGCTTCCTTAATGCTGCTTGCGTCAGTATTGCACCCTTATTGCGTCAGTACTGCACCCATATTGCGTCCTTAATGCATCCTTATTGCGCCAATATTGTTCCCATATTGCACCCATATTGCGTCATTATTGAACCCAAATTGCGTCAGAATTGCACCCATATTGCAATTATGTCCATATATTGCACCCATATTCCGTCCTTAATGCTCCACCCAAATTGAGTCATTAATGCACCCATTTTGTGTCCTTAATGCTGCGACATGTTAACGCACGATATGGTGAATGCGCAATTCGTAACAACGCGAAATGTAAATTTTGCAACACTTTAAGACGCATAACTTTAATAGCGACACTTTAAATGACGCGGCCGAATACATGCGTCATTTTATGACGCAAAACTTTACATGCAACACTTCAAATGGATACCATCAAGATTTATTCATAGCAGAGTATGTGGTCATATTGGGCGCAGCAAAGAAACTAATCAGCATATAGTGCCATACTGTGTCACCAACAAATAAAAGTTAATTTCTCAAGAACTATTTTTCTCTAACAACCTGTGTGGAACACAGGAACCATGGGTAAAGTATCCTTTTTTTTTTTTTTTTTTTTTTTTTTAAAGTGACCTCCATAGAGTGGAAGCAAGTCAAACATTAATTTTTATCCTCCTTTTTTGTTTTTTATTCTGCTAAGATGCTAAGATGGTGCTGCATGATTCTCTATTAGGTGGACTCCTATCTCTGACCTCCATTGTTGGTTTGAACTAGAGCACAGTCTTAAGGGACCTGAGTCTCTTAGAGGATCTCTTGCATTACCAGCCCTCACATCATAGTTTTCCTGCTTTCCTTGTCTGAGCAGACCTTTGAATAGTGCACAGGGTCCTGAAATTGAAGAGCATAAGCTTTCTCTCATTCAGAATGCACAGATCCAGTGAGTATGTCCCTGTCTATTTGTCTAGACCAGGAACTCCTGGAGGAATGGAGAACACCTGACAGGAGGTTGTTCCTCCCCCATCATCCCTTTGCTGAGGCTTTAATGCAGTGGGCTACCTCTCCTGCGGTGGACCTCCCAATCTCTGGCCTAGCAAAGAATACAGCTTTGACACATAAGTGTCTAGATTTTCTTTTGAAGACAAATTTTGCAGCCTCAGGTGCCACTTCGTTCCCCACTTTTGCTGTTACTTGGGTGACTAAGGCTATAGCTGTTTGGGAGAATTATCTTTTTGGATGCCTAAGAAGGATCTTGTTATATCCAATATCCTTGATGCTTATGCATATCTGGCAGTTTGCTTTTCAAGACCATCATTTTCAGTTCACCGTCTTTCCCTTAGGGCTGGCCTCTTCTCCATGGATCTTTACATATCCGCTCACTAAGGATCTCCCTGACTTCCTATTTGGATTACCTTTTGCTGAGGGCTCCTTCAGAAGAGACTGTACACCTTCAGATTCAGATTTGTGTGTTTCTTCTGGAACAACAATGTTTAATTCTCAGTCTCAGGAAATATCTGGTTCTGGCCCATGTCCTTCACTTTCTTGGTATGAAATTCAACACTCTTACCTCCATATTCTGGTTCTGGTTTTACTGTCAGAGCACAACATTCTGTTGTTGTCTCATCATGTTTCTTAGGTTATACTTTGCCCATCTGCAATGGTACAAGAGTACATGAAGATACATGTTATCTGGTTTCTGCTCTGAAAGTAGTCTCGTTTTCTAAATTCCACAAGTGGAAGCTGCAGCTGGAAATTTTCAGGAACTGGTCCAGACATCAGTGTCATGTCCCTGATCCTTGCGGGTTTTTTCTTTTTTCCCTCCTGGAATCTTGGTGGATGCTTGATCTCACACAGGACATAAGAGGAAAGGGGGTTTTGTGTACTTACTGAAATGTTATTTTCACTTTGTCCATGTGGAACACTGGACCTCTCTCTGAGAAAAAAAACAGCTGTTTGAGTCCCGGGCAGGAGGTCTTCTTGTATTCTCTAATTCGGGGGATTCCTTTTCTTACTTATTCTATTTTTTCTTACATCTTTGCTATACATTAAAATTGAGCATGTCTGGTGGGGATAAAGTGAAGCAGGGAGGGAGGAAGTCTCTGCCTCTGAGCCTTTTAAGGAAAATGCCCTGCCCTCCTGACCAGAGGATACTTAACTCATGGTTCCTTTACTCCACATGGACTAAGAATAAAATATTTATCGATAAGTACACAAAAATCCCCTTATTTTACAAATGGTTATTGCAGAGGGCAGTAGGGCAGCCTGTGGGTATTTTGGGGTATTCCTTTCTCTACACCTTGCTTAGGTCAATGTACTGTGGAAAGTGTAGAAGAATTGGTATTAGTGTCTGACATTCCTTGAGAATGCTACGGGTGGGAATACGAGGCTTGCCTCCATTAAGTCCAGCTCTGGCAGAGTTTGTCTACCATGGTATTAGTGTCTGACATTCCTTGAGAATGCTACGGGTGGGAATACGAGGCTTGCCTCAATTAAGTCAAGCTCTGGCAGAGTTTGTCTACCATGGTATTAGTGTCTGACATTCCTTGAGAATGCTATGGGTGGGAATGCGAGGCTTGCCTCAATTAAGTCCAGCTCTGGCAGAGTTTGTCTACCATGGTATTAGTGTCTGACATTCCTTGAGAATGCTAGGGGTGGGAATACAAGGCTTGCCTCCATTAAGTCCAGCTCTGGCAGAGTTTGTCTACCATGGTATTAGTGTCTGACATTCCTTGAGAATGCTAGGGGTGGGAATACGAGGCTTGCCTCCATTGAGTCCAGCTCTGGCAGAGTTTGTCTACCAGTATATGTTAAAATGATCACACTCTGTAATGCAAACTGTGAAATATAGGCGCTGCCATTGGAAGCACCATTGGGGCTGCACTGGGCAATTTGTGAATTTCCCTTAATGCCTCACACAGAATTAGTGTAACAAGCAAAAAGAGTGTGAAATATGAATGGCATATGTAAGCACATCAATACCCAATATACATAGGTGCACATAGGTATGTGCATAGCAGTATTTACAGTTACATTTCTGGGAAGAAATCCAAAACCCACTAAACATGACTTAGAAGCACTAACTACCCCATAACAGCAATATAACCTTATAAACACATATGTTAATTGTAATAACCATGACACACCAATGTTTTTTTTTTTTTTTTCTTCCTTTGCATTTGATGCTCAGAAATTGTGCCCAGGAACTGACATTAGAGTTTTCAATCCAGAGTCCTGAACCATTTAACTGTTAATATAAACAGAAACAAGGCATTCCGTATACTTGTGATAAGATGCTGATGAAGAGATAGAGAGCTGGTGCTCCTGATAAATGTACAGCGTACTCACAGCTCCACTAGAGGGCCACGCCAATAAACAAACAAGGAACTCCACAGAGGATGAAAGTATCGGATATCTGTAACAGAGTGTGAATCCTACAGATGCATGCTTTTGTTGTTTCAATTAATTTTTAATACCTCACAGATTGCCTTGTTTGTACAGCAGAAATTTAAATCCATTGACTAACTATAAGAGCTTGCGTTCAATAAGGAAAAGACCCAACATAACGTTAATACAATGGAGACTGACCCAAAGAGCTGTATTTATTACACTAAGTCAAAGAGATAACAACCAGACAATTACTCTTAACTTGAGGAGCTCAATTGTATATTTCTGTTTTCCTTTGTGTTTCCTTTTATTATTTTTCTTATCTTTTTGTTACTAGTGAAACCCAATGACATCAGTACTGATCATACCGGGAGTTCTTCCATTTGTGGGTAGCAGGGGATGGGTCTAGTGAGACCCTGATAATGATCCCCATTCATTGGTGTGATCAGCTTCCTCACTGACAGCTGATCACAGATTTTACTCTGAGTCTGTTGTGCTGACAGGCAGACATTAGCAGCTCTTAGTGTGAGAGCTGATCACGTGCTTGAATTAATGGGAGCAGTGATTAGGGTTTCATAGACCCTGATCACTTCTCCCATTATGTTGTAAAATCAATCCTAGGAGTCCACAGATATGATTTAAACATAGGGTGACCACGTTTCCATTCTGCCATTCAGGGACACTGCAGAGAATGGAGCAGCAGATCACTTGTCCTCATCTGTAGTCCATATATGCAAGAGGGGTCACTATACATGACTGGACATCAGTCCTCAACCTGCTCTTTCTCAGGCACAGCACAGAGTTCTCAGCACTGAAGTGCGAATTGCTCATTGATTGCTGCAGGGGTGTGGAAATTTAAAAAAAAAAAAAAAAAAAAAAAACGAGGCTTGCCTCAATCAAGTCCAGCTCTGGCAGAGTTTGTCTACCATGGTATTAGTGTCTGACATTCCTTGAGAATGCTCTGTGACACAAGGGTTAAGTGCTTTATTTTTATTTATTTATTTTCATTCAGACATTATGAAGGGGCATCAGGACACAATCATGTAAGAGATCAATACTGGTGACTGGAATGCACTCACTGCCCTCCTCCACTCAGTTCCTGAAGTATGGCCTGTAGTGGGAGGACTGGGGAACATCTTGCAATATCGCTGATGGTCAAGAATGACAGATCACAGTACTGATCTCCTAGCATGAGCAAATACATGATCAATACTAGGGATTGTCAGGAGGGTCTGGATGCCCCCAAAAGAGGTCTGATTGAAATTAAAATTTTAGAAAAGTGTGCAGGTGGGGGGAAGATTACCAGCCCCATATCTGATAGAAGCATGGCCATATGCAAAAGCATACAAGTGGAGCAGTTCTGGTGTAACCAAGCTGCACCATAAGTAACACAAATTCCCATTAATTTAAAGGGGTTTGTTTTACTGTGAGGGAAAAAAAGTTATAAATTACATTTTACTGAGTGAGATAAGTATTTGACCCCCTATCAGTCAGCAAGATTTCTGGCTCCCAGTTGTCTTTTATACAGGTAACAAGCTGAGATTAGGATCACTCTCTTAAAGGGAGTGCTTCTAATCTCAGCTTCTTACCTGTTTAAAAGACACCTTTCCACAGAAGCAATCAATCATATTCCAAACTCTCCACCATGGCCAAGACCAAAATGCTGTCCAAGGATGTAAGAGACAAGATTGTAGACCTACACAAGGCTGAAATGGGCTACAAGATCATCGCCAAGCAGCTTGGTGAGAAGGTAAGAACAGTGTGATTATTCGCAAATGGAAGAAACACAAAATAACTCTCAGTCTCCCTCGGTCTGGGGCTTCATGCAAGATCTCACCTCGTGGAGTTTCATTGATCATGAGAATGGTGAGAAATCAGCCCAGAACTACACAGGAGGATCTTGTCAGTGATCTCAAGGAAGCTGGGACTATAGTCACCAAGAAAACAATTGGTAACACACTACTATGTGAAGGACTGAAATCCTGCAGGGCCTGCAAGGTCCCCCTGCTCAAGAAAGCACATGTACAGGCCTGTATGAAGTTTGCCAATGAACATCTGAAAGATTCAGAGGAGAACTGGGTGAAAGTGTTGTAGTCAAAGGAGACCAAAATCAAGCTCTTTGGCATCAACTCAACTCGCCATGTTTGGAGGAGCAGGAATGCTGCCTATGACCCCAAGAACACCATCCCCATGGTCAAACATGGAGGTGGAACCATTATGCATTGGGGGTGTTTTTCTGCTAAGGGGACAGGACAACTTCACCGAATCCAAGGGACGATGAACGGGGTCATGTACCGTCAAATCTTGGGTGAGAGCCTCCTTCCCTCAGCCAGGGCAATGAAAATGGGTAGTGGATGGGTATTCCAGCATGACAATAACCCAAACACATGGCCAAGGCAACAAAGGAGTGGCTCAAGAAGAAGTACATTAAGGTCCTGGAGTGGCCTAGCCAGTCTCCAGACCTTAATCCCATAGAAAATCTGTGGAGGGAGCTGAAGGTTCGAGTTGCCAAACGTCAGCCTCGAAACCTTAATGACTTGGAGAGGATCTGCAAAGAGGAGTGGGACAAAATACCTCCTGAGATGTGTGCAAACCTGGTGGCCAACTACAAGAAACATCTGACCTCTGTGATTGCCAACAAGGGTTTTGCCACCAAGTACTAAGTCATGTTTTGCAAAGGAGTCAAATACTTACTTCACTCGGTAAAATGCAAATCAATTTATAGCTGTTTTGAAATGCTTTTTTCTGGATTTTTGTTGTAATTTTGTCTCTCACTGTTCAAATAAACCTACCATTAAAATTATTGCTGATCATTTCTTTGTCAGTGGGCAAACGTACAAAATCAGCAGGGGATCAAATAATTTTTTCCCTAACTGTAAACCATTGAATGCTAGAGATTTCTCCAAAGCAGTGTTTCTCCATGCACCGGAGATCTCTGTAGCATTCAAGGCAGGGATAGGGAGAGTGAGGCCCTCCAACTGCTGTCAGACTACATCTACCATCATTCCCTGCCAGTCAACAACTGGGGTCCATTTAAATCAATGAGAATATATAATTGTCCGTTAGGGTGCGGGTGATATGCCCCAGAATCGCTCCACTTTTGTTTTTGTGCAAATGGCCCTCGAAATTTAGGAGAACTGATTGTATGTTTAATTGCAATAACATATTTATTTCCTATTGTTTTCCTATAGGAGACCAAGAAGCAGCATCAGGAGACTGTGTCAGTTTACAGGATGCACCTTCTCTATGCAGTTCAGGTAAGTGCATTCGGAATAGAGCTGCTCTCTGGTTTTACACTAGGGCCGGTGGCTTGCAACAAGTGCACTTAATATGTAAAACATATGTAAAACAAGTGCACTTAATATGTAAAACATGCACTTGCACTTAAAGTGATAGTAATGTCTGGCTTTATGTAAGTGTTATATTGTATACATTAAAAAACTAAGTTTATTGATGTTAGTCTTGTCTCTCAAACAGGTATAGTTTGAGAGATATATAATTATAAACTTCCCTCCTCCCTCTCCTTGCACAGACGTCAGCCTCTTGCTGACATCATGAGATCCTGGTCCCAGGCAGGGCCGGCGCCACCTATAGGCGAGGTAGGCGCCGGCCTAGGGCGCACAAGTACTGGGGGAGCGGGCATGCAGCGGAGAAGAACTGCGCCCGCACCCACCACACCGGAACGCAACACAGTCAATTCTGTGTTGCTACTGCGCTCCTTCATCGTGGTCGCTCTTTAGTAATGCAGAGCGCGCTGGGAGTCATGATCTCCCGGCGCGCTCTGCATTACTGAAAAGAAGACGGCGCGGGAACTACTGGTATGTTATGGGGGGCAAGTTGGAGCTGATGGGGCAAGTTGGAGCTGAGGGGACATAGTGGAGCTGCTGAAGGCAAGTTGGTGCGGATGGGGGGCAAAGTGGAGCTGATAGGGGCAAGTTGGAGCTGAGGGGACATAGTGGAGCTGCTGGGCGCAAGTTGGAGCAGATGGGGGGCAAAGTGGAGCTGATAGGGGCATGTTGGAGCTAAGGGGGCATAGTGGAGCTGCTGGGTGCAAGTTGGAGCAGATGGGGGGCAAGTTGGAGCTAGTGGGACAATATGGAGCTGATGGGGGGCAAGTTGGAGCTGAGGGGGAATAGTGGAGCTGATAGGGGGCAAAGTGGAGCTGGTGGAGGCAAAGTGGAGCTGATAGGAGGCAAGTTGCAGCTGATAGGGCCAAAGTGGAGCGGATTGGGGGCAAGTTGGAGCTGGTGGAGTCAAGGTGGAGCTGATAGGGGGCAAAGTGGAGCTGGTGGGGGCAAAGTGGAGCTGGTGGGGGGCATGTCTTACAGGCATCTCCAGACCAGGGGCAGACTGGCCCCGGGGGCAGAGAAAGGACAATCATGAATATTGTAATATATAAGTAGGTGGGGTATAAAGGGGTGGGACACAAGGGGAGGAACCAAATGGGCGGCAAAATTAGGTTTTGCCTAGGGTGGCAAAAATCCTTGCACCAGCCCTGGTCCCAGGACCAGCTGGTGGCTCTTCAGCACAGCCAAAATAGCGCTATGTAAAAAGAACTGTTTCATTAGAATGATCTACAGAATGTGCTTGCAAACCAGGCACACTTTGTAGAACGTTCCAGTGAAGTATTTCTTTTTACATAGCGCTATTTCGGCTCTGCTGAAGAGCCGCCTCGAGTTGGCCGACACAAATCTCATGCTGAGAGCTTGACAGCTGAAATCTGTTGAAGGGGGGGAGAGGGAAATTTATAATTGACTAACATCAATTAACTTATTTTTTAATGTCTACAATATAACACATAAAACCAGGCATTACTAACTTTAATATGTAAAATTATATATACTATAGGGTTTAGCCTCCTGAGTAAAACAAGGGTGCTCCTACTGCAGAAAGACACTTGATTCAAAAGTTATTGCAGCTTAAATGTGATTTTTTTTAGGTGCAGTATCTCAATGGCCTGAAATGTTACAATGGCGCTGTTGCTACACCATTGTATGAGAATTTTATGGTCAACTGACCAGAGTTGTCCATAGGATGGTGTAGCAACAGCGCCACTGACATTTCAGTCCATTAAGATACTGCACCTACAAAATTAAAGTTTGAGCTGAAATAACTATTTAATAAAACAACTCTCCACAGTGGGAGTACCCTTGTTTTACTGAGGAGGATAAACACTACAGTATGGAGTTTTTAACATATTAAGTGTTGTTATCCCTTGATTGGTTTCTAACCTGCCTTACAGCACTAGCGTTTTCATTGTTTTCAAACTTAATTTTAACTCTTTTAATCTTTTCAGTGGCAGAGGAGTATGCAACGCATTGCTTGCATTGACGAGTAATGAACAGGACATCACTCTGGCACTCAAATGGTTAATAAGCCATCGCTCACCAGCAAGTGGGTCTAAACCCTCCACATAGCTAACACAGCAGACTATTAAAATATCAGCCTGGCACTAGTATACAGGCCTTATATTTAAAGGGAAAAGTGGAATAATGCCTCATACACACACACATATTCTCATTGATTTAAATTGAGCTTTTACTCCTGGAATACTAGACTGGGGGTTATGCACTAAAGCGGGATAAAGTGGAGATGTCTTCTCCAGCGATATCACTTCTCCAGTTCCTATGTTATTCTATAGAGCCTATGCACTAAGATCTCCAAAGTTGGCTCCATAAAATAACATAGGAATTGGAGAAGTGATATCATTGGAGAAGTTATCTCTACATTATCCCGCTTTAGTGCATAACCCCCAGTCTAGTATTCCAGGAGTAAAAGCTCAATCCAAATCAATGAGAATATGTACGTGTGTGTATGAGGCATTATTTCACTTTTCCCTTGCAAACCAAGCACACGTAGAAGACCATTTCAGTGAAAGTTTTCTTTTTTAGAAACGCGATCGCGGCTGTGCTGGAGAGCCGCCTGAAAGTTGTACGACTTTCTTCCATTCAGTCAGCTAGAATGCTGACTACGGTGAAGGGGGAGGGAGAGGGCAACTTTAGAAGCGATCATCTCTCAAATCATAAAGGTTTGAGAGATGACACTGGGGGCAATATGTTTTTTTGTAGTAGTACTTTGCTATAGGGATTAGTAATACTTAAGTATTACTATCCCTTTAAGCCATAGTTGTTTTGATATTATATATGTGTGTATGTGTGAGTCTATTATATATAGAGGACTAGAAAAGTAAAAGTAACGTTTATTGGCTAACTGAGTGGCTTTTGATGCAAGCTTTCAAGACAACTAGGTCTCTTCTTCACGCATAATAAGAATGAAAGCGATATGCACAATTCATTACTTTAACCCATACATCCTTTAGATATAACCATCTCTGATCAATTTCACTGGAGCATGAAAAAGGTATATAATCTGGTACGAGTTTTCTAGTTCACTTCAAAAAGCTTTTGCAAAGCCTAGAGTATAATTTATGGCCCATTGATAAGAATATTCTGCTATTGCAATTTGACCCTTTGGGTGCACAGAGAGGTATCCAGTGCATTGTGTTGCAGTGTAGTGGATGCCTCTCTGGCAGTCAAGGGGGTTAGGTGTTTTAATTATGTGCATGAGTTTTAAAGTCTTGTATTGTGCATTCAGCTTTCATTACTTCTTATGTCTGAAGAAGAGCCCTGGTTGTCTTAAAAGCTTGCATCCAAAGCCATTCAGTTAGCCAATAAAGGCATAATTTTTACTCTACTTGTCTCCTGCACTATTCTATGACTAACACACACGCTTTACCAATATTATATATAGACACACACACACCCTATACTTTAATGTTAATTTAATCCTGTACAATCAATCTGCACCACTGAACCCCTTTTGTTATTTCTACTCAGGGTCAAATGGATGAAGATGTTCAAAAAGTCCTTAAACAGATACTGACTATGTGCAAGAGTCAACCGCAAAAAATGTGATTGGTCAATTCAGTCTAGAATGGATCTGCACTACAGCACTGCCTCTTAGTATTATCAGTAGATTGTCCTTCCAGGAAATACATCTGAACATGCCAGATATCGAGACTTTGACTTCTTCTGTATCAGAAAATTGTGTATTTTTATATTTTTTGATAAGAAACCAGTTTTCATTGAATATTTTATTATGGAACCCTTCATGGTTTTGAAGTCTGATTTAAGTTAATTTTTTTTCAAATAGAAACAGGAGTACTGCTTTTCACCTGGGGTAGGTAAATGTTGACAGTCTGGTTCTTGGGGACCACAATTCTCATCATGTCCCACCAGCAGTTTGATGATTGGGGAAGATGGAAATTGTAGTCTTTAACAGCTGGTGAGCCAAAGGCTGCCTACCCCTGTGTTAGATATGTTAGCCTTATCATTTGGTAGCAAATAAATGAAATTATAGTAATGCATTAGATATTGTAGCCTGTATTCAGGATAACACACACCCCAGTTATTGAAGCTACGAGTTATATACTAGTAATTTAGTAATAGACATTGTAGTACAATTTATCATTTTTTTCATATTTCTGGGTTTTTATAAAAAAAAAAAAAAAATAATTATTGTAAATCAGTCTTGTTGCTTTTTTATAGATTGTTAAAAAAAATTAACCGCACAATAGATTATTATAGTACAAATGATATGCAATTGTTAGATGTAACATTGTTTTAGTGCTGTTGGGTTAACTGTATAAGAGCCAGAAGGATTGCTTGGGGAACCTCTCTGGTCCTTAAAGTGTTAAAGAATATTATAGTTTTATTATGAAAATAATTATACATTTAGGGCTTTTCCTTGTGATAAAGGCAATAGTATTCCCATTGCTGATATGCTTTGTTCAAAGCTTTTTAAAATTCAAAGTATCCAGACCAAAATATTGCATTTTTTATTGTTGTCTGGGAAGCTCTGGTTTGCCAACTTTACTGTTCAAGGACAGTAGCAACTGCACCATCTTGTGAGCAGATCACACATTGCAGTTTGTTTAAAAAATTGAATTGAAAGATATTTTGATTGAAGCACTTCCGGCATCTCCTTTCATAGTAAAACCTTATGGTTCCTTTAAAGTATTTTAGGGGTTTTAACACCAATGTTTTAGAGACCTCTCTAGCCTTCAAAGTGTTAGTCATCCCCAAAAATATATAGTAAGTTCCATTTTTCAGCATGAATTTCCATATTTGAGGTTTGTCTAGAAGAATGTATGTTTAGAAAATGTGATAAATGAAAGAATATATAATCCATTCACTGTATTACAGTTTTGTAACATAACTGGAGGAAAGATGAACAAGTGACTCAAACTTGAGCCTAGAACAAACAATTACACCTTCTTTTGAAGTACTGGGGGGCAGTATTTAACCCTTTGACTGCCAGAGTGGTACGCAATGCATTGCTTTGCAATGCATTGCGTACCACTCTGGCACTCAAAGGGTTAAAGCAGAACCTTCGCCTGCTATAAAGTCACCCTGCAATAATTAAGCAGGTAGCAACTAGCTTTATAATAGATATGTTTCCTCTGAAATGTAGCTGATTATAAAGAAATCCTTTATTGTAGGAGACAGGAAGCCAGGCATCAGTGCAGACATCTTGTATGAGCATTTGCGCTGTCAGTCCCAGTCTCCATTGAGAAGCATTGCAGTGTTCCACATGGTAACCGGGAGGGACTGACGGCGCAGGCGCACTAACTGCACTAACCTGTCCGTCAGTCTCCTACAATAAAGGATTTCTTTATAATGGACTAAATTTCAGAGGTAACATATCTATTATAAAGCTAGTCGCTACCTTCTTAATTATTGCAGGGCAACTTTATAGCGGGTGAAAGTTCCGCTTTACCCTAGCTTTTTTTTAAAGTGAATTACATATAAATTGCCGTCTTTCATTTTCTTTCTTTTTTTCTAAATGGATACTCAGATATTTTGGTGCTTAACAAAAATCACATCAGTAAAGGTGGCTCTGTAATTAGCTCAGGATGATTTGTTAAAATGATTGAGCCATTGCCTAATCCAGATGTTTTTAAGTGAGGAGAACTTTATCCCTTTGAGTGTTTCGCAGTGCATTGGATACCCCTCTGGCTGTCAAAGGGTTAAACAGTAATTTGTTTATTGAGGCTTGTAGAACAACATCAGAGCAAAAATTAAAGCATCAGTTATTTTCTAGGGGTCTTGCAAATTGACCTATTCTTTGACAACTTGAGGAACTGATGGGTGAGCAGTGCACTGTGAAACATTTCATTGCACACCCCTCTGGCACTCAAAGGGTGAAAATAACAGTTGCCAGAATGTAGCCTAATGGAGTATGTTTTTGGGAGCAAAGGGAAATGTTAAAGGAACAGTGACTTGTAAAATTGAAGTGGGGTTATATACACTTAAATATCATTCTAAAAATCTAATCTTAAATATGTTTTGTGGTGGTATCTCTCTATAGGCGGCTCATAAGCACAGTTAGAAGTGCAGTAATGTCAAATCTTGGTGAATGTAAGATGCTGTGTAGTAATATATAAGTAATGTTATAAGCTGCATAAACAAAATTATTGATATGTTGACAGTGTAGAGCATTAATCCAGCTGTCTATAAATGCAGTATAAAAGGAAGTCTGAGGCTAATTTTCTTCCAGTTTCATGACCTCGTACCTTCTTTACCTGGAATTGCATAAGAATAGAAGGGCAATACATCATTGCCTGACACCAGTAGAGCAATACCCTTTACATGAGACCAGCAGGGCAATACAACATTACATGTCACCAGCAGAGCAGTATTAAAGCAATGGAAGTGAATTTTCCTGCTGGTCTAAAGTGTAATGGTACATTGCATTACTGGTCTGATGGAACAGTGTAATTCCCTTCTTGCCTCTTACAACTTTTATATTTTTGTACAGTGCTGGTATATTGCAGTTAGATAGATAGATAGATAGATAGATAGATAGATAGATAGACACAGATTTATTTATGTAACCCAATTTCATTTTTATGTTTGTGTTCCTTTAATTTCTAATCACATATTCAGATTATAACCATAATCATTGCTACAGCCAACTCATATTCATTTATCTGATTGTGTCTGTGGTCTACACATTTCCTTGTACATTGAAACAATGTTATTTTATGGACTAAATACTTTAATTTCACTCCAAGGTATCACCAGTCATTCTCATTACTCAGACACAAATAGAAAAATATAAAGGCTAGATAGGGGAGAGCAACATTTTACATTCCAGCTGTTGGTTAGGGGATGATGGAAGTTGTCCTCTACAGCGAGTCAAAGTTTGCTTAGCCATGGACTAGCTGTTTGTTGTTTTATTAGGAGTACTGTCTTGGTACTATGATTTCCATTCTTAAGGGGGCTTTTTCCTCCTCTGAATTTTCACTCCGTTTCTCATAATAGAAAATAAAAAAACAGGACATATGCATAATGGCAAATGTGGATATATTTGATTTTTTTTTAAATATGTCAGATTTCTAGAGATGTAGCCAATGTATGGCATCAAAGGGCTTAGTGGGTTTTAGCAGTGCCTATAATAGTAACCCATTATTTCACATCCAAGTGACCTTTCCACATGGAAATTAGGTTATACATTATATTTTTATAACTACAAGAATAATTTGTTTGCCATTTGTCCCAGGCCAGCACAAGAGCATACGACGGTGGCAACCAACAACTGTGCCATTCCAGCACTCCTCAAGCTTCCATCCCAAGTGGAATTATCACTAAGCAAAATACTAAATGACCGTTTTATTTCCATTTATTAAGTATCAGATCAGTACATGGCCTCAGATTTATGATACTATTTCCATGTGTGTTTGGCATTGACAGTTAGATACCTTTTGAGTTTAAAGAGTCAGGTGAAGAAAAAAATATATATACTTTTCTTAATAAATGCAGCATTGGGGAGCTTATCCATGAGATACCTACAAGGCATTTCAAGCCTTAATATTTACCATTTAGTTATTGATATTTTCACCATTATCTGAATTTGTCAGGAGCCTCTAAGTTAATCTGATTTCCACTTCCTTTCCTTTAAACACACCACTGACCATCAAAAGTCATCCCCACTGCAGGAAATGTAAAGGAACAAAAGGTGAGATTTGAAGAGCTGACATCACAATGGTAGAAGAAATTGAGAGCAAACACTCTCTTTGTTACCATAGCAACATAAGCAGCTTATTAAAATGTTTATCTTATTCTTATCTGAATAAAAGATTTGAGATTAAAATAAAACCATTGAAGAAAATTATTTTCTTCCCTTAACATGCTGTTGTGCGTATCTCAATGCGGCCTTTTTAACCCCTTAAGGACCAAGAACATCATGGGGTGAATGTCCCTAAAGGAACCATAACGTACATGTACGTCATGTATTTCAGGTCTCCCCGCGGGTTTCACTCCATTCGGGGAGCCCTGAATCGGATCCTGAAAAAAAACAAAAATGCTCCGTGGTCAATAAGTGCCGCCCTTAAACAGTTAAATCCTTGAATGTAAATAAAATAAGCAGAGCATTGCCAAGCAGTTTATTGGAGACATCTCTTGCACGTGGTCATCGCTCTCACCTATTTAACCCTGACTGCACCATCCACATTTTTGTAGTCTAAATCTATTAGTTTGTGATTTTTTTTTTAAACCAAAATATGTTTTGAATATTTAATTTTTTTAAGAAAGCAAAAAATATCTGAATAGATTGCCAATATGTGATGTTTTTACTGAATCAATGATACTTGTGTTTAACCCTTTGAGTGTCAGAGGCGTTTGATATCCCTCTGGCGCTCAAAGGCTTAAAGCAACAGTAGCACGGTAATGTTTTTTAGTTACAGCTCATCCATAGCCTAATACATTTCCTTAACCCTTGCCTGGCAGAATAGTGCCTGTGTTTTGGTCTGCAGGTTGGTTACTGCTCTTATATTGATGGGGATAATTGTGTTTTAGTATGTGTATTTATTATAGCTTGGTTTAAATTTAAAGTTTACACTATATTGTGCCCTTATTTCTTTACAGTTAACAATTTATGCAAAAACATAATGTTTCGATACACAAGAAAGTTAATAAAATTAGTTTTCATTTTTCATTGGTGTATCAGTTATTTTTATGTTTTAATTAAAATAACAGACATGACCTTGAACCCAAATGACTTTTACCATCAAGCAAGATGAATTTTAGTCGGTGGGAGTCTTTCTCTCAACTCCTATTGGCCCCAAACAAACACACCCACCATCCTAATTTTGCCACAACCAGAAGGGGATGAAGGGTATAATCTACAGCACAGTGAGCCATCTACTGTTTGCAAGTGCTACTCTTACCCTAGCACAGTGGTGGGAGTTACTACAATAAAGGTGAAGCCAAATGCTCCATCATTCACTCCCTGTTCTTAATGTTACCCAAAGTGCTCCCATGTCCCTACAGTTGCCACCTGAAATTGCACATAGCTGAGGCGAACTGGGGTGATGCTGTTAGGACAACCACATTAGCACCCTGCCAATCAAACCAGTCCTGATACTTAGTTGGCGACAGGTTCAAAGCTGCTGCTTGTTAAAGGGATAGTCATGGTTAATTTTACCTTGATGGAATACGGTAAGCATTAAAAAAAGATGAAGATCGATGTAAGTCTTCTCTCTCAAACCTTTATAGTTTGAGAGATATAATTTGGTAAAGTGACCTCTTCCTGTCTGTTTCAGTGAAGTCTGCCATCTAGCTGCAGCTGCAGATTCCAGTCATTTGACCAGACAGAGGCTCTTCAGCAGAGCCGAAATTGCACTATTTAGAAATTAATACTTAATTGGAATGGTCTACAAAGTGTGCCTGGTTTGCAAGATGGTTCTAAGGAACGTGGGGATTGTCATCAGCTTACACATTAACTGCTTTAAGGGTCAGCAACTCCTTCATTGGTGGATTTGTATCTCCCAAGCAAAAGAGGAAAGGGAGACAGTACACCAAAGATCTACGTGCAGTAAGGACTTACTCATATAAATCACATTCAGGTGCTCAATACATAAAAAGTAAAATTTGATAAGAATAATTACTTTATTACAAATGGTGAATAAATATTATTATAAAAACATTGCCAGCAGGCTTAAAATTATGTAAAAATGAGGTACAATATAAAATTTGTAATAAAAATACCACTAGAGTTTGCCTTGAGTAAAGACTGACGCTACAACCTAGTGTGTATCTGTTT
This sequence comes from Rhinophrynus dorsalis, assembly GCA_037306005.1. Taxonomy (NCBI): domain Eukaryota; kingdom Metazoa; phylum Chordata; class Amphibia; order Anura; family Rhinophrynidae; genus Rhinophrynus; species Rhinophrynus dorsalis. The sequence continues at coordinate 650,973,868 of CM074718.1, forward strand.
AAACTGTGATATATAAACACATGAATGGTGAATCTCCCGGAGGATGACACTCTCAGTTCACAATACTTGGTGCAGTATTAAAGCACCCACTTAGTGTTTGGGAATATACGTCTAGAGAGGCAACAAGTAGAATGATAGCTTCCGGGATACAACAGGTTAACAGCAACGGTTAACTTGGAAGTTCCTGAGGAAGGGGTTCAAGCCAGGGCTTGTGTTACCACAGATTATTCGGCCCAGGACAAAATAATAGTAAGAAGGGGTTTCTCCCGCAGGAACTTCGGGGACAAAGAGATGCCATCCAAGGTCAGTCCCCGGCAGGACTTAAGGTGCTTGCGTTTCCTGGCCGAATGGGGCATGATCTCAACAGATGCCCAGTTTTACCGCAATATAGGCATAGACCTTCCTGTATCCTAAATGCCTGTTCCTCAACAGAAAGGTGAGTGAACCCCAGCTGCATAGGTTCAACTCCCAAGGACTCGGAACCAGGAGGTGAGGGAGGCGCGGGAGGGTGAGCAAAACTGGGTGTCAGACGTAGTGGAGGCCTACACAGGCGCTCCCTAAATGAAGGTCTCTCTCTGATTCTGGTGTCAATTAGTATAGTAAATGACACCAGCTCCTCCAGGTCACTAGGTAGGCCCCGAGCAGCTATTTCTTCTTTAATTGTATCCGACAAGATCTGTAAAAAAGCAGGTGGTAGTCAGACGTAGCCAGGATTAGGAGCCAGATGTGGTAGTCAGACGTAGCCAGGATCAGGAGCCAGAGGTGGTAGTCAGATGCAGCCGATGTTAGGATACCAGCAGACCGCAGAACCAGGAACAACCAGCCAGAGAACTCAAGAACTGGAATGGAAGTCAGCCAAGGCACAGGTCAAACACAAGCAGACAGACACCACGAAAGGGCGACTGCCAAGGGATCGAGTCAGCACTTAAATCTGCAAGAGGGAAGGAGGACCTACAAGCACTCCCTCCAAGGACCAGAAAAGGAGCATGCCAGCGTCCAATTGGGACCCATCATCGGAACACACACACAGGTGGAAGTATCAGTGAGGGGCGGCTGTGGAAGCCCTCACTGCATCATACATTGGAGGCACGCAGGAGAGCCAGGTCATAACGTTACACCACTAGGACTCAGACACCAATATACTATTGCATGCTGCCCTACCAGTGATCAAGGGAACAAGCCTGAGGGCCAAGCAGTGTATATGGGGTTCTATGGCTACCAGTGGTCAAGGGAACAAGGCTGGGGGCAAGTGGTAGCTGAACAGATGCTGCCTAACCCCAAGCCTTGTTCCCTTGGCAGTGCACAGCATGCATCATATATAGCCTCGGCTGCATCTGACTACCACCTCTGGCTCCTGATCCTGGCTACGTCTGACTACCACATCTGGCTCCTGATCCTGGCTAAAGGGATAATTGTGTTTGCTGTAATTTTTTTAAAGCTTTGAGTGCCACAGGGGTGAGCAGTGCACATCCCTATGGCACTCAAAGGGATAAAGGAGTGATTCTGTCCATGGTGCTGAAAGTATCCTCTCCACTACTGGCCTAGTAGGGAAGCAGAGAGAACGCTATTCATCTTCAGAATTGTCTTAGTGTTGGTGATGTAAGAAGGGAGGAAATCCCTTCCACATCAACAACAGTTCACAACCGTCCTTGCTTGTGATTGAGAGCTGTTACTGCATAGGAAAGTACAGTGAGATCCCAATATCGCCAGCCTCGGGTGGGCGAAGTTGATACTGCGAACTCTGACAGCAGAGGCTGCTATCAGAGTTTAGTGAATGTGTTGAAGTGCAACATTAACTTATTAACACATCCTCTTGCATTATCCTGCATTTCCATATGGAAATAAGTCTTTATGCTTCATTTCCATATCGAAATAGGCCATTGTCAGTGTGATGAGTAAAAATTCATAAACCTGTCAGATGGATGTCAATGTGGGCAGATTTTTGTCAGACTGATGGTGATGTGATGTCAAAGACACTTTAGTGAATACTATTGATGTGCCTTCGACAATGCTCCGACAGGACATTGACATTTTCAGACCTCTTTGAGGGTGGTGAGATGTTTCTTTACTCACGCAAAAAACGGGATGGGAGGCTCAGTAGACCATACTAAAAGTGAGGACAGATGGGGTATGCCCCATTAGAGCCTTACAATATTTTCTAAGACTTTGCCTGCAAAGGCCAAGGGCATTGCAGATGCATGAGAATAGGAGAGCTTTATTGTGTTATCAAGTTAGAGCAATCATGTCACATGCTCTCGCAGAAGTAGAATTAGACCCAGGGGTTTGTGGGACCCACTCATTCAGAATAAGGGTCCCAACAGTAGCTAAAGGCAAGTCAGAAAGAGCTATAAAGGACTTGTGGTAATGGGGATAATTTGTAAAAAGCGAATATGAAACATATTCGCTCTGGAGGGAATTTGTTAAAAAAAAAGGCGGGAGGTATGCCCTGAGGTTGGCTTGTCATAGCATTGGAAGTGGTTAATTGCTTCCTTATGTTTCTAAAGTTGGACAGTCTGGCTCTAGTATATTTGTTATGCTGTTAAAAGTTGCTAATTGTTTCTTTCTGTCCCTGGTGTTGGATGCCAGACGAGTGCTGATCATGGGTCATTCATTTGTGCACTGGGTGTGAAGCCGGATGTGGAAATTTGGGCTTAGAAGAGGAGGCGGCTCTTTTAGTATGGTAAGCACAGTTTACAGTGTGAGCAGAAGAAGGAGCAATACAAGATGGCATGGGGAAGTGAGGGAGTTTGATATACTCATTATGCATGCTGGCGGCAATGATCTCTCTTCCATGGAGTCGGTGAGCCTCATAAAATAAACTTAAAAATCACATGACAGATAATCAATTTTCCTGTCCACATACAGTTCTTATGGGGCAAGCCTCAAGGAAGAAAGTAAACTCTATCTCCAAGTTTATTACTTCTATACAAGGGTGCACCATCACCCACTGAGCCAACAATGGTGGTGGGCTGACCTTCCTCCTAGAGTTGAGAAAGCAGTGGGGCAGGTAGTGTAGGTTACGTTCTAAAAGGATGAGGGGTTACAAGTGTAAGAAAGATGGCTTTAGGGATAGATGTTTTCTTACCTTGTCTGAGCTTTTACACCTATCCTCACCCATCTTTCACTCTTCTTTTTTATTACTGAAGTCAGAGTAGCGTCCACTACAGAATACAAAAAGAGAGAAGGCAACATAATCTGAGTATAAACTGTTTAAAAGTTCAATCATTCCTCACCTCCACCTTGCTGGATAGACAGTTGTCTCTTCACCGTGCTGAAAACACCTCTGTTCCAGGTGATAATCCCACTCACCTTCTCTTGAAGCAAGATCCCACCCCAAGGTATGTATGTCTGTACTGGATAACCCCAGTAATGGTATATTCAAGGATCTCTCCTTCACCTAATCAGCTTACATGTGTTCTCCAGGCATCCTGGTTCTCCCCATTGGTCCAACAATGTTCTCCTCTTATCTAGGAATTATGGTCTTTCTGTGCCCTGGGGAACCTAACTTGCAGATGGAGCCTACACTGGAAGACCCTGGGCTGCCAATAAGTATAACCACACACCAAATGTTAAATTGACTTAGATTTTTCTTCTGTTCATTCACTATGAATTTTGTTAATTTATAAAAATAAACTATCAACATCCCTATTTTTGAAAACATTCTTACTTTACAGCATTTTTTCACACCTGCCTAAGATTTTTGCACAGTACTGTGTGTACACAGTAATAAAAACACAAGCACACAGAAATACATTCACAGCATCAAACACATACACACAAACATGAGGTATATTATATATATATATATATATATATATATATATATATATATATATATATATATATATATAAAATATACCTCATGTTTGTGTGTATATATATATATCCTATATAATAATTTGTTAAATGTGTAATGACGCAGTCATGCGCAGTAGAGACTGCCCGTAATGAGGCTGTTACAGAGTGGGGCGTCGCACTCTGTATCAGCCGTGGTGCGGGCAGTCTCTACTGAGCATGACTGCAGCACACTCAGTAGTCTCTACTGCGCATAACTGCCCCTCGACTGGCTGGCAGTGGCACTGTGGCCCGTGTAACAGGCTCTTCAACTAGTATATATATATATATACACAAACAGTAACACAGACACACACACAATCACACATAAACATACATACACAAGCATAAGAAACACATGTATAGTAACACCTGGACATATACACAGTATTAAATACAGAGATACACAAACACAAAGAAATACACATATGCACAGTAAGAAATATTCATACACGCAGACAAGAACACACCAGCAAACAGAAATGTGCACACACACAGTAATAAACACATGCACACAAACACACACAGGAACGCTGAGATGCATAAACACACACACAGTTACAAACTCAGATACACATGCTCTCTAATCATGCAACTTCAATATATGGGCCTTCCAAAGAAAGGAGAGGTTATTAGGAGGTGATAGGAACTGCTTTATATATATTGTTTTACATCACATAAAATTCTATTAGTTAATTTGTATAAAGTTAGGGAGCTTTTGAATCATGCTTTTGCTGGCTGACTAATAGACACAGCTCAATATCAATGTAAGAGACAATGTTCTGCATGTGTATTTTTTGTTTATAAATGGGCTAGTCTAACTGTTTTGTATCCAATTAAACTGTGCTAAGAGCCTAAGCTAGAGGCTTTTCAAACCCTGAATATCCAAGATTGGATTTTACGAAAACAAATCACATTCTTACACTTTAATCAATATAATGACACTTGCTAAATTATTTTTTAAGAGAACATGGAAGTTCAATTAACTGCAAGAAAATTGTTCTCTGTGCTTATTTATTATGAATATTGCTAAATAGAACTGAGTAGTTATTTATTTTTAATTAAGCTTGAAACTTACAGATTTTGATGAACTAAATTAATTTGCTAAAAAAACATATAAGGGTGATTTTTTGGCAGCAATTCTGCTATTAATCAGGTGCTGGAATTGATACTTAGGGCTTGATTCAATTGTCCACATCAGCCAAAAAAACAACCAACAGTATTTTTTCAAGCACAGTAAGCCAATCAATTATGTTTCACAATGAGATAATGCGCAACTAATGGGAGAGGCTGAGACAAAAAATTATAACCAAAGCAAAGGATCCCACCACAAGGATCCCAAAAGAAACTCTCAAAATACCAAAATATCCTTCAAGCACTTGAAGGATCTCTTTGATATTTTAAAAGCCATTTAACTACATGTGCTGTGAAAAAATACCACTGGAAAAAATTGCACGTTGGGTGCTAAATTTAGCGCCCATTAGAACCCATGTAAAGAAGTCTAATATTTCAATTCCATGCATTAGACAGGAACATGTGTTAAGGGACACACTTTAACAGAAGAAAAAGTTGAGCTACTATTTTCTGGTACAGAGCCCCTAATGCATGTTTTAACCTGCCAACGAGGGGTGGGTGAAAAAATTTATGAAAACCACGTTGTTGTCTGCTTTTTCATGGGAAAATCCACTTTAAATACAGTGATTAAAATCCTTGACGTTTTCGCCCATTGGCAAAAATTCTTTGCCATTTTTTCAATGGCTAGAAAGTTTTCTCCCCTTGATTAAAGTGTTTTTTGGCTTATCGCTATAAAAACGTGCCATTTTCTTGGAAGTAAAACACAATAGAAGCAGCTACAGATCAAGAGAGATGTGCTGTGCTGTTATGCTGTGAATTAGTAGGAAAATTAAGGCAGGAGAGGCTTATAGTGACTGTTATCATGAACATTAAAAATAAAAAAGGAGACGTTGGAAGGACAATTATGTGTCCACTGAGTCTGAGGAGGAGGAGGAAGTGGCCACTACATACCCAATGCTGGCCAGTCCCCCTAAATCATCCCTAGGGATCTTGGGGAAATTAATGTCAAGGGAGGAAGAAAAGGGTAGTAGTAAGAGCAGTACAGGTCAGCTGCTTGTGCCTGCTGCCAGACGTGCTGCACCTGCTGCCAGTGTTGCCCCTGCTGTCACCAGTTGTGTGCCTGCTGCCAGAGCTGAACCTGCTGCCAGTTCTGAACCTTCTGTCAGTGTATCTTGTAATTCTCAGGATTGGGGGAAGGAGAAGATAATGCCAAGTCTGACAGCAGGGGACCCTAAGTCACAATTGCCATTCCCAAGCAGTCCCACCAGTAGTACTAGTACTAAGAAGGTCCAGCAGCTTGAACAGAGTGTTAGAAGTGAAGTAGGGGGTGATCATCAGATTACTAGTGACTGTGAGGAAGAACACTCAGGGGCTGAAATTGATGTGGTTGGTGTTAGTGGTAGTAACAGTGATGGTGAAGCAGCTGGTGGGACTAGCTTTAGGAGAGTGGTAGGGGAAGCAATGCAGAGCATCCAGGCTAGAGGTCAAGGGAGCCCACACCATTGCCCTGAGTCTGGGAGTCCATTTCCTCTCTCGACATTGTTCAGGTGGAACATGATCCTGAAGAAGAGACAATTGTTGCCTGGCAGCATTAATACCACCACCAGAAGCAAAGATCAGCTGCATATAGTGCTGCCAGTCTGCCTTCTGCTCACATGCAACATGTGATGTTTGTCATCCACAGATGTCTGTTTGTGTTCTATCCTACCTGCAGACAAGGAGTTCAGTTTTTTGATCCCCTGGATGGCTGACAGGAACAATTCTGGGCTGCATATCATTGCCCTAGGATTTGTACTAAATCTGCTTACACAGTAAAATTTACCTTACACTAGTTCACTAAGCTTCAGAACTCTAAGAGATTCCTCCAGAGTAGAAGTACTGGGCTAGCCTTCAGCCACATTATGCAAGCATAGCCAATACCATGCTTGTGTAATGATGTTGTGGGTGTGACTGACATCTCAATATTGTTAACAGCTTCACCCTACTGCAAGTATTTCCTGCGTGTGAGCCACATACCCTCACAACTGCACTATAGGCAATTTTCAGTAATGAAATGGTCACATCTTACAACATACATGACCCTTCTTCTCATCAATGCTTGTAAGATGCTCTGGGACACAATAACAGCTCTTGTTCAGTGTTAGCTCCTGACACCCGCTACGGTGTGTCAACCCATACCACTGGGGTACCATTTGTCTCAGGTTACACTAGAATACAGTGGGACATTCCATGGTATTGAAAGTTTTATGTACACCACCCTAGAGGTAAAGAGGCAAGTAACATCTCATTTAATGCAGGAGAATGTCTACTTTCTGTAATGGTTATAATTGAATTACTTCAGCTAGGTTTTTTGAAAAAAGATAACTGCTCCTGGCACCCTGTATGGTATCTCAGTCCATACAAATGTGACATCATTATTCTCAGACTGGGAGCAATCTCGGATTACAGTAGGAGATTCCATGTTTTTCAAAGATTTTAGAATCTCTTAAGTCATGGAAACATAACAAGTTTATGTTTTTTACTATACCACCAAATTATGTGTACACGTGCTGGGGTAGAAAATCAAGCAACATTTGATGTGGGTTAATGTTTACTCTCCAAAGTGGTATGCCTTGCATACCTATTCCTCATACCTATAATTGTTATGACAATTTTAGTGCAGGTAGGTAATTTGAAAAATATAAAAATGGCAGGTTAGTGCTCTTGCACCTCCTAGAGTATGCATCCTATACCAATGGGGAACAATTTTTTTTGTCATGATAGCACTAGGATCTGAATACAGTATGATATTATGTGACGTTGAAAGATTTTTGTTTCTTTGAAGTGATTGAAGTGTAAAAAAATGGTGTTTTTCCCATAGCACCACATTCTGGAAATAGTTGGTCACATTAGCCTAGCAGTAGAACTGCAAGTCACCTCTCATTTTATGTGGCTGGTTGTCTAAGTTCTGTCGACCTTCTCTTCATATTTGTAGGTGTTTCAACCATTCAAGAGAAGTCATATTTGAAAAATTAGATTGTAGTTGGTGTAGTTTGGTGCTTGTTGCACCCTCTACAGTATGTCAGCTCATGCAAGTGAGGTGACATTTTTCTTGGTAAATAGGTAGATAATTGACACAGTAGGAAATTCAATAATTTACAAAGATTTTTTGAAGAGGTGTAAACTTATACTTCCTATTTTTTCCTTTAGCTCCATCTTGTAGAAACATTTGTGCACACCAGACTAGGGGTACAAAGGTAATTCACCCCTAATTTGATGCAGTAGGATGGTATTTTGATGATACAAGGAAATTATGGCTTTAGTGTAGTTTTCTGAAACTTTTCTATAAAACCCTTTTCAACCAAATGTCATTGCTTTTATCATTGTGTAGGAAGAAACTTCATCCATTTTCTGATTCAAATGTTTGTCTGCTTTCAGGAAATGTATAGATTTATTCATTATTGAGCAGTTTTTTATTGTAGACTAGCAATGTGATAATGACTTTGCACATTTGTATTGTTTTGTGTAGGTGATGATTGTAATTGTTTATTATTGATGTTGTAAAGTGTCTTTAATTATTGTTTTTGTAGGAGATGGTTGTAATTGTGTGGTGTGGAATTTTTATGGAAATGTTTTGCAAAGGGTCTTTTATGAGTGAGTGGGAAAGGGGCAGACTGGCATAAAAGATGCAGGGGGATGGGGAAAAAGGCAGAGACATAGAAGTTTAAAGGGATAGTCATACTTTGTTTTATGTTTATTTTGTTTTGTAGACATTAAAAAAACATGAACAACGATATAAGTCTTATCTCTCAAACCTTTATGATTTGAGAGATATTCTCAAGCAAAGTCCCCCATCCCGCCCCTTTTACCTAGTGTAAGCCATCTCTTCTCAGATGTGGAGTGCAGTCCATAGACCAGACAGGTAACAGAAGGGGACAATCTTCTTCCTATGAGAACAATGACAACCCTGCACCCCTTGACACGTTTTTCAGGTTTTTCCCTTATCTTAATTGAAGATTGTCCCTCTCTGCAATCTACCTGGGCACCTCCCTTCTGATCTGGCTGAGCAGTGTTAAATCAGTAAAAGGGGAGGGAGGGGGATACTTTGTCATTGAATTACTCTTTAACTACAACTCTGACAGAATTGAAATAACACTCTCCAAAGTACAAATACTATGATGATTAATTAGAGCTACTTTTATTATGAAACATTACTATCCCTTTAAGAAAGGAATGAAGATTATGGCATGGAAGTAGGGCTTCATGTTGCCCACTACACAGTAGAATAAAGTGCTGGCACTGTGGATTTTAAATGTTTAAAAAGACACACACACACATTCAGTTTGTTATCCCCCATCACAGTCTCCCCACACAGTCTCCATTGCTTCTCGCCCTTGGTTACCCCAATGCCTTATATGCAACACCTTATGAATGAGGCAAGTTATGCAGCGATTTAGACATGAATAATAGGGGGTCTTGGGCCCCTTGCTCTTTCATGCTGAAATCACTTCTGCAAGCATTGTAGTCGCCTCTTGTAGTCTCCCTCCAGTGACTGGTGGTGATTGATGGGAGTTGTAGTCTAAACAGGTCCTGATCTTGACCACCACAATAGTATGAGGAGCATTCTAGCGGACCAGGGCACATTTTTTTTTTCACAGAATTGATTTGTGATCGCTGCGAGCATGTAGCCATACTGTGATCACAAACTTCCATCATGTGCCAGGACTGTCACTGTTAATGCACCTACAGCTGTTGCATGTCGGACGTTAAGGGATTAATCATAAAACCCCCCAAACAAAAACCAAAAAAACCATCCACACAGTGTATTTGCCTCATAGCCTCCCCTCACTCTCTACTTCCTTCCTTATCCGTTTACCACATCATTCTCCAACGTGGTGACGCTTTGCCCATCATGTATTATTTATGAATATAAAGAGTGTGTGTAAGAAGTCACTATGCATCTGTATTCCTAGTCCAACTGAGTAGATGGCTGAGAGTCCTGGTAGTTAGTGTGATATTAGAAATGTAAAAGCAGAATTTCGTCAGCATAGTCAGTTGTGCAAACTAAAGGACACATGTTGTGTGTAAGTTACTGCATTAGTAACCTTTTCAGTGCCAGATCGGTTCCCAACACAATGGGTTGCAATGTTCTGCATACCCTACTGCCATTCAAAGGGATAAGAGTGTGTATATGACATACATTGGATGAGGCGTTCAGGTTTTGGAGTAAGGTATAGTATTGGGTGATGTATACTGTAGGAAGGTGGTTTAGCGGTAGCGTACAATTTAAGATTAATGTTATCCCGAGGAGTGAGGTCATTTGTTAGACACTGAGGCTTCCTGCAGAGATTTTTACCCCCTGACCACTCCTGTGAAAATCACACACCCATGCAACTCCTTGCAGAGATTTTCACAGGTGTGTGTGTGTGTGGGGGGGCTTCTCCTCACGACCCAGTCTTGTGAAAATTACACCCCCATACCTTCACCAGTGGGAGAGGCAGTATGTAGGATGTTTGCATAACTTATTCTTACTGCAACCCCTGTGTGTGTGTGTGCCACGGACACAGAATTTTAGTCACATGGTATTGTTGAAAATACCCTTTTGTGCTCCTTTTAATTAGGGGTCTCTGCAGGCCATGCATGTATATAAATGTATATACATCCATAAATATTTGTTATCAGTGCATTCAGTGGACTCAAATACAAATAATTAAAAACTAGTATAAATGTTTTTGATACATAGCGTATAATATTTGTCAAATATAATGTTACATTTTGTAGGTATGACATTGTAGCTTTTAACAGAGTGCAAAATTTACTTTGCATGAGGCATCATGATTTTCCTCTGAAAAATTATATATAGTTTCCACACATAACTAGAATCATGCCTAAACATATGCACTGTGAAATATTGAAAAATTATGTGGCCTCCCCAGACCTCTGGCACTAACAGGGTTAAAGCTAGTTAAAATGCTATATAATGCACACTTTTTTTTTCTTTAATCTTCATAACACAACTCTTGAATCAGATTAACCCTTTGAGAGACAGTGGGTGTCCACTGGATTGCTTTGGAATTCATTGGACATCCCTCTGGCACTCAAAGGTTAAACTGTTTTGGGTTTTTTTTTAAATTCAGTCTAAGATATGACATACATTGAATTATATTTATGTCTTCTTTTTATTCTGGGTGGTTAGGAAAACTGCTTACTACAACTGAACACTAGAGGGCAGTGCTTCCCTGCAGTGCATTCTTTAATTCCTTTTTTTTTTTTTTTTTTGACTGTCCTGGATTTAAAGAGGCATGTGTTCTCCGTTAAAATTATATAATCTATCTCAGGTGAGCTCACACCTGTCCTCAAGTGTGAGCTCCCCAAAAGTACATGTTTTGAGGATAGTCTTAATTGAACACAATTGGATGTATGTAACTGAGACAGATCTTTCAATATTATTGAACCACTGTGAGTGCCAGAGAGGTAGCCAACGCATAGCATTGGATATCTTTCTTGCACTCAGAGGGTTAACCTGTGTCCATATCAGGAGATCCTGAAAATTTTGAGGGCCTGAAGACAGTTTTGAGCCGCCCCCGATCTACCTTATTTCCCTCATTTTAACTTAAAGGCACTGTTTATTTTAATCTTGTTAAAATTCATTTAAAAATGTTACATTTTTCACTTTTGAAAAGTCATTTATTAGTGGGACATATTGTTACTCCACGTACATTCTGGATCACATTCATCCAGTATTGCATGTATACTGCGCTACTATTTCTGTGGCATTAATATTTCTACTTTATTGTATTTCATCCAATTGATATTGTAAATACTTTTTTAATACATTATTGTACATTAGAAAGAGAAACAGAGGTGGGAGGGGAAGGACAGGCTGAGTAGTGAAGGGGACAGTGTAAGGAGCATTACTGGTATGCAATACACCTTCCGATGGCACTGCAAGGGCTTCTGGTGCTGTTTGTGGTGCCAAAGTATGAGCTCATTCTCTCTGCTCCCCTAGTGGGGGACCAGAGGAAATGCACTCAGACTACATGGTTGTCAAGTTGCTGGCGATGTGTAATGGAGGACATCCCATCCACATAACCAGCAGATCGATAATCCCCCATGCTAATGAGTGGATTCTTTCCCCTCGCATCCCTAACTCTTACTGTACATGGCGTTGTGCATCTCCATTGCCAGGGTAATGTATCGCCGCACATCGGCAGATGCACGCAGTCACAGAATCGAACCTTAGTGCATCTCACCCCTAGTGAACTATAGCATAATTTTAAACCCACTAGCGGGCACTGTTATTTTTTTCAGATTAAGGCCTCGATTCAAATGTTGGAGTTGAAACAGGACAAACAGTAAAAACTAGCACATGTAAATTGCATAGATGGGTTTTACAGCTATTCAAATGTTGAATCACGGTAAAACAAAACCGGCGCAGACAGCACATTTCGCCGTGCTAACAAAAATGGCGCTGTCTGCTTTTATTCAACTACACCTTAAACTACCGCATAAAAATGTGCTAAACGTCAACGTCCAAGGAAATAGGCGTACGTTTGGTGACAGAAAGGTCAAGTTAAGAGCCAGATGGCCTAGATTCACTAAAGGTCAATACTGTGGCAATATGATTTTGTCTGTGTATTTGAAACACTTTGACATTTCATATACAAGGAGGGCAGTGTATGTCAATTAAAACTCGAGAAAGAAGAATGTCATATGGGAGCACTATGGGTCGAAATACAAATGGAGAAAGTTAGTATGTCAGTTAGGAAACACTATATATTTCAAATTACAAAGGGGGGGGTTAATATGTCGAAGGGGGCACTGTATGTCGGATTCCTAACATGTTGTGCACCATGGGGAATAACCCAGCCTTCTTCCCTTCCCAGTGGTAGCCATAGAATCCCAAATACACTGCTTGGCCCCCACACATGTTCCCTTGTCCACTGGTAACCACAGATCCAGGGCCGGATTTACATCTCAGGAGTCTGTAAGCGCAGAAATCTGAAGCGCCCCCCCCCCCCCCCCCGTGGGCCATCTGCACTGGACACCTCCACAATGCTCCTAATCTCCACGTTGCCCCCCATCATATCCATATTGCCCTCACATTGCCCCCATCATCGCCACACTGCCCCCCATTAGCTCCAACTTGCCACCATCAGCTCCACATTGCCCCAATCAGCTCCATATTGCCCTCACATTGCCCCCATCAGCTCCACATTGCCCCCATCAACTCCATATTGCCCTCACATTGCTCCCATCAGCTCCACATTGCCCTCCATCAGCTCCATATTGCCCCCCTTCAGCTCAATATTTCCATCACATTGCCCCCATCCTCTCCATATTACCCTCACATTGCCCCAATGTCCATTTCCTACCTCTTCCCTGGTGGTCCAGCGGCAAGAGAGCTCTGTGCCTCCTCCTTCTGTACAGAGCTGTAGCTGCTGGAGCTCCCGCGTGGTCTTCAGTAATGCAGAGCGCTGGGAGATGATGTCATCTACCGGCTGTATTACTAAAAACCCGATGAGGAAGCACAGCAGCTACAGGTCTGTGCCGAAGGAGGAGGCACAGACCTGTCTTCACGGCGCCGGGCGGGGAGGTGAATAATAAAAAAAATAAAATCCCACCACACACATGCTCGGATGATCCTAGTGACAGGCGCCCCTCTGTTGGGTGCGCCTGTAGGCAGATGCCTACTCTGCCTAATTATAAATCTGTCCCTGCACAGATCTACATGTACACATATTAACCCCCCCTTTGTAATTCGATATAATGCGCCCATCCGACATACTAACTTTCTCCCTATCACAGTGCCTGTTATCCTCCTCTGTCACTCTCGCTTGTGGTATGCTCTGATTTGCTGAGCTGGTTTGGCCCGCCCCTGGTGACCTTTTTATGCCTGGCCGTGACACCTGTCAGGTGCCCTTTTGTGGTGTTTCAGAGCCAGTGTTGCTGTTGCTGAGTTCCTGTGTTCCGGATTCCTGTGTACCGTTTTGGCCTGTTCTGACTACGCTCCTGTGTTCCTGCTCGTGATTGACCCGGCTTGCCTGAGAACCACCTCCGTGATCTGACCCGGCTTGCCTGACGTTCCTGTTCTCGATTGACCCGGCTTGTCTGAGTACCACCTCCGTGATCCGATCCAGCCTGGCTGACTTTCTACTCCGTGACCCGCAACCGGCCTGTTCCAGTGACCTGCTTGTTCCTGCCTTCCGCTCCGGTTGTCGCTGTAGCGACATTCTGACTTCCGCTGCTGAAGTCTGCCAAGCTGGCAGTGTGACCTACTTCACCCTTGCTGTGCATTGTTCCCAGTGCTGAGTTTCCGTCCTTACTTGCAGAGCTGTGCTTCCATCATTGAGCCTCCGTGATACTTGCAGAGCTATTCCGCTATACTGAGCCTTCGATCTGTAAAGCTGCATATTAACCCTTGCTGTGCTGCCCAATATTTTGTTGAGCCTTCTCTCCCCGGTACAGAGCCTAAGCTATATTGCACTGCATCTGCTGAGTCGGCCGCTTATATGTTCTGGTTGGTCGGCGGCTCATCCTGTCAAACCGCAGAGTAGTCACGTTCGGTAACGATCCCGGTTGGGCGCCATTGGCTCTTGCTCATACATTTGTTCTCAGGCATACGCCCGTTGGGGCTAAAGGCTCAAGCTAGTGCAGCAAAGGGTAGGCTCCAGTAGGAGGCTATTGGCCTCTCCGCTTGCAGCATAGTGTGTTCTCCGTTGTTATGCCCGTGGGGGCTACTGGCTCAAAGCTCTGGCAGGTTGTCGTTGGTATACGCCCGTGGGGGCTATTGGCTCAAACTATCTCTGTTCCGTTGGTCTCCGTTAGTACACCTGTGGAGGCTATTAGCCAGCTCTTTCAGTACAAGCTGTACCATTGTTACGCCCGTGGGGGCTACCGACTCACGCACTTGCAGACTCAGTTGTATCCCTGGTTACGCCCACGGGGGCTATTCTGGGCAACTGATTCTACCACTGGTCACATATTGCCAAGCAGCATTCCTGTCTTAAGAGCTCTAAGTGTTGCACCATCTACACTTTTACTTCCTATCACCACCTTAGGCGTGCCAAACTCCAAAACAGAGACGGACTGCTTAGGGCATTTAACCCTTTAATGTATTTCACTACTATGTGCCTGTCCTGAGACAGTATATGTGATACTCTGGTTCTGTATACTGGGCCTGTGGGGGCATATCTGTCCACATTTTGCTATTATTTTGTGTTGCCTGTAGAGGGCGATCGTTTACCTTACTTTTCATTTAATAAAACTGTGTTTTATTTTACCAACTGGTCTGAGTGTCTGAAAAAAACGTTACAGTACAAAAGGGCTACTGTAACGTTAGATAGATAGAAAAGAAGGAAAGAAGAGGACTAGGAAGCTGAGGACTCCTCTGGACATCAGGATTAATAGTAAGTGTTACTTGTAATGTGATTTTTTTTACTTAGTCGGGTTAACCCTATGAATGCCGGAGGGGTAATTATACCCCACTGGCACTCATAGGGTTAATTCTAATAACATCTGACACATTTTTCATACTTTGGATGTATTGGTATGGGGCTTAGAGTCCCATTTCAATACATCCACTGAGGACTTCGGTTTTTTTAACTTCAAGTTTTGTGTCGGTTATTTAATCAGGCGATAAGGGACTCAAGTTAAAAAAAAAAAAAATAGGTGTTAATTTTCCTGAGATAACGAGTCCCTTATCGCCTGTTCTTGGATAACTCAGACATTTGAATTGCAATTTACGGTGTTTTCATCCTTTTAAATGGATGAAAACACCTCTTAACTTTACCTCACGATGGCTCTTTTTTTTGCCGGTATTTTTTCACAGCACAGACAATTGAATAGATTACTGTGCTGGAAAAAAATGACGTTGGCAGAAAAAATAGCCGTCTCCAACATTTGGATCAAGGCCTAAGATCTTCAAAGCCAGAGAAATATTATTGCATTAGCTCATAGAATAACATAGGAAATGGAGAAGTGATATTACTGGATAAATTATCTCTGTGTTATCACCTCTTTATCACTCCTTAGTGCACCCCCCCTTGGAGTGGTCCAGAATGTTAATGTAAAAATGATTGTTTGCAAAATTAACAAGACTCACTGGTGCATCCTTATTGCTTCCTTTTTATATACTCTATGTTTCAACCATCTATATTAACCATTTAAACAAAGTTGAAAAAATAAACCCAACCTTTTAAAAGCATTTGAAACATTTTAACTGTTTCCTTGCCCAAATATTTCTCTTCATCGCAAAGCATTGGAGATCCCGCTAATATTCAAGGGTTAACCCTTTGAGTGTCAGAGAGGCATGAAATGCATTGCTTTGCAATGTGTTGCGTACCCCTCTGGCACTCAAAGGGTTAAAAGTCCTATCTTTATTTTTTCTTAGTGTTGTAGCTGTTTTGTGCTAGAATTGCTCCAGTTGTACTTAACACATCAGCCTCACTGTATTAACACCGATTTCATAAGACCATGCAATGATACTGCTGTTATAATGTCAGCTCTCTGCTGAAAGAATTCTTCTGCCCAGGATATAAGGCTTCAGCTTGTGACCTACAAGGATCTCATGACATGTCATTAGAAGACTTATGAATTCACTCATGGCTTACAAGACAACAGAATGTCAGATTAAAAAAAAAAGGTGCATGTGATTTTTTGTAACATATCTAAGTAATACTTACGTTCCATTGTTCACATGGAGCCTGCAACTTTGTGCCAAAGATGCATAAGTGCTTATTCATCAGCAGAGTAGAAAAGTTATTTTGAGAATGAAAATCGATGTTCTTGTAGTGTAGATTAAACAGTGTAGTTGTGTTTAAAATAATAGACTTTAAAACTGTTTCATTGATTAAAGTCTGCTTTTCTACTTCAATATTACACTTGATTGTCTCGAGTGATGAGTACGTGCAAGTGTGTACGGGGTCACGTTTGTTTCAGTCTACCTTTTTTTAAGATGTGGTTTAACCCTGTGAGTGGCAGAGTGGTTTCCAGTGCTCAAATGGTTAAAGGGGAACTACCACCTCTTCAAGAATTTAGCTTCAATAAATCCCCATCTGGAGACATCTTGCAATAATGACGTCCATGTGCCTGCGCTGTCAGTCCCAGCCGGGTCTAGGAGGCGTTGCTACGAGCCTATCGGCTCTAAAAGGGACTGACAGTGCAGGTGCGTGGACGTCATTATGGCAAGATGTCCACGATCCGTCCTGCTGGCTTGAACCTTTTTAAACACATACAACTGTACCATTGACCTCACTTAACCTGTCCACCCAGTCCTCCCTCACCTCCCATGCCTCCTGGTTCCGCCTTTTGAAGGAGGGAGGGACTATATCTCTACTGTGGGAGACCTGGACACTTATTGAAGTCTTGCCCGGTACGTCCGGGAAAACGCTCACACCTAAGATCCTGTCAGGGACAGATCTTAGGTGGCATCTCTCAGTCCCCTGAGGCCACGCAGGATAAACCCATACTTGAGGTGGTCCTTACTTAGGCCAATCAGTCTATATCGGTTTCGGCATTAATAGACTCTGGTGTGGCTGGTTATTTTATGGACACCGCTTCTGCTGAGTAAAATGGTATTCCCTTACAGTCACGTGCCTCACCCTTGGCTGTTGAGGTCATTGATGGCAGACCCTTGCTGCCATCACACATTACTCATGAGACGTCTCCGTTAACCCTGAAAGTGGGAGCCCTCCATAAAGAAACCCTGAGGTTTCAGGTTATCAACTCTCCTCATTATACCATCGTCCTAAGGTTTCCTTGGTTGCAGGCACATAACAGTAGGATTGATTGGAATACTTGTGACATACTGTCTTGGGGCCCACACTGTGATGAGTCCTGTCTATCACTCCCCATTAGGCTGGCATGTGCCAAGTCTGCTGGCCTTTCCGGAGGCCTATTCTCAGTTCATTGATGTGTTTAATAAAGTCCAGGCTGGCGCATTACCTCCTCATAGGCCTTATGATTGTTAGACTTACTACCTGGTACTACCCCTCCCAGGCATTGTATGTGGAGGTAAACAAGGCTATGGAGGACTATGTTGCCGATGCTCTGGAGAGTTGTGTCCATGTATTGATTACCGTGGCTTAAACAAATTAATGGTTAAGAACACTTATGTGATACCACTGATTACGGAACTATTTGATTGTCTCAAAGGTTCCAAAATTTTCACGAATGGAGCCACGAATGGAAGACAGCATTTAACACCCGGAGCGGGCATTATGAATATCTTGTCATGCCCTTTGGTCTTTGCAATTCTCCTGTTATCTTCCAGGAATTTATCAATGATGTACTGAGAGACCTATTACAAAGTTGTGTTCTGGTCTATCTGGATGACATCCTCATTCATTCTCCTACGTTGGAGACTCATCATTCTGATGTATCCAGAGTCCTACGTTTGTTAAAAGAAAACAACTTGTTTTGCAAGTTGGAGAAATGCGAATTTCACAAGCCCCAGGTTACCTTTCTGGGCTACATCATTTACTCTTCTGGGTTGGCCATGGACCCCCAGAAATTGCCCGCGGTGCTGCAATGGCCTCGTCCTGAGGGACTCAAATCTATTCAAAGATTCCTGGGCTTCGTTAATTATTACCGAAGGTTTATTAAGAATTTCTCTTCTATTGTCAAACCTATCACCGATATGACCCATAAGGGTGCTAAGGTTTCAGAATGGTCCCCCAGTGCGTTACGTGCCTTTGAAGACCTCAAGGCAGCATTTGCAGCAGCTCCTATTTTGGTGCATCCCAATCCCGCCCTGCCCTTCACACTGGAGGTTGACGCATCTGAGATTGGAGTAGGCACCCTCGTTTTTCAACGCTCAGCCCCAGGGGAGGCCTTACGCCCTTATGGGTATTTCTTGAATAAACTGTCTAAGGCAGAGACGGTATACCAGATTGGGGACAGAGAGTTATTGGCTATTATAGTGGCACTGAAAGAATGGCGACACCTCCTGTAGGGTACTAGTTCTCCTATCTTGATTCTTAATGATTATAAGAATCTCACTTACTTGTCTGAGGCTAAAGGCCTGTCGACCCGCCAAACTAGAAGGGCATTGTTCCTTTCAAGGTTCAGTTTTGTGGTTTCATACCTTCCGGACTCTAAGAATGTGAAGGTGGATGCCCTATCACTCCAGTTTTGTAAGCTATCCAAGGAGGAGGTCCCTCCCACACCAATTATTCCTGCTGATCGAATTCTGGCCACTACACGTACATGTATTACTTCTCCATTGGGAGAACAAATATTGGCCTCTCAGACATCCGCTCCGACGGAGAGACCTAGCAGGAAATGCTTTGTCCCTGCTCATTTGTGCATAAAACTGCTTGAGACTTACCATTCCTCCAAAATTGCTGGCCACATTGGGCAAGACCAATTGATTTGATCCTTGCCTAGACGGTTCTGGTGGCCGAGCCTTCGATCTGATTGCGCAGCTTTTACCACAGCATGTACCATGTGTGCTCAAAATAAATTGTCTCGACATTTGCCTGTCTTCTTCAACCGGTGGCCAACGGAGAACAACCCTGGTCCCATCTGTCCATAGATTTTATGGTTGATCTACCGGCATCCTCTTGTTTCACGGTCACATTTTCTAAGATGGCTCATTTTGTACCACTCAAAGTCCTACCATCTGCGCAGGAATTGGCAGTGGTTTTCGCTAAAGAGGTCTTGGCATATACCCATGGCATACCTAGGGTTATTGTCTCAGACAGAAGTAGCCAGTTCGTGTCTCGGTTCTGGAGATGCTTTTGTGCTCAAATGGAGATTCGGTTAGCATTCTCCTCCGCCTACCACCCACAGTCGAGTGGTGCGGCTGAATGGTCTAACCAAGCCCTAGAACAGTTTCTCCATTGTTATATCTCTGACCACCACGATAATTGGGCTACCCTGTTACCTTGGGTGGAGTTTGCCCGGAATTGTGCCATGAACTCTTCCTCACAGAGTTCTCAATTCATGATTAATTATGGGTTTCAGCCCTCTGTTCTTCCCAAGGTCTTCCAGGCATAGGAGATTCCAGTTCTTGATGAACATTTGAGGGTGCTCCGTTCTCCTTGGGTTCGGGTACAGCATACTGTATGTGGTTCCGTGCAGCGGCACAAAAGGCAGTCTGACCGTAGACGTTTGCTGGCACCTACCTTCCAGGTGGGAGAGAGGGTGTGGCTGTCATCCGGAAATCTGAACCTCCAGGTGCCGTGTAATAAGCTGTCTCCTCAATGCGTTGGTCCCTCCTGTGTGTTGCGCAAAAATTAACCCTGTGGCGTAAGCTCTGGAACTCCCTGCTTCTATGCTCAAACCTCTGGTTTGTAACCAATATACCACCAGTACTGTTCGGCCAGTTCCAGTGAAGGTTGGCAATCACGAAGAATTTGTGTTACAGAGCATTCTGGACTCCAGATGGGTCAGAGGGCGCCTTTAGTATCTGATTCACTGGAAAGGTTATGATCCAGAGGAGCACTTCTGAATACCTGCCAATGATGTGCACGCTCCTGTGTTGGTGCGCAGATTTCATGCTCAATTTCCTATGAAGCCCCGAATCTGTCCATGGAGGAGGGGTCCTTGAGGGGGGATATTGTCACAGTGCCTTACCACGGCCTGCGCCATTTGGCCAGGAGCAGGGTTCTAGACTGATGCTCCGGCGTCACTAGCTGCGTCCCTCTTGCCTGTGGCCTGGTTGCTTATGTTTCTTGTTACTGGCATCATGAATCAGGCACTTGCCTGGATACATGTTATAGGCCCAGCGTGGGGACCTAATTGGTCCTGCCTTCTCCTACTCCTTTATAAACCTCTCTGGGCCTGTGTATAATTACCCTTACATTGGTGTTCAGTGCAGTTCTAGTTCCTGTTGCTCCTGTATTCTGTGTATGACCCGGCTTATCTGACTATCCATTCTAGTGCTGACCTGTGGTTCTGTCTGACCATTCTACCTGTTGGCTCCTTTGGCTTTAGACATCTAATCTGATGCAGACCTGTGGCTCTGGCTGACTACTCGCTCTGTGTATGATCCTGGCTTGTCTGACTATCCAACCTGGTGCTGACCTGGGGCTCTGTCCATCTATCCTCCCAGTGTTGCCTACTACTATTGGACATCCTATCTGGTGCAGACCTGTGGCTCTAGTTGACTAACCGTTCCATGTATGAACCTGGCTTGCCTTACTATCCTAACTGGTGCTGACCTGTGGCTCTGTCTGTTCACTCCGCTGTGTGGCTCCATTTTCCACAGACATCCATCCTGGTGCAGACCTTGGGCTCTGGCAGACTCCAACCTTACTGACTGCAGGCGTGAGTCAGTAGTCTCCATTGTTGCTATATTTTGGGAGATTGTAGGTTCTGTGTCCGTTCCACCTGTTACCCGAGACTACCAGTTGGCGTCGGCCTAGTCTCTAGCAGACATGGTTGACCTGTCAGCAAGCTCCTATTCCTGATAGAGTCACTAGCCTCTCCAGTCACCCTCTGCTTATAATATATTAATTTGTTGCCTATTGTTTATTATCCAAGATAAAGGTGATTTTAACTATACTGTCTGACTCCTTTTCTTGCTTGAGAACCATAACAGGGAGTCATTTGCAAATCCACCTCTCTGGCCAGTGCAGGGTTCTATTTTGTAAAGAAAAAGGATGGTGAACTAAGGCCATGTATCGATTTCAGAGGATTAAATAAGCTGATGGTCAAGAACGCCTATCCCATCCGGTTGATCACAGAGTTGTTCGACCAACTTAAGGGCTCATCAGTATTTACTAAGCTTGACCTCAGGACTGTGTATAACCTTGTAAGAGTCAAAGAGGGTCATGAATGGAAGACAGCTTTTAACACCAGGAGCGGGCACTATGAATATCTAGTCATGACTTTCGGGCTGTGCAACGCCCCCGCTGTCTTTCAGGAGTTTATCAATGATGTGGTAAGAGACTTACTGCAGCGTTGTGTGGTTGTCTACTTGGATGACATCCACATCCATTCTCCTACTCTAGAGGCTCATCGTTCACATGTGTCCAAGGTTTTACAACTCTTGAGAGAAAATAGTCTGTTTTGTATGCTGGAGAAATGCGTGTTTCATAAATCCCTAGTGACTTTTTAGGCTATGTTATCTCCTCCTCTGGTTTAGCTATGGGCCCAACGAAGTTATCAGCAGTTCTACAATGGCCTCTTCCTACTGGTCTGAAGTCTATACAGTGATTTTTGGGATTCAACAATTACTATAGAAGGTTTATAAAAAATGTCTCTACTATTGTCAAACCACTTATGGATATGACTCACAAGGGGGTCAATCCATCTGACTGGTCTCCCAGCACTCTTCAAGTCTTTGAAACCCTTAAATCCGCTTTCGCTGTGGCTCCGACATTGACCCATTCCAATCCTGCCTTGCCCTTCACCCTGGAGGTCGATGCAGGTGCGTGGACGTCATTATGGCAAGATGTCCACGATCCGTCCTGCTGGCTTGAACCTTTTTAAACACATACAACTGTACCATTGACCTCACTTAACCTGTCCACCCAGTCCTCCCTCACCTCCCATGCCTCCTGGTTCCGCCTTTTGAAGGAGGGAGGGACTATATCTCTACTGTGGGAGACCTGGACACTTATTGAAGTCTTGCCCGGTACGTCCGGGAAAACGCTCACACCTAAGATCCTGTCAGGGACAGATCTTAGGTGGCATCTCTCAGTCCCCTGAGGCCACGCAGGATAAACCCATACTTGAGGTGGTCCTTACTTAGGCCAATCAGTCTATATCGGTTTCGGCATTAATAGACTCTGGTGTGGCTGGTTATTTTATGGACACCGCTTCTGCTGAGTAAAATGGTATTCCCTTACAGTCACGTGCCTCACCCTTGGCTGTTGAGGTCATTGATGGCAGACCCTTGCTGCCATCACACATTACTCATGAGACGTCTCCGTTAACCCTGAAAGTGGGAGCCCTCCATAAAGAAACCCTGAGGTTTCAGGTTATCAACTCTCCTCATTATACCATCGTCCTAAGGTTTCCTTGGTTGCAGGCACATAACAGTAGGATTGATTGGAATACTTGTGACATACTGTCTTGGGGCCCACACTGTGATGAGTCCTGTCTATCACTCCCCATTAGGCTGGCATGTGCCAAGTCTGCTGGCCTTTCCGGAGGCCTATTCTCAGTTCATTGATGTGTTTAATAAAGTCCAGGCTGGCGCATTACCTCCTCATAGGCCTTATGATTGTTAGACTTACTACCTGGTACTACCCCTCCCAGGCATTGTATGTGGAGGTAAACAAGGCTATGGAGGACTATGTTGCCGATGCTCTGGAGAGTTGTGTCCATGTATTGATTACCGTGGCTTAAACAAATTAATGGTTAAGAACACTTATGTGATACCACTGATTACGGAACTATTTGATTGTCTCAAAGGTTCCAAAATTTTCACGAATGGAGCCACGAATGGAAGACAGCATTTAACACCCGGAGCGGGCATTATGAATATCTTGTCATGCCCTTTGGTCTTTGCAATTCTCCTGTTATCTTCCAGGAATTTATCAATGATGTACTGAGAGACCTATTACAAAGTTGTGTTCTGGTCTATCTGGATGACATCCTCATTCATTCTCCTACGTTGGAGACTCATCATTCTGATGTATCCAGAGTCCTACGTTTGTTAAAAGAAAACAACTTGTTTTGCAAGTTGGAGAAATGCGAATTTCACAAGCCCCAGGTTACCTTTCTGGGCTACATCATTTACTCTTCTGGGTTGGCCATGGACCCCCAGAAATTGCCCGCGGTGCTGCAATGGCCTCGTCCTGAGGGACTCAAATCTATTCAAAGATTCCTGGGCTTCGTTAATTATTACCGAAGGTTTATTAAGAATTTCTCTTCTATTGTCAAACCTATCACCGATATGACCCATAAGGGTGCTAAGGTTTCAGAATGGTCCCCCAGTGCGTTACGTGCCTTTGAAGACCTCAAGGCAGCATTTGCAGCAGCTCCTATTTTGGTGCATCCCAATCCCGCCCTGCCCTTCACACTGGAGGTTGACGCATCTGAGATTGGAGTAGGCACCCTCGTTTTTCAACGCTCAGCCCCAGGGGAGGCCTTACGCCCTTATGGGTATTTCTTGAATAAACTGTCTAAGGCAGAGACGGTATACCAGATTGGGGACAGAGAGTTATTGGCTATTATAGTGGCACTGAAAGAATGGCGACACCTCCTGTAGGGTACTAGTTCTCCTATCTTGATTCTTAATGATTATAAGAATCTCACTTACTTGTCTGAGGCTAAAGGCCTGTCGACCCGCCAAACTAGAAGGGCATTGTTCCTTTCAAGGTTCAGTTTTGTGGTTTCATACCTTCCGGACTCTAAGAATGTGAAGGTGGATGCCCTATCACTCCAGTTTTGTAAGCTATCCAAGGAGGAGGTCCCTCCCACACCAATTATTCCTGCTGATCGAATTCTGGCCACTACACGTACATGTATTACTTCTCCATTGGGAGAACAAATATTGGCCTCTCAGACATCCGCTCCGACGGAGAGACCTAGCAGGAAATGCTTTGTCCCTGCTCATTTGTGCATAAAACTGCTTGAGACTTACCATTCCTCCAAAATTGCTGGCCACATTGGGCAAGACCAATTGATTTGATCCTTGCCTAGACGGTTCTGGTGGCCGAGCCTTCGATCTGATTGCGCAGCTTTTACCACAGCATGTACCATGTGTGCTCAAAATAAATTGTCTCGACATTTGCCTGTCTTCTTCAACCGGTGGCCAACGGAGAACAACCCTGGTCCCATCTGTCCATAGATTTTATGGTTGATCTACCGGCATCCTCTTGTTTCACGGTCACATTTTCTAAGATGGCTCATTTTGTACCACTCAAAGTCCTACCATCTGCGCAGGAATTGGCAGTGGTTTTCGCTAAAGAGGTCTTGGCATATACCCATGGCATACCTAGGGTTATTGTCTCAGACAGAAGTAGCCAGTTCGTGTCTCGGTTCTGGAGATGCTTTTGTGCTCAAATGGAGATTCGGTTAGCATTCTCCTCCGCCTACCACCCACAGTCGAGTGGTGCGGCTGAATGGTCTAACCAAGCCCTAGAACAGTTTCTCCATTGTTATATCTCTGACCACCACGATAATTGGGCTACCCTGTTACCTTGGGTGGAGTTTGCCCGGAATTGTGCCATGAACTCTTCCTCACAGAGTTCTCAATTCATGATTAATTATGGGTTTCAGCCCTCTGTTCTTCCCAAGGTCTTCCAGGCATAGGAGATTCCAGTTCTTGATGAACATTTGAGGGTGCTCCGTTCTCCTTGGGTTCGGGTACAGCATACTGTACGTGGTTCCGTGCAGCGGCACAAAAGGCAGTCTGACCGTAGACGTTTGCTGGCACCTACCTTCCAGGTGGGAGAGAGGGTGTGGCTGTCATCCGGAAATCTGAACCTCCAGGTGCCGTGTAATAAGCTGTCTCCTCAATGCGTTGGTCCCTCCTGTGTGTTGCGCAAAAATTAACCCTGTGGCGTAAGCTCTGGAACTCCCTGCTTCTATGCTCAAACCTCTGGTTTGTAACCAATATACCACCAGTACTGTTCGGCCAGTTCCAGTGAAGGTTGGCAATCACGAAGAATTTGTGTTACAGAGCATTCTGGACTCCAGATGGGTCAGAGGGCGCCTTTAGTATCTGATTCACTGGAAAGGTTATGATCCAGAGGAGCACTTCTGAATACCTGCCAATGATGTGCACGCTCCTGTGTTGGTGCGCAGATTTCATGCTCAATTTCCTATGAAGCCCCGAATCTGTCCATGGAGGAGGGGTCCTTGAGGGGGGATATTGTCACAGTGCCTTACCACGGCCTGCGCCATTTGGCCAGGAGCAGGGTTCTAGACTGATGCTCCGGCGTCACTAGCTGCGTCCCTCTTGCCTGTGGCCTGGTTGCTTATGTTTCTTGTTACTGGCATCATGAATCAGGCACTTGCCTGGATACATGTTATAGGCCCAGCGTGGGGACCTAATTGGTCCTGCCTTCTCCTACTCCTTTATAAACCTCTCTGGGCCTGTGTATAATTACCCTTACATTGGTGTTCAGTGCAGTTCTAGTTCCTGTTGCTCCTGTATTCTGTGTATGACCCGGCTTATCTGACTATCCATTCTAGTGCTGACCTGTGGTTCTGTCTGACCATTCTACCTGTTGGCTCCTTTGGCTTTAGACATCTAATCTGATGCAGACCTGTGGCTCTGGCTGACTACTCGCTCTGTGTATGATCCTGGCTTGTCTGACTATCCAACCTGGTGCTGACCTGGGGCTCTGTCCATCTATCCTCCCAGTGTTGCCTACTACTATTGGACATCCTATCTGGTGCAGACCTGTGGCTCTAGTTGACTAACCGTTCCATGTATGAACCTGGCTTGCCTTACTATCCTAACTGGTGCTGACCTGTGGCTCTGTCTGTTCACTCCGCTGTGTGGCTCCATTTTCCACAGACATCCATCCTGGTGCAGACCTTGGGCTCTGGCAGACTCCAACCTTACTGACTGCAGGCGTGAGTCAGTAGTCTCCATTGTTGCTATATTTTGGGAGATTGTAGGTTCTGTGTCCGTTCCACCTGTTACCCGAGACTACCAGTTGGCGTCGGCCTAGTCTCTAGCAGACATGGTTGACCTGTCAGCAAGCTCCTATTCCTGATAGAGTCACTAGCCTCTCCAGTCACCCTCTGCTTATAATATATTAATTTGTTGCCTATTGTTTATTATCCAAGATAAAGGTGATTTTAACTATACTGTCTGACTCCTTTTCTTGCTTGAGAACCATAACAGGGAGTCATTTGCAAATCCACCTCTCTGGCCAGTGCAGGGTTCTATTTTGTAAAGAAAAAGGATGGTGAACTAAGGCCATGTATCGATTTCAGAGGATTAAATAAGCTGATGGTCAAGAACGCCTATCCCATCCGGTTGATCACAGAGTTGTTCGACCAACTTAAGGGCTCATCAGTATTTACTAAGCTTGACCTCAGGACTGTGTATAACCTTGTAAGAGTCAAAGAGGGTCATGAATGGAAGACAGCTTTTAACACCAGGAGCGGGCACTATGAATATCTAGTCATGACTTTCGGGCTGTGCAACGCCCCCGCTGTCTTTCAGGAGTTTATCAATGATGTGGTAAGAGACTTACTGCAGCGTTGTGTGGTTGTCTACTTGGATGACATCCACATCCATTCTCCTACTCTAGAGGCTCATCGTTCACATGTGTCCAAGGTTTTACAACTCTTGAGAGAAAATAGTCTGTTTTGTATGCTGGAGAAATGCGTGTTTCATAAATCCCTAGTGACTTTTTAGGCTATGTTATCTCCTCCTCTGGTTTAGCTATGGGCCCAACGAAGTTATCAGCAGTTCTACAATGGCCTCTTCCTACTGGTCTGAAGTCTATACAGTGATTTTTGGGATTCAACAATTACTATAGAAGGTTTATAAAAAATGTCTCTACTATTGTCAAACCACTTATGGATATGACTCACAAGGGGGTCAATCCATCTGACTGGTCTCCCAGCACTCTTCAAGTCTTTGAAACCCTTAAATCCGCTTTCGCTGTGGCTCCGACATTGACCCATTCCAATCCTGCCTTGCCCTTCACCCTGGAGGTCGATGCGTTTGAGTCAGAAGTAGGCACCCACCTGTTGCAGCATTCAGCTCTAGGAGGAGCATTGCTTCCCTGTGGGATTTTTTTCGAAGAAACTGTCTAATGCTGAGAGTCTATATGAGATAAAGAAGATTACTGTGAGTGCTCTAGGTTCCATGCCCAACCAGCACAAAACTGCCAACATAAATGTCCAGTTCACTCTGTCAAACTCCTTTTCTGCATCTAAAGAGAGAAGAAGCGTGGGAGCAGAGGCATCGGAGGCTGTCTGGATAAGAGCAATCACTCTGATATTGTTGTCCCTCATCTCCCTACCCAGCATGAATCCCGCATGATCAGAGCCATTCAGGGTGAGGAGGATGCATTTCAATCGAACGGTGAACATTTTCATGAACAATTTAAGCTCACTATTGAGGAGTGAGATAGATCTGTAGATGCTACACAGAGTCGGGTACTTATGCTTTTTAGGAATGACTGTGATGTGTGCCGAGAGGAACTGTAGTGACCATGCCTGGCCAAACATGACACCATTAACAGTGGCAATATTGTACAGGAGTAACTGCTTCTGAAATAGTTTTTAGTATGCCAACAGCAAGCTGTCTGGATCAGGACATTTGCCCAGGGAAGAATGTTTGTCATTAAGGTGACTTCGTCCTGATAAACAGGGGCTTCCGGAAAAGAATCCACCTCCAATAATAGGAGATGGCCCCGGGTTTCTCCAGAAACTAGTGAATGGATGAGCTTAAATTTTATCCGCCTGTGTCAGACGCTGACCTGAGGTTATAGAGCCCCTGGTAGTAATTGTGAAAAGAATCAGCGATACTCTCCTATGTAACAGCCATGGAGACAGTGGGCTGCTTAATATGGTGGATGAAGCATGCAAGTCTAGACTTGCGGACCAAAGAAGTGAGTGTCCTGCTGCATTTGTCCCTGCAGGAAATGCCTATACTTGACCCACATGTAAGATTTCAGAGTTTGGCTCCTAAGAAGCTCAGATAAACTGCCACTGGCTTCAGTTAGCTTGCCAAGGACCAGAGGAACATGCACTGCAATGGTGTAGAGGAGGCAGTTCACCCATTCTCTACATTGTTTCTGACTCCAAGCGCCTACAGATAAAAAAATACCTTGTATATAACATGCGTCACTAGATGTATTGTGAATAAAGTAATTATTGAGTTTACACTCAACCCTGGCACTAGAGATGGAGTCTGCCAGCAAAGTTTCTTTAAGCTTCCAGGTGGGTTGAGGCTTAATGAGGACAGGGAAACATCCTTAAGTGATAATGACTAATAAACAAGTAGTCTAGTTGGGAGTAGTCACAATGCGGGTTTGAATAAAAAGTGTAGTGTCTTATGGATTGTTTAAGAGTTCTCCACATATCCACCACTTGCATGTCCTTAAATACAGCCACGACTTTCCTGGCCAGAGCATGAAGGTGAAAAGAACGAGGTGGGAGTGATCAAGATGAGGCTGAAAGAATAGATTGAGATCGCCTCCCACAGCTAACAAACCCTCCCAGAGAGAATTAAGGGTGCAGAGGGAATAACAAAAGAAAATTGGGCCAAATTAGGAGCAAAGGTGTTCCCAGTGCCTGTCAGAGAGCTCCTTAATAACAGAAAGTGACTCTGGGGGTCCGCACTGGTGGTGATATGCGACCTGGGTAAATCTTTATGAATTAGTACAGCTATTCCCCTTCTTTTTCTCCAGGGCAGTAGCGGTCCAGACTCCTGGGAAATGCGAAGGTTCACTGTGCATTCCTGTCAAAGTATGTTTCTTGCAGGAAAACTACATCCTAGTGTAACCAATGCAGTTTCCTGGAGAGCATGGACGAATTCATTCAATATTTCTCTTCATTTGACAACCAAATCTGCCTGTTCTGACCTTTCACTTATTTTCCAATTGAGAACCTGGTTTTCTTGCATCAACCTTTTTTTGATCATTGGATCAAGCTTACTCATTACCAACTTGGATCTTCACTTTCCTGCTGACTAGAAAGTGTGTCCATGCTGTTCCAGTCTGGTTCATCATGAACTGTATATTCGAATTTGTGATCGACAGTACCCTCTGGTTAGATGTTACAGTCAACTCCGAACTCTAGTATCGCTCTCGTCTCAAGCATTATTCTCTAGATTCTTTTGGAAGCTGAAGCTTTCAGGTAGCTCCACTAGATTTCCCTATGCTCTACCTGTGTTTTCAACTTTCGAACAAGTACTTGTGGATTTATAGTAAAACTACCAGTTACTTGTGTTTAATAGAAAAATAGAAACAATGTCACTGCTCACCCACTATTGCTCAACTTGAAGACCTCTCTAGCATTTTGTTTCATCCTTAGGATACAGTTTGGTTGCTCCAAAATATCTCCACATTTGTCTTTGTGCTTATGGCCATTTGCTGAAGACAGGGCTTCCCTAAAGGGAATCTAATTCTGCAAAAATAAGCAATGTATTCAGTTATATGAAGCCTGAACAGAAAACAGCACAGGTCATTTCTTTCAAAAAATAAATCAGAATAATATAATATTAGATTTTCTTCTAAGGTTACTGATACGGTGGCACATGTATTGAAAACTAAAGCAATATGGGGGAAGTATTTGCATCTAGATTGAAATCTGATTGAAATGTAGGCAGCAGAGAGTTGGGATAAATGGGACATTTGCAGATTTGGTTGAAATTGTAAGTGGAGAGAGCATCAAGGTTCAGCACTGGAAAAAATAACACGTTTCAAATTGATTATTTTATTACCAAATCTCATGTATTTTATATGAATTATGCTTAAGATTGCTCTTGGAGGACTGAATATATTTGCAAAAAATAATAATAAAAATAATAATAATAAAAAATAAATAAATAAGGTTTTCAGAGGAAAAATGTCCAAATATGCTATACAACAACATCTCATATATAGAACAACTGATGTGTAGTTCAGTAAGGTAAAGAGGTGCAATTCTGGAGCAAATGAACAGTACCATGGGGACGAATAAAAATCTCCTAAATTCCCATTGATTTAAATGTGGCTTTCAGCCCCTTGAATGATAGAGAGGTCTTCAGCTCATTGCACCACTATGCGCTGGAGACCTCCCTAACATTCAAGTGGTTAAAAGCTGCATTTAAAGGAGCAGTACATTTTTTAAAATGAAAACCTATCCTATAATATAAAGTGGTAGAATGCATCGCTCACTGTGAGCCGTAACAGCACATGTGCAGTAGAGAGTCTCTACTGTGCATGTGTGGTTTTGAACACAGGGAGTTTCGCTGTGAGCCGTCTGGAGCTCCCTGCTAAGGATCAGCGCGTTCGGCGAGTCTCTACTGCGCATGACTGCTCATGACGGCTCACATCATGTCTCTGCTACCGGCTCCGGAGCAGCAGCCAGGGCAGCTGGGTGCACTTTAGCCCGTGTATACAGGCTTCCATACAAGTGTTGGGGAAAAAGTTATATCCTATAATATTTTTCTAATAAGTGTACTGTACCTTTAAAAGCAGTGCATATGCATGAATATTTTTGCTCCATTAGAAAACTAGGCGTTTAAAATTAGTTGCAATATAGAGTTAGTTTGCAAGGTCAGTGTGGTAAGTTTTTTTCTCAGTACAATAAGGCTTTATGCTTCAAGGACAGACAGCTGGACGGACCAGATAACGCTGCTGAAGACTGCTGGAGGCTGCTGATTGGGCAATAACAGGGGGATGGGTTACCAGTGGTTTATCGTTAGTGTATAATTAAGGGGTCCTCTATTGTGTGAGGGGAGAGCTCTCATACAGAATTGCGTGAAAGTGTAATTGCACAATACTTGCGTTTTTTTTTTTCTGTACTGTAAAACATTATTATCTTTTAAATAATAACCAATCTATAATTTGGAACAACTGTGTCACTGTTGCATTATTTATAACCCATTGCAACTTTCCTTTTACACTAGTATATTATACAGCTTTTCCTGCTGAGTAAATCAAGGATACTCCCACCGCTGTCAGTTGTTTTAGTCAAACGTTATAACAGTTCAAATAACCAGGAAGTGAATTTACTGTGTTTACTTCCTGATAGTTCTAACTGACAGGAAGTGATTCAGCAGTTTCTATCACATTCTGTGGAGATCTGTAAGTCAATGACTTTCTTCTCCATTAGAATGTAACAGAATAAAAAATTGGAATTTGTCCACTAGAGTTCAATGCTAATGTAAAAAAAACCCACAGGTTTAAACAGTAATAACTCTGGAAATATGCATGTATCAGCAGTGGGAGTACACTTACTTTACTCAACAGGAAACACCCTACAATACATATTTTTTCATTAAAAAAGTTTACTGCTCCTTTAAATCAATGTGATATTTTATTTGTCTCCTACTGTGCATTTGGTTGGCTCTATAATTGCATCTTTTTTATCATATTGGATTGCTACAAGGCAGACACTCAATATATGGAGGCTGATTTCTAGAACCACTGATGCCTACTAAAACTAAAAATAACCTCCCTTTTTCCTTACTACAGTCAAAAAATCCCAATGACCAGTATGATTTTTCCCTTCCTCTTTTGTTCAAGAGATCATGGAGGCCTCTATTAATAAGAGTGTGCACTATAATAGGTTCTGGGGCTGAGATCTTAGTCCTACACTGGTCTAATGCCAGTTTACTAAGCTACCTTTGCCTATATTTCTCCAATTAATTCCTCTAGCCCCCAGGGGATGATAGTGTGGGAGTGAAGCAATTTTGAGCTATTGATTTTCTCACTGTGTATTAAATAAGGAGTAAAGGAAATTGCTTAATTTATTTCATTTCACTGCACATTCTAGGTTTGCTGGCATTAAATAAATAATATTTTTTTCTTTATTGCAATGCACTGTAAATTATTAAAGAGTGTAACTGATGGCAGTCACACTATAATACTCACTACTTTCAGTCATTCAGTTTTTAAAGGCATAGTAGTACAGTAAGATTGAATCTTCTATATACATTTGTATAACAATGTTTAGCTTTATAACCATCCATAACTTTGTTGTTTTCATTATACTCTATAATAAAAATTTCCCCTCCCGCCACTTTTAAATACGTCAAGCAGCCTCCCCTTAGGTCTGGAATCCAGTCAGCGACCTTGGCAGATAACAGCGAGGGACAATCTTCTTTCTTTCAGTATAAGGAAAACCTTGGCCTCTTGACAAAGGAGGGCAGGTTTTTCCTTATGCTAAAAGAAGATATTTCCTCATCATAATCTGTCCTGATCAGCTTGCTGAAGATTCGTGAAAAAGTTATGGATGGATAAAATTACAAATATATATAGAACACTGGACATTACTGTACTACCCAAACATTACCATCCCTTTAAAATCTCCTCCTCGACTATTTAGTTCTTTACAGTATCCTATATAATAATTTGCTAAAATGTGTGTAGCGCTAAAGTCATGCGCAGCCACAGTCATGCGCAATAGAGACTGCTGTGTGTGCTGCAGTCATGTTCTATATCAACCGCGGCACGGGCAGTCTCTACTGAGCATGACTGCATCATGACTGGCTGGCACAGCCGCAGTGTGGGCAGTCTCTACTGTGCATGATTGCACCACGATCGGCTGGCACTGCATCAGCCGTGGTGTGGGCAGTCTCTACTGTGCATGACTGCACCGCGACTGGCTGGTACTGTATCAGCCGCGGTGTGGGCAGTCTCTACTGTGCATGACTGCCCCTCGACCGGCTGCCAGTGGCACTGTGGCCCGTGTAATGGGCTCTTCAACTAGTATTACAATAAAACACAATTCATTCCCTAGGCTCTAGCAAAGTATCTTTGATGTGAACTAGAAAATACAGACATTATTAATTACCTTTTTGATGCTCCAGTGAATTTAGTCTTTAGTCATAGATGGCTAAGTCTATAGAATGTATGGGTTAACCCTCCAAGCGCCAGAGGGGTGCACAACCCAAAACACTGCATAATATAAGAGAGTCCGGACAAAGATATTCCAGAAAAAAGATGACATATATACACTAGTGTGCACTAAAAAATATAGGTATAAATATGATAATGCAAACAATCCCATATATAAAATACAATAATCGTCCTCCTACTCTATTATTTGAGCAGTTATATTGAAACCATAAATATAAATCATCATGTAGTGTTTGACTCCCTTTGCAATCTATAAAAATGTGTTTTACTCTGTAGGCACATTATTTAATCTCACATGTTTATTGTACTGAGTTTATAAAACGTAACCCATGAAAGGCACTATTGTTTCATAATTTTATCATTTACATGTCAGGTATATTACAGGTGTGTATGGTAGAAGTGATTTCACTCCAAGGGACATTAAATCATAACTTTTATTCTTGGTATGCAATCACTCTTTTTATCTCAGAGCTCTGTGTTAAACTACTTTTGGGATCAGTGCTTATTGAAGGCACTGTAGAAATCAGTATCTTCATTTAAAAGCCAATAGAATGCAACAGTTACAATACTGCATTGGGATGTTCTCGTGGTTCCTGTCCTTATGCACTGTACCTGATGGTTATCTATGGTAAGGCTATTGACATATACCCAGTTATATCCATTATAGGCAAAAATTCTCTTTAAAGGCATAGTAATACTTAAAATGTAAAAAAAAAATATGTTGTAGGGTTTATCCGTCTGAGTATAACAAGTGTACTCCCACTGCTGAAAGGTGTTTTATTCAAAAGTTATTAATTTTCAAAGTTGAATTTTTTAGGTGCAATATCACAGTGACCTGAAATTGTACAGTGGCGCTGTTGGTACACAATCCTATGGACAGCTCTGGTCCCGGGACCATAAATCTCCATAGGATGGTGTAGCAACAGCGCCACTGCACAATTTCAGGCCACTGTGATATTACACCTAAAAAATTCAACTTTGAAAATTAATAAGTTTTGAATGAAACACCTTTCAGCAGTGGGAGTACTCTTGTTTTACTCAGGGGGATAAACCCTACAACATATTTTTTTTTACATTTTAAGTAATACTATCCCTTTAATGCATCACTCTCACAGCTAATAAAAAAATGGAGCTGAAAAAATTATTCACCTTGTCTTTTTTGAACTCTCAATTTTTACAAAAGCTTTAGAAGCTTTATAGATTCCAGAAGCTGGTGAACTTATCACCAATTGTAGAACTGCTTTGGCTGGGGTTGAGGTGGCCAGTGGCGTAGCTAAAAGCCACCGGGCCCTGGTGCATAAATTGCCGCCGGGCCCGGGCCCCCCCCCATCTTAACGTTGCCCCATGCGTACCTCCTACCTCCATCTCTTGCGCGGTTCTCAGTTATGCAGAGCGCTGGGAGATGATGTCATCTCCCAGCGCTCTGCATTACTATAGCGCCAGGAGATCAGCTGAGCTGCTGCCGGCAGGGCTGTGGGCGAGTGGCGATGGGTTTGCAGGGGGCGGCCGGGCCCCTTGGAGTGACGGGCCCGGTCGCAGGTGCGACCCCTGCGACCCCTATTGTTACGCCACTGGAGGTGGCCACTTTTAGTGGTCCCTTTTCATATTTGTGTTTTCCCATTATGTCTCCTCATTCCAGTTAAACTTCTCTTTTATTTTGTGGAAATCTAGTGTGCTAAGTAAGAAACCAATCTTTGAGCATATCCTGCTCAATTCTTGAGGGACTGATAAAATCCCATGAGATTCAGGTCAACATTCTAAACAATACTTAGCTGTTTTTAATTTGTGTATGCACTTCCCTTTATTCATGCACAACCTAAATTTTAAAAACATGCTCATCTAGGAGATCTTGGGCTCGATTCTATTACCCGCGCTAAAACCAGCTTTACAAGAAAAACAAGTAGAGCGAATTTTGCAAACATGTGTTACGTCAGTATTCTATTGCTAAACCACGGTAAAACAAAACTGGCGTAGACAGCACATTTCAGAGTAGTAACAAAACTGGCTCTGTCTGCGTTTTTCCGACTACCGCCTACTAGTGATGAGCGAGCATGCTCGGCCGAAGCTCGGTTCGGCTCGAGCATCGCTCTGCTCGGCACATGGCGGTACTCGTACGAGTACCGCATGTGCTCGCCCGCCATGTTCGGGTCTCCTCCACGCACGTTTCGCGGCTGCTGCGCAGCCAATAAACGTGCAGGGAGGCTCTGACATCAGTGTAATGCCAGCAGCCATGTTGGCTGCTGGCATTACACTGATTGGCTGGCCAGAACCCGTGATCGGGTGCTGTATAGCACCCGACGCGCGAGTTCGGCTCATTCTTAGCCAGGGAGAGATGCGCTTAGGCAGGGAAAGTCAGTGTAGGGAGAATAAAATTGTTGGAACTCTTTCAAGACCCAAAAGTCCTTTTTAGTACTGTTGTGTGTGGGGGCAGCATTTATATTTTGTTTGGGGGGGGCACAATTTCCTTTTTTTTGTGGGGGGGATATTTCTAAGGTGACATATAATACTAGATGCACAGGAAGTCAGTGTAGGGAGAATAAAATTGTTGAAACTCTTTCAAGACCCAAAAGTCCTTTTTAGGACTGTTGTGTGTGGGGGCAGCATTTAATTTTTTTGGGGGGTGGCAGAATTTAATTTTTTTTTTGGGGGGGACATGTTCTAAGGTGACATTGTACTAGGTGCACAGGGACAAATATTTCATAGTGCAGTGACAAGCTGACATATTCTGTTAGGTGCACAGGGCCAATGATTTTACAACGCAGCGACAAAAAGGGCCATTTTAAACGTGTGCCTAGCCATAGATTATTGTCACATTGTCACTGTTTAGTGTGCAAATTCACAAATTAACGTCACATATTCCGTTCACTGTGCCTAGCCGCAGATTAGCGTCACATTCTGTTTCGTGTGCCTAGCCGCAGATTAGCGTCACATTCTGTTTCGTGTGCCTAGCCGCAGATTAGCGTCACATATTGTTTAGTGTGCCTAGCCGCAGATTAACGTCACATATTGTTTAGTGTGCCTAGCCGCAGATTAGCGTCACATATTGTTTAGTGTGCAAATTCACAAATTAACGTCACATATTCCGTTCACTGTGCCTAGCCGCAGATTAGCGTCACATTCTGTTTCGTGTGCCTAGCCGCAGATTAGCGTCACATATTGTTTAGTGTGCCTAGCCGCAGATTAACGTCACATATTGTTTAGTGTGCCTAGCCGCAGATTAGCGTCACATATTGTTTAGTGTGCCTAGCCGCAGATTAGTTTTTATCTTCCTTTTTGTGTGTTTTACGGTCAGTCTGTAAAAATGGTGTACTACGGGCGAAACATCGTTCCCAGCAGCGACGTTGGAGTCCAAGATGCATCCAGACATCCTCCCTATGCTGTCCCTGAACCACTTCTGTGGTGTTTCCATCATTTTCTGACCTTTTCCTATGAACCAGGCACCCTCCCCTCATCAGAGCAGGGGGTGCCTGGTGTAATGCTCGAGTCCTCCCATTGACTTCAATGGGGCTCGGGTGCTCGGCCGAGCACTCGAGCCTCCGGGGGCGCTCGGCCAGAACACCCGAACACCCGAGCATCGGGGTGCTCGATCATCACTACCGCCTACAATAAAATTGCAAAATGTCAAAGTCCAAGGAAATAGGCGTACATTTGATGACAGAAAGATCAAGTTCAGTGTTAGATGTGTTCTCCATATAACAAAATCTGACAGAGTGTCCCCCCTTGACATATTAACCCCACCTTCTAAAAGTCGACTTTTTTCACCATTTTCATTCAACATTTTTCTACTTCTATTATATTCGACATGCCCTCGTATCTTGTATTGCAAGATTAACCCTATGAGTACCAGAGAGGTATTGTAATGTGTTTGCTACCCCTCTGGTACTCACAGGGTTAATAGGAAACCTGTATTAAAAAAGGTGTTTGTTTTTATTATAGATGTAATTTGTGTGAAAATGTAATTAAATATTTTATTGATGTGGAACAATGATTTTCTTTTACTAAATTATATATGTAATTTTTATTACCAAAGTACTTCAGACCTCAAGATGGGTATCATGATCCCTCATGACACCCCCCTAGCATGGAGGTGATAATTGCCCCCTTTATTAACCCTTTGAGTGCCAGAGGGGTACGGAATGCATTGCTTTGCAATGCGTTGCGTAGCCCTCTGGAATTCAAAGAGTTAATAGTGGAGAGGTATTGAAGGAAGTGGGTGGAGGGGAAAGAGGCATTGGAGGAAACGGCTGGAGGTGAGCAAAGCATTGGAGGAAGCGGGTGGAGGTGAGCAAAGCATTGGAGGAAGCTGGTGGAGGGGAGAGAGGCATTGGAGGAAGCGGGGTGGTAAGCTTGTATTTGCCGCCCGCTTCCTCTCTCTCTCCCCTCCTCACTCGTCGACACTGAGTCGCATACTGAATCGAGCCCCTTGAGAGACAAATATTGAGACACATACATTTTCTCACTAAGTATATGTGTGCCTCAAAGTATCTTGTATTAATAATTATACTTTCAAGATTATATCATATAATTAGCTTTCTTGTAAGCTGTCAAAAGATATGTGTTTCCATGGAAATATTTTCTTCATCTCAATGACAATATAGTCTGACACCCCTTCCACATGCAGTTTTGTAAATTTCAAAGTTATAGATCCTGTTACAAGGACAGTCAGATGTACATCCTCATACAATGTAAAATCTTCTTAATCGGTGAAGTGTTTGGTACATTGAAAATGAATGCACTGGACACATCTCTGACACTTATAACATTTAATGTATGATCATTATTTCAACCATTTTAAAATTGGATAGTTCAATTAAGCAGGCAGGAAGTCCTTATATTTATACTATAATGCCCTAATCTGTTTTAACGACATACTCTTTTGCACATCTGCGAATGTTAAAAGTAGCAATGCAACATAAAATTAAAGGAGCAGTAAACTTCTTTTAATGAAACCCTATATGTTATAGGGCTTTCTCTGCCGAGAAAAAAAACAAAGGTACTCCCACTGCTGTCAGTTGTTTTACAACAGTACAAATTATCAGGAAGTAAATTACAGTGGGATTACTTCCTGAAAGCTCTATTTGATAACACGACTCAGTGGTTTTAATCACATTCTATTTAGAACTGTTTTCCAGTCACTCGCCCCTCCCAGAAAATGTAACAGAATAACTGTAATGTGCCTCTCTGTGCAGTGGGAGCACCCTTGTTTATTCAACAAGAAAAGCCCTTTCTATATACAGTACTGTGCAAAAGTCTTAGACAGGTGTGAAAAATGCTTCAAATGCCTTCAAAGCAGCATCAGTTCTTCTAGGTACACTTGCACAAAGTCGGGATTTTGTAGGCATATAGTCAGGTTAATGATTAAACAATTATACCAAACAGGTGCCAATTGTCATCAATTTAATATGTGGGTTGAAACACAATCATTAACTGAAACAGAAACCTCTGTTTAGGAAGAATAAAACTGGGTGAGGAACAGCCAAACTCAGCTAACAAGGTGAGGTTGCTGAAGACATTTTAATTTCAAACATCATACACCATGGCAAAACTGAGCACAATAACAAGACACAAAGTAGTTATAGTGCATCAGCAAGGTCTCTCTCAGGGAGAAATTTCAAGGCAGACAGGGATTTCCAGATGTTCTGTCCAAGCTCTTTAGAAGAAGCACAAATAAAAGGACAATGTTGAGGGCCATAGACGCAGTGGTCAGCCAAGGAAACTTAGTGCAGCAGACAGATGCATCATGCTTACTTCCCTTCACAACTGGAAGAAGTCCAGCAATGCCATCAGCTCAGAATTGGCAGAAAACAGTGGGATCCTGGTACACCTATCTACTGTCTGGAGAAGTCTAGTCAGAAATGGTCTTCATGTAAGACTTGCGGCCAAATAGCCATACCTCTGACGTGGAAACAAGGCCAAGTGGCTCAACTATGCACAAAAACACAGGAACTGGGGTGCAGAAAAATGGTTGCAGGTGCTCTGGACCGTTGAGTCAAAATTTGAAATATTTGATTATGACAGAAGGCAGTTTGTTAACAGAAGGGCTGGAGAGAGGTACAAAAATGAGTGTCTGCAGGCAACAG
Source organism: Rhinophrynus dorsalis (assembly GCA_037306005.1). Taxonomy (NCBI): domain Eukaryota; kingdom Metazoa; phylum Chordata; class Amphibia; order Anura; family Rhinophrynidae; genus Rhinophrynus; species Rhinophrynus dorsalis. Next base: position 651,013,274 of record CM074718.1, read on the forward strand.
TGAAGGTGGAGGTTCCTTGCAAGTCTGATGCTGCATTTCTGCAAATGGAGTTGGGGATTTGGTCAGAATTAATGGTATTCTCAATGCTGAGAAGTACAGTCAGATACTTATCCAACATGCAGTGCCATCAGGAAGGTATCTGATTGGCTCCAAATTTATTCTGCAGCATGACAATGAGCCCAAACATACAGCCAAACTCATTAAGAACTATCTTCAGTGTAAAGAAGAACAAGGAGTCCTGAAAGTGATGGTATGGCCCCAACAGAGCCCTGATCTCAACATCATTGAGTCTGTCTACATGAAAAGAGAGAGAGACGCAACTGAGGCTGCCTAAATCTGCAAAAGAACTGTACTTAGTTCTACAAGATGTTTGGAACAACCTACCTGCGAGTTCCTTAAAACTGTGTGCAAGTGTACCTACAAGAATTGATGCTGTTTTAAAGGCAAAGATTGGTCACACCAAATATTGATTTGATTTATATTTTACTTCTGTTCACTCACTATTATTTTGTTACTTGATAAAAAATAAACTATTAACATGTCTATTTTTGAAAGCATTCTTACTTTAGAGCATTTTTTCACACCTGCCTAAGACTTTTGCTCAGTACTGTATATATACTATATATATATATATATATATATATATATATATATATATATATATTTTTTTTTTTTTTTATCTATATATATATATAGTGTCATAAAAAGTTTACTAGTCCTTTAAATATTATTTGTAAGATAATAAAAATAAAATTTGCAACATCTGAGTTAATGGTATATTTGCATATCTTGAATTGGATTAATAATATATGCAAAAACTTAGGCTAAAAAGTAATTACTCTAAATTGGTTTAGCCATATCCAAACATATATACAAATACACAAAAACCACAAAACTGCAGAGATACTCTATTGAAACTAGAGGGATGGAGAAAAAATCAAGAAGGGACAGGAACATTCTAACTTGCTGCAACTGGAATAAGTAAGAGGAGGGCAGCCTCAGTATTTCTGCCCTTAATCCTTTGACTGTATGAGGTGTGTGCACTATTTGTGCTCAAAGGGATAAAAGTATGTTGGAACTGCTGAGGACTACATTATACAAATCCCAGCCAAAAACAAAGTTGTTGTCCCCTGCAATCGTATAAGTGCAGAGTAATTATTGAAAGGATGTGTGTAACCAGTATTTGTACTCGCTCCAGTTAACTTCTTGGGTACTAGAATCCTATTTTATAATTCGCTAAGGATGTTTGTCAGAAGCCGTTATGCGCCGTAGAGGAGGCTGCGCAGCAGTCATGTGCAGTAGATACTGCTCGCACTGTGGCTGATGCGGAGCAGGGTGCACCAAATTCACACCAGAGTCCTCTCTGCGTACCTTCCTAGGACCGCTTGGTCCCTTTGGTCCTAGGAAGGTGCACAGAGAGGACTCCAGTCTAAATTCAGAGTGCCCTGCTCCATATCAGCCGTGGTGTGGGCAGTCAGTACTGCGTATATGACTGCAGTGCCACCAATGTTGACTCGTGTACACGGGCTTTAAAACCAATAATCTATAAAGTATTACACATACCTACAGCATCCAATAGGTAAAATCATTCACCAGAACAAGGAGTGAAACAAGAATTTTAGGCAGCCAGTACACTCACCAGAGCAGCCCTTCATACAGCTATGGGTTTACCTTCCATCCTAGAAAACTATCTAGGACTTCTCATGCCGTGTGAGCCAGATACCTTAGAGGAAGAGCATTTTCCACTTCCTGGTGTAGTGGACCTGCCCAACATGCTATGCCTTCCTGTCTGTGCTCTGGCAACATCCTGATGCTTCCCAGCTACTGTCAGACTACAACTTCTATAATGTCCTGCCAGTCAATGGTTGCTGGGAGATGGTATCTTTTATAATCTAGCATGGGTCCCATGTTGTACAGCCCTGCTCTATAGGCACACAGGGCTCAGGACCAATTCTTCCCCCTGACCCTCAGCAACAGTTCCCCTGCCCCCGTGCCCCCTTAATGGTGGCTCTGCATGGGACCATTAGGAATAAATGTAATTCTTGCACTGCAAAGTATTGCACTGTGTTTATTTTTCATTTCTTTAGAATTTAATGTTTTACTTATTTTGTGCAGTCACATTTTTATATTGAATAAAGCTGAATTAATTAAGGTGGACATATTACAATATATTATATTACTTCTACTGATGCACAAATACAGTAATAACCACAGAGAGAAAAATAATCAACTGAAAGAACAATTCACTGGTAATAACTTAGAATTATGTCGTATGTTCTACTTTCCTATGAGATATGAGAGTAATGGTAGCTCTAATAGAGTTTTAAAATATTAGTTTAGGATGATACATGGGGAAAAACACAATTATCTTTGTCCAAGAATATATGCGTTAAAGGGATAGCAATGTTTCACAATAAAAGCAGCTCTAATTAATCATCATAGTATTTGAACTTTGGAGAGTGTTATTTCAACTCTGTCAGAGTTGTAGTTCCAGAGTAATTCAATGACAAAGTGTCCCCCTCCCGCCCCTTTTACTGATGTCACACTGTTCAGCCAGAGCAGAAGGGAGGTGCCCAGGTAGACTGCAGAGAGGGACAATCTTCAATTAAGATATGGGAAAAACCTGAAAAACTTGTCAAGGGGGGCAGGGCTTTCATTGTTTTCATAGAAAGAAGATTGTCCCCTGCTGTTATCTGTCTGGTCTATGGACTGCATTCCACATCTGAGAAGAGATGGCTTACACTAGGTAAAAGGGGCAGGAGGGGGAAACTTTGCTTGTGAATATCTCTCAAACCATAAAGGTTTGAGAGATAAGACTTATATCGTTCTTCATGTTTTTTTAATGCCTACAAAATAAAATAAAGATAAAACGAAGTATTACTATCCCTTTAAAGGAAATGCCTTCAATAATGCTTTTAGAATTCATGCTGCACTGTAGTAGACAATGGTAAATGGTCAAATCCCTTCTCCTCAGAGTGCAGTTACTACTACACGTAGTGTCATCTGCTGTCTATCAAGTCTGTCTTAGTCACACAGCTAGCGTCAGGCTCACAGGCAGTTAGCTGTCTTTCACCTAATATATTTATTAGTTTATTTATTTATTCATTTGTATTTATTTATTTTTAAACTGTCCACCCTATCTTATCAAGGTCTGCAAAAAATTATAACTAAAAAATAAAATCAGACTTCCCTAGCACAGAGACAATAAAAGCAAGATCAACAAGCAAATTAGCCCCAAGCTGCCTGTGTCTGGCCAGTCAGTCACATGGAATTTTGGGATATCTGGGGTCAACCTCCTTCTTCTCCCCAGAGTGCCCCCCAGGCTATCCTAATGCAGAGAACAAATGTCCTACCTAAATGAATCCCTAAAATAAGCTTCAATTCCCCTTCTCTAGTTGAAAAACATGCTGCTCTCTCCTCTAACAAACATACAATGGCATGGTGTGAAAGCCTGACACCCTTTTATATGCCTGGATGGGATCTGGGAAAGTCTCACATTACTGGTGATCATATCAGCGTTGCTGTGGGAAGACTTTCTCCAATCCTGAAAAACACTATATGAAAAATGCAATACACAAAATGCTATATACAAAACACAAAACACTATCTGAAAAACGTTATAGGAAAAACTCAAAACGCAATACACAATACTCATTTCACAAACTGCTATACATAATATGCAATAAGCAAAATACTGTACACAATACACAAAAAGCTAGAGGCAATATGCAAAACTCTATATGCAAAATGCTATGCACAATCTGGAAAATTCAGTACACAATACGCAATACACTATTTGCAATTTGCAAAAAGCTATACGCTGTGTGCAAAATGCTATATACAATACAATAAATGAAATAAACTAAGCACGATACGCAAAAAGCAATAAGTAAATCGCTAAATGCAAAATACACACTACACTCAAAATTCACACACTTGCTCTCGCTCACACACATGCTCAATGATGCTCATACACATGTTCACTCATGCACATGCTCATTCATGCTCACACACATGCTCACTGATGGAGAGATGTGTAATGCAGTGCAGTGCAAATGGCTAAACATTGAAAATTCAACAAGCCATTCATCATAAACCTTGACTCTAGATTCAAATGGATGTCAGGGGAAAAAGGACCTACATGTCAATCTACTTTTAATTTTGTAACCCTTTTAGTGCTAAACACATATCCAATGCATTGGGTTGGAATGCGGTGGATAACACGCATAATGACTACTCCTGTTTTGCATGTCTTCTCTAGTATCTGTCTTCATAAAACACATCCTTTATAAAACAGTCTATGTTTATTTAGTCATCCATACATTTGTTTGGGACTTTTGTTTCTTTAATGTGTTTTATTAACTGCATGGGCAAAGCCGTGCCAATTTTGCTAGTATACATCTAAAACATAATAATAATTAAACATGTCAAGGCATGCATTCAGTTCCATCACTTATTAGGTATTCAGTGCTAACTGACTGCTCATTTGTGAAGGCATTTCACATTTTGTTGACTTTATTAATGTGCTTATTTTTGTCCTAATCGATTGAGAGCAGGAAGAGGGTTTTCCTCCCCCTTAACAAACAATTATTTTCATATTTTGTAAGTAGAGCGAATGGACCTTAATGGCTTGCAGAATCAGCAACAATACAATGAGTTCAATTATGTCGGCATAAAGGAAACGTAAGCAGGTTTGAAGAGTCTTAAATATATTTCTTGCAATTTTTAGAGACACATTTTCTTTTGCTCCATCTGCCCTTCTATTTGCTATAGTTTCCTATCATTTTTTCCCTTTGTGCTTCTAAAAAGATAAACCAATGCTGGACATTCCAAGGGCCGTAGATTCAAAAGAAAAGTGAAGGCGTTCTGGGACAAACCATTTGCACTATAGGGAAAAACTAAAAATTCCCATTTATGTAAATTAATGTAAAGCAATGCCTTCGTAGCATTCAAGGGGTTAACATCTCCCATTTAAAGGGATAGTAATACTTTATTATTACTATCCCCCATATTGTAGATATTTGCAAAATAATTTAACCTTTATGATTTGAGAGATAACCGAAGGCAAAGTTAACCCCTCCCTCCCCCTTCCCTGAAGTCAACGTTGTACTGACTGCAGGGATATCTGGTCTGTCTTTCATCAGGCGGCTCTGCAGCAGAGCCGAGATCTCATTAGTGACAAAGAATTATTTCACTGAAACGGTCTTCCACGTGTGCTTGCAAACCAAGCACAAACCAAGCACATGTAGAAGACCGTTTCAGTGAAATAATTATTTTTCACTAACGCGATCTCGGCTCAGCTGCAGAGCTGCAAGCCTGTCGTACGACAGACTTCCCCTGCAGTCAGTACAACAAAGGGAGGGGGGAACTTTGCCTTCGGGGGCTATTAAATTATTTTGCAAATATCTACAACATGGGGGATGGTAATAATAAAGTATTACTATCCCTTTAAATCAATGGGCATTTTTGGAATCTTTAGTTCTCCCCTATAGTGCAATTGGTTTGCCCCAGAGCCACCCACTAATTAGGCATATGGCGATTAACTTCTTAAAGGAGTACTAAACTTTTTTTTATGAAAAATATATATTGTAGGGATTTTCCTATTGAGTAAAATAAGGATACTCCCAATGTCGATAGATTTATATTTCCAGAGTTATTACAGTTTAAACCCATGTTTTTTACATTAGTAGTGCCCTCTAGTAGTCAAATTCTAATTAGTTCTTCTGTTAGATTCTAATGGAGAGGAAAGTCAGGAAAGTCAGAGACATACAGTTCTCCATAGAATGTGATAGAAACTGCCTGTCACTTCCTGTCAGTTAGAACTATCAGGAAGTAAACACACAGTAAATTCACTTCCTGGTTATTTGAACTGCTATAAATTTTGAATAAAACATCTGACAGCGGTGGGAGTATCCTTGGTGACTTTATATAGGGTGGTAGTTTCACTTTAATAATTTAAATTTGCAATCATTTTAGTTACTTACTAAGCTCTATGGGACATGAACCTCCTATTCTAATATGCTCTCATGGGGTTCCCCTTATGATAATTTTCTATAAAAACACTTAATTACTGCCCTTATTTTACCTTATACAAAACGTAAACTTTAAAGTGCTAAGTACACCTGTTGGCACTATATAAATAAAAACAGACATACATACATTTTTCGTGTTCAATTTATATTACATTATAAAAATAAAAAGCAATTGTAGGCTGATGTGCTAAGTAAAAAAAGTGCAATTCTGGGGCAAACCAATTGCAACATAAGGAGCAAACACAAATTTTCAATGATTTAAATGGAGCTTTTAAGTCCTTATAATAACATAGTAACATAATAATTTAGGTTGAAAAAAGACTTGCGTCCATCTAGTTCAACCCTTTTCCTATTCCTGTTTACCATCGTTGATCCAAAAGAAGGCAAAAAAAACCCCTCAGTATAGCAATTTAAAATCCTGCATTGAATGGGGGGAAAAAATTCCTTCTTGATTCCAAATGGCAATCAGATTTCTCCCTGGATCAACAAGCCCTAACTAAATATTAATCCCAATACTAATGTACATAGCCCTCTATGTTCTGCTCTTTTAAATAAGTATCCAGGCCCCTTTTAAAGGCATCTAATGTATTCGATAGCACCACCTCCTCAGGCAGTGAATTCCATACCTTTATTGTCCTTACAGTAAAGAAACCCTTCCGCTGTTGTAGATTAAATCTCCTTTCCTCAAGTCTAAGCAGGTGGCCCCTTGTCCTGTGTACTGTTCTGTTAATGAACAGGTCTTTGGAGAGCCCTTTGTATGGGCCCTGAACATATTTATATAGTGTTATCATATAGTGTTATGATAGAAAGCTCTCCAAAGCAATGTTTCACCATGCACTGCATACTACTTTAAATGGCTAAGAAGGATCCTGCACTTCTACCTGCTTCGGTATGAAAAAATTGTAATGTCTGCCTCCATGGACATGATAATCAGGACTGATTTTTTTTCTCTCTTGAACAGTGGCATAAGGGTGAAATTCATAGGATTTTCTGGACATAGTAGGGAAAGTGGAAAGCTAATAGTAACCCTTTAAGTACCAGTGATGTGACAGGACCATCATGAGTGTCCGTGCATTAAGGACTGGTGACGGTTCTGGCATGTCATTAATATTTTTGATCAAAGCATACTGTGATCATGGGGGAAGGGGTCTAAAACTGACTGCACCAAGACTGAAGCAGTCAGTTTCAACCTCTCCCACACTAAGCTAGTATGTTTGATTGCTCACACGTACCAGCTGTCCAAACAAAATGAAAATAAGACAAAAAGAGAAAAAATGGGCTTGGTCCTCAGGTACACACAACCACTGGAGTGAGTGATACTTAAAGGTTAATAGGTATAAGTGTACATTTTTACCACCAAAGTGAGACATGGGAAAAACAACACTTCCCTTCTTCTCTGGGAATTACTGTGATAAGTGTCATTTTTCCCCTTATCCTGCTTTTCTCCTTGCACTGAAACCATTTAAAATAATGTAATTTGTCCCATGTGATGAGTTTCCCCCATGTATCCCTGCTGTGCTAACTTGTTGGTATAAAATCCTCTCAGTCGCGGGTATGTAATTGTGTTTAAAAGCTTAGGGGAAAGTAATGTTTCATAATAAAATCAGCTCTAATTAATCTTGATAGTATATAGGCCTTGGAGAGTGTTATTTCAATTCTGTCAGAGTTGTAGTTCAAGAGTAATTGAATGATAAAGTATCCCCCTCCTGCCCCTTTTACTGATGTAACTGCTCAGCTCAGAGCAGCAGGGAGGTGCCTAGGTAGATTGCAGAGAGGGACAATCTTCAATTAAGATAAGGGAAAAAGCTGAAAAATCTGTCAAGGGGGGCAGGGTTTTCATTGTTCTCATAGGAAGAAGATTGTCCCCTGCTGTTATCTGTCTGGGCAAGCAACCAGATTCCACCTCTGAGGTGAGCAATGTTAGACTAGGTAAAAGGAACAGGAGGGGGATACTTTATCATTCAATTACACTTGAACTACAGCTCTGACAGTATTGAAATAACACTCTCTATGGCTCAAATGCTATGAAGATTAATTGGAGATGCTGTTTTTGTGAAACATTACTATCCCTTTAAGAAAGGTGACTGGAGATCTGTATGCTGAAATATTTAATGCTCTGTATATTACGCCTGTAGGGTGCTGCTTTTGCTAAATTGGGGAGAAGACTATTAAGAAGGCTTCTAATTAACATTTCAGATTTAGCAAGATTAGCTTTGAACCTTGACATTGATCCATATTTGTTAAGTTCAATAATTATGACTGGTAGTGAGATTTCTGATTCAGTGAATTTTATTAATAAATAATCAGCAAATAATGATAATTGATATTCTAATTCCATCAAGTTAACAGCAGAAATGGATCCGTTATATCTAATGGTATTTCACAATCATAAGAATAACATGAGTGTATGCGAAGAGCAATCCGGTCAAGTTCCACTCTGCAGGTAAAACTACTGGAATGTATTCTATTGACTTTAATTCTGCAGAATGATCTGGTAGAGGTCCAAGATGAAATGCCTCGTTTTTGATGTATGTCAACAGAGATGCAAGGTCTCTTCCCCAAACATTCAGTCCACTTGGTGTATACTTTGAGGTAATTTTAGGGTGTGAAAAAGTATAAACGTCTGCTGTTAAGACATGGTCCATGAGAGCACTAAACATAGATGCATGTTTGCATAAAAGCTGTCAGGAAGACCATCTAGGCCAGGGGCTTGGTCCAAAGGGTTCTGCTTGAGTGCTTACAGAATTTCTTCTAGGGTAATTTCAGTTTTAAACAATCAGATTGTTTAGAAGGGGCTGTTTCAGTTAAAGTGTTAGTAATGTCTAAAAAAAAGTTTTTTTGCATTTAGAAGAGCTTAAAAAGCTGAGCTAAATGCAAAAAAAGTATCTCTCAAACCACTATGGTTTAAGAGATACAGGAATTTAAAGTTTGATTTCTCCTACTGACAGCTGTAAAGCTGTCAGCAGGAGATCCGTGTCGGTCGACATGGAGGCGCTCGAGAAGTGCCGAGATCTCGTTACTTACACGGAATCCCTTCATTGGAATGGTCTAAAACGTGTGCCTAGTGTTCCTGTATCTCTTAAACCATAGCAGTTTGAGAGATACTTTTTTTTGCATTTAGCTCAGCTTTTTAAGCTCTTCTAAATGCAAAAAACTTTTTTTTAGACATTACTAACACTTTAAGTATAGCTTCTCAATAGCTCAGTTAGTAGATGAAACTGATTGGACTAGAACAGTGGTTCTGTTCTGTAGCAGGGAAATTCTTATGTTCTGGGCTGTTAGTGGTCATTGAGGACATGGGGTGAGAACCACTGGTATAGACTTGTCCGATGGTCTTTTACTAGTTTCTCTTCTGGGTTTTTAATCCGAGGAATTATATTGCTGTTGGTCTGGAATTTAATTTGTTGAGTCATTACATGCTGGCTTTAGTTGTGATGTTCCTAAAACCTTTGCTTTGGTTTCATGTAGGCTTTGTCTACATTGGAATACGGGAAGTCCTTTATATAATTCTGTAAAGCAGTTTCTCTTTTTGAGTGCATTTATCATTATGAAGCTTGTGCTGATCTTCTCAAGTGGAAATAATGTGGACTATGTTATGTATTTCTTTAGACTTATTTTGGTGATTTTTAATGAACACCCCTCTGATGATTTAACGATTTCCATACATTCAGTTTAGCGCTGTCTTCATTGTCATTTACCCACCCTTGAAGTATTTAATATCTTTTTCATCTTCCAGCAGTCTGACATTCTCCAGCTGGACAACCTTGGAAAGCAAAGTGGAAGCTCCAGTACTAGGTTAATGTAATACACACTACTCATTCTGACTCCTAAAAAGAGGCACAAAAGGGTAGAAAAGAGGGACAGAGTGATTTGGGACTCAAAGAGGGACTGACCCTCCTAAAGAGGGACACTTGGGAGGTATGGTGTTGCTAAGTTCAGACAGTGCTGATTTACAGCTATGTCTGACATGTCAATTACCTCCTTTTTTTTAACTGGAATTACATGAGATCAGCAGGGTAGTTAACCATCACATGCAGCAGGGAAATAAACCATTAATTAATGGAAGCTTTATCGTTGTACGTTATTGCCAGATGATCTTATATAATTTTTATATTGATATATATATATCCTATATAATAATTCGCTAAAATGTGTGTAACAACGCAGTCATGTGCAGTAGAGACTCCTATGGAGCGTCCAGCTCTGTATCAGTTGCGGCACGGGCTGTCTCTACTGCACATGACTGCCCCGCGACAGGCTGGCAGTGGCACTGTGGCCCGTGTAACGGACTCTTCAACTAGTAATATATATATATAGAGTTGAGATTGTAGCCGTATTAGTCCAGTGATGTAGATGTAAAATAACAAACAAAATTAATATCTTGTAATACCTTTTTTATTGGACTAACAGAATTAAGGATTGACAAGCTTTTGGGATAAACTCCCTTTCTCAGGTTTGAAGCATTTCAAGCTTTAGACTTGAGAAAGGGAGTTTATCCCGAAAGCTTGTCAATCCATAATTCTGTTAGTCCAATAAAAAAGGTATTACAAGATATTAATTTTGTTATTTTACATATACATATATATTGCTGGTATAATGAACTGTAAGCTCTCACGAGCAGGGCCCTCTGATCTTTCTGTTCTCCACATCTGATTTGTACTATTTAATATCTCTGTATGTCTATTCCCTATTGTACAACACTGCAGTATAAGTTGGTGCTATATACATAAAGAATAATAATAATAATGGACAACTCCCAACACTTATATTCCTTGCATTGCACACTCCTCTGGCACTCTATGGGTTAATGCATTTTGGTCCACAAGTTGGTGGGAGTAATAATAATTAACTAGCAAAAGACTGAGCATTAACATGTATTACATTTTTTCATATTATTTGCCTTTTAGATACATTTTATTCTTTTGTTCTATAAATGGAAATGTACGTCAATCTTAAAACACTATAGATATAATAAATGTTAATTTATGTTCTTAACGTAAAGAGTGGATGTTCTTTTTAAAATGCATCAACAGAGTTCTCTCTCATAATTTGGTCTCTTAAAGGTAGGTGCATCAGTCTGATTGCTCAAATACGCAGGTTGAATGAAAACAGAGCTCGTATGAAAAATATTCCTAAGTAATATGAAGACTGCCAACAGTTTTCCACTGAAACCAGTTGCTAACTATATTAACTAGAGGTTACAATAGGCAGCTGCCAGCTACCCAATGCTCTCAATAGTCAAGGGCAGCACTGATTCTCATGCAAAATAATCTAAAAATGATCTGGAGAGTAAAATACAGTCTGATCAATGTGTAAAGCTACGTGTTGAACACAACATATATGTTTGTGACAGGGACGTGCACAGACATTTTGGGGGGCAGGGGCTCAAATGGAAAAAAAAGGGCACTTTTCATAATTATTTATTTAAAATATATATTTAAAAAAAAAGAAAATAATTTACATCTCAGGAGCCTGTAGGCACAGAAATCGGGCTCTCCTTCTGATGATAATGCCTCACGTTTTCCCCTTATCCGCATTTGTTACGTGTATATGTCTACATGCTTCCTGTTTTAATTATACTTCTAATAAAGCAAGCTGGATTTTAATGCATCGATGACTTTCACATGTCTGTCTGGGTGCAGTCAAATCTTTGGTGTTCCAACAGAAATCTGAAGTGCCCCCCCATTGGCCATCTCCACTGGACACCTCCACAATGTTCCTAATCTCCACATTGCCCCCCATCATCTCCATATTGCCCTTACATTGTCCCCTGTCAGCTCCATATTGCCCCATCAGCTCCACATTGCCCCCATCATCTCCATATTGCCCCCATCAGCTCCAACTTACCCTCACATTGCCCTCAGCTCCATATTGCCCCATCAGCTCCGACTTACCCTCACACTGCCCCCATCATCTCCATATTGCCCCCATCAGCTCCAACTTACCCTCACATTGCCCCCTTCATCTCCATATTGCCCCCCCATCAGCTCCATATTGCCATTAGCTCCAACTTACCCTCACATACATTGCCCCATCAACTCGACATTGCCATCATCTCCATCTTGCCCCCCCCCATCAGATCCGTATTACCCCATCATTTCCACATTGCCCCCCAGTGTCCATTTCCTTCCTCTTCCCTGGTGGTCCAGCTGCAGGAGATGTCTGTATGTGCCTCCTTTGGCACAGACCTGTAGCTGCTGGAGCTCCTGCGTGGTCTTCTCTTCATGCAGAGCGCTGGGAGATGATGTCATACTAATACTAATGAACCGACAAGGGAGCGCAACATCTACAGGTCTGTCCTGAAGAAGGCACAGACCTGATTGGGCGGTGAGGGGGTTAGTGCGGGCGGCGAGGTAATTTTTTTTTTTTGTTAAAAGGGCACAAGGGCACTTTAGACAAAAAGGGCAGGTGCTCAAGCCCCCGTTGGTGTCTATGTGTGCATGTTCCTGTTTGTGATGCCTCATATAAGCATTTAGCATATGTGTAACTAGGAATAAGCACTTAACATTGTGTTAACCTAGGTGTCAGTACATAGTATTAATGTCAAATTTTTGTGAAACTGCTGAAAGCTTGAGTTCTCACCTTCAGTAGAACAGGAAGCTGGTGTAGCTTTTATTTAAGGAGTCTGGCTAATTTATTCTTTGTTCAGGGCTGATGGCGTAACCATTTAAAAGCCCAATTAATGCACACCCCTATAGTGCTTAAAATGTTATAATGGCCCTGGTTAGTGTAAAAGGTGTGATATCAATTATACTATACATTAGGAAGGTAATTCACAGAGAAACTTGTGTTCAAGTAGAAAAGAGACCTCTTGACCAGTGGAATCAAATTTTTAAGAACACATATTAACATAATATACGTCATGCAGGAAAATGCTTAAAATGTATTGAAGAGATGGTATTTTTACCCAAACAAGCCCCAGCAGCCCTACCAAAGTGCTTCAAGCAAATGCTACATAGAGTGCAGTGAGACTGCCACCTCTGTGTAGTAATTTTGGGAGTGTCCTTTGATCAAGAAAATATAGGATAAAATTCTGATCTAACCGGTTCTCTTCTTGAAGGCAAATCCTATATCACTAGACAACGCAGCTAAATCTTAATTCTAAAAGAAAAGAAAACAAAGGTTATTTAGTACCATAATTGCTGAAGACAAGAGACAAGTTCATACTTTGCCAGATCTTTCTTGATCTAGAAGAAAGCAAACAAAAATCATCTGATGTCACGTCCAACTATTTCTCAAATAGGTAAAAATGTTCTTCTTTAATCCAAAAAGGCAATCTGATTTTCCCTGGATCAACATCCTACCTGTGATGAAAATATAAAATTCTCTGTAACATTTAAGCTAAAAATGTATCCAATATGTTTTGAAAGTTTCAACTGTGAACTCAGCCTCCTTAGGCAGAGAATTCCACATCCTTTCTGTCCTTAATGTAAAAATTCTATGCCTTTCCTCTAGTCATAAAGTAACATTTACACCTCATAATAAATAATAATATCCTACTTATGTTATTATGGTCATAAAATACAAATGTCCACTATAAACTTCGACCCTCTGCCTTTCTTCAATATATACCATCTTCATTCAGTCCTGGAAATATTGTCCATGAAGGTTACCAAAACTTTGCAATGTGTTGTGTATACTGCTGGCACTGAATGGGTTAATGCCTAGTTTCCATGGGAGTTTTCAAAGCATTAGAAAATCCTCAAACCCTTCCTCCCTCCCCACAAAATAGAACACAATAGGGGAGATGTACTAAGACATGATAGAGAGGTGATCACTTCTCCACTGATATAACTTCTCCAGTTCCTATGTTATTCTATGGAGCCAATGCACTAACATGTCTCCATCTTTGGAGATCTTAGTACATAGGCTCCATAGAATAACATAGGAACTGTATAAGTGACATTACTGAAGTCATCTCCACTTTATCACACCTTAGTGCATCTCTCCTAGATGTTATATCTTGAGCCAAAAAGCAAGGGCAAATTTTATAGTGATCACTAGGATTTTCTGAACATAGTATGATAAGTATGTGTTATGATTAGGTGGTGTTGGTGTTTATTTAATATATGCTCCTTGTTTTTGCTCAGTTCCTTAACCCCTTCGCGTCCTGTGATGTACCCGGACCGTCACGCTAGTCTGGCACTTAAGGACCAGTGACGGTCCTGGTACGTCACGTACTTTTACTCCTGCAGGAGCGCAGTGAGTAATACCGGGGACTGAAGTTGATCGCTCCAAGACCAGAGCAATCTCTTTCAGTCCTTCTTTCGACATGCCGCCCCACGTGATCAGTCACGTGGGACGGCACGTCGACTCGTCTATCTGGTCCTTAAAGGACCAAACGCCGCGGGATCGCTGGACTGTAAGGGGTTAAGTAAAGAGTTCCCCAGCGAGTGTTTTATATTGGTATTAGTTTAAAAGCCCATGTACACAGGCCACAGTGCCACCCGGAGCCTCTCTGCTCACTGCCCGCGCCACAGTCATGCGCAGTACATACTGCCCAAATGCGCTGCGGCTGATATGGAGTGGAACGCTCCAAATGCGGACCATAGTCCTCTCTGCGCACCTTCCTGGGACCAAGCTGTCCCAGGAAGGTGCGCAGAAAGGACTCCGGTCTGAATTCGGAGCTCCCCACTCCGTATCAGCTGTGGCAAATTCGGGCATTCTGTACTGCATATGACTGCAACGCGTGCAGTCTCTACTGCGCATGACTGCAGGGCGCACAGTCTCTACTGCACATGACGGCTTCTGACAAACATCCTAGTGAATTATTATATAGGATTAAATATATTGGTAAATAGTTAACACATCCCTTTTCAGACACATCTAAACTAAAATCTTCAGATCCTTTTATCAGTTTTGCTGCATATCTCTTACTTTTGCAAGTTCAAAAATGTTTTGTCCCCCTAAATTTATTAACCCTTTGAGTGCCCAGGGGGTATGCAATGCATTACTTTACAATGGGTATCTCAAAGAGTTAAGAACTGGTGGGGGTGCCACGTTTTAATGCCCGAAACTGTACTCCATGTTCTAGATGAGGTCTTACCCAGGAGTCATAGAGAGTAATTGGAAAAGTATTTCTCCTGTGAAACAGGAGATTGAATGTACGGTGTTGAAAATTATAGCAGTGGAAAGACTGACAGTACTTGTACATGATAATATAACTCATTTCAGAAAAATCTCATCTCCCCGACTCAAAGAAAAGCAAATACAAAGGTAATAGACAGTGAGTTTGATGTACTAAGAAAAAAAGCAAACCAAGTGCACGATAGGCAATAAATATAAATTCCAAAAATGCCTGTTGATTTAAATGTTACAGTACTTTGAAGGCCTATCTTGAATTCAAGGGGTGAAAAGTCCAATTGAAGTCAATGCCAATGTTTATTTGCTGTGTACCATCGCAGTATGGATCAGACATACTGCAACTTGGATATGCCCAATGCAGAATGCATCTAAGTTGCAGCATGCTCTGTTGTCGTGCATCATGATGTCAAAAAGATTGTCCATTCTACAGCACCATATGGACAACTGGATGAATGTATGAATCTAACAGTCGCTGCTCTGACATCATTAGCTACCAATGGCCATCATGGCACTATGGCACTGTAGTGTAAATTGTGAAATCAATTACTCCGCCTATATTTTTGTATGGACTCATATTTGTACATTTACTAAAATGGGTTTCATGGGGGTATTTGGCATAGCGTTAAAAAACTGCACTAAAATAATTTTTGTGAACATAGCCAAAAATACTAATGAAACATTACAATACAAATAAAAATACTTCTACTTAAAGGGACAGTATAACTTAAAGGGGAACTACCACCCCACACAATCTTTACCTTCACTAAGTCCCCATCTGGCGACTAGCTGCTTAGTAGCGCTAGTTGCCAGAATAATTACCTTATTTAATAGATTTCTCCTCTCTTCCATGGGCGACAGGCAGGATGGAGCACGGACATCTAGCCATTGTATGCCACATTGTACGCCTGCGCTGTCAGTCCCAGCCGGAGCCACCTCCTAGACCCAGCTGGGACTGACAGCGCAGGCGCTGGACATCACAATGTTAAGATGTCCTCGCTCCGTCCTGCCTGTCACCCATGGAAGAGAGGAGAAATCTATTAAATAATGTAATTATTCTGGCGACTAGTGCTACTAAGCAGCTAGTCACCAGATGGGGACTTAATGAAGGTAAAGATTGTGTGGGGTGGTAGTTCCCCTTTAATATGCAAAAATATATATTGTAGGGATTATCCTCCTGAGTAAAATAAATTGCAGCTCAGACTTGAATTTTTATAGGTGCAGCATCTCAATGGCCTGAATTTTCACAGTGGTGCTGTTGCTACACCATCCTATGGAGGTTTATGGCCAACTGATCAGAGCTGTCCACAGGATGGTGTAACAACAGCGCCACTGTACAATTCCAGGCAATTAAAATACTGCACCCTTATTTTACTCAGGCGTACAAACCCTACAACATATATATATATATATATATGTATATATATATTTACATGTTAAGTGTTAGTATCCCTTTAACTGTGTCCTGTTAAAACTAAGGGCTACTTAGTTCTGTACATATATTTCCCTTTTAACTCACTTGATACTTGAGAAATCTCCAACTGATTGCAAAGCCAGACTTCAGGGACATCTTTAACATCCAAGGTATTCAATTCATTTTTTATGAACATCCCAATCAGCTGTCTTTAAGTGACTGATGGAATTTAATTCTTTGAGCACAAAGGTGTAACACACTGCCTTTGATACCTCTGTAGCACTCACAAGGCTAAATCACAAAAAAAACACCTAATGGAAAATGGACACTACAGTTCATACTGAACGTGCTGAAGAGGTGCAATTCTGGAGCAAACCAACTGCACACAGAAATACACATTTCCATTCAGATAAATGGGGCTTTTAACCCCCTAAATGCTAGACAGATTTTCAAAGCATTGCAAAGCAATTAATCGGAGATCTCTATAGCATTCAATTTGTAAAATGCCCGATTTAAACCTTTGAGTGCCAGAGGTGTATCCAACACAGTGCACTGGATACCTCACTGGTAATAAAAGGGTTAAACAAATTAGACATTTCATTTGCTTCCTGTGGTACACCTGTTTTTCCCCTGTGGAGTTGCACCTATTTTGTTTTATACTAAAGGGCTTAATAAGTTGCTTAGTTCTCTCCCAGCCTTTGGAAAAAAATAGCAATTAACCTACGAAGAACAAAAGACATGGGCTGATCAGTGATTTCCAAGCTGCCTGCTGTACATCTTCCGGCCTATTAACCATGGGCATTTATTATATGGTAGGAAAGATAGTTATTGCTCATTTGTCCTTAAAGGGATAGTAAAGTTTCACAATAAAAGCAGCTCCAATTAATCTTCATAGTATTTGAGCCATAGAGAGCATTATTTCCAGGAGCGGACTGTCCTATCGGGGGACCGGGCATCCCCCGGTGGGCCACCCCAGTTGTGGGCTGGTAGGAAGATCATATGATCTCACCTCTCCAGTCCACAACGCTGCCACTGAGACACAACTCACCAGAGCAGAGCAGCAGTGAAGGTCCTGTCCTCTCTACCTGTCCCGCCCCCAAGCTGACTTAGCCCTCCCTGCTCTGCCTGCAGTGTGTGTCCTGGTACAGTGAACGATTAGCAGGAAGAGCTTCTGGGTCACAGTTTGAAATGGTAGTATATAATTCTTCTTAACTGTCTTGAGGTCAGCATATATGGCGTGTTAACTCTTTGAGTGCCAGAGTGGTATGCAATGCATTGCTTACCACTCTGGCACTCAAAGGGTTAATGAAAAAAAAACGTAACAGAGAAAAGGTTCGTTTTTAACTCTGGTATGGTGCCTGCTGATTTTAACCCCTTACTACTAAGTGATATGCAAGAATTAGAGAGGGAGTCAGATGTTAGTGTTAGTAGTTATTAAGAAACTTAAAGGGATAGTAATACTTCATTTTAACTTTATTTTATTTTGTAGGCTTTAAAAAAACATGAAGAATGGTTTAAGAGATATTCACAAAGTACCCCCCCCCCCCAATTCAACCAGAGCAGAAGGGAGGGGCCCAGGTAGACTGCAGAGAGGGACAATCTTCAATTAAGATAAGGGAAAAAGCTGAAAAACTTGTCAAGGGGGGAAGGGCTTTCATTGTTTTCATATAAAGAAGATTGTCCCCTGATGTTATCTGTCTGGTCTTACAACCAGACTCACATCTGAGAAGAGATTGTTTACAGTAGGTAAAAGGGGCGGGAGGGGAAACTTTGCTTGTGAATATCTCATAAACCATAAAGGTTTGAGAGATAAGACTTATATCATTCTTTATGTGTTTTTAATGCCTACAAAATAAAAAAAAGTTAAAATGAAGTATTACTATCCCTTTAATATATCATCTGTTAACCCTTTAACCCCCTGTATGCTTTAGAGAGGTATAAATAATCAGTTATTAACTATTTGCATGCCAGAGAGGATTACAGCAATGTTTTATTCTGTTATTAACCGATTGGATTCCTCATAGGTGCAGTACCTCACTGTTTAACCCCTTGTATGCTCAAGAGGCATAATTCATGAGTAATTGACCCCTTGTATGCCAAAAAGGTGAATAAAGATGTTAATTACTGATGATCTTTAGCATACAAGGGGTTAATCATTGAGGTACACATTCCTGTGCAATGTGTTGTGCACTTATGAGACAATGGGTTAATTGCAGAACACATTGCTGTACACCTCTCTGACATGCAAGAGGTTAATAACTGATAATGTAATGCATACGGTAGGTTAAGGGGTTAATAGATAAGCATTTATGCCTCTTTAGCAATGCTGAGCAATGCACTAGGTACCCCCCTCCGGCACTCAAATACCAGCTAGTGGGCCAGTTAAATAAAAAAAGATCCCCGGGCTGGTATTATACCACAATCCTCCCCTGGTTATTTCAGTACTATCAGATTCGTAGTTCAAGAGTAATTAAATGATATAGTATCCCCCTCCTGCCCCTTTTACCTAGTGTAAGCCACCTCCCCTCAGATGTGGAATCTGGTCTTGAGACCAGACAGCTCACAGCAAGGGACAATTGTTTTACTGTGAGAACAATGAAAGTCCTGCCCCCTTTAATAGGTTTTTCAGATTTTTCCTTATGAAGATTGTCCCTCTCTGTGATCCATCCGGACAGTCTTGTTTCTCTGAGGTGAGCAGTGTTACCACAGTAAAAGGGGTGGGAGGGGGAAACTTTATCATTCAATTACTCTTGAACTACAACTCTGACAGAATTGAAATAACACTCTCCATGGACCAAATACTATGAAGATTAATTGGAGCTGCTGTTTTTGTAAAACATTACTATCCCTTTAATCAGTCATTCTTGGTTCTTCACCTGCATCTGCTGTGTGCAGTATACAAGTTATCAGCAGATGGAGCTATTGCCTTTGAATAGGATACATAGGGACAATTCATGTCTGTAAATTCATTCCTTTTAGTTGGTTTTACAGAAACACATTATTTGACATTGCTTTACATATGTTGTGAAAAAGGGACATTTGGGAAGCCTTGTCTGAATACAACTGTGGTGTTTTCTAATCTATTAAGTGAACACAGTGTAGAAAGCATGTATTGTGGTTTTGCTAAATGCTTTGTTATCCTACTTAGATGCATACCGACTGCTACTGAATCAGTACAAACCAATTCCACATGCTCATTGTTCACTTTACAAAACAGCAGGATATTAAAGACAGAACGATGTGATCTTCAACATTTTTGATCAATGGATAATGGTCATGTTGGAAATAAATATTCCAAGTCATTTTTTTCAGATTTAATTGTCATTTTTTTCATTTGATTAATTAATAAAACACGTATTACTCAAAAATACACAAGGGTATAGTATAAATGCTAGTTAATATTCCTAGATACCCTGTAGCTGATGTACTAAGAGTTAATGGATTAACCTTTTGAGTGCCAGAGGGGTACGGAATGCATTGCAAAGCACGGACCATTTTTTTTGCCGCATCTGCTTCTGGGCTCCCCGAACAGTGTGCAGCCACTTGGGGAGCCCGGAATTCCATGACGGTCCAGGACCGTCATGGGTCCTTAACGCGATTCTACCCATGACGGTCCTGGACCATCATGGGTCATTAAGGGGTTAAGATTTCTCCAACTTTGGAGATCTTAGTATATGGGCATACCTCTCAAGTGTTCCTCTTTGAGTCCCAAATCCCTCTTTCCCACCCTGGTGTACCTCTTTTTAGATCAGACTGTGTGGTGTGTGTATATAAGTGTGTCACATTGATACCTTTATGTAAAACTCACATTAATGTTTGTTTAAACGTCAGTATATGTGTTTACAAATTAGTCTGTGTAAATAAAATACTTTAGTCTTGCTCTAAATCTTGTATTTGTTTACTCACAGAGGTACCAGTAGGTCATGAAATAATGTAAAAATTGTCAGTAATTCCCTGTCCACCAGCCACACCCCCAGAAACACCCCTAAAACAAAAGTGTCCCTCTCTTGCCATTTGAAATGTTGGGAGGTATGCATGGGCTCTATAGCATAACATAGGAACTTGAGAAGTGATATTGCTGGAGAAGTGATCTCTGCTTTATTGCCTCTTTATCACACATTGCATAACCCTCAATGGATCATATGAAGCTGTTCAAATGAGCATCAATGCTGGAGCTTTAATCCTTTGAGCATCAGATTGGTGTCTACTGTCCAACACATTGCTTTGCAATGCGTTGGATGCCTCTCCGACACTCAAAGGAGAAAGCATACCAATGCATCTTGTGGAAGATTTGGTGCATTGATACGTTAATGCACTGTTGGACGTACACAATGAATTTCAATGGATGTATTAAGACTGTGTGCCTTCCTACTTGCTGTGAGAAGTTGAAGCTGTGTTGTGCCATCTCTATATGTTAACACAATTCTAGCAAATGCTTCATTATAAAGAAAAATATACCAGTTAATTATTTTTTTTAATAAACAGTGCTTTGAGTGCCAGAGAGGTACCTCCCTGACACTCAAAGTTTTAAAGGCCGATTATCCTATTTTATGACATGTGCTTCTATGGGACCACCATCCCGAGCCAGATCTCAGGGTGAATTCTCATTGTGATAGAGTCCAGTGCTACATATTACAGATTCGGCCCCAGTTAATAGCTTATTTAGTTTTTCAATTGTTTCCACTTGTACCAGGAAGGAAGAAGTCCTGCTTGTCTTGTGTGTTCATGCAGTGATCTCTTTAAGATGTATATTACTGGCTCTACAAGAACTGCTTGGATCACCTCTCAACTACAGCGATCAGGAACATATTGCAGAGAATCTATATTATGGGAACTTCAAGGGTTGATATTTACAAGAGTTCAGGGTCAGCTCATTTTGAAAGTTTTCAGGTATGGGGATCAAACTGATCCCATGGGATCAAACTTGTAAAAAGCTTGTAGCTGTTTTGTCCAACCTTTAAAGTGATAGTAATACTTGAAAACTTTTAATTTTAATTCAATAGATATTTTAAAAATACATTAATTGTGCCATTTTCGATCTCCCAAACCTTTATAGTTTGGGAGATATAAGTCTGCAAAGTTCCCCTTCCCTCCCCTTGTGCTGACGTCAGCTTTCAAACTCAGAGACGGAGATCGCAGTCCATAGACCGTCCTGCAGCTCTTCAGCAGAGCCATTATCACAGTATTTACAAAGAAATACTTCATTTGAACAGACTACAACGTGTGCTTGCAAACCAGGCACACGTTGTACACCTTTCAAATGATGTATTTAGTTGTAACCACCGCGATCACGGTTCTGCTGAAGAGCCGCAGGAGTCTATGGACTGTGATCTCCGTCTCTGAGTTTGAAAGCTGACGTCATTCCTAAACTCACCAAGAGCCATAGCGGTGTACAATGCCCTGCAGTCTTCAAGGGTTTTTAAAAAAAAACAGTAAAAACACAAAAAAACCCCCACTGAACTAAAAAAAAAAAAAAAAAAAAAAAATATAAACAAAATGATGCATTTCAGGTGGACTGCCCTTACTCATAGACATTACTCATATTATTGTACCATGCCAGGTAGAAAGAAGTTATGATGTCACCACAAGGCTGTGTGGAATCAAGACACACATCATGCAAAGGAGCTTATTTACATATTATGCCAGGTAGAAACAGGAAGTATTATCAAAACTAAAATATTAACCATTTGGGATGTGCACAGTATTGCTCTGCAATGCAATGCAAATGCACACCTCTTTGGCACCCACAGGGTTAAATATCTTTAAAAATAAATATTTGCTAAAAATTTTCCTAGTGTCAGGTAAAGGCAGCTTTTAATTTAATGTAAAACGTTTAATTAAAAATGTGAAAACGTATTCTGTGAGAATGATGGGTCCTCTTTTAACCCTTTGACTGCCGGAGGGGGGTCCAGTTCATTGAGGTCGCAATGTTTTAAGACTCAAAAAGGTGGATATTCTTGGTCACTAACACATTCACAAGTCAGACTATATGCTAAAGGGTATAGCTTAAAGTGCACCTATCATGTCTTCATAACTCTTCCTATAGGAGCGGGTTCAGTAACCAGCTTGGTAATGCATTGTTCATTTAAATTATGGCTCTTATCAGCTGTTGGGGGGATTCAGAAAACTGACATCTGGCAGCTGGAACACCTGGAAGTTCAGTCTCTTCTCACAGGTCCAAATGGGGAACACTCTCTTCAAGATCCCCCCCATTTTCCTTCTCTGTTGCTCCACTGGGGCTCACAGTACAACCCCTGCTTTATCAGCAGGTCTCCTCTGGCACTCAGAGGGTTAAGAATGTTAGTTAAAAAACACAGAAGTGAAAGGCTGAACATTATTTTAATGTTAGAACATTCTATAGTAGCTGTGCTCCTTTCTATTCTTCCTAATGAGCTGCGTGACTCATGACAAGAACACAAGATAATCCACAATTCACTGCTCTCTTTGACTTGGTAATTAGTAGGGTTAATTTTGGTCTTTTACTACGTGAATAGAAGGAATTCTAAGAATTCCCTCCCCCTCTGTCTCTGACATGCCATCACATTAATTCTCAATCTGATATCCACTCCTTAATTATTACAGATTAGATACTAATTAAAGATGCTTTCTTGGAGATATTAAATGGATTTTTTTTGTTAAATGACCTTGCAAGCTTGATTTCAGAAGCTGTACAAGAATGTGACAGTTTGTGGACTATCCAACTTCTGTTTGACTACAGCTTCCAGGACCAGTAAAACTACTTGTTTGTGAATGATAAAATTAATAACCCTTTGAGTGCCAGACATTGTAAACCCCCCTACCACTCAAAGAGTAAGTTTGACATTTTAACTATTTGAATGCAGGTGTAACTAAAGGGGCATAACTACATGGAATCCAGAAGGTGCAGATGTGATGGGGCTTTGCAACCAAGGGAGCCCATAAATTATGAATTACACTGTGACCCCTTACAATCAGACCAATTTCCTCTCTTAGCTGGTGACTCCTGTCATCATCACACACACATCTACTAATATATATATATATCTTAAAAAAACTGATTGCAAGCTAACAGCAAGACAAGCCTTGAATCCAAATTGTTAGCAAGACTATATCAAGTCAAGCCTTGAAAATAATTGGTTACAGGCTTGCAGGTCTACAGCCAAGAGCTAAGCCACCCCCTGGAACATTATATGCCCCCCATCAATTACATTATAATTTTTGCTAATTTAGTTACTGATGCTGACTTGTCTTGAGAATAAAATGTCAGAGGATTAGGTTACTGTATCAACAATGTCCATGGGTAGTAGCAGTAAAAATGGTGGTGGCAATGAGACTGGAATCATCATCCCCCTACACTGAGATAGTGGAACCAGCAGAAGCAGTGATATGGTGTTGATGGTTTCCACTACCACTAGTGCAGTGGCAGGAGCAGCACCATAGCATCCACTTCAGATGTTTTTGGTGAGAAGTTGCCCAGTCACCATAATCCTTCTTGTCCTCCACTATCTCTCACATTGTGAGCATTGGGATATATTTCCTTGGGAGCAGAGAGGGACTGTGCAGTTATCAATAACTACAACGTGCATAGAGTGTAAAATGATGTGACAAGGGTAAAGCACTGGGATGACACCTACCATGACTGCTCTCATTAAGAACTTCCAACATAACATCCAGCTTGATATTTATGTTGACAGTGTTAAACTGTCCCCCAAGAAATCAGGTGCTGTCAGTCACTGTGGCCCTTGTCTGGGCCACAAAATAAAAGTGACTGAGATGTTGTTTGTTCATTAACACCCATTAAAAATTGACCTTCCATGCTATGGGTCTGACATTGTCTTCAGGGTGGACAGTCAGCAGATCCTCCCTAATCCCCTACATCCTACTGGTCTCCACAACATTGACATGTGTGGTCAATGCATCACACAATGTGTAATGTGTGAGGACATATTGCCACATCCTTACATCTACAGAATCACTGTTTGCTGGTGGTACTGGTGGTAGTTGTGAGGAGAACCCTGAAGGTGCTGAGCAGTGTTCCCTCTAAGGTATGCAGAATTGAGCATCCCAGTCCTGAAATAGTTAAAGAGGACTGTTTCTGCAGGGCTACACTGGAATAACATGTGCACTGTGTAGCCCTGCCCAGTTTTAATTGCTCTTTTAACTATTTCAGTACTGAGTCACTTATTCCTGCTGAACTCAGAGGGATCCCTGAGGCGTGGTGGGGGCAACAGGAATACTATACTCCCCAGACAGTAGCTCAAGATGAGAACTATGACACTGTTGTTGCTGGGGGTCCAAACTTGACTCTCACACTTCTGTGTGGAATTTTGTCAATATTTTTGTTATTGGGAACAGAGAGGGGACACAGTGACAGCAACAGCTGTTCAATATTTTTAATATACACTTCAGGGTAGTTATATTATATTGCATGTGCTTTATTAGGGAAGATGAGCCAATGTGTGACCCCCTCCTTTCCCCTCTTCTGAACCTTGTCACACAGTATGCTCATTACTGATGACTACAAATACAAATTCCCTGCTTCCAATGAGAACCCAGGAATATAAATAGATATATTTTCGTATTAAAGAGATAGTAATGTCAAAGAATAATATTATTTTGTATTGTGGATGAAAAAAATAAATTATTTGCAGCAAATCCCATCTCTCCAACCACTATGGTTTGAAAGATATTCGCATTGAAAGTTTCCCCTTCCCTTCTCCTGACGTCAGCGCTCTAGCTGACAGCAGAAGATCCTGGTCCTTTGATCAGATGTCGTCTCATCAGCAGAGCCGAAATCCTGTTATTTAAAAAGAATTACTTAATTGGAATGGTCTACAAAGTGTGCTTAGTTTGCAAGCACACTTTGTAGACCGTTCCAATGAAGTAGTTATTTTTAAAGAACTCTATTTCGGCTCTGCTGAAGAGCCTCCTTGAGTCGGCAGTCTCGAATCTACTGCTGTCCGCTTTACAGCTGACGTCAAGAGAAGGAGAGGGAGTGGGAGAAATTTCAGTGTGAATATCTCTCAAACCATAGTGGTTTGAGAGATGGCATTTTCTGCAAATAATTTTTTTTTCATCTACAGTACAAAATAATATTATTCGTTGACATTACTATCACTTTAAGCATTACTATTCCTTTAAGACAAGTTTAGTTTGTCTTAAAGAAAAGTTGATTTGTTGTCTGAGTTATTTTTCTGTAAAATAGGTTTTAAAGGTACAGTAATACTTCATTCTATCTTTATTTTATTTTGTAGGCATTAAAAAACACATGAAGAATGATATAAGTCTTATCTCTCAAACCTTTATGGTATGAGAGATATTCACAAGCAAAGTTTCCCCTCCCGCCCCTTTTACCTACTGTAAGCCATCTCTTCTCAGATGTGGAATGCAGTCCATAGACCAGACAGATAACAGCAGGGGACAATCTTCGTCCTATGAGAACAATGAAAGCCCTGTCCTCCTTGACAAGTTTTTCAGGTTTTCCCTTATCTTAATTGAAGATTGTCCCTCTCTGCAATCTACCTGGGCACCTCCCTTCTGCTCTGGCTGAAAAGTGTTACATCAGTAAAAGGGGCAGGAGGGGGATACTTTGTCATTGAATTACTCTTAAACTACAACTCTGACAGAATTGAAATAACACTCTCCGAAGTCCAAATACTATGATGATTAATTAGAGCTGCTTTTATTATGAAACATTAGTATCCCTTTAAGTCAATCTTTATTTTCTGATGAAAAAATTTTGAAATTATGTTACTTGTCTGTACAGTATGTTAATTTCCCCTTTCAAGGTTAAATGTTACACACTGTGAATGTTACCCTCAGTGTGTGGGTTCACTTAGACTCATATCACATTCATATCATTCATACCATATTCAGAGCATAATGAATGATAGTATTTGCCCAGTACACAAACGAATTATCATAAATACTGTTTCATTTCTCACTATTTATATTACAAATACATGGTTAAAATAACATGTAGGCAGTTTTAATTGCCTTTAATATTAAGTTAACTTATCTTAGGGTGACAGGTCCACTTTAATTAATTTCTTTATCTCTCCATGGTGGTAGGTGAGGAGCAGGATGAAGATATCCCAGATTTATGGATCTACGAAGGAAATAAAGAAACATGCAGAATAGATAAGAGAATCAAACAGCTGGATCCCAGAGAAAGGTGTTGATCTTGTACATTCAAACCCCAGTTAGAAAAACAAAAGAAACGTGTAATATGAAAGCTACAGGAATTAAATATTTTCTAGCAGTTATCCAAAGCTAGTAAAGTAAATGAACAGAAGAATGTGTCCAATCAGGACAACAATTCATGAACAATACAAAATCGTATTATTATTATGGCCAGCATTCAAGTATGAATGAATAAATAAAGCAGGAAAATAGTTCGAAAAATAACTTGCCATTACGTCTTAAAACCCTTTGAGTGCCACAGAGGTAACGCAATGCGTTGGATACCTCTCTGGCACTCAAAGGGTTTAATGAACACTAACACCGTGTCCTTATTACATCTTTAAAATAAATGAAAAAATATGATATGATAGACTAAAGCATCTGAACATGTATAGCTTGGAGTTGGAGCAGAGAGAGAGAGAAGGGATATGATAGAAACATTCAAAGACATGAAGGGATTCAAAAAAGTGCAGGGGGAAGTGCATTTGAAGGGAGTAAAAATGATAGGACAAGAGGCCATAGTCTAAAACTAGAGGGACACAGGTTTAGACACAATGTAAGAAAATTTTACGTCACTGAGAGAGTAGTAGATAAGTGGAATCAGTGGTGTAACAATAGTGGTCGCAGTCCATCACCCCAGGGGCCCTGCCGCCCCCTGCTACCACCACTAATGCTAGCATTAAAAAAGCTTTGCCGGTGGGAAGATCTGCCCACTGGCAACCTGTGAGCAGCTTCCTCATCGTCCCTGCCAGTCTAGTAATGCAGAGCGCTGGGAGAGGACATCATCTCTCAGCACTCTGCATTACTGGAGGACCGCGCAGGAGCTGCAAATAGAAAGGTCTGGGCAGAAGGCAGCATAGACCTCTCCTGTCAAGCCACCAGACGACCAGAAATGATGAGGCCCACTTCTCCTGAGGCAGGTAGGAGGTGGACAGTGGGGGCACATATGTGGGGGTGGACAGTGGGGGCACATAGGTGGAGGTGGACAGTGGGGGCACATTCGTGGAGTTGGACAGTGGGGTCAATGTGGTGGTGGGGCCCATGGCAAATTTTGCACTAGGGCCCGGTGGCTTCTAGTTACCCCTCTGAGTGGAATAGCCTACCAGCAGATGTGTTAGATGTTAATACAATTATGGAATAGGCATAAGGCTGTCCTGAACATAAGACAAGACCAAAGACCAAATAAGGTTTGAGGTTTTTACAGTAGGAAAAATGGGTAGACTAGATGGACTGAATGGTTCTCTGCTGAATTCAAATCTCAGGAATGCCTCTGTAAACCGAATAATTCATATTCATGTCATAAAGTATATCGGACTCACCGAAGGGCATCCAGCAAGTGGATTCGGAGCACCTCCTCACAGCCTCGACCAAGGACATACAAGATGACAAAGGAGGAGAGAGCTTCTAAGGATCTGCTGATTTTCAAACAGCCACACACTCCAACATGTTTAATAAAAAATCAATTTTATTATGTTAGCATTAAAAACAAAAATGCTTTGTCAAGCATATATACACATAGGAGCAGCTACACAATTTACTGGCTTGAATGAACCACTCACATCCACATCTTCATACTTCCATAACAAAAGCAGCTGTGTGTTAATTGATATCCCAAATCCTTGTTTGCCAAGCTCTTATTTCAACTGCTATGGCAAGAATTATGATACCAATCTAAAACATGCAAAACAGCAAAAACAATGTATTTAAAGTTATAAACCTATGCCACAATGTGAAGACAGTGAAGACATATTGATATTAAATATATGATTTAGATGGATGAATCCTTATGTTCACTGTATCTCCTCCAAATTGTGACATATATAATAAATCCTTATGAATTTACATGAAAGCACTTTACCCTACAGTTATATTGTTCTTTGATCTCTAACCAATATTTTACGTGGAACTTTATTAAACCTCATCTGCCACTTTTCTGCCCATTCACTCAGTTTATCCAAATCTTTATGGAGAGAAAAAAAATCCTGCTCTGTATGTATTTCCTTACACAGATTAATGTCATCAGCACAGACCAATTATCATTTTTTTTTTACTTGTGTCAACTAATGCTTGTATGTGTCCTGCATCTGCTGTAATCATAGCATGTTTGTATACAGCAAGTTCCATTACATTGTTCCTGGTGAGTGTTCCGTCAGTGTATCCTAACCTGGTGAGTGTGTCTTCAGTGTATCCTACTGTGTTACATCCTGAGTGCTTTCTATCGTGTTTCATCCTGAGTGCACCCTACCGTGTTTTATCCTGAGTGCATCCTACCATGTTTCATCCTGAGTGACTCCTGTATTTCATCCTGCGTGCATCTTACCATGTTTCATCCTTCGTGCATCCTATTGTGTTTCATTCTGAATTCATCCTATTGTGTTTTATCCTGAGTGCATAGTATTGTTACCTACTGAGTGCATCCTACTGCATTCCATCATACTGTGATACATCCTGAATGCATCCTATTATGTTTGTGTTACATCCTGAATGCATCCTATTGTGTTCTACTGTGTTCTCATTCTTCTAAATGTGCTAAAATCTTATAACATAAAGTCCTAGAATGTGTCTCTCACTGTGTGCGTAACCGCACATGTGCAGTAGGGACTCGCAGAACGGGCTGATCTGGAGCGGAGAGCTCTGGAAGGCGGACAGCCTGTCTGTGCTCCAGCTCCGGGGCAGCAGCAGAAGCAACTGGTGAACACAGACAGGCTGTGAGCCATTGGGAGCTCCCAGCTCCGGATCAGCCCATGAATATGGGCTTTGTAAATAGTAGGAAAATAAATTAGCAAAATGAGAGCTTCAGGGAAAGAGGAAAGAGATAAAGGAAGTAGAGAAAGTAGAAGCAGAGATGGAGGGGAAAGCAAGAAAAGGAAGGGAGTATGCCATGTTGGTTAGTGGAAGGGGGGCAGGGAAAAAACTGGGGAAAATGAGGGTCTAAGTGTCTAAGAAGAAATATAAAGAAGGGATCAGGTGGAAGAGAAGCCTTAAAGGGATAGTAATACTTCGTTTTAACTTTATTTTATTTTGTAGGCATTAAAAAAACATGAAGAATTATATAAGTCTTATCTCTCAAACCTTTATGGTTTATGAGATATTCACAAGCAAAGTTTCCCCTCCCCGCCCCTTTTACTTAGTGTAAGCCATCTCTTCTCAGATGTGAGTCTGGTTGTATGACCAGACAGATAACAGCAGGGGACAATCTTCTTCCTATGAGAACAATGAAAGCCCTGCCCCCCTTGACAAGTTTTTCAGGTTTTTCCCTTATCTTAATTGAAGATTGTCCCTCTCTGCAGTCTACCTGGGCACCTCCCTTCTGATGTGGTTGAAGGGGGGATGGATACTTTGTTTGTGAATAGCTCTTAAACCATAAAGGTTTGAGAGATGAGACTTACATCATTCTTCATGTTTTTTTAATGCCTACAAAATAAAATAAAGTTAAAACGAAGTATTACTATCCCTTTAAGGGCCAATAGAAAAGGCTTTTAAATTAGATGTTGCGTATTGAAAGGTATGACAACCGCATTTTTATAACTTAAAATACACCCATTTACCCTGCAGATTTTTGTGATCTACAGGGCTGGGTGACATGACTGACTCACTGGACACTTATGGCGGAAGAGTCAGCATTGCTATCTTCTCCATAAAAGCCCTGTGTTAATGACTTTGATATCAGGGAGCTTGAATTGGGGGTGGGGAGAAAAATCTCCCACAAGAACCAAATGAAGAGGTTCCATCGCTCAGCCCTGCAGATCAAGGTAAACACCGAATAAATGGAGGAGTTTTACACTGTGGGAACTTGTTTCCCAGAGCTGTCAGGATAAATCTTATCATTTAAAGGCATTTTATATTGCCCCTTTACTACACTTTAAAGCGGAACTAACACCGCTAACAAACGTCTGTAATAATTTCCTTAACGCTACTAAGCAGCTAGTCGCCAGAATTATTACCTCTTCATGGAGAACTTTGAAGTGATCCTCGGCTGACAGGCAGGACGGAGTGTGGACATCTTGCCCTAGTGACGTCCGCGCGCCTGCGCTGTCAGTCCCAGACGGCTGTAGGAGGTGTTGCTAGGAGCCATTCAGCTCCGGAAGGGACTGACAGCGCAGGAGCACAGACGTCACTAGGGCAAGATGTCCGCGCTCCGTCCTGCCTGTCAGCACCAATCATTCTGGTGACTAGCGCTACTAAGCAGCTAGTCGCCAGATAGGAAATTATTACAGACGTTTGTTAGCGGTGTTAGTTCCGCTTTAAAGGGACATTAACATTAACTATAGCTGTTTTTTTTAATAATAGTATTATATTTATAGCCTTAAATTTTGTGATTTTCAGTTTTTTAAATGTCCCAGTTGGCATAAAATTCTGTATTTTTTTCACACTAGTTAGATTTTCATTTTATTGGAATCAGCAGCATAAAGTGTATAACATCCAACAGCTAGAACGCTCTCCACTGGCTTAACCATTCGAGTGCCAGAGGGGTATGCAACGCATTGCTCAGAGGGGTTGAAAACATTTTAAAAAGCAAAGAGGTGCAATTTTGGGACAAGTAACTACACCACAGAGGCACAACCCCCTCAATTGATTTCAATGGAGCTTTTAACCCATTGAAAGCTAGAGAGGTCTCCAACACAAAGCAACACGTTTAAAGACCCCAATTAAATAAATGAGAATTTTTGGAAATTTGTATTAATCTTCTTATGTAGCAGGAGTAGGAGCAAGCAGAGAAGATACAGGATCAATACTAATCTTTTATTACAGTGAGATAACACAACATGTTTTGCACACAGAACCTTTCACACTCGATGAAGAGCTTTGTGCCTGAAACATGTTTTCTTATTGTAATAAAAGTATTGATTCCATATCTCCACTGTGTGTTCATTCTGCATGATTCTGACAATAATTGGGCCCATAAACGAAGGTCTGATGTGTACTGTGCTCAACAGTAAAGGTGATACTTTGGGATGGCACTGTAAGAAATGTTTCTGGATTTTCTTCCTACTGTTTAGAATCTTTATTAGTCCTCTACAATGCCATTAGTTTTGTCTAGGCTGACCAGATCTCACCTGTAACCGGGGACACATAGGAAATAGCCATTTTCAAGTGTTTCACTGAAATCAAAGCAGTCCTGCAGTATGCATTTTTCTTATGCATCCCTGGTTAAAGGTGAGGTCTGGTCAGCCTAGTTTTGCCCCACAATTGTTGTAGCTTGCCTTTATAAATAAAGAACACGGATTTGGTGGATTTTCAGAGGTAAAACTGAAATAATCTATTCTTGTCAAATAATTCAATACATAACATGACGAATGGCACTATTAGGGTGACACTGTATCTCGGAATGCCCGGGACTGTCCCTTATTTGAGGTCTGGGTCCCGCTTCCCGGGTCACCCCCTACCGGGACAATAAAGAGTCCCGGAATGATGCAAAGGCCATGCCACCCACAGAACTGACAGTCTCTGCCACAATTTCCATATTAGAGTGGACTCCCTGTCTGGCTGCTGTGGCTCTGCTGAGCCTGTTGACATGGGGTACGTACGCATGGCTGCCGGCCGGGTGCGGAGTTGTGCAACATCAATGTGAGTAAGTGCTGGCCTGCTGCTGCGTCTGACATCACCAGCCGGCATCCACATATCAGGAGGAACTCCCCACGCTTTCTATGAGCGGGAAGAGAGGATGCTGAGTGGAGGAGTAGTGTGGGTAAGAGAGGATGCTGAGTGGAGGAGTAGTGTGGGTAAGAGAGGATGCTGAGCTGAGGAATAGCGTGGGGAAGAGAAGATGCTGAGTGGAGGAGTAGTGTGGCAGTGGTACTGACTGGCATTACAAACTAGAGCCAAAGGTAGTTGTGCGTGTGTGTGTGGTGCAGTGCTCACCACAACAAAAGACCTACCTAGTCCTGTATATAAATATATGTGCACTGGTTTGTGTGCTTAATTGCTTTTAATTTCTATTTTTTTTATTTAATTTGTTGGGAGACTAAACGTAGGGTGACCACATGTCTCGGAATGGTAGATTGGAAATGTGGTCACCCTAGGCACTATCTGTGTCTCTGAGCTTAAAGGGATAGTAATTTTTCAAAATAAAAGCAGGTCCAATTAATCTTCATAGTATATATGCCATGGGGAATGTTATTTCAATACTGTCAGAGTTGTAGTTCAAGAGTAGTTGAATGATAAAGTTTCCCCCTCCCGCCTCTTTTACCTAGTGGAAACCACCTCCGCTCAGATGTGGAATCTGGTCTTAAGACCAGACAGCTCACCTCAAGGGACAATCTTCTTACTGTGAGAACAATGAAAGCCCTGCCCCCCTTGACAGGTTTTTCCTTATGATCACTGAATATTGTCCCTCTCTGAGGTGAGCAGTGTTACCTCAGTAAAAGGGACGGGAGGGGGATACTTTATCATTCAATTACTCTTGAACTACAGCTCTGACAGTATTGAAATAACACTCTCTGTGGCCCAAATACTATGATGATTAATTGGAGCTGCTTTTATTTTGAAACATTACTATCCCTTTAAAAACCTGTGCAAAAGTAGTTTTTATATCTGTCATCATCAAAGTGCAAATAGTCCTCAATAAAAATAGTTAAATGAACGGATCAGTCCTCCAGCTTCTGAACACTACATTGCTAACCCTTTGAGTGCCAGAGGGGTACGCAACGCGTTCAGAGCCGGTGCCACCTATAGGCGAGGTAGGCGCCGGCCTAGGGCACACAAGTACTGGGGGCGCGGGCATGCAGCGGAAAAGAGCTGCGCCCGCACCCACCACACTGGAACGCAACACAGTCAAGTCTGTGTTGCTACTGCGCTCCCTCATCGCGGTAGCTCTTTAGTAATGCAGAGCGAGCTGGGAGTCTTGATCTCCCGGCGTGCTCTGCATTACTGAAGAGAAGACGACGCGGGAGCTACAGGTGTGTGATGGGGGCAAGTTGGTGCTGATGGGACATAGTGGAGCTGCTGGGCGCAAGTTGGAGTGGATGGGGGGCAAAGTGGAGCTGGTGGGGGCATGTTGGAGCTGAGGAGACATAGTGGAGCTGCTGGGTGCAAGTTGGGGTGGATGGTGGGAAAAGTGGAGCTGGTGGGGAAAGTTGGAGCTAATGGGGCATAATGGAGCTGCTGGGCGCAAGTTGGAGCAGATGGGAGGCAAAGTGGAGCTGATAGGGGCATGTTGGAGCTGAGGGGGCATAGTGGAGTGGATGGGGGGCAAAGTGGAGCTGAGGGGGCAAAGTGGAGCTGGTGAGACAAATTGGAGCTGGTGGGGGGCAACTTGGAGCTGATGGGGGGCAAAGTAGAGCTGGTGGGGCAAGAAAAGAGGTGGGGTACAAGTAGGCGGGGTATAAAGGTGTGGGACACAAGGGGCGGCAAAAGTAGGTTTTGCCTAGGGTGGCAAAAATCCTTGCACCGGCCCTGAACGCGTTACCCTACAAACGATGAACATAATGTGACCAGAACAAAGGTACTAGCATAAGGTAGGTGTACTCTACACATTTCGCAAGAATGCTTGCTTCATCACTGCTTAGTCTGTTATATGGCTCCGGATGGAATGTTGCCTTCCCTTTATTGACGGATTCTGGAGACGCTGAGCCCTAGATCTGTCTATGTACCTAGAGGCCTGTGCCTGCCTCTAATTTTGCCAGTTTGCACCTGACTTTTTTATTATATTTTAATATAATATGACATACTTTACAGGCGTTAAACTGACCTCTTTTCAATTTCTGCTAACAGTTTATATTTCAGCTGCAAAATGCAAATTTTATTGCATAATGCAGATAACATTGCACTTTAGTGCACATGGAGATGTTAAAGGTTAAGGAGAAATAATTTCAATATTTGATTGATATTGCACTATTTTATATTCTGAGCACTACTGTATTGATTTTGTGTTTTAATGATTTTTGATTTCTCATCATTATATTGTGCCATGTAGAATTGGCAGTACAATATGGTTATTTCATTCACTCAGACATCAGCCACATATATTAACAATGGAATCCAGTGGGAATTTCATTATGTAAATGCTGATATCATGATGATTTGCAGTTTTGCAGATTTACTAGCATTCTCTGCCACATATCAGCTAGACCAGGGGTGGGCAACGTGAGGGCCTCCAGCTAAAATTCCCACCTCCCCCATCAGCCAACGGAACTAGACCCTGGGATATGTTTCCAGTGTCACTAGAATCCAAATAATTAATAAGAATATTGGTACATTGTGTGTGTTTACATCTGTATAAAGCATCGTCAAGCCAAGTCATTATGACTCATTCAGTCATTCATGCATTTAGATGGCATACATCAGTGAACAAGCAATACACTTTAAACTCTGTTATATAATTATAAAGAAGATTGAAATTACTGCTATAAATCACCATTTTCTATTGAATGACATCTTATGATGTTATTATTGATATGTTTTGAGTAATGGGCCACTGATTTTTTGATTGTTTGAGTGCTATTCAGTATTATTTTTCTGTATTTGGAATCTCTTGTTTTATGCTTTGTGTGCCAGAGGGGCATGTCACTCATAAAGAGCCATACAATTAAATCCTATCTGACGCTCAAGGGGCTATTGAAGATCAAATACAAAACAGTACTAGCATTCTTAACATCTCCTCTCCACTGCTATCCAACCAGCCCTCCCTGCAAACTAGGATGACACCCTTCATCTTTCTTCTGCAAGTGTAACAGTAAGAATCTGATGACTGCTAATTTCTTATTCGTCATGCTAAATAAATGGAATTCTGGAGCAATCCAACTTCACCACACAAGGCCAGATTTACAAGGCAAGGCTCTCTAGGTGGCCTTAAAGGAATTGTTATGTTGCTATTAAAGTATTGCTCCGACTCTTCTGTATGGCTTTCATAACATGTTGTGCTATATTTCTTTACTTAAATATTTGTAGTTTAAACGCTATTCAAGCTGAAAGGATCCCCCTCCTGCACCTTTCCATGCATCACGCTGTCTATCTGTCTCGTCTGGATGGAGAGCAGTGAGGGACAATCTTCTGTAAGCAAAAGGAATATCCTGCCCTCCTTCCTCAAGGGGGCAGTGTTTTCCTTATACTTACTGAATGTAGATTGTCCCTCGCTGAATCTGTCCAGTCCCACAACCAGATTGCAGCTCTAAGGGGAGCTGGCCAGAAGGGGCGGGAGGGGGATGCTTTCAGCTTGAATAGTGTTTAAACTACAAATATGTAAGTCAAGAAATATAGTGCAACATGTTATAAAAACCACAAAGAAGACTCGGAGCAATACTTTATTAGCATCATTACTATCCCTTTTCCCTCACCTATGGCCACACCCCCACTACGCACATGACCCCACCCCCAGTACCATCCACTGATTCCTGGCACAGAAAATATAATGGGCCTATAAAAAATCACATTGCCATTATTTTGGTTCAGTTAGTGAATTTATTCATACATACATTGTGCACACATCTGACGCTTGAAGGGTTAACCCAAACAGTCCATATACTGATCCATCATTGGCTACAAGTCACAAACTCTCCACACTAAATTTACTGGAGCTATTCACACATCAAAAGGGAAATAAATCTTGTGCCACTTGGTCAGCTGGTCACACACATACTGGCTTTCGAGGATTGGATGTACCTTTACTCCTGATTGGGTAAAGAGCATTTAGAGATTTGGTGCTTTTCTTTCCTCATAGCCGATAAATGAGTTAGCCTGTGCTAATGTTTCCTAATAAAAGCAGCTCTAATTAATCATCATAGTATTTGGACTTTGGAGAGTGTTATTTCAATTCTGTCAGAGTTGTAGTACAAGAGTAATTCAATGACAAAGTATCCCCCTCCCACCCCTTTTACTGATGTAACACTGTTCAGCCAGATCAGAGAGACTGCAGAGAGGGACAATCTTCAATTAAGATAAGGGAAAAACCTGAAAAACTTGTCAAGGGGGGCAGGGCTTTCATTGTTCTCATAGGAAGAAGATTGTCCTCTGCTGTTATCTGTCTGGTCTTCCAACCAGATTCCACATCTTAGAAAAGATGACTTACACTAGGTAAAAGGAGCAGGAGGGGAACTTTGCTTGTGAATATCTCTCAAACCATAAATGTTTGAGAGACAAGACTTATATCATTTTTCATGTTTTTTAATGCCTACAAAATAAAATGAAGATAAAACAAAGCATTACTATCCCTTTAATGTTTTCAAGAATGGGAACACACAGTGAAGACAATGGAGGTCACTGAAAACAGACAGGGGTAATTCTAAGGGTGGCAACCATTCCATCACAGGGTGTCATTAGGGATGGGGAAAAAGGTGGGTTTTCCCTTGTAAAGTGGGTATAACCGGGAAGGAAGTATTAAGAATGGTTGGGCAGTGGACAGGGATGCTCAGGAAATCACCAACAGTCTCTGGAAACCCGATAATGAGCTATTAATACCACAGTTTTGTTGGCAAATCTGGAGATTATTCCAATTATGTTTATCAATGCAATTGTATTATAAAACCCCGTTTAACCCAATTAAAGTTCTTAGTTCTCCCCTATGTTAGTTGATTTGCCTCAGACTTATCCCATTTTATTTTTGTGCATAAGGCCCATAGATTGTAATTATTACTCACCA
Source organism: Rhinophrynus dorsalis (assembly GCA_037306005.1). Classification (NCBI taxonomy): domain Eukaryota; kingdom Metazoa; phylum Chordata; class Amphibia; order Anura; family Rhinophrynidae; genus Rhinophrynus; species Rhinophrynus dorsalis. Next base: position 651,050,538 of record CM074718.1, read on the forward strand.
CCTTTATAGCACAATATTAATGGTTTATTTAAGTCAGGGATGTGTCAGACATCCAAGGGTTTAATGATAAGTGTCTTTGCAAGCATGACCAAAGAACTAAACTGCTTCTCACGACTCCCTAGGGAAGGTACCTAGCACAATATTGCTAAACAGACATGAGTGATTCCAGAATGACACGCTCAAACAGCTGTGCTAACAAGCAGAACTGTGGCGTGAAAATTCTCTCCATATATCTGGAATCCTGTGACTGCTCACAAATGCAGGAAATAGAATGCATTATTTTCTCTGGAGAGCAGATACAAACCATGTAATCAACAATACAGCAACCTGAGTTCAAATAGTAAAAATAAAAGTTGTGTAAAGTATCAGTAGCTATATTTTTCCCAGAATAAAGCAAGTTGTTTGCACTAAGTGATAACTTTTATTGGACCCGCTTAGTAGTTCATCATAGGGTCAAATAGTCCTTCACAGCAGCCTACATATAAGAAAAAGCACATTTATTACATACTAGCAAAAAGATGCGGTGTTGCCCATAAGACAGACACAGTATGTATGTGTGTGTCTGTATGTGTATATCTGCGTTGGATACCTCATTGGTACTGAAAGGGTTAAGGGTAAGAGCATATGCTTTGTGGTAGTTACCTATACAATGTGAGAGGTGCTTTTAATATTGCAGATTGCATATTAATGGTGACGTGAAGATGCAGGGCATAAAATGCGTTGAGTACCCCTCTTGCACGCAAAGGATTAATCTTCTGACCTACTTCAAGGGAAATATGCATGAAACAAAAGCGGAACAATCAGAAAACGGAACACTATTTTATAGTGCGTTCTATCGTGATCCAAAGTGTCTTAACGTGCTTTATGCCTTTATGTGTCCCTCAGGCCACTTTAATAATCTGTGGGACATACTGCACTCCCTTCAGCCAATGTGTACCACTCACTTGCTTTGATTTTATTAATGTGGCTCATATATAAAATGTGAGGGGTGTCGGGAGGGAGTGAGAGATAAATGGAGCTACCCTACTGAGAAAATGGAAGCAATGGGATAGAGTGATCATACTGCCAGGGGAAAGAGGAGGCAGGGAAAGGGATGGTGGCTAAGCCTCCCTTGCCCACTCTTGCGAAAATCACCCCCATGCTTACACCAGTGGGAAAGGCAGTATAGAGGAGATATGCATAACTCCTCCTTACCTCCGCCCCTGGGTGTGTTTGGCTTCAGACAAAGCTTGTTGGTCACATGACACTTCCTCTTTCGTATATATATAAATAGATTTTGATGTTTATGCAGATATAGCTTTGCACACTCCTCTGGCGCTCAATGGGTTAATGACTTTTATGAAAGCTGAATAAGATTATATGGCATTTAAAAGGTTATGAACATTTTTTTTTAGATTTCATTAGGTATTAGTCTTTTATACAGCTGTCAAATATTTGGTTCTATATCTCTTTCATTATATCTGCAGCTTCCTGTATTGCTGATTAACATATTAGATACGTATTTCATACTCAGCTCTTCACAATAAACAGCAGACTTCTTGACATGTTTATAAATTACCTGGAAATGGGTATAGAAAAAAGAAATGTCAATATTTGCTGACAACACTAAATTATGCAATGTAATAAACTCAGAGTAGGATGCTTATTCTCTACAGAAAGATTTACATACAAATAGCAGACTGAACAAATAAATGCAATATGAGATAAAATGTAGGGAAACGTAAAGGTTTTCATTTGGGAAGGGCAAATAAGGATTCTACTTATGAACTTAATGGGAACATTCTAGGAGACCTGCTAGAAAAAAATCTTGGAGAACCTGTAAACTACAAACTTGGCAGCAGTGATCAGTGTCAAACAGCAGTAGCAAAAAGCCAACAAATTAGCGTCCTGCATAAGGGTATTGACGCAAGAGTGACCAGTATCACTGTAAAAGTTCTTGGCAAGACATCACCTGGAACATGCTATACAGTTGTGAAAAACTGTTCTTAAATGTGATCTATCACCCCTACACATGTTGGGCTACATAGCTCATGTATGTAGCGACTTGCTAGGGTAAGGTTTAATTTTTAAAAAAACTTTGCTATTTAGCCAAATTTTATTTGTTAAATATTGCCCTGGCTGTTCTTTGAGCTCTGTACCCACAGTATGTCACTCTTCCTCTTCTCTGCTCCCTCTATCCAGCCTCCTTCTATGAAGGAGGCTTCCTGCCTGTAAGCAGGAGCTCTCTCATTGGCCTGAGATCGCTCCAGCTTACAGACAGAAAGCCTCTGTCATCGGAGGAGGCTGGATAGAGGGAGGGAGAAGAGGAAGAGTGACAAACTGTGGTACAGAGCTGTACCCGCAGTCTGTCGGGAAGTAGGGCCAGGGCAATATTTAACAGATTAAATTTGGATAAATAGAGACATTTTTTTAAAAAATTAAAACCTTACCTCAGCTAGTGGCTACATACATGAGCTATGTAGCCCAACATGTGTAGGGGTGATAGATCCCCTTTAAAAAGGATATTATTGAACTGGACAGAATGCAGAGAAGGTCAACAAAAACAACTATGGGAATGGACAGCATATACCCAAACCTGGTTTATTTATTGAAAAAATGCTAAAGAGGAGAGCTTTTTACATTGAACAATTGTATGTAAGGTGAACATAAGAATTTCACAACTGAGCTTTTCATGACAAGGCTTCCTCAATTACCTAGGGAACACCCTTTACCATTAGAGGAAAGAGGGTTTCATCTACAGCAGAGGAAGGGGTTCTTTATACTCAGGGCTGGTAAATTGGTGGATTCTTTAGTTAGAAATGTGTTGATCAGATACGATGGATACATTTAAAATAATGGAGACAGATTCATGGAATAATCTCCTAGCAGAAGTAGTAGGTGATAATGTAGTCAATTCAAACTACCTGAGAAGACATATCTACTCTGACAATTATGTAAGATAGTGAATTTTATCTACATATGAAAATGGGCAGACTGGATGGGCCGATTGGCTTGTATCTGCAGTCAAAATCTATGTTTCTATCAAAGGGGTTAAGAGGGTTTTTGACATTTTTTACATTTATTTTTAGATTTCTGTGCCAGGTCTCTCCATAGGTGGGGCTAGTAATAGCTGCATATAATAATTAACATTAGTAAGCTAAACAATTCATCTGTAATCATAATAATTTAATGAAGGGATATATAACGTCTGATACTCCATGAATATCATGCACTGTTAAAGGGATAGTAATGTTTCATAATAAAAGCAGCTCTAATTAATCTTCATATTATTTGGGCCTTGAAGAGTATAATTTCAATTCTGTCAGAGTTGTAGTTCAAGAGTAATTCAATGACAAAGTATCCCCCTCCGGCCCCTTTTACTGATGTGACACTGCTCATCTCAGAGCAGCAGGGAGTGTCCAAGTAGATTGCAGAGAGGGACAATCTTCAATTAAGATAAGGGAAAAAGCTGAAAAACCTGTCAAGGGGGGCAGGGTTTTTGTTGTTCTCACAGTAAGAATATTGACCCTTGATGTGAGCTGTCTGGTCTATGGACTGGATTCCACATCTGAGGGGAGGTGGCTTACACTAGGTAAAAGGGGTGGGAGGGGGATACTTTATCATTCAATTACTCTTGAACTATAATGCTCACAGTAATGAAATAACACTCTCTATGGCTCAAATACTATGAAGATTAATTGGAGCTGCTGTTTTTGTGAAACATTACTATCACTTTAAGGTGTAATAATGAGGTGATAACTTATCCAGTGTGATAAACAGTTTGAGTCATCTTAGTACATAGACTTTACAGAATTTATCAGATTGGAGAAGTTATCTCCTCTTTATCACACCTTTGCGCATCTCTCCCAGGTGTTGGCTGGTTGGGGATGTTAGGAGTTATTGTCTCCAACAGCTGTAGAGTCAATTGTTGCATACCCCTGATTTGATGGTCTCTCCCAAATCACTATTAATGATTTTCAGATAGATCCCATTGCAGTTGATACATTTTATCGCTGGTTTTATTTAACACATTCCCCTCTAAGACATTTGTAGATAAAGCCTTTGATAACATTAGCAGCTGTGATGGACTCTAAATAAACTTATCACTGCAACTATAAACATCAAAGACAAGAGTGACAGCAAAGTCAGACTTACTGTTTATCATTTGTAGTGATCTGTTATTATAGTCTCTATTTGATATCACAGCCTGCTGTGTATTATTGCTCTCTAATGTTAGGGTATTTTTACTTTTTTTTCTCACCCACTCTAATTATAGAGTGTATTAGTCCCAAAATATTCTACAGCCTCAGACAATAAAAGATAATTATCTTCTCAGGCTGCTGGGATTATAGGAGCATCTTAATGTCAAACACAAGAAGGCCATTCTATCTACTGATACATTGTCAGTATGTAAATCAGTTCAATTCCATTGTAACTATTCTGTGAAATCATCCATGTAAGAAAGTAGATTTACTCCTACAGACATCATTAGTCTGAAGTTTTTGAGGGTAAATTAACCAATTTAAAGGGATAGTAATGTTTCATAATAAAAGAAGCTCTAATTAATCATCATAGTATTTGGGCCTTGGAGAGTGTTATTTCAATTCTGTCAGAGTTGTAGTTCAAGAGTAATTCAATGACAAAGTATCTCCGTCCCACCCCTTTTACTGATGTAACACTGCTCAGCCAGAGCAGAAGGGAGGTGCCCAGGTAGATTGCAGAGAGGGACAATCTTCAATTAAGATAACGGAAAAGCTTGTCAAGGGGGGCAGGGATTTCATTGTTTTCATAGGAATAAGAGTGTCCCCTTCTGTTATCTGTCCAGTCTATGGACTGTATTCCACATCTGAGAAGAGATGGCTTACACTAGGTAAAAGGGGCGGGAGGGGAAATTTTGCTTGTGAATATCTCTCAAACCATAAAGGTTTGAGGGATAAGACTTATATCGTTCTTCATGTTTTTTTAATGCCTACAAAATAAAATAAAGATAAAACGTATAAAAAGTATTACTATCCCTTTAAATGTCTAGAGTTGTGGTTGTAGCTAACATATTTGCTCCTTCAGGTTATTTTATTTATCCTGTCACTTGTAAGTTTAATTGACTGACATCCTAGATGGTAGGGCTCTAAGACCAAGGGTCCACCATAAGTTGCCTTCAATTGTAGGGAGGGGCTAAAATGTTTGCAAATGAAAGAAACAGAGGTAAAATAGTGGGAAGTCCAGACACATCTTCCTGCAACAAAGTAAGTTGAGTTAATGTGTGCACACATATGCTGCTGTAGTATATACATATGTACATCTGCCAGCATGTGTGTTGAATTATTTGTGCACTAGTGTAAAAGCCCATGTACATGGGCCAAGGTCCGGGTGATGTTAAGAGGCCGGACCTGCTCTGCGTCCTGCTGCCGACACAGTCATGCACTGTAGGGACTACCCGAAAGCACAGAATGCTCCCAGCACAGAACTCCCGGCATTCTGTGCGTTCAGGCAGTCTCTACTGAGCATGACTGCTTCTGACAAACATCCTAGCAAATTATTATAATGGATGTATGCAAACCAAATGCACCATAGGGGGACAAATAAAATTATCCATTTATTTAAAAGGGTATTTTAACCCCTTGAAAGCTAGTAAGGCCTACAACACATTGTTTTCAATATGCTGTTGCCATATTCTAGCCTTGTCATTATGAACATGAAACAAATATTGGGATGAGTAACACCAGGTGACTTTTTCCCACTGCCAAAGTGGCCAACATCAGTGTTCATGTGCCTACTGCAGTCATAGATGCTTGTTTGTTGCTGACAAGAGAGGAACCCAGTGACGTTGCCTGCTGTGGAAGGGTGCACCTCATTCAGATATGCTGCTTGCAAACCATTGATGTACTGCGTTGTCTTAGCCCAATTGTGGCCTATCTCTTAGACGGCAACATTGTAATCTCCCTCTTGTGGCCTTTGACTTCAACAGTCTGTTCTGCTACAGGGCTGCCATTGAAAGGATATGTCATATTGCATCCCTGGTGTACTGTGGTTTTGATATTCCTACTGAACTGCTTTGACTTGAGCCTGTCTATTGGTGGTTCCACTTGCAAAGTATTTTTTATATTGCACATGAATTTTATGTGTAAATGCCCACATGTTCGGACAATCATAGCAGATTAAGCCCATACATGCATACATTTTTTCAGTATATAGATGTGCTGAACATTTCCCAGAGTACTCAGTTGTCTTGGCCTTTTCTTCAGATTTGCTGCCTCCCTCTTGCTGGATATCATGTTTGCGAGCTCAGTTTATTCCTGGACTCAGCTGACTTCTCCTGCTCTTGACTTTAGCCTGGTTGCCAGGTCTAATGATTAATTACTGCCTGCCCTAACCTCATCCTGCTAATTCTTGTATGAACTTTTGCTAGCTTCCCCAACCTGGATTTCCTGACTCTGCCTTTGCTTTCTGATTCTGTGCCTTGCTTTGGATCTTTTCTAGCATCCAGTTTGTGGGTGCACAAACCTGGGAGCTCGACCTGTGGGGAGGAGTGGTGGCCAGTTGCTTCTTAAAGTTAAACCTATGCAAATATACTTTGTAAAGGCTTCTGTTTCACCTGACTAAAGGTATATCTGTTCTTACTGTGTCAGGCCAGGGCATTACATATAGTCACACCTGACCTCTGAGACAACTGTGGCGCGGGCAGTCTCTACTGAGCATGACTGCACCGCAACCGTTTGGCACTATATCAGCCACGGCGTGGGCAGTCTGTACTGTGCATGACTGCCCCGTGACCGGCTGGCAGTGGCACTGTGGCCCATGTAATGGGCTCTTCAACTAGTGTATATATATATATATATATATATATATATATATATATATATATATATATATATATATATATACACAGTAATGTGCAAAAGATTTAGGCGGGTATGAAAAAAATTCTGTAAGAATTCTAAGAATGTTAATAGTTTATTTTTGTCAATTAATAAAATGCATAGTGAGTGAACAGGAGAAAAGTCTAAATCAAATCAATATTTGGTGTGACCACCCTTTGCCTTCAAAACAGCAAAAAATTTTTGAAAGCATTCTTACAGCATTTTTTCCACACCTGCCTAAAACTTTTGTACATTACTTTATCTATATAATCCATTGCAGGATGAAAGCCTCCTCAACAAATCTGGCAATTTAATTCTTTGGTCTTCTTCTTCTTTGGCTTTTAGTATCGAGTGGAATCCATTCCAAAATTTGTTTGCTATTTGACCTGCCCATTTCCATTTGAGGCTCTTTACTCTTTCAATGATGTCATAAAACTTTGCTGACAATTCCATGTCTATGTTTCCAGTCTCTTTTTGTTCAGTTCAGAATTCAATTTTCCATACTTCTCTGTGTGACCTTAAGTTTTTGGATGGCTTTGGAATTCAGTGTCCATGTTTCACAGAACTGGGAGGACACATTGGTCAAAAACCTTTCTCTTGAGGCACAGTGGTAAATTTGTCTTAAAGGATAGTAAGGTCTCAAAAAAGATATAAGCAAATTGGTAGACGCAATAAAAAATACTTAATGCCCTTATTTCTATCTCTCAAACCTTTATGGTTTGAGAGATATAAGAAAATACAGATCTCCGCTCCCTCCCCCTTCTCATATGTCAGCTGTATAGCTGGCGCATGAGATCCTGGTTCTGGGATCACACAGCGGCTCTTCAGTAGCGCTGCCATCGAGAGATCTAAAAATAAATACTTCATCGGAATGTTCTACCATAAAGGTTTGAGAGATAGAAATAAGGGCATTAAGTATTTTTTATTGCTTCTACCAATTCGCTTATATTTATTTTGGGACCTTGCTATCCCTTTAAAGACAGTACTAATAAGTTTTCCAAATTTTACCATCCAATTTTATTTGTCTCTCAATTTCCATCATCATTTTCCCATCTATTTACATTTCCTGTAGAGAATCATAGTTGTCCACCTCTTCTAATTGTTGTCCATCTACTGTGATTTTCATTTGTATGGTAAATTTGTTAAACATGTCTTGCATTTTGTTATTCATCTTCAGACCGAAATGTTTGCTTTCCTGTTGTAGATCTTCAAAGCGTTCTAACAGTTCTTCAGGACTACTGACAAAGAGCATGCGTGCGCGCATTGAATGTATGGTAGGTCCTGACAGGGCTGCTCAGAGGAGTTCGGGGAGAGGAAGAAGTGGGCGGCTAGTGCAAGAATGCTGCCCGCTGTCCCTGTTTGACGGCTGCCTATAAATACAGAGGGGGAATCCTGGTTATTAAGGTGGGCATTTAAGTTTTTTTATGCACTATTGCTGCACAGAGGAAGCGGGCGGTGAGCACGGGGATGCCGCCTGCTGCCTCCAGATGGGGGTTTTGCAGGCAAGTAGGGGGTGCGTATTGTACATAGGAACTATCATTTTACCCAAAATCTTGGGTATAATTTGCACCTGCGTATTATACACAGGTGCGTATTATACCTGAGATTTTACGGTAAACTTCCCTTAAGGACCAGTCACGGTCCTAGCACGTCAAGGGTTAAATGACAGCAAAGCTCCTCAGTGCATGCTTCTATCATGCTGGGGAGACTGAAACTGAGCACTCAAGGAACGGAGCACTCAGTTTCAATCATTCCCTGTTTTGCCAGTACATGTGATCGCTCTTACAGCCATCACGTATACAAGGTTTTCATTAACAAAAGCAATGTGTTTTACACTGCCTCTCTCTTCCTAACTATGAGACTAAGGAAGGGAGAAGCAGATAATAGACTAAAAAAAGAAATAAATAGAGGCTGGAGTTGGGGGTGTTAACCCCTTCAGTGCTGGGGGCAGGATAAATATAGGTTCCTTTATGACCTACTGAAAACATGTTGTTTTATAAAATACATTGGAGCAATACCAAAGTATTGCATTACAAAAACTAATTTATAAACACATCTACTGAAGTTTACAAAAACATTAATGGGAGTTTTATTGTTGTGGAGCAAAGTAATACATTTATACCACACAGTCTTATCTACAAAAAAGTGGGACAATGCCCCCCTAAAACTGCACATTTTGTAGGTATGAATGATTGGTCATAGTTGTCCTGCAGTAGCCATAAAAAATTAACCCACTGGGCAAAATTAGCAAAAGAGAACCAATAAAAATGGTGTTTTTTTTTTACAGTTTTTTTCATAGTTTTCATTATTTTTAATAAAATAAATGGTGGGTTATCCATATAAATGTGGTATCAAAAGATACCCCTACTTGTGCTTAAAAAACGGTATATAATTTGTTTGTCTGGAATAAAAACTTAGAGGGAAAACACTGTTGAACAAAGACAAAAAGGTCAAAATTGCTCTGGTTTCTAAGTGCAAGCAACCCCAGATTTCTTGGTCTTTAAGGGGTTAAGCCCTTTTTTTATTCAAATTTAGTTTGCAGAAATTTTCATCTAAACAAGCAGAAAATAGGTTTGGGAAGGTTGTGTTTCCTTGTCGTACACCTTTATATATGTTGATCTGGACTTTATCATTGTTTACCTGTATTGATGTAGTTGCTTTTTCATATACTGATTGGAGGATATTGATGTAAGCTCTATCTATCTATTCCTTGGTTGTCTGGATATGGTCTATTGTACTGAAACCACTCCTGAAGTCTGCTTGTTCTTTAGGTTGTGATACATTAAATTTTGTGTCTATTTCTCTTGATTGTACCTTTGTGATATTCTTGAAGACAACTGTCCCAATTTTATCCACTTTGGGTTAGTTTGACCCTTTGTGCTTTCCTTCAGTTAGCACGGAACCTCCCTCAGCCTCTTATTGGATATCTAGTACTTATAAATCATCTTGCTCATGCCTCCTTTCCCGTTTATCGAGCTTCATTCCTTAGTGTTTGATTCCATTCTACTTGACTTCCTGGCGATACTACCTAGCATTTACTGTGGGTTTGTCTCCTCTGTTGTTCCCATCGCTCCTGGTTCATCTAAGCTATTCCCTTCGACTTTGAGTTTGGCTTACCTCCATTGCTGTATCCACCCCGGGTACCTTGGATCTGTTTATTACCTTCTCTCACTTTATGGTGGTGTCTCCCTCTGACTACTTTCTGTGATCTGTCTCATTGACTCAAGCGGTGCCTCACATCCCTGGATGCACGTTGCCATTTCCGGCCTCAGGTGAGAATGCTTTCAGTGGCATATTAGGTAGCCTCCCGGTTATGGTGGATTTGCCTGTTGGGCAGAGATTGGGAGTAATATGGAGCTAGCCCAGTCAGCTCTAGCCTACTCCACAGGTACCATCTATCTCTTTGCAATGTGTTGCATACTCCACTGGCACTCAAAGTGTTAACAGTATGTTGGAAACAACCATTGAGGTAAAGTCTGAGTCCTTTCTGGCACCCAATGTGTTAAGTAATGCATGTTTTTATTTCACATTCCATTAACAATATATGTGTAAATCGAATGGTATTCACAAGAGGTTTCAGTGCTTGCGAAAGTTCATACTTCTGATTTCCCTTGTACTTTAGATAATTGGGATTGTGTCCTTTTGACTTCTTACCCTTTTAGATCAAAGAAAAATCCTAAAAAGAATGCAGGCTTTTTCCTTTCACATTGATTGTCAACAGCCTTGTTTTCCAGTTTTAACTCCGGAATATTGTTTTGTGCATAAATCAATTTGCTTTTAGTGACATTCAATTTCACCCAGGAGCTTACAATACTTTACACGAGTTTTTAAAATGCATTCTGTAATAAAGAAATAGAAAAGAAAGAGACCTTGGTGAGTAAACAAGATATATATTTAGTAACTGATAAAAAATAATGGCAATAATACTTAAAATATTTATGTGTATTGCAATCTCAATTTCCTGCCTAGTTTTTTTCTGGGGATCTTCCTGTTACCTTTGTGATGATCATACCTGGGAACTTTTGAAGCAGGGCTACCCGGAGGGTAACGCTGTCAGTGTTGACTGGGGAGGAAAATGACACGATTCGCATCATAAAAGGGGCTGGGCTTAGTCGTGAGGGGGGTGGGACAAAAAAACCCTGCAAAATAACTGGGAATGGAGGGTAAGAGGGCGGGGAGTGGAAGGAACCGGGCGGGATGGAGCACAAGTGGGCAGAGTTTCTACTTAAACTCTGCCCACCCGGAGATTCACACACTGCCCCGGAGACCCGGTAATTCAGTTTGAAATCCGGAGTCTCCAGGGCAAAACCGGAGAGTTCCCAGGTATGGTGATGATGTCAATTATGTAGGAGCGACTAGGGCTGACTGGAGACAGCATAGCTTACCAGGTTTCCAGATGATCAAGCTCCTGGGATTTAGAATGCATGGCAATAAAGAAGGCTTTGATGTAATCTCGACATGAGGAAGACCTGCCAAGTCAGTCTCTATAAAACAATACAAAGTATTGGTGCACATCCATATTTTCATCATTATTAACCTTTTACTCTGTGGCATATTACCTGCATATTACCACCACTATATTACAATTTAAGTTTTAGTCAGATATTGCCATAGTATACTAAGCTTGCCGCCACTTCAAGGTACCCCATTGTAGGCAAGTCCTAACCTTAAAGGGATAGTAATGGCTTAAATGAATAAAAAGTAATATTGTAGATAATGCAAAAAGAAATCGATCGTTGAAAGTCCTATCTCTCAAGCCTTTAAAGTTCTCCTCTGACTGATGTCAGCTGTAAAACTGACAGTAGGAGATGTGCGTCAGCCGACACTAGGTAGCTCTTCAGCAGAGCCGAGACACCAAAATCTAAAAATAAATACTTCATTGAAAGGGTCTAAAAAGTGTGCCTGGTTTGCAAGCACACTTTTTTGACCATTCCAGTGATGTATTTCTTTTTAGATTTCGGTAGATCTGCCTGCTGGTCTCCGGACCAGGATTTCCTGCTGTCAGCTTACAGTTGACATCAGGGAAAGGGAAGGGAGAGACGAACTTTAAAACGTTCTATCTCTCAAACCATAAAGGTTTGAGAGATAGGACTTGCACCGATCAATTTCTTTTTGCTTTATCTACAATATTACTTTTTATTCATTTAAGCCATTACTAACCCTTTAATATGTTTTGTCCTATGAAAGGAATCTCTCCTGCTTTACTCATTTGCTAACCTTAATTTTATTTATCCTGAGAGCTGAGTCTTTGCCAGCTTTACTCATTGATGGAGAGAGACTCTCTGACAGGCATTATATAGTGTCCTAAAGAAATTGCATTGCACCTGGGGGTGGGAGGGGTGCTTAAACCAATAGAAGCTGGTCACCTGGGGGTGGGTGGGGTGCTTAAACCAATAGAAGCTGGTCACCTGGGGGTGGGTGGGGTGCTTAAACCAGTAGAAGCTGGTCACCTGGGGGTGGGAGGGGTGCTTAAACAAATAGAAGGTGGAGGTGCAGGTTTTGGTAAACACACCCAAAGAAAAAAAACACATTTAAAATTGCTGGAATGCAACCAGTTTTGACCAAAATAGCTAAAAGCAAATGCACAAAGTACTGGCGCACAACCATACTTTCATTGTTATTAACCCTTTACGCTGCAGTAAATTATCTGCTTATCGCTACTAGGGCTGATTAGGGATGAGATTTTAGTCACATAATATGGCTATAGTATGCTAAGCTTGCCATATATATTATGATGGTTGTCACTGGTTAAGTAACTCTAAAGATCTGACTTAGAAATGGCACAGGAAAGTAATATGCTGTTTGTTTTGATTGGTTATCACTGGGGTTGTGACAGGTAGGGTGTCTCATCCTGAAATTCATTCAGACATGAATCACTTTATGTACTGGACAATCAGCATATGGAACTATTTTAACATGTATGCACACCTTATTTACTCCCTGGTTGCCCAAGATGTGGATTACATGATTGGACCAATACCAATTACATTGCAGTTGGAGGGTGGGTGTGTATGGACAGCCAATAATGCTATGGGAATTATTGCTATCATTAAATATTATTGACGCTGATTGATAAATCTGCTTTTTCTGTTAGGTTTAAATAAAGCCGTTAATATTTTTATGATAAATAGGGAAATGGAATGATATATTAAAGGGTATCTCTCACCCCTATAAAAGTTAGGCTTATTAGGTACAGTATATAGTGATAAAGTTGAAAACATTATGTATTTTTTTTAAAACAATGCTATTTGGGCTAAAAGTATTGCTGGGGAGATTGTCTCTTTGTCTGACCCCATTTTTTCTATGTTGATCTGGACTTTATCGTTGTTGACCTGTATTGATACAGTTGCATTTCCATATACAGATTGGAGGATATTGATGTAAGCTCTATCTATTCCTTGGTTGATCAGGGCATCGATTATTGCTTGCTTTTTCAGTCAAAGGCCTTTTAGTAGTCAATGAAGGCTATGCATAATGGAAGGTTGTATTCAGTATATTCCTCTATTACTTGTTGCAATGTCTGGATGGAGTCCATTGTACTGAAAACGCTCCTGAAGCCTGCTTGTTCTTTAGGTTGTGCAAACATTCTATCCTATGTGTGGCCATCATTTGTTTTGCTTTCTGTAGCCCTTGATTTTTTTCCAGTGTCTTTTTAATGAGTTCAGTATTGAACTTGCACGTTTCTTCTTCCACATGGTCTTGCACATTTCTACATATAATACCCTGTAACTAATTACTGTTTTGCTTCATTTCTAATCACGTTTTTGATATATGGGTTGTTCTTTCTTTTTTTACAGTAGGAGCAAGGGCATGGGTAATGTTTACGACAGCCTCAATAACTTTTTTCAATATGGGTTGAAATATATAATAATAATAATATAATAATCCTTTATTTATATAGCGCACACAGATTCTGCAGCGCTTTACACTCATATTGGTTCCTGTCCCCATTGGGGCTCACAATCTAAATTCACCTATCAGTATGTTTTTGGAGTGTGGGAGGAAACTGGAGTACCCGGAGGAAACCCACGCAAACACAGTGAGAACATACAAACTCATTGCAGATGTTGTCCTTGGAGGGATTTGAACCCAGGACCCCAGCGCTGCAAGGCAACAGTGCTAAATATCTGTGTCTGGAAGGTCTTGCAGCACACCGAATCAATTAGATAGTCCTATCTCAAAATTCTTATGATTTTTCAATAGCTGGCTAGTGTCGCTCTTCACTTCTGTGTACTTGATCATTTTCTGTCTTTATTTATTTTAGATTTTTGCTCTCACTAGATGGTGGTCACTTCCAACGTTAAAAGGATTTAAGACTGAGCTGTCAATGAATATCATTTTATTATTTGCAAGTGTAACCCCTTCCGGATTGGCCGGTGACCAACTTCCAACCTTATCCATGATTACCTCTGACTTTGGCGCTAACAGGATGATGCTGAGTCTCCGCAGATATTTATAACATAATCCTATACTGCACAGTGTGAAAGTTCAGCACCCATCAGTGACACCCTCCCAACAGTAGAGTCCCTATTATTTCCTCCCTCTCAGCTGATACAGACTCAGTCCCCTGGGGAAACGGTGGTGCACGTGGTGGGGCCCTTATTGGAGGTAGCGCTACCCCTGTAGTGTGAGGTGTGAAACACAGAGTACCTTTTTGCAGCTTGTATGCAAATCTCCCTATCTTTGCTTGACCTGGGAACTGTGCTTTCCTCCCTTCTATGCTGATTGCAGGCCTTGCACCTTTGGACAGCTTTGCACAGCTTTGCACTTGAACCCTCTGAGCAGCAACACCTTGATTGGCAGGCAGGTCACCTACAGGAGTTCCTCTGACAGGCATCTGGATGGTTACTGGAGTGTCAGTTCCTTCTTCATAAGTAACATGTGGAGTAGTGCACCAAACAAGATATACTGCTAGACATTCACAAGCTTCCACACTAGGAGACTTCTGGGATCTCTCACTTTAATATACAACTCCTAGCAGACATGTGGTTTAAAATGTCTCTTATGCTGAGCAGCAGGGAGTTCTGCTCACTTCCCCTGCTCAAAACCAAAACTGAAAACTCCTCCAGCTCCCCTACATCATCCTTCCCCTTCCTGGATACTCAGCAGGATTCTCATTGGCTGAGGGGAATGCTGGGGCAATGAGTCATCCACAAAGAACTCTATGGTCTACAGTGTAGCTCTGTGGTAACTGGAGGTATCTGGACACCAGGGTTACACAAGTATGAAGTTGATTTCATTTGTATTACCATTAGGGTTTTTACATGTCCATTTTCTCTGGGCCTTTTTCCTGTAGAATTAATTCATGATGTACAAATTTTGTTCTTCTGCAAATATGATCAGTTGGTTGCTTTTATTGTCTCTTTTTACAGTTTCCATGTGGTTTGATTGATTTTTCACCATTTTGGATCTTACCAGTTCTTGCATTGGTGTAATAAATCATCATAAAATTCTTCAACATCATCATCACTGTGGCTTTCTGTAGTGGCATAATCTTGAAGGATTTGAAGAACATAGCGACTGTTTAGTTTTCAAAGCACAGGAAGCGAGTCTTTCCGAAATACTTTCTACTTTTACAGCTGAGCCTGTCAGTTTTTTGCTGATCAAGAATCCGATTCCTCCACAGTGCCCATCATTGGTTCATTTATAGTATAGCCAATATCCATATTCTAATCTGACTAAATCTTCATCATTTTTATGAGTCTCACATAATCAGATGATGTTCCAATTGATGTTATTTAGTTATTGTACGAGTTCCTCTAAGCTGAAAACCATACTCATAGCTAGAATGTTAAGTGTTCCAATGTCTATAGACCAAAGGCAGCCTGATAGAACCGGGTAATTTGTAGCACCTTCTGCCACTGAGCTGCTATTTCCGCAGCCATTGAAAGTAGCTCGCAAATCTACCTGGGAATGAGGGTATCATGGGAACACGGCCATCCTGCCTGTTTTAAAAGACACCAGCCATTGGATTTTACCCAGGTTGATGAGTTTAAAGGTCCCTCATAGACTTTACATGGGGAAACGTAGGTGTCACCAGATGGAGGAATTTAGGACTATACCATTTGAAATATTGATCACTATGTTGTACATTGTGTGACATGATGTAATAGTGCGTGTGGTGTAATACTGTAAGTCCTGTAAAGGGATTTGGTAGTTGGGAGCCAAAGTGTATCAAGATAAGAGTGTCTGGGAATGTAGGCCATTCCCTGATTGGTCAAGCATACCAATACTGTCCAAAGCCCTAGTTTACATTCTAATCTTGATAAGAGTGTTTGTAAGTGTATATAAGCAGTATGTTTTATCAATAAAGGGTGCTCTTGTTTTGCCCCTACACTGGTCTCGCCTGGTGCTTGAGGTAATCTGTGATATACCGGCAGAGGTTTTCTGTTCCAGACTGAAGGAAGCTACGACTGACAGGTACACCCAGACTGGGTGTGCATTGGTACCGTCACAAAGGGCCATTGTTTTTGTTGTAAAGCCATGCTGAGGGAATAGATTATTAACTGCCACATTAACTGCCACACTGTTATTATTAACTGCCACACTGTTCAGTGCAGGTTGGCAGATTTTGGATCAATTTAGTCTGGTGTCTTAGATTTGATTTGTCCACCTTGGGTGACCATACTAAAAGTATATGCTCCTGATGGCATAGATATCTGCTTCTTTGACACACACAAACTCTCCGACCACGAAAAGGCATTGACCCATGGGAGTGATATATAATATACACAGTTATATGCAAAAGTTTAGGCACTCCTGGTGTTTTGTTGATTTTTTAAGGGAAGAAAAATCAACATAACCTCTGCCGCAAACAAATTAAACAATATATTTCTACAATTTGTAATACGTATTTGCTGAATTTAACAGATTGAAAAAAATAAAACGGAAAATGTGCATGTGCAAAAGTTTAGGAACCCTATCAGTCATTAAAACCCCCTTTGGCCAAATTCACAGTCTCCAGATGTTTCTTGTAGTCAGCTAACAATCTTTCTGTTCTTACTTTAGGAACCTTTTCTCAGTTTTGCTTGCAGGATGTTTCTAGTTCAGAAATATTATTAGGTCATCTTGCATGCACTGTATGTTTGAGATCTACCCAAACATTTTCAGTAATATTCAAGTATTGTGACTGAAGGCCATTCCAAATCCTTAAGCTTCTTTTACTTGAAACAGTTCATGGTTGATTTGGAGGTATGTTTTGGATCATTATCTTGTAATTTCCAAACTTTTTCAACTTCAGTTTCTTCACTGACTGTTGGGACAATACCTTACAGGATTTGATACTTAGTAGAATTCATTCTTCCTTTTACCCGCACGTCTCCTCTGCCACTGGTTGCCACACAACCCCAAAGCATAATAGAGTTACCTCCATGATTAAAAGTTGTAAAGGTGTTCTTTTCTTCAAATGCTTTTTTTTTTCTTCCTAGTTTACCTTTGGTGATTGCAGCCCAAAAGTTCAATTTTAATGTCAAACCACAGCACCTGGTTCCAAAATGCATCTGGCTTATCTAAGTTGTCTTTTGTGATGATATTGCAGGTAAGGTTTCCTTCTGAGGACTCTTCCATGCAGATCATGTTTTTGAAAGCAATGATGTACAGTGGACTTGTGCATCACTATTCCTGTGCCAACTAAACTTTCCTACAGGACCTTTGCAGTGATATGGAGGATTTATTTTCCCCTTAATTAACATTTCTTAATGACATTTCAGACTGTGGCACTTACAAGAAGGTAGATTACAGATACCTTTTAAAGTGTTAGTGATGTCCAAAAATAATTTTTAATAGACTTGTAGAGGGTAAAAAAAATAATCGTATTGCCACAAACCCCATCTCTCAAACCACTATGGTTTGAGAGATATTGGCAATCAATGTTCCCCCTTCCCTCCCCTTCTCCTGACATCAGCGTCTAGCTGACAGCAGGAGATCCCAGTCCAGGGATCAGCCGGCGACTCTGCAGCAGAGCTGATATTCTGTTATTGCAAAATAATTACTTCATTGTAAAGGTCTACAAAGTGTGCCCGGTTTGCAAGCACACTTTGTAGACCTTTCCAATGAAGTAATTCTTTTGCAATAATGGGATTTTGGCTCTGCTGAAGAACGCCATCATATCGGCAACACAGATCTCCTTCTGTCAGCTTTACAACTGACATCAAGAGAACGGTGAACTTTACCTGCCAATATCTCTCAAACCATAAAGGTTTGTGGCAATGCGATTATTTTTTTACCCTTTACAAATCTATTACATATAATTTTTGGACATTATTAACACTTTAATAGCTTTCCCCTGTTTCATATTTAATTCCTCCGACTCAGTCAAAATGGAAAAAGCAGCCTTAAAAGTAGGTGGGGTTTAATCTACTATCATATTGTAAGATTTAACAAAACATTTTAGCTGTCATATTTTTGTATAATTTCTGTCATATTTTTTCTGACAAATCAAAATTGCTAAGCTTTAAACCTTTTGAGTTCCAGAGAGGAATCCAATGCATTAAAAGGCATTAAAAACATGAAGAACGATCTAAGTCTTATCTTTAAAACCTTTATGGTTTGAGAGATATTCACAAGCAAAGTTTCCTCTCCCGCCCCTTTTACCTAGTGTAAGCCATCTCTTCTCAGATGTGGAATCCAGTCCATAGACCAGACAGATAACAGCAGGGGACAATCTTCTTCCTATGAGAACAGTGAAAGCCCTGCCCCCCTTGACAAGTTTTTCAGGTGTTTCCCTTATCTTAATTGAAGATTGTCCTTCTCTGCAGTCTACCTGGGCACCTCCCTTCTGCTCTGGCTGAACAGTGTTACATCAGTAAAAGGGGCGGGAGGGGGATACTTTGTCATTGAATTACTCTTGAACTACAACTCTGACAGAATTGAAATAACACTCTCCAAAGTCCAGATACTATGATGATTAATTAGAGCTGCTTTTATTATGAAACATTACTATCCCTTTAATGTGTTGGATTCCTCTCTGGCACTCAAAGGGTTAAATGGATATTGGGAGAAAGAAGGGAACCTCATCTTTCTGCCATTTTTAAATCTCCATGACACATTTTTCAGCCTCATGTATACCGCCCTCCTTTTACTGCCATCCAACGACCCAACATTTGTATCATTATCATTGTTGAACCCTTTGATACAGTATTATGCCACAAATAAGCCACAAATAAGATTCTATCAAAACTTTAAATAACACAAGTTTAGTCATTTAGAAAAAAATGCAGTTTTCAAATGATTTATATGGAATTATTTTGCATTTACTTCATATCTGTGGTGGCTGCTTACTATAATTTGACACTGGTGTGTGCCAAACCTTACGACTGCTAAGGGAAATTACATCCAGTACAAAACCATTGATTGTTTGTTTAAATCTCTGTTACTATACCAACTGTTTACCAAGGCATTCCTACATGAGGACATATACCACAAATGAGTGCCTTTCCCTGTAATATATTGTAACTGGCATAAATTAAACAAGTCATGGACAGATATACTTAATGTGGAACTGTTCCCTTAGATTAAGCATCTGTTAATTTATTTAAAACAGTATGGGGCAATGTGAAGCCCTCCAGTGGCTACCAAACTACACATTCCATTATTCCCTCTGAGCCATTGGCTAATGAGGAATAAAGGGAGTTGTAGTTTGTAAGCAGCTGGAGGATCTCACAATACACATATAGAGAAGAAGCGGCTGGACTATCATTTTGGCAGGACCTGTATGATATGCTTCAGAATATTTCTTCTCTGTGTATGGCATTTGTGAGCTAAATGAGACTACACCCTGGGCACGAGTCCCAGTCAGCTTTTTGCATACCCTTGCAATCTCATGAGCTGAGTTGGGCATCTCTGACTTCTACTCTGTATATGCAAATTGCTCTTAGGGTTGGTCACCCTAAGGGTAATAGGGGAATCCAGACATGGACCCCTTGCTCACAAGTGCCTTGAGGGACCAGATGCACCTTGCTGATGAGGCCCAATTAGGCAGAAATGTATGTTTGGGATTAGCTGTTTCCCTTGTTCAGAGCGGAATTGTCTGGCATTTCATGGCTGGACTGTCATTTTGGCAGAACCTGCATGATATTCTTCAGAATGTTTCACTGTGTATGGCTCTTGTGAGCTAAAACAGATTGCACCCTGGGTGTGAGGACATAGTCCTAGTGAGCTCTTTGCATACCCTTGCAAGCTCATGAGCCTAGTTGAGCATCTCTGACTTCTTCTCTCAAAAGACACATCCCTGGTTTAACAGAAGGACTTGCTTTAGAAATAGTTGTTTATTCAGCAGCCTGGCATACCTATTTAAAGATATAGTAATGTCACAAAATAAATGACTCTTTGATTATTCTTTATACTTTTTATAATGCTCTGTTCCTTCCAGCCTGTCCATATCCGTATAGTTTTATCATAATTTTATTGTAAAGTTACCTCTCTCGCCCCTTTTGCCCTCATCACTCTTTTTCCTGCAGATCAGAAAGCCGGTCTGGACAGATCACAATGAGGGATAATCTTGTGTCAGCATAAGGAAAACCCTGCTCTCCTTCGTCATGGGTAACAGGATTTTTCTGATATGGACAGAGAAAAAATAGTCCCTCATTGCGTTCTGTCTGGTCAAGTGACCAGTTTTCAGCTCTGAAGGAAAGAAGAGTGACATGGGGAAAAGGGGCGGGACGGGGAAATGTTACAATAAAATTACGATAAAACTATACAGATATGGACGGACTGGAAGATACAGAGCTTTACAAAGAATAATTGAAGATTCATTTATATTGTGACATTAGTATTCCTTTAACATTTTTTGCATTTGAATTTTGCTGGTGTCTATACCTGAACAGTGACATTTTACTACTGTGAGAATGATTGCGTAGCCCTTTAGAATCAAGGGCAGTTTTCTCTTTCTATGAGGTTGATTTACTAAAGCAAGTGGTGTATTTCTGGAGCAAATGAACTGCACCATAGTAAACATACACATTTCTATTGATTTAAATGGGACTTTAAGGGCTTGATTCAATTTTGTCTGGTAAAACAGCCAGTAGGGCAAAATTGGCTACCGACCAACAAAAAAAATGTTTAATTTGGTATTCAATTGCCCTACCAGCTGAAACCACAATGGATGTTAGGACACAGAAAAAGTCCATTTAGTGTGTTAAGTTCCCAAAATGAACGCTAAATGGTATGGATATTGGGAACATCAAAGGAAAAAAGTTAATGATCGGTGCCTGACATACTGTCAAGCACAGATTGTTAAGGGCTCGATTTAGTTTTGTCCAGTAAAACACCCGGTAGGGCAAAATTGGCTACTGACCTACAAAAAAAATGTCTAAGTCGGTATTAAATTGCCCTACCAGCTGAAACCACAGTAGGACACAGAAAATGACTTGTGGCCAAATGTCTGTTTTGTGTTTTATGAGCCCAAAACAAATGCCAAATAGCATGAATATTGGGAACATCAAAGGAAAAAAGTTAAAGATTTGTGCCTGACATAATCAAGCACCAATTGGTAGTTTAGACTCACCTTCACAAACACTAACTGTACACTATCCCTAACAGTAAAGTGCAACAATACTACCCTTAACACTAAACTAAAACCCACATCTGTGTAACACTTACCTGTCATCCACTGTCTGTCTTCTTCAGTCTTCCTTCTGTTCTTTGTAATCTTCTTTCTTCGTATGTTCTTTTCTTCTTCTATGTAAAATAAAATAAAATGTCAGTGCAAGTTTTAATACAAAAAAATGCCCCAAGATTTGCCATAGTTAACCCTTTGAGTGCCAGAGGGGTATACCTCCAGTGCTGAAAGGGGTAAATGCAGTGTTGCATATTCTTTAAAAAATAAAATTCAGTCAATCGGTCTAAATACAATAAGTAATATCTGTTTTCCCATGATTTAAAAAAACATTTCCATGTTTAAAGAAAATTCTACTGTCGCCTCCTCCACTGGTGGTGTCAGCAGTGTCTACTGGCACAGACCCCCCTCTATATGTAATGGCCCGTGTCCCATTGATGGAATTTTAAACAGAGACAGGCCTTTTATATGGCCAGTCTCTGTTCAAAATGGATGACAGCCTACAACTGGCTGGGATGTGTGCTTACTCACCTCCCAGCCAATCATCTTAGCCAATCAGTGTTTTCTGGCATTAAAGTGTTAATGACAGAAGAGTGTTTGCACAAATATGCACAAAGACATCAGAATTTAAACCCTGAAATGCAGGTGCAGGAGTAGGTAGCCAACCATTCAGTACAGGAAATGAGCTGCACAGATACATTCAGAAATTGCCCCTAATGCACTTATTTACTAATTGGATGTGAAGAGATCATCGATACATTGTTTTGTAATGTTTTAGAGACCTCTCTAGCATCCAAGAGTTTAAACAGTCCTGTTAATTTTTTCTCTCGCATACTTTGTTATTGCATTATAATCAGGATTACCAGGAAAATACAATATGTAGTTGGCAAATGAATCCGGTCATTTCATTTATTACACGTTTCGTAGGCCCTGACAGACCTTTAATGTAATGTACAAAAAGACAACATAGAAGTTCTCAAGGACATTAATGGCTCTCATTAGATGTATCACTGTTTATTTTTGAACAAAATCAATGTTCTGCCAACCAGTATTCTTTCATATAATTTTACTTACTGGCAATATTCCTGTGAATAGTGATTACTCATATGGAAATATCTGGACCATGAAAGACACTGGCAAATCTTAAAAACATAGAAGCAGCTGAAAACAGCCGTCCTTTTTAACACTTGTAGACTCAGGATTTGAAAAAACAGAACAATTTGTTCACTCACGGCTCAGTCAGAACAGGGATATTAATCAATAAGGGATTGTTTGTTTGTTTTGAGATGCCATACAATTATAATCCTCAGAAAAAAACATTTTGAGAAGTGTCTCTTAGGCTAAAATAAACACCCACGCCATCACTTGAGGAAGTCAAACAAAAGCCATGCTGAATCCATTTCCATTTCCAATGTCATTATAGTAGGTAAGCGCGGGGTCTTTACTGACTCAAAAAATCAAACAAATTTATCTAACTTGGGTTGAAATAATTGTCCTACAAAATTGGCAAGCTTTGCTGTGCCTCTTATGACACGTTCTCAAAGTAAGTGTGGCTAAGTATTACGTAATGCAATCCTCACTTTAGTGAATCAAATTATTGTAACAAAATAACTTTTAAAGAGATAGTAATACTTCATTTTAACATTATTTTATTTTGTAGACATTAAAAAAACATGAAGAACAATATAAGTCTTATCTCTGAAACCTTTATGGTTTGAGAGATAGTCACAATCAAAGTTTCCCCTCCCGCCCCTTTTACCTAGTGTAAGCCATCTCTTCTCAGATGTGGAATCCAGTCCATAGACCAGACAGATAACAACAGGGGACAATCTTCTTCCTATGAGAACAATGAAAGCCCTGCCTCCCTTGACAAGTTTTTCTGTTTTTTCCCTTATCTTAATTGAAGATTGTCCCTCTCTGCAATCTACCTGGGCACCTCCCTTCTGATCTGGCTTAGCAGTGTTACATCAGTAAAAGGGGAGGGAGGGGGATACTTTATCATTGAATTACTCTTGAACTACAATTCTGACAGAACTGAAATAACACTCTCCATTGCCCAAGTACTATGATGATCTGTCTGGTCACAGGACCAGATTCCACATCTGAGGGGAGGTGCTTACACTAGGTAAAAGGGGCAAGAGGGTGATACTTTATCATTCAATTACTCTTGAATTACAAATCTGACAGTATTGATATAACACTCTCCATGGCCCAAATACTATGAGGCTGTTGTTTTTGTGAAACATTACTATCACTTTAAGGGTTAATTTTTACATGATCTCAAGGTCAGCACATTTTGAAATTTCCCAGATATGCACATGTTGCCCACTGCTGGTTTAGTCCATAAGTCTCAGAGTTTTAACTATTTGAGTGCCAGAGGGGAATCCAATGCACTGCTTCCCAATGCATTGGATACCCCTCTGACACTCAAAGGGTTAAATGGATAGTTATGGCAGAATAAAAATGCAGCTCCGATTGATCCTCATATAACAAGGATCATGGAATGCTGTATATTTTACATTTTGTAGTTCAACAGTAATTCAATTCTAAAAGATCCCCCTCCCCTTTTACTTGCCCTTAGCCGCCTCCCATCAGACATGGAATCTGGTCCTGGGACCGGACAGCAAACAGTGAGGGACAATCTTCATCCACTGAGTATAAGGAAAACCCTGTCTCCCTTGACGAAGGAGTGCAGGATTTTCCTTATGCTCAATGAAGATTGTTCCTCTCTGCGCTCCATCTGGCCGGCTTAGAGAGGCAGCATGACGTAAATAAAAGGGGAGGGAGGGGGATCCTTTAGAATTGATTTACTCTCAAACTACAAAACATAAACTATTGAAATACAGTGCTATCTGATCCTCATTATATGCGGAACAATCGGAGCTGCATTTTTGTTCTGCCATCACTATCCCTTTAATGCTGGAAGCTACTGGTAGTGGAGGTTTTAACTTCTCTATTGCAGTTATTTTGATTTGTACATTTCAAGCTCTGAGGACATTTAAATTGCTGGTGGCTGTTTTTGTGTCGTGTTTGAAAGCACTCAGCGCTGTCGTTTGAGATGCCATTACTTCTGCCTGAATTATTAGACTGTCACACTTACCTTCCCCTCTATAAAGAGACATGATTCACAGGAGAGTGAAATGCCAAGAGATACCCAGTTACATGGCGTCAGAATGATACATGACATGGCAGAGTGCCTGGCTCATTTTATGTGCAATCCATTATCACTGAATGAATGCACATTTTCACCATATTTATTAACCTGATGCTATTATGTCATTGTCTATTAAGTATCTGAAAATGTTGATAAGGAGCAGGAATTTAGTGCTGCACTAACTATGTAGGAAATTGGACCAGACAAAATGCTCAATCAGTTTCAGAAGCTGACTCTCAGATATTCATCAATCAAGTAGGAATCTTTTAACACTGGACCTCACGCACATGAGCAGAATTTATGGAACAAACTACTTGTACCACAGGGGACAAATACAATTCCCAATGATTGAATTGGGGCTTTTAAAGGGATAGTAATATCAGAAAAAAGTATATATAGCTACTATATGGTAGATACAATTAAAAGAGAGTGCTTGCACTTATTCGTATCTCTCAAACCGTTATGGTTTGAGAGATATAGGAAAATAAAGTTCTCCGCTCCCTCCCCTTTCTGCTTGATGAGCTGTAAAGCTGTCAGAAACAGATTCTGGTCGCTTGACCAGATGTGGCTCTTCAGTAGCACCAATATAATGATATCTAAAGATAAATACTTAATTTGGAATGGTCTACAAAGTGTGCCTGGCTTGCAAGCACACTTTGTAGACCGTTCCAATGAAGTATTTATTTCTAAATAGCGTTATTTCAGCTCTGCTGAAGAGCCTCTGTCTGGTCAAATGAATGGAATCTGCAGCTGTCAGCTAGATGGCAGACTTGAGTAAAACAGCCAGGAAAAGGTAACTTTAGCAAGTTATATCTCTCAAACCATAAAGGTTTGAGACATAAGACTTACATTGATATTAATCTTTTTTTAATGCCTACAATATTAAATCAACTTAAAATTAACCATTACTATGCCTTTAAGATTCAGAGTGCCGGAAGGGCACCACAACGCATTGCTTTGCAGTATGTTGCGTAGTGCTCTGGCACTCAAAGGGTTAACCCCTGGAATGCTAGAAAGGTCTCCAAAGCATTGTTTCATACTGCATTGGAGACCTCATTAGCGTTTAAAGAGTTAAGCACTCCATTTCTACCAACAGAAATTTGTGGGCTTTGTGCTTGTTCCCTGTGCAGTTGATTAGGTTTGCTGTTTTTGTTCAGAAGACGCACTGAGTTAAATTGCCAAAAGCAAAGATAAGCCGTGATAGGCCTGCTGGAAAGACTTTACTTTGAGGAAACTTGGAGTAAAAAGTGCCCTATGGTGTTCAGACAGATGGTTTAGTAGGATTAAAGATCAAGTGGCAAGATGTGCGAGAGGGAATAAGTACTTGGATCTAGGAGACGGTGCCCGCTGGAGCACACGATATTGATGAGTTGACTGCTCCAAAAAGTGATGCAGCAAAGACCGTTCCTGTTCTACTGCTGAAATTATAGTGGTGGGAAATGAGAACAGATAAAAAAAGTATAAAAGCAAACTAGAGCAATTCTTGGGTACACTCACCTGCACCATTCCCAATGATTTAAAGGGATAGTAATACTTCGTTTTAACTTTATTTTATTTTGTAGGCATTAAAAAACACGAAGAATGATATAAGTCTTATCTCTCAAACCTTTATGGTTTAAGAGATATTCACAAGCAAAGTGTCCCCCTCCCGCCCCTTTTACTGATGTAACACTTTTCAGCCAGGGCAGAAGGGAGCTGCCCAGGTAGACTGCAGAGAGGGACAATCTTCAATTAAGATAAGGGAAAAACCTGAAAAGCTTGTCAAGGGGGGCAGGGATTTCATTGTTCTCATAGGAAGAAGATTGTCCCCTTCTGTTATCTGTCTGGTCTATGGACTGCATTCCACATCTGAGAAGAGATGGCTTACACTAGGTAAAAGGGGCAGGAGAGGAAACTTTGCTTGTGAATATCTCATAAACCATAAAGGTTTGAGAGATAAGACTTATATCATTCTTCGTGTTTTTTTAATGCCTACAAAATAAAATAAAGTTAAAACGAAGTATTACTATCCCTTTAAAGAGATAGTAATGTAAAAACCAAAATCTACATTCAATTGTTCAATTTCATTTTTTTATAATGAATAGAATGTCCTGAAAATCCTTTACCTTCATATTTGGCTTGAAAATGCAGTTAAAAGTTTCCCCCTTCCGCCACTTTTCAGTGCATCACGCAGATTCCTGTCAGATCAGAAAGCAGGCCAGGAGGGATCGTGATGACTGACAATAATGTGTTGGCATAAGGAAAAACCTGCCCTCGCGCCTGTAATGATGCTGAAGTCAAGGTGACTATAAGGACACTGAAGCACAGAAACTAATACAGCTTTTGATCCAGCTGTGGACCGTCGGACCCGGACCCCTCGAGCAGGATCCAGAGGAGAACGGTAACCATCGACAGACTGTAAGGAGATCCACGGTGTCTTCACACTATTTGACAAGCAAGTCCTCCAGGGGAGATCTGGTGAGCAGGCAATTGTTTCTGTGCTATTCATTTGATTATCTTACGCTTCGGGTGAGCGCATATGAATTATTGACCTTTCATCTATATATTTTCAGCACGATACTAGTCCGATAACCAGTTATTTAAATACCCCTGTGTATCACTTTGAAGATTTTGCCCCATCCATGTCCACATAGAGCTGTACGTTCTGCAATATTGGAATTCATGATTTTAATAATTTATTTGCTTTTTATACAGTGACCACTATCACTATTTATATTCAATAAATATTGTATTTTTATTTTCTCCTTCCTGGTGTTCTGTCCTATAGATTTTATCATATATCTCTTTTTACCGCATTTACATATATTTATTATTTTTTCTATAAGAAGTATGAGCTACTACACTTAGACTACTGGTGCGCTGTCTCTCTCTTCTGTTATCCTTATGCTGACACATTATTGTCCCTCATCAGGGGCGGATTGTAGGGGAATACCAGCCCAGGCATTTTTTTTTTTAAAGCAGCCCGCTAGCTGGTGTTTATATCTATCTATATATATATATATATATAATTTTTGATACATATATGACACTCATAGGGTTAGATACAACCCTAGCAACTCTCTTGTGTTCCCTGGTTGTCCAGTGTGGGGAGCGAAAAGTCAGTGCAGCCTCCAGCACTGACGTCCCAATCGACAACCCCTTGTGGTCCCTGTGCGGCATGAGAGAACAGGCTCCAGGATATTATGTCATATACTGGCGCTCTGCATTAACAAGGAACGCGAAGGCTGTCAAAGTGAGTGCCTGTGCCGGTGGCAACACAGACCTCTCCTTCAAAATATCGTGGGACAGTGAGATCCTCTGATCTCCCCCACCGGTCCATGATCTGGCGGCCCACCGGGGGATGCCCGATCCCCCAATAGGACAATCCATGTCCCTCATCACAATCCGTCCTACCCGGCTTTCTGATCTGACGGAAGTCAGGGTGATGTACTGAAAAGGGGCAGGAGGGGGTAACTTTTAACTGGAATTTCAAGCCCAATATGAAAGTACAGGATTTCTTTGCAATGTTTTGGAGACCTCTCTAACATTCATTGGGTTAAAACCCCCCATTTATAACAACATGGATTTTTATTTGCACCCTACAGTATAGTTAGTTTACTCTAGAATTGTTGTTAAAGCCCAGTATGGGGGGGAACCCATCCGTCAGTGCACAGTAAGGTTTAGTGTCCTACAACTCTTCCTAAAATCCTCTTCTACTGTACGGGAGTAAGCAGGAGCGATTCTGTAAATTTAGTATTTGGACAAAACTGGCTGTTTCATAAGACCTGAAAGTAATGCCACCCTTTATTTTGACTTTGCCTATTCTACAACTGAACTGTATCATATGTTAAGTCGAATTACCTATTTTTTTTATCTTCACCTACTTTTTAATGCTTTTGCATTCCTGATAGTGAGCTCCCTGGATCTCTGTTTCCTGAAAATTTCCTCATCAGTCAAACAACACAGAAGCACAGTGAACAATGTATGCTGTATACTATCCTTTTCTTATACTGGTTTCTAGAAACAGAGAAAAGCAGCTCACTATCAGGAATGTAAAAGCGTTAAAAAAGTGAGGCTAAAAATAAATAAGAATATAAAGTATAGGCAATTTGCACTTTTAGAATTTGTAGTTATAATAAAGTATATCCCTTGAAACACATTTTGCAAAGCAGATCTGTGCTTTTGCATTTGATTTGCTATATGAACCAATCAGAGAGCATGACAAGTGATCATGTGTTGTCAAAAGAAGAAAAAAGTTCACCTTGAAAGTCATTCATGTTAGTTTCTCATCTAGGTTACTACTCCCACTACAAGGCAGGAGAACTGGTTCAGCAGGTTACTACTATGTACAAGACAGGACTGCTGGAGTTCTCTCTGCTTCCATTTCCTTCTTTCCCCTTTTCCCTCTCCACCTCTCCATGCCTCCCCACTCCCTCTTGCCCTCAATGATTTATTCCAAATCAATTTATCCACTACTGGAATTTTTTATAAACAATCCACAAACTAAATTAATTACATTTCCCTCATCTCTAGAGTAACAAATTTAAGGCCAGAAGTCTTCAAGGTGCAAATGGCTCAATGTGCATGAAATTCGGAGGATTTCTTTGCCTATTAATCATTCGCCCTTTCAGCAATTGCTAGCTTGTATCTGGCCATTCCTTATTCATCAAATCTGCTACCTTATTCATCAAATCTGCTAATTTCCAGCCTGAAGCTGGCATATACAATGTAAGGGGCAAACACACTCACACATATTTTCGCTTATGGGATGGATGCATGGGATTGGCCCTATTTATGCAGTTTTCCCTGAGATTATTGATGAATACCTGAATGTATTCATCAATGATCGCAGCAGTACTGGCGAAGAGCAGCGTATTTGACATGGCAATTTTCCTGCAGTTTGATGAATTTAGGCCTAAAAGTTGGTACACTAATTGTGCAGTCACAGTGTGACCATATCAGCCACTTTTGCTCTCCTGCCAATGACTCTAAAGGCTTTACAGCAAATTTTGAGCATTGATTTCTTTCCCCAGTTATTGGTACCCTAGATGCCAATCATGTGCCAAGCAACCATTTTTTTTGTAAAGCACCATGGCTTAGCTACAATATTAAGCATACTGAATGCTGAAAATTGAAAATGTTTAGGTTTTTTGGTAATGTGCAGTGAACTGGAAATTTATTCCTGGGTACTGTGATCTTTTTTATTGTCATTACTGAGCACTGATTTCTTTCCCCAGTAAATGGTACCCAATGGTCAAAATCATGTGCCAAGCAGCCATTTTTTTTCTAAAGCACCATGGCTTAGCTACAATATTAGGCATATTCAATGCTGAAAATTGAAAATATTTAGGTTTTTCGGTAATGTGCAGTGAATTGGAAATTTATTCCTGGGTACTGTGATCTTTTTTATTGTCATTACTGAGCACTGATTTCTTTCCCCAGTTAATGGTACCCAATGGTCAAAATCATGTGCCAAGTAACCATTTTTTTTCTAAAGCACCATGGCTTAGCTACAATATTAGGCATATTCAATGCTGAAAATTGAAAATATTTAGGTTTTTCGGTAATGTGCAGTGAATTGGAAATTTATTCCTGGGTACTGTGATCTTTTTTATTGTCATTACTGATTTATGGTATGTTCTAATGAGGTGTGTATGTGCGGACCATTGACTCATACTACTCTAGTCACACATGAATTCTATTGCTTCACAGCAATGCTGTAAGTTGAAATGTCAGCCATTTACTGATGATAGTGAAGAATATTGCATAACAAAAAATACAAGAATATGGTGACTCCAAAACAGTTTTGTATGCAAATTTAACATATCATGAAACAGAAAAGTACTCTATTTTCCTTAGGTCTGTTAAGTTATTAAAGGGGAATTATTGGAATAACTGGTTCCTAGTTAGGTATCCTTCAAACAGCTGTCAATTATATTTGTAAATGTTTTATATTTTGCATTTGATTTCTCCTGTATTCTACTGCCAACTGGCTCAGTTTGCAATCTGATAAAAATGAATGGCCTTTATTAGCCATTAAGGTATATTGAGTAAAACAGTGTGTTGTGAGGTGCTATGATCTGGAGAAAGATTTCAATGGAGATTACTAAATACAAGAAACTGCAGATATAAAGCAAAAACATACTGATTGCTGCAGGAAGGGTACCTACTGTACATAGGTAAAACAATCTGTTAAACAAATTAACCCTTTGAGTGCCAGAGGAGCACACAGTGCATTGCTTTGCAATGTGTTACGTACCTTTCTGGCACTCAAAGGGTTAAGAGACACTTATTCCAAGGGCACAGTTTCCCTTTAAGTCAATGGCCCAGCACATGTAAGGAGGCTAAGTTAAATATTTTAAATTATGGTGGATAAGCCCTTGAATGTTAGAGAGATAGTTCCAACACATCACTTTGCTCTGGATTTGAGATGTATCTGGCATTTTAGGGGTTAATTTATACAAGTTACTTTTAAAGAGGAAATATCACATTTTCATTCTGACAGGATTTGCCACACAGGTCAGAGAGAGCTCATCTCTGTTGAGGTTAGTGAGTTCCTAACTGCTGCACCAAAACTCTGTAAAACCACTGTGCTGATTGAAAAAAACAAAAACAAAACATTAGGTATAGGCAGCTTGATTAGATACAGTTAATCCCTGAAAGACCAGAGAGGTGTGCAGCTCAATGGGGAGAGATTCACTGGGGGGAGATTCTCTAAGGTGTGATAAAGAGGTGATAAAGCGGTGATGACTTCTCTAGTGAGATCACTTCTCCACTTCCTATGTTAGTCTATGGAGCCAATGCAAGGAAGATTTCTTAGTGAATAGGGTCTATAGAAAAACATAGGAACTGGAGAGGTGATATCACTGGAGAAGTTATCTCCACTTCATCCCCTCCTTACTACCATTTAGTGAATCTCCCCCACTAATCAGTATTAAAGAGGTGATAAATTGGAGATGACTTCTCTAGTTGATCATTTCTCCAATTCCTATGTTATTCTACGGAGACCTTAGTGCATAGGAGCTATAGAATAACATAGGACGGCATCTCTGTTTTATCACCTCATTACCACTGCTTAGTGAATGTTCCCCATTGTTTCTTAATACGTTGTTTAACCCACTGGTCCAGGGCTCAAAATTTCCACTCACCACTAGCCAATGGCGAGTGAAAATTCAGCCCTGGCGAGTAGAAATTCAGCCCTGGCGAGTAGAAATTCAGCCCTGGTTGGTATGTTTTGGCTTGCAGTGGTGAGTAACTTTTCAGGTCTGGCTAGTAGCAAAGGACTTCAAATTTTAAGCCCTGCACTGGTCCACAAGAGGTTAATGAAACTAAAAAGCTGGTAGATCCACTTTAAATATGACAGTATAGTGTTAATGAAGATATAATTAGGATTGGAAGGTTCACACAGTCATAGTATATATATATATATCTCAGAGAAAAAAGAGCCTACAGTCATAGGAAAAAAAAGCAAATGTAACCCTTTGAGTGTGATGGAGGTATCCAATGAGTTGGATACCTCTCTGGCATTAAATGGGTTAATAAACAATAGGCAATAACATAATCTAAGAGTGAAAGATTTAGTTCTAGGACTATCATAGCTCTAGAATAACTGAGCTATATGCATTTTCTCTTTAGTGTAATGAGATCAGGGAAGTGTGAAAGAAAAGTAAGGTACAGAAAAAGACACAGTCTCTAATGCTGTGAGTGGTGAACTTGGGATGACTCTGGTGCGTGTGGGAAAAGAAGGTTTAGGCAGGGTCCAGGACTAACGCTATCAGAGGCCGAATGTTTATTTCTTTACCATCTAAACTATCACATTTGTAGTGACAGCCGCTTTGGAGTAAACATATAAGATGCATCCTGCAGGATTGGGTTTGCCTATAGTTTTGTTTAACCCTCTTGGATTGGAGATGTCTCTTGCAACCAA
The DNA here is from genome assembly GCA_037306005.1 of Rhinophrynus dorsalis. NCBI lineage: Eukaryota > Metazoa > Chordata > Amphibia > Anura > Rhinophrynidae > Rhinophrynus > Rhinophrynus dorsalis. Next base: position 651,082,988 of record CM074718.1, read on the forward strand.
AGAGTAATGTCCCATTAACCCTTTCGGTTCCAAAGGGGTATGCAACGCATTGCAAAGCAATGCGTTGCATACCCCTCTGGCACTGAAAGAGTTAAACATTAGAGCGCCTTTATTTTCAGATTAACCATCTGCTTTTTTGCTGTGGTGTTCAAATGATGACCTAAAAAGTGTTGGGAGCATTACAATCTATATAAGCTTCAGCTATGGTCCATGAGTGTATGACTAAATACAGGAGGGGTTCAACATATCCTATATAATTATTCTTTAAAACGTGTGTATCGACGCAGTCATGCGCAGTAGAGACTGCCAGTGATGAGACTGATACAGAGTGGGGCACTCCGAAGGAGCATCCATCTCTGTATCAGCTGCGGCACGGGCAGTCTCTACTGAGCATGACTGCACCGCGACCGGCTGGCACTGTATCAGCCATGGCGTGGGTAGTCTCTACTGTGCATGACTGCCCTGCAACTGGCTGCCAGTGGCACTGTGGCCCATGTAATGGGCTCTTCAACTAGTATTGATAATAAAAACTGTGGGCTTTATCTTAAGTTTGACCAGCAGTAATCTGGTTCTGCTTGATAGCAAAAGGCGCATCTTTCACTAAGATCTCACCCAAAACGACGCTGATGTGCTAAAGAAAGAGGTGCAATTCTGGGGGCAAACTGACTGCACCACAGGGAGCAACTACACATTTCCATTGAGTTGTATGGGTTTTTAGTAACCTGGATGGTAGCGAGGTCTTCAGCACATTGTATTGTAGAGTTTTTCATGCTGTGTAAATCAAGACTACTCCCACTGCTATGTTTGTACAGTACAAACGGTTGCTTGTGTTTTTTGATATGAAACTGCCTAATTCACCAGGGGGTAGATTCGAGGGATAGTAAAGTCCCAAAAAAGTATCCTATAAATGATAGCTGCAATAAGAAAACACTTAACGTGCTTAATCCTTTCTCTCAAACTGTTATGGTTTGAGAGAAATAAGAAAATGAAGTCCTCCGTTCCCTCCCCTTTCTGCCTGATGAGCTGTAAAGCTGTCAGAGGCAGAATCCGGTCGTCCGACTGTACAGCAGACACATGAGAAGGGGGAGGGAGCGGAGGTCTTTATTTTGTTACATCTCAGTTTGAGAGAAAGGATTGAGCGCATGACATGTTTTTTTATTGCAGCTACCATTTAGAACATACTTTTTTTGGCACATTACAATCCCTTTCACTAAGGCGTGATAAAGAGGTGATAAAGTGGTGATGGCTTTTCCAGTGATATCACTTCTTCGGTTCCTATGTTATTCTATGGAGCTTATAAACTAAGACCTCCAAAGCTGAAGTGCATAGGCTCCACAGTAACACAGGAACTGGAGAAGCAATATCACTGGAGAAGTTATCTCTACTTTATCACCTCTTTATCACCGCTTAGTGAATCTAAACCCTGGTGAATTAGTTTCATATCAAAAAACACAAGCAACAGTTTGTACTGTAAAACCATAGCAGTGGGATTAGCCTTGATTTACACATCATGAAAAACTCCATAATAAATGTTTTTTTAATAATAAAATCACACGGCTCAGTTATGATTTGTGTAATGGTATTTGTTGCCTATGGGACGGTTGATTTACTCTAGATTAACAAGTGATTATTTCAGGAGAAACTCATTTGTACTGAGTCATGTTTTCTGGAGAAAAACAATTGAACCATGGGGAACAACTAAAAATGCCCTCAATGTCCCTCGATGTAAATGGTGCTTTTAACACTTTGAACATTGGTGAGGTCTCCAAGTCATTGTGAAACAAAGGGGGTTATTCACTGAGGTGTGATAAAGAGGTCATAAAGTGAACATAACTTCTCCAGTTTATCACTTCTCCAGTTCCTATGTTATTATATGGAGCCTATGCGTTAGGATTTCTTCAGATTTTTCGATATCTTAGTGCATAGGCTCCATAGAAAAACATATGAGAGTTGGTACTGTTTTAGCCGTAGAAATACAGGAGGAAAATATAGTCTAGTTGATACCTTTATTGCCTAACTAAGCAGATTTAGAATGCAAGCTTTCAAGACCTCTCAGGTCTCTTCCTCAGGCATGTTATGGATGCATGTTGAAAGCTTGCATTCCAAATCTGCTTAGTTAGCCAATAAAGGTATCAACAACTATATTTGCCTCTAGAATAACATAGAACTGGAAAAAGTGATATCACTGGAGAAGTTATCTCCACTGGAAAAGTTATCTCCACTTTATCACCTCTTTATCACCACTTAGTGAATCTCCCCCATTGTGTTCTAGCACTCCTAGTATTCAACTCGATGGTAACTTTTATGTGTCCCTTGTGATACAGCTGGTTAGCCCAGTGATTGCTCCATTTCTACTTAGTGCATCGGCCTCACTGTCATTTATATCTGTTATGTGCACACATCACCAGAAACCCAATGTGATTTCAATTACAGGAAGCCACATGAGGTGCAGGAAATTATTGGGGATTACTTGTTAATCCTCCTGTCTATTAATCCCTTCCAAAAGGGTTACTCTAGCTGGAAAATTGTAAGACAGAAAAAAAGATGGTAAAAATAAACATGAAAGTAGCAGTAAACTTTTTTTTTATAAAAATAATATGCTATATATATTTTCCTACTGAGATAAAATAGGGCATGGTCATAGCGACTCATTGGACTAGGAAATGGACCCACAGAGCAGAGGAAGGAGATTAGGTACCAAGCAGGGAACCTGGGGTCTGAGCACTCCTCCTTCTGGGAGGTTTTCTATTTAAAGGGATAGTAATGTTTCACAAAAACAGCAGCTCCAATTAATCTTCATAGTATTTGGGCCAAGGACAGTGTTATTTCAGTACTCTCAGAGTTTTAGTTCAAGAGTAATTGAAAGATAAAGTTTCCCCCTCCCACCCCTTTTACCTAGTGTAAGCTATCTCTTCTCAGATGTGGAATGCAGTCCATAGACCAGACAGATAATAGCAGGGGACAATCATCTTCCTATGAGAACAATGAAAGCCCTGAACCCCATAACAGGTTTTTCAGGTTTTTCCCTTATCTTAATTGAAGATTGTCCCTCTCTGCAGTCTACCTGGGCGCCTCCCTTGTGCTCTGGTGGAGCAGTGTTACATCAGTAAAAGGGATGGGAGGGGGATACTTTATCTCCAAGGTCCAAATACTATGATGATTAATTTGAGCTGGTTTTATTATGAAACATTACTATCCCTTTAAAAAGTAACTACAGTTTGAATGCATTACTGTTTAAGCAAATTATTATCAACAGCATTTACTGGTGTTCAAAGTGATTTTTTTAAAACACTCAAAGGGAAAGCTAAAGTCCTAGAATATGTCTCTTTCCAATTATAATTGAATATTAACACAAGGTTTGAGCAGTAAGAACTTTTGAATGAAAAATCTCTCAGTGCTGGGAGTACCCTTGTTTTACTCTGTAGGAAAGCCTTTATGAAATAGTTATTTTTTCTAATAATGGAAAGTTTACTTCTCTTTTTGAGGACAATCCCAGGTCCAGTCAGTCTACAAAAGAACTAACAATTTCAGATAAATGCTACTTCTTAACTGTGTGAGTAGAAACTACTGAAAAAACTTTTAATCGGCTCTGGAGTTACCAGAACCTCTTGTAGTTCAACCACAGTGTCCTTCCAAATGGATGTCAGAAAACATGTGCCAGGTAGAATAATGACCTTCCCAGGTCGTCACAGTTAAGCACTTAACCACACAATCTACCGCACAATGTTAAGCACTCCCGTTGTAGTTAAAGGGATAGTAATACTTCAAAATTACTATCCCTTATATTGAAGCCCTTGAATAACTGAATTAAATGCCACCAGCGGCATCTCTCAAACCTTTATGGTTTGCGAGATAGCCGCATTTAAACTTCGCTCCCCCCTGCCTCTCCGCTGACATCATTGTTCTTGCTTCAGCAGGGAAATCCGGTCCCGGGACCGGCAGAGGCTCTTCAGCAGAGCCGAGATCTCGTTCTGGAAAACAAGATTCTTCACTTAAATGGTCTTCTACGTGTGCTTGGTTTCCAAGCACACATAGAAGACCATTTTAGTGAAGGATCGTTTCTTCTATAACGAGATCTGGCTCTGCTGAAGAGCCTCCTCTTGATTCAAAGAACGGATTTCCCTGCTGCAGCAAAAATGCTGATGTCAGGGGAGAGGCAGGAGGGAGCGAAGTTTAAAAGCGGCTATCTCGCAAACCATAAAGGTTTGAGAGATGCCGCTGGTGGCATTTAATTCAGTTTTTCAAGGGCTTCAATATAAGGGATAGTAATTTTGAAGTATTACTATCCCTTTAAAAACATGAAAATTTTATTACAAATTGTAAAACAAGTACTTATCCATATCCGTGACTCAAGTTATATGATCTCCTCAGTTGTCCGGAGGGTTTAAACATCAACGCGTTTCGTGTGTTACTGCTTAATCATGATTAAGCACTAACACACCAAACGCATTGATGTTTAAACCCTCCGGACAACTGAGGAGATCATATAACTTGAGTCACAGATATGGATAAGTACTTGTTTTGCAATTTGTAATAACATTTTCATGTTTTTAACTACAACAGGATTGCTCAACATTGTGCGGTAGATTGTGTGGTTAAGTGCTTAACTGTGTGAGTGCCAGAGGTATCCAGCTCATTGCAACGCATTTGATACCTCGCTGGCCCTCAAAGGGTTACACTGTTTGTTAGACATTAATCATAAAAGTAAATAGAGTAATGCTTAACCAGATATCCACAAACATGTTTAGCTCTGTGGTGTGTAAAATGCTTCAGATTATAATGGCTATCTCGCAATGAAACTCCAGAGTGTTTTGGTGAGATAGCAATATCCTATTATAATAAATTTCACAGATGAAACAGATTCACATAGCAATATTACTACTAACCTTCCAAGTGACATCACATACAAAGTGTCACAAAACTGATACCAATATCATTGTCATCTCAATGAGGCTGTTTACTAAGTAGAAATTGACCAAGTCTGTATTAAACCATCTGTCACATAGGGGACAAATAAAATTCTCAAATTTTGAAATTATTTAAATGAACCATTTAAACCCCCATGATTGCTAGAATGGTCACTGCATTACATTCATGGGGTTAAACAGGGTTGGAATGGGCAATTGGGACTCTATAGGAACTCACTGTGGTTCCAGGGGTTTGATGAACATCATATGGTTTACTTGTCATGGAAGTTCAGCTGCCCATTTGGTTCAGCCCTTACCTTTATGGATCTGGGACACATTTACTCAATACGTTTTTCCAGTTAATCTGCAAATTAAATTACACAGGATTCACTCATCCCTAATACCTACTTTTACAGATAAAGGGAACTGTAGTCTAACAATAGGGGCCACCCCTTACTATTATAGGAAAGGAGGTTTTAAGTTTAGCAGAGGAAGGGTTTTTTTTTACAGTAAGGTCTGTTACATTGTGGAACTCTTTGCCCAAGGATGTAGTAGTGGCAGATACAGTGTAAACATTTGAGAGAGGATTAGGTGTATTTATAACAGAATGGAATATATAGGGTTATACTGTGTACTAATAGTTAAAACAGGAATTTCTGGTAAATAAAGTAATTCCTATTTTGGAGTCAAGATGGCCTATATAATTCTAATTTTTCTGGGTTATAATGAACTTTTATTTATTTAGAAAATATTTTACCAAGAAGAATGCATTGAGATTTCTCTCTTTTTCAAGTATGTCCTGGAGAGTTTAACAGTAAAGAGTTACATATTTACACAAATAGAGAAACATTATATATACACACACATAAACATACATACTAAACAATTACTCACAGTTACATAATATTTTTAGATATAAAGAAGCAGTTATTTTTAAGGATTTTAGACTGGGAGAAGATTTGTTTTTTTCAGGTAGGTTATTCCAGGCTTTTGGAGCTCTGAAGGAGAAGGCAGATCGACCGGCTTCTTTCTTGTAGTATCGTATACACAGTGAGTTGCTAGCAATGGAGTGGAGGTTATAGTTAGTTCACACTTTGAGCAATAGAGGGAGCATACATACTAGTTCACGTTGTAGATTCATGAACTCAACCAGTCTTAATGATGAACTACCGCTATGTTGTAACTAACATGAGCGTTATATAATACAATTTAAACCTTCTAAGTCCCTTTGATGAGGCACTTCGAGTACAAGGGGAGACACATATCTTAATCACTGATTAACATGACCCTTGAATATCTAGACAAGGAGCACTGAGTTACTCACAGCTATATGCTGTTGACGGATGTATTCAATTAGCTATAACTGGGGTGGCGCAAGCATGAATATATATGCACAGAATAGAGGTGACTTGCTCTAATCAAATGATATAAATGGATGCCAGTTGTGGTTGAAAGGTATATTGAACATCTGAAATTCTACAGAAACAAACATCTTTTTCAGTGGAACTAAATCTCTAACCTTTAGTTAAAGGGATAGTAATACTTAATATGTAAAAAAATATATGTTGTAGGGTTTATCCCCCTGAGTAAAACAAGGGTACTCTCAATGCTGAGAGTTATTTTATTAAAATTATAACAGCTCAAACTTGAATTTTTTAGGTGCAATATCACAGTGGCCTGAACATTTACAGTGGCGCTGTTGCTAAACCATCCTATAGACTGCTCTGGTCTGTAGACCATAAATCTCCATAGGATGGTGTAGCAACAGAGCCACTGTACATTTTCAGGCCATTGTGATATTGCACCTAAAAAATTCAAGTTTGAGCTGTTATAATTTTTTAATAAAATATCTCTCAGCTGTGGGAGTACCCTTGTTTTATTCAACATGGACTGTTCTGGTCTGTAGATCATAAATCTCCATAGGACAGTGTAGCAACAGCTCCACTGTAAATATTCAGGCCACTGTGATATTGTACCTAAAAAATTCAAGTTTGAGCTGTTATAATTTTTTAATAAAATATCTCTCAGCATTGGGAGTACCCTTGTTTTATTCAGGGACACGAACCCTACAACATATATTTTTTTACATCTTAAGTATTACTATCCTTTAAGTTTTCATCTCAATACATTTGTGCTCCCAATTTTAATAAATCAAACTAAAGACATTATTTTAATACCCTGATTAGTGCCACTATTAAAGTTATACAGAATGGAAAGTTTACCAAAATGGATTTGTGGCGCGGAAGCATATACTACGTCCCCAAAGTCTAAGGGCCGTATGTTTAAAGGGATAACGACAAAAAAATGTTGTATGAAAGACAAAATAAGTAATTTTATGCATGAACTACATATTTTCTATAGAGTATACGACAAAAAACTAGTAATGTCCGTTGTGTACGACATAACTGCAGAATTGATGGGTAAAGGGGCGGGGCAAGGGCGTGGCTAAACTATTCTCCAGTGTCGTATAGAGGAAAATTTGTCGTGACCAACGACAAAAAAATGTCTTGCAAAAGACAAAATTTGTAAGTTAAGAAAAAAGTGGAGGGAGTGAGAATTTTTGTCTTTAGTTAAGACATTTTTGTCATTAGTAAAGACATTTTTGTCATTAGTTAAGACATTTTTTTGTCGTTACATTCAACAATTTCCGTCAGGACAAACAACATATTTCTGATCACAACCGACACTCTCTGAAAACATTAATGATCCCAAAGACACTGTACTTTGAAAAGTCATTACAAACGACTACTTCGCTACTTCTTTGAACATATGGTCCTATGACTGGTAGTAACATCTGTTGACCACCTATTTTGGCATAAAGTTTGGATGTTAATGTATCCATACAACTTGATGGACTTGTGTCTTTTCCAAAATAATTGCTATATAACTATATAACAAGTGAAATGTCACTTTTACCCACCTGTGCCATAAGAATCAGAACCAATGTTCTGTTTTCACCCTGATATATTGGGCCTTATATATATAAGGGAAAAGTTGGGCAATTTTGAAACAATGAAATTGCATTGTAGTGGAAAATAAACATGTTCAAATATTTTATTGATGTGATTGTTTTTTTTAACTCCTTGACTGCAAGAGGGGTTTCCAACGAATTGAATAGCAATGTGTTGAATACCTGTCTAGTGTTCATTGGGTTAAAAAGCCCCAATGGAACATTTTATTTGTTCCCTATAATCCAGTTGGTGCTTTACTATATACATACGTTGTCCTTGGAAGGAATGTGAATCAGACTGGATTCGGTGCATTCCATTCCATTACCATTCATAAATTATTGTCACGTTTAGAGATGGCATTGATAAAGATATCCTTTTAGTGAAACTTTGCATATGACATTGTATGTTAGGTCAATCCTGATATTTCTATGTGATCTCATTTGATCTGTGAAATTTACTATAATGGGATCATGCTATCTTACCCAGACACTCCTGGGTTTTATTGCTACATTTAATTTGAAAGCATTTTAGACATTTCTCTGATAATCATTGCTTCACTGGTTTGGTTGGACATTATGTTCTCAGGTATTTTATAATAAGCAGATTTTTTTTAAATATAGTGTGAAGCACCTATAGAGAACAACTGTAATACTGTTTATAGCTGAACAATATTGATGCCAAATGGAAGAACAATAAAATATTTACATTTATTAAAGTAATAAAAAAATTGTATCAATTTACATTGACAAGTTAATGTTTTAGATATGTCGCCATCAATACTCACTGACCACACCAGTTAGACCGCGTGTTCACTGAGCAATTCCAGCGAAATATCGCAACATTTAATAGACTGTTACATGTACCCACAAAATGTATCAAAAAGACAAGCCATTGAATACAATGAAATACTCCACTATTCAGCTGAGCAAGACGCCGACCCGCAATAGGCCAAAGGTACAGATTGGCATCCAGCCCAGAAAGAAAGAATGTAATGTAAATAAATCATACAATATAAAAAATAATCTAATATAAAAAATAATGCAAATACCGTTTCAGTCTATGGCTACAAGCAAAACCAACTGACATATTGCCACCATCAGCCACCGACCATAAGCAGCCAAACCCCACGTGGCCACCGGGCAACCCCAGTGACCACACACCGCAACACCCCATGCAGTCGCTGGCCTACTCCAGTGATAGTCATTGTTGCAAGTCTCTACAAATCACAACTTGTGTCCGCAAAATACATTGACTAAAAATTTAAATTACTATCTGCACTATCGAGCTGGTCAGGACACCGCTTGATAGAAACCCAAAATCATAAAGCGGTATCCAGCCCAACAGGGGGCACAAAATACACAGTGGTACAAAATATAAATGAATGGCACCTAAATATATACAATATATCCCTCATTGAACACTAGGCTACACCACCTTGAAGCATAACATGTGGTCTGCATATAACATACATACCCTAGTCTAGTGTTCAATGAGGGATATATTGTATATATTTAAGTGCCATTCAGTTATAGTTTGTACTAAGATGAAGTTTAGTAAAAATAAAAAATACACTGATTGATTACAGTGTTAAAAACCAAAAGTAAAAAAGCCCACTCTTGATCATATCATGGCTACATACCACTTTATCAAAAAAGGCTCATAAAGGATAGCATCCATAACACGGGGCTTATAATTTGAAGTCCTTTGCTACTAGCCAGACCTGAAAAGTTACTCACCACTGCAAGCCAAAGCCTACCCACCAGGGCTGAATTTCTACTCGCCAGGGCTAAATTTTCAATCGCCATTGGCTAGTGGCGAGTGGAAATTTTGAGCTGCAATACCCTTATCATACACCTTCTTATGATCCTGTTGGATAACGGGGCAAGACCCTCATAATAACATGCCGAGTACTACTTGTAATATTAAAATTACATAATTGAATACATTTTACAGATATCACCACACTAAAAACAAGAGGAAGAATCAAATCCAGAACTAGAAGGACAATGTCAGTAGATTCATGGCCAATATCAAGATTAAAATCATTAAAAAGAAAAAATTGAGAAGGCTACTATCGCCCCTTATTCAAAATTAGATATTTGTAGGGCCCCACAAATATGTAATTTTGAATGGTATTCTTTTAAAAGGTCGCACGCGAAAGAGCGTGCAACCACATAACACCTTAACTATGTCGCCAGGATTAAAATGGTGAAATGAGAATCTTGCGCTGCATGACAGCGCAACATTCTCAGGTTGCTTACTGAAATGAAAAAGGTGCATCCTGGTCTTGCTGGCTGGCACTATCTCCCCTGTTCTAGTGATAAAAAAAGCCAAAAAAAAAAAAAAGTTTGTTCCTGGAGGCGGTGCGCTTCACACACACATGAAAGGCTGAAAGGGCGCATCCCTGTCTTGCTGGCCGGTTCTGTCTGTCATTGGTTCATCATTCCATCTCTCTTTTAGTGCAGTGACAGCAGGTCATCATCGGTCAGCAAATAACATATGACGCTGTCACTGCACTAAAAGAGAGATGGATTGATGAACCCTTTCAGCCTTTCATGTGTCTGTTGCAGAGTGGCTTTAATTTCTGTGGAAAAAAAGCAGAGACGGGGAAAGAGAGCCAGGGCAGCGCACTGCATCCAGGAACACAGGTTTTTTTATGTTTGTCTTTTTTTTTTTATAACTAGAAAAGGTGAGACAGCAACGGCCAGCAAGACCGGGATGCACCTTTTTAAGTAGGCGAGAGAGAATATTGTGCAATTTTCATGTCGCCATTTTAATCCTGGCGACATAGTTAAGGTGTTGTGTGGTCGCATGCTCTTTTGCGTGCAACCTTTTAAAAGTAAACCATTTTGAATAAGGGGGAGGGTAGTCTTCTCAATTTTTACTTTTTACCTATTTTGATCATATAGATATGGGAGCAAGTTTACAAGGATAACTGATAAATTCCTAAATAAGCGATCAAGGTGATTGAACATCAGCTGTGCTCTAGTTCTTTTTTCCATTCATATTTGGGCAATATCGAGATCAACAGGGCTAACTTATATCAAAATATACCCCTAGGGAGAGCTTTTGGCACCTAGTGTCAATCATGACTGAACAGTACTCACTAATATAGCTCTTGGACATACCACTCAGCATTGACCACATCACTGCCAATATCACCATTCCAACCCTGAACCCCACCACCCCACCAACCCTGCTCATATCTTCAAACAGAGTTCCAGCGTAGCAATATTTAAATATTGAAAAGATATAATAATCCCCATTGGCAACTCTGTGCTCATTTTGCTAGTATATGTATAAAAGTGTAAACCTGCATCTCTACCACACACACCCAGGGACGGCAATAAGAAGGAGATATTCAAATCTCCTTCAAACTGCCTGTGCTGGAGATACAGGTGTGCGATTTTGACAGGAGTGGGTGGGGCCAAAGGCCCCTAGCCACTCCTCTCAAAATCTCTGCAAGGAGATTGCCCTCCCTCAGTATACGGCTAAACAAAGAAGAAAACATGAGTTATACTCCCACACACGCACACACACACACACACACATATATTTATATATATATATATATATATATATATATATATACACATTAGGGTGAACAGACATACCCAGATTTAGGGCACTGTACCTGGATACAATGTCTCCCTGGATTTGTCCCTGTTCTGACCCTCTCCACTAGCCATACATTAGAAATTAAATGGGTGTCTTAAAATTTGATAGTAAGTATTCCTGGACTGATAGTGGCCTGATTACCTTGGGCTGAACATATGACTACTATATAATGTAAGTTGTAGTCATAATGTAAGTGGCCATAAAAGTTTTCTTGGGATTGGGGGAGGTTTGAAAGTGATGATAAAATTGCAGTCAAATGCTTAAAGAACTAGGAGATAACTTTGACAGGGTGTTTGTATTTGCATGATTTGCAAGTAGTGCTGCTGTCTGATTTACAAGGATGGTGGGTGCATGGGTGATTACTTAAGGGTTTAAGTATGAGTGGTTCTACTTCTCTATTGATACACAGCGGCACATCAGACACTACTACTAATGGCTGCAGGTCACAGCCTCTGGCTGGAGAATCTAACATTTAAAGTGATAGTAATGTTTCACAAAAACAGTAGCCACGATTAATCTTCATAGTATTTGAGCCATGGAGAGTGTTATTTAATTACTGTGAGCATTGTAGTTCAAGAGTAATTGAATGATAAAGTTTCCGCCCCTTTTACCTAGTGTAAGCCACCTCCCCTCAGATGTGCAATCCAGTCCATAGACCAGACAGCTCACATCAAGGGTCAATCTTCGTACTGTGAGAACAATGAAAACCCTGCCCCCCTTGACAGGTTTTTCAACTTTTTCCGTTATCTTAATTGAAGGTTGTCCCTCTCTGCAATCTACCTGGACACTCCCTGCTGCACTGAGGTGAGCAGTGTTACACCAGTAAAAGGGGTGGGAGGGGGATACTTTATCATTCAATTACTCTTGAACTACAACTCTGACAGTAGTGAAATAACACTCTCTATGGCCCAAATACTATGAAGACTAAATAGAGCTGCTTTTATTATGAAACATTGCTATCCCATAACCCATTCTTTCTCTCACATTCCCAGGGGCACTTACTCCAAGTTCTGACAGCATACGCTTCCATATTGTTGAGGCACAACACACTACAGTGCCAATGGCAGCAGCGGGGGTGGGGGGGTGCCTAGTAGAAGTTGTGACACCATACACCTCTATATCCTGAACATAGAACACACTACAGTGCGGAGCAAGCGAAATGCCCCCTCTTGGCTGTAGTGTGTTCTGTGTGCAGGATATGGAGGTGTTTGGTGTCACAACTTCTACTAAGAGCCCCCCCACCCCCCGCTGCTGCCGTTGGCACTGCAGTGTATTCTCTCTCTTCACGATATGGAAGTATATGGTCTCACAACTTGGACTAAGGCCCCCCGCTACTGGAGTCATGTCTTATGTGAAACATTTGATACAAAATTCTATAATTGCAAAATTCACCCATTTACTAACTCCTTGAGTGCAAGAGGAGTATGCAACGCATTGCTCAGCAATGCATTGCCTTCTCCTCTCACACTCAATGGCTTCATGTACTTATGTCACCTTAAAGGGATAGTAATACTTCGTTTTAACTTTATTTTATTTTGTAGGCATTAAAAAACATGAAGAATGATATAAGTCTTATCTCTCAAACCTTTATGGTTTATGAGATATTCACAAGCAAAGTTTCCCCCTCCCGCCCCTTTTACCTACTGTAAACAATCTCTTCTCAGATGTGGAATGCAGTCCATAGACTGGACAGATAACAGAAGGGGACACTCTTATTCCTATGAAAACAATGAAATCCCTGCCCCCCTTGACAAGCTTTTCAGGTTTTTCCCTTATCTTAATTGAAGATTGTCCCTCTCTGCAGTCTACCTGGGCAGCTCCCTTCTGCCCTGGCTGAAAAGTGTTACATCAGTAAAAGGGGCGGGAGGGGGACACTTTGCTTGTGAATATCTCTTAAACCATAAAGGTTTGAGAGATAAGACTTATATCATTCTTCATGTTTTTTTAATGCCTACAAAATAAAATAAAATTAAAACGAAGTATTACTATCCCTTTAAATATCTAAACTTGGCTACACATGATGACTTCACATCTCATTAATTATTTTTTAACCAGTGTTTATACATTCTTTCAGTGGGAGAGGGGTACTCAGTGCATTCCTACCCCTATGGCACTCAAACAGTTAATGTGAGCCTCAGTCATGCAGAACATTAATATACATTATATATATACTACTGTGTGTACATTAATATGCATTATATATATACTACTGTGTGTACATTAATATACATTATTTACACTCCTGTCTCACTAAGCCTCACATTAACCCTTTGAGTGCCACAGGTGTCTGCAATGCATTGAAATGCGTTGCGTACACCTCTGCTACTCAAACAGTTAAGCACTGCTTTAAAAAACAACTAAACAGATGGGCAATGCCATCCCACATTGAAATATTTGACCATATCCTCAATTTCCTCCACATTATAAAAGTATGATCATGAAATGGCAAATTGGTTAGTCCTATAAATTTTACATTCTGCTAGATAGTCCATAAAAAATCTGGCATAAATTGATGCAAGCTTAGTACCCATGCCATGCCCTTGATTTGCAGATAAAACTTATCACATTCCAAAAAAATGTTTTCAAATAAATTCTATTTCTTGAAGGAAACATTTGATCTGATTACCATCAAAAAGTCCTGTAGTATAAGATACTTGGCCTCTGTTAATCCACCAGCATGTGGAATATTGGAATAAAGTGAGGTCACATCTAATGTAACCCAAATTAAATATCCAGACCATATAATCTCATTTAGTAGATATAGGAGATGGCAAGAATCTTATAAATATGAGGGTAAACCTATTACTAGTCTCTGGAAGTGAAAATCACAGAGAGCACAGAGATAAATCACTATGATACTCTTAATAACATACAAATAGTATCTCCCCACTCTCCCCAGGAGCCCATCATAATAAACTTGTTCAATCAGAATACCCATTCCTCCCACAAATTGAACCGTGTGATCACCCTAAAGAGTTTTATAGTATTTAATATCTCACAAAATGCAATGGGTGTCCATCACATAAGATTCAATATCTGCAGCTTCTGGCTTATCTGCAGCTTTTATGCTAATGGACTCATTGGGGAGATTTATAAAAGTGGAGTTAATGGAAACAAAGCTTTAAAATGACTATAAGATTGCCGCTGGTAGTTATAAAAGTATTAAGGACTGTTTAGGAGGAGATAACACCGTATAGTACTCTTTTTATAAAATTAAGTACATTTGTAAAAATTGACTCAGCGAATTTAAAAAGAAATGTCGCTATTTGTGACAATTCAGCGACAGGATTTTCACCAAATATTTAAGGCCATGTCTGACCTGTTCATATTCTTTACTGTCACCACTTTTATAAATGTAACTAGAATATTTTATAAATACCAACACAGACATTGTAAGTATCCATTCACAAAAAAGAACAAGAACACTTTTCATAAATCTCCCCCATTGTTACTTAACCTCGAAAAGGATTTCCATTCTCGTGTCAGATTTACACTCCTGGATTTTATGAACAAGGATCTTAAATCATCCCTATTTAATGACCCATTTAAAATGTATTCAGTGTGGGTGTCCCTTCTTTCCTCATTAAATAGAAATTAATTTTTCTCAATTGGTGAGCCTTCAGGAATTTTCTTTAACACATTATTTGCAAATTATATCTTAAAGGGATAGTAATACTTTGTTTTATCTTTATTTTATTTTGTAGGCATTAAAAAAACATGAAGAATGATATAAGTCTTATCTCTCAAACCTTTATGGTTTGAGAGATATTCACAAGCAAAGTTTCCTCTCCTGCCCCTTTTACCTAGTATAAGCCATCTCTTCTCAGATGTGGAATGCAGTCCATAGACCAGACAGACAACGGCAGGGGGCAATCTTCTTCCTATGAGAACAATGAAAGCCCTGTCCCCCTTGACAGTTTTTCAGGTTTTCCCTTATCTTAATTGAAGATTGTCCCTCTCTGCAATCTACCTGGGCACCTCCCTTCTGATCTGACTGAGCAGTGTTACATCAGTAAAAGGGGTGGGAGGGGGATACTTTGTCACTGAATTACTCTTGAACCACAACTCTGACAGAATTGAAATAACAGTCTCCAGAGTCCAAATACTTTGATGATTAATTAGAGCTGCTTTTATTATGAAACATTACTATCCCTTTAAGACATCATTTACATTTAAGCTCACCGTCAGGGGCATAAAAGTGTTAAAAATACGTAAGGATTATGTGTTGTGAAAGTTGCTTGCCAGAATAGGACTACTCATGATCAAGCTGATGTCAGGAACTCATGGCCACTGCTCATCAGTAGAATGGCGCAGCTTATGAATTTAGATTCAGGAACGAGGCGGGGTTCCCAGGATCCACCTGGCAGTGAAGCAGCGAAGCAACTGCAGCCCAGTGGCAGAGATTCTCCTGTCTAAAGACAGCTTAGACACCCTAATATCTAATTTGCTTAGACCTGCATATAGTATTAGCTGCCTTGTGATCAATGGGGGAATATTCAACCTCTGCACCAAAGTTAATCCTTTTCTGATCTTCTTTTTCAGAATGAAGATTATACTATTGTTAGGAATGCCTCGCTGCAGTATGGTGTTTTAATAGCTTTGCTGAGACTGCACGGTGCCTCCAAATGCTAATCGCCTTCTAGCAAAGATCTACAATTTAGAAGTTGAAAAACTTTCAGGATTTTTAATGATTCATAATAATTTTTGCAGTTTCTACAGAAAATGGCCATTAGAGGCGAAAGACTGGTTTCTGAACGATCAATTCTGATTGTGTGCTGAGCATAAATCTTCTGTACACATTAAGCCTTAGGCAGAAAGCAACCCCAGGATAGCTGTTCAGAGTGTCTGGGTAAGTTGGCTACATATTGGCCTCCATGGAAGGGCTGTAGGATACTCTGGGGGTCAGGGTCACTTACTTATAGATTTAGTCAGGGGCCACAGACCTTCCTTTTCCTGTAATACTTACCTGGTTCTGAATGTTCCCCTCCTTCCTTGGTCTGTGCTTTATGGATTTCTGTATCCTGTTTACATATTAATACATCTGTTTTTATATATAGATAAATGATTTTTATATACTGATGCATCCTGTCATATACATATATATATATATACTAGCAATGTGGGACGGCGCTGCCGGTCAGGATATATAGGGAATTAATGCACACACATGGATGCAAGACAAACAGACACAGAGACACACACGCAAATGCACATGCATGCACTGAGATGCATAAAGAGCGTCACAGTCATATACACATACATGCAATGCACAACATGCAGACACATAGAGTGTGATACAGACGTGCAACACACACAGTGAGGAACACACAGGCACACACAGAGACACACACACAGAAGTGAGTCATAAGGGGGTGACGTATGTGTCATTGTAATGAGTTTGTGTTTGTACTTATGCCTCCACTGTGGCATTTATTCATATAGTTGAAATGCATGTGGTAATTGCACATACTATGGTGGAAGGTGGATCGTGCTGGCTCTCGTGGTGTGAGTGAGTGTGTGTGAGTGAGTGGCATTCATTCATGTAGTTGAAATTCATGTGGTAATTGCACATACTATGGTAAAAGGTGGATCGTGCTGGCGCCTGGAGTGTGAGTGAGTGCGTTTGAGTGAGTGCGTGTGAATGAGAGTGTGGGTGGGTGAGAGTGTGGGTGGGTGTGTGTGTGTGCTTTTTGTCTGATGTGTTTGTGTCTATGGTGTAGGAGCGAGTGGCAGCCATTTTGTTTTTTCAGTTACTTGGACAGTGGTGTGCGGGCTGGATAGTGGTGGCAGGCCAACTCCCTGAATGATTTAAATCACTCCCCCATTGAATCACCCAATGGGAGCAGTAGCTCCTTACTTAACCCTTTGAGTGCCAGAGGGGTACGCAACGCATTGCTTTGCAATGCGTTGCGTACCCCTCTGGCACTCAAAGGGTTAAGTTATGGTAACATAGCAATATAACACACGGTGGCTCTTCAGTTGAGGCAGCATGGCAATATGCTGAGGGAACAAATAGATAGTGGTGTTTGAGGCTTGCCCTCTGTAACATACAGCAAAGCATCTCTCTCCCTTTAAGGAGAAAAGGTGGGAATCAGGAAGCAGGAAGTGGAGGAGTGACAGCTGAGACAGTTAGTGAGGTGACTGAAGAGATGAAGAGTTAAATAAAAGAGTTGCTATTAAGTTTATCCCTGAGTTTGTATTTTATGGAAACATTACACCCTCGTACTGAAACAGAGTGTATGGAGGGTTACAGTTATCTGTGGGAGGTGAAACAGTGTGTTTCTGGGGTCATGATCCTGAGTGAGAGTATGTGTGGACCAGGAGAAGTTATTGATATCCCTACTTCAGAAGCGAGTGGCAGCTATATTTTTTTTTGTCAGTTGGATAGTGGTGGGTGGGCTGGAGGGGGTGGGCCAACTCCTTGTATGATAAACATGCCCACATTGAATCACCCAATGGGAGCAGTAAAGTCCCCATTGAATCACCCATAGGAGTTGTGTCTCCTAATGAAACATAAATTATGTAATGAGGCATTCTGTTCAGTGTGTGTTTGTTTTCTGAGGAGACATAAATTATGTTCTGTGTGTGAGGTACCATAAATTATGCAATTAGGCTTATTCTTTTATATATATACTAGCAATGTGGGACGGCGCTGCCCGTCAGGATATATAGGGTATTAATGCACACACACGGATGCGAGACAAACACAGAGACACACACGCAAATGCACACGCATGCACTGAGATGCTTAAAGAGCGACAGTCATACACACATACATGCAGACACATAGAGTGTGATACAGACATGCAACACACACAGTGAGAAACACACAGGCACACACAGAGACACACACACAAGTGAGTCATAAGGGGTGACTTATGTGTCATTGTAATGAGTTTGTGTTTGTACTTATGCCTCTACTGTGGCATTCATTCATATAGTTGAAATGCATGTGGTAATTGCACATACTATGGTGGGAGGTGGATCGTGCTGGCTCCCGGGATGTGAGTGACTGGCATTCATTCATGTAATTGAAATGCATGTGGTAATTGCACATACTATGGTGGAAGGTGGATCGTGCTGGCTCCCGGGGTGTGAGTGACAGTGAGACTATGGTGGAAGGTGGATCATGCTGGCTCCCGGCGTGTGATTACGTGTGAGTGATTGTGTTTGAGTGTGAGATTGAGTGATTGCGTGTGAGTGATTGAGTGAGTGTGTTAATGAGTGTGTGTGATTGAGTGAGAATGTGTGAGTGAGAGTGTGTATGATAGTGAGAGGGTGTGTGAGAGGGTGTGACTGATTGAGGGTGTGAGTGATTGAGGGTGTGAGTGTGATTCAGTGTGAGTGTGATTGAGTGTGAGAGTGTGATTGTGATTGAGTGTGACTGCGAGACTGTAAGTGTGAGAGTGTGATTGAGTGTGAGACTGTGAGAGCGTGAGACTGAGAGTGTGATTGAGTGTGAGAGTGAGACTGTGTGAGAGTGTGAGTGTGATTGAGTGAGACTGTGAGAGTGTGATTGAGAGTGTGTGAGTGTGATTGAGTGAGACTGTGAGAGTGTGATTGAGTGAGACTGTGACTGAGTGTGTGAGTGATTGGGTGTGAGACAGAGAGTGAGAGAGACTGTGTGAGACTGAGAGTGTGAGAATGTGAGTGTGAGAGAGTGTGTGAGACTGTGAGAGTGTGAGAGACTGTGAGAGAGAGTGTGAGAGACTGAGAGTGTGAGAGACTGAGAGTGTGAGAGACTGTGAGACTGTGTGAGACTGAGAGTGTGAGAGAGTGAGAGAGACTGTGAGAGTGTGAGAGAGTGTGAGACTGAGAGAGTGTAAGAGAGTGTGACTGTGAGAGTGTAAGAGAGTGTGACTGTGAGAGTGTGAGAGAGACTGTGAGAGTGTGAGAGAGACTGTGAGAGAGACTGTGAGAGAGACTGTGTGTGTGAGACTGTGTGTGTGAGACTGTGTGAGACTGTGAGTTTTTGAGAGTGAGAGAGACTGTGAGACTGTGTGTGCGAGACTGTGTGTGCGAGACTGTGTGAGAGTGAGAGAGAGAGAGACTGTGAGAGCGTGCGAGACTGAGAGAGTGCGAATGTGAGAGACTGAGAGTGTGAATGTGAGAGACTGTGTGAGAGACTGTGTGTGAGACAGTGTGAGAGTGAGAGAGACTGTGAGAGCGTGCGAGACTGAGAGCGTGCGAATGTGTGAGACTGAGAGTGTGAATGTGAGAGACTGTGTGTGAGAGAGTGTGTGTGAGAGAGTGTGTGTGAGAGAGTGTGTGAGAGAGTGTGTGAGACTGTGTGAGAGAGACTGTGAGTGTGAGACTGTGTGTGTGAGACTGTGTGTGTGAGACTGTGTGAGTGTGTAAGACTGAGAGTTTTTGAGAGTGAGAGAGACTGTGAGACTGTGAGTGTGAGACTGTGAGTGAGACAGAGTGAGAGAGACAGACTGTGAGAGTGTGAGACTGTGTGAGACTGAGAGAGTGTGAGACTGAGTGAGACTGAGAGAGTGCGAGTGTGTGACACTGAGAGTGTGAATGTGAGAGACTGTGTGAGAGAGTGTGTGAGAGACTGTGTGAGAGAGACAGACTGTGAGAGTGTGAGACTGTGTGAGACTGAGAGAGTGTGAGACTGAGTGAGACTGAGAGAGTGCGAGACTGAGAGAGTGCGAGTGTGTGACACTGAGAGTGTGAATGTGAGAGACTGTGTGAGAGAGTGTGTGTGTGAGAGACTGTGTGAGAGACTGTGTGTGAGACTGTGTGAGTGTGAGACAGAGAGTGCGAGACTGAGAGTATGTGAGTGTGTGAGACTGAGAGTGTGAGACTGTGTGAGAGTGAGAGAGTGAGACTGTGTGAGAGTGAGTCTGTGTGAGAGTGAGTCTGTGTGAGAGTGAGTCTGTGAGAGTGAGACTGTGAGAGTGAGAATGTGAGAATGTGAGACTGTGTGAGAGTGAGACAGAGAGACTATGTGAGAGAGAGAGACTGTGAGAGTGAGAGACAGACTATGTGAGAGTGAGAGAGAGACTGTGAGAGTAAGAGAGAGACTGTGAGAGTAAGAGACCGTGAGACTGTGAGTGTGAGACTGTGAGTGTGAGACTGTGTCTGAGACTGTGTGTGAGACTGTGAGTGTGAGACTGTGAGTGTGAGACTGTGTGAGAGTGAGAGAGAGAGACTGTGAGAGCGTGCGAGACTGAGAGCGTGCAAGACTGATTGTGTGCGAGACTGAGAGCGTGCGAGACTGAGAGCGTGCGCGTGTATGAGACTGAGAGTGTGAATGTGAGAGACTGTGTGTGAGAGACTGTGTGTGAGAGACTGTGTGTGTGAGAGTGTGTGTGTGTGAGAGTGTGTGTGAGAGTGTGTGTGAGAGTGTGTGAGAGAGTGTGAGAGAGACTGTGAGTGTGAGACTGTGAGTGTGAGACTGTGTGAGTGAGACTGTGTGAGTGTGCAAGACTGAGAGTTTTTGAGAGTGAGAGAGACTGTGAGACTGTGAGTGTGAGACTGTGAGTGCGAGACTGTGAGTGCGAGACTGTGAGTGCGAGATTGTGAGTGAGACAGTGTGAGAGTGAGAGAGAGAGACTGTGAGAGTGTGAGACTGTGTGAGACTGAGAGAGTGTGAGACTGAGAGAGTGTGAGACTGAGTGAGACTGAGAGAGTGCGAGACTGAGAGAGTGCGAGTGTGTGAGACTGAGAGTGTGAATGTGAGAGACTGTGTGAGAGAGTGTGTGTGAGAAAGTGTGTGAGAGACTGTGTGTGAGACTGTGTGAGTGTGAGACTGAGAGTATGTGAGTGTGTGAGACTGAGAGTGTGAGACTGTGTGAGAGTGAGAGAGTGAGTCTGTGTGAGAGTGAGTCTGTGTGAGAGTGAGACTGTGTGAGAGTGAGACTGAGAGACTATGTGAGAGAGAGACTGTGAGAGTGAGAGAGAGACTATGTGAGAGTGAGAGAGAGACTATGTGAGAGTGAGAGAGAGACTGTGAGAGTAACAGACTGTGATACTGTGAGTGTGAGACTGTGAGTGTGAGATTGTGAGTGTGAGACTGTGTGTGAGAGACTGTGTGTGTGAGACTGTGTGTGAGACTGTGAGTGTGAGACTGTGTGTGTGAGAGACTGTGAGAGTGTGAGAGACTGTGAGAGTGTGAGAGACTGTGTGAGTGTGAGGGACTGTGTGAGACTGTGAGAGAGACTGTGTGAGTGCGAGACTGTGTGAGACAGTGTGAGAGACTGAGAGTGTGAGAGACTGAGAGTGTGAGACTGAGAGTGTGAGACTGCGAGAGAGACTGTGTGAGACTGCGAGAGAGACTGTGAGAGACTGTGAGAGTGAGAGACTGTGTGAGACTGAGAGTGTAAGAGACTGTGACAGTGTGAGGGACTGTGAGAGTGTGAGGGACTGTGTGAGACTGCAAGAGAGACTGTGAGAGACTGTGAGAGTGTGAGACTGAGAGTGTGAGACTGTGAGAAACTGTGAGAGTGTGAGACTGTGTGAGACTGTGAGAGTGTGAGAGACTGTGTGAGAGTGTGAGACTGAGAGTGTAAGAGACTGTGAGAGTGTAAGACTGTGAGACTGTGAGAGTGTGAGGGACTGTGTGAGACTGCGAGAGAGACTGTGAGAGACTGTGAGAGTGTGAGGGACTGTGTGAGACTGCGAGAGAGACTGTGAGAGACTGTGAGAGTGTGAGGGACTGTGTGAGACTGCGAGAGAGACTGAGAGTGTGAGACTGAGAGTGTGAGACTGAGAGTGTGAGACTGTGAGAGAGACTGTGTGAGACTGCAAGAGAGACTGTGTGAGACTGAGTGTGAGAGAGTGAGAGAGACTGTGAGAGTGTGAGAGAGTGTGAGACTGAGAGAGTGTAAGAGAGTGTGACTGTGAGAGTGTAAGAGAGTGTGACTGTGAGAGTGTGAGAGAGACTGTGAGAGTGTGAGAGAGACTGTGAGAGAGACTGTGTGTGTGAGACTGTGTGTGTGAGACTGTGTGAGACTGAGAGTTTTTGAGAGTGAGAGAGACTGTGAGACTGTGTGTGCGAGACTGTGTGTGCGAGACTGTGTGTGCGAGACTGTGTGAGAGTGAGAGAGAGAGACTGTGAGAGCGTGCGAGACTGAGAGAGTGCGAATGTGAGAGACTGAGAGTGTGAATGTGAGAGACTGTGTGAGAGACTGGGTGTGAGACAGTGTGAGAGTGAGAGAGACTGTGAGAGCGTGCGAGACTGAGAGCGTGCGAGACTGAGAGCGTGCGAGACTGACAGCGTGCGAATGTGTGAGACTGAGAGTGTGAATGTGAGAGACTGTGTGTGAGAGAGTGTGTGTGAGAGTGTGTGTGAGAGTGTGTGTGAGAGAGTGTGTGAGAGAGTGTGTGAGACTGTGTGAGAGAGACTGTGAGTGTGAGACTGTGTGTGTGAGACTGCGTGTGTGAGACTGTGTGTGTGAGACTGTGTGAGTGTGTAAGACTGAGAGTTTTTGAGAGTGAGAGAGACTGTGAGACTGTGAGTGTGAGACTGTGAGTGTGAGACTGTGAGTGTGAGACTGTGAGTGAGACAGAGTGAGAGAGACAGACTGTGAGAGTGTGAGACTGAGAGAGTGTGAGACTGAGTGAGACTGAGAGAGTGCGAGACTGAGAGAGTGCGAGTGTGTGACACTGAGAGTGTGAATGTGAGAGACTGTGTGAGAGAGTGTGTGTGTGAGAGACTGTGTGAGAGACTGTGTGTGAGACTGTGTGTGTGAGACAGAGAGTGCGAGACTGAGAGTATGTGAGTGTGTGAGACTGAGAGTGTGAGACTGTGTGAGAGTGAGAGAGTGAGACTGTGCGAGAGTGAGTCTGTGTGAGAGTGAGTCTGTGTGAGAGTGAGTCTGTGAGAGTGAGACTGTGAGAGTGAGACTGTGAGAGAGTGAGACTGTGTGAGAGTGAGACTGTGTGAGAGTGAGACTGTGTGAGAGTGAGACAGAGAGACTATGTGAGAGAGAGACTGTGAGAGTGAGAGAGAGACTATGTGAGAGTGAGAGAGAGACTGTGAGAGTAAGAGAGAGACTGTGAGAGTAAGAGACTGTGAGACTGTGAGTGTGAGACTGTGAGTGTGAGACTGTGTGTGAGAGACTGTGTGTGAGACTGTGTGTGAGACTGTGAGTGTGAGACTGTGAGTGTGAGACTGTGTGAGAGTGAGAGAGAGAGACTGTGAGAGCGTGCGAGACTGAGAGCGTGCAAGACTGAGAGCGTGCGAGACTGAGAGCGTGCGAGTGTGTGAGACTGAGAGCGTGCGAGTGTGTGAGACTGAGAGTGTGAATGTGAGAGACTTTGTGTGAGAGACTGTGTGTGAGAGACTGTGTGTGTGAGAGTGTGTGTGTGTGAGAGTGTGTGAGAGAGTGTGTGAGAGAGTGTGTGAGAGAGTGTGAGAGAGACTGTGAGTGTGAGACTGTGAGTGTGAGACTGTGTGAGTGAGACTGTGTGAGTGTGCAAGACTGAGAGTTTTTGAGAGTGAGAGAGACTGTGAGACTGTGTGTGAGACTGTGAGTGTGAGACTGTGAGTGCGAGACTATGAGTGCGAGACTGTGAGTGAGACAGTGTGAGAGTGAGAGAGAGAGACTGTGAGAGTGTGAGACTGTGTGAGACTGAGAGAGTGTGAGACTGTGAGAGTGTGAGACTGAGTGAGACTGAGAGAGTGCGAGTGTGTGAGAGTGAGACTGTGTGAGAGTGAGACTGTGTGAGAGTGAGACTGAGAGACTATGTGAGAGAGAGACTGTGAGAGTGAGACTATGTGAGAGTGAGAGAGAGACTATGTGAGAGTGAGAGAGAGACTGTGAGAGTAAGAGACTGTGATACTGTGAGTGTGAGACTGTGAGTGTGAGATTGTGAGACTGTGTGTGAGAGACTGTGTGTGTGAGACTGCGTGTGAGACTGTGAGTGTGAGACTGTGTGTGTGAGAGACTGTGAGAGACTGTGAGAGTGTGAGAGACTGTGTGAGTGTGAGGGACTGTGTGAGACTGTGAGAGAGACTGTGAGTGCGAGACTGTGTGAGACAGTGTGAGAGACTGAGAGTGTGAGAGACTGAGAGTGTGAGACTGAGAGTGTGAGACTGCGAGAGAGACTGTGTGTGACTGCGAGAGAGACTGTGAGAGACTGTGAGAGTGAGAGACTGTGTGAGACTGAGAGTGTAAGAGACTGTGACAGTGTGAGGGACTGTGAGAGTGTGAGGGACTGTGTGAGACTGCGAGAGAGACTGTGAGAGACTGTGAGAGTGTGAGACTGAGAGTGTGAGACTGTGAGAAACTGTGAGAGTGTGAGACTGTGAGAGTGTGAGAGACTGTGTGAGAGTGTGAGACTGAGAGTGTAAGAGACTGTGAGAGTGTAAGACTGTGAGACTGTGAGAGTGTGAGGGACTGTGTGAGACTGCAAGAGAGACTGTGAGGGTGTGAGGGACTGTGTGAGACTGCGAGAGAGACTGTGAGAGACTGTGAGAGTGTGAGGGACTGTGTGAGACTGCGAGAGAGACTAAGAGTGTGAGACTGAGAGTGTGAGACTGAGAGTGTGAGACTGTGAGAGAGACTGTGTGAGAGTGCAAGAGAGACTGTGTGAGACTGTGAGAGTGTGAGACTGTGTGAGACTGTGAGAGTGTGAGAGACTGTGTGAGACTGTGAGACTGAGAGTGTAAGAGACTGTGAGAGTATAAGACTGTGAGGGACTGTGTGAGACTGCGAGAGAGACTGTGAGAGACTGTGAGAGTGTGAGGGACTGTGTGAGACTGCGAGAGAGACTGTGAGAGTGTGAGGGACTGTGTGAGACTGCGAGAGAGACTGTGAGAGTGTGAGAGTGTGAGACTGTGTGAAAGTGTGAGAGTGTGAGAGACTGTGTGAGACTGAGACTGAGAGTGTAAGAGACTGTGTGAGACTGCGAGAGAGACTGTGTGAGACTGCGAGAGACTGCGAGACTGTGTGAGAGACTGTGTGAGACTGAGAGTGTAAGAGACTGTGAGAGTGTGAGACTGTGAGACTGAGAGTGTGAGTCTGAGAGAAAGTGTGAGACTGTGTGAGAGTGTGAGACTGTGTGAGAGTGTGAGACTGTGAGACTGAGACTGTGTGCGACTGTGAGACTGCGACTGTGAGACTGCGACTGTGAGAGACTGTGTGAGAGACTGTGTGAGAGACTGTGCGAGTGTGAGACAGAATGTGTGCTTTGCAATGCGTTGCTTACCCCTCTGGCACTCAAAGGGTTAAGCTGAGGTAGCATAGCAATATAACACACGGTGGCTCTTCAGTTGAGGCAATGTAGCAATATGCTGAGGGATCAAATAGAAAGTGGTGTTTGAGGCTTGCCCTCTGTAACATACAGCAAAGCATCTCTCTCCCTTTAAGGAGAAAGGGCGGGAATCAGGAAGTGGAGGAGTGACAGTTGAGACAGTGAGGTGACTGAAGAGATGATGAGTTAAATAAGAGTTGCTATTAAGTTTGTATTTTATGGGAACATTACACCCTCATACTGAAACAGAGTGTATGGAGGGTTACTGTTATCTGTGGGAGGTGACACAGTGTGTTTGTGGGGTCATGATCCTGAGTGAGAGTGTGAGTGGACTGGGAGAAGTTACTGATATCCCTATCTCAGGAGCGAGTGGCAGTTATATATATATTTTTTTTTTGTCAGTTGGATACTGGTGGGGGGGCTGGAGGGGGCGGGCCAATTCCCTGTATGATAAACACGCCCCCATTGAATCACCCAATGAGAGCAGTAAAGTCCCCATTCAATCACCCAATAGGAGTTGTGTCTCCTAATGAGACATAAATTATGTAATTAGACATTCTGTTCAATTCGAGTTTCTTTTCTGAGGAGACATAAATTATGTTCTGTGTGTGGGGTACCATAAATTATGCAATGAGGCTTATTCTTTTATATATATATATATATATATATATATATATATATATATATATATATATATATACAGTAGTGTGAAAAAGAAAGTACACTCTATGGTTTTACATATCAGGACATAATAACAATCATTTGTTCCTTAGCAGGTCTAAAAATTAGGTAAATACAACCTCAGATGAACAACAACACATGACTTTACATCATGTCATGATTTATTTAACAAAAAAGCCAAAATGTAGAAGCCATGACTTTATATATATATATATATATATATATATATATATATATATAGTGGTAAATACAATGTAGGCATATGCAAATAAGTTTAGCAAGGAATCACCTTTTTGCCTCAAATTCCACTTTATACATGGATTCCTCAGAGTATGTGTATGCTGAGTAACAGCTTTAAGACACAACTCAGGAAGAGATGCAAAGCCAGTGAACCACTCATGGACAGCTGTTTTGTTGTCTATGCAACTCGTCAGCATGAGGCTGGTTTTATTGGCTTGTTATTGAGGCTTGGTGCACATGTGGAGCACAAACTGAAAAGATTATGGTGGGGAAAAAAGTGAATGAAAACCCCTTCCACCTGAATTTTGTGGGTGGTAGACTGGTATGTCAAACTTTTCATTCACTTTTTTCCCCAACATAACCTTTTCAGTTTATGCTATATATATATATATATATTGAACCTATCTTGACAAAGGCCCAAAGTGGATCCAAAACGTTGATAATAAATATTGCACCATTTTTTCATCATTTGGAAGTCCTGTGAGTGCGGTTCTTGAACTACAAAAACTGTATGTATTTTTTATAGGATTGGGCACCCTGGCATTGCTTCACAATGTGTTGTGTAACCCTTTGGTCCTAAAAGGGTTAAAAAGAGGAGCACTTTATTAAAGGGTTAGTAATGTATAACATTAACTAACCCTAATATTGAAGGTATTAAAAAGATACTATTAATGGTTTGAGAGATATAAGCACTGAAAGTCCCCCCCTCCTGCTGACGAGCTGTAAAGCTGTCAGCAGTGGATCTGTGTCAGTCAACTTGGCGGCTCTTCAGCTTGCTTGGTTAGCAAGAACACTTTGCAGACCATTCCACTGAAGCATTTGTTCTTCGATAGCACTCATTCAGCTCCGCTGAAGAGCCGCCAGCTGGTGTGGGACCAGGATCTCCTGACATCCACTACGTGCTGAAGTCTGGAAAAGGGGAGGGAGGGGGAGACTTTCAGCTCTTATATCTCTCAAACTGTAAAGGTTTGAGACATATGACTTGGCACATTAATATTATCTTTTTAATACCTTCAGTATTAGGGTCAGTAAATGTTAGATATTATTAAGCCTTTAAATGTAATCCCTTGTTCCCAAATAAATGGAGTGGCTCTGGCATAACAATTAACACAGTGTGTGGTTACATTGGAATGGGAATCATTACCCTTAGGATTAGTCTCCCCAAGGGTAATAGGGGAAATCAAGCATTGGACCCCTTGTTCACAGTGCCTAGAGAGATCAGCTACACCTCACTGATGAGGCCCAAAAAGGCAGAAATGTACGTTAGGGGTTGGCTGCTTGTCTTGTTCAGAGGGGAATTGCCTGGCATTTCGTGGTTGGACTGCTGTAATGGCAGGACCAATATGATATGCTTTAGTATATTTCCTCTCTGTGAAAGGCACTAGTGGCCTAAAAGAGATTGCACCCTGGGTAGGACACCATTCCTAGAGAGCCTGAAAATTTGTATAGGAGGCAAATATAGTTTTTGATACCTTTTATTGGCTAACTAAGCAGATTTAAATGCAAGCTTTCAAGACCTTAGGTCTCTTCCTCAGGCATGTTATACAGATAAATATGAAAACATCTCTCTTAAATACAAGTACACATCACATTGTTTAGCATGGAAATCAGATAACAGAATGCAGTCCAGATCCAGATATCTTTGATCAGTCAATGGTAAATTGCACTCTTCCTCTGAGGCTTTAGAGGTATTTACGATGCTCTTGGGTCTGTTGGAAAGGTCAATCAACTAAATTATATTTTGACATAAATTCCTTATCCCTGTTCAAATCACTACAAATTGCATTAAATTTTAACATTAATTTTACCTCCCATACTTTTCTGTCCCTTTGAGTGCGAAACAGTCCCATCAATACAGTTAACTTAATATCCTTGACACTGTGCCCATTTTGACAAAAATGTTCTCCCACTGGTGTCTCTGTCTTTTTGTTATTAACACTGGATCTGTGGGAATTAAATCTCCTATGTAGTGCTTGTCCAGTTTCTCCCACATACAGAGCTGTTGGGCATTTTGCACACATGATAAGGTATATTACATTGGATGATTTACAGGTGAAGGTACCTTTGATCTTATGGTGTAACTGGGTGTTTGGAATTGGTATGTTGTCCGTGGTGTAAATGTGTGCACAAGTTTCACATCTCTTTTGTAGGCTGGGAGATGTGCCATTTTTTGTACTTTTATTCAGGGCACTCCTCACCATCAGTTGTTTCAAATTTGGAGGCTGTCTGAAGGAGAGTAAGGGTGGCTGTGGGAATATGTTCTTGAGTCTTTCATCTGTATGTCATTTCTTTTGAAGTTCTCTTGAAATTTTGCGTAGCACTTCAACCTGGGGGTGGTAAGTGACCACCAGTGGCACCCGGTTTCCCTTATGTTGTTCTTTGTAGTGCACCAGATTTTTTCTTGGTATTTGGGTAGACTTCTGTATCTGACTGTCAATAATAGTTGCGCTGTAACCGTGTTTTATAAAGTCTCCTCTGAGTTTCTGGAGGTGCTTGTCACGGTCCATCCTGTCAGAACAGATGCGGTGGTATCTGATGGCCTGGCTGTATATGATGGAGTTGTGTGTTTTGGATGGAAGCTATTGCTTTTCAGGTATGTTGGTCTGTCTGTTGGTTTGCGGTATAGGGATGTGTGGATGGAGTTGTTCTGAATACTAATAGTTGTGTCAAGGAAGTTAATGCTTGTGCATGAGTGACTGAGTGTTAGGTTGATATTGGGGTGGAATGTATTGTAATTCTCATGGAATTTGAGAAGTTCCTCCTCACTGGTGGTCCAGATAAGAATATCATCAATGTAGCGGAGGTAGACCAGGGGTTTTATCTGGCAGGTGGACAGGAAGTCCTCTTCCAATTTTGCCATAAACAGGTTGGCATATTGTGGTGTCATTCGGGTACCAATTGCAGTCCCCATTTTCTGAAGGTAGAGGTCCTGTCCAAAGTTGAAGTAATTGTGGGTGAGAATAAACTGTATGAGTTTTGTTACCGGTTCCATGGGTGTGTTATTTTGTTCCAGATATCCCTGGCATGCTGCTATGCCATCTGTGTGTGGAATGTTGGTGTAAAGGAATTCTACATCCATAGTGGCCAGGATGGTGCTCTCTGGAATTGGCCCCAAGTCAGCTAATTTGTTTAAAAGAAGAATGGCCTCTTTCTTCTCCTCCTCTATATTCTCCTTCACTTGCTGGGGCAGAGGATGATGTTGCTGCTGTTGCTACTACTGCCTAAAAATCAGCACTACAACTAGGACCAGGAGTATTGCTGCTGGTAAGCGAAACCTGTCCTTATCCTACATCACTACTGCTGGACCCCATTCCCACTCTGTCCACTGTGGTCTGTGGCATACTAGCCTCCTTCTCATCATCATGCTGCACTTGCAAATCAGCAGCAGGAATTACAGCAGCAGCAAACGTTTCAAATTCATCAATATCTCTGATGGTGGTGATGCCCATCCCCATATCTGTCTCCCATTCCTTCACAGTTTGGGCTAAAAAGTCCATTAAAGTCTCTTCATCCCCAGCTTCTCTACCATCGACCTCATCATCATCACCTCCACCAGTCCCTCCTTGCTGCTCCTTCTCTATTACAATCTCACCAGATGGAGCCAGGTGATGACAAATGTGACAGAGGGTCCCCTACTGTCACACTTTCCATCTCTTGAGCTGAAAAGGTCAGATTGACAGAACTAGCAGCAGGCACAGGCAGCTGATCTGTGCTCATGGTGGTAGTATTATTGCTGCTAGCCTCCTGTTCTGCCTTCTTCAATATAATTTTCCATAGGGACAATGCCATTGGGGGAATGGAACTCACTGAGTCAGGGGAATGTTGTGAGCTCCCTTGACCAGTAGTCTGGCTGCTCCACAACACTTTCCCTACCACAACAGCATCAGCATGAGGTTACGCTAGTCCTAACAGCTGCTTCGCTATCACTAACAGGAACCAGGTCAATTTCAGTCTCTGAGTCTTCCTCACTGCTAGTATCACCCCTTCCTTCACTCCTAACACTTGGAGTCTGTAGCTGCTGTATCTAATTAGTAGTAGTAGTAGTAGTAGTAGTAGTAGCAGGACTGCTTGGGAATGGCAAGTGTGACTTAGGGTCCCTTGCTGTCACACTTGGCATCATCCCTCCTCCCCCTAAGAATCACAAGACACACTGGAATCAGGCACAGGTAGGTGACCTATCCTGCTCACACTACTACCCTCTTCTTCCTCTGTCTGTGACACAAATTTCCTCAAGATCCCTTGGGTTGATGTAGGAGGACTCGCCATCACTGGGTGTGGGGAATGTGGGCATCCAAGCCCTTCAGTGCTGGATTTGGCCATATCCTCCTCCTTAAACTCACTGGACGCAGCTCCTCCTTTCATAGTGATAGCACACACTATTGGCGCGATGCGAGAAACATTCGCATTGGATAAAGGCATTTTTGTGCGCAGATAGATTTTGTGCATGTTCTAATCCAGGAAGCTAAATACCGAACGCTTCTTGAACTGCGCATGAAAAATTCCATTTTACGACAACACTACACAGACATATAAATTAATTCGCAATAGCAGTTCTTGCAATAGGTGCATTCGCTATTCCACTCACACAGATTCGTTAATCTTAGCCACGCTCACAAAAAATAAATATACGCAGCTGTTAGCTAATCTTGAATTTTCATGCGCAATTCAACAAAATCATGTGCAAACCTGTTCCCTAGTGGTTTTCACATGGGAAATAGCGATTGCGTACGTTTCCTGCATCGCACCATATGACCCTATTCTGCCTCAGTTTCACTATATAAATCATAGAACAACTGCCTAGCACCCTCTCTCCATCGCTCTCTAGCTGCTTGTATGGTTTTTCAAAATGTCACATTTTTATAGTGAAAACACGAAGAACATGTAAGTAAAGGGGCGAAAATTTTGTAGCCACTGAAAAAAATGACAATGGTCGAAAACATCGAAGATTTTAATTGCTTATTTTAAAGTGGAGTTTTCATGGGAACATGATGGGACCTTTCGCCCGCCCCTAGTTTGATCATAAATGTACATGCTGTCCATTTATGTCACACATTCGAATGCTGGATATTACTAGCTGTGGACTGTCTGCTTGGTGGAGCCTTGAGTTGTTACATTCTTTTTCTTTGTTTGCTGCAGTGAATTTGAGGCTCCAAAATTATTATGCACCAGGGTCCACATTCACTAGGTTTGTTAAATAATATAATTTATATATTATTTATAGGAGAAGTAAACTTTTTTTATGAAAATCTATATGTTATAGAGCTTTTCCTGCTGAGTAAAATAAATGTTCTCCCATCTCTGTAAGTTGCTTTATTAAGATGTGATAACAGTTCAAATAATCAGGAAGTGAATTTACAGCGGCTACTTCCTAAAAGTTCTATCTGACCTGAAGTGACTCAGCAGTTTCTATCTAAATCTTTGGAGAACTGTTTGTCATTGACTTTCCTCTGAAATAGAATGTAACAGAATAACTAATTGGAATCTGACGGCTAGAGGGCACTGTTAATGTAAAAACACATGGGTTTAAACTGTAATAAATCTGGAAATATGCAGCTCTCTGCTATCTCTGCTATAAGAGTAGCTGTGTTTTACACAACAGGGAAACCCCTACAATATATAGCTTTTGATAATAAAAGTTTACCGTTCCTTTAACTCTTATTATTTTATTCCATATGATGTTGTCACTTTCTTGTTAACTTCTGTTCTGTGTTACAAATACAGCAGGTTGTGTGCAGCTAACAAGGCAGTAGCAGTTGGTAAGTTCTGGAGCAGAAGCATGTATAAACAAAGGAGGAAAGATGAATATTCTCATGTGTCTTATTAGCTGCAGACTGCAGTATATCAGCTATTTCTTACCAGACACATCGTCTCTTTTATCTGATAGCTCACCCCTCAGGAGCATACACAGCTGGCTCTGTGCTGGTTACTGAAGGAAAGCATTTCTATAGCCAAAATATAAACACAATAGTAGCACAAGTGGAATTCACTGCAGTCCTTAAAGGGACATTAATGCCTATATATTGCAGGGTTTAACTTGCTTACTAAAACATGGCTACTGTCACTGCTGAGAAATGTTATATTCAAAAGTTATTATGGCTCAAACCTGCATTTTTTGGGTTGCAGGATCTCTATGGTCTGAGATTTTACAGGGGGAACTATTTCTACAGTATCCTATGGAGAGCAAGGCAAATAGAGACTTCAGCTCTGTAAATTTAATTGCATAAAATTAGAATAAATTAGAATAAAATAACATACAGTAAATACATGATAGGTACAGCCCTGGCTTAAGTCTGACACACTCATACAAAACAAAACATCCTATATAATAAAAGGCCAGAAAGTTTGCCACGATGCAGTCATGCGCAGTAGAGACTCCCCACGTTCGGCCAGTCTCTACTGTGTATGATTGCATCACGTGAGTGAGGCGGCGCAATCACGTGGAGAAGTGAGGTAACGGCAGTACGCAGAGCAGGTCTGGAGACAGAGGAGTAACTAGAAGCCACCGGGCCCTGGTGGAAGAATTGCCATGGTCCCCCCGACCACATTGGCCTCAGACCCCCTCAACCACATTGGCCACCTCCACATTGCCCCCCAATCTCCAAATTGCCCCTTCATCTCCACATTGCCCCCATCTCCACAATGCCCCCATCTCCACAATGCCCCCATATCTCCAAATTGTCCCTTCCACACTGCCCCCTTCAACTCCACAATGTCCCCTTCATCTCCATAGTGCCCCTTCCACAATGCCCCTTCATCTCCACAATGCCTCCCAATCTCCAAATTGCCCCTTCCACAATGCCCCCTTCATCTCCACATTGCCCCTTCCACAATGCCCCTTCATCTCCACATTGCCCCTTCCACAATGCCCCCATCTTCACATTGCCCCTTCATCTCCACATTTCCCCTTCCACAATGCCCCTTCAACTCCACATTACCTCTTCCACAATGCCCCCTTCATCTCCAC
Source organism: Rhinophrynus dorsalis (assembly GCA_037306005.1). NCBI lineage: Eukaryota > Metazoa > Chordata > Amphibia > Anura > Rhinophrynidae > Rhinophrynus > Rhinophrynus dorsalis. The sequence goes on from CM074718.1 coordinate 651,116,557, forward strand.
AATGCCCCTACCTCCAGTCCCTGGTGGTCTAGCGGAGTGGCTTGACAGATCTGTGCCTCCTTCGGCACAGATCTCTACAACTGAAGCTCCCGCACGCCACTCTAGTAATGAAGGCTGGGAGATGTCATCTCCCAGCGCTCTGTATTACTAGAACCGGCAGCAGTAGTGGGAGTTGCAGCGGGCGAGGGGGTCGCGGCCCTGGAGTGACGGGCCCGGTTGCAGGTGCGACCCCTGCGACCCTTATTGTTACGCCACTGTCTGGAGAATGTTAACCCTTTGGTACGCAAATGGTTAAGAGGCCGGTGCTGCTCTGCGTACTGCCGTTACCTCACTGCTCCGCAGCCCGTGCACATGGGCTTTTACACTAGTACACATATATTTTACTTTGGCATCCACCTCACATATTACTTAAAAGGACATTACATTACATTAATGTATTTAGTACCTTTCAACCCTCATTCACACTTACACTGCTGGTAAAATGCTTCGGATCCTCCACCTTTTCCTTTGGGGGTTATCGTGGCAACAAAAACTAGTATTTGTTGTGGTTGCAACAGCAAACATGTTACGGGAAAGTTGAATAAGTAACAAATGTATTACATATGTGAATTATAAAATAAATAAAACAGGGCAATAAAAACAAAATAAAAAGAAAGGAATCAATGACTCATCCAGACCAGAAGCTGGTAATATACCTGGCTGATGCTGCAGGAGTTCGGCCCAACACACCGCAGCACTGGCATCAGGCACAGGTAGGTGACCTGTCCTGCTCAAACTACTACCCTCTTCTTCCTCTGTCTATGACACAAATTTCCTCAGGATCCCTAGGGGTGAAGTAGGGGGACTGGCCATCATTGGGTGTGGGGAATCTGGGCATCCAGACCCTGAAATGATCTGCCATAGCATTTCAGGCCATGGACTGCTGCACCCAAAAATGCAAGTTTGAGCTGTAATAACTTTTGAACAAACTATCTCTCAGCAGTGGCAATAACCATGGTTTACTTAGCAGGATAAACCCTGTAATATGTATATTTGTTAACATTAAGCATTACTATCCCATTAAGGGAAAGGCTCTGTCACGTAAAACCCAGCCATTAGTTCCTTTTATAAATGGAATAAGGAACATTAAGGAGGCAATAAGAGCAACAACATTAAATACCCAAAGGATCCCATGAAGAGCATCTCAGCAACAAGATGGCTGAATTCTTATAAGCATATTCATGAGGATGATGACAGCAATATGTGTCTGATCTAGTGCACAAGCAGATAAGTGGGGAAGAACTCAGCTGTAGACAATGACACATTCTGACTGAGGAATTGGAATATTCTGGATCTAGCATTTAAATGGCAATTATTGTTACATGTTGGTAGATCTGCTCTTCTGTGAGTAGTCCTGCCAATTAAGCTGTTGCGTTTCGTTCCCCAATCACCAACAGAGGAGTAGAATGCTCCCTTGGTGTATTTTTACAGGTTTCTGACCATAAGAATGGCTGATAGGAGCTGTTTTGGGGATGCACAGAGCAGGCTTTTTTCTGTCTGCTTCCACAGAAGCAAACTTAGTGAACCATGATAGTTGCCCTTTAGATACCTGCCTTTTCCATACAAAGTTCTTCCCTAATGCATCCTGTGTCTTTGCCTTTCTATTAAGATCGAAAAATATGTTCAGGTGTAATTGAACTGACAAGTAAGTCAACACACTCATATTTAAAATTCTTTACCAAATATGCAAGTGGAAAATATTAAAACTGCCCCCACTTACATCATTCAGAGATGCTGCTTCCTTCTCACTGGATCTCAAAGAAGCTCAAAGAAAGACAATAAGAAAGACTGTACGAGAATGGAGTCCCCTGTTGTCTCTCTTTTTGTACTCTTTGTTATTAACTGCTTTGTCCTGTTCAGCCCAGATCTTTACTTGTGACTTGAATTACTCTACTGCCTTCTCCAAAGGTCCAGCTTTTAATTGGGACCAGGATTATTTTATTCCTTCCATCTCATCTCCACAGCCTGTGATGATATTTGCCTTTAGCTCATTGACCTGAAATCATGACTCCTACTCCATTACCTGCAGCTAGCCCCTAACCTCTGCCTGGCTATGGATACATTAAATCAATCAGGTCTCTGTCCCCAAGCCTTAAGTCAGGTCTTCTATTCTGCCTCATGCCTGTACAAGACAAGCAACATCACAATATGTTGATTTATATCTTGATTTAGAATACATGTTGTGATCTATATAGTTCCAAGTGCAGTGTTTGGTAAGTAATGCCATACTAACGAGGGCAAATTCCACCCAAGTAAAACAAAGGACCATATGAGCAAATTAAGCAGTCCAATTAGTGTTATTATAGGGGGAGGGTATACTAATCCACCAACACAGCTCAGGACTACCCCCTATATCATGCACAGGAAAACTAACTGTATGGCGATTTGAACTGTGCCTTGTTAGTACATGGGGAGAAATAAGATGCCGAGGAATTGAACACCCTAAAACGCTCATCCATTCGCCTTGTACCCTCCCCTTGGCACAAGCAAAACAATGAAATGAAGATATCTCTAGCATCCCATATGATCAAGAATCTTGTATCACTCAAGATAAAAAATGTTACAGGTTGAGTAGTTAAACCAGATGGGGACAAAAACAAAGAGCATTTCTTAGCGTAAAATTACCCGAGACGTTAATGAAACTACTTACCTAGTGTAATGGAGCTGTGTATCAGAACCAGCAAGAACTCTGGATACAACAGAATGGTTTATTTGCCACTTTCCTTTCTGTAGATCAGCAGCTCTCGACTCCTGCCCTCAGGGCCTTGCAAACAGGTCCTGAACATGAGGATTTCCTTCCTTAAACAGTTAATCAGAATGACTGAATCTTTGCTTTGCTCACATGTCAAGGAGTAAAATCCTGACTATAATAAAAATACAATAAGACAGCTCAGCATGTTTCACAGCATACGTCTTGTTTTCTCAGTAATGCAATCCTAAATGTGTGCATCCAACGTGCAACGAGATATCTGCTTAATGGATGATGACTAACAAATCTGGTTAATGTATTCCGTTTAAATTGTATTCAACATGTAAGTACATTTCCTGGAATTAATTATATGGACTGCACAGAAAAATAATACTAATAATAATGTCTCACATATTAAAACATAACCCTTACATTTTCTTCTAAAAACAAGATTAATAAATTAATTCCTATTTAGCCTTTTAACCATTTGAGTGTCAGAGGGGTGTCCAACATTCAATATGCAGGCATTTGGGAGCTCTCCACTGGAATGCAATCCAGAAGTCTGTGGCTCTCACCCTCTACCTACAGGGTTGTTTATGCATTCCCCAGAGACCCCTGTGTCTGACTTTCAAACCCCATACAGTGGGTCTATGGGGGCATTTACTACTCGGGGCAAGAAACTTCCTGAGTGACGCTGTCACAAGCTAAGGCTATAGGCCCTGCTTAGACAGTGGGGAGAGTGTGGGAGTGAAAGGGTTAACAATACCAGACCCCTGGTTACCTGTTACTATTCCTAGCAACCCCCACATTAACCCCTAAAATCCCTCCTGCACTATCTCCCCAGTACTATAATTCACTGTCACCATCAAGACTTTATATCTGGGCGTCTTCGGTTACCCCAAACACAACAGAATTACAGTATAAAATCACCTTAATAATCAAACATTTAGAATTAACCCTTTAGTAGCGTGTTCTAACTGAGCTTCCTTCAGAGTAGTGAGTTAATGTTAGAGAACAGAGACAAGAACTGATTAATTGAACATTTAATCTGAAAAAAGGCCTCACAGTGCTGGTTACAAAAATACAGAAATAAAGGACATACACTAATACAGATTATACTTTGGCAAAACAGTCCATAAAATAAAATGGGAGAAACACAAGAAATTCTTAAATACAAATACCGGTATTTTAAGAGTCCTTGGGAACTTCAGATGGTATTTCCCCCTTCAGTTGTTACAAAGAAATTCCCTGTTTTAGCCAAAAAAACACATATTAAATAGTTTCCACAGTTCCTTCTAAGAGGCCAACCCCCTTCAGTTGTTACCTGGGAGGGATCAGTATAGTTTATGACACTCTGTTCTGCTCTGGCGATGCTCATTCAGTTTCTGGTGATGTTATCTACTTAGCTAATTTTATGGCCTAGGACTGGTGCACTTTGAATAACAAACAAATTATACATAACAGGGACCTGCAAGGCCCAACTCATGCCTTGGCATGACAGATGCATTGAAACAAGGGAGGATCAACTGGGGTTCCTTTTCAGACACTCATAGTGCCACCTTCCTCCAGCTTAGGTCTTTTGGGTCTCACAATGCAGCCCCAGTTTGATTGCCAGGTCTGCTTTCAGGGGAGCAGATCTTCTGATGGGTTAACTATCAAATGACAATTACTCTTTAGATTTGAAACTACCTGGGGAATCCTCACTGGGGAAAGATTTAGGAGTACTGATAGATGATAAACTTTGCATTTACTCAGCTACTGCCAGAGCCATTGGGGTACTATCCTGTATAAAAAGGGGCATAGATGCACAGGGTGGGAATGTAACTGTACTTCTATATAAATCCTTGGTAAGTCCTCATCTAGAATATGGAGTACAGTTTTGGGCACCCATTCTTAAATAAGACATTATTGAACTGGAAAAAGCGAAGAGCTGTGCAACAAAACGGGGTTTGTTTACATTAGAGAAGAGATGTCTAAAGGATGATATTCTTACCATTTACACATATATTCAAGGTCGATATTAAGAACTCTCCAATTAATTATTTACTCAAAGAGCTGAAAGAAGAACAAGAGGTCATCCATTAAGACTAGAGGAAAGGTGCTTTCAACTAAAACAAAGGCATAGATTTTTTTACAGTATGGGCAGTAAAGTTATGGAATTATTTGCCTCAGGATGGTGCACTTGCAGATACTGTAACTGCTTTCAAAAATGTAATGGCTACACAGAACAATATTGAGAACTATGACAGTGGCCTTCAAAGCAAATAGGATGTTGGAAATGTCCCACTGCCATTTGGAGTTAGGAAGGATTTTTTTACACACTTGGTTCTTAATTGGAAATGGCTTCACTGTTTTTTATTTTCTTGCCTTCCTCTGGATCAACAGGGGTTGAGTTGTCAAGGGATGAGCTTGATGGACACCTGTAATTTGTCTTGATAATGCCAATGATTCTTGGTATCTTTTGAACAAATATCAACTCACTTCATTTACATAAACAGAAGGGCTCTGAATAGATCTATTTCATGTTATGATGTTATTGTTTCCCTCACCAATCAATGATACATGTAGTGCACATTTTGCCATTGACAGAGTTCCCTCAAACCAAACCCAGTTCCCGCCAATTCATCTAGTTTTCCTACCCAGTTATGCATATGTTCCTTCTTTTCCAGCTTACTCTCCCAACTGTACTGCCTTATCCCCACCCCATGATTTTTGTAAGGTAAGTAAAGTACATTAAGGAAGAAGATGCCTAATTTCATAAAAAAGTGTTATAGGTCTTTTTTTTGAGAGAGAGATTGTTTTGTTCAGTTATTAGATTAAAGTTTTGTTTAATTCAAGCTTTTAGCAACAGTACTAACTGGTACCCAAAAGGTGATTGTATCTTTATAACGCACACTTTGGGGGGTTATGCACTAAGGAGTGATAATGATAAAGTGGAGATAGCTTCTCCAGTAATATCACTTCTTCAATTCCTATGTTATTCTATATAGAATATGCACTAAGATGTCTCCCACTTGAGAAATCTTAGTGCATTGGCTCCATAGAATTACTTGGAAATCAGAGAAGTGATATCATTGGAGAAGTCATCTCCACGTTAGCACCTCTTTATCACCCCTTAATGCATCTCCCCCATTGTAGGAAAGATTGAATCATAGACTGATGTTCTCTACAGAAAGTGATTGGAACACCACCATCTGGTGACTACAGTAGAAAACTGCAGTTTAACGTAAATTTAAATGTAATGGTTAGACTACTCTTGTGCTACTCAGCAGTGACAGCACTATTACATGTATAGTGTACACTAATCTGGTTCTTAAAAGGTTAAGATTAACATGAACAGTGGTAGGAGTTTTGTCCTGTAATTCCACTAGCAACTGTTTAGTTTCCATGGACCTGACACCCAGAACTGATTAAAAATGTTATCTCGAACAAAGGCACAAGGATACAATTCTTATATATAATTAGGTTGAAAAGTAAACAAGTGCATCAAGTTCAATCTTTGTCATAGGATAATCTAGAAAATAAACATAGGATTTGATGGCAAATAAGAACCATTCGGCCCATCTAGTCTGCCCATTTTCCTGCTGTAAAAACCTCAAACGTTGTTTGGTCCTTGGTCTTTTCTTATGTTCAGGACAGTCTTTTGCCTATCTTATGCATGTGTACATTCTGTCACTGTATTAACATCTACCAGTTCTTCTGGTTGGCTATTACACTTATCTACTACCCTCTCAGTGAACTGAAACTGTCTTACGTTATGTCTAAACCTGTGTCCCTCTAGTTTTATACTATGGTCTCTTTCCTAACACTTTTACTCCTTTGAAATGTACTTCCCTCCTGCATTTTGTTTGAATCCCTTCAGGTATTTGAATGTTTCCATCATATCCCTTCTCTCTCTTCACTCCTCCAAGCTATACATGTTCGGATTCTTTAGTCTATCCTGATATTTCTTTTCCTGTAAACTCATCACCATTTTAGAAGCCCTTCTCTGAATTTTCTCTAGAGTATCTATATCCTTCTTGAGATGTGGTTTCCAGTACTGTGAGGTCTAACCAGAGATCTGTAGAGAGGCATGACCACTTCATGCCATTAGTCTGTTTACGAGAACTTCCTGTTTTCCCTACTAATACTATACCAGTACAGTATAACCCAGTATGTTCCCTTCTCCTACCAAAGCACCTAATATTTTCCTAAATGTATACATTGCATCTGCCATTACCACATCCTTGTGCAAGGAATACTACAATTTAACAGACCTTACGGTAAAGAACTCCTTCCACTGCTGAAGTTGAAACCACCTTTCCTCTAATCATAAGGGGAGGCCCCTAATGATTTGATGAGGTGTTTGAATGAAACACTCACTCTTAAAGGGATAGTAATACTTGAAAATAAGTTTATTTTATATTGTAGCCCTAAACAAAACATGAAAAATGATATAAGTCTTATCTCCCGAACCTTTATGGTTTGGAAGATATTCACTTGTAAAACATAGTAAAATTCTCTTTTCCTGGCTGTTTCAGCCAAGTCTGCCATCTAGTGGACAGATTTGGAATTCGGTCCACAGAGCAACCGGCAGCTCTTTAGCAGTGCCGAGATCACGATCTTTGAAAAGAACTACTTCATTGGAACAGTGTACAAAGTGTGCCTGGCTTGAAAGCACACTTTGTAGACCATTCCAATGAAGAAATTCTTTTTAAAGATCATGATCTCAGCACTTCTGGAGAGACACTGTTGGTCACGCGACCGGATTCCAAATCTGAAGGGTGGAGCAATGACATCACTCCAGGGGAAACTTTACTTCTGAATATCTCCCAAACCATAAAGGTTTGGGAGATAAGAGTTATATAATTTTTCATGTTTTTTTAAGGGCTACAATATAAAATAAACGTATTTTCAAGTATTACTATCCCTTTAAGTGTCTTTTCTGTAGGGTAAATAATGCATTGGATACCCCTCTGGCACTCAAAAGGTTAACCAAGCACAGTAACCATTGGGATTGCCCGGCCTTAGTAAAGTAAATAGGTGATTATTATTATGAAATGTTAGTTTAGTTTTAAAATCTGTAGCTAGCTATATAATGTAACATTAAAGTAATAACTGTGGAAAATGGTGACAAGTGTCCGGATATAATGTCCATGGAAGGGAAACCAGTGTAAAATGTAAAGGAAAAGGTAATATTTAATATGAATATCGATGATATGAAAAACTGCAAAACAAGAACATAGATAAATCTGTAGATTTGTTAAGTTCACCAGGAAAGAGTGTTTTAATTTAAATATCCATTATTGCTCCCCCTGGCATAACAATTTCAATCGTCTATATGCGGATTAGCTACATCTTCAGTACCTGTTATCTGAATAGCTTCAGGGCCAGAAACATGATGATTGATTAAATTATTGGAAACTCTGTGGTTCTTTCCCACTTGGATATTGAAGACAAAGCGAAATGCGTTGAGGACATCTCAAGCATCCAGTTGGGTTAAAGTAGGAACCTATTAGGTGCTCGATTCTATTACCAGAGCTAAAAATAAAACAGGCGTTGTTTATTTTTAAGTCTGTTTTTGCTATCCTATTACCCGACTTGTGAAAGCAAAATCAGCGGTAATTATACTTACTGCCAGTCTGAAAAAAGCCCATAGGAAACACTAAAAACAATGTGCAATTAGTGGTTAAATTTAAATAAGACATTTTGCGCGTCAGAGGTTGAGGCTTAGAAGCCATAACGACAGTTTCAAAACCATCGTTGTTAGAACAAAAGCAGTGTATAATTGTAACGGTTTTTAAAGACTCTCAGACCAGTGTGTGAAATAAAAACACAATTTATTTAGAGTAAGTTAAGGCAATGGTACGCCCTCTAGTGGCGGTTGATATACACCAGCAGTAGTGACTGATAGATACAATTGTAAATGCACAAACGTAAAACATGTACAAATACACAGTAGAGAATGGAATATAACCACAGAGGGTTAAGTCCTTGATAACAGTCAGTCTCAGATGTGGATGTTTGGAACGCCCTGGGTGTTATAAGGCTGTGCTGGAGACAAAGTTCATCATAGGCTGGATACAGGACTGCCTCGCCACGGTGTTCAGTAAGAAGAAGCACAGGAATCCACTTAGCCCCCTCGGGCGTACCTACTGGAACTGCTTCAGCTAGTGCAAGTGCAAATAGCCCCCACGGGCGTGATTGGAACCGGCCTGCAATGCGAGAGCTGCCAAGCCTCCTCAGACTTAACCGGACACCGGAATATGGCGTGCAAGAGCCAATAGCCCCACGGGCGTAGTTACCGGATTTGCTAACTCTGACGCCTTTGCCTGCCACCACTCTGTATAACGGAATCACCCCGTATTGCAAAGAGAGAGAGTCATAGGCGCCCAACCGGCCCAACTGATGTGAATACTCTGCAAGGATGTACAGAGCTGCCGATGGAGAGCGGCCAACTCAGCAGGAGTATCACCGAGAACGAGACTCTTACGGGAGTAGAGAGAGTGGAACCAAGGCAGCACTGCTAGGGTTAAAAGGCACATTTACTCAAGGCTTTTCAGCGGTATAGCAAGGCTCTGCAGTATGAGGGAGGCGTACAAACGCACAGCTCTGCACAGGTAGAAACACTGCACTGATCGGAGTACACCAGGCAAGGCAGTCACACCAAAGGCTGGAACAGCAGATGAAAATGTCGCGGCGGCGACAACTGGAATGCAGGTCACTGGAACAAGCAGGAGTCGATCTTCGGAGCAGGAAGTCAGTCAGGCCGGGTCGGAGCACGTAGGAGGTAGTCATACAAGCCAGGTCATACACAAGCAGGAACGTCAGCCAAACCGGGTCAGGATCCAAGGGTGGTAGTCAGACTGGCCTGATCATACACAAGCAGGAACACTGGAGAATAGTCAGGACAAGCCAATTCGGTACACAGGAATCCGGAACACAGGAACACAGCAACAGTATAACTGGTTCAGAAACACCACGAAAGGGCATCTGACAGATGTGATAGCCAGGTATAAAAAGGTCACCAGGGGGCGGGCCAAACCAACACAGCAAATCAGTGTCTGCCACAGATAAGACTGACAGGAATCACAGGCACTGTGATAGTACCCCCCTCTCAAAGACCCCCTCTCCCTGCTCGAGGCCTGGGTTTCAAAGGATATTTGGAGTGAAAGCTGCATACTAATCTAGGTGCATGGAGGTCCCCTTGATCAACCCAAGAACGTTCCTCAGGACCATAGCCCTTCCAATGAACCAAATATTGCAGCTTTCCTCTAAATCTCCTAGAATCAATAATACTCTGAACCTCATACTCTTCTTGGCCCTGGACGTCCACCGGCCCAGAAATCACTGGCGTAGTAGTATAGCGATTGCACACCAAGGGTTTCAGGAGCGACACATGGAACACATTGTGAATGTGCATCGAGGGTGGAAGCTCCAGTGCATAAGAAACCGGATTAATCTTGCGGATAATTTTAAATGGGCCGATAAACCAGGGAGCCAGTTTGTTGGAAGGCACTTGTAAGTTGAGGTTTCTGGATGACAGCCACACCCTGCCTCCAACTTGAAATGAGACCGCTGGAAGACGTCTGCGATTAGCGTGCCATTGCTGTCGCCTAAATGACTGACTGAGGGACCTCTGAACCTGTGACCAAGTGGAACGAAGCTGTGCCAAATGCTCGTCCAGAACAGGAATCTGCTGCGCCTGAAAGGAGTCCGGGAGCAGACAAGGCTGGAACCCATAATTAACGAGAAACGGAGAGCTCCCGGACGATGAATTAACCGCACAGTTTCTGGCAAACTCTGCCCATGGCAACAGGTCAGCCCAATTATCATGATGATCAGTGACAAAGCAACGTAGGAACTGCTCCAGTCCCTGATTGGCACGCTCAGGGGCCCCATTCGTTTGGGGATGGTAGGCGGAGGAGAATGACAATTGGATGCCCATCTGGCCACAAAATGCCCTCCAAAACCTAGAAACGAACTGACTCCCACGGTCGGAGACAATCACTCTGGGTACTCCGTGCAGGCGGAACACCTCTCTGGAAAAGACTACAGCCAATTCCTGGGCCGATGGAAGGCCAGTCAGAGGCACAAAATGTGCCATCTTGGAGAATCTATCGACCACCATAAGAATGAACGTATAACCTCTAGAGGCTGGTAATTCTCCCAAAAAGTCGATGGATATATGAGACCAAGGGCGGTCTCCGTTAGGCACCGGTTGCAGTAAGCCCACGGGGAGATGCCTAGGGGTCTTGGCATGGGCACAGGTGGTACAGGCTGCTGTAAAAGCGGCGCAATCGGCTCTCAGGGTAGGCCACCAAAATAATTGTGAAAGAGACCATACTAGTTGGTCCCTACCAATATGCCCAGCCGCTTTAGAAGCGTGATAAGTTTCCAACAAACGGACACGGAATGGCTCATCTACGAACCACCTCCCCACTGGGGTCTCAGGGGGTGCCCCAGATTGTGATGCCAATATCTCCTCCCCCAGAGGCGAGGTTATGGTGGTACGGATAGTGGCCAGAATGCGATCTGGCTGAATGATAGGTACAGGTTCCTCCTCCCTCTCAGTGTCAGAAGCGAACTGACGAGACAACGCATCAGCCTTAATATTTTTAGAGCCAGGAAGGTAAGACACTAGGAAATTAAATCGCGACAAAAAAAGTGCCCACCTAGCTTGTCGGGAGGACAGTCTTTTGGCTTCGGAGAGATAAGTTAAATTCTTATGGTCAGTAAGGATAAGTACCGGAGTCTGAGTACCCTCCAAATGGTGACGCCACTCCTTCAGAGCTAGGATAATGGCCAACAGTTCCCTGTCACCAATCTCATAATGGCTCTGCGCACTAGACAATTTCTTAGAAAACAACCCGCAAGGCCTCAAGGCGCCACCTCCCACAGGACGTTGGGAGAGTACTGCTCCAACCCCAACCTCTGAAGCGTCAACCTCCAAAGTAAATGGCAGGGAGGGATTAGGGTGGGACAGTACAGGAGCAGATGCAAAGGCAGATTTCAGGGTAACAAATGCGGTCTCAGCTGCCTCGGACCACTGAGAGGGAGAAGCGCCCTTATGAGTCAAATCTGACAAAGGTTTAACAATCGAGGAAAAGTTCTGGATGAACTTCCTATAATAGTTCACAAAACCTAAGACTCGTTGGATGGCCTTTAACCCTTTAGGACGAGGCCATTGCAAGACTGCTGCCAACTTCTCCTGATCCATGGCAATGCCATTTTTGGAAATTACGAAACCCAGGAATGGTACTTGAGATGTATGGAATTCGCACTTCTCTAGTTTACAGAATAGCTTGTGCTTACGAAGTCGGAGCAAGACTTCTGAAACATCCTTGATATGTTGGGAGAGGTTGGCAGAGTGAATTAATATATCATCTAGATATACGACCACACAAGACTGGAGCAGGTCTTGTAGAATATCATTAATAAATTCCTGAAACACTGCAGGTGCATTGCATAAGCCGAATGGCATTACCAGATATTCATAATGCCCTGTTCTGGTATTAAACGCCGTTTTCCACTCGTCACCTTCTTTAATTCTGACCAGATTATAGGCGGCTCGCAAGTCAAGTTTAGTAAAGATCGCCGAGCCCTTTAATCTGTCAAACAATTCTGTAATAAGTGGAATAGGATAGGCATTCTTAGGCATTAGCTTGTTCAACCCTCGATAGTCAATGCATGGCCTGAGTTCACCACTTTTCTTTTTCACAAAGAAAAATCCGGCACCTGCCGGAGACGTAGATTTCCGAATGATACCCCTCTAAAGGGCATCAGCAATATAGTCCTCCATAGCTTTATTCTCCTCACAGGACAGTGGGTAAGTGCGTCCCCTGGGGGGCACCACACCTGGAGGCAAATCAATGGCGCAATCATATGGCTTATGCTCAGGCAATGCGCTGGCCTCTCCTTTACTAAACACGTCACTGAATTGCCCACATTCGGTTGGCACAGCCGGAGAGGTACACATAATATTGACAGGTAAGGAGAGACAATTCTTATTACAGTATTCAGACCAGGAGTTAACCTCACATCTCTGCCAGTCAAATTGAGGATTATGTACCTGTAGCCATGGGAACCCCAAAATAACTGAATGGTGCGGGGAACGAATAATCTGAAACCGTATCTGCTCTCTGTGACAAGCCCCCACAGTCATTGTCACTGGAATAGTCTCAAACGTAATGAATGCAGGCTCCAGGGGTCTGCCATCAATGGCCTCAATTGTTACAGGAGAGTCCTTTTTACATAAAGGAATGCCTTGCAAGTCGGCAAAGGACTGATCCATGAAATAGCCGGCTGCCCCGGAGTCCACCAATGCCAGAACCTCGATTACCTTGTCCGCCCAAGTGAATACCAGCTGGATGGTGGGTTTAGTGGTGCTAGAATCTAGGGACTGTTCTACACCACCTAGGGCCTGTCCCCCAAGGTACCCTAGGTGCGTTCGTTTCCCGGCCTAACTGGACAATTGCGTAAAAGGTGCCCTGGTTTGCCACAATATAGGCATAGGCCTTGCCTCCTACGATACAATCTCTCTTCCTTAGAGAGCCTGGTGAACCCTAACTGCATAGGTTCAGAACTATCGACTGGTCGCTCAGGAAGAACGGGTGGTGTGGGTGGGTTAAGGAAACTGGTCTGGCCATAGTTTTTTGCTTTAGCCCTTTTAGCCAACCGTCTCTCTCGGATGCGGGAGTCAATTAGCATGACATAATCGATGTACTCATCCAGATCACTGGGTACATCACGGGCAGCTATCTCATCCTTAATTTGTTCGGAGAGACCCTGAGTAAAGGCAGCCAGTAAGGCCTCATCGTTCCAGCCCACCACTGCTGCCAAGGTCAGGAATTCGATAGCATAATCGCCCAGTGTGCGTTCGCCCTGCTGAATTTCCATCAGCCTTTTGGCAGCAGAGGCAGCCCTGCCAGGGACCTCAAACACTCGTCTGAACTTCCTTACGAATTCACTAAAGTTCAGTGTGCAGGGTCTGGCATTCTCCCACAACGGATTCGCCCATGCCAATGCCTTGCCCGTCAACAGAGATATCATAAAACCGACCTTACTACGGTCGTTAGGAAATGCCTGGGGTGCCAATTCCAAAAATATCTCTAGTTGATTAATGAATCCCCTGCAAAGGGAGGGTTCGCCATCATATATTAACGGTAACGGTGCTGCTGCCGTTAACCCTCTCGAATTAGCTGAGGGGACTATAGGCGGATTCTCCGGTGTCAGGACTGGGGTGACCACCGGGTTAGGACTAGGCTTGTCCAAATGTACTGTACGTTCGAGTAACGTCTGTAGAGCCAGTGCCAATTGGTCCATGCGCTGCTCATGGACATCCATTCTCCAATGGATGTTCTGTGTATTACTTTCACCCTTACCGTCTGAGGTCATGGCCCTTTCGTACTGTAAAGGTTTTTAAAGACTCTCAGACCAGTGTGTGAAATAAAAACACAATTTATTTAGAGTAAGTTAAGGCAATGGTACGCCCTCTAGTGGCGGTTGATATACACCAGCAGTAGTGACTGATAGATACAATTGTAAATGCACAAACGTAAAACATGTACAAATACACAGTAGAGAATGGAATATAACCACAGAGGGTTAAGTCCTTGATAACAGTCAGTCTCAGATGTGGATGTTTGGAATGCCCTGGGTGTTATAAGGCTGTGCTGGAGACAAAGTTCATCATAGGCTGGATACAGGACTGCCTCGCCACGGTGTTCAGTAAGAAGAAGCACAGGAATCCACTTAGCCCCCTCGGGCATACCTACTGGAACTGCTTCAGCTAGTGCAAGTGCAAATAGCCCCCACGGGCGTAATTGGAACCTATTCATGGGCCATTGGGAAATGGCCATACCTGGGAACTCTCCGGTTTTGCCCGGGAGAAACTCTGCCCACTTGTGCTCCGTCCTGCCCGGTTCCTCCCACTCCCCGCCCTCTTAGATACATTTTGCAGGGTTTTTTGTCCCGCCCCCCCACGCGCATAAGCCCCGCCCCTTTTATGACGCAGATCGCGTCATTTTCCTCCCCCTGGGCACTGACAGGGTTACCCTCCGGGTAGCCCTGTTTCAAAAGTTCCCAGGTATGGAAATGGCCCATTGTGGGACGCTGAGCTGGGGGCGAAGCTGGTATATTATGGACACTTTATTGATGATCTGCTGTTTGTCTGGCAGGGTGACATACAAGAGCTTGAATGCTTTGTGAAGGGATTAAATCAGAATGATAGAGGCCTGACATTTACACACAATGTAAGTCGGGAAGAAATCCAATTTTTGGATCTAAATTTATCACACATGGACAATAGGGTCATTACTAAGACTCATTTTAAACCTACAAGCCAAAACAATTATCTACACTATGACAGCTGTCATCATCAAAATTGGAAGAGAGGAATGCCAAAAGTTTTATAGGCTTAGGCATAACCGCAGTTTAGACAGTTACAAAAAAGCTTATTGATAATGGCTATCCTAAAAAATTAGTGGAAGATACCTATTAACAGATAGCAGCCCTGGATAGAAAGAACTTAATAAATTCCAGTCAATATAAAAAGAAAAAAGAAAACAAGTGTACAAAGAATACAGTGAAATTTGTCACCACCTATAATAATGCACACAGAGATATATTTAGGGTAATGAACAGGCATTGGTCTGTACTGCTCTCTGACCTACTATTGAAGCCACATTTGGATGAAAAGTCAAAAATCATTTACACAAAAAATATAAATTTAAAGAATATTTTCTCTAAGAAAAAAGTAAAAAAATTGTAATAAACGGGTAATAAAGGGGTGATGGTTATAAACAATTTTCTTTTACATAAAGGAGTTTTTCGATGTGTATCTGGGAGGTACATAACATGCCAAATCATTGCCCACAATACAATTTACAGATTCTCAAGACAAGGTAAATGCAATTACCAACTATATTAATTGTCAAGCCACTCATGTTATTTATAGTATTAGATGGCCTTGTCAGAAGTTGTATATAGGCCGTACTAAGAAGAAGATTAAGGACAGGTTCCTTAATCATAGAAGGACCATATTGGCCTAGGTAGAAAATACCCTCTGAGTTCATTATTCCAAGTTTCACAATCAATCTTTAGAGGGGACTGTTCTCCTTCCATTGGAAGATATTGAGGGGGGGGGGATCGGAGAGGGAGAGAGGTTTCGGAGTTTGTGCCAGAGGGAAACCTTCTGGATCTATAAATGTGGTACCTTAGCCCCAGGTGGGCACAATGATAGACTAGATGTATCTACCTTTGTTTAGAAGATATTTTCACAGATATTCACATATCTTGTTATACCTTTTCTGTATATTTTTTTTAATATATATTGTCTATATTTTCTTTTCATTAGTATTATCATTTTAACAATTATTTTTATGTTTATTTTTTGAGTCTCTTTATGTTTAAATACCAGCACTGTACACACATTACATACACTAAATATATTGTTTAGATTAGCCCGTCGTGGCCATATCCTTCCTGTAGATAGACATTTTCCCCTTGAGACTTTCTCTTTGAGCTTCGGATATATGGGAGTTAAAGGGATAGTAATACTTCATTTTATCTTTATTTTATTTTGTAGGCATTAAAAAAAACCTTGAAGAACGATATAAGTCCTTTATGGTTTGAGAAATATTCACAAGCAAAGTTTCCCCTCCCGCCCCTTTTACCTAGTGTAAACCATCTCTTCTCAGATGTGGAATGCAGTCCATAGACCAGACAGATAACAGCAGGGGACAATCTTCTTCCTATGAGAACAATGAAGGCCCTGCCCCCCCTTGACAAGTTTTTCAGATTTTTCCCTTATCTTAATTGAAGATTGTCCCTCTCTGCAATCTACCTGGGCACCTCTCTTCTGATCTGGCTGAACAGTGTTACATCAGTAATTACTCTTGAACTATAACTCTGACAGTATTGAAATAACACTCTCCAAAGTCCAAATACTATGATGATTAATTAGAGCTGCTTTTATTATGAAACAATACTATCCCTTTAAATATACCTGTGTGGTCACATGTTGATCCACAGGTGTATAGGTAAGCTAATTAGGTACATTGAACAGTATAAAAATGACATTTTGTAAAACAATCTGTTTGTTACCAATCCCTCAGGAAGTATCTTTTGAGATACGAAGCGTGTTGGATGTGGAGTCCCTATTGCAATGCTTTTATCATATTATCCAAATTTGACATCTATTACAATTATATTAACTACCAGACACAGGAGACGATCTGATATCTCCAAACCCTGGAGTCGAAATAACACTCTGCCCGTTGGAAGCACTAGTAGTGTGTCATCTCATCTGTACTAACGCTAGTATCAACGTGACGGGAGAGAAAGATACTTATAAAATACAGTGGAATTCGAGATACCCAGAGCCGGATTACAGGCAAAGCACACAAGGCGCCTGCGTAGGGCCCGGTCCAATGAGGGAGCCCAGAGGAAGCTTCATTCCTGCACTCAATGAGTCCTCCAGGAATGCGTGGGAACGCCGTTCCTGCTAGCAGGACTCCTCCACCGGGCACCGCAACACAGTCAGGTCTGTGTAGCTACAGTCGCCTCTTTAGTAATGCAGAGAGCGCTGGGAGTCAACATCTCCCAGCGCGCTCTGCATTACTGAAGAGAAGACCACGCAGTAGCTCCAGCAGCTACAGGTTTGTAATGGGGGGCAAGTTGGAGCTGAAGGGGGTAAGATGGAGCTGATAGGGGGCAAAGTGGAGCTGGTGGGGGCAAGTTGGAGCTGATAGGGGGCAAAGTGGAGCTGGTGGGGCAAAGTGAAGCTGGTGGGGGCAAGTTGGAGCTGATGAGGACAAGTTGGAGCTAATAGGGGCAAAGTGGAGCTGGTGGGGTAAAGTGAAGCTGGTGGGGGCAAGTTGGAGTTGGTGGGAGCAAGCTGGAGCTGATGAGGGCAAGTTGGAGCTGATGGGGGCAAAGTGGAGCTGGTGGGGGCAAGTTGGAGCTGGTGGGGGGGATCTCTTACAGGAATCTCCATACCAGAGGCATACTGGCCCAGGGGGCAGAGAGTGGACAAATATTAAGTAATGTATCCAAGGTTTCCTCCCTAACCCTAACTAACTACACTGTATTTTGTTTACACTACAGTTTTGTGGACACAGGCACTCAAAGGGTTATCCAGTCATTGGATAATCCTTTAAGTGATAGTGCCCACAAAACTGTAGTATATCCCTTTGAGTGCCTGTGCCTGTGCCTAGAGCCCAGTGGAGTGTTAATCCGGATCTGGAGATACCAAGCAAGTGTCACGGTTTGCAAGCAAGACAAGAGTCAGACAGTGTAGTAAAATTCACCTTTATTAGAAACGTAAAAAATGAATAGCAATAACTAAAATAGCAAATCTCCGGATGGAGCAGAGGGTAACCAAAGAGGCAGGGTCTCTATCAGAAATAGGAGGATGCCTCCAGTTCCCAGACTGCAGAGACTAGGCCAAAGCCAATTATAGTCTCATACGTCACATAGGAATCGTGTAGACACAAACGATCTCCCCTTAGGATGGTAACCGGGGAGAAGACTGACTAACTCCTGCAGTCAGGAAGGAGAAGGCCGTCTCCTGAAAGGAAAGGCAACAAGGGAGACTACTGACTTACACCTGCAGTCAGTAAAGGTAGAGTCTGCTAGAGCCACAGGTCTGCATCAGTTAGGATATCCACTAAACAGGAGGCAAAACAGAGGGTAGCTGGACAGAGCCCCAGGTCAGCACCAGGTTGGATAGTCAGACAAGCCAGAGTCATACATGGAGCGGGTAGTCAGCCAGAGCCACAGGTCTGCACCAGTTAAGATATCCACTAAACAGGAGGCAAAACAGAGGGTAGCTGGATAGAGCCCCAGGTCAGAATCAGGTTGGATAGTCAGACAAGCCAGAGTCATACATGGAGCGGGTAGTCAGCCAGAGCCACAACTCTTGGATGTCCAAACATATAGGGAGAGCACAGAGAGGAGTCAGACAGAGCCACAAGTCAGCACCAGGAAGGATGGTCAGACAAGCCAGGGTCACACAAAGGATATCAGGTTACAAGCGAAAAACAACTGCACTGGACAACAGCGTAAGGGTAATTGAATCAAGCTCCGGATCCCCTTTAAAGGCAGCTAGGAAGTAGGTAGGAGCTTACCAACTCCAACAGTATAAAACTGAGGCCTGCAACGTTCTGCACCCTCGTGTCCATAAATGACGCACTGCCAAGAGATGCGTCCTACCTCAGGCTTACTCCTGCGTCATATTGAGCACCGACCCGCTTGGCACGAGAACACGGTCAGCCGCAGAAGACGCCAAGCGCATCCAGACCCAATCCTCTGATTGACGCATGGGATGACGCTGAAGCGTCATTTCGAGCCACCCATTCCCTGCGTCAACCATGGTGGCATCACTGGATCTAAGGTAAGCTGTGACAGTAAGGCGAAACTACTTGAACATACTGGTCAGCATACCTCTGCCCGCGAGGGGAGGAATCTATACAAGAACATACATCGGAGCCACTCCTATCTATGGACGGGAGAGAAGCTGCATAAACCAGATAACATTCAGTTTATTTACAGCTGAACCTGCTGGTACAGAGACTAACACAAGAGCATGGTATTGTTATATGGGGCTTAGGAGATAGATGGTCAGCCCTTGACTAGTATCATCTAAAGATCAAGACATTGTATATTTGGGCTCAAGAGATATATAGCTTTCCTTGTATCAGATAACATTGGGACATTTACTATCTTCCATTAAAATATATTTTTTATATCTCTATATTTTATTACCTGTACAGCTATATGGTACCTATAGCATATAAAGGACATTTGTATATGTAATAGGAGACTCCTTATTATGTGATGTACATCTTAGTTTTATATTGTGTATAATAAATTGTATTTTACTAGAGGCACCTGCGCTTTCCTATAACGTTTATTCTTTTTTGTATTTTATTTTGACCA
Source organism: Rhinophrynus dorsalis (assembly GCA_037306005.1). Lineage (NCBI taxonomy): Eukaryota > Metazoa > Chordata > Amphibia > Anura > Rhinophrynidae > Rhinophrynus > Rhinophrynus dorsalis. The sequence continues at coordinate 651,136,205 of CM074718.1, forward strand.
CTGGCGGAATATTAGGAGAGCAGCAGCTAGTTCCTCTTGTTTATTTTTCTGTGATAGTGGCATTCAGAATATCGGGGCACCCTAGTTTACCCAATATCAATGTTTGGAGATTTATGGAAACATGCTTGATTTAATTATTCTGATTGTGAGAGATAATAAATATATTTGTATACATGTAACCTTCATTACATGGAATATAATATTTTAGGGGTGCGTTGAAAATATCATATTGTATTGTGTGTTAGGGGTGCCTTGAGCAAAAAAACTTTTGACAACCAGTAGTCTAAACATATTCAATCATTAAAGAACAGGTTCTACCTGGTGTCATGATTTAATCATTAAAACTATCTTTATTTTTAGCTCAATTAGAGCATTTCATCATGTCGACAAGAGGAAGTCAATGACACGATTTGCATCACAAAGGGGTGGATCTTAACAGGATGGGTGGGGCTTAAACATGATTGTGATATAAAGTGGGCAGGAAGTCGGTGGGAAGTAGGCAAAACAGGAAGGGGAAGTGGGAGGATCAGGGTGGGAAGGGGGAGAAACTCCCCACTAATGGAGAACCAGCCTCCGTCCCTGGAGATCCAGTAATTAAGTTTGACAACCAGAGTCTCTGGGGCCAGTCTGGAGAGTTCCCAGGTATGTATACGTTGCAACATAATTCTTTGTTGGACAAAACCATTCTAAGGAGACTATGCACCAAGGCGTGATAAAGAGGTGATAAAGTGCTGATAAGTTCTCCACTGATATCACTTCTCCAATTGTAGAACATATGCACTAAGATCTCCAGAGCTGAAGAAATCTTAGTGCATAGGCTCCATAGAATAACATAGGAACTGGAGAAGTGATATCACTGGAGACATCTTCTCACTTTATTACTTCTTTATCACTGCTTAGGAAATCTCCCCATTGTGTCTTTAGCATCCAAGGGGTTAAATTTGTGAATGTTATTTTCTCCCTATGGTGTAGCTGGTTTACACCAGAATTACCTCAGTTTTTTTTGTGAGATTATAAAAATTGTCATTTTTTGTCTAGTCAGATAAACCACCACAAAATACAATAAGCTTCTGTCACATTATAATATCAATACACCCCCCCTGCATACAAATGTATCTCATTATTCTTCATTTCCAAATGAAAATGAGCAATTGTCGATTCTAAGAATCTAAATTCGTAGACATGGTGAAGGCATGTCGGATTGATGTCGATGTGGATATTTTTTTGTCGGAGTTCTGGTGAGGTGATGTAGTAGACACTCTGTGAATACTGAAGATGTGCCTACAACACTGCTCTGACAGAACACCTGCATTCGTAGCCCTCTTTAGTGCATCTAGGCCCTTGTGTTACGGCTGAGTCCTTTTTCAAATGAAAATTCAGCTGATGAAAAGACACCACTATGTAGCACAGTGTCTATAGATTTGTAAGGAGAACTACATATCTATGATATATAAAATAAACATCATAATAAACTCTTGTTTGGTTTAAAGGGATAGTAATACTTTATTATTACTATCCCCCATATTGTAGATATTTACAAAATAATTTAATAGCCCCCAGGTTCATCTCTCAAACCTTTATGGTTTGATAGATAACCAAAGGCAAAGCCCCCCCTCCCTCCCCCTTCCCTGAAGTCAGTGTTGTACTGACTGCAGGGGAAGTCTGTTGTACGACAGGCTTGCGACTCTGCAGCTGAGCCAAGATTGCGTTAGTGAAAAATAATTATTTCACTGAAACGGTCTTCTACACGTACTTGGTTTGCAAGCACACCTAGAAGACCATTTCAGTGAAATAATTATTTTTTACTAACACAATCTCGTCTCTGCTGCAGAGCCGCATGATGAAAGTCAGACTGGATATCCCTGCAGTCAGCACAAAGCTGACTTCAGGGAATGGGGAGGGAGGGGGGAACTTTGCCTTCGGTTATCTCTCAAACCATAAAGGCTTGAGAGATGAACCTGGGGCTATTAAATTATTTTGCTAATATCTACAATATGGGGGAAAGTAATAATAAAGTATTACTATCCCTTTAAGCTTCAATTATTCTTGAATCAATCATCTTCCAGGACTTACTATTGAAATGTTGAACTGTTAATAGCAAGTGTCAAAACGGTGACTTCAAAATATCACCAGCATGAAAAGGATGCCTTTAAAAATTTTGCTTTTAACCCTTTGAGTGCCAGATGGGTATGCACCGCATTGCAAAGCAATGCATTGCATACCCCTCTGGCATTCAAAGGGTTACAATTATTGCAGCTTAGCTTGGCGACACATATCCTCACCTAATTTGACAGATACTAACCTGGTGTTGTTCAGAATGGCGACATATTGTGGGTGCCATTTTGTCATCTGTGACGTTGTGAGAACGCCGTGATGATGCTCGCCATATAGGTGGCACCATTTGAAAAGAATAACCTCTACCAGCACTGTGGGGGTACCAGTTGTAGGAAAAGCCCTGGAAGATTTATATTTTCATGAAAAATGTTTTCTTACCCTTACCTGTGCTGCTTCTATCATTGAAAAGAAGCCCCTGAAAATTGGTTTAAGCTGGTCGAAGCTTCCAAAAGTACAATTCCAGTCCAGGTTTTGGTAAGCACACCCAAAGAAAAACCCCCCACACATTTAAACTTGCTGGAGTGCAACCAATTTTGACCAAAATAGCTAAAAGCAAATACACAAAATATTGGTGCACATCCAAATTTTCATCACTATTAACCCTTAACTCTGCGGCATTGTGCCTGCATATCACTACTATATTAAAGGGATAGTAATACTTCGTTTTAACTTTATTTTATTTTGTAGGCATTAAAAAAACAAAAAATGATATAAGTCTTATCTCTCAAACCTTTATGTTTAAGAGATATTCACAAGCAAAGTGTCCCCCTCCCGCCCCTTTTACTGATGTAACACTTTTCATCCAGGGCAGAAGGGAGATGCCCAGGTAGACTGCAGAGAGGGACAATCTTCAATTAAGATAAGGGAAAAACATGAAAAGCTTGTCAAGGGGGGCAGGGATTTCATTGTTTTCATAGGAATAAGTGTCCCCTTCTGTTATCTGTCTGGTCTATGCACTGTATTCCACATCTGAGAAGAGATTGTTTACAGTAGGTAAAAGGGGCAGGATGGGGAAACTTTGCTTGTGAATATCTCATAAACCATAAAGGTTTGAGAGATAAGACTTATATCATTCTTCATGTTTTTTTAATGCCTACAAAATAAAATAAAGTCAAAACGAAGTATTACTATCCCTTTAAAGATGAGGATTTAGTCACATGATATGGCCACCAACGCCAAGGTACCTAATTTTTGGCAAGTACCTAACCATGGAAGCTTTGACCAGCTTCTACTGATTTAAGCACCCATCTCACCCCCAGATGCAACGTTCATTGTCTCTAGAACACTATATAATGCCAGTCAGAGAGTCTCTCTCCATTAATGAGTAAAGCTGACAAAGATTCCGCTCTCAGGATAAAGTAAATTAAGGTTAGTAAATGCCTAAAATCACTACAATTGCTCAGTATTAATGTCTAGAGATTATTTGTTAGTTCTAGTTTATCCCAAGAAACGTATTGTCGCAATGGCACTTTAATCGGATAGCATGTTGGGTTGGAAGAGTCTGCAGGAGTCTCTCAACGAGCCATAGGTGCCTGGGAAAATGGTTATTTGGAAGATTTCCAGATCTAGATCATTTCAGCAGGCCTGAACAGGTCTTTCCTAGTTGGTCCTTGGACCTGGTGGGCATTCATCTGTCATGGCATCAGACGATAGTTGATTGGACATGGCATCCATGTGTGGTTACTCCCTGGGTTATAACCTTATCCACTTGAGATTCCAAAATAAGTTTTGACACATGCTTTAACGTCGTTAAGTCAATAAACAGCTGCAGCCATATTTTCACCACTCAATTGTTTGTGTGTTTCTTGGGTTAGGGTGTGGGCATCTCCAGAGTCCCTGGTCATGCAGATATTTGCCCTGGGAGCGATATTAACATTCTAGGTCTTATGCAGAAAGCCACCAGTGAGCAGTTCTAGCATAAACCAACTGCAGGGGACATAAATATTCATATTGATTTAAATGGGGCTTTTAAAGGGATAGTAATGTTTAATAATAAAAGCAGCTTCAATTCATCTTCATAGTATTTGGGCCATGGAGAGTGTTATTTCAGTACTGTCAGAGTTGTAGTTCAAGAGTAATTGAATGATAAAGTATCCCCCTCCCACCCCTTTTACTGATGTAACACTGCTCACCTCAGAACAGAAAGGTGGTGTCCAAGTGGATTGCAGAGAGGGACAATCTTCAATTAACATAAGGGATAAACCTGAAAAACCTGTCAAGGGGGGCAGTGTTTTCATTGTTCTCACAGAAGAAGACTGTCCCTTGGTGTGAGCTGTCTGGTCTGTGGACCAGATTCCACATCTGACGGGAGGTGACTTACAATAGGTAAAAGGGGCTGGAGATGGAGACTTTATCATTCAATTACTCTTGAACTACCACTCTGACAGTATTGAAATAACACTCTCCATGGCCCAAATACTATGAAGATTAATTGGAGCGGCTGTTTTTGTGAAACATTACTATCCCTTTAACACCTAGAATGCTAGAGAGGTCTCCAACGCATTGCTTAGCAATATGTTGGAGACCATTCTGGCATTCAATGGGTTTTCAGTTGGCTTGCTCCAGAATTGCTCTCCATTCTATAATAGTGTTCCATCCTTTAATCAGAATTTTCCATTTGATGCCAGGAACTGTTTGTTCTGTATCTGGTGAATTATCATATTTAGTCATTAGAGGGTTGGCACTTACGATACACTTATCATCTGATTCTATTCCCATTTTTATAGTAATAGAATATGTGTTAGTGTCATTAAGGTAGCTGTATTATACTACATTAATTCAGAAATAGTATTACACTGTAACATGATTGTGCTGCTGAATTATTCATCAGGATACCAGTAGCCTTGCAAGGTAGTTTATTTATCTAACACTTCTGGAGCAAACCAGGGGAGAAAAACAACCTAGTATTGATTTAACACCTTGGGGGAGATTCACTAAGCAGTGATAAAGAGGTAATATAGTGGAGATTACTTCTCTCGTTTATCACTTCTCAGTTCCTATGTTATTCTATGGAGCCTATTCACTAAGATTTCTTCAGCTCTGAAGATCTTAGTGCATACACTCTATAGAATAACATAGGAACTGGAGAAGTGATATCACTGAAGATGTTATCTCCACTTTATCACGCTTTAGTGAATCTTCCCCCTATTGTGCAGTTGGTTTGCCCCAGAATTTTCTTATTTTGAACACAGGGCAATTAGTGTCGTTATGCTGACAGTGCTTTATCTTGCAATGCGTGGAACATGGGAATGTTCTAATAGTCATATAAAAAAGTTATTTTTTACTATTTTGTATTCACTCCTTTCCATAGGTCTCACCTTGCTAAGTTCACATCATTTATTGTTCCCTAATTATAACAATACAAAAATAATTTGCAACAATGCCAGTGATCTGGGGGGGGGGATTCACTAAGCAGTGATAAAGTGGTGATAAAGAGGTGATGAAGTAGAGATAACGTCTCCAGTTTATCACTTTTCCAGTTCCTATGTTATTCTATGGAGCCTATTCACTAAGATTTCTTCAACTCTGGAGATCTTAGTGCATAGGATCCATAGAATAACAGAGGAACTGGCGAAGTGATAAACTGGAGAAGTAATTTTCACTTTCTCACCTCTTTATCACCGCTTAGTGAGTCTCCCCCTGGTCTACTTATTCTGTCCTAAAAAGTGGAGCAGAGATGACCTCATTTCAGAGACGTGGAAAAGCAGGAAGCAAAGCAAATCCATGTTATGATATGATGTCATAGTTCGCCTAAAACAGTGATTCTCAACCAGTGTGCCGTGGCACTTTGGTGTGCCACGGACATGAGCTTAGGGTGCCCCATGTTTTCTATGAAGACTAACAAAAATGGACTTTTAAATAAAGATTTATAGAAATTGTTATGCACATTATGTTTAATTTTGTTAGTATGATTGCAAGACCATATAATAGCTGTATATTTATGTATTGTACCTTGATTATACCCTTGATAAAGTACATTAAATATGTTAGGGGTGCCCTGAATGTTCTAGATAACTTGTTAGGGGTGCCCTGAACAAAAAAAGATTGAGAACCACTAGCCTAAAATAAGTCCTTCCTTATATGCGAATATGTTGCCGATCAATAAAGCTTCTGATGCTAGGTGATGCAGACAATAATGGTACTTAGTGATAATGGCACTCTTGTGCAACTTCATACCTGACCCCCATGATATATAAATCCGCACAGAGCAGGGTGACCACGGGTCCCGGAACGTCCGGGACTGTCCCTTATTTCAGGGCTATGTCCCGCGTCCCGGGTCCCCTTCAACCGGGACAATGAAGTGTCCCGGAATGAAGCCAAGCCGCCCTGGATGTCAGCCTGCAAGTGGTGTGTCACATCATGGACGCCGCTCGCGGCGTCCATGATATGACACACCGCTTACAGGCTGACATCCAGGGCGGCAATGCAGCTTACCTGGAGGCAAGCGCTCTAGTAATACAGAGCGCTGGGAGATGACATCATCTCCCAGCGCTCTGCATTACTGAGCACAGCGCGCGGGAGCTTCAGCTCTGTGCCGGAGGAGGCACAGAGCACTTTCCACGCCGCTAGACCACCAGGGACTTAAGGTATGACGGCTAGGGTGACCACGTCCCGGAATGGCAGAAGGGAAATGTGGTCACCCTAGCACAGAGCTGCCTGTCTTGCCCAGCTCTTGTTGGACTTAGAATTACTTACTTTCGTAAGGAGGCATTTAATATGTACACATTTTTATTCATTTATTTTATAAAACATAATTATTATTTCTTTAACCTCCATGTAATTCACTCTTTGAGTGCCAGAGAGGGTGTGCAATGCATTGCTTTGCAATGTGCTGCATACCCCACTGGCACTCAAAGGGTTAAACTGATGTTCATTTTGCATCTCAGACTTTGTACATACGATAATTAAGATCCAAAGCGAGGCATCTGCTTTGCACATCAGGAAAATTGTTGTGACCTGTAAAAATATTTTGGTTTTAATAGTGTATAATTGGATGTTTAATCAGCTTAGGTGGTGATAATGAGGGGCTGTGCGAGGGCAACTGTGTTCAAAGCAGAACGATTTGTGATGAGTAAATGCAAATGAAATGGGTTCTACTACATTTTTCCTTTCCAAATGTCACATTTGCATTGGTAATGCTGGAGTCTAATGATTAAAACTGATTGTTGTATGACACTGTGGACAGGAAGGGGTTAACTAGTGTCAGTTACCTGTTTTGATAATGCTAATCAGCGATGTAATGGAAATCATTTAAATTAGTCTCACACATTTTTAACCTCTTGGATTCTACACGTCCCCAATGCATTTAGATTAGATCTTAGTTTTAAGGAGCTGTTTACGTCAATATTTGTCCCTTCTGCATTCTGCTATCCACACTGTTTAACTGTATTAGATTAAAGGCTGATAAACGATTTCTCTGTAAACAACCAATTAAATCTGGTTTGGGTTTTTAGAGAGGGATATAGAGATGGGGGATGGAGAAACCATGATAGAGGTGGAAGATGGAAACAGGATCATGGTGGGTGGTATATGGTGGGAACAAGTGTGGGTGGCAGAGGTAAGAAGAGACAAGTGGAGGGTAATAGAGGGCAGAAGAGATAAGTGGAGGGTGGTAGAGGGAAGAAGATAAAAGTGGAGGGTGGTAGGTGGGAAGAAGAGATGTGGAGGGTGGTAGAGAGCAGAAGAGACAAGTGGAGGGTGGTAGGGGGAAGAAGAGACAGGTGGAGAGTGATAGGGGGGAGAAGAGACAAGTGGAGGGTGGTGGGAGGAACAAGAGATAAGTGGAGGGTGGTAGGGGAAGAAGAGAAGTAGAGAGTGGTAGACGGAAGAAGAGACAAGTGGAAGGTGGTAGGAGAAAGAAGAGACGTGTGGAGGGTGGAAGAAGGAATAAAAGACAAGTGCAGGTTAGAAGTGGGAAGAAGAGACAAGTGGAGGGTAGAATAGGGAAGAAAAGACAAGTGGAGGGTGGAGGAAGGGGAGAAGATACAAGTGTAGGGTGGTAGGTGAAAGAAGAGACAAGTGGATTGCGGTAGAGGGAAGAAGAGACAAGTGGAGGGTGGTAGGTGAAAGAAGAGACAAGTGGATTGCGGTAGAGGGAAGAAGAGACAAGTGGAGGGTGGTGGGGGTACAAGAGATAAGTGGAGGGTGGTGGGGGGACAAGAGACAAGTGGAGGGTGGTGGGGGTACAAGAGATAAGTGGTGGTAGAGGGAAGAAAAGAAGTGGAAAGTGATAAGGGAAAGAAGAGACAGGGAGATTGTGGTAGGGGGAAGAAGAGACAGGTGGAGGGTGATAGGGGAAAAAAGAGACAGCAGCCATCTGTGCTATATACTACAAAGATGATTATGCTAGATCATTCCATAGCAGACAATTAGCGATCAATAAAAGTTTAATGCCAGCAAATCCCTAATGCCAATGCTTCATAGAAATAATAAAACAAGGATCAGAGGAAAGAAATGCCCAAATCACACATGCATTGCCTCACTGCCTCTGTTTTGTGCAGAAGGCATTAAGGGGGATAATATTAGGTGTAAGTAGCTAAGTAAACTGCCATTAGGCAGGCATAGGCATAGAAATCAGTTCAAAGGCTTAGTTTAGAGGTGAGTGATATTAGTACATCCCCCACTATTTTTATCGATGAGCGAATCTCTGTGATTTGGTTCATAAGTTGATTTTGTTAAATTGCTGAAAAAATGTCAGGTTAGATTAATTGGTTTGGGTGGGGGCAGTCTGTCTTTGTGTGCATTTGTTTGTGTTGCAGAAGGAAAAAATAACTCAATATCTGGTACGCAAAACATGTTTTATCACGAGTTATAAAAAAGGTACATTTTGATGACATGTGAATTGACTGAAAATGTTTGCTAATTTTTACCTGCTCGGTTGTTTTCTTAAAGAATCCTATATAATAATTTGCTAGGATGTTTGTCACGATGCAGTCATGCGTAGTAGAGACTGCCTGAGTTCGGGAAGTCTCTACTGCGCATGATTGCATCGCATGAGTGAGGTGATGCAAAACTGCATCGCATGGAGCAGTGAGGTAGTGGCCTCTTAACCCTTTAAGTGCCAGAGAGGTATGCAACACAATGCAAAGCAATGCGTTGTGTACCCCTCTGGCACTCAAAGGGTTACCATTAACCGGACCTTGGCCTGTGTACACAGGCTTTTACACTATATATTATATATAGACACACACACACACACATATATGTACACATATTTATATATTTATTCAGTATTAACCCTTTGAGTTCCAGAGGGGTGTGCCACACATTTTTCTGTGGTGCACACCCCTCTGGCACTCAAAAGGTTAAGTCTTACTTTCCCTTCATTAAAGACCAATGCGTTGCAATCTTGGTCCTTAACTATTTGAGTATCAGAAGGGTGTGCCAAACATAGCTTTGCAAGGGTTCTGTACCCCTTTAGCATTCAGAGGGTTAAAGGGTTATCTGATGTGTGACATACTATATTTTTGAACACAATTTTTACACAAAACTAGCACGGACTTCAGTTAGGCTGGCCTTATTGCTGGATGTTACACACACAGGGGCTCCTTGGTGCAAACCCAATCAATGTGATCCCCCTCCCCACCTTTCATCTATTAACCCTTTGAGTGCCAAAGGGGTATGCAATGCATGGCAGTCAAAGGGTTAAAGTGGTTATCCACATAGGACAAACGCAAGTGAGAGAAAGCATATCTGCCAGATGAAAAACTGTAATCCTATATAATAATTCACTAATGTATGTTTGTCAGAAGCTGTCATGTGCAGTATAGACGGCCGTGCTTGCTGATAACTCAGCGGGGTGCTGCGGCTGATAACTCAGCGGGTCGCTCCGAATTCAGACCGTAGTCCTCCCTGCAGTCTGAATTCGGAGCACCCCGCACCGTTATCAGCCACAGCATGGGCAGTCTCTACTGTGCATGACTGCACCGCGGCCGTTGCTGCCTGGCACTGTGGCCCGTGTACACAGGCTGTTCAACTAGTAATGTAATATGCTTTTTACCTCTAGGTGAGGCTCAGAAACTCAAATTGTTGAATGCCTCTAATAACTCACTTTTTAAGGACATGGCGCAGGGAACATTTTTCAATTGTATTTTTATTACTGCTGGAAAATATCATACAATGTAGAATGGGCCCCTGGTGCCTTAAAATACTTAAAATGTTTCATGTGGCTCTACTTGCAGACAAGAATAAAAATAAAAAATGAGTGAAAAAGGTATGGTGCCAACCTAGTCATAGAATAAACAGTGTGAGATAAAGGTCCAATGTATAACTGCTAACTGATGACAAATCCACTCAGCAGTCTTTCTTCTTGCAAGGTTCAATCAATATAACTACAGTGATGGGTGAACATTTTCACCAAAAAAGAGAAAAGTGAGAAAAACTGCAGTTTTTGAATTCTGCAGTAATCTCTGGGAAAAGTGTTCTTTTTCCAAATTTTTTTCTGCTGCATACAAACCTCCCCCAGCCTTATCACATAGTAGCTATAGTATCACACTCTCTGATCCCCAGACTTGTCCCATGGTAGCCGCAGCAATGGGAAACATGATGCCCTCCAGACAATAACTCCCTTTAGGCCTTACTAGGTAAAGGTTGGTGGGGAATGATAGGAGTTGTAGTCTGGCAGCAGGTAGAGAGCATCATGTTGCCCACTACTGCTGCCTTGTTCCACATTAGCTATAGATCCATACATACATACATACACACTATCTCCACTCCAGCCTTGTTCCATAGTAGCCACAGACCCATAGTAGCCATAAAAGCCAAAGGGAGGATGTTTTGGGGAAAATCTATAGGTGAGAATTTTTGTGGGGAAAAGCAGCAAATTGACAGTTTTTTGAGAAATTCCTCTGGAAAAAAATTAACTTTTCACTCGGCTCTAATTCACTGACAGATGATTACAGTGCTTACAGAGCACAGTATTTGGAATCTGCAACTAATTGTGAAACAACGTGGTGGTGACCTCTCTCATTTTCTTCTTACAATATAGAGGAAACTCTTTGGAAGACAGGCAATAGTTTTGACAAGCCAAGACAATAAACTAATAAGTTACATCTGTCTAGTGCAGTGTTTCTCAACCAGGGTGCCGTGGCACTTTGGTGTGCCATGGACATCTACTTAGGGTGCCCCATTTTATCTACAATGCTTTCACAAAAATGAGAATGTAGACTTCCAACTGTATATTTAAGGATATTACTATACACAATATATTTATTTTAGTTGTGAGGTCTAACAATAACTCTATATTTATGTATTTGTAACCTTCATTACACCCTTGAAAAATGACATAAAATGATAAGGGTGCCCCGAAAATGCCAGACTGCATGCTAGGAACCACTGGTCTTCTCACTATATCAAAGCAATGGCTAAAACCAGTTCTATGATAGGCAGAGTTTGTTGCTCAGCTTAAACTTACGTATCAGGAGAGGCTAGCTCCATCACCTATGACAGCACACACAAGTCCCCTCATCACTTTACTGCCATCCACTCATCTTCTGTCATGCATTGTGTGTAATGCTGAATCAACATTGGAATCTTGAATAAAATCTCAGTGAGGCATGGAAAGCCACTGTTGCCCACCCCTACATTAGAATCACCCAGTGAGTCACACCAACCCACAAATCATGCTGCTGATATTCCAAATCAACCTGTTCATCAGAATCTTCATACTTTTTTTCTATCCACCATCTCATTCCAAGGATATAGGCCAATATTTATAAAAGCCAACTGGAGTAAGCCGACTGCTCCATTGAGGACAAATACACATTCATAATTTACCATCCATTGAATAGAGATTTTCAATCCCCTTACTTTGCATTGCATTGGACCTTTTAGCATTCACTGGGTTTAAAGACCAATTCAATTTAACAGAATAACAGGAATTTGTATTTGTCCATTCTGGTGCAGCTGGTTTACTCCAGAATAACTCCAGTTACATAAATATGGGCCATATGGAGCGATGCAAGAAACATGCGCAATCTCTATTTCCCGTGTGAAAACCACTAGGGAATAGGTTTGCGCATGATTTTGTTGAATTGCACATGAAAAAATCATGATTAGTGAACAGCTGCGTATATTTATTTTTTTTGTGGGTGTGGAATAGCGAATGTGCCTAATGCAGGAAGTGCTATTGCGAATGAATTTATACGTCTGTGTAGTGTCATCGTAAAAAGTATTTTTTTTTGCGCAATTCAAGAAGCGTTCGGTATTCAGCTTCCTGGATTAGAACATGCTCAAAATCAATCTGCGCACAAAAATGCCTTTAGCAGATGCGGATATTTCTTGCATTGCGCCAATAGTCTCTACCCAAATGTCAGTACTTGAGATACTACAAGTCCTGCCATTGATTAGAGGATGGTATTCTGTGCTTGGTGATAGCTGTCTGGGAAGATGCTGTACTGAACTGACAGAGACAGTTTGGACGGGGAGCACCTTGTTCCGCGTTCTGTGCTACTGCTTTTATATTGTTCAGCATATTACAGAGAGGCCTATAACCTCTGACTTTATGACTTTGAATTTGGAACTTTTTACATAACTTTTTAATACGTTCAGACATATTTGTGCCTGAAGAAAAGACCTAAGTTGCCTTGAAAGCTTGCATCTTAGAGCCACGCAGTTAGCCAATCAAGGTATTACTTTTTACTCTAATAGGTCTCCTGCTTTTTCTATAGCTAATATGGTACTATGCTTTACCCATATGGGAAATTATAATTGTCTCCATTGTGTAGTTTCTCCAGAATTACAGATCAACATAGTTGATGAGATCGAAAAAAAATGTGTCCATTAACCCCTTAACCCGTTAAGGACCCATGATGGTCCAGGACTGTCATAGGTAGATTCCACTTAAGGACCCATGACAGTCCTGGACAGTCATGGGATAAATGATAGCAGCGTGCCTCTGTGCACACTGCTATCATTCATTCCAGGCTGAAACTGAACACTCCGGTACCGGGTCATGTGTGGTGGGTCATGTGATCATTGACGCAGCGATCACATGTACCGGCATTCTCAACGAATGAGACAGTGAGATTTGCACACTGTCTCTGAGTCTCTCCTCAACACACCTGTCCCTTAACAGAAAAGTAAGGGACAGAGAAACAGAGAGGGGAACTGGTGTTAAAAAAATCAGCAGCTGGGGGTATTAACCCCTTCACTGCTGTGCTGTAGGCTGCCTGTTAGCAGATCAATGTTTGACCTGCTAAAATCAACTTTTTTTTTTTGTCAATTACCAAAAGTGGAAGTGTGATTGTTGTGGAGCCATGTAATACATTTATATACACTGCCAAATTTAATCAATAATAAAAGTGGGAAAATAGGGTGGGAAAAAGGGACATGGGGATTTTCACCCAGGGGGACAATGCCCACTTAAAACTGCCCATTTTGTAGGTATGACTGACCGGTCATACCTTTCATGCAGTCTCCATAAAAATTTAACCCATTGTTCCCAAATGAAAAATGAAAAAAAGGTGTTTTTTTACTTTTTTTTACAGTTTTCTTTAATTTTACTAAAATAAATGGTGGGCTATCCACATAAGTGTGGTATCAAAAGAAAGCCCTATTTGTGCGTAAAAAAATGGTATATAATTTTCATGAGTAAAATAAAGTACTTATAAGGAAAACACTGTTGAACAAAAATATAGTCAAAAAGGTCAGAATTGCTCAGGTCCTTAAGTGAAATCCACTTCAGATTTTCCTGGTATTGTTCTGAGCCTGAAAGGTATCCATTAATGTTGAGCGAGCACCCCGATGCTCGGGTGCTCGGGTGCTCTGACCGAGCACCCCCTGATGCTCGAGTGCTCGGCCGAGCACCCGAGCCCCATTCAAATGAATGGGAGCACTCGAGCATTAAACCAGGCACCCCCTGCTCTGATGAGCGGAGGGTGCCTGGTCAATGTCCCCCTTCATCTCCGCTATGCCCCTCTTCCACAATGTCCCCCTTCATCTCCTATGCCATAGCGGAGATGAAGGGGGACATTGTGGAAGAGGGGCATAGCGGAGATGAAGGGGGACATTGTGGAAGAGGGGCATAGAGTCTATGCCCCTCTTCCACAATGTCCCCCTTCATCTCCGCTATGCCCCTCTTCCACAATGTCCCCCTTCATCTCCTCTATGGCATAGGAGATGAAGGGGGACATTGTGGAAGAGGGGCATAGCGGAGATGAAGGGGCACATTGTGGAAGACGGGCATAGCGGAGATGAAGGGGGACATTGTGGAAGAGGGGCATAGAGTCTATGCCCCTCTTCCATAATGTCCCCCTTCATCTCCGCAATGCCCCCTTCATCTCCGCAATGCCCCCGTACCTCCATTCCCTGGTGGTCCAGCGGAGCGTCTTCGGATCTGTGCCTCTTCCGGCACAGATCCTCTTCACCCGAGCATGTCGGGCGAGCACATGGCGGTACTCGTACGAGTACCGCCATGTGCAGAGCAGAGCGATGCTCGAGCCGATCCGAGCATCGGCCGAGCACGCTCGCTCAACACTAGTATCCATTACTTTTTTGAAAGCCACTACAGTATCTGCAAGCACAGCATTCTGAGGCAAATAATTCCATAACTTTACTGCCCTTACTGTAAAAAAATCCCTGTCTTTGTTTTAGTCAAAACTCCTTTTCTCTAGTCTTAACGGACCTCTTGTTTATATTCCCATTCTGTGCATCTATTTTCCTACCCTTACACCACTTTAGCATCCTGAATATGGCCCTAAGTCCTTTGCAGATCTTTACAGTGTATTAGATGAAAAGGGATTGCTATCTATCTATCTATCTATCTATCTATCTATCTATCTATCTATCTATAAACTAACACACACGTTACAGTTTTTATCTTGCATCTTTTTAACATTACAGTTTTTATGTCACAGCTGTAACATAATAAATATTCCATGTCATTACAGTAACATAAGATTTAAAGACACATAACACACACATAATACTTACCTGTCTCCCCTGCTAAAGCCTAGAAACCATGTCCCTTTGGTACACCCTTATTTATACAGCTGGTCTGTTTGCAAGACACATCCTCTGGTGGGCTACTGACAGGCATTTTGACCTCCTCTGGCCTCTTGACAGGCAGTTTCATCTCTGCTGGCCTCTGACAGGCAGTTTCATCTCTGCTGGGCTCTTAACAAACACCTTAATCACTGCTAGGCTCCTTGATGGCACATTGACCTTTTCTGAGCTCCTTGCTGGCACCTCGGCTTCTGATTGACTCCTTGCTGTTACTTTGTTCTCTGTAGGGCTCTTTTGTGAGATCTTGCCCTCTGCTGACTTGGACCATGACCCCTTAGGGGCTCTTCTCTTGGACCTTCTCCTCTGTTGGGCTCCTGCCTGGTGCATTTGCCTCTGCTGGGCACATAGTCCTCATCTTCGCTCCCAACTGGCACCTTGACTACTACTGGGATTTTGTGTGCGTTGCTGCTTGACCTTTGCTTGACTTCCAGTTGGCAGCTTTAATAAGCCAGCAGGAGCACTCCATTCAGATGTTTTTGGCATTGTCATCTGTAGCAAGTTCTATCTTTTAAACTCTAATTTCTACACACCAGGTCGGTAGCATTAACTGTCTACCTCCTGCACATCTCAGAGAGAAAGGTGTGACTGAGTAAAATAACTCCGCTCTGCACTAAAGCTTAGTGTATCTCATTGAATGTTTAACATTTGCTCTGCCATTGGCAACATTCACCAATATGGCATGTGGGGTCCTAGCGGACATGGAAAATGTTATGTTGAAGGGATGTTAATGCAAGTTCACATACACTATGAGTACAGGAGATCTGTTTCCTAGTGAGGCTCATTATTGCTACCCAATTTTTTTTTACCATTTTTGAAATACACAGTAGCTTTTTCAATAATCCAATGGGTCCTAGAGACATCTCCAATATATTGTGAATGAAAAAGACTTCATTAACAACCAAGGGGCTAATAACATCATTAATTGGCAAAGAAACCCTTCTATGCAAGGCTGTTTAACCCTTTGCGTGCCAGAGGGATGCCCAGTGCATTGCTCTGGAATGAATTGCAATCCCCACTGGCACATCAAGGTTAATAAACAGCCAAATATTAGTGATACGACAGTTAGTATGCTAACCTAAAGATCTTTAAATAGAGGCTTCTGTCATATTTTCCATAACATTGTCCAAATCTTTGGCTTGAAAATCCAACCACCATTCCCTAATACTGCATAGATTTCTAATTTGGAATGTAAGTTGTGGTTATTAGTCTACAGATCTGACCAATACCACTCCTTGCTGAGGTTGATGTACTTCAAGCCTTTAATTTACTCTGAGGAAATATTCACTGGAAATAGTGTATGATCTGTCAACTCCTATACTGTGTTAATCTTACTTTTTTATGCCTTGTTCTGTAATGAAGAAGAAACAAGACAAACATTCATATTACAAACTGATGTTCAGAATAATTATAACTGTAATTATAATTATTTGAATGAAGCAGCTCTCCTCTTTGTGTATTCACTCTGTGAAGGTTGTGTTTTTGTTACAACTCTGGCTCAGTTGACCGTAACTGACTTTGAAGCCAAGACTCTGACTTTGAAGCAGGGAAAACCTGGTTCAATTCCCATTTTAGCTCCTTGGGGATGGGCAAAATATATAATTTCCTACCTGCATGAATTTCTGAAGCATTGGAGAGATATTTCTCCTTTCCGCAGACGTTCCCGTGGAAACGAACATTGTTGATGAATATCTAGATGTTTCTGTGCTGGATGGTTAAGCCCATTGATTTCATTGGGCTTAAAAATCTGACTTACCCATTTACGCACATGTACATCACCACACACATGTACATCTCCACACACATATACATCTCCACACACATGCACAACCACTTTAGGGCCATATAATCAAAAGTACAGTGGGGGAGTTCTGGGGCAAACCATTTGCACTGTAGGGGATAACTAAAAATTCAAAAAATTCCTATTGATCTAACACCTTAACGATCGGCTGCGTAGCTGGGACCTAAGGACCACGGGGCATTTTTTTGGGGGGCCCAATGGATTTGGGGGTCCCTGAATGGCATGCAGCAGCGCGGGGACCCCTGAATTCCATGACGTGTCTGGACAGTCAAGGGCCCTTAACACAAGTTTTCCCATGAAAGTCCTGGCATGTCATGGGTCCTTAACGGAAGTTTTCTCATGACAGTCCTGGCACATCATGGGTCCTTAAGTGGTTAAATGGGGATTTTAACCCTTTGAATGCTAGAGAGGTCCATTTAATCAATTACATTTTTAGTTCTCACCTATAATACAAATGGTTTGCCCCAGAATTCCTTCACATTTGAACATACAGCCATATCTCAACCCACATGCACATTCATCCACATGACCACAGGAAAACATTGAGGAAAAGGTTCTTTTCTTGGGAATTCCCACAAGAGGTGAAGCAGAACATTCACAATTTTTTTCCTCACCTTTAAAAGGACACTATGCCCTAAAAACATATCTGGTGATTTTGAACTTTCAGTGTAACCTGTACATTGTATTAGTCATTTTGTAGGTAGAAAACTATTTTTTGGAGCTGTTTAGATGTAGAAATGATGCATGATGTGCAGACACTTCCCGTCTTAGTCCTACATTACCTTCATCACTCACAGACACTGTGAAATGCGTTACCCACCTCTGATAGAACTGAAAGGGTAAAATACCAGGGAGAAGGCATGTAATGTAGTGCTAAGACAGCATGCCATTATTATCATAATCTATACACCTAAAAACTAGTTTTCTAAATACAAAATGCTTAATAAATCATATTGGTGATATTTGAACACTCATTCGGGTTGTTTTTAGAGGACAGAGTCCCTGTAACTCCTTAAAGGGATAGTAATACTTTATTATTACTAGTTGCCATATTGTACATATTTGTAAAATAATTTAATAGCCCCCAGGTTCATCTCTCAAACCTTTATGGTTTGAGAGATAACCAAAGGCAAAGTTCCCCCCTCCCTCCCCCTTCCCTAAAGTCAGTGTTGTACTGACTGTAGGGGACGTCTGTCGTACGACAGGCTTGCGGCTCTGCAGCTGAGCTGAGATCCCATTAGTGACAAAGAATTATTTCACGGAAACGGTCTTCTACATGTGCTTGGTTTGTGCTTGGTTTGCAAGCATATGTAGAAAACCGTTTCAGTGAAATAATTATTTGTCACTAACGCGATTGCGGCTGCAGAGCCGCATGTTGAATGCCAGACCGGATATCCCTACAGTCAGCACAACGCTGACTTCAGGGAAGGGGGAAGGAGGGGGGGAACTTTGCCTTTGTTATCTCTCAAACCATAAAGGTTTGAGAGATTAACCTGGTGGCTATTAAATTATATTACAAATATCTACAATATGGGTGATAGTAATAATAAAGTATTACTATCCCTTTAAGTGCCCTTGACAGTCCTGGCACAAATAATTATTTGTCACTAACGCGATTGCGGCTCTGCTGCAGAGCAGCATGATGAATGTCGGACCGGATATCCCTACAGTCAGCACAACGCTGACTTCAGGGAAGGGGGAGGGAGGGGGGAACTTTGCCTTTGTTATCTCTCAAACCATAAAGGTTTGAGAGATTAACCTGGTGGCTATTAAATTATATTACAAATATCTACAATATGGGTGATAGTAATAATAAAGTATTACTATCCCTTTAAATGCCCTTCACAGTCCTGGCACATCATGGTTGGCGAGCCATAAGGACCCATGACGTGCCAGAACAGTCACAGAATTCAGGGCTCACAGTGTTCGGGGAGCCCTGAATCCGATTCGCAAAAAAAAATAAAAAAATAAAAAATGGTCCATGGTCCTTAAGTGCCGGCCGCGTGCGCTTGCGGCTGGTCCTTAAGGGGTTAAGGCACAGTGAGTCCTAGATAACTTACAATCGAAGTGTCTGTGACAAGAATGGTTATGAGTACATTAACTCATTATTCGGAATTAATTGTAGTTATAATTTGGCAATAACATTGGGTAGGGATTCAGAATGAGACATGATATATTTTTGTACAGTTGCAACTGCATACAAACTACAATCCAGTAACCTCACCACCGAGCCAACACTCAGTATCTAGCTGGGGAGGGGTCACGGATGCAGTTAACGTCACCCCTCCAGCTAGCCAATGATTTTTTTTATAGTTTATTTGGTTTTTGACAGAAAATGCAGGGGGACACCTTTGGACCTTCAACATCAAGGTAAGTTTTATGATTGGGAGGGGACTTAATATTCTGAATATTGGTGAACAGGGTGGTATACGAAATACATTTTTTCCTAATGGGAAAAAAAATATTTTACCTAATAATTGGATGAAATTAAATGTTTCTGCGCACAAGTATAGATATAAACATTACCACTGATATAAATGTCCTCGAGACCTCTCTTGAATTCAGAAGGTTAAAGGAACAATTTCAATCAATGGGAGTTTTGTGAATTTTTAGTTTTTGCCTATGGTGCAGTTGGTTTGCCCTACAGTTGCATCCCTTTGCCCTATTGAATTGGATTTAAAGCTTGCTTTACCAGAGTGTTGGTATAAGGGCTCTTGAATTAATATTGCCTCCTACAGATACATATCTGCTATGGTTTAAGCTACAATCTTTTGTGCTTACTCCTCAATTCTGTCTTTGAAAATATGACACTACCTCTGCACAGGGCTGGTGCAAGGTGTTTTGCCACCCTAGGCAAAACATCATTTTGCCACCCCCTTTGGCTCCTCCTTTTGTGTCCCGCCCCTTATGCCCCTCCTCTTTTAATGATTGTTACCTTAGAGCCTTTTATGCGATAATTAAAGGGATAGTAATACTTTGTTTTATCTTTATTTTATTTTGTAGGCATTAAAAAAACATGATATAGTTTTATCTCTCAAACCTTTATGGTTCGAGAGATATTCACAAGCAAAGTTTCCCCTCCCGCCCCTTTTACCTAGTGTAAGCCATCTCTTCTCAGGTGAGGAATCTAGTCCATAGAACAGACAGATAACAGCAAGGGACAATATTCTTCCTATGAGAACAATAAAAGCCCTGCCCCCCTTGACAGGTTTTTCAGGTTTTTCCCAATTGAAGATTGTCCCTCTCTGCACCTCCCTTCTGATCTGGCTGAGCAGTGTTACATCAGTAAAAGGGGCGAGAACGGGATATTTTATCATTGAATTACTCTTGAACTACAACTCTACAACTCTCACAGTATTGAAATAACACTCTCCAAAGTCTAAATACTATGATGATTAATTAGAGCTGCTTTTATTATGAAACATTACTATCCCTTTAACAGATGTTTCTCTTTTAGCTGGTTGCTTTAGTCCAACAGCAGCTGGAGGATAGCACGGTGCACACCTAGACTATAGATTGTGAGCGTTACTAATCAGGTACTGCACCTCATTTTTTTCCTTTCTCTTCATTTGTATACTCATCAGTTCTGTGTTCATTTATCTGCCTAGTTTTGAGCTCTGCAGACTCTTTTGGCTTTTTAATGATTTGCTTCATTGGATTTTTTTTATTCATATATTTTTGCCTAGTGTATGTAACACATTGAAACAGAAAATGTCCAAAAAAGTCAAATCTGCCGAATGAAAGTCACAGTCAACCTCCTGATTGTTTTACTGTTCCTGAAAGTGCAACAAATATAAAGTTAAATTGCCTGTGCTTTTTATTTTTTTCATCTTTTTTACACTTGTATGTCCCTGGCAGACTGCAGCGAGCACCCTGGATCTCTTTTTGCAGGGAGATGTTCTGTCAGGAACTGTGAATACAGGGATAGTATTAGTGTAACGATATCCCTGCAGTAGTCTGTGCTCTCTGTGCTGTATATAATAGACTGGAGGTAATCTCTTATGCTTCACGGAAGCGTTACACTGTACATGAATTCATTGTTACCAATTTAAAAATCTTGAAACAGATTGAAGGAGCTCAAACTCAGGGACATACAAGTATAAAATGTAGTTGAAGACGTGAAAAAAATAAAAACCGTAGGCAGTTTAATGTTACATATTCTGCATTTGCAAAAGGAAGTGTAGTGTCTCTTTAACTTAAAGGGATAGTAATACTTTGTTTTATCTTTATTTTATTTTGTAGGCATTAAAAAAACATGAAGAACGATAAAAGTCTTATCTCTCAAACCTTTATGGTTTAAGAGATATTCACAAGCAAAGTCTCCCCTCCCGCCCCTTTTTCCTAGTGTAAGCCATCTCTTCTCAGGTGAGGAATCCAGTCCATAGAACAGACAGATAACAGCAAGGGACAATATTCTTCCTATGAGAACAATAAAAGCCCTGCCCCCCTTGACAAGTTTTTCAGGTTTTTCCCAATTGAAGATTGTCCCTCTCTGCACCTCCCTTCTGATCTGGCTGAGCAGTGTTACATCAGTAAAAGGGGCGAGAACGGGATATTTTATCATTGAATTACTCTTGAACTACAACTCTACAACTCTCACAGTATTGAAATAACACTCTCCAAAGTCTAAATACTATGATGATTAATTAGAGCTGCTTTTATTATGAAACATTACTATCCCTTTAACAGATGTTTCTCTTTTAGCTGGTTGCTTTAGTCCAACAGCAGCTGGAGGATAGCACGGTGCACACCTAGACTATAGATTGTGAGCGTTACTAATCAGGTACTGCACCTCATTTTTTTCCTTTCTCTTCATTTGTATACTCATCAGTTCTGTGTTCATTTATCTGCCTAGTTTTGAGCTCTGCAGACTCTTTTGGCTTTTTAATGATTTGCTTCATTGGATTTTTTTTATTCATATATTTTTGCCTAGTGTATGTAACACATTGAAACAGAAAATGTCCAAAAAAGTCAAATCTGCCGAATGAAAGTCACAGTCAACCTCCTGATTGTTTTACTGTTCCTGAAAGTGCAACAAATATAAAGTTAAATTGCCTGTGCTTTTTATTTTTTTTCATCTTTTTTACACTTGTATGTCCCTGGCAGACTGCAGCGAGCACCCTGGATCTCTTTTTGCAGGGAGATGTTCTGTCAGGAACTGTGAATACAGGAATAGTATTAGTGTAACGATATCCCTGCAGTAGTCTGTGCTCTCTGTGCTGTATATAATAGACTGGAGGTAATCTCTTATGCTTCACGGAAGCGTTACACTGTACATGAATTCATTGTTACCAATTTAAAAATCTTGAAACAGATTGAAGGAGCTCAAACTCAGGGACATACAAGTATAAAATGTAGTTGAAGACGGGAAAAAAATAAAAACCGTAGGCAGTTTAATGTTACATATTCTGCATTTGCAAAAGGAAGTGTAGTGTCTCTTTAACTTAAAGGGATAGTAATACTTTGTTTTATCTTTATTTTATTTTGTAGGCATTAAAAAAACATGAAGAACGATAAAAGTCTTATCTCTCAAACCTTTATGGTTTAAGAGATATTCACAAGCAAAGTCTCCCCTCCCGCCCCTTTTTCCTAGTGTAAGCCATCTCTTCTCAGATGTGGAATCTGGTTGTAAGACCAGACAGATAACAGCAGGGGACAATCTTCTTTGTATGAAAACAATGAAAGCCCTTCCCCCCTTGACAAGTTTTTCAGCTTTTTCCCTTATCTTAATTGAAGATTGTCCCTCTCTGCAGTCTACCTGAGCACCTCCCTTCTGCTCTGGTTGAACGCGGTGTGGGGATACTTTGTTTGTGAATATATCTTAAACCATAAAGGTTTGAGAGATAAGACTTATATCGTTCTTCATGTTTTTTTAATACCTACAAAATAAAATAAAGATAAAACTAAGTATTACTATCCCTTTAAATGTCTCATTTCTTCTAGACATTTATTTTGATGTGCACATAATAATCAGAGCAAATACAGGGAAGGGATTGGAAGAACTTCATTTTCTAATGGAACAATGCTGTTTGTTATAGTTAACTTTTAAATTGTTCATCCGTCATTAGACAAATAACATGATACAGTTTGTGTCTCTATCATTGTGCTGGTTTAGTTTTTGTCACATAACAAATTGTGTAGGAGAGGTATAAAGCATCATACACATGTCACCAGAACTGTTGAAGCCCCCTATGACAGTACTGTCACCTGTGTAACTTATACTGATGGCACAGATAGCTGAGCGCAGAACGAATAAGACAAGAGGGGCAATTCCAGAACCCAATGAAGTGCTATTCTGGGGCAAGTTCAACTACACAACAGGTAACAAATGAAACCCTGATTAAATCAATTGCATTTTTAACTCTAGGAAGCTTTAAAAACACCACGTAAAATCAATGGGACATTTAAAGGGATAGTAATACTTAAAATGTAAAAACAAATATGTTGTAGGGTTTATCCCCCTGAGTAAAACAAGAGTACTCCCACTGCTGAGAGGTCTTTCATTCAAAAGTTATTAATTTTCAAAGTTGAATTTTTTAGGTGCAATATCACAGTGGCCTGAAATTGTACAGTGGCGCTGTTGCCACACCATCCTATGGAGATTTATGGTCAACTGACCATAAAACCCTACAACATATTTTTTTTTACATTTTAAGTATTACTATCCCTTTAAAAATATATATTTGTCACTTAGAATGCGGCTGCCTTGCTCTAGATTTGCACCTCTTTAGGTTCCAGAATTGGAACCCTAACTGGGAAACCTCTCAAGTCTCCATCTGCCCTTGACAAAGCCTTACCTCAGCCAGGGTGCCGGCTCTGCAGCAGTACAGGTCCTACAGGATATGCTGCTTAAAGCACCGCCTCTGCCTACCAGTGCCTTCAGTCACTAAAATAGGATGCTCCACGGCATGTGTGCTGCATGCCTGCAATGCTCGTTGGGGGAGGCAGGAGAAGGCTTTCTAGCCGCTCGGTCTTTTCAGAGCAATGCCTCTCTCTCTCCTCACAGCCGCCAAGGTGCCTGCAGCTCTGCTCTGCTAGGCTGTGTCCCTGTACATGTGCGCCCTAGGCCGGCGCCTACCTTGCCTATAGGTGGCACCGGCCCTGCCTCTGCAATTCTATTGCCCCCTTTAAACACCAAAGGGTGGTACAATGCATTACAAAATCAATGTGATCCTTAATAAGTTAAAAAAGACTTTCACAGACAGAATTTTTCTATCAGTTCTATCATCTTAGCGTCATGTATATTTTGCATTATATATACAGTTTGTATTCAGATTGTAATGAAAACAGAAAAAAATAACAGTGCATTACAAGAGAGATCAAATGCACAAAAATATACTGTATAGATCAATATTAAAAATATACTGTATATATCAGGGGTAGCCAAACCTGGTCCTCTAGCTACCAGTAGTCCATGTTTTAAGGATATCCCTGAATTAGAACAGAAAGACCAACTAAAGTGACTGAGCCAATAATTTGTCTGTGCTGCATCTGGGATATAATGAAAACATGCACTGTTGGTAGCTCTCATAGACCATGGTTGGCTACTCCCGGTATAGATATACTTGACTGCTTTGTGAAGGACACTCACTTAAGTAAATAATTTTGTTAAAGATAAGAAGAATAGTCAGTGAGCTGCTGGCAGTGGAGCTGAGGTTATAGGAAGTGTAAAGAGCTGGAGTGAGCACACTGCTCAGGTAATGTGGAATAGTCAGTGTGCTGATGACAGTGGAACAGAGGTTAAAGGAATTATGGAGGGCTGGAGTGAGCACACTGCTCAGGTAGTGGTGAATAGTCAGAGTGTTGCTGACAGTGGAGCAGAGGTTGTAGGAAGTATGGAGAGTTGGAGTGAGCATACTACTCTGAGACATTGTTGAATAGACAGTGAATTTCTTACAGTGGAGCAGAGTTTATAGGAAGTATGGAGAGCTGGAGGGAACATACTGCTCAGGTAGTGTGGAATAGTCAGTGAATTGTTGATAGTGGAGCAGAGGTTATAGGAAGTATGGAGAGCTGGGGTGAGTAAGCTGTTCAGGTAATGTGAAATAGTCAGTGAACTGCTGGCAGTTGATTGGAGGTTATAGGAGGCATGGACAGCTGGAGGGAGAATACTGCTCAGGTAGTATGGAATCATTAGTGAATTGCTGACAGTGGAGTTCAGGTTATAAGAAGTATGGAGAGCTGGAAGGAGCATACTGCTCAGGTAGTGTGGAATAGACAGTATCTGCTAGTTATGGAGTGGAGGTTATCAACAGTATGGAGAGAAGAAGTAAGGAACCTGCTCAGGTAGTGTGGTAACTTTCCCAAGAAGTGGTTATAAACTAGGAAGAATGGTGACAAATAAATAGATTATTCCTTTGGATGCTTGAAACATTTCCAAAATGTTCCCCACATTGAGGCCGATGTACTAAGATGAACTGTAGCTATTCCAAGGCATGCCAACTGCACTATAGGAGAAAAAAAAATTCCTAATGCATCTGAGACCTCTATCATTCAACAGTTTAAAACCACAAGAATACTCATAGACCAGAAGCCACAGAGATTTTCCATCTATAACAAAATGTTTTCAGGACATACTACAAAACATGTTGTCTATTACCCAAAAAGAAGATAACGTCTTATTGATTTACTTAACATAAATGTAATTTCTTTATTCAAAATGACACATTACAAACATAATTTTTGACCTTTCTTCCCAATATGTCAAAGAGAATATTCACAAAAAATATCCTAGCTAAAGTACAGATACAATTATGGATTTTTATTAAAAGAGAATCATAGTAAACATATACTTTCACCAGTCACTAGACTGGGTAGGGATAGTGCCACTACACTTCCTTCACCTTTCACTGGACAGGTGTAGCAAGAGCAATCCGACTCAACCTTCACAAGGCCGGGTGTGAGGACAGTGCACGGCACTTCCTCCACCTTTCACAGGACAGGTTTACCAGTAGAAGTCTGCACCCCACCGCTGGGTATACAGCACAATAGGAGCTAAAGTCTCCAGAATGCTGGAGTACCAACTGTGAGGAATTACCTTCATGGGACTAGGATCAGGACAGTGCACGGCACCTCCTTCACCCTTCACTGGACAGGTGTAGCGAGAGCAATCCAACTCAACCTTCACAAGGCCGGGTGTGAGGATAGTGCACGGCACTTCCTCCACCTTTCACAGGACAGATTTCCTTGGCATCAAACAATACCTTCATGAGACTAGGCACAAGGACAGTGCACTGCACTTCCTTAGCCTTCACTGGACAGGTATCAGCGCAACCTTACCCTACCGCTAGGGTAACCTAGGCAATGGTAACTGCACACGATCCCGCGGTCGAACAACAAGCTACCCGGACCAATGCAGCGAAGATCAGTAAAGCGGACTGATGACAGGTGCTGCTACGGGAGTAGCGAGTGCAGCTGACAATAGGCCCAGGACACTGAAGATGGAAACTTGCTAGGACTGGATAGTCGAAGCATAGCTGTAGACCAGAGCCATGAGCGCAGAGACACAGAATGAAGATGCCAGGAGAGGGACCGAATCAGGAGTCAGACGAAGCCAGGAGTCAGAGCCGGATCTGGTAGTCAGATGAAGCCAGGAGTCAGAGCCGGATCAGGTAGTCAGACTGAGCCAGGAGTCAGAGCCGGATCGGGTAGTCAGATGAAAACCGGAGTCAGAGCCGGATCCAGTAGTCAGACAAGGTAGCAGTAATACACAGGAATCCACCCAGCACTAGGCAGGAACACCATAAAAGGGCCCTGACTACATGAATAGATGAGGCTTATAAGGCCTAGTAGGTAGGTGGAGCCCAGACTGCAATTCCCAGTAGCCTATAAGAATGGCAACCTAACTTGAGAGACAGCCAGGAAGTAATAAGGTCACCATATAGTCTCACACCACTAGAGGCAATCATGGGCACCGTTATACATGTTGGTACACACAACGCTGTGTTTACATCCCAGGCACTCGTAGGCAAAGCACTCTAGGGGGGTTATCTACTAGAGGTGATAAAGTGTAGATGACTTCTCTAGCGATATTACTTCTCCAGTTCATCTGTTATTCTATAGAGCCTATTCACTAAGATCTCCAAAGTTGGAAATTCTTAGTTTATTGGCTCCATAGATTAACATAGGAACTGGAGAGGTGATATCTCTGGAGAAGTCATCTCCGCTTTATCACCTCTTTATCACACCTTAGTGAATCTCCCCCTAGGAGTCCTTAGCTCCACCCATCACCACACCACACTTCCTCACATAACCCCACCCCCAGACCCATCTGCTATTTCCTGGCACAGAAAATACCCTTGGCCTAAAACAAGCAAAGCCAAAAAAATATTTAACCCCTTGGTTGCTAGAGAGATCTTCATTGCATTGTGAAACAATGATTTGGAGATCGTTCTGCAATCCAATGGTATGTATGTATGTATGTATGTATCTTTATTTATATGGCGCCACACAGTGTACGCAGCGCCTTACAATAGACATATGTTACAATAAATAAGAGGGGATGAAATAAGTGCGACATTCATAGAAACAATGGGAGAGAGGTCCCTGCCCCAAGGAGCTTACAGTCTTTAAATAACATCTTGTAAAGGGGTATAAAACTGGTGCGGGAAAATTGAGATTGCTCTGGCTACACCCACAATTCGCAATGTGGGTGTTACCAGTACAACTGAGGCATCCCTCAAAATTTGGAGCTCTAAGCAGTTGCCTGCTTTGCCTACTGGGAAATCCAGCCCTGCGTACACAATAGACTGAATCATTCAAAACGTATTGATGCAACAATGTTATATGGTCTCTATCTTTTTCTAGGGAGTATGTGTGAATACAGTTCCAGGCTAAAACAGGCTCTGAAAGTTATTTTTGGTTCTGCTTCTGCATTTCATCTTGTTTCTAAGCTATATATGTCCAAAATTCTCCTCTTAATGCCACCTTCTCTAATGGGAAGTGTATGGGTATTTTGGGGCTTTCTGTTCCACTGCACCTTGGCCCATATTTATAAAAGCAAACTGGGGTTATTCTGGACTAAACCAAGTGCACCATGGGGGAGAAATAAAAAAGTTACCATTTATTTAAACTGGGTTTTAACCCCTAGAATGCTATAGAGGTCTCAAACTTTCTAGCATTAAAGGGATTCAAAAGCTCTATTCAAGTGCTTGGGAATTTGTAATTGTCCACTATGTTGCAGTTGGTTTAGTCCAGAATAACTTCAGTTTGCTTTTATACATATGGGCTCTTGTTTCTAGCTATGTACTAACAGGGCACAGAAGGAACTGGAGTGGAATTAGCCCATGTACCTGTCTATGCTATATAATATCAAAGTATTTTACCAGGAAGGATACATTGAGCTTGTCTCTCATTTTCAAGTATGTCCTGGGGGTATAGACATTACTACCCAATTTAATGGTACTGATTTTACCTACCTCAGATGGATGAAATTCTGAGGCCACCCTGCTGGGACTAGAACCTGCAACCTTCAACAGATTATTCAGCTGGTGCATTAACCAACTGAGCCATTTCACCAGTTGAACATAGAAGTTGAATTTGCTCTCTGTTGTTTATTTTCTTTGTATGTAGCCAACACTGCTGATAACCCCTTAATGACCAGTGGAACGGGGAGTGGATTCCCCTTAAGGACCGTTTTGATCTTATTCTGTGAGCCAGCAAACATGATTGATCAAGTGTGCTGGATCTCCTAATAGGGGTCTGATAGTGACCAATCCGGTCTTGGAGCAGTCAATTTCATACCCCGGTAGTGCTCACAACTCTCCGGCAGGAGTGCTGTGAGCACAAAATACGGGACATGCCAGGATCCTCATCGGTCCTGTAGGCAAGGACAATGCTGACTGTCCTGGCTCCTCCCACCTCCTTGCTTAGTAGCTCCCTGCACACAGCTGCAGATATGGAAGGTTTAACCCCTTAAGTACCAGCGGTCCAGGGAAGTTACCTTCCCTTAAGGACCGCTTTGATCTTTGCCGACGCGCCGGTACACATGACCTGTTACGCTTACCGGCGCGCCGCTTGGAGGCCTAAGAGAGATCGCTCCGGTCTTGGAGCAATCAATTTTAGGCCCCGTTTTTACTTACATCGCTCCCGGTGTACGTGACGTGCTATGACCATCACTGGTCCTTAAGGGTATAAGGACCGTGACAGTCATACCACGTCACGTAGTCCTTAAGGGGTTAAATTCCTCCTTTACTTCCCCTCACTGGGGTTTGCTCACAGCAGAGGTAAAACAGTTGCACTGGGTATTTTTGTTTTTTTTTGCTTTGAGGCACATAGGAGCTTGCCCAGTCTGAAGTGCTTTGACATTGGCGGGCAAGTTACAGACGCTTTTGGCAACAAACGTGTAACTAAAACCTCACGGTTTACGATCAGTAGTAAGTCACAGGTTATTATTTATTGGTAAACATTAGAATCTAATGTGCAGATGATCTCTTTTGTTTACTTTCTGATTTTGGGGCTTGATTGCATCAACCCTTCGAATGTCACAGGGGTGCAGTATCTGTGGCACTCAAGGAGTTAAATGCTTAACACTGGTGGAGTGTGTGCACTAAATGATAGTGGTG
Organism: Rhinophrynus dorsalis; assembly: GCA_037306005.1. Taxonomy (NCBI): domain Eukaryota; kingdom Metazoa; phylum Chordata; class Amphibia; order Anura; family Rhinophrynidae; genus Rhinophrynus; species Rhinophrynus dorsalis. Next base: position 651,165,683 of record CM074718.1, read on the forward strand.
CATGTTCTCTTTCATGCATTAAAGCTTTGGCGAATACTGGTTCATGCAGAAGAAGCATTTTCAGTTAACATTTAAGAATAGAAAATTAGCTGAGCTGGGGGGTTTGTTCATTCCAGCCCTTTTCATATTGACAGTCCCTCTTCTGTCCCCTTCATGACAGCCCGTGTCATGACATTGAACTTAATAGAAGAGCACTGAAGTGAATGGGAGAAGCCTGTCTTATGGAATTCATGCTGGCCTGAGTCAAGTGACTGCAGTTTGAATAGCTCTTACGAATGTGAAAACCCCCCATCTCACCCACTGAACTTTCTGCAGGCGAATATAGCTATTGTGAGTCAGCAGGATTGCTCTCTTTCACTTATTTTCTATTATTAACCCTTTGAGTGCCGGAGAGGTAGCCAACACATTTCAACCTTGAAGGGGTCACACAGACTGAGGTACGCGGTGGTGTAATCATGGGACTTTGCAATGCCCTGGAGATCTCTCTAGAATCCCCATTTAAATCAATGAGAATTTTGAGAAATTTGACGCATCACCTAGGTGCACTTAATTTCCCCAGAATAACTCCAGGACCCTAAATTACATGTAGACTTGTGCACAGCAAACATTTTCGGTAAAATTCGATTTCAGACAAATTTTTTTTTTTTTATCATTTGGAGGATCCGCATTTCAGACCAGACCTGTTCGACTCGGACGAAATTCGACAATAGTCCGAATTATTTGGCTGAATGTAACATACTTTCAAAAATGACTCTCCCTTGTGGTGGCAATAAGGTACTAGGCCTGCCTGCACAACTGTAAGACTGGCTGTGTCACTCTGAAAACTATTAAAACAAATTCCTAATATTTTTTTATATTTTGCACAGGAACAAAGATGACTCTCCCTTGCAGTGGCAATAAGGTACTAATGCTGGCTCCCTGCCTATGCTACCTGCCTGCCTACACAACAACTGGACACTCTAATATCTCCTTCTGCTCTCTCTGATCTCCAACAAGGGACTAACAGGAAATGCAGGCTGTCTGGGTGCCTGAAGTGTCATTAGTCCAATCCCCATCATGAAACGAAGAAGCTAATTGGACCAGAGAGGTAGGGAAAGTATGGAGGGAAAGTATCGCTTGCACGGGTAGTAGTTGCTAAATTTCCCAAATTTTCGATGACATTTCGGACCAGAGCTGCTCGGATTCGGTTTTAAAAAAATTAAAGACTTTTTTCTTTCGGAGGGCACGAATGACACCGAATGACCCTTATTGATCTGAATTCCAAAATCGGCTGAACCGTTTTGTACAAGTCTAATTATTTGTACTGTGCAAAGAATTGTATTACTATAAATGTTGCCTTTTAGACATCCTCTACCAATAATTGTGTGGATTCCACTGAAGTTCATTGCGTGGATTCCACTGCAGTTCATAGCTACAGCAAAGGTTTTAGCCACACATAGCTCCTTAGATTTCAACAGGAATCTAAAGATAAAAGCAGTAAATTGCTTTTATGAACTGCAATGTACACTAGGCCAATATTTCTTCATTTTTTTCTACACAGCTTTAATTAAACATTTCTGGAAGAACGACCATTATATATGTATTAATGACATGCCAAAGGCGTCAAGTAATCACCATTAACTAAACATGCCATTTGAGTAATACATTTTTTGTTCTTGAAAGCTTAATTCCTTAAGGACTAATGATGTGTCTGGACCATCATGTTGGTTCAGCCGTTAAGGGCCAGTAGAATCAATTAGGGAAAATAAAAAATGCCCAGTGGTTCTTAACCTCTGGCCACGCACTGAGCGGCTGGTCTTTAAGGGGTTAAGGAAGAAGGTGGGCAACCTGTAGCCCTCAAGTTGATTTTGGACTTCAACTCCTATAATAAGCTGGCCATTGATGGAGTTATACTCCAAGACCAACTGAACAACCACAGGTTTACCCACCGCCATCTTAAAGGGATAGTAACATTTCATTTATAAATAAATACATATTGTAAAGTTTGACCTCCCAAGTTAAACAAGGACACTCCCACTGTTGAGAGGTGTTTTATTCAAAGTTTTTGCAGTACAAACTTGAATTTTGTTAGGCGCAGTACTTCAATGGCCTGAAATTGTACAGTGGAGATGTTGCTACACCAGCCTATGGACAGATCTGGTCATTTGAGCATAAACCTCCATAGGATGGTATAGCAACAGCACCACTTGAAAATTTCAGGCCATTAAGCTATTGCACCTAAAAAATTTGCGTGAACAGCAAGAACTTTTGAATAAAACACCTCAGGAGGATTAAACCTAAAATATAAATTTTTTTAATTGTTAAGAGTTACTGTCTCTTTAACCCCTTAGTGACCGGCCGTGCGCACACGCAGCCGGCACTTAACGGCACTTTTTTTCCTATTGTAGCGTTTGACTTCCTGGACTTACCAGGTACATTATCTGTCACTAAGTGACATTTTTTCATGACGTACCTTGTAAGTCCATCGTCGCGATGGGGTTAAGGGAATGCACCATCACTGATCATTTTATTCTAAGAGTGTTTGTCAGTAGGGAAAGAAATGGAAAATAAATTCAATATTTCAGTCCTATTCAAAATGCTATTTAAGGTCAACTGATATAAAATTAAAAGAACATCTCTACGTTAACCCTTTGAAAGCCAGAGGGATGTGCTATGCATTGCGGAGCAAAGGGTTAAAGCACAATAAAGTATTAGTTCATTTCTACTATCCCCCCTCTGGCAGTAGCAGCGTTAGAAACGTACAGCGCTCAGTGTACAGGGCCCTTACAAGTATCCCCCCAGCGCTGGAGGTTTGATCTTTGGAGAGTCAATTGATGTGGAAGTTCCATTGTTCTCTCTGGAGAAAATGCCAGACAGTATATATATTTTTCATAATAAAACTTTACTGATCCTTTACCAGTTAATTTCCACTACACTCTAGTAGCAGCAATATGGGTGTGAAATTTATATTTCATGCATTTTTTTCTATACGGTACCGTTTTAATTGCTTATAATATTTCTCGTTTTATTTCAGCAGTCATTTTTGTTGAATTTCAGTGATTTTTTTCCCTTTAACCCTCTGAGTGCCAGAGAGTTATCCAACTGATTGCATTGAAATTGAAGGGTTAATCCAGAACACAAACACAATCTCTCTCTCTTTCTCTCTCACAGTCATGTAGCTGTGACTGCACAAGGGTGACATCACTATTCCAGTGGTCACCAAAGGTATACAGGGGTGTAACTACTGGTAGTTCAGAGGGTGCATTTGTGATGGGAGCTGTCATCCAAGGGGGCCTGCCTGCTGTGCATTACCCTGTGACTAGTTTCCAGTCTTGGCTGGCAGCTGTTGACATTATCACACAACCAGTAAGTTAACCCCTTAAGGACCAGTGGTCCAGGGAAGTTACCTTCTCTTAAGAACCACTTTGATCCTTGCCGACATGCCGGTACACGTGACCTGTTACGCGTACCGCGTGCAGCTTTGGGCCTAAGAGAGAAGCAGTCAATTTTAGGCCCCGTTTTTACTTACAGTAGTCCTGGTAGAGCGTTGTAAGTAAAAAGTATGTGACGTGCTATGACCGTCACCTGTCCTTAAGGACCATGACAGTCATAGCACATCATCTGGTCGTTAAGGGGTTAAGAATAGCATTGGACACCAATCTGGCCGTAAAAGAGTTAACTGTCAGTGTGCAGGTCATGATTCATGATGCAGTAGCTCCCTGGCAAAGTCCTTCTGAGATTTCCCTAGGATGAATTGCACCTTGGCTCTGTGTCGGCGCAGGATTCACACTAGCTCTGAGAAATTACATCTATGTCAGCAAGCATTATTCAGACTTGCTCCAGACCATGTAAGGGGTGCGCAGTATTTTATAGTTACACCCCTCTAGCTATACTGGTCCATACGTAAAAAAAAGACATAAAGTGAATTGATTCTGAGACAAACCAACTGCAACGTTGGGGAAAAAAAATCCCTTTAATTTAAATGAGTGTTTGAACCTGTTGAATGCATGAATGTTCTCCAAAATATTGCAAAGCAGTTCATTGGGGATCTCTCTAGCACCCAAGCAGGGCCAGATTTCCTAATAGTCAGCTTAGACAACTGCCTTGAGCTCCATATATTGAGGTGCCTTAGCTGGGCTGGCCACGCCCACATTCTCAAATGTGGGTGTGGTCAGAACAATCTCAATGTCATTGCACAAGTGTTATACCCCTTTACAGGCTATTATTTAACCCCTTGAATTCTAGAGAGACCTCCAGTGCATTGCAAAGCAAAGTCCTGGAGGTCTCTCTCTCAACCAAAACATTATTGCTTGTTATAGGCCAAGGGTATTTTCTGTTCTGGGAAACAGTGAATGGGGCTGGGAATGGGGACTTGAGGAGTGGTGATGTGGCCATGGGCGGAGCTAAAGTTGCCTAGAGTGCCTTGCCTAGGGGTGCCTGGGATGTAAATCTGGACCTGCATCAAAAGAGGTTAACCCTTTGCTTTGCAAAGCGTTGTGTACCCTCTCGGGCACTCAAAGGGATAAATGGTGCTATTGTTGTGCTCCAGGATAATACCACATTTTTGTCTTGATTTATAGGCCCATTTTCTTCATTTATAATTCTTCATTTTCATTTCCTTTTTTTCCCTTCCCCCCACCCAGTGGAACTGGCAGAAGTACTTGGCATATAACCCTCGGCACTGATTCCAGGAGCTAGATTACATGTGAAAATAATCTGTTGTTTGGTACAGACCAGCTGTGATTTCAGGCAGCAAGAAGGAGAACCTGAGAGCTAAACTGTGATCCATCTGAATATTGTATACAGCAGTACGGGAAAACAACAGGATCCAGTTACAGGAATTCAACATTGGGGCAGATGTACTGAGAGGAACACGAGCAATTCTGGGGCAATTCAACTGCACTATAGGGGACAATTACGCCTCCCACTGATTTAAATAGGGCATTTAACTCATAAGATGTTGAGAGGTCTGCAACTCATTTCCTTGAAATTGTTTAGAGAACTAGCTAGCATTAAAGAGGTTAAAATCCCATTTAAGAGAAGGGAATTTGGGGAATTTTAATTTGTCCCCTATGATGTAGCTGGTACCCTCATATACAAACAACTATTTCCTCCCTTTCTGTGACAGAACTCCAAGCACTGAAAATGAAATGAATACATAAAAGGTACATACATATATATATATATATATATATATATATATATACACACATTATATATATATATATATATCTCCAATCTGAAAGCACTCTCTCCATAAACTGAATTCGCCCAGGTGCACAATCCCTTAGATATTCAACAACACGTAGAGATATGTGTTGTTTTATATATATATATATATATATGTATATATATACACACACACTATTATGAAAGCAGAGGCAGACGGTGAGCCTTTCGGATCAGCACATTTGGCCAGTCTCTACTGCGCATGACTGCATTGTTCTGGCAGTCTCTACTGCGCATGACTGCTTTGTTCCGGCAGTCTCTACTGCGCATGACTGCATTGTTCCGGCAGTCTCTACTGCGCATGACTGCATTGTTCCGGCAGTCTCTACTGCGCATGACTGCATTGTTCCGGCAGTCTCTACTGCGCATGACTGCATTGTTCCGGCAGTCTCTACTGCGCATGACTGCATTGTTCCGGCAGTCTCTACTGCGCATGACTGCATTGTTCCGGCAGTCTCTACTGTGCATGTGTGGTTACACACACAGGGAGCTTCGCAGCCTAGCGCTATATATATACACATTCATATACATACATATTCATACATATATACATACATACATATTTACATATACAGACATGCATACAAATATATATATATACATACATATGCATACATACATATACATATGCATACATATACAGTACATACATACATATTTACATATACAGACATGCATACAAATATATATATATATATATACATACATATAGCCATACATACATATATACATACATACATATACATGCATATACAGTACATACATATATATATATATATATACAGAGCATACATATACAGTGCATATATATACACATACCTGGGAACTTCTGGTTGTGGACTTCCCAGGGAGGTGCTGATAATCAAATGCCCTTGATTAATTGATCATCAGCAAGTATGACCACCTCTATAAAAGCTGAAGTTTTAGCAGTTTGCTGGTCTGGAGCATTCAGGTGTGTGTTAACACAATGCCAAGGAGGAAAGACATCAGCAATGATCTTAGAGTAGCAATTGTTATTGCCCATCAGTCAGGGAAGGGTTATAAGGCCATTCCAAACAATTTAAAGTCCATCATTCTACTGTGAGAAAGATTATTCAAAAGTGGAAAACATTCAAGGCAGTTGCCAATCTTCCCAGGAGTGGATGTCCCAGCAAATTTACCCCAAGGTCAGACCGTGCAATTGTCAGGCAAATTGCAAAAATCCCAGTTAGCATATTAAATGTTCATGCCAGTAAAATTAGAAAAAGACTGAACAAGGATGGTTTGTTTGGAAGGGTTGCCAGGAGAAAGCCTCTTCTCTCTAAAAAGAACATGGCATCACGGCCTCAACCCGACTGAAATGCTGTGGCGGGGCCTTAAGAGAGCTGTGCATAAACAAATGCCCACAAACCTCAATGAACTGAAGCAAAGTTGTAAAGAAGAGTGGGCCAAAATTCCTCCACAGTGATGTAAGAGACTGATAAAGTCATACAGAAAACAATTACTTCAAGTTATTGCTGCTAAAGGTGGTTCTACAAGCTGTTGAATCGCAAGGTGTACTTAGTTTTTTACACATGGCTTCTCCATTTTGGCTTTATTTTTGTTAAATAAATCATGACACGGTATATGATGTCATGTGTTGTTGTTCATCTGAGGTTGTATTTACCTAATTTTTAGACCCGTTAAGGAACAGATGATTGTTAGTATGTCCTGATATGTAAAACCATAGAATTCAAAGACAGTGTACTTTCTTTTTCACACGACTGTATATATATACAAATACATACATATACATACATACATACATATACAGTACATACATATATACATATACATACATATATATAAACATTCATACACATATATACACACACACACATGTATATTTATATATATACATACACACATAATGTACATACAGACAAAGATACATGCATACATACATGCAAACACATACAAACATATATAATGGACCTACAATACATACAAATATACATACATACAAACATACATACACACATAAGGCCAGATTGATATCACAGTTGCCCCTAAGAAAGACACTCCTGGGGAGTTATGCACAAAGGTGTGATAAAGAGGTGATAAAGTGGAGATAACTTATCCAGTGATATGACTTCTCCAATTCCTATGTTATTCTTTCCTCCACAGTGATGTAAGAGACTGATAAAGTCATACAGAAAACAATTACTTCAAGTTATTGCTGCTAAAGGTGGTTCTACAAGCTGTTGAATCGCAAGGTGTACTTAGTTTTTTACACATGGCTTCTCCATTTTGGCTTTATTTTTGTTAAATAAATCATGACACGGTATATGATGTCATGTGTTGTTGTTCATCTGAGGTTGTATTTACCTAATTTTTAGACCCGTTAAGGAACAGATGATTGTTAGTATGTCCTGATATGTAAAACCATAGAATTCAAAGACAGTGTACTTTCTTTTTCACACGACTGTATATATATACAAATACATACATATACATACATACATACATATACAGTACATACATATATACATATACATACATATATATATAAACATTCATACACATATATACACACACACACATGTATATTTATATATATACATACACACATAATGTACATACAGACAAAGATACATGCATACATACATGCAAACACATACAAACATATATAATGGACCTACAATACATACAAATATACATACATACAAACATACATACACACATAAGGCCAGATTGATATCACAGTTGCCCCTAAGAAAGACACTCCTGGGGAGTTATGCACAAAGGTGTGATAAAGAGGTGATAAAGTGGAGATAACTTATCCAGTGATATGACTTCTCCAATTCCTATGTTATTCTTTGGAGCCCATACACTAAGATTTCTCCTACTTTGGAGATCTTAGTGAATAGTCCCTATAGAATAATATAGGAACTGGTGAAGTCATCTCCACTTTATCACCTCTTTATCACGTGTTACTGCATCTATGCCTAGTAGTGATGAGCGAGCACCCCAATGCTCGGGTGTTCGGGTGCTCTGACAGAGCACCCCCTGAGGCTCGAGTGCTCGGCCGAACACCCGAGCCCCATTGAAGTCAATGGGAGGACTCGAGCATTACACCAGGCACCCCCTGCTCTGATGAGGGGAGGGTGCCTGGTCCATAGGAAAAGGGCAGAAAAAGATGGAAACACTACAGAAATGGTTCAGGGACAGCATATGGAGGATGTCTGGATGCACCTTGGACTCCAACATCGCTGCTGGGAACGATCTTTCGCCCGTAGTACGCCATTTTTACAGACTGACCATAAAACACACAAAAAGGAAAATAAAAACGACTTTAGGCGAAAAATTGTTACCAAACAATATTTGCTGTATATTTACTTGTATATCATCTGCAAATTCTCCCAAAAATTTCCTTGATTTTCTGAAGTGAGGCCATGATTAAGAGGGAAACGTGCGCAGAGGCAAATTCTCCCAAAAATTTCCTTGATTTTCAGAACTGAGGCCATGATTAAGAGGGAAACGTGCGCAGAGGCAAATTATCCCAAAAATTTCCTTGATTTTCTGAACTGGGGCCATGATTAAGAGGGAAACGTGCGCAGAGGCAAATTATCCCAAAAATTTCCTTGATTTTCAGAACTGAGGCCATGATTAAGATGGAAACGTGCGCTGAGCTGACCATCTAAAACATTATGGGTGAGGGTCTGCTGCAGAGCTGACCATCCTAAACATTATATGCGAAGGCCCGCTAGTGAGCTGACGCTATAAAACATTATATGAGAGGGCCCGCTAGAGAGCTGACCCAATAAAACATTATATGAGAAGGCCCGCTGGTGAGCTGACCTATATAAAAATTGGCAAACAGGGCCCGCTGGTGAGCTGGCCCTATATAAAAATTATATCACAGGGCCCGCTGGTGAGCTGGCCCTATATAAAAATTATATCACAGGGCTCGCTGGTGAGCTGGCCCTATATAAAAATTATATCCAGGGCATATGGAAGAGGAGGGGGAGGATGAGAAGATTAAGAGTCAACCATATACCCGTTTTTTGGGTGGAAGGGGTGAATGGGAATACAGAGTATTCCCATCATTGTAAATAACATATATAAAGTGAGTTTATGTTCCCCCGGGGCTTTCCTCCAGTGGAGTGGAGAAGTCAGGGGAAATCCAGGCCTTGTTCATTTTTATAAGTGTCAACCTATCAGCATTGTCGGTGGAAAGGCGGATACGCTTATCTGTTATGATGCCACCAGCAGCACTAAATACCCGCTCAGACAGAACGCTGGCGGCAGGGCAGGCCAGCACCTCCAAGGCGTAGAGTGCCAGTTCATACCACGTGTCCAGCTTGGACACCCAGTAGTTGTAAGGCACAGAGGGATCATTGAGGACGCTGACACGGTCTGCTACGTACTCCTTCACCATCTTCCAAAACTTTTCCCTCCTTGTGACACTAGGCTGCGCATCAGGGTGAGGGTGCTGGCGGGGTGTCATGAAGGTGTCCCACGCCTTGGAGAGTGTTGCCCTGCCTTTCTCGGAACTGCTGTGTGCTCCCCTTTTCTCCCCTTCTCGGTTGGCCAAGGTAGCACGTACTCTGCCGCCAGCGTTGTCAGATGGAAAATTTTGGAGCAATTTTTCGACAAGAACCTTCTGGTATTGCAACATTTTGCTTGTCCTCTCCACCGGAGGAATGAGAGATGAGAAATTCTCTTTGTAGCGGGGGTCCAGAAGGGTGAACACCCAGTAATCCGTGTTGCCTAAAATGCGTACAACGCGTGGGTCACGGGAAAGGCAGCCTAACATAAAGTCAGCCACGTGTGCCAGAGTACCAACAGGCAAGATTTCGCTGTCCTCACCAGGAGGATGACTCTCAATCTCCTCATCCTCTTCCTCCTCTTCTGCCCACCCACGCTGAAGAGATGGAACTAAAGTTCCATGGCTACCCTCTGTAGCGGAGGCAACCGTGTCTTCCTCCTCCTCCTCCTCCTCCGCCTCCTCCAATTGTCGCTGAGAAGACGAAGTGAGGGTGCTCTGGCTATCACCTTGTGTAAGCTCTTCCTCCCCCATTTCCACCTCTTCCACATGCAAAGCGTCGGTTTTAATTGTGAGCAGCGAGCGTTTCAGTAGACACAGAAGTGGGATGGTTACACTGATAATAGCGTTATCGCCGCTCACCATCTGTGTCGATTCCTCAAAATTGCGTAAAACCTCGCAGAGGTCTGACATCCATTCCCACTCCTCACTTCTGATTACAGGAAGTTGAACGGAGAGGCGACGACCGTGTAACAGCTGGTACTCCACTACTGCCCTCTGCTGCTCACAAAGCCGGGCCAACATGTGGAAGGTGGAGTTCCAGCGCGTGCTCACGTCACACAGCAGCCGGTGAGCTGGCAATTGTAAGCGCTGCTGCAGCTTCAACAGGCCGGCTGAAGCTGTTGATGACTTACGGAAATGTGCACACACGCGGCGCACCTTGGTCAAGAGATCATGCACATTGGGGTAGGTTTTTAGAAATCGCTGCACCACTAAATTAAATACATGCGCTAGGCATGGTACGTGTGTGAGCTTGCCAAGCTCCAAAGCCGCCACCAAGTTACGCCCATTATCACACACAACCATGCCTGCTTGCAGGTTGAGTGGCGAGAGCCACTGCTCGGTCTGGTGACTAATCCCCTGCAACAGCTCTGAGGCCGTGTGCTGTTTGTCCCCAAGGCAGATCAGCTTCAGCACGGCCTGTTGACGCTTCCCCACTGCAGTGCTACACTGCTTCCAGCTACTGGCTGATGGGGGAGTGGCGGTGTGTGTAGAGAATTCGGAGGTGGAAACGGAGGAGGAGGAGCCAATAACGTAGGTGCTGGTGGAAACCCTGATGGAGGTAGGGCCCGCAATCCTCGGCGTGGGTAGCACCCGTGCCATCCCAGGGTCCGAGTCGCTCCCAGCCTCCACGACATTCACCCAGTGTGCCGTCAGGGAAATGTAGCGTCCCTGGCCACAAGCACTTGTCCATGTGTCAGTCGTTAAGTGGACCTTCCCAGTAACTGCGTTGGTCAGGGCACGGGTGATGTTACGGGACACATGGTGGTGTAATGCGGGGATGGCACACCGGGAAAAGTAGTGGCGGCTGGGGACCGCGTACCGAGGGACAGCTGCTGCCATCAGGCTGCGGAAGGACTCAGTGTCCACAAGCCTAAATGGCAGCATTTCGATGGCCAGTAATTTTGAAAGGTGTGAGGTTAGTGCTATGGCCTGTGGGTGGGTGGCTGGGTACTTTCTCTTGCGCTCAAATGCCTGGGGTAACGACATTTGGACGCTGTGCTGGGACAGGGAAGTGGATGTGGTCGCTGATGGTGCTTCAGATGCTACAGGTGCAGGGCGGGAGGTATGCGGGCCTGCGCCTTCGACAGGCGATTGGCCGGCACCGAAAACAGGGGAAGAGGAGGCAGTGGTGTGGCCTGCAGACACAGATTGGCGATCCGGGCGTTCCTCCCACTTATTACGGTGCTTGGATGCCATGTGTCGGATCATGCTGGTGGTGGTGAGGTTTCTAGTGTTCATGCCTCGGCTCATTCTGGTGTGGCACAGGTTGAAAACTACAATTCTTTTGTCGTCCGCACTTTCCTTAAAAAAACGCCATACCGCAGAACACCTACCCCTTGGCAAGGTAGATTTACTCAAGGGGGTGCTCCGTGGAACATTTGCGGGCCGGTTTGGTGCGGTCCGCCTTCTTTCTGTAGCCACACCACTGCCTCTTCCAGCCTGTTGCGGTGCTGCAGATGGCTCACCCTCAGGACTGCTGTCATCGCTCGGCTCTACACCTTCCCAGGTGGGGTCAGTCACCTCATCGTCCACCAAGTCCTCCTCCACTTCCTCACTCTGATCATCCTCCTCAAGTCTTGATCCCACCACATACTCAGTCATTGACAACTGTATAACATTCTCCTCAACAAGGTCTTGAGACGGAAATAGTGGTTGATTTAATGGCAACTGTGTCTCATCATCATCATCATCATCCACTACTTCCTTTGACCTTAAATGCCGTTCACATCTGTCATCTTCTTGTGATTGGGTAGCCTCTAGAGGTTGTGAATCAGGGCACAAGATGTCATGTTCCTCTGCAAGCGTGCTTGGAGAGAGGGTCAAATGAAGGATTGGTGATGAGACGAGCTCCTCACTATATCCCAGTGTGGGATCACTTCTTTGACCAGACCGTGTATGGTGGGAGGAAGGATGATCAGAGTGAGGATTATGTTGACCAGACTCTTGGCTACTGAGAGTGGACTTGGTGGAAGACAGGGTGGTGCTTAACCGACTGGAAGCAGTATCAGCTGTCATCCAACCGACCACCTGTTCGCAGTGGTCGGACCTCGAGAGTGATGTCCTGCGACGCCCTGTAAAATTACACATGAAGCTAGGTATGGTGGATGTCTTTCTTTCTTGTGCTCTGGCACCAGGCACAGTTTCTCCGCGTCCTGACCCGCGCCCTGAACTTTCAGGATCACGTCCACTTCCCCGTCCCTTTTTACCCGCCTTCTTCATCTTACACAGAATATGTGACTTTAATATTTGAGTTTGAAAACTTAACAGTATTTCTTATTATTCTGCAACTCTGCAGAGTACACAGAATAGGCTGCTAAACGGCGGTGAAACACACTGAATGGAATATGTGACTTTGATATTTTAGTTTGAAGACTTAACAGTATTTCTTCCTATTCTGCAACTCTGCACAGTACACAGAATAGGCTGCTAAACTGCGGTGAAACACACTGAATGGAATATGTGACTTTAATATTTGAGTTTGAAAACTTAACAGTATTTCTTATTATTCTGCAACTGTACAGAGTACACAGAATAGGCTGCTAAACTGCGGTGAAACACACTGAATGGAATATGTGACTTTAATATTTGAGTTTGAAAACTTAACAGTATTTCTTATTATTCTGCAACTGTACAGAGTACACAGAATAGGCTGCTAAACTGCGGTGAAACACACTGAATGGAATATGTGACTTTAATATTTGAGTTTGAAAACTTAACAGTATTTCTTATTATTCTGCAACTGTACAGAGTACACAGAATAGGCTGCTAAACTGCGGTGAAACACACTGAATGGAATATGTGACTTTAATATTTGAGTTTGAAAACTTAACAGTATTTCTTATTATTCTGCAACTGTACAGAGTACACAGAATAGGCTGCTAAACTGCGGTGAAACACACTGAATGGAATATGTGACTTTAATATTTGAGTTTGAAAACTTAACAGTATTTCTTATTATTCTGCAACTGTACAGAGTACACAGAATAGGCTGCTAAACTGCGGTGAAACACACTGAATGGAATATGTGACTTTAATATTTGAGTTTGAAAACTTAACAGTATTTCTTATTATTCTGCAACTCTGCAGAGTACACAGAATAGGCTGCTAAACGGCGGTGAAACACACTGAATGGAATATGTGACTTTGATATTTTAGTTTGAAGACTTAACAGTATTTCTTATTATTCTGCAACTGTACAGAGTACACAGAATAGGCTGCTAAACTGCGGTGAAACACACTGAATGGAATATGTGACTTTGATATTTTAGTTTGAAGACTTAACAGTATTTCTTATTATTCTGCAACTGTACAGAGTACACAGAATAGGCTGCTAAACTGCGGTGAAACACACTGAATGGAATATGTGACTTTAATATTTGAGTTTGAAAACTTAACAGTATTTCTTATTATTCTGCAACTGTACAGAGTACACAGAATAGGCTGCTAAACTGCGGTGAAACACACTGAATGGAATATGTGACTTTGATATTTTAGTTTGAAGACTTAACAGTATTTGTTATTATTCTGCAACTGTACAAAGTACACAGAATAGGCTGCTAAACTGCGGTGAAACACACTGAATGGAATATGTGACTTTAATATTTGAGTTTGAAAACTTAACAGTATTTCTTATTATTCTGCAACTGTACAGAGTACACAGAATAGGCTGCTAAACTGCGGTGAAACACACTGAATGGAATATGTGACTTTGATATTTTAGTTTGAAGACTTAACAGTATTTCTTATTATTCTGCAACTGTACAGAGTACACAGAATAGGCTGCTAAACTGCGGTGAAACACACTGAATGCAATATGTGACTTTGATATTTTAGTTTGAAGACTTAACAGTATTTCTTATTATTCTGCAACTGTACAGAGTACACAGAATAGGCTGCTAAACTGCGGTGAAACACACTGAATGGAATATGTGACTTTAATATTTGAGTTTGAAAACTTAACAGTATTTCTTATTATTCTGCAACTCTGCACAGTACACAGAATAGGCTGCTAAACGGCGGTGAAACACACTGAATGGAATATGTGACTTTAATATTTGAGTTTGAAAACTTAACAGTATTTCTTATTATTCTGCAACTCTGCAGAGTACACAGAATAGGCTGCTAAACGGCGGTGAAACACACTGAATGGAATATGTGACTTTGATATTTTAGTTTGAAGACTTAACAGTATTTCTTATTATTCTGCAACTGTACAGAGTACACAGAATAGGCTGCTAAACTGCGGTGAAACACACTGAATGGAATATGTGACTTTGATATTTTAGTTTGAAGACTTAACAGTATTTCTTATTATTCTGCAACTGTACAGAGTACACAGAATAGGCTGCTAAACTGCGGTGAAACACACTGAATGGAATATGTGACTTTAATATTTGAGTTTGAAAACTTAACAGTATTTCTTATTATTCTGCAACTCTGCAGAGTACACAGAATAGGCTGCTAAACGGCGGTGAAACACACTGAATGGAATATGTGACTTTGATATTTTAGTTTGAAGACTTAACAGTATTTCTTATTATTCTGCAACTGTACAGAGTACACAGAATAGGCTGCTAAACTGCGGTGAAACACACTGAATGGAATATGTGACTTTGATATTTTAGTTTGAAGACTTAACAGTATTTCTTATTATTCTGCAACTGTACAGAGTACACAGAATAGGCTGCTAAACTGCGGTGAAACACACTGAATGGAATATGTGACTTTAATATTTGAGTTTGAAAACTTAACAGTATTTCTTATTATTCTGCAACTCTGCACAGTACACAGAATAGGCTGCTAAACGGCGGTGAAACACACTGAATGGAATATGTGACTTTGATATTTTAGTTTGAAGACTTAACAGTATTTCTTCCTATTCTGCAACTCTGCACAGTACACAGAATAGGCTGCTAAACGGCGGTGAAACACACTGAATGGAATATGTGACTTTAATATTTGAGTTTGAAAACTTAACAGTATTTCTTATTATTCTGCAACTGTACAGAGTACACAGAATAGGCTGCTAAACTGCGGTGAAACACACTGAATGGAATATGTGACTTTAATATTTGAGTTTGAAAACTTAACAGTATTTCTTATTATTCTGCAACTCTGCACAGTACACAGAATAGGCTGCTAAACGGCGGTGAAACACACTGAATGGAATATGTGACTTTGATATTTTAGTTTGAAGACTTAACAGTATTTCTTCCTATTCTGCAACTCTGCACAGTACACAGAATGTGCTGCTAAACTGCGGCGAAGCACACTGAATGGAATATGTGACTTTGATATTTTAGTTTGAAGACTTAACAGTATTTCTTCCTATTCTGCAACTCTGCACAGTACACAGAATAGGCTGCTAAACTGCGGCGAAGCACACTGAATGGAATATGTGACTTTAATATTTGAGTTTGAAAACTTAACAGTATTTCTTATTATTCTGCAACTGTACAGAGTACACAGAATAGGCTGCTAAACTGCGGTGAAACACACTGAATGGAATATGTGACTTTAATATTTGAGTTTGAAAACTTAACAGTATTTCTTATTATTCTGCAACTCTGCACAGTACACAGAATAGGCTGCTAAACGGCGGTGAAACACACTGAATGGAATATGTGACTTTGATATTTTAGTTTGAAGACTTAACAGTATTTCTTCCTATTCTGCAACTCTGCACAGTACACAGAATGTGCTGCTAAACTGCGGCGAAGCACACTGAATGGAATATGTGACTTTGATATTTTAGTTTGAAGACTTAACAGTATTTCTTCCTATTCTGCAACTCTGCACAGTACACAGAATAGGCTGCTAAACTGCGGTGAAACACACTGAATGGAATATGTGACTTTAATATTTGAGTTTGAAAACTTAACAGTATTTCTTATTATTCTGCAACTGTACAGAGTACACAGAATAGGCTGCTAAACTGCGGTGAAACACACTGAATGGAATATGTGACTTTAATATTTGAGTTTGAAAACTTAACAGTATTTCTTATTATTCTGCAACTGTACAGAGTACACAGAATAGGCTGCTAAACTGCGGTGAAACACACTGAATGGAATATGTGACTTTAATATTTGAGTTTGAAAACTTAACAGTATTTCTTATTATTCTGCAACTGTACAGAGTACACAGAATAGGCTGCTAAACTGCGGTGAAACACACTGAATGGAATATGTGACTTTAATATTTGAGTTTGAAAACTTAACAGTATTTCTTATTATTCTGCAACTGTACAGAGTACACAGAATAGGCTGCTAAACTGCGGTGAAACACACTGAATGGAATATGTGACTTTAATATTTGAGTTTGAAAACTTAACAGTATTTCTTATTATTCTGCAACTGTACAGAGTACACAGAATAGGCTGCTAAACTGCGGTGAAACACACTGAATGGAATATGTGACTTTAATATTTGAGTTTGAAAACTTAACAGTATTTCTTATTATTCTGCAACTCTGCAGAGTACACAGAATAGGCTGCTAAACGGCGGTGAAACACACTGAATGGAATATGTGACTTTGATATTTTAGTTTGAAGACTTAACAGTATTTCTTATTATTCTGCAACTGTACAGAGTACACAGAATAGGCTGCTAAACTGCGGTGAAACACACTGAATGGAATATGTGACTTTGATATTTTAGTTTGAAGACTTAACAGTATTTCTTATTATTCTGCAACTGTACAGAGTACACAGAATAGGCTGCTAAACTGCGGTGAAACACACTGAATGGAATATGTGACTTTAATATTTGAGTTTGAAAACTTAACAGTATTTCTTATTATTCTGCAACTGTACAGAGTACACAGAATAGGCTGCTAAACTGCGGTGAAACACACTGAATGGAATATGTGACTTTGATATTTTAGTTTGAAGACTTAACAGTATTTGTTATTATTCTGCAACTGTACAAAGTACACAGAATAGGCTGCTAAACTGCGGTGAAACACACTGAATGGAATATGTGACTTTAATATTTGAGTTTGAAAACTTAACAGTATTTCTTATTATTCTGCAACTGTACAGAGTACACAGAATAGGCTGCTAAACTGCGGTGAAACACACTGAATGGAATATGTGACTTTGATATTTTAGTTTGAAGACTTAACAGTATTTCTTATTATTCTGCAACTGTACAGAGTACACAGAATAGGCTGCTAAACTGCGGTGAAACACACTGAATGCAATATGTGACTTTGATATTTTAGTTTGAAGACTTAACAGTATTTCTTATTATTCTGCAACTGTACAGAGTACACAGAATAGGCTGCTAAACTGCGGTGAAACACACTGAATGGAATATGTGACTTTAATATTTGAGTTTGAAAACTTAACAGTATTTCTTATTATTCTGCAACTCTGCACAGTACACAGAATAGGCTGCTAAACGGCGGTGAAACACACTGAATGGAATATGTGACTTTAATATTTGAGTTTGAAAACTTAACAGTATTTCTTATTATTCTGCAACTCTGCAGAGTACACAGAATAGGCTGCTAAACGGCGGTGAAACACACTGAATGGAATATGTGACTTTGATATTTTAGTTTGAAGACTTAACAGTATTTCTTATTATTCTGCAACTGTACAGAGTACACAGAATAGGCTGCTAAACTGCGGTGAAACACACTGAATGGAATATGTGACTTTGATATTTTAGTTTGAAGACTTAACAGTATTTCTTATTATTCTGCAACTGTACAGAGTACACAGAATAGGCTGCTAAACTGCGGTGAAACACACTGAATGGAATATGTGACTTTAATATTTGAGTTTGAAAACTTAACAGTATTTCTTATTATTCTGCAACTCTGCAGAGTACACAGAATAGGCTGCTAAACGGCGGTGAAACACACTGAATGGAATATGTGACTTTGATATTTTAGTTTGAAGACTTAACAGTATTTCTTATTATTCTGCAACTGTACAGAGTACACAGAATAGGCTGCTAAACTGCGGTGAAACACACTGAATGGAATATGTGACTTTGATATTTTAGTTTGAAGACTTAACAGTATTTCTTATTATTCTGCAACTGTACAGAGTACACAGAATAGGCTGCTAAACTGCGGTGAAACACACTGAATGGAATATGTGACTTTAATATTTGAGTTTGAAAACTTAACAGTATTTCTTATTATTCTGCAACTCTGCACAGTACACAGAATAGGCTGCTAAACGGCGGTGAAACACACTGAATGGAATATGTGACTTTGATATTTTAGTTTGAAGACTTAACAGTATTTCTTCCTATTCTGCAACTCTGCACAGTACACAGAATAGGCTGCTAAACGGCGGTGAAACACACTGAATGGAATATGTGACTTTAATATTTGAGTTTGAAAACTTAACAGTATTTCTTATTATTCTGCAACTGTACAGAGTACACAGAATAGGCTGCTAAACTGCGGTGAAACACACTGAATGGAATATGTGACTTTAATATTTGAGTTTGAAAACTTAACAGTATTTCTTATTATTCTGCAACTCTGCACAGTACACAGAATAGGCTGCTAAACGGCGGTGAAACACACTGAATGGAATATGTGACTTTGATATTTTAGTTTGAAGACTTAACAGTATTTCTTCCTATTCTGCAACTCTGCACAGTACACAGAATGTGCTGCTAAACTGCGGCGAAGCACACTGAATGGAATATGTGACTTTGATATTTTAGTTTGAAGACTTAACAGTATTTCTTCCTATTCTGCAACTCTGCACAGTACACAGAATAGGCTGCTAAACTGCGGCGAAGCACACTGAATGGAATATGTGACTTTAATATTTGAGTTTGAAAACTTAACAGTATTTCTTATTATTCTGCAACTGTACAGAGTACACAGAATAGGCTGCTAAACTGCGGTGAAACACACTGAATGGAATATGTGACTTTAATATTTGAGTTTGAAAACTTAACAGTATTTCTTATTATTCTGCAACTCTGCACAGTACACAGAATAGGCTGCTAAACGGCGGTGAAACACACTGAATGGAATATGTGACTTTGATATTTTAGTTTGAAGACTTAACAGTATTTCTTCCTATTCTGCAACTCTGCACAGTACACAGAATGTGCTGCTAAACTGCGGCGAAGCACACTGAATGGAATATGTGACTTTGATATTTTAGTTTGAAGACTTAACAGTATTTCTTCCTATTCTGCAACTCTGCACAGTACACAGAATAGGCTGCTAAACTGCGGCGAAGCACACTGAATGGAATATGTGACTTTGATATTTTAGTTTGAAGACTTAACAGTATTTCTTCCTATTCTGCAACTCTGCACAGTACACAGAATGTGCTGCTAAACTGCGGCGAAGCACACTGAATGGAATATGTGACTTTGATATTTTAGTTTGAAGACTTAACAGTATTTCTTCCTATTCTGCAACTCTGCACAGTACACAGAATAGGCTGCTAAACTGCGGCGAAGCACACTGAATGGAATATGTGACTTTGATATTTTAGTTTGAAGACTTAACAGTATTTCTTCCTATTCTGCAACTCTGCACAGTACACAGAATGTGCTGCTAAACTGCGGCGAAGCACACTGAATGGAATATGTGACTTTGATATTTTAGTTTGAAGACTTAACAGTATTTCTTCCTATTCTGCAACTCTGCACAGTACTCAGAATGTGCTGCTAAACTGCGGCGACGCACACTGAATGGAATACGTGACTTTGATATTTTAGTTTGAAGACTTAACAGAATGTGCTCTAATCTGCAACTTTGCACACTAAACAGAATGTGCTCTAATCTGCAACTTTGCACACTAAACAGAATGTGCTCTAATCTGCAACTTTGCACACTAAACAGAATGTGCTCTAATCTGCAACTGTGCACACTAAACAGAATGTGCTCTAATCTGCAACTTTTCACACTAAACAGAATATTTTTTTTTTTTTTTTTTTTTTTTTTTCCCCCCACACAAAATAACCTGCTGCCCCCACACACAGTAGTCCTAAAAAGGACTTTTGGTTCTTTTTTGTCACAATTTTTTTTTTCCTCCCTACACTGCCTTTCCCTTCCTATCCTCAGCTCTCCCTGGCTCAGACTGAGCCGAACTCGATGGTCAGGTGCTATACAGCACCCGACCACGGGTTCTGGCCAGCCAATCAGTGTAATGCCAGCAGCCAACATGGCTGCTGGGATTACACCGATGTCAGAGCCTCCCTGCATGTTTATTGGCTGCGCAGCAGCCGCAAAACGTGCGGGGAGGAGACCCGAACATGGCGGGCGAGCACATGCGGTACTCGTACGAGTACCGCCATGTGCCGAGCAGAGCGATGCTCGAGCCGATCCGAGCATCGGCCGAGCATGCTCGCTCAACACTAATGCCTAGGTGTCCTTAAAGGGACAGTAATACTTTGTTTTATCTTTATCTTTATTTTATTTTGTAGGCATTAAAAAAACATGAAGAACGATATAAGTCTTATCTCTCAAACCTTTATGGTTTGAGAGATAGTCACAAGTAAAGTTTCCCCTCCCGCCCCTTTTACCTAGTGTAAGCCATCTCTTCTCAGATGTGGAATCCAGTCCATAGACTAGACAGATAACAACAGGGGACAATCTTCTTCCTATGAGAACAATGAAAGCCCTGCCCCCCTTGACAAGTTTTTTAGGTTTTTCCCTTATCTTAATTGAAGATTGTCCCTCTCTGCAGTCTACCTGGGCACCTCCCTTCTGCTCTGGCTGAACAGTGTTACATCAGTAAAAGGGGCAGGAGTGGGAATCCTTTGTCAGTGAATTACTCTTGAACTACAACTCTGACAGAATTGAAATAAGACTCTCCAAAGTCCAAATACTATGATGATTAATTAGAGCTGCTTTTATTATGAGACATTACTATCCTTTTAACTCCCCACATGGCGAAACCCCAGGTACTCACATGACCCAGCCCCCAGTTGCATTCACTGCTTCCTACCACAGAAAATACCAATGGCCTATAACAAGCAAGGTCATAAAAAGCTTTAGCCCCTTGTTGCTCCCCAATGCATTGATTTATCTCCAGCATCCAATGGCTTAAATAATAGCCTATAAACTGGTGCTGGGAATTTGTGTTCCTCTCTATAATGCAGTTGAAATGTTCCTCTCTCCTCTGTGGTGGTGTTGGTTTGCCCCAGATTTATTCCAGACTGTCTTAGCCCATTAAACTTCCAAAAAAAAGTGTTGCAGACACATTTGCTAACATTTTCCATGGTTTTATTGCTTGATTATTCCTGGAATTCATTACTAGGGTGATGGACTTGTGTGAGTTTCTTGGCAAGAACATGAACGGACTGGTTCCAAAGCCATCCTCTTTGAATCCATTGAAATTCCATGCCTAATGATGGACAGAAATCCATTAGACACATGTTCAAAATTTCCCATGGCTTCTTTTTCGCACTTTGACAAAAATAAGCCAAGGAGACATATCACATTTGTTAAAGTCTCCAGAATAGAACCATTATAGCACAGTAAACGTGTAGCACATGGTAGCATAGAAATCAATTTCACTGGTAATAGTAATGACTAACAGTTTCCTTGAGACAAACCTGGTTTTACATTTAAGATTTTCCCCTTGTTCCAGCTGGCTCCATTAATATAAAGCCAATTAAGTGAACCATTTGCAAAAGTCTTTTGAGCAGACTACACCTCCGACCATGGATTCTGTTTTACTTAACAACTGTATGGCTTCCAATCGTTGTATAATCTGGTGGCTGCTGGCTTTACTTGCACTCCCATTTTGCCTTTGTCAAGATGAACACATGGAGGTGAGGAGAAGATTTAATAGACCGGTGGCCAGAGTAGTTGAAAGTCGTCACCAGCGAAAAGGCAATGATGGTGCCATCAGGGAAGTAGTAGGAGAACGGAATCACGTTGTTGAGTCTTTTGCCTTTAATTCCACAAACCAAATATTGATGAATCCAGAGGTAGATGATGTAGAGCAGACCTCGCACAGGGTCCAGGTACTCTGAATTCATATTCTTAGCATTAACCCTTTGAATGCCAGGGAGTTATCCAACGCATTGCTTTTGCAATGAGTTGGATAGTTCTCTGTCACTCAACGTGTTCCATTTCATGATAATAATGGGTAGTTTTCATTTGGGTATCATCCTGTGTGTATTAACCCTTACATAGGTTTTATAGAATGATTTAGCAATTTGTTTAGTTTTTTATTATTTTATGACAAATCAAGAGAAAACATTTTGATAGTAATTAATATTTAATTGGAAGTGAGGCAAATGCATTAACCCTTTGAGTGCCACTCTGGCACTAAAAGGGTTAAGAAGAACTGGGGGGAGATGCACTAAAGTGTGATAAAGACGTGATAAAGTGGAGATAACTTCTCCAGTGAGCTCAGATCTCTAATTCCCATATTATTCTATGAAGTCAATGCACTAAGATTTCTCCAGCTTTGGAGATCTTAGTGCATAGGCTCTATAGAATAACATAGGAACTGGAAAAGTGATATCACTGGAGAAGTCATCTCCACTTTATCACCCCTTTATCACACCTTAGTGCATAACCTCATTGGAGCAATTCTAGGGCTAAACCAACTGCACTTCGAGGGACAAATTAAGACTCATATTGAATTAAACATGGAATTTAAAACCTTGGGGAGATGCACAAAGGTGTGATAAAGGTACAATAAAGGTGTGATAATAGTGTGATAAAGTGATAATAATTGAGATGACATCTCCAGTGATATCACTTCTTTAGCTCCTATGTTATTCTATGGAACCTATGCACTAAGATTTTTCTTGAGTGCATAGGCTCCATAGAATAATATAGGACTTGGAGAAGTGATGTCACTGGAGATGTCATTTCTGCCTTATCACCTCTTTATCACCTCTTAGTGCATCTCCCCATTGCTTTTGCAGTGTATTGTCAATCTTTCTGGTATTCAAGGGGTTAAAATCCTTATTTAAATAAATGAGTATTTGTATTTGTTTTTATTTCTTTTCACCCAGAATCCCCCTAGATCTTCTTAGTAAATATCAGCCTATTAGAAATGGCACATGTGGTAATTTTATTTCAACTCTGTGGGGAAATTGGTTAGCATCAGAATCACTCTGGTTCTTTGAACCCCAGTCTCTGTATTTATTATAAGTGGCATAAGAATTTAATACAGTTTAGTAATTACCATTTTCTTGTTTTATTAATATTGCATCAAGAAAGAGAGACATTTTTTCTCCCAGATCAGTGCATATGGATAAATATGGAGATCTGGGCATGTTTATAAAGTTTATTCTGGAACAAACCAACTGCACCATTGCTTTGCAATGAATTGCACAACCCTCTGACACTCAAAGGGTTAAATGTGGTTTCTTTCTTTTTTTTTTTATTATTATTTGTATTCATTGGTGATCATTCTAGTCTCTAGCATTTGAGGAGTTAACCCATTGCTTTGCATTGCTTTGTGTAGCCCTCTGGCATTCAAAGGGTTAAAAGCCCCATTTAAATCAAAGATAATTTTCATTTCAGTTGGCAGCTGGCTCGCTCCTGAACTGTACCACTTGAGCATGATGAATACAGCCGAGGGATGTAATTATCACGTACAATGGAATTCAGACCAGTGTATGTTATAGGATACGTTCTTCCTCCCCACTTGGTATATTGCTCACAGTGGAACATGTAAGGACAGTTGTTGGTTGTAAACCTGTTAATTCTATGCATTGTTTTTGTTTCTTTAACTCTCTGAGTGCCAGAGGGGTGTCCAAAGCAATTCATTGGACACCCCCTGGCACTCAAATGGTTAATATATCTCAATTGCTTTTTACTTTTGTGAGCATTAATCCTTGGTAAGGTTTAACCCTTTGTTTGTCAGATGTGTGTGTGAACAACTCATTGCTAAGCAATGTGTTGCACATCCTCATCCTTCTGGCACTCATAGTGTTAATCAGTGCTAGCTTTGGTGTATAATGAATGGTTATTATTTAAATCCAAAGAGCATATATATATATTCATATTCAGTGCCAGAGGGTGTGCAATGCTTTGAGCACCCCTCTGGTACTGAAAGGGTTCAAGTGTTCTTTTTAAATTTAAGGAGAGGTTAAGAAATGTCTTTAACCCCTTGTATGCTAGTAATGCCTCCATTGCATTGTATCACAATTTTGCATTCATACTGGGAACCAGATTTCCCATTGTGCAGAGTAGGCAACTGCCTAGAGCTCCAATGTTTTGGGGGTGGAGACACCCATATTCAGAGTTGTGGGTGTGACCAGAGCAATTGCCCCTACACCAGTCACCCACTTATTGCTTATGTATATACCCCTATACTGGCATTATTAACAACTTGGATGGAAGAGAGGTCTCCAGTGCATTGCTTCACCTAGCAGCCAAGTGATTAAGAAGCTTTTCTTTGTGCTAATTGTATTTCCTCTATCGCGGGCAACAGTGTAGGGGATTAGAGAGAGTCGTGGATGGGGGTGTTCATGGGTGAGATTAAGGGTGCTGTGAGTACCTTTGCCTAAGGGCACATGAGATGTAAATCTGGCCCTGTTAACCCCTTAAGGACCAAGAACATATATATACACCATGAGGAAAACATGCATTAATGAGGAAAACATGCATTAATGATCCTTGACGTATATGTACGTCATGGAATTCAGGGGTCCCCTGATAACTGCATGCTGTTCGAGGACCTCTGATTCCATTAAAAAAAAAAATGTCCTGTGGTCCTTAAAACGGAACTATCATCAAACTTACATTTAGCCCCAAATCCTTATTACGTTAGCGATATACATATAAATACTTGTATTTGGCAGCATAAGTCCGGCACTAGAGAAAAATAGAACTGGATCGGCAGGCAGCAGAGGGCAAGAGCGCAGACATATTGCAGAGACGCTATGTGTGGGTTTGCGCTGTCCGTCTCCTTCACCTCCACGATTGGAGAGTTGAATTCCTTTGTGCCGAAAGGCACCAGAAGGGACTGACAGTGCAGGAGCAGAGAGTGCCTACTGCAAGATCCCAGCCAGTGCCTGCCTGCCTGCCAAAAAAGTTTTATTTCTTACTAATGCCGGACTTATTCCACAATATACAAGTATTTATATGTATATTGCTAAAGTATTAATGATTTGGGGCTAAATGTAAGCTTGATGATAGTTCCGCTTTAAGTGCCGGCCGTACAGCCGGTCCTTAAGGGTTTAAAGGGATACTATCAACAAAACAATATCTTGGCAATTGAGAATGCATGATGTGTATATAGGCTTATGGGACTTAACAAAAGGAGAGCAATTCTGGAGTAAGCCACCTGCACCGTTGGGGACAAATAAAATATTAAAAATTCTCCTTGATTAAAACCTTTAATGGCAGTTAAAGGGATAGTAATACTTCGTTTTATCTTTATTTTATTTTGTAGGCATTAAAAAAACATGAAGAACAATATAAGTCTTATCTCTCAAACCTTTTTGGTCTGAGAGATATTCACAAGCAAAGTTTCCCCTCCTGCCCCTTTTACCTAGTGTAAGCCATCTCTTCTCAGATGTGGACTGCAGTCCATAGACCAGACAGATAACAACAGGGGACAATCTTCTTCCTGTGAGAACAATGAAAGCCCTGCCCCCCTTGACAAGTTTTTCAGGTTTTTCTCTTATTTTAATTGAAGATTGTCCCTCTCTGCAGTCTACCTGGGCACCTCCCTTCTGATCTGGCTGAACAGTGTTACATCAGTAAAAGGGGCGGGAGGGGGACACTTTGTCATTGAATTACTCTTGAACTACAACTCTGACAGAATTGAAATAACACTCTCCAAAGTCCAAATACTATGATGATTAATTAGAGCTGCTTTTATTATGAAACATTACTATCCCTTTAAGGACCACGGAGCATTTTTTTTCTTCATCTGATTCATGATTTGTCAGGACCATCGTGACAGTCCTGGCATGTCGTGGGTCCTTAAAGGGTTATTATTACAGGTAATGATGAAATGTTTTATTAAATTATTAATGTCTTTTTAAAAATAAGAAGAGATTAAAACTTTGAATAATATTTCTGGGTGTGTGTTTCTACTGTAAATTGCTGCTATTTGTGCTATACTAATACTGGGTAGTCTTTCAATTTATGATAATTCAATAAATATGGTATTAATCATCATGGAATCAATCCGGAAAACAACTACTATTGCAGTTTGATGACAAAAATGTACAGACCACCATTAAAGAACAGTTAAATACTATGGTGGGATAAGTGTCTCCATTGAGAGAAATCCCACACATTCCTGTGTTATTCTGTGGTGCCTATATATAAAGCAGAGGTCCACATCCTGGCTCACAATTTTCCTATAGTCATAGTTTTACAGCACGGCCAAACCAGCATGCAAGATAATACTTTGTGTATTTATTTGTATACTAGTTGAAGAGCCCGTTACTCGGGCCACAGTGCCACTGCCAGCCGGTCGCGGGGCAGTCATGCGCAGTAGAGACTGCCCGTGCCACGGCTGATACAGAGCTGGATGCTCCATCGGAGCACCAGCTCTGTATCAGCCATGGCATGGGAAGTCTCTACTGTACATGACTGCAGCACGCGTAGCAGTCTCTACTGTGAATGACTTCATCGTTACACACGTTTTAGCGAATTATTATATAGGATATGTATGCTGACGTAAGAGTGCATTGACTTTTCAGTGTGACATGAACAGCAATGATCGGGTTAGTTCTCCAAAGTCTATGTCAGGAATGCAGTGGTAAAACTGTAATATTTATTTAGAAAATGTTTTACCAGGAAGAATACATTGAGATTTCTCTCATTTTCAAACTGGAGTGTTTACTGCAAGAGTTGTGTATTTGCAAAATACAGAGACATAATACATGTATGCACACACATATACTAAAAATGTTATATACAGTTGCATATTGTTTTTAGATATGAAGAAGCAGTTATTTTTTAAGGATTTTAGACTGGGAGAAGATCTGATTTTTTCAGGTAGGTTATTCGAGACTTTCAGAGCTCTGAAGGAAAAGGCAGATCAACCGGCTTCTTTCTTGAAATGTGTTATACTCAGTGAGTTGTTAGCAGTGAAGTGGAGGTTATAGTTAGTATGGAAGGCTGGAGTGACCATACTGTTCTGGTATTCTGGTAGTTTTCTAAGGAAGTGGTTATGAACTATGCAAAATAGGTGAAGGGCACATCAAGATTCGAGTGTTAGCCTTCATACATATCACAATGTTTCTTACTATAACAATCCAGCAGCTGTTGCATATAACTAAATATTATTTATCCTTGTGATTGATGGGTATATGTTGACAAAGGTCCAAGTTAGGGGCTCAACACTGATACAATAAATTTGTACCTGATTCTCCTTTAACCCCTTAAGGACCAATGACGTTCCATCACGGCGGTCCTATACTTAAAAAACAGTGATGGTCTGTTGTGTAATTTAGGGCGACATTTATTCAAATTATTCTCACACCTGCCCATTTTTAGTTTTTAGTAAGGAAACATCTTATAGATGAGAACATTTTCTTTGATTGTGGTTATATTATTTTGGCCATATGTAATGAATGTAGTCTGTGGTTATTTTTATAGCACCCCTTAACTGAAGAAAATTCTATAAATAATGTTTTTCATTGTGAACAATAGTTAACCCATTGAATGCTAGAGATTTTTCCAGTGCAACACCATGTGAACCAGATAGACATGTGAACCATACAAGACAGGTCAGTGTATTTGGCATGTTAGTAAAAGAAAAAAATAAATTATCTGTAGTAAGGCAGCTGGTTTTGTAAAAGCTAAAAAAATTGCTTATATGAAATATGGGCAGATTCTTGGATGAGGACAAGTATATAAGAATAAACACAAGGAGACTGAGCTCATGATCAAATACGTAAAGGGATAGTAATGTTTCATAATAAAAGCAGATCCAATTAATCTTCATAGTATATGGGCCATGGAGAGTGTTATTTCAGTACTGTCTGAGTTGTAGTTTAAGAGTACTGATGTAACTGTAACTGTTCTGCTCAGCTCAGAACAGCAGGGCGGAGTCCAAGTGGATTTCAGAGAGGGACAATCTTTAATTAACATAAGGGAAAAACCTGTCAATGGGGGCTGGGCTTTCATTGTTCTCACAGTAAGAAGGTTTTCCCTTGCTGTTAGCTGTCTGGTTTGTGGACCAGATTCAACATCTGAGGGGGATACTTTATCATTCAATTACTCTTGAACTACCACACTGACAGTATTGAAATAACACTCTCCATGGCCCAAATACTATGAAGATTAATTGGAGCTGCTGTTTTTGTGAAATATTACTATCCCTTTAACATATTAATTAATTTATTCATTATTTCACTCAATTAACAAAAAGATTACAAGCTTCCCTATAATAAAATAAATACATTTAAATATTAATGTACTTAACACATTGAATACCAGTGGGGTGCGCAACACATTGCTTATCATTCAAAGTGTTCAAAAACAGCATGTAGAGCATTTTTATTTTCATATAGTTTTCTTACCATAGAAAATATAGCTAGCCTGTATCCTAGCATAGAAAACATCTCATTGCCTGTCATTAATTCCCCACTTCATCCAGCTCAAAAAACCCTCCAATAAGGATCTTTATTAGACTTCTGAAGTAAATAAAGACCCAGCAACATGCATAAAGAAAGACTGGCCTGGCTATACATATTGTACAAATAGAATTAGATGACAACATTAATATTAGTATAAAAATACTGAATCATATACATAATATAAAAACAATAAACCAAAAAATAAAACATAAATAATATCAAATCCAAGTTCATAATCAGATGAATAATGGCAATGATAATTCAGATATTTAATGGATGAAAGCAAGGTTCTGGTGTAACTATAGCTCCTCCTCCCCTACGCGTTTCAGATAAACCCTTCTTCTTCTTCCAGGGTAAAAAAGTGACAAGCTTCATGTTCACCGTTCTATATATAAATCTATTAACAGTTCTAATCGCATCGTCCTATTACAACATATCTTGAACAAATTATATTCATAGAATACAGTAATAGCTTACTATACCTCATTCAAAGAACTCAATTAAAAATATACTTAAAGGGATAGTAATACTTCGTTTTAACTTTTTTTATTTTGTAGGCATTAAAAAAACACGAAGAATGATATAAGTCTTATGTCTCAAACCTTTATGTTTTAAGAGATATTCACAAGCAAAGTATCCCCCCCTGTTCAGCCAGATCAGAAGGGAGGTGCCCAGGTAGACTGCAGAGAGGGACAATCTTCAATTAAGATAAGGGAAAAAGCTGAAAAACTTGTCAAGGGGGGAAGGGCTTTCATTCTTTTCATACAAAGAAGATTGTCCCCTGCTGTTATCTGTCTGGTCATACAACCAGATTCACATCTGAGAAGAGATGGCTTACACTGGAAAAAGGGGCGGGAGGGGGAAACTTTGCTTGTGAATATCTCTTAAACCATAAAGGTTTGAGACATAAGACTTTTATCATTCTTCATGTTTTTTTAATGCCTACAAAATAAAATAAAGTTAAAATGAAGTATTACTATCCCTTTAACTCTCTATCAACCCATTGTCAACCGAATCATACATTCAATGTAACCTTATTGTCACACTGAAAATACTAAACCCCGAACAATGAGTTATCATATATCTACTTAATGTATATAAATGACTGACTTGTGTGTCCAGTTATCCTCTATCAGTGTAAAAATATTTTATCCAACAATACATATCGTCACAAAGAGTGTACTGAATTTTATCGTAAATAAAAATATCTATTCCACTAAATATTCCCAACTATTTCTCTAGATATCACAAACATCATATTCTTTATATTAAAAATATGTTCTTATTATATTTATCCTATTCATTTTAGACACATATCCAGTCTCTATAATATAATAAAATAAAATCTAAATAAAATAAACTATGATAAAATGAAATAATAGATGACATACTGTTCACATACAGAGAAGACACATTTGACTTCTAAGGATATATTCCAAACCTTAGAGGAATCATTCACTACCTGCATTTAAGCCCTTAGGAATATGACTGTCCAATTCAAAAATCCAATTAGTTTCTTTCCTTGACATTTAACAAATATGATCTGCACCCCTCAAGGTAGGTTTAACAATATCTATTCCATAAAATGAAATTTGTTCAGGGTCCTTATTATGATGGGTTTTAAAGTGATGGGAGAGAGTGCGGTTTTTAAATCCCTTCTCTATATTTTTCAAATGTTCATATATGCGTTTCTTTAATTGTCTTTTTGTTCTCCCTACATATTTTTTCTTGCATGGGCACTCTATAACATAAATTAAATTACTGGATCTATGTTATAAATGTATTTATTTTATAGGTTTTATTCTTCTTTAGTAAATACTTTTTTTTTACCACTTTTCTTGGTATTTTTGCACCCATAACATACTCCACATCTATAAAATCCCCCATCAGAATTATTATATTTTTATTACATTTTGCAGTTGGTGTTATTATTAGTGATGAGCGAGCGTGCTCGGCCGATGCTCGGATCGGCTCGAGCATCGCTCTGCTCGGCACATGGCGGTACTCGTCGAGTACCGCCATGTGCTCTCCCGCCATGTTCGGGTGGCGGGGATCTGTGCTGGAAGAGGCACAGATCCGAAGAAGCTCCGCTGGACCACCAGGGACTGGAGGTACGGGGGCATTGCGGAGATGAAGGGGGCATTGCGGAGATGAAGGGGGACATTGTGGAAGAGGGGCATAGACTCTATGCCCCTCTTCCACAATGTCCCCCTTCATCTCCGCTATGCCCGTCTTCCACAATGTCCCCCTTCATCTCCGCTATTCCCCTCTTCCACAATGTGCCCCTTCATCTCCGCTATGCCCCTCTTCCACAATGTCCCCCTTCATCTCCTCTATGGCATAGAGGAGATGAAGGGGGACATTGTGGAAGAGGGGCATAGCGGAGATGAAGGGGCACATTGTGGAAGAGGGGCATAGCGGAGATGAAGGGGCACATTGTGGAAGACGGGCAATTCGGAGATGAAGGGGGACATTGCGGAGATGAAGGGGGCATTCGGAGATGAAGGGGGCATAGCGGAGATGAAGGGGGCATTGACCAGGCACCCTCCCCTCATCAGAGCAGGGGGTGCCTGGTGTCGCCCCATTCATTTCAATGGGGCTCGGGTGCTCGGCCGAGCACTCGAGCCTCAGGGGGTGCTCGGTCAGAGCACCCGAGCACCCGAGCATCGGGGTGCTCGCTCAACACTAGTTATTATATTTCCTAATGTAAAATATTAATTATTTTTCTATAGCCGAAAAAATCTTTATTATATTGTAGTGTAATAGCCATCTTGAATTCCTTTCTATCTGGCTGCAGTTTTTTATATCCAAACTTTCTTCCCTTTTTAATTTTAATGCTCTACCTAACACTTCATTTATATTTTAATTTTGATAGCCTTTATCTATAAATTGTTCACACATATGTTTTGCTTCTTTGTCAAAATCTGTATCCCTTGAACAATTCCTCCTCAACCTCCTCAATTGTCTATAAGGGATATTAGTAAACCATTTCATATAATGGCAGCTATCTGCCCAAATTAACTATTAATATCTGTAAATTTCTTAAATGTCCTGGTTAACAATAGGGATTTTTTGATTATCCCCTCTCCATATGAACAATGTTTTGTTTATTGCTTACCAAAGATACATAAGAACGTAGTGGATCCTCCTGGGAGGACATTGGCTGTGTGAGGGTCAATATTTTTTTCAAGGCTTATGTTTGTTTCTGAGGCCTCAGCCTAGTAACAATTTTTTCAAGTATAATGTTATAGGACTAACCACTTTTACTTTCAGCAGTGAATTTCACCTAGTCATCCCCCAGCAGCAGAAGCATTAAAACTGGAATTGTCTCTGCCTTAGAAAGAGCATAAGCAGAAATCTGGCAAAAATTGGCAAAGTTCTCAGGGAAATTTATTTGGCAATAGCAAATGGAAACATTTAATTTTTCTTTTTGTCTATGTAAATTGAATGAATGGATGTATTTATTTGTATGCTTCTCTTTATAATGTAAGAGTCTAGACAAAACAGGGTTAAAAGTTCTGAGCAAATTGAAACACTGGAAGCAAAGTCCCTGCTTGAAAGTTTATAGTCTGAATGGGTAAAGGGAGACATACAGAGTACATAAGGGTTAAAGGGATTGTAATCTTTCTCTTCACACAGCTCAGATCATTCATCGTATTGAATAATACTGCTGTCTGATGCTCTAACTCTGCAAAACTTGCTAGTTAGGATGTAATAATATGATGAAGTTTATCCCTCCCACCCCTTGTCATGTCACCTCCCCATAGATCTGAAGTCTGGTCACAAAGAGAGACAATCTTCAGTCAGTTATTAGGAAAAACCTGCCCTCCTTCTTCAAGGAGGATAGGGTTTTCCTTATTCTGACAGAAGGAAGATCGTCCTTTATTGTGATCTGTCTGGTCAAGATATCTGGAGTTTGATAGGCAGCAATTGGAATGATTGTAGCAGGAGAGGGGCAGGGACAAACCTAGGTGACAGTAAGTCAACTGATGCTGCAGCATTATGTATGGATTAGAGTGTATGTAGTTGGGCAGCAGACAGACAAGCGAGAAGAAGGTTACAGTGGTCCATGCAGGATAAGATGAGTGCTTGATGGACAGGTGGCAATGAAGACACTAACGTATCTGTTAGTTAGATAAGAGCACAGCCAGTTCAGAGCTCAGTTACAGATGGCTAAGGAGTGAAGAATTTAGAGGAGGAGAGCATGATCAACAGTGTCAAAAGCAGCAGAGAGATTAAGAAGGATCATTATTAAATAATGACATTTTGATTTGGCAATGTACATATCACTGACTACTCTTGCGAGAGCAGTTTCTGTGGACTGAGCAGTGCAAAATACAGATTGTAATGTGTTGAGCAGTTTGTGTGTGTGTGTGTGTGTTTAACAGGTCAAGCAGGCTGTAGGCAAGGCGTTCCAAAAGCTTTGTGTTCCCAAGGCAGTGGAGAGGATAGCTGGAGGTGTGGTGCTGTCAGGGATATATTTCTTGAGGACAGGTGTCACTATGGCATTTTGAAGTCATCATGAAAAGTTTCAGAGACATTGGAGGAGTTAAAAATATGTAACTGTAGTTTAGGGAGTTGAAGACAGCAGGTTAGTCAGTTCCTCCTCAGTGATTTGTGAAAAAGAGTGCATAGTGGCAAAAGGGAAAGGAAGGAGAGGTAGTTATTTACAAGATTGTATTTTTCCTGGATGGAATTTACCTGGGCTTTGAAGAAGTTAGATAAATCTTGTGGTTGTAAAAAATTTGGGAGGTAGCATATGGAGGGAGTAGAGAGATAGTGATGGCTGGATTTATGAGTGTTAAGGAGTTACATAGTCATATAGGTTGCAAAAAGACTTGTGTCTATCAAGTTCAACCCTTTTCCTATTCCTGTTTACCATCGTTGATCCAAAAGAAGACAAAAAAACCCTCAATACCGCAATTTCAAATTCTGCTTTGAATAGAGGGAAACATTTCTTCTTGATTCTAAATGGCAATCAGATTTCTCTTTGGATCAACAAGCACTCACTAAATATTAATCACAGTACTAACATACATAGCCCTCTGTGTTCTGCTCTTTTAAAAAAAATTATCCAAGCCTTTTTTAAAGGCATCTAATGTATTCGATATCAGCACCTCCTCAGGCAGTGAATTCCATAACTTTATTGTCCTTACAGTAAAGAAACCCTCCCGCTGTTATAGATGAAATCTCCTTTCTTCAAGTCTAAGCAGGTGACCCCTTGTCCTATGTACTGTTCTATTAATCAACAGGTCTTTGGAGAGCTCTTTGTATGGGCCCTGAACATATTTACATAATGAATGAATGAATGAATATGTTTATTTATATAGCGCCACAAGTGTATGCAGCGCTTTACAATTTCAGGGTTTAAACAATACAGGGTTACAGGTGCTTTGTAGAGTGAAACATTGGGTGTGAGGTCCCTGCCCGAAAGCTTACAATCTAAAGTGGTAATGGGAGACATACAGAGTACATTTGGGTTAAGTGCTGAATACAGTGCTAGTTCTGATGATGATAGAAGATATCAGTAAAGTAAACAATTCATAAGAGCGTTCATTGTATAACATCAGAGCCTTCTAGCATGTTGAGATTTTATCAATGAGGTGCATTTTCAAGTGAGATTTAAAGGTTATCAGCGAGGTGCAGTGGCGCAGGTTGGATGGTAGAGCATTCCATAGTTATGGAGCAATGAGAGAAAAAGGTTTGATACGTGACAGAGCTGTAGAGACAAAAGGACCTGAGAGAAGACAGTCATTGGCTGAACGTAAGTGGCGGGATATGGTATAACAGGAGATCAGAGTGGAAATGTAGGAAGGAGTAGGGGAGAGAAGTGTCTTGAAAGAGAGAAGTAAGATTTTGGAAGATATCTGGAGTTTGATAGGCAGCCATTGGAGAGTTTTGAGGAAGAGTGGGGCAGGGACAAACCTAAGTGACAGAAAAGTAATTCGTGCTGCAGCATTCTGTATAGATTGAAGTGGATGGAGATGGGAAGCAGGAATGCCAGACAGAAGAATGTTGCAATAGTCCATGTGGGAGAGGATGATTGCATGTGTAAGAATTTTAGCTGTGGAGGAACAGAAGAAGGGACAGATTTTAGCAATGTTACGCAAAAGAAAGCAACAGGATTTAGTAATGGCATTAATATGAGAGTAAAATGAGAGAGAGTTGTCAATTATCACCCCTAGACACCTCACATCTGATACTGAATTTATGGTAGTGCCTTTTACAGTCACTTGGAAGGGCACTACAGAGCCAGGTCTAGGTGGGATGAGGAGTAGCTCAGTTTTAGACATATTGAGTTTGAGGTGCCTATGAGCCATCCAGTCTGAGATAGCTGAGAGGCAATCTGTGACTTTAGCCAGGATATCAGAAGTGAGTTGAGGTGCAGATAAGTAAATCTGGGTGTCATCTGCATAGAGGTGATAATTGAGACCGAATGATTTAATAAGATCACCAAGTGTTATTGTATAAAGAGAAAACAGAAGCGGTCCTAGAACAAAACCTTGAGGAACCCCAACAGAGAGTTGGATAGGAGAGGATGAAGAGGTGGCAGAGGAGACACTGAAGGATCAGTTAGATAGATAAGAGGAGAGCCAGTTCAGTGCTGTGTTGCGGATTCCTAAAGAGTGAAGAATGTGGAGGAAGAGTGCATGATCAACAGTATCAAAAGCTGCTGAGAGATCAAGCAGGATAAGAATTGAATAGTGACCTTGAGATTTGGCAATGCGTAGATCATTGACCACCCTTATAAGAGCAGTTTCAGTGGAGTGAGCAGAGCGAAATCCAGATTGTAAAGGGTCGAGCAGGTCGTATGTGTTGAGGAAGTCAAGCAGGCATGATTAGGCTAAGCGTTCCAAGAGTTTAGAGGCAAACGTTTTGTAGCCCTCCTCTGCACTTTATCTAGTACCATAATGTCCTTTTTTTGAACAGCATATTCTAGGTGGGGTCTTACCATGGACCTGTAAAGAGGCAGAATAATATCTTCCTCCCTTGAGTCAATACCTCTTTTAATTCATGTCAATATCTTATTGGCCTTTGCAGCTACCAGATGGCACTGCTCGCTACTGCTAAGTCTATTGTCTACCATTACTCCCAAATCCTTTTCATTAGTAGATTTCCCCAAAGAAACACAATTTAAACTAAATGTTGCATTTTTATTATTATACCCAAAATGCATAAATTTATACTTGTCTATACTGACTCTCATTTGTAATCCTCTTGTAATAAAGACACATCCAGTTCATTACCCTACTTAATTTTGTGTCATCGGCAAACACTGATACATGGCTCCCTATGCCCTCTGGGAGATAATTAATAAACAAATTAAAAAGAAGAGGACCCAGGACAGATGCCTGAGGTACTCCACTTATCACATTTGTCCAATTGGACAACTTCCCTTTTACCATCACTCTTTGCATTCTATCTTTTAGACACACACAAACGCTTAACCCTAAGCCTATTTCATTCAATTTGTACAGTAACCTCTTGTGTGGAACTGCATCAAATGCCTTGGCAAAGTCTAAATAGATCACATCACCGTCCACTCCCAAATCTATATTTTTACTCACTTTTTCATAAAATGCAATCAAGTTAGTTTGACAAGACCTGTCTTTCATAATGCCACGTTGGCTCCTGCTAATGATATTCCTGTTCAAGATGAATCCCTGAATATATTCACTTAGCAACCCTTCAAACAGTTTCCCTAGCACAGATGTCAAGTTTACATGTCTGTAATTTCCTGGCTGGGATTTTGATCCCTTTTTGAAATATGGGCACCACATCTGCTTTACACCAATCTGTGGTCACCATACCTGAAATAAAAGAATCCCTGAAAATCAAAATTAACGGTGTGGCCAGGGACTGGCTTAGCTCTTTAAGCATCCGTGGGTGTATACCATCCAGCCAAAGGGCTTTGTGTACCTTAACATCATTTAATTGCTTTAACACTTTTTCTTATGTTAGCCAATCCCATGCTTGCTGTGACTGTTCTGTAAAAGCAGTTTGCATGTTCTTGTCCATCGGGTCTTCCTTGGTAAAAACAGAAGAAAAGAAATTATTTAAAATATTGGCTCTCTCTGTCCCCACTGACCATCTCACCCATTTCAGATAACAAACACCCAACAGTATTAGACTTTAATTTTTTGCCATTAATGTATTTAAATAATTTCTTTGGGTTGCTCTTGCTCTCCTTAGCAATAATTTTTTCATTCTCCAATTTAGCTAATTTAATAGCCTTTTTACAGGTTTTGTTTGCATTTTTGTATTTTGCAAATGCCTCTGCTGATCCCTCAGCTTTATAATGTTTAAATGCCGCTTTCTTTCATGAATTACTTTACTGGTTAGCCACATTGGTTTTAATTTGCTTCTTTTGTATTTGTTTCCAAAGGGTTTACATTTATATGTATATTTTTGTAATGATATTTTGAAGGCATTCCACTTACCTTACCATCCCAGTCAACGAGACCAAGGGATGAATTAAACCTGTTAAAGTTGGCCTTTTTAAAATTCAGTGTTTTAGTGGAACCCATACCAAATTGCTTTTTTGAATTAATCTCAAACGATACCATGTTATGGTCACTATTCCCCAAGTGCTCCCTTAATTGGATCTTAGAGATAAGCTCATCATTGTTTGTTATTACTAGTGTTGAGCGAGCGTGCTCGGCCGATGCTCGGATCGGCTCGAGCATCGCTCTGCTCGGCACATGGCGGTACTCGTACGAGTACCGCCATGTGCTCGCCCGACATGTTCGGGTGAAGGGGATCTGTGCCGGAAGAGGCACAGATCCGAAGACGCTCCGCTGGACCACCAGGGACTGGAGGTACGGGGGCATTGCGGAGATGAAGGGGGCATTGCGGAGATGAAGGGGGACATTGTGGAAGAGGGGCATAGACTCTATGCCCCTCTTCCACAATGTCCCCCTTCATCTCCGCTATGCCCCTCTTCCACAATGTGCCCCTTCATCTCCGCTATGCCCCTCTTCCACAATGTCCCCCTTCATCTCCTCTATGGCATAGAGGAGATGAAGGGGGACATTGTGGAAGAGGGGCATAGCGGAGATGAAGGGGGACATTGTGGAAGAGGGGCATAGAGTCTATGCCCCTCTTCCACAATGTCCCCCTTCATCTCCGCTATGCCCCTCTTCCACAATGTCCCCCTTCATCTCCTCTATGGCATAGGAGATGAAGGGGGACATTGTGGAAGAGGGGCATAGCGGAGATGAAGGGGGACATTGACCAGGCACCCTCCGCTCATCAGAGCAGGGGGTGCCTGGTTTAATGCTCGAGTGCTCCCATGCTTTTCAATGGGGCTCGGGTGCTCGGCCGAGCACTCGAGCCTCAGGGGGTGCTCGGTCAGAGCACCCGAGCACCCGAGCATCGGGGTGCTCGCTCATCCCTAGTTATTACCAGATCCAGACACGCATCCCCTCTGGTTGAGGTCTGTACTAGTTGAGACAAAAAATTATTATTCAAAAAGTTCATAAACTTGCTGCTTTTAGCAGAATTGGTTGTTCCATTTTTCCAATCTATTTCTGGATAGTTAAAATCCCCCATAATTATAATTCTCCCTATTTAAGAAGCCTTTTCTTTTTGCATTAATATCTGTGATTCTTCAAGGTCGCCAATATTTGGTGGTTTGTAACACATACCCATTAATATTTTCTGGGCAGTTTTACCCTTTGACTATTTCAACCCACAAGGATTCCACATGTTCTCTACTGTCATCACATATATCTTCCTGTAAATGAGACAATAATGCTTGTTTGACATACAGACAGCCTCTTTTGTTTGACCTATCTTTTCTAAACAACATGTGTGTCTTCCCACCATGTGTCTGTTATGCCAATCAAGTCATAGTTTTGGATTTCAGCCACCAGCTCCCATTCCCCTATTTTACCAGTTAAACTTCTGGCATTTGCAAGCATACAATTTATGCCACTTCCTTGTTCCATTTGTGATTTAATTTGGATGTGGTTTATAGGCTTCTTCCTATCATCTGTACTAACCCAGCTCCCAGATCCACCCACCTGGTTATTAACTACATTGACTTCCCTTACTATACTGTCTAGTCCAGTATTTATTGGCCCCCCCTTCCTAGTTTTAAATCTCCTCCAACCGTCTAGCCATCCTCTCCCCAAGCACTTGAGACCCTCTTGCATTCAGGTGCAATCCATCCCTTCTATAGAGATTGCATCCCAAAGCAAAATCAGCCTAGTGCTCTAAAAACCCAAAGCCCTCCTTCTTACACCAAGACTTCAGCCATGCATTAAGCTCTCTAATCTCCCTTTGTCTCTCTGATGTAGCACATGGCACTGGTAGTATCTCTGAAAATGCTACCTTGGAGGTCCAGTTCCTAATCTTACTCCCTAAATCCCTAAAATTACCTTTTAGGACTGTCCATCTTCCTCTTACTTTGTCACTGGTACCAATATGCATCAAGACAGCTGGATCCTCTCCAGGTCTTTCCAATAATCTGTCCACCCTGTCTGCAACATGCCAAACCCGGGAGACAGCAAACCATTCGGTTGCTGTGATCAGAGCCACAGATTACCCTATCTGTTCTCCTAATAATATAGTCCCCTCCCACCACAACCTGCCTAGGCTTCACTTTCTTTTTTGGATCCCCTATGTGCTAGAGGAGCTGTTATCCCGGCTGTTAGGGAGAACAGTCTTCTCCAGCAATTCCAATTCTGGGTTTGCCTCCCCAACATCTTCACTTAAATTAGCATATTTGTTGGAATGGAAAAACTCAGGACTGGCTGCCATCTTCCTCTTCCCTCCCCCGCTGCAACCATGTGTAACTGTCACCCAACAACGTGCCTGGTTCCCTTCTAGCTGATCTCCTCCCTCTTTGCTAGGTGACCCAGTTAGACTCTGTTCAGTGAGCATGTGACTCCTTCAAGTTTGTTAATATTGTCAATACCTCTTAGTGTTGCAATATGACTCTCCAGTCACAATCCATTCAAGCTACCTTCTT
The DNA here is from genome assembly GCA_037306005.1 of Rhinophrynus dorsalis. NCBI lineage: Eukaryota > Metazoa > Chordata > Amphibia > Anura > Rhinophrynidae > Rhinophrynus > Rhinophrynus dorsalis. Next base: position 651,205,665 of record CM074718.1, read on the forward strand.
CTGGCCCTCTTTGATGCATCTTGCACTATATCCTGTTTTTTTAGAGAATATTAAGTTAATCAGCTCTTGTATTAAAATCTTCTAGGCTCATACAGTTTCCAAACCATCTTATAAACTGAGCATCTGAGATCCCTAGGTTTAAAAAAATAACCTTTGATTAAGATATCATGTAAATTTTACATTTAGCTTATTAGTTTTAAGACATGAGAGAAGAATTGTTCCCAAACAAAATATTGCACATTGGGACACTGACAGCATATTCCAAAAACTGTTCAGAAAAGGCAATCCTACACATATATTTGAACAGGTGGGAGGGCAGGCCTCCCCCATCTTCATAGCCCACTGTTGGACATTTAAAAATAATCTCCAAAGACAAAAAAAAATTGTATGAGAAGATGAGCCTTAAAAGTCTTAGTACAAATACATCAAAGGTCACCTCTTTGGGAGAACGCATCACTATGGACTGCAGCCAATCTTGCATCATGTGGTCTATAACAATAAAAAGAGTCCATATTGAGGGCTACTAAGAAAGTTCTCTGCATCAGTTTTAATTTTGGTACTTTAATTAAAATGATGTGTTATATACATTAGACAACAGCATATGGACCATAAATCTGAAAAAAGCATCTAAAACTTACAAACTGGTTCAGTCAAGGATCCAATTGTAGACTCCGGGGGTTACTATTTGCATCTTTATTTATCTTAGGTATGATGTCGAATGTAGTGATTCTGGAAAATGGTACCCAAAGAATATTGTAATTTGCTTGCTCATTGAGTCCTTGGGTCAAGCTTTTTTCAATAATCTATTCAATCTATATATTTTTATACATTTGTAACCATACTAATTAAACATGATTTTCCTTCATCTGTAACTTTCTGTTAAGTAAACAAAGATCACCATGCTAGTCTATCAAACTTTCTTGCCAGATCAAGATGTTTCAACTCAGAAAGATGACGGTTAAGGGTAGCTGCATATATGTGTAGAAGGATCTGCTAGTTGTGTCATTACTTCTTTATCCCCTTAAGGACTGGCCGCGCACACACTTTACGGTCACTTAAGGACCACAGAGATTTTTTTTTTTTGTGCACAATCTGATTCCAGACTCCCCGAACGGCGTGCAGCCGCGCGTGGAGCCCATAATTCCATGATGGTCCAGGACCGCCTTAAGGGTATAACAACCCATGACGGTCCAGGACTGTCATGGGTCCTTAAGGGGTTAACAAATAATCTTTCTGCAAAATACATGACTGTCCCCTTTGTATGAGTCCTTGACTAACTCTTGATCCCATTGCCTGCTGTTGAACTTTCTTATGAATGGATGTGTGGATCACACAAGCCTACACAAGTGCAGAGATGACTCATTCATGAAAGTGGGCCTTTCCACTTGGATTAATGAGTCTGTCAAGTGGCTTTTTGTCAGTGAGCATTTGTGTCTTCCTACACAAGTGCTCATTGACAAAAACCAAAGCACTTGTGTAGGGGGTGCAAGTGGAAGATGCAGATCGCCTTCCTCATCTTCCAGGGCATTGCATTGATCACCTATCCTATTGGATAGATGTTCAATGCCTGGGGGACATCTGGAGGGGTCCTGATGCCCCCCTTGAATTCTGACTTTAGTACAATCATATCAATAACCATTAAATTTTACCTTTAACCCTATGAATGCCAAAGGGCATGCTATATCAGATTTAAAGTGTGAGGGCAGCATGTGTTGAATGAAAAGGCCTGATATGTCAGATTTAAAGTGTGGGGGCAGCACGTGTCGCATGAAAGGGCATGATATGTCGGATTTGAAGTGTGAGGGCAGCATGTGTCAAATGAAAGAGATATTATATATCGGATTTTACAGGGAGAAGCAGCATATGTTATATTTCAACTTTGGGGAAGCATGCTGAATATACGTATTGTGGGGAAACATCAACATTGTGTGTTAGCCCACATACACTGACTGACACCCCCAACCTCCTTCCCTTATCCAGACAGTGCCCATGGAGATTTGTGGCTAGCAGTAGGCCAGGGGAAGAGGATGGAGAGGGTCAGACGGTGTAAATAGAGATCTGTGGCTACCAGTGGGCAAGGGAACAAGTTTGAGGGCCAGGCATTATACATGGGGTTCAATGGCTACCAGTGGACAAGGGAATAAGGCTGGGGGGGGGGCAAGTGGTAACCACAAATCTCCATGGATGCTGCCTGACCTCCAGCCTTGTTCCCTTGGTAGTGTAGAACATGCATGAAATAAATATAATACAGAGCTGATGGGATAATTGTGTAGCGCTTGGTTTACTTTTTTAACCCTTGGAGTGCCACAGGGGTGAGCAATGCACATCCCTATGGCACTCAAAGGGATAATGGAGTGATGTTGTCCATGGTGCTGAAAGTCTCCTCTCCATTCCCCTACTGGCCAAGTGGGGACACAGAGAGAATTCTCTCTGACTTCAGGATTGTCGTAATTATGGTGATGTGTACTGGAGGGTATCCCTTCTACATCAACAGCACTTCCACATTCCTGTATGCTACTAAGGACCTTCTGCTACCCACCCTTGAATCCTTAAATTTTAGTGATTATGTCGAAATTTGTGTGTACATCAAAATGTCAAAGTGTTTCAAACATCTCCAGAGCATCAACCTTTACTGAATCTCCCCCTTGGAATTTCCTATTGTATATAATAGGAAATACCCTCCTGACAATGATAGTACCCCACAGGTATGGGATAAAGCATTGTAGAGGTACCAGAAGCACTAAACTACCTACACATACATAACTACACGTACCTTTACATAGAATTATATGCACAATTTCTTAACTGACATTTTTAAACTTCTCATCGGTATTGCCAAAAGCGATAATATAGGGAGTCTTACTCTGTTTGGAAAGAGGGGCAACTGCTCTTTCAAGTAATTGTAATTTTATTCCTTTAGATTTTGGGGTCAGCTATAAGGGATTTTGTTAGGCAAAGTACTAATTTCAGGTAATGATGTAATCGCTAGACAATAGTACAATCAGGAGTAACCTCATTTGAAAGATCTTTGTAAATGCTGTTTTGTAAGATAGGTACTGTTTTAGATATCCTTTTCTGTGTAAATATACCCCAAAAGTACAAATATTTGAAAGAGGGTATTTCCAGTTTCATATGAGGGTAGTTTACACCCTCTTTTAGAGCTCCCTCACAAAAAAAAATTATTTCTTATCTTATGCCAAGTGATCAAGAGAGCAATATATGTATGACCACCTGGCAGGTGTATGACCACCTGGTTATTGGAGAAGGTAGCATTTCACCTCTCCCATGATGCCTTTTTGTCCATATACAGTAAGAGCATATGATGCCAAGAAATTGGCTCTCTACCAGCCCTCAGCTCCATGCTCCTCAATATGAGTAACAGTAAAAGTTAAGTTCTTGGTGTGTAATAGGGAATAACTCAACATAAATATTCTCATATGAGGCAATATTACATAGGAGAGAATCTCCCTTTTCTAGAAATGCCAGTGTCATGTTGGCAGGAGCTTAAAAGGCCAGGATATGGCTGCTGAAATTGGTCCACCCCAGCTCCTACCATAGTCACTGGCTTGGTGGTACAGTGGGTCCTGCCATCTTTGTGACATTACCACAAATATGAGGTTAGCCTACAAGATGGTGGCAGGACCAAGATCTTGTCGATGTGTTAGAAACACATTGGAAACATAGAAAACAAGGGTGTGTAATATACATAGGCACGCTTGTTTTCCACTAAAATCTTGGGTATAATGTAAACCTGTGTATTGTACACAGGTGCGTATTATACTTGAGATTTTACGGTATATGTCTTGCATAATTAACCCTTTGAGTACTATAGAGTTTTTGAATGAGCGAGTGATTGATTCATTCATGAAAGAGCATTGCTGCGCTTCTCATGAATGAACCCGGTGACAGGGTTCACTACTAGGACTTCTACTGGAGCCGGCTTAACAGCGGCTCCAGTAGATAGCAAAGATAGGCAGCTAATCTTATAGTATTGATGTCAATGTGGGCATATTTTTGTCAGAGTCCTGGTGATGTGATTTCATAGACACTTTAGTGAATACTGTCGATGTGCCTACAACACTGCTCCGACAGGACATTGACATTTTTAGACCTCTTTGAATTTTAGTGAATCTAGGCCTTGGTGTCTCCTATGTCAATTAACAGTCAAGCGGTTCATCTTACTCAATCACAATAACCATGATCAATTGAAAATAAGGTACCCTCAAAGCATATATGTAGTATCTCTCTCTATAAAGGTTTGTGGAATGGCAAAGGCTCCTAAGGGAATTGTAGCTTTTTTGACTTTGGCTCTGTTATACAAAAAGTAGTTACATTCATTTCATCATTATTATCATTGCTTCACATATACAAAATGGAATTAATTCATCTTCATGTCATTTATACAATCATCTCTCAGTTGTTTTAGCAGATTTATTCATCAGATTCATTATTCATCAGCTTTTATTAAGATTGGACTTATATTTCTTCATTATTCATCAATTTATGAACTTTGTACTTTCTATTAATTTTTTTATCCATTAAACATGTGCTTCATCACTGCAATAATTCATCTGATTATGAACTTGGAGTTTGATATTGTAATTTTTTTTTTTATTATTGGTTGTGTATTATATGAATAGAGGAATTTTATATTAGCATTATATTTTTCATCTATCTTTATTTGAACAGTATGTATGAAGTGATCTGTCCTTCCTATGTGTGCATGTTGCTCAGACTTCCCTTAATCTAGAAATCTAATATATGGCGCGATGCAGGAAACATGCACAATTGCTATTTCCCATGTGAAAACCACTAGGGAATAGGTTTGCGCATGATTTTGTTGAATTGCGCATGAAAATTCAAGATTAGCGAACGGCTGCGTATATTTATTTTTTTGTGGGCGTGGCTAAGATTACCGAATCTGTGTGAGTGGAATAGCGAATGCGCCTAATGCAAGAACTGCTATTGCGAATGAATTTATACGTCTGTGTAGTGTTGTCATAAAATGGAATTTTTCATGTGCAATTCAAGAAGCGTTCGGTATTTAGCTTCCTGGATTAGAACATGCGCAAAATCTGTCTGTGCACAAAAATGCCTTTATCCAATGCGAATGTTTCTTGCATCGCGCCATTAGAGCCTTGCTGAAGGGTTTTTGGATGCTGAATGGGAGGTGGGGTAACTACTGTCTATGCTAGCAATTTTCTATGCTACTTGTTAGTTGGACTAAATAGATAGTGTTTTTAAGTCTGAGTCATCATTATTTCTTTTCTTCACTTAATTTCAAGAGTGCTAGGATCCTCTTGTTAAATTTCACGAGAAGTGCTTTTATTTCTAGCTCTTATGCATGTGTACACATATGTTTATATGAAATTGATAAAATAATAGAAAAAGGAATAGTCCAAATGTACAAAATCTATTCCATATTTTCATTTTGTATAATTAAAGAAGCCAAGGCCCAGGCAGAGAAAAAGTAACCTCATGACCGGGCTCCCTCAGTGGCGCTATAGAGTAGTGAATGGGGTTAATACCTCTGGCACCACTATCCCTTCTCTTCCATGATATCAATGCAGCAGGTCATGCCATCTGTGTAGCGACCATTAAAACGGTGCGTTAAAAATTTCACCTGAATCAAAAGGGCAAGATCAGAATGTCGCCGAATCAAGAGCGGCATTCTGATGTTGCACACTTAAAGGTCACCAAATAGAGGGCGACATTTCAATAATAAAAAACAACTACAGCTGTGTATATGTCTCCACCTGTGCCTTAACCCTTTGAGTGCCAGAGAGGTTTGCAACTCAGTGCAAAGCAATGAGTTTCAGACCCCTCTGGCACTCAAAGGGTATATGTAAATTTGTACCTCTTGAGTGAGGGCTAATCCTCCCAGAAGCTGTGATGTGTCCTACTGCTGTAAATGCTTTGATGTCATTTCTAGCATGTAAGGGGTTAATAGATTATTAGAAAGAAATAGCTGATTGGAAAGGGTAAAGAGAAGGGGAGATGTGTGAGGGGGGCAGCACTGACCCCCACTGTAGCAGGCTCTTCTGGTTGCAGTTTGTAATGAAGAGCATCTATTGGAGATGCATTCTACTGGTTTTGTTGAACTACAATTCCCAACATCCCCAGCTGGCCAATGTTGGGAATTGTAGTTCAACAAAATCCAAGGAGAAACACCTGTGTTTATTGGGTTACTAAAGCATTGTGTTTCTTAGATCTGATGAGGGGGCTTGGAGATGAAGTCCAACAATACCTGGAGTCCTATTGGTTGCCATCCCTGCTAGCCTCATATGCCAGCATACATTTGATTGGTGTGTTTGCTGATCCCCAATAGTGGCCTTTGAACCGGCATGTCTGGAACTATGAAGGGACAAAATGACTGGCTACAGGGCTCTAATGCTGCTCTCCTGCTGCCCTAGAGTGAGTTCAAACAAAACTACTGACATCTACTCTGAGAGGAGATACAAATTACTGTCATAAAAGATGGGGGTCAGATGGGGTTACTAACTCACCCATTTAAAACTGTCCATTGAAGAAAAATGCCACTCGAGGTACAACTTTACATTTACCCTTTGAGTGCCAGAGAGTTCCACAATGCATTGCTTTGCGAACATCTCTGGCACTCAAAGGGTTATGACACAGATGGAGATACACAGCTGTGGTTATTGTTTATTATTGAAATATCGCCCTCTATTTGATGACGTTTAAGCGTGCAACATCAGAATGTCGCTCCTTTTTGATTCAGGCTACAATCTGATGTCGCCCTTTTGATTCAGACGCCATTTTTAATGCACTGCATTGCTGGTCGCCAAAGACATGGAGACATTTCAAATAGTGAACCCTTTCTTAGTTCTATTACCAATTAGGGATGGGCAAAACATTTTACCTCAAAAGAGATACATGCAAAAAATAACACACATAATTCATGCTAAAAGTCCAATTTTCCTGCTTGTTTGCCCCCTTTTTCATTGCATTGCAATAAATGATAATAACATAGTTCCCCAAATGGAAAGCTTCCCACAATGCTAAAAGTACATGTCAATTTCCTGCATATTTTCAGTCTTTGTTTGGAAAAAAAAGCAGCTGATTTTTTAATGGAAGGCAGACAGGCAGAGAGAGGGAGCCTGATTTGATTCATAGGAGTATTAGTGATAGGTAGTTGTGTCTGGGTGAGGATGGGTATGAAGAGAAATAGGAGTGTTAAAAAGAGCAAAGAACAAACACACTTTTTTGACTGATAAGTGACTTTCGGGTGAGACTTCCTATCTGATCTGGTTGATCCTGAGAATCTACTTTGACTGAAGGACACATCCTACACAGACTGACATAAATACTTCATACATTATAGGGAAGGCAAACAGACAGATACAACTTAACATATATTGTTACTTACACGTACACTCTCCTACATCCACAGCAACAAGAGGGACAAGCATATACTGAGGTGTGGTGGCTCTTTATTGCAAGCTGCTGATTATGAAGTTAACAGATCAATATTGTCTGTCTCACATACTCTAACGTTTCACCCATATGGACAATATCATGAACCTTCATGAGAAAGCAGAATTGTGTTGTGTGAAAGTCATTGAAGGCTTTATTTTACTGTATCCATTTGAACTAACAGAGCGGTGTGAGGGACTCCTTGGATCCGTGTTTGGATACCCTTTGTGACTTCAGCCGGACCGGGACTCGTGCATGCTCGGTGTGGAGTCACTGATGGTGGAGGACTTAAATAGGAGTGCTCTTTTTTTTCAAACCTCAGTGGTGCAGTGATGAGCCTACATCCAAGTTCTTTTAAATGGGAGCATATTTCTATATGAATCAATGTATATTTGAAAAATAATATATATTGCCCATACTTGAAGAAGCAGGAGTAAGGAATAGATGTTCCATTAGCCACCAAAACATGCACTGTCTGACAGGCCCATACTCTTTGTTTTACTGGTAGTCACAGAACCACACATACAATTTCACACCAAAACCCGACCCCTCCAGCCTGGTTCCATTGTCCAATGGCAGTTGCCTATACCAACATATACTTTCTTTCCCTCTCAGGCCATTTCTACTGTCCACTTGTATTCCCACATACAGTGTATGATACCCCTAGCTTGATTCAACTGGTATTCCCACATACTATGTGTCCCAGCCTTGTTCCTTCTTCTACTTGAAATCACAGATCTACATATGCAGTGTCTGATCCCCCTAGCCTGGTTTCACTGTCCACTGGTACTAACATATCGCCATATACACTGTGTGTCCCCTCCCAGCTGGTTCCCTTGTCTACTGGTATTCCCACAAACATTGTGTGACCTCTCTGCTGGTTCCAATATCTACTGATATCTCTGCATACATTGATTCTTAGCAAGGGACACACACAACAACAGAGGAACTGTCTACCAATTTAAACATGCCACTGCAGGCAATGCATACCCCAAAGTCACTCAAAGGGTTAACACATGGGAAACGCCATGCCAATACTACTAGTAATATATTTTAAGGGACTTAATAATGTGGTTTAGGCTAAAACAGTAAATTAATATAAAAACCTCTTGGTATAGAAGTGGCAATTCTAATGATTAAATAATTCTGATCTCTTTACAGAGATAAAGAAATGGGCAGACATTGTTTTTACCTGCTGTCATGTTTTATGGCTCTGCTTTCTATCTAATGTATTTTTGTCCCTTTTCAAAATGGATCTGTAAATCTTTACATTTTAGAAAATTCTGTGGTTCGGCTTCAATAAAAACAACACACTGCATCTGTTACAGTGAATGTTCAAAGTATACTTTATAAAGAAATACTTTTCTTTCTGGTCAAGGGATAGTCATTTATAATAGAAAAAAAACACTCACAGGAATAGATCTCCATAAACATTTTTTAAAATATAAACTCAAATAAATACATAAATAAATAAATAAAACATAGCAGCTGCTATCAATGTTTTATTTATCTGAGTGTTTTGTTTTCTGCTCACTAACACTTTCTTCCTCATTCTAACAGCTTTATCACTATATTTTATTTAATTTAATTATATTATTATAAATGACACAGCACAAAACACATATTTATTTATTAAGAGGTTTTTAAAGGCATGGGTTTTTAGTATTCTGGCCTGGCTGCTTGTACGATGTCTTTTTGTAATCAAGGTGATATACAAACCCCATGTGGCCTGTGAGGGTGGGTAGGGAGGATCTGCTCACTACCTGTAGGTCCACATTGTTTTCAAAGTAAGTGAGTCTTTTTATAAAGATATTTGTAATTGTGTTTAGATTGTGTGTTTCAAATGTTTTTACCTAGGCCTTATGTTCAACGCGTTTACAAAAAAATCATTAGGAGCATTTTTTATATAAATATATAGTTTGGTATAGAAGATACCCCACTATTTCCAGCGAGACCCTATCTTTTTTTGCATTTTTATATTTTTTTGTATTTTTAATTATTTTTTAATATATATATATATATATATATATATATATATATATATATATATATATATATATCCTATATAATAATTCTCTAGGATGTTTGTCAGAAGCCGTTATGCGCAGTAGAGACTGCCCGAATGCACAGAATGCTGGGAGTTCTTTGCTGGGAGCATTCTGTGCTTTTGGGCAGTCTCTACAGTGCATGACTGCGTTGGTGGCAGGACCGGCCTCTTAACCCTTTGAGTGCCAGAGGGGTACTCAACATATTGCAAAGCAATGCGTTGCATACCCCTATGGCACATATATATATATATATATATATATATATATACACGAGTTGCAGATGGATTGATGGCACTCACAAACGATGTTTTATTCAAAACTAATCTTGATAAAGGCTATGTAACGTGGCCGAAACGTCGATTTGAATAAAACATCGTTTGTACACTTTGAAAGTAACCCTATGAGTGCCGTCAATCCATCTACAACTCGTGTATATATATATATATATGAAAAAATTATTAAAAACACAAAAAAAAATATAAAAATACAAAAAAAGATAGGGTCTTGCTGGAAATATTGGGATATCTTCATGCGGTGAGCAAACTTAACCATATATTGGCCAAACTATTCTAACGAAAAACCTCAAATTTATTAACAGTGGTATGTACTTTAATAATTCACATGGAGGAGTGTTGGTCTTTTTTGTGTTTGAATCTAATAATAGGTTTTTCTATTTTGCATTGAAACATGAAATACACACTTTTTTCTAACCCTGCCAGTGCAGCAGTGACCTGAAACAAATTGAAACAGTAGGCTGGGGAGATCATTTTAACACCTGGTCAAGTCCATTCAGTTGACAATATCATGAAATGCAAGATTTCTTTCTCTCTCCTTGGCCTAAATGCATTTGTCAGTGCAATAGTGTCCACAAACCAGGGTAAAATAACTAATTCAATGGGACAAAGTGTTTTCCTATGAATATATAATTTGAAGCTCATGTTGGTTATAATTATTAATAATAATAATAATAATAATACAATTATATTTGATCTTTTTAGCAATGGCAATAAACATTTTCATATACAAGAAATCTTCCATTCTAAAAAAAACAAGAATAACATTTGCTTGCTCATTTTGAATCTGATTATCCATGTATGGTCCCAAATTTAGGGATATATGTGGGGAAATAAATTAAATAGAGTATTATTTTGCTGCAGTAACAATAAGTGAATGCAGATTTTGGTGGTTATGTGTAAACATTGGTCCCAAGTTGATGATCATGTGGGTATGGGTGTATGTTGGTCTCAACTGGTTGCACATGTGGATATGGCTGTATGTTGTTCCCAATTAGGTACAAATGTGAATGTTGGAATATATCTGTCACAATGGGATCACATATTAGTATGGGTTAATGTTTGTCCCAAATGGGTGCACATATGGATATGGGATGAATGGATTCCACCACAGGATTATATTTGGAGGAAACAGGACCAACCATTTCCAGTGGGAAGGTCTTTTCTAATAACGTTTTTAGCAAGGAAGAAAGGAATGAATGAGTGTGTGTATACATGTACAATGATGACATGTGTGCTGTGTAGTATGTGGGTGTGCATTGTGACAATGATGTGGTAATGCTGAAATTTGGAGTGGTAGAATTAGAACTCAGAATGGAAACACTAGGCTTCACATTTTGCCTGCATTTACTCCCTGCAGGCATTTATACCGAAAATAAAATTATGGGTAAAATGCTAATGTCTGTACATCTGTATGTATGTTAGTCCCAAGTGGGTGCACATATTGATGTATCAAATGCCCAAGTTAGGGCACATAGGTACGAATTTATATTGTTCTCAAGTAGGTGCACATGAGAGTGTGGGTGTGTCTTGCCCCAAGTATGTGTACATGCAAGTAAAACAGTAAAAAAAAAATATATCCTGTCTATGAATCATATTGAGATTACTGTGGATCACTACTAAGAGGCTGATTTAATAAAAAAAACTTGAGCAATTCTAGGGCAAACTAACTGGACCACAGGGGACAATGAGTTATTCCCTTTGATTTAAATGAGGCTTAAAGTGTTAGTAATGTCCAACAAATTTTTTTTTGTATATAGAAGAGCTTTAAAAGCTGAACTATATGCAAATAAAAGTATCTCTCAAACCACTATGGTTTAAGAGATACAGGCGTTTAAAGTTTGATTTCTCCTACTGACAGCTGTAAAGCTGTCAGCGGGAGATTTGTGTCGGTCGACACGACACGGAGGCGCTTGAGAAGTGCCAGATCTCCTTACTTACAAGGAATCCCTTCGTTGGAATGGTCTAAAACGTGTGCTTGAAAACCAGGCACATGTTTTAGACCATTTCAATGAAGGAATTCGTGGTAAACAACGAGATCGCGGCACATCTCAAGCGCCTACGTGTTGACCGACACTGATCTCCAGCTGACAGCTTTACAGGTGTCAGTAGGAGACAGCGAGCTTTAAACGCCCGTATCTCTTAAACCATAGCGGTTTGACAGATACGTTTTTTTTGCATATAGCTCAGCTTTTTAAGCTCTTCTATATGCAAAAAAAAATTTTTGTTGGACATTACTAACACTTTAAATCCTTTTTTCCAAGCTGTACATATTAAGTTCTTTGAATCTATTCTGGTACCTTGTGTCATGAAGATCCTGAACCATTTTGGTGGATCTTCGTTGAACTTCCTCCAATATATTAATATCCTCCTGGTGATGAGGTTTCCAGAATTGTACACAATACTCCAGGTGAGGTTTTACTAGTGATCTGCAGAGTGGCATTACTATCGCTCTATTCCTGCTGCTGATGACTATACCTATTCATCCAAGAACCCAGTTTGCTTTTCCGACTGCTTTACTGAATTGTTTTCCTAGCTTAAAGTCATCTGAAATAATAACATTGAAACAAAAGTTGTGAGCTGGGCTAGTATAGAATTCAATTTAGTCCATTTGCACTTACCAAAATATAGGGTGCTGCTTTATGTAATAGGATTTCACAGTCACAGTCCAAGGTACAGTGTAACAGAAACAAAAGTTGTGTGCTGGGTAAACCTCTCTGCCATTTGAGTAAGACAAGCCAGTTCAACTGAGAGGCAGGTGAAATCTCTCTGCCACGTGAGTAAGACTCACTGGAGGAAAGGGAATTATAAATGTATTACTCCTTAAACAACTAATACTGCACTTAGAAGAATTGTGGTTGTGCTTTTGTCCCTTTATCATCTGAAATAATAACACTTAGGTCATTTTCCTCTGATTCTTTCATCAGCATAGTACTATCAAGCCTGTATTCCACCTCTGGGTTTTTGTGTCTTATGCATTAGCTTGTACATTTCAGTATTACATTCTAGGTCCCATATCTTTGTCCAGTTTTCCTAAATCTTCATGCATTTGTTTTATCCCTCCTGGAGAGTCATCTGCAAAGTGGACACATTACCATGAAAAGAACCATTAACACTAAGCAATCCTTCCTCTGAATAAATGTCTCCTGCCAGTTATTTATCCAGTGAACTACATTTAAGTTCAGTCCCAAACTGTGGATCTTATCAGTTTCCTATGTAGTACTGTATTAAAAGCTTTACTAAAATCCCAAATGTACTGCATATACTGCCCCGCACTTGTCTATCACTTGAGTAACATAATGAAAAATACCAAATTTGCTGGGAAAGATCTTCCTGTTGTAAAACCATTCTGCCATGGAGCATGCATGTCATTAGACTGGAACTTTTACCCCCAACCAACTTCTGGCCCAACTATTTTTATTCTACAAAATGTAATTTATAATATAAAGTGATTTTAAAATCATACCTGATGACATAAGTGGCATTGCAGGCTGTCGGTACGTCCCTTTCACTTGGAATACCACTCACCAGCATTCCCAGCTCTCCCCTGGATAATGTGCTCCCTGCACTGCATTCTCTCTAGGGTTTTGCAGGAAGCATGTCCACAGTGTTTAGTGTAAGGGATAAGATGGAGGCAATCTTAAAGCTGAAGATTGGCAAATAATGCAGTGGGAAATGTTGTCAATCATTAAAAAGTAAGCAAGATGGTGGTGCTCTCCTACATAGACGTGCTTGATAAAGGGTGAATTATTAAGATGGGGAACCCATAACTTGGGAAAATAAGCAGTGTGGTTGACCTAATTAAGAAACAGAATGAGAACTGGGGTGACAATAGGAAGGTGACAGATCCATTTTAATAAGGCTTCCTTTGCCATTCAGTAAAAGAATCCATGTACAGAATTAACAAGAATAGAAATACCAGAAAGAGAGAAAAGGGGAGAGACAGTGATAGGGTGGGAGGCATACTGAGAATTTATGAATAGATTTCATAGTTAATAGCTGACACAACTATGTGACTTTTATGGAAATATCACATTTCTAATTCATAATTTCATAACAGGTGAATGTGTGTGTCCAGGGATAGACAACTTTTGGCTCTCTAGCTGATGGGGACTACAACTCCCATCATCCCCTACCAGCCAAAGTCTACCTGCCTTTGGTGTAGTCTAAACAAGTGGGACCTAAATAAGGAAGGAAATGGGTTTTATTAGACAAAACACATTGATCCCAGCCAGGTATGCAACAAGCTGGCTGGTGATTCCTTGTGCAACATGATCATAACAGTGAAGAGTCTTTAACTGATTAGACGCTACAATAGAATCATCTGAAGGGCTTTTTGAAGCAATGTCGTTTTGGCAATCACACCCACCGTAACTTCCGTCAGGAGTGGAACCCAGTGAGGTCTTCTGCTGCTGTAGTCCATCCGCTGGAAGGCTTGATGCTTTGTGAGTTCAGAGATGCCCTTCTGCACAAACCTGTTTTAAAAACAATATTCGAACATGATTTCGCTGAAGCTGAAAGATGGATAGCTAAAGATAAACTGTTCTTAAATAATGACAAAAGTTTTATAATGTTATTTGGTACAAATACAAACCACTTCAACTGGTTGTCTCCTATAAATATCAGTGTATGGTTTAACCCCAAACTTGCTTTTTGTCTTCACATTGATAAATTAACATCCAAACATTAACCTAAAATAGATACTCTGTTTAGAAACAAATCATGTCTAAGTCCCCAGGTGAGAAAAAGTATTGTTCATTCCAGTCATTGAATATGGGGTTATAGCATATGCTTCTGCATCACAAATCCATCTTGGAAACTTGACAGTCTTTATAATTCATTATGTTTCTTTGTCCTCCAATGTAATTATACTACCAGTCATTGTGATATATTTAAAGAATTAAATTGGCTAACACTCAAATTTAGACTTAACCTTAACCTTTCTTGCCTAGTTTATAACCATATCACTAAGAAGCTACCAGACTACCTGAGTAGTATGTTCACCCGAGCTTTCCATACTAACTTTAACCTCTGCTCAGCTGCTAACAACTGTCTGTGTATCCCACACCATAAGGAAGAAACTGGTCTAGTTGCCTTCTTCTTCAGAGCTCTGAAAGTCTGGGATAACCTACTTGAAAAAATCTACTTGAAACAAACCAAGCTTCCTTAAGTGCTTTTTACAACAAAAATGGGAATCCTTTGATCTCACATGAAAAAGGGGGAAATATGAAATGATTATGCCAAATAGTCTCTTTGAGTTCTTCACTTATTGTTGCTGTTGTTCCCTCCTGAACCTCAGGTAAAAGGTTCTCCATAAACATGTAAAGAAACACACAAAGAAGAGAAGGCACACATCCTCTAAGTGTAAACTGTTACAGATTTGAATGTTTTCACCTCCACTGCACCTGTGACTGGATATTTGCTCCTCCACAGTATCAAACCACATTTTTCAAACAGATGGCAAAGACCAGCCTCAAGGTGAATAAGCTTTCACTGGATAAACCCAAGTGTAAGTATCAGCCAGGTCCCACTGTTTCCAATCCTTTCTTGTAGTGTCTGGATACTGTAGTCCTCCCTGGTGTCCAGACGAAACCCTATATCTGGGGCCTAATGACACCCTAATGACATAGGATCCTTATACTACCCTTGAGTGGAACTAATGTTCTCTGGGAACAGGTCAGATGTATAGATAATCCAATACTCAAAAGTAAATTAAAAATGACTTCTTTAAAGGGATAGTAATACTTCGTTTTAACTTTATTTTATTTTGTAGGCATTAAAAAACATGAAAAATGATATGTCTTATCACTCAAACCTTTATGGTTTAAGAGATATTCACAAGCAAAGTTTCCCCTCCCGCCCCTTTTACCTAGTGTAAGCCATCTCTTCTCAGATGTGGAATCCAGTCCATAGACTGGACAGATAACAGCAGGGGACAATCTTCTTCCTATTAGAACAATGAAAGCCCTGCCCCCCTTGACAAGCTTTTCAGGTTTTTCCCTTATCTTAACTGAAGATTGTCCCTCTCTGCAGTCTACCTGGGCACCTCCCTTCTGATCTGGCTGAGCAGTGTTACATCAGTAAAAGGGGAGGGAGGGGGATACTTTGTAATTGAATTACTTTCTGAACTACAACTCTGACAGAACTGAAATAACACTCTCCAAAGTCCAAATATTATGAAGATTAATTAGAGCTGATTTTATTATGAAACATTTCTATCCCTTTAATAAAATAAAATAATATACAGAATACAACTACACACATATTCGAAAAATATAGATTAAAACATGTCAATAAGAAGTATCCTTTTGGTCACTAATGCCGAACGCTACTTCCTCAGGGGCATAAAATATTAGGCCCCAGATACAGGTTTCTTCTGGACAAAAGGGAGGACTACAGTATCCAGAAGCTACTAGGAAGGAGTGGAAACAGTGGGACCTGGATGATACTGACACTTGGGGTTATCCATTGAAAGCATAGTCACCTTGAGGCTGGTCTTTGCTTCTTCAAAAGGTGAGTAAAATTGCCATCCATGTGAAAAAGCTGATTTGACATTCAAATCTGTAAAAGCCTACACTTAGGACGTGTGCGCCTTCTCTTCTTTTTGTGTTTTTTACCTGAAAAAAATCAGATCTTCTCCCAAGTCTAAAATCTTTAAAAGTAACTAGCTCTTTGTTTATGTGCATATGTAACATCTTACTGTAACAGCTCTCCGGGACATACTTGAAAAAGAGAGTAATCTCAATGTATTCTTCCTGGTAAAACAGTTTCTAAATAAATAAACGTGTTGTCCTTCTGTCAGCTTGAATGAGTCTAGCCATTCTCCTCTGAGCTCTCTCATTAACGAGGTGTTTTGTCCCATAGAACTGCCACTCGCTGGATGATGTTTTGTTTATTGCACATTCTTTTTAAACTCTAGAGACTGTATTGTGTGAAAATCCCAGGAGGTCAGCTGTTTCTGAGATGCTGGAATCATCACATCTGACATCAACAATCATACCATGGTCAAAGTCTTTTAGAGCATGCATCTATCCCACTCCAAAACATTTTCAACACAACACCAATGTAACCCCCTCTCCCCTATATATACACAATTTAAAAAATTGTGGCCAATCTGTGTGAGCTGTATCATGCATAATGTTATCATGCCTCTTATGAATATGCAATTAACTAGTACTTATTTTGTGGTCCCCCACTACAGACAATCTGCAGTTCCACCCCACAGTATACCTCATAGTGTCCTGCACTTAGATTTCCCAGTCAAACATTGTGTGTGTGTATAAATATATATATATATATATATATATATATATATATATATATATATATATATTAGTTACAAAGCCCGTATACACGGGCTGATCCAGGGCGGGGAGCTACGGATGGCTCACAGCCTGTCTGTGCTCCCAGCTCCGGGGCAGCAGCGAAGGCACTGGGTGACAGTTTGTCACCCAGCCACCTCCGCTGCTGCCCCGGAGGCGGGAGCACAGACAGGCTGTCAGCCTTCTAGAGCGCTCCCCTCAGGATCAGCCCATTCTGTGAGTCCCCACTGTGTATGTGCAGTTACGCACACAGTGAGCGACGCATTCTAGGACTTTATGTTATAAGGATATATATATTAAATATATATATATATATATATATATATATATATATATATATATATACACACACACATTTGACTTACTTTTTATATTTTGTAAATGTTTAATGTTTTCTTACTAAATATAACAAGAATATTATCACTGCTGGGAAACTTTTCAGTCAAAACACAGCTCAGACTAACTCCATTAGTTCCATTTCCATTAGGCCTTGCTTATTACATTGGCCTATGCAAGGTGTAGAGGAAAGGACCACCACTACATTTCCACAGACTGCCCCTTGGCACCTTGGTAAACTGATGTTATGCAAGTGAAGGAACAGAAAGCTGATTCGGGTTTCTGTTATTGTGTGCAATTGGTGTGTTACATTCACTTCGGTGTTCCTGTAACATCAAAGGATCCACCCATTTGATAATTACTGGTTCCAACAACTTGGGAGACAGAACATCCAGCCCTGACCAATGCGATTATACAGAGGAACACACGTACATTATTAACAGCCCTGCTTTCTTGGGTGTTAGTGAGAACCACAATGTACTGTAATGCTTCCACCAGGTTAAGGAGCAAGCCCTATTAAATCTGGAGGAATTATTATGTTGTTGGGCTATTCATTTCTTGGAAGAAAAATGTAGTAGCAATTACAAATTACATTGAGCACCCAAGATCTCTGTTTCCATAGAGTTTTCTTTCATGGAACGGAAAGAATGTATTGTGATGTAGAAAGGACTGCCTTCAATCTGTTAAATGTGACATACCAAGAACTCCATGCTGGAAGGATAGTGTTACATTGTATAACTGTCCGCTTTGATGGTGTCTGCCCATAAAAGTCCATGTAAAGTCAAAATAAAGGGTTACTAAGTCGTTATCCCATTACATTAAGCTGTTTAAAAACAGCTTATGTTACATGCATTGGGAGAGCTGTAAGCAGTGACAGTACTCCAAGGGTGCATCAAAGAGCCAACTGTCAAAGCCAACCAGAGTATCCTGGAAGTGAAAGGAAGAAATCAAACTGCTCCTGTTACTTTCCCTTTCAACATAACTACTTTAGATTCAGACAATCTCAATGCGGAAGGAGACATTCTGCAATGTCACCACTGAAAGCTTGCTCCTGCTTTCATGCCACAGGAATGCAAGTCTGTCCCAAGACAGCCTAGGATCCTATCTTAATACCAAAAGCTAATCATGGGTTTCAGTAGTACGATTTTATAAATGGGCTTGTCATCCATGTGAATTTTATGTAAATAACATTTAATGGGACATGGATATGGTGAAGTGTCACAGGCAGCTTGTGCCCCTCATGTATGCATGTATGTCTTTATTTACATGGTGTCACGAGTGTATGCAGAGCTTTACAAAAGTAGTATTTTACAATAAAAATAAGATAGGATTTCATTGTACATTTAAAGACAGAAGGTGATAGTTCTAGGCATAGGGAGAGGGGTATGGAGTTCCATAGATAGGTAGCAGAAAGTGAAAAAGGTTTGAGACAGGAGAGTGAAGAGGATATGGATGGTACTACAAGAAGGGCGTTGTGTGCTGAGCAAAGGAGGTGGCAGGGAACATACATTGAGATGATGGAAGAGATGTAAGGGGTGCAGCAGTGTGGAGACCATTAAAGGTGAGAAGAAGGACTTTGTAAGCTCTGAACAGGGAGCCATGTGAGATGTATAAGAATAATGTGAGCAGGTTTGTTTTTTGGAGAGAATGTGGTGATTTGTGCATCTAAAACTGCATAAAAATGTTAGAAATAAAAAAATACATAAGTATAAAAAAATAAGAAAAGTAGAATATTTTAAAAATACAAGGTAGTTTTTCTAGATGTAAGCCCTTGAATGTAAAAAAAAAAGTACCTATATTATTTCTGCAAAAAGAAGAATTCGCTGAATATATACAAAGACAACTGAATGAAGTGTTTGCAAACAGTAAGGAGAGGAATCCTGAGCTTTTTAATTAATTCATTTAGTTTTTCTGTGTGTTTATATATATTTATATATTACTCTGTAACAATATTTATATATTGCACTTAATGAAAGCTTATTCAATAACCCCCCCACACAAAAACAACAACATGCTATATAATAATTTGCTAAAAGGTATGTAATGACACAGTAGGGTGACCACATTTCCATTCTGCAATTCCGGGACATGTGGTCACCCTAGTACTGCGGCTGAGGCTCCCGCCTGCGCTAACCATCTTTCTGAGGCTGACATAGTAAGAGTTCCCAGTGGGAACTGTTACTCTGTGTCAGCCTCAGAAAGAAGGTCAGCGCCAGTGGGAGCCTCAGCCACGGGTCTCACTTGCAGTGCCAGCATACCTGCTCCATCCCAGCTGTCTTGCACGTACCAGTCCAGCCAGCCAATGACATTTATTTGCTATATGGCCAGCCAATGAGGACCATATAGCAAATATATTTCATTGGCTGGCTGGACTGGCACGTGTTGCTCAATTCCGGGACTCTTTGTTGTCCCAGTGGTGGGTGACCAGTGACGCGGGACACAAACCCCCAATAAGGGACAGTCCTTGGCATTCAGGGACGTGTGGTCACCCTACGACCCAGTCATGTGCAGTAGAGACTGTTGCACGTCCTGCAGTCATGCGCAGTAGAGACTGCCCGCGCTACAGCTGATACAGAGCTTACTGAGCGTCCAGCTCTCTATCAGCTGCGGTGCGGGCAGTCTCTACTGCACATGACTGTCCCACAACCGGCTGGCAGTGAAACTGTGGCCCGTGTAACAGGCTCTTCAACTAGTCAATGTATATTTTGTCTGGGTGCATTAAACGTACATTGTTGGTAGGGCTATAATTGAAAGTTCACATTCCAGTATACCCAATGAAAAATATTTGAATGCCTTTGAAATGTTCTTGATTGAAAATCATGGTAATTTAGCATCTCTTGATGTATTTTTGATGGATTTCTTCTAGTTTGTTTATAGTGTAACTGATTTGAATTCAGTGGTACTCATTACCTCCACATTATCTTTTGCACCCTCTCTTGTAATCCTGTATGTGGGGTGGTGGAAGCGTGATTTAGTCTCTGCTGTGAAGGCCACAGCGTACCATTGCCATATCAGTATCTGGAGCAGGTTCATAGACTCTATCATTCTGATATGAAATGGTACTGTGGTTGAACTCCTAGATTTTATCAACTTGTAGGGTAATAATGAACTGAATTATAATGGTGAAATTTGGCATGGTCCTTAAGGTGTGAAATAACCCTGGCCTTTAATGGGTTAAGAATGATGGTCTAAGAAGAACTGAGCAATTCCAGAGCAAACCAACTTTACCGTAGGAGAAAAATAAAAAAATCTCCATTAATTTAAATGGGCCTTTGAACAACACCTACAAATCTCGTTGTAAAGCAAAGCACAGCAGATCTCTCTGATAATCAAGGAGTTAAAAGTCTCATTTAATTTTTATTTACCCCATATGGTGCAAGTGGTTTTCTGTAGAGTTGGTCAAGCTCTGCTTAGTACAAGTCTCTCTGAAATATCAATCCATGTGCTGGATATCTCTATAGCTCTCAAATAGTTAATGCATTATTTTTAGAAATCTAACAAGTATCTTCAGCAGCTTCGTTTTCTTACCTTTTTCTGTTTGATTATGAAGCCAGTTCAGATGAAGTATACTTGTACTTTTCAGGCACCTCAACAACCTGACTGTAACACGTGTTGTAGAGGGGACTTTGGATACCGAATGCATCAACCAATTGCAGGGCCACCTGGTTTACCTGGACCTCCTGGAATTCCTGGTAATTTAATTTGATTAATGCATGAAAGCTGCAGTTTGATTGTGTAAATACTAGTGTAAAAGTCCGTGTACACGGGCCAAGGTCCTGTTGATGTTAACCCTTTGAGTGCCAGAGGGGTACACAACTTATTGCAAACCCCTCTGGCACTCAAAGGGTTAAGAGGCCGGTTCTGCTATGCGTCCTGGCGCTGAAGCAGTCATGCACTGTAGAGACTGTCTGAAAACACAGAATGCTCCCAGCATTCTGTGCTCCCAACATTATGTGCTCCCAGCATTCTGTGCATTTGGGCAGTCTCTACTGTGCATGACGGCTTCTGACAAAGATCCTTAGTGATTTATTATATAGGATAGTGATATTACCATTTCATGTAATATATGTCAAGTGGTACCGTATTAGCCATAGAAAATGCAGGAGACTAGTAGACTACAAATTATAGCTTTACTGGCTAACTGACTGGCTTTGGATGCAAGCTTTCAAGACAACTAGGACTCTTCCTAAGGCATAGTAACAATAAGCTTCATTCTTATTATGATTGAAGCAGAGACCTAGGGCTATATGTTGAAAGGGATAAAGGAAAAAAATGTTGTATGAACGACAAAAATAAGTAATTGAACGACATATACAACAAAAAGCTAGTAATGTCCGTCGTGTACGACACAACTCCAGAATTGCCGGGCTAAGGGGTGGGGCAAGGGCGTGGCTAAACTAATCTCCAGTGTTGTATTGAGGAAAAGAAAATTTGTTGCATACAACGACAAAAAAATGTCTTGTTAAAGACAATATTTGTACGTTAAGAAAAAAAGTGGCGGGAATGTGAAGTTCTGAATGTGAGAAACCTATAATTTAAGGAAACACAACACAAGCACAATCACCATACCTATATACCAACATTTTTTACTTTAGTTACAACATTTTTTTTTACATACGACAATTTCAGTCAGGAATCGTACTTCAATGATAAAACGACATATTTCCAATCACAACCGACACTCTCTGCAAATATTAATGATTCCTACGACACTGTACTGTTACAAATGACAAAAGCTATTTTGCTACTTCTTTGAACATATGTCCCCTAGTTGTCTTGAAAACTTGCATCTTAGATCCACTCAGCCAATAAAGCTCTCATTTCTACTCTACTAAACTTCTGCATTACACGTATGTCTCTGGTATGATGATGCTTTTCAAGAACACATTGTGTGAGAGTCACTAAGAGGGGATAAAGAGGTGTTAAAATGGAGATGACTTCTCCAGTTTATCACTTCTCCATTTTCTATGTTATTCTATGGCGCTTATTCAATAAGATCTCCAGAGTTGGAGTGCATATGCTGCATAGAATAACATAGGAATTGGAAAAGTGATAAACTGGAGAAGTCATCTGCACTTTATCACCTTTTTATCATCTCTTTATCACCGCTTAGTGAATCTCCCCCCCCCCACTTGCTTCTCAGTGAGTTGTAAACCCTCTAAATCTTGAAGGTTTAAAAAAATTGCATCTGAAAAATGAAGTTTGATTATGATGTCACACGTAGGTGTCATTAATAATGCTGCTCTAAACACACACTTATAAAACCTCTTGTCCCAATGGTGCTGTTCACAAAGACAGTTTCTTCCTCGCAGAAACCGTCCTGATACAACAAGGTGCAACATTGATGCACTTATGTGTTGTTCCTTCGAGCCGCTGTGCAGATTGTTCACATGGGCAGTTTTGGAGGGTGCAATGCCATTCACAACCTCCAGTGGTGAACACAAGTGGGTATCAGCCAGTGATACATGGCTGATCATTTGCAGTGGCCTTTTGACACATCTCCAACATGGTTAGGCTTCTGGACACAATACACATTTTTTGGACATATATAAATATCAACAGAGACAAATGTATCCACTACAATGGTATCGAGGACTATTTTGGAACTTCTCTCTATAGCACGGGTGCTGAAGTTCAGTCCTCAAAGACTCACAAGTAAATGAATAATTAAACTGTGCTTAATCCTTAAATCCTACCCTGTTTGCAGCGCTTGAAAACTGATCTCCGACACCCCTGCTTTATAGTATTTCTATCTGTTGCCTGTTGTGAGAAGATTTGAATTAAAGGCAGGCTTTAATGAAGATTAGTGAATGCAGGCAACTGCAGATTCAATTAATAAATGTATAAACATATATACTGGAAAGTTGAATGAAGGACTCCTAGTCCTAGCAAACCGAAGGTTACTATTTCTTATAGGATAGTTGCCCTTGAGATGACCTGCTACAAGTATTATTGTAGTCATTTGTACTAAACCTGTAACCTAATTGTTTTATTCTGTTTAAATATAAATAACCTCAATTCAGCAGTTAGTAAATTGGGCCGAAAATATGTGATTGCATTCAAATATGTATGCCAAATTATGATGTTGTTTTGATAATCAAATGAAAGATTTTGTAGTTTTCTCTGTAATTTGAATCTGCTGAGTTACATTGATTGGACACAAGGTGGAACAATTCTGGGGCATAGCAACTGCACCGCAGCGGACAAATAAAACTAGGCACTGATTTAAAGGGATAGTAATGTTTCATAATATAAGCAGCTCTAATTAATCATCATAGGATTTAGACTTTGGAGAGTGTTATTTCAATTCTGTCAGAGTTGTAGTTCAAGAGTAATTCAATGACAAAGTATCCTTGTCCTGCCCCTTTTACTGATGTAACACTGTTCAGCCAGATCAGAAGGGAGGTGCCCAGGTAGACTGCAGAGAGGGGCAATCTTCAATTAAGATAAGGGAAAAACCTGAAAAACTTGTCAAGGGGGGCAGGACTTTCATTGTTCTCACAGGAAGAAGATTGTCCCCTTCTGTTATCTGTCCAGTCTATGGACTGCATTCCACATCTGAGAAGAGATGGCTTACACTAGGTAAAAGGGGCGGGAGGGGAAACTTTGCTTGTGAATATCTCTTAAACCATAACAGTTTGAGAGATAAGACTTATATCATTCTTCATGTTTTTTTAATGCCTACAAAATAAAATAAAATATAAAACGAAGTATTACTATCCCTT
Source organism: Rhinophrynus dorsalis (assembly GCA_037306005.1). Taxonomy (NCBI): domain Eukaryota; kingdom Metazoa; phylum Chordata; class Amphibia; order Anura; family Rhinophrynidae; genus Rhinophrynus; species Rhinophrynus dorsalis. Next base: position 651,229,823 of record CM074718.1, read on the forward strand.
TAAAAGGGGTATTCTTTGAATGTCAGAGGGGTATCCAACACATTGCAATACTTTGAATGCTAGAGCAATCTCTAACATGTTGCAAAATGGCATTCAAGGGGTTAAATGCACCAATTTGAAAATGTCCATTGCTCCCATTATGGTGAAGTTGGTTTGCTCCAGAATTGCACTCAATGAATAAGGCCCATAGTTAGACTACACTTGGAACAGCAGTTGCCAAAGGTACTTTAGGTCTTACTCAGTCTGAGGAGTCTGGTGAACTAAATCCCAATGTCAAAACTGGAATTAAAGGGATAGTAACAGATACGAATAAATGTAGCTCCGATTAATGCTAATATATTATGGTTCATGTAGCACGGTATATAAATTATGTCTGGTTTGTAGTTCGAAAGTAAATCAAGCTTTAAAGTGGAACTACCACCCCATGTAAAGTTAAACCCCAATAATTACCCATCTGGCAACTAGCTGAACAGTAGTACTAGTCGCCAGAATAATCACCTCCTTATAGAGAAATTCTACTGCTCCCGGGGCTGACAGCCAGGAAACAGCGCAGACATCTTTGCATAGTGACGTCTGCGTGCCTGCACTGTCAGTCCCAGTCTGCTCTAGGAGGCATTGCTAGGTACCGAAAGGTACTGGAAGGGACTGACAGCACAGGAGCACAGATTCTTTTAAAGAGCTTTTGCCTGTCCGTCAGTCTCGGGAGCAGGAGAATTTAGCTATAAGGAGGTAATTGCTCAGCTAGTTGCCAGATGGGTAATTTTTGCCGTTTAACTTTACTTGGGTTGGTAGTTCCACTTTAAAGCATCCCCTTTCTACCGCCCCTTTTACCTCTTGTATACTTCTCCCCCCAATGTGGAATCCGGTCGCTTGACCAGACAGCTCACAGAGAGGGACAATTTTCTTGCTGTGAGCATAATGAAAACCCTTTTGAAATGTTTTTTCAGTGGCTCAAACTTCAGGGTAAATCAGAAGTATTATTTCCAAAGTGTGTTCATCAAATGTAGCGTACCATTCAATAGTTATTACCAAGCATAGTGCAAAGATGTTCCCATTACATATACTGTTCATTCAGTTGTTAAATCAGGGCAAGAAATAAGAGTTCAGTGTAGGATGGGTGCAATGAAGGAGCGTCCCTACGAATTCCCATACATAATAACATAGCACAAAAATGCATGCATCACCATCATAAATACATAAAACTCAAAATAAAAACATCAAACTTTATTGTGGCATTAAAAAATGTACCTGTGTCTTCAGACCATATACAGAAACAAGGAGAGACTCAAATGAGATATGGCATACACAGTTAGATGTTAAGCAGCATGCTCAAATAGATCCACTAGTTTTGCACACAACACGCTTACTCATGATCTCTACATAAATTCAAAAATAACAGCCCCACTATTTAAACACAAATTGACCAATGGGAAATCTCTACCTCGAGCAGACCTGGTAGAGAACCAATGTATGTTTGTGTCCAAACAATCAGATGACTCGAGACCAGAAATGACATGACACCATGTCCAACAGTCCAAAATCTTCCAATGGAAAGTCGCTAATAACATTAAATGTAATAGTTACTCATAAAACACTCTACGGTCGAGACACAGAATTCAAATATTTAAATTCAGACAATGCATGTGGATAGTAACCACCGAACCTAATCATCCTCCCTATCATGGTAACAATCACTCCGCCGCAACATAGCGGCCCAGAGCCGTAAAACACATGTATATATTGCAAAACCGCTTGAACATAAAGCCCCGAACGCACATCCCCAGTGCCACTCACCGCACCCACAAGAGACCACTGCAGGCATCTTCTATCCGCAACAAGCGGTAACCAAAAAAGGCCACATGGCCAGAGCTCCAGTGGTCCCCTACGTGCTCGTGAACAAAAGTGGCCATGAGGAAAATCCGAAAGACGCAACACATCCAAACGGATGAGCATCACAAAATACTGTTGCAAAATAAAGTAAGAAAAAGGGGGGGGGGATATAGATCTCAAATGTATTCAGTGCATTGTAAGGTACACTTTATGTTATAAGTGAGGTGTAATACAAATTAATTTCTAAAAGTAAAAAATCAACTATTAAAGTTGTATAAAAGAAATAAAACGATACCATTGTAAATCTTAAATATCTTCAGAAACACTGCATATCCAAAGAAGGATCACATATGGAGATTGTCCACAAAGACATCATATTTTCACAATCTAATATGTTTACACATAATAAGCATATAATAATGAACAGTTATAAACATTAACACTAAAACTAAAGGATCCCTTGGTAAAAACCAGAGAGGGACAAATCCCTCTCAGTTGGATGCACATAAAGAAACAGCATCAAATAGCACAACTAGGTGTAACAAGTAGCATCGCACTCCTTATTTAATCCAATGGGGTGCCTCGTACCAAGTTCAAATATCCAGTAAACTTCTCTTTTTGATAGTTTGTTATCTAAATTCCCTCCTCGAATACCCTCTTTATAGTCTGAATAATATATATAGATTATAATATTCTGTCTTTAAATTACCTATTGAACCCCAATTTCAAAGTACTATATGGATGTTTTACATCTTCTATCCTTTTTAAACCTTTGAGTGCCAGAGAGGTACACAAGGCACTCAAAGGGTTTTATTTGTGTGTGTGTTTAAAATGATCACCTTTTTATTTGATGTAAACCTTGCACCACCTCTTGTACCGTTCCAATGAAGTATTCATTTCTAGATAGCGATATTTCAGCTCTGCTGAAGAGCCACCGTCTGGTCCTGGAAGCAGGATCTCCTTCTGTCAGCTAGAGTGCTGATGTCTGTGAAAGGGGTGGTGGTGGGGAACATTAGCAGCTTATATGTCTCAAAATATACATGTTTGAGAGATGGGAGGTAGGTAATTACATTTATATTTTTTAATAGCTGCACTATTAATTCTCCATAAAAGTAAGCAACACTACCCCTTTAAAGGCTTAAGAGATTACCATGTGCAATGAGCAGAGTTTGTGTCTTGTGATCCATCTAGAGCCATTATGTATGCCTCCGTGGATGTGATGTCCAGAACCGATAGAAGATGCTATATTGTAAACAAAAGCAAAGTGCAAAAATTAATTGGGCCATTGGGATTTTCTGGCTATAGAAAGGTAAGTATGGTGTTAGTATTAGAAGGTGCTACTTTTCCTTTAAAACTTGAGGGGCTTCTCTAATCATGCAGAGTAGTTTGCATAACAGCTGCAATATTATAGTTGCTATCAGTCACAGATCCTTATGGTATAATAAAGCCCCTCATGATGAGGCATCCACAGGATCAAATCTGACAATGAAAGACTTTTATTTTCCACATTAAAAACTGAGCATAATTAACTAGTTAAATGTCTTGAATCCTCTTTTTTATTTGTTAAAGGGATACTAACACCAAAAATGAAATAAGTTGATATAAATGTAAGTACTATTTAATAAAAGCTAGCATAAGTAAAAAAAAAATATTCATATGTTACATCTATAGACAATAATTCTAAACTTACCACTTAAAGGGATAGTAATGTATCAATTACAGCTATTCTACGATCCCTCCTTATAGTGTACACTATTGCTCTATTACATTGCTAATACAGAAATGTCTCTATTTTCTCTGAATTGTCCCCCACCCGCCGCTTTGCATTAGTGTAAGCCACCTGCACTCAAATCTGAAATCCGGTCATTGAACCGTACAAATCACAATGTGGGACAATCTTCATTCAGTAACAAGGGGGACAGGGAGAGGACAAGACAAACTAGAGATAAAATGTGGCTCTAAGTGTAGTGTAATTCATCCAATTTAAAAAAACAATAAAAAATTCTACAAATGCCTATTCACATACTTCCCATCTTAGGCATATAGCATATCGGGGTCCCAGCACCCTTTATAATCATGAAAACTGCATTCACCTTATTCCCTTGTACCTGAGTACCAGCAACGGAGTGATGTTTAAATCTGTTCAGATGATTCTTGCCTTGTACCTCCTCAATCAATCTGAAGGCAACATAACAGGAATCCATCCAATAGGTCCACTTTGGTGTCTGTCCACAGGCATGAGGCCTGGAGTCCAGATGTTAACAGGGATGTGACTTTCATTGCTGTCCTCACCGGGGAAGCAGGGAACTCACAGGGGAAATGGGGCAGGACCTAATACAACTGTGCAGACAAGGTTACCCAATGCGTATTCATGAGTTTAGCTGCTCACTTCTTCAGGGGTGTAAGGAAAACCCTACCTTCCTTGACGAAGGAGGGCAGCTTTTTCCTTACTGAATAAAGATTGTCCCTCATCTCTATCCAACTTCAGCTCTGAGGCATGAAGAATGATGTCAGTATAACGGGCAGGAGAGGTGCAATTTATTATATAATTTCAGAGAAAATAGAGCAATTTCAGCATTAGCACACACTATAAGGAGGGCACGTAGTTTAGCTGTACTTGAAACATTACTAATCCTATAATGCATGTGTAAATGGTTCTGTTCATTTATTTAAAGGGGTAGTAATACTTTATTATTACTATCCCCCATATTGTAGATATTTGTAAAATAATTTAATAGCCCCCAGGTTCATCTCTCAAACCTTTATGGTTTGATAGATAACCGAAGGCAAAGTTCCCCCCTCCCTCCCCCTTTCCTGAAGTCAGAGTTGTACTGACTGCAGGTTAAGTCTGTCATACGATAGGCTTGCGGCTCTGCAGTTGAGCCGAGATCCCGTTAGTGAATAACAATTATTTCACTGAAACAGTCTTCTACGTGTGCTTGGTTTGCAAGCACATGGAGAAGACCGTTTCAGTGAAATAATTCTTTTTCACTAAAGCTATCGTGGCTCTGCTGCAAAGCCGCCTGATGAAAGTCAGACCGGATATCCCTGCAGTCAGTACAACACTGACTTCAAGGAAGGGGGAGGGAGGGGGAAACTTTGCGTTCGGTTATGTCTCAAACCATAAAGGTTTGAGAGATGAACCTGGAGGCTATTAAATAATTTTGCAAATCTCTACAATATGGGGGATAGTAATAATAAAGGATTACTATCCCTTTAATGTTGTTTGTGATGTTTCTATTGAGAAATATGGTAAAATCATAGTTAGTGCCTACCGCTCTTGTATTCAGAAAGGCTGTTTTCTCATCTCAAGTCTTGTAAATCAATGAGAGATCTGGAAAAGGTGAGAAAGTCTGATCACTCTGAGCATTCACAAAACTAGATTTTTACAGATATTTAAGTGGATACCAACCCAGTTAATTTTTAGCTGTTTGTGTTCCTTAAAAAATAAAATTAATTAAAAAAAAACATATTGCAATCTGTAGCCAATGACAACAAACACTGGATATAATTTTGCAGAATCGGAAATGAACAAATTCAGCGGATATTAAGATTTATTTTTTCATTTGTAGAAAATAGGAACATTTTGTTTTCTAATTACTGTGTTGTTTGCAGAAATGATTTATGGAGTGAGGACGCCTGTAAATGTTTGCAATACAGCATAAACAACAATTTATTATTACACATGTGTTACACATTTTAATAAAATTATATGCAGGGCTTCATTTACTTACCAGGCGCTGTTAGGCAAGGCACCCTATATTACCTTAGATTTGCCCATTGCCATGCCCCCCACTATCCCATACACTGTTTTCTGGCACTGAAAATACCAGTAGCCTATGACAGTCTAGGGAAAAATGTTTAACCCGTTGCCTGCTGCAGAGATCTTAGATGCATTACTTTGCAATGCTTTGTAGACCCCTCTAATATCGTACGGGTTAAAAGTGCCCTGATTACACAGTTAGCCTTATGTGTGATACAGACAACCCTACCTACATGTTATTGTAGCCATTTTTAATTAAAATAATAACGGATTAGATATTTAGCTTTATTTATCTGTCACTTTTACAAATTAGACACTACTAGTTAGCACTGCTATATGCCCAGTACTTTTTAATCCAAAATAAATTCAGCGGCTCCATTATGATATACCTAGAATCTCAATCAAATAGGGATATACGAAAAAATAGGCTAAAGATAAGGAAGCTCTATCGTCTGAGATCAATTATATGAACATAAAGCGTGCAACATATATAAAGGTCTTTCCCATGACCTAAAAATGAAACATTCAATCAACGAACAAACATTGCACTGCTTGATCTCTCTGTTCTCAATAGCAGGGACACAATAGCAACAATTATCTTCTTTAAAACCAGCAACTTTATTATGAAATTAAAACAATGTTTGTTCATTGATTGAATATGCCCAGTACTAACATTCTGTGCTGCTCTCTCTCCCAACTGCCACTCCCTCTTTTCTTCCTTAGGAGAGACAAAGGAAAAGCATGATGGAGAGGCAGCTGGGAGGAAGAGCAGTGTGGGATGTTACTATCTGGAACACAGATACTTTTGCATTGTGTTAGTGTAGGTAATGTTTTGATATCGGTACTGATGATGTTAATAAATTAGGAGCAATGCATTATTTATACTGTACTTTTAAAGTGCTACGTTATAAAGAGACCCATCTGAATTTAGTTTTTCTACAACGATTTCTGACACATTGACTAGAGTCAGTTTCCTGACCCTCAATAAGGCCGGCTAGTCGCATAGTGGGGTTCAATAATGCAGTTCTGATGATGGCTCTTTGATAAGAGTCTCTTTATCATGCAGACCATGGGCCTTATACAGAATATAAAATCTAACTGGAGAATATCTACTGCACCATAGGTGTGAATTGGGGACCTGCATGAAGGAGACGTGAGCATATTACCGTACAGGGACAGTATAATATACCCTGAAAGTTTATATAGCTGTATTTTTACATATGTATATATATAGCCATTAATTAATATGAGTGTATTTATTACCTCCTATTGGGATTATTTCAAGTATTGTCAATGATAAGGCACTAATGGCGCCTTCTATTTGTTTTTTGTCTTTTTTTGTTACATTCCCCAATTGTCACAGACTTAAATGAGGCTTTTAACCCCTTGAATGCTAGAGAGCTCTCCAACTTATTGCATGGCAATGCATTGGTGACCTCTCCAGCATTAACAGGGTTAAAAGCCCCATTTAGTTCAATGGGAAAGTTTTTGTCTCTTATGGTGCAGATGGCTTACTCTAGGATTGCTTTTTACATAAGGCCTTATGAGAAGTAAAGTATAAGGAGAATGTATTGGGTAACCTTTAAGTTCAGGTAGAGCTTTGGGGGAGATTGAGCCTTTCCTGTGGCCAGGATTCATTTAGTTACAGAAAAAGCAGTGCATCAGATTCACCATGATCAGTTCCAGACAGCTGATCCGTAGATTTTCCTTGCACTCGCTAACTGACTATCCTGCCATTGAGGAATCAGTGAATGGATAATGCAGAAGGATAGATTCCCTTGTGTATTCCACCATTAATCTCTTCATGAATTCCTCATAAAAAGCACCACAAGGACCCTGTAGAAAATGTCTGCACCTGGAAGCTGGCATGTAAACATGTGCCTGCATCATGGGGTATGCACAAGCACGTACGATCACTTTATCATACACCAGCACACACATTCCTCCATTGTTAAGATATTAATGCGAGCAAGTCAGATCCCCTTTCCTGTAGCTTTTACATGAAAACTGACTATTTTTATGGAAATGTCCTCTTTGCTTGGTTAGAAATTAGCCACAGTAGTATTTAGTCTTAAGCCGAATAGGTCTGAGTTTATGGCAGCACATTAGCAAGAGCAGCAGATTGGGCACCTCTTTCTCATGGTTTTCCTTCATAAATCCAATCATCTACTCTTTTAGCATCTTGGATTCTAATTATTTGCACTGGAAATAACAAAATATTTGATATAATATTATTAATTCAGTCCAGTTGGAAATTCATACTTCTGTGTCTTTAAGTAAAGGGGTGGGGCTTGTGGAATGGTGCTGAAAATGTGAGAGTGTGGCAAAGTATGTGCGAGTGGTACATGCATACATTTTGGCCTAGGACAGAAAGACTAAATCTCTGTACATTGCAAAAACATGGTGCAGAGGAAGAGAAAGTCCCAGAAATTCCTGTAAACTCCAATATTATCCTTTCCCTGGCATAAGCTGTATAAAGAGGAGAACTTTTGGTGAAATGTAGCCTCTACAAATGACTGACATTTCATCATTTAGTGCCTTGCGAACATATGTATAGTCTTCCAGGTGGAGGCTCTTCATTTCTGCTCTGCTGATGCCTCTACTTTCTCTGCCCATGATGTAACCATGCGATGTCATGGATGGATGGACTTTGTCTGAGCCAGGGGTTGTCTTCTTTGAGAAGTGTAGTCTTCCTGATTATAGTGGACTTTGAGGCCTTATTCCTTTTTGGAGGTCCTGAAGTAGCTGACAAATAGGTACCTACTTCTCCTGAAAGAACTTGTCTTCATTAGATGACAGGATACATCTTTTTATGTCAAGAATGTGAATTATCCACTTCACATGTTTTACAAGGATCTGGAAATAATTTGGAAAGAAAGATTTCTTGTTTTGTATGGTAGGAGAAGCAGCTTTGGTCTAAATTTGAGAGGAAGCCTCACAGAGACTAACTCATCCCTGATGATCAAAATGGGCTCTCTTATAGAAAGTACTCATAGTCTTCTCAAACATGTAATAGTGATGAGAAAGACAAACAGTCTTCAGGGACACAAATTTGTTATATAATTTCAATAATGGCATAAAGAAATGTTTGGTGTGAACCAACAGAACCACATTGAAGTCCCATGGGGATAGACTAGGAATTCTGGCTCTTAAATTCTTGATGGACTTGATGAATATTTGGATTATATGATGCTATGTGAAAGAATATACCAGAATGCATCCTAATACTGAAACTTGTACTTTGTAAGGGATTCTACCATATACGATCTCTTCCATGCTCTGTTGTATGCTCTAGCTGTACTCTGTTTCTTGGAAAAGAGAAGGATGTCAATCCCTTGTGGAGAAAGCCCTTGATCACTCAGGATTTTGCTCTCAGAAGCCAGGCTGCCAAGTTTAGTTTCAAGTAGTTCTGGTATAAGATAGGAACTTGAAGTAGAAAGTCCTGTTTCTCTGGAAGCACAATCAGGTCTTCAACAGAGTAATACTTGAAGAAGGAAGACCATGACCTCCTGGGCCAATTCCTATGGATGGACTACTATAGACATCTTATTTGTTACTGGGCCCAAGATACTTCTTCTATAGCCTCCGTCATCTGCCAGAGAAATAATATCAGTCGTCTAATGGACATCTGGCTTGCCCTTCTGGTGTTTAGTAGAAGAAGAATATTATTTATTTTATTTGGGGGAACACACTTTCTACTTATTTCTGAATCTGGGAGAGGACCTAGGAACCTTTTATTGAGTCATGGAACTTGATTTGACGTGTCTGAACTTATCATCCATCCTAAAGAATGATGTAGAAAAAATGCTATCTGAAGGTGATTTTGTAATAAATGAGGAGTCTCTGCCTTGAATAGCCATATGTTCAGGTATGGAATTACTGCAATGTCAATCTTTCTTCAGTGTGCTGTCACTAACATTACATTTGTAAATTCTCTGGGGCCTGAAGGAGAGGGCTGCAAATTAGATACTCCTATCCCTGATGGCCATTTAGAAATACTTTTGATCAGCTTCTGCTATTGAAATGCAGATCTGTGGCTGCGATGATATCCCATACTTGGAGAATATGTACTGTGATATTCTTGCCCTCCGTCTTGAAGAATTCTTGACAAATGTACTTGTTCGGACAAATAGGTTGATATATGAATAGTAGCTTCCTGAATTTGTGAGACTAGGAACACAGAGTTTTAGTTGATTTTTTCTCATATTGTCTCAGAAATGGAACTAGAACTCTGGAAAATGCCAAGTCTTGAATTGAACCTTGAAAACAATAATTATTTTAGGATAATGAAGTGGAGCTTGGATTGTCATGAATATGATTGAGGAAAGTGAAAAAACCTTATCTTGTGTCCTTCGGAAATGACTGTCTATACCCAGGACTCTTCTTTGATCCCTTGGTTCCCTTAGATTATGGCTTTGAGGAAGACTTCTGGGCTTGTCCTTGTAATTCTTGTAGGTTTTATGCTGACTGAACATCTTCTCTAAGGAAATAAACTTGTTTTCCTGCCCTATCTTGTCCACTAGGACATCTAGCTCCTTACTAAATAGATTAGGATCTTCATTTTTCAGAAACATTGTTTAGTCCAGAAATATAGTCTCCCATGGCTAATACGGAGGTTCTTGCAATTCTCACATGTTCCATAGAATCATCACGGATCCAATCAATAGCAAGCTTCAACACAGACGTAGATTTGGCTAGTTCCTCCTTGGATATTTAATTCAGACTATCTGCCTAGAGAAAACAAAGACACTCTCTAAGGGACCTAGCAACACAGGTAGTAGCTGTATGGTGGCTTAATGAGATGGTCACTGCTTTATAGTACCTGCAAAGAGCCAGTACTGCTTTTTATACATAGGAACCCTAAACTCAGAGTCATCTTTTACTGGAATGGTCAACATTTTAGAAAGTCTAGCTACATAGACAACAACTGGGACATTAATCCAGTGTGCAAAATCTTTGGAATCAAAATCAAAGATTTCATTTTCTTGGGAAAGGCTAAGCTATCCTCTGCAGTGTCCCATTCTTTATTAATAACAGTATTAATCACTGCAGGCTGTTGGTTGCAGTAGGAGAGTGGCTACCAGGCCGGCTTGAAAACACTAACTAACCTACAGGGGCATTTTTATGTGCCAAGCACTATCTCTACTGCTGAAGGCAAATCCATCCCTCTAGATTAATTAATCCATCTTCTCTGGAATACAGTTGTTTAAGAACTTAGTACATCACGCTCATACATTCCTGCATTTGCTGAATTGATAATTAAAACCTACATCAGAGCTCTCAGTGATTACACTCTCATTTAATTAGTCTTTTTTTATATGCACAAGCTAAAAGTGAATTAACTGAATTCTGTTTACCATACCGATCAGAAACAGGTTAGATAAATATTAAAACCATGTTTACTCTCTCCTTGAATTGCATTAGAGATTATTAAATGCACATGATATTTTATAGAGCTCCATTTGATGCAAGCACCTGCTGCTTAGTTTATGTTTGAGCTAATACAGTAACAGCAGTAATTTAATCATACGCATTGCTGCCTATAGATGGAAAATCAAATGGAAGTAAGAGGAGATATATTGCCCTGCAATTTAATCAGAACAAGAGCAATTCTGGACCAAGCCACCTGCACCTTAGACAATAAATAAAAATTCTGAAATGTCATATTAATTTAACTGCTTTTTAACCTCTTGATGTCTAGGGAGAGCTCCTGCACTTTGCTTTGCAATGCATTGTAGATGTTTCTAGCATTCACCATGTTAAAATGCACTTTTAAAGGGATAGTAATGTTTTATAATAAAAGCACCTCTAATTAATCATCATAGTATTTGGACTTTGGAGAATGTTATTTCAGTTCTGTCAGACTTGTAGTTCAAGAGTAATTCAATGACAAAGTATCCCCCTCTCACCCCTTTTACTGATGTAACACTGTTCAGCCAGATCAGAAGGGAGGTGCCCAGGTAGACTGCAGAGAGGGACAATCTTCAATTAAGATAAGAGAAAAACCTGAGAAACTTGTCAAGGGGGCAGGGCTTTCATTGTTCTCATAGGAAGAAGATTGTCCCCTGCTGTTATCTGTCTGGTCTATGGATTGCATTCCACATCTGAGAAGAGATGGCTTATAGTGATGAGCGAGCACCCCAATGCTCGGGTGTTCGGGTGCTCTGACCGAGCACCCCCTGAGGCTCGAGTGCTCGGCCGAGCACCCGAGCCCCATTGAAGTCAATGGGAGGACTCGAGCATTACACCAGGCACCCCCTGCTCTGATGAGGGGAGGGTGCCTGGTCCATAGGAAAAGGGCAGAAAAGGATGGAAACACCACAGAAATGGTTCAGGGACAGCATAGGGAGGATGTCTGGATGCATCTTGGACTCCAACATCGCTGCTGGGAACGATCTTTCGCCCGTAGTACGCCATTTTTACAGACTGACCGTAAAACACACAAAAAGGAAAATAAAAACGACTTTAGGCGAAAAATTGTTACCAAACAGTATTTGCTGTATATTTACTTGTATATCATCTGCAAATTCTCCCAAAAATGTCCTCGATTTTTCTGAACTGAGGCCATGATTAAGAGGGAAACGTGCGCAGAGGCAAATTCTCCCAAAAATTTCCTTGAATTTCAGAACTGAGGCCATGATTAAGAGGGAAACGTGCGCTGAGCTGACCATCTAAAACATTATGGGTGAGGGTCTGCTGCAGAGCTGACCATCCTAAACATTATATGCAAAGGCCCGCTAGTGAGCTGACGCTATAAAACATTATATGAGAGGGCCCGCTAGAGAGCTGACCCAATAAAACATTATATGAGAAGGCCCGCTGGTGAGCTGACCTATATAAAAATTGGCAAACAGGGCCCGCTGGTGAGCTGACCCTATATAAAAATTATATCACAGGGCCCGCTGGTGAGCTGGCCCTATATAAAAATTATAGCACAGGGCATATGGAAGAGGAGGAGGAGGATGAGAAGATTAAGAGTCAACCATATACCCGTTTTTTGGGTGGAAGGGGTGAATGGGAATACAGAGTATTCCCATCATTGTAAATAACATATATAAAGTGAGTTTATGTTCCCCCGGGGCTTTCCTCCAGTGGAGTGGAGAAGTCAGGGGAAATCCAGGCCTTGTTCATTTTTATAAGTGTCAACCTATCAGCATTGTCGGTGGAAAGGCGGATACGCTTATCTGTTATGATGCCACCAGCAGCACTAAATACCCGCTCAGACAGAACGCTGGCGGCAGGGCAGGCCAGCACCTCCAAGGCGTAGAGTGCCAGTTCATACCACGTGTCCAGCTTGGACACCCAGTAGTTGTAAGGCACAGAGGGATCATTGAGGACGCTGACACGGTCTGCTACGTACTCCTTCACCATCTTCCAAAACTTTTCCCTCCTTGTGACACTAGGCTGCGCATCAGGGTGAGGGTGCTGGCGGGGTGTCATGAAGGTGTCCCACGCCTTGGAGAGTGTTGCCCTGCCTTTGTCGGAACTGCTGTGTGCTCCCCTTTTCTCCCCTTCTCGGTTGGCCAAGGTAGCACGTACTCTGCCGCCAGCGTTGTCAGATGGAAAATTTTGGAGCAATTTTTCGACAAGAACCTTCTGGTATTGCAACATTTTGCTTGTCCTCTCCACCGGAGGAATGAGAGATGAGAAATTCTCTTTGTAGCGGGGGTCCAGAAGGGTGAACACCCAGTAATCCGTGTTGTCTAAAATGCGTACAACGCGTGGGTCACGGGAAAGGCAGCCTAACATAAAGTCAGCCATGTGTGCCAGAGTACCAACAGTCAAGATTTCGCTGTCCTCACCAGGAGGATGACTCTCAATATCCTCATCCTCTTCCTCCTCTTCTGCCCACCCACGCTGAAGAGATGGAACTAAAGTTCCATGGCTACCCTCTGTAGCGGAGGCAACCGTGTCTTCCTCCTCCTCCTCCTCCTCCTCCTCCTCCGCCTCCTCCAATTGTCGCTGAGAAGACGAAGTGAGGGTGCTCTGGCTATCACCTTGTGTAAGCTCTTCCTCCCCCATTTCCACCTCTTCCACATGCAAAGCGTCGGTTTTAATTGTGAGCAGCGAGCGTTTCAGTAGACACAGAAGTGGGATGGTTACACTGATAATAGCGTTATCGCCGCTCACCATCTGTGTCGATTCCTCAAAATTGCGTAAAACCTCGCAGAGGTCTGACATCCATTCCCACTCCTCACTTCTGATTACAGGAAGTTGAACGGAGAGGCGACGACCGTGTAACAGCTGGTACTCCACTACTGCCCTCTGCTGCTCACAAAGCCGGGCCAACATGTGGAAGGTGGAGTTCCAGCGCGTGCTCACGTCACACAGCAGCCGGTGAGCTGGCAATTGTAAGCGCTGCTGCAGCTTCAACAGGCCGGCTGAAGCTGTTGACGACTTACGGAAATGTGCACACACGCGGCGCACCTTGGTCAAGAGATCATGCACATTGGGGTAGGTTTTTAGAAATCGCTGCACCACTAAATTAAATACATGCGCTAGGCATGGTACGTGTGTGAGCTTGCCGAGCTCCAAAGCCGCCACCAAGTTACGCCCATTATCACACACAACCATGCCTGCTTGCAGGTTGAGTGGCGAGAGCCGCTGCTCGGTCTGGTGACTAATCCCCTGCAACAGCTCTGAGGCCGTGTGCTGTTTGTCCCCAAGGCAGATCAGCTTCAGCACGGCCTGTTGACGCTTCCCCACTGCAGTGCTACACTGCTTCCAGCTACTGGCTGATGGGGGAGTGGCGCTGTGTGTAGAGAATTCGGAGGTGGAAACGGAGGAGGAGGAGCCAATAACGTAGGTGCTGGTGGAAACCCTGATGGAGGTAGGGCCCGCAATCCTCGGCGTGGGTAGCACCCGTGCCATCCCAGGGTCCGAGTCGCTCCCAGCCTCCACGACATTCACCCAGTGTGCCGTCAGGGAAATGTAGCGTCCCTGGCCACAAGCACTTGTCCATGTGTCAGTCGTTAAGTGGACCTTCCCAGTAACTGCGTTGGTCAGGGCACGGGTGATGTTACGGGACACATGGTGGTGTAATGCGGGGATGGCACACCGGGAAAAGTAGTGGCGGCTGGGGACCGCGTACCGAGGGACAGCTGCTGCCATCAGGCTGCGGAAGGACTCAGTGTCCACAAGCCTAAATGGCAGCATTTCGATGGCCAGTAATTTGGAAAGGTGTGAGGTTAGTGCTATGGCCTGTGGGTGGGTGGCTGGGTACTTTCTCTTGCGCTCAAATGCCTGGGGTAACGACATTTGGACGCTGTGCTGGGACAGGGAAGTGGATGTGGTCGCTGATGGTGCTTCAGATGCTACAGGTGCAGGGCGGGAGGTATGCGGGCCTGCGCCTTCAACAGGCGATTGGCCGGCACCGAAAACAGGGGAAGAGGAGGCAGTGGTGTGGCCTGCAGACACAGATGGGCGATCCAGGCGTTCCTCCCACTTACTACGGTGCTTGGATGCCATGTGTCGGATCATGCTGGTGGTGGTGAGGTTTCTAGTGTTCATGCCTCGGCTCATTCTGGTGTGGCACAGGTTGCAAACTACAATTCTTTTGTCGTCCGCACTTTCCTTAAAAAAACGCCATACCGCGGAACACCTACCCCTTGGCAAGGTAGATTTACGCAAGGGGGTGCTCCGTGGAACATTTGCGGGCCGGTTTGGTGCGGTCCGCCTTCTTTCTGTAGCCACACCACTGCCTCTTCCAGCCTGTTGCGGTGCTGCAGATGGCTCACCCTCAGGACTGCTGTCATCGCTCGGCTCTACACCTTCCCAGGTGGGGTCAGTCACCTCATCGTCCACCAAGTCCTCCTCCACTTCCTCACTCTGATCATCCTCCTCAAGTCTTGATCCCACCACATACTCAGTCATTGACAACTGTATAACATTCTCCTCAACAAGGTCTTGAGACGGAAATAGTGGTTGATTTAATGGCAACTGTGTCTCATCATCATCATCATCATCCACTACTTCCTTTGACCTTAAATGCCGTTCACATCTGTCATCTTCTTGAGATTGGGTAGCCTCTAGAGGTTGTGAATCAGGGCACAAGATGTCATGTTCCTCTGCAAGCGTGCTTGGAGAGAGGGTCAAATGAAGGATTGGTGATGAGACGAGCTCCTCACTATATCCCAGTGTGGGATCACTTCTTTGACCAGACCGTGTATGGTGGGAGGAAGGATGATCAGAGTGAGGATTATGTTGACCAGACTCTTGGCTACTGAGAGTGGACTTGGTGGAAGACAGGGTGGTGCTTAACCGACTGGAAGCAGTATCAGCTGTCATCCAACCGACCACCTGTTCGCAGTGGTCGGACCTCGAGAGTGATGTCCTGCGACGCCCTGTAAAATTACACATGAAGCTAGGTATGGTGGATGTCTTTCTTTCTTGTGCTCTGGCACCAGGCACAGTTTCTCCGCGTCCTGACCCGCGCCCTGAACTTTCAGGATCACGTCCACTTCCCCGTCCCTTTTTACCCGCCTTCTTCATCTTACACAGAATATGTGACTTTAATATTTGAGTTTGAAAACTTAACAGTATTTCTTATTATTCTGCAACTGTACAGAGTACACAGAATAGGCTGCTAAACGGCGGTGAAACACACTGAATGGAATATGTGACTTTAATATTTGAGTTTGAAAACTTAACACTATTTCTTATTATTCTGCAACTGTACAGAGTACACAGAATAGGCTGCTAAACGGTGGTGAAACACACTGAATGGAATATGTGACTTTAATATTTGAGTTTGAAAACTTAACAGTATTTCTTATTATTCTGCAACTGTACAGAGTACACAGAATATGCTGCTAAACGGCGGTGAAACACACTGAATGGAATATGTGACTTTAATATTTGAGTTTGAAAACTTAACACTATTTCTTATTATTCTGCAACTGTACAGAGTACACAGAATAGGCTGCTAAACGGCGGTGATACACACTGAATGGAATATGTGACTTTAATATTTGAGTTTGAAAACTTAACAGTATTTCTTATTATTCTGCAACTGTACAGAGTACACAGAATAGGCTGCTAAACGGTGGTGAAACACACTGAATGGAATATGTGACTTTAATATTTGAGTTTGAAAACTTAACAGTATTTCTTATTATTCTGCAACTGTACAGAGTACACAGAATATGCTGCTAAACGGCGGTGATACACACTGAATGGAATATGTGACTTTAATATTTGAGTTTGAAAACTTAACAGTATTTCTTATTATTCTGCAACTGTACAGAGTACACAGAATAGGCTGCTAAACGGCGGTGAAACACACTGAATGGAATATGTGACTTTAATATTTGAGTTTGAAAACTTAACAGTATTTCTTATTATTCTGCAACTCTGCACAGTACACAGAATAGGCTGCTAAACGGCGGTGAAACACACTGAATGGAATATGTAACTTTAATATTTGAGTTTGAAAACTTAACAGTATTTCTTATTATTCTGCAACTCTGCACAGTACACAGAATAGGCTGCTAAACGGCGGTGAAACACACTGAATGGAATATGTGACTTTAATATTTGAGTTTGAAAACTTAACAGTATTTCTTATTATTCTGCAACTCTGCACAGTACACAGAATAGGCTGCTAAACGGCGGTGAAACACACTGAATGGAATATGTGACTTTGATATTTTAGTTTGAAAACTTAACAGTATTTCTTCCTATTCTGCAACTCTGCACAGTACACAGAATAGGCTGCTAAACTGCGGCGAAGCACACTGAATGGAATATGTGACTTTGATATTTTAGTTTGAAGACTTAACAGTATTTCTTCCTATTCTGCAACTCTGCACAGTACACAGAATGTGCTGCTAAACTGCGGCGACGCACACTGAATGGAATATGTGACTTTGATATTTTAGTTTGAAGACTTAACAGAATGTGCTCTAATCTGCAACTTTGCACACTAAACAGAATGTGCTCTAATCTGCAACTTTGCACACTAAACAGAATGTGCTCTAATCTGCAACTTTGCACACTAAACAGAATGTGCTCTAATCTGCAACTGTGCACACTAAACAGAATGTGCTCTAATCTGCAACTTTTCACACTAAACAGAATATATTTTTTTTTTTTTTTTTTTTTTTTTCCCCCCACACAAAATAACCTGCTGCCCCCACACACAGTAGTCCTAAAAAGGACTTTTGGTTCTTTTTTTTCACAATTTTTTTTTTCCTCCCTACACTGCCTTTCCCTTCCTATCCTCAGCTCTCCCTGGCTAAGACTGAGCCGAACTCGATGGTCAGGTGCTATACAGCACCCGACCACGGGTTCTGGCCAGCCAATCAGTGTAATGCCAGCAGCCAACATGGCTGCTGGCATTACACTGATGTCAGAGCCTCCCTGCACGTTTATTGGCTGCGCAGCAGCCGCAAAACGTGCGGGGAGGAGACCCGAACATGGCGGGCGAGCACATGCGGTACTCGTACGAGTACCGCCATGTGCCGAGCAGAGTGATGCTCGAGCCGATCCGAGCATCGGCCGAGCATGCTCGCTCAACACTAATGGCTTACACTAGGTAAAAGGGGCGGGAGGGGAAACTTTGCTTGTGACTATCTCTCAAAACATAAAGGTTTGAGAGGTAAGACTTATATCGTTCTTCATGTTTTTTTTAATGCCTACAAAATAAAATAAAGATAAAACGAAGTATTACCATCCCTTTAAATCAATGGAAATATTTGTCCCCTAGGGTGCAGTTGGTTTGCTCTAGAACCTCTCCAATTCTTATTAACCCTTTGAGTGACAGAGGGGACATGCAATGCATTGTGGAGCTCCCCTCTGGCACTCAAAGGGATAAACGAGCCTCTTAGAATTTGACTGCTGGTGAAAACTCATTGGTCCATATAGTTTGCTTTTATATGTCTAAGATGGATATGTGAACTAAATTTCAGATTATTATTATTGTTGTCTTTTATTTATATAGCGCCAACTTCTTCTGTAGCACTGTACAATAGGGAACAGACATATAGAGACATAAAACTGTACTTAAGGGGAACAGAAAATGACAGGATCAGAGGGCCTTGCTCGTATAGACATGTTTCAAATAGTTTATCATTTTATCAGCTTTATTTTTGATCTCTTTAGTGTTTTTTTTTTTGCAATATAAATAAATAAAAGCAAGCATCATTTTCATAAATGTAAGGGAGACTAATTTAAAAAGGTTTCTTAGCTGTGCTGGTCATACCCACTGTGTGAGTTAATTAACCCCTTAAGGACAGCCGATCTCGCATGTGGCCATCACTAAAAGGGATAGTAATGTTTCATAATAAAAGCAGCTCTAATTAATCATCATAGTATTTGGACTTTGGAGAGTGTTATTTCAATTCTGTCAGAGTTGTAGTTCAAGAGTAATTCAATGACAAAGTGTCCCCCTCCTGCCCCTTTTACTGATATAACACTGCTCAGCCAGATCAGAAGGGAGGTGCCCAGGTAGACTGCAGAGAGGGACAATCTTCAATTAAGATAAGGGAAAAACCTGAAAAACTTGTCAAGTGGGGCAGGGCTTTCATTGTTCTCATAGGAATAAGAGTGTCCCCTGCTGTTATCTGTCTGGTCTATGGACTGCATTCCACATCTGAGAAGAGATGGCTTACACTAGGTACAAGGGGCGATAGGGGGAACTTTACTTGTGAATATCTCTTAAACCATAAAGGTTTGAGAGATAAGACTTATATTGTTCTTCGTGTTTTTTTAATGCCTACAAAATAAAATAAAGATAAAACGAAGTATTACTATCCCTTTAAAGGGATAGTAATGTCAGAAAAAAGTATTATCTATATGGTAGATTCAATTAAAAAAGAGTACTTTCCACTTATTCGTATCTTACTTAACACGTTGAGTGCCAGAGAGGTTTGCAATGTGTTGCGTACCACTCTGGCACTCAAAGGGTTAAGTAATTTAATTGTGGTCAAGAGGGAACCACTTTCAGTATAAAATGTACACTAAAAGAAAGGCATAAGGATTACGCATTTCTGAGATGTGTAACCCTTTGAAAGCTTTGCAATGCATTGCGTACCCCTCTGGCACTCAAAGGGTTAAACAGATCAGCAAAATCGACAGTCTAGATGAGCCAGTTACTTCTTATCTGACATCATATTTTATGTTTCTGTCTATTCTGCTCTGGCCAGTTTATTTAACCCCACCACCTCTGATATCCAATGGGTTAAGAGCTATTTAGCATGTGTATATTACAAGCTAAGGATATTTTATGTGCCAGGAAACAGTGGATGGTACTTGGAATGTGATGATAGAGGTTATGGTTATGGACAGGGCTTGGGACACTTGGGGGTGCCTTGACTAGGAGTGCCTTACCTGTAACCAATAGATCACAGATCATTCTTTGCACTTTTAGGTTGGTTTAAAGGAATGGTAATGTTTCAAAATAAAAGCAGCTCCAATTAATCTTCATAGTATTTGGGCCATGGATAGTGTTATTTCAATACTGCCAGAGTTGCAGTTCAAGAGCAATTGAATGATTAAGTATCCCCCTCCCGCCCCTTTTACCTAGTGTAACCCATCTCCCCTCAGATGTGGAATCTGGTCTTGGTACCAGACAGCTCACAGCAAGGGACAATCTTTTTACTGTGAGAACAATGAAAACCCTGCCCCCATTGACAGGTTTTTCAGGATTTTCCCTTAAATTAATTGAAGATTGTCCCTCTCTGCAAGCCATCTGGACACCACCTTTCTGTTCTGAGTTGAGCAGTGTTACATCAGTAAAAGGGGCGGGATGGGGATACGTTACTATTCAATCACTCCTGAACCACAACTCCGACCTTATTGAAATAACACTCTCCATGGCCCAAATACTATGGATATTAATTGGAGCTACTTTTATTTTGAAACATTACTATCCCTTTAAATGTCATGTACCTGCATTTCAGGGTATGCACAAGCATTTATGAGTGTTTTAGTGCAGACAGTGAACACCCACACTCCACCATCCTCAACACTTTAATGCACACTATCCGAGAAAACCATCCCTATCGCATGCACAGGAAAAAGGAAACATCTTACGCAGATTTTCTCTATGCACTTCCACAAAGCCCCGTCCTTAGCACATGCAGTATAAATGGGAGAATTTTAGGGTGTTGATACCTTAATACACAGAGGATAGGCAATCTCAGCACCAATAAAATGATACCAGAGCCCAGTTTAATGTGGAATCATATAGATGAATGTCACAGAATAAATGTTAGTAAAATATGTATGTACCTGAACACTTTTTATTTAAAGGGATAGTAACACTTCGTTTTAACTTTATTTTATTTTGTAGGCATTAAAAAAACATGAAGAATGATATAAGTCTTATCTCTCAAACCTTTATGGTTTAAGAGATATTCACAAGCAAATGTTCCCCTCCAGCCCCTTTTACCTAGTGTAAGCCATCTCTTCTCAGATGTGAATCTGGTTGTAAGACCAGACAGATAACAGCAGGGGACAATCTTCTTCCTTTGAAAACAATGAAAGCCCTGCCCCCCTTGTCAAGCTTTTCAGGTTTTTCCCTTATCTTAATTGAAGATTGTCCCTCTCTGCAGTCTACCTGGGCAGCTCCCTTCTGCCCTGGCTGAGCAGTGTTACATCAGTAAAAGGGGCGGGAGGGGGATACTTTGCTTGTGAATATCTCTTAAACCATAAAGGTTTGAGAGATAAGACTTATATCATTCTTCATGTTTTTTAATGCCTACAAAATAAAATAAAGTTAAAACGAAGTATTACTATCCCTTTAAAAGAGAGCTATTAGTATATATAATATTATGGCATTGAATACCTGCCATTTTCTTCACTATAAACCCCACAATATTTTAAAGCTATAAATGTCACCTACAGAAAACAATTATGTTGATCCACTAAATGGAATTACTATAGCTACGTAACCTTGCTTTTCTGATAGGCATTTATGGTAATCAATTCATTTCTCCTATCTAAGGGAATGAAATGCACTAACATATTTTACCCTGAAGCTAAGGCTCAGATCAGAAGATGTATACACTGGCACATTCCATATTTAGGCTTTATGAATATATACTGCTTAACAGAACACACTCGCTTTTTATTTAAATTGCCATAATAATTAACACTGATTCTGCAAAGTATCAACATATCCTGCAGAAATGTACTGTAGGGCAACAGACTAATCTATGAAAAACAAAACAAAACAGAAAAAGGTACCTGCATTGAACATTCCCATCAATTTGAAAGGGAACTTTAAACTTGAAAGCTAGAGAGATCTCTGATGCATTATTAGAAATTAGGCCAAACTACTATCAATTGATACTTAAAGGGATAGTGTTACTTCAAAATTACTATCCCTCATATTGTAGCCCTTAATAAACTGAGTTAAATGACACCAGCGGCATCTCTCAGACCTTTATGGTGTAAGAGATAGCCACTTTCAAAGTTTCCTTTTCCCTGCTGTCAGCGTTGTGCTGCCAGCAGGGGAATCCGGTCCCGGGACAGGCGGAGGCTCTTAAACAGAGCCGATATCTCGTTATGGAAGGAAAATGATTCACTGAAACAGTCTTCTATGTGTGCTTGGTTACCAAGCACACGTAGAAGACTGTTTCAATTAATTATTTTTCCTTCCATAACGAGATATCGGCTCTGCTGAAGAGCCTCCGCTTGATTCAGAGATTGGATTCTCCTGCTGGTAGCAGAACACTGACAGCAGGGGAGAGGAAACTTTGAAAGTGGCTATCTCTTACACCATAAAGGTTTGAGCAATGCCGCTGGTGTCATTTAACTCAGTTTATTAAGGGCTACAATATGAGGGATAGTAATTTTGAAGTAATACTATCCCTTTAAAGAAATGTATTTACTGCTTGCAATTTGAGTTTAACCTGGTTGCCACCTCTGTCACTCTGACTCGGCCATACAAGCAGGTGGAATTTCAGGGCAGAGGAGAAGTACTAGACACTGACCTTTGAACTTGTGGTCTGACTCCTGAACTGGTAAACAGATGTATAATAGCTAGAGTGCAAAGTAATATCAGAATGGATACTGAGCAGGAGTGGCAAGGCTGGACTGAAAGAGAGCAGACAGTCTAAAAGCCCCTACTTATAAACTGGTAGGGACAGAAGACTAAAACTGCAATCTCAAACCGAACAAATAGCTGCTAATATTATTATTATTAATCTTTATTTTATATAGCGCCAACAAATTCCACAGCGCTTTACAGTAGGGAGTAGACATACAGAGGTATTAAATAGTACAATTAAATGTGGAGAACAGAAGGATCAGAGGACCCTGCTTGTGAGAGCTTACAGTCTAGAGGAAGGTAGGTTGGACACAGAAGGAGTAAGTGCTATTGGGTGTAAGTGCCTCCTGCCACCTGACCTGCCAGTCAGTGGGTGGGAGTGAGAAGTGCTGTTGAATGCAGTGGTCAAGGCAAGGGGTGATTCTTAGTGATATTGTTTATGGAGGCAGTTGATAGGCTTCCCTGAAGAGGTGAGTTTGGGTGGGGGAGGGAATTCCAGAGCTGAGGTGTAGCACGGGAGAAGTCCTGTAGGCGGGAGTGGGAGGATGTGATAAGAGCTGTGGAGAGGAGAAGGTTGGACTGTAGCGGGGTTAGTCGGGTGAGAGGAAGGCCAATTAGTAAAGAGTTACAGTAGTCAAGATGGGACATGATGAGTGTTTAGACTAGAATTTTGGTATTGTCATGTGTGAGGAAGGGTCGGATTTTAGAGATGTTGCGGAGGTGGAGGCAGCATGATTTGGAGAGTGACTGGATGTGAGGAATGAAGGATAGGGCAGAGTCAAATGTGACCCCCAGACATTGAGCTGTAGGGGTCGGTGTGATGGTAGTGTTGTTGATGTTGATGGTGAGGGTAATATCTGGGGTAAGGCTGGTTGTGGTGGGAGGGAAGATGATTAGTTCGGTTTTGCCAAGGTTAAGTTTGAGTTGACGGGAGGACATCCGGGAAGACACAGCGGACAGACAGTCAGACACTCGGGACAAGAGGGAAGGGGAGAGGCCAGGGGAGGAAATATATATTTGAGTGTCATCAGCATAGAGATGATGGTGAAACCTAAGGGAGTTGATTTGTTTTCCGAGGGACGAGGTGTAGATTGAGAAGAGCAAGGGCCCCAGGACTGATCCTTGAGGCACTCCAACAGACAGTGGGATGGGTGGAGAAGTGGAGCCAGAGTAGGAAATGTTGAAGGAGCGGTTGCGGAGATAAGATGAAAACCAGGAGAGTGCAGTGTCACAGATACCTAGGGAGTGGAGGGCATGGAGGAGGAGAGGGTGATCTACTGTGTCAAAGGCGGCTGACAGGTCCAAAAGAATGAGTATGGAGTAATGGCCTTTTGACTTGGCGGACAGCAAGTCATTGGCCACCTTAGTGAGGGCGGTCTTGGTGGAGTGATGAGGGCAGAATCCAGATTGCAAGGTGTTGTGGAGTGATCCAGATCTATTGCTGATGCGGGAGTGCAGGCGCCGGCTGATGACGTCAGCAGCCGGCGCATCATAAAGAAGATACTTTACTCGGAAGTCTCAGTTGGGCGTGAGTCTCCGCTCCAGAAGGATCCCCCGCTGCCGCTCTGCATTTAAGGCTAGCTACTTAACTAGCAAGGACTCACTAAGCCTCCGGTGGTCATCTGGAGGTATAACAGTTAGCAAACAGTTTTTTGTGTACACCTTAATAAACGGAGCCAGCATGTTGCTGCTCCATTTACCTCACATATTTGTGGACATTCCTTACTGATCTCTGGCATTACAAGGGTACACAACACAAGGGATCGAGCAGGGAGTGGGAGCATAGGAATCTAGTGAGCTGATTATATTCAGCTTGGATATATAACATTCAAGGAGCTTGGAGGCAAATGGGAGCAGAGAAATTGGTCGGTAATATGACAGTGAGTTTGGGTCCAGGGATGGTTTCCTTAGGATCGGTGTGATGAGTGCATGTTTGAAAGAGGATGGGAAGGTGCCGGTTGAGAGGGAGAGGTTGAATACGTGAGTAAGGATTGGAGTTAGTAGAGGGGAGAGTTCTTGAGTGAGGCGAGATGGGATTGGGTCGAGAGGGCATGTGGTTGGATTTGAGTGAGTGAGGAGACGGGAAACTTCATCCTCGGTGACGGATGAGAAGGAGTAAAGTGTGTATATGGGGAAGGTGACAGGGCTGGGGTGGCTGGGTGGGGGTGGGATTGATGAAATGTCATCTCTGATAGATTCAATCTTGTCCTTGAAGTGGGTGGCAAGATCTTTGGCAGAGAAGATAGTGGAAGGTGTTTGTGTTGGTGGGTGTAGAAGAGATTTGAAGGCTGTAAAAAGGCATTTCGGGTTAGAGGAGAGATTAGAAATCAGACAGGAAAAGTATGATTGTTTGGCCAGGGAGAGGGCAGAGCTATATGAACAGAGTATGAATTTTTAGTGTACAAAGTCGGCTGTGGAGCGTGATTTCCTCCAGTACCTTTCGGTAGTGCGAGAGCACCTCTGGAGGTATCGCTTTTTTGTCTTGTGTGCCAGGGTTGTAGTGGGGTTGTGCGTGGGTGGCGTGGAGTTGCAGGTGCTGCTGTGTCAAGGGCTGTTGTGAGAGTGCTGTTGTACAGAGCAGTAGTTTGTTCTGGGAAAGTAAGTGTGAGGATGGGGTTAAGAAGAGGTTGCAACGATGTGGAGAATTGTTGTGGATCAAGAGTATGTAGATTTCTCCGCATGCTCTTGGTCACGGTTGGGGGAATAGGTTTGGATAGCTGACAAGCAATGTTGGTCACGGTGGGGGGATGGGTTTGAATAGCTGACAAGCAATATTGATTGAGTTATATCAAATACAGAACTACACAGAGGCTGATTTACTAAGTAGAAATGGATCAGTTCTGGAGAAATTCAGCTGCACCAAAGAGAACAAATAAAGACACTCTAAACATTCTCAATCATAAAAAAGGCAAGTTTAGCCCCTTAAATGCTAGACAGATCA
Organism: Rhinophrynus dorsalis; assembly: GCA_037306005.1. Lineage (NCBI taxonomy): Eukaryota > Metazoa > Chordata > Amphibia > Anura > Rhinophrynidae > Rhinophrynus > Rhinophrynus dorsalis. The sequence goes on from CM074718.1 coordinate 651,255,350, forward strand.
CCAACTCAGTGCTGCACAATTCATTGCAAACATTCCAAGCATTAAAGGGCTAGTAATGTTTCACAATAAAATCAGCTCCAATTAATCTTCATAGTATTTGATTCGTGGAGAGTGTTATTTCAATACTGTCAGAGTTGTAGCTCAAGAGTAATTGAATGATAAATTGTCCCCCTCCCGCCCCTTTTACTGATGTAACACGGCTCTCGTCAGAGCAGCAAGACTGTCTGGATGGATCGCAGAAGCGCAAACTTCAGAGAGCATAAGGAAAAACCTGTCAAGGGGGGCAGGGTTTTCCATATGTTCACAGTAAGAAGATTGTCCCTTGCTGTGAGCTGTCTGGTCAAGAGACCAAATACCACATCTGAGCGGAGGTGGCTTACACTAGGCGAAAGGGGTAGGAGGGAGATACTTTATCATTCAATTACTATTGAACTTGTCAGAGACATTACCATGATGGGGTGGAAATGGTTAATTTTTCTTTTAAACCAAATTATCTGGAAGTCTGCTTTTAAGATGTGTTTAATGATCTTATGTTATAACAATGACTCCATTTTGGAGACAAAAGGGGCCTCTCTTTACCTAGATGGGAGTGAAAATAGTTGAGTGAATTTTACGATTAAATATGACTCTCCTGGAGACAACAGAACTGGGATAAGGGATTCTCCCATGTGGGAAAGTCTAGTAGGGCGACATATTTATGTCAAGTCCAATGACCTCGTGGTGGCCATTCTTATCTGATGATATGAGACAGATCCAGGTGTCATATGTAACATTTTAAAGTGGACTGAGAGCACCATCATGAGAGTGCATAGGGTTATTACTAGGGTTTCTAAAATTTTCTTATGGAAATTAAAATTTAAGGGTGTCCAATCAGGTAATACTGATGATGTCACTGCATAATGAGATGGATCTTTATCCAATCAGAGGAGATTCTGATAAGGATAATTTTACATTATAAATATGTAAGTTTTGAGGGCTTTTTTGTTTCTTCTTGTTGTCCTGGCTTTTGATTTTCTGTTCTGTACCTGGCTGGTTGTTAAAGAGATACTAAGAAACACTTATTGGACTGGTAACTATATCTTTCCTTAATTTAATTCTGCAAAATTCAGAATCAAATATATATTTCTTCTATATTTAAAGAAACAAAATTTTTCTTATAATTTGTCTTAATTGGACTGGCCACCCAATTGTGACCAATTATAATAAGCTGTATTGGCTGTAATTTTTCTGAATTAAGCAGAATTCCTTAATTAAATGGTAAATTGTCATATTTTGCCAGATAAATGTAAATAGTTGATAGCAGTGAGATTTATATATCCTTGTTTATAAATTAGTTAATATAATCGTTAATATTGAATATATTGTGTTTCTAGAAAGGTTATTATAGCTAATATTTGATCTGGGGAATTATTTATTTTGAGGTGTTTCTTTGAATTTCTATGTGTATGTTTTTGGGTCTAAACTTTTGTACAGTGAGAAGTTTATTTAAACCTCACACTAGACAAAAAGAGTCGCCATCTTGGGTGTGGCATCCTATATTACTAAGTGGATTAACCCTTGGAGTACCCTACAGGTTTTATATAGGATTGCTATGGTCATGTTTATGATTTCAGTCTGGGATTTTATTCCAGTTATTTTCTCTAAATTTGTTTATTATATATGGTGTAAGGAAATTGTCAGAGGACCTGGCTTAATATTAAAGCTGACTCACCTGACAACATACCTTAAACCTCAATTATCATAGTTTATACAGTTTCTGGGTCAGATGTATTCATATATGCTGCTGCCAACTGTATTTTAATTAATTGTAAGGATCAATTATCCTTTCATATGGTGCTGGGTTCAATTATTGTAAGTTAATACCTCTGAACATACCTATGTGTGGTTAACCCTTCAGTTGCTGGTAATCCCAATGGTGATAATTGTGGTTTGAGTTATTGTGCATCTATTGAAATTGGTATTCAGTCATTTATGTCATTGTTGCTTACACTTTTTATATATATAGTATTCGCTTAAATAAATGATATATATTTTTGCACAAATATGAGTAATTGATTATTTAATCAATTCTTTACTGTGAAGTAACGTGTCAATACCTAATGTAGTGTAAAGTTCTCAAAATTATATTATTATTTATCTATTTATGTGAAGGTATCCAACCTAATAGGTTCTCTTGTTTATCCCCTTCTTGGATATTACCTTTGACAAACTACAACCCTGACAGTACTGAGATAACATTCTCCATGGCCCAAATACTATGAAGATTAATTGGAGCTGCTGTTTTTGTGAAACTTTACTAACCCTTCAAGAGGATATAAAGCTGCATTTAAATCAATGAGAATTTTTATTTGCCCCTATAGTGTATTTTGTTTGCTAGAGAGTTGTACATCAGGATCCCAGAGTAGATCCTAGGTGCACAGTCAACGAACTGGTCTCTTAAAATATTAGTGATGCCTGAGTTAGGCCAGGAGAAATACTCCCTAAAGGCCTCAAGGAATTGATTTTCATAAGTGGGGAGAACCTAACTGAAGGACATAATTACTGGGAACAGTTGTCAGCCACAATTACTGGGAACAAGTATTAACAAAACAGAAGCATAACACTAGGTGAGCAGAGGTCATGGATCAGTGGAAGAAAAATGCAATGCCAATTTAACAGGCAATTGATCAAGGCAGGCTGCAGACCATAGTGGTAGTCAATAGCCAGAGTGTCTAGGCAAGTGACAGACTGCAGCATTGATCGTTTACAAGGATAGATCAAAGCACATAGAAAACAGCAATAGTGCTTATACTCATATAACAGATATAAGGCTTTGGAATGCTAGTCAGGAGAAACACACTGCATGTACACTGAAATGCTTCTGCAATGAGTACAAATAGACCTTGAGGGGAATGACCAAGAAAGCACTGTTGGTATAAGTGCATCACAGTACTTTATGGACTAATGGCGCGATGCAAAAAATGTTCGCATCAGATAAAGGCATTTTTGTGCGCAGATAGATTTTGAGCATATTCTAATCTAGGAAGATAAATACTGAACGCTTCTTGAATTGCGCATGAAAAATTCCATTTTAAGACAACAGTACACAGACGTATAAATTCATTCGCAATAGCAGTTCTTGCATTAGGCGCATTAACTGTTCCACTCACACAGATGCGTTAATCTTAGCCACGCACACAAAAAAAATATACGCAGCCGTTCGCTAATCTTGGATTTTCATGCACAATTCAACAAAATCATGCGCAAACCTATTCCCTAGTGGTTTTCATACGGGAAATAGCGATTGCGCATGTATGTTTCCTGCATGGCGCCATGAGTTCTCAAACCTAATTCTTGCCTATATATATATATATCCAGAATTTAGTTTCATATTAGGCAGAGTAGCAAGCTAATTGAATGGCCACTATAATAAGTTGTGGGTGTGGCTAGGCCAATCCTAGTGCCTCAACCACAAAAACCTGTTAAATAACGTGGATAGTCTATCTAGCCTAATACTGATCAGTTATTTTAACCAACTGGGTGCTAAAGTCTCCTAACCATTGCATAGCATTATGTTGTACCTCCCTAGTGTCCCTCTTTGGGGGGATAGTCCCTTGTGTCCCTTTTTTTAGGAGATCAGACTGTGTGGTGTGTATATAAATGAATCACATATCTCCACAACAATAAAACTCACATTAATGTTCATCTAAACGTCAGTATTTGTGTTTATAAATTAGTCTGCGTAAACACACCTCTCAAGAGTCCCTCTTTTGAGACCCAAATCCCTCTATCCATTTTTTCTACCCTGATGTTCTTTTTAGAAGACCATACTGTGTGCTTCACAGCAATAACTCCATTAATTTTTAAATGTCAGTATATGTGGTTATAAATTAGTCTGTGTAAATAAAATAGTTTGGTCTTGTTCTAAATCATTTATTCATTTACACAAAGAGGTGCCAATAGGTCTTGAAATAAACTAAAAATGCTCAGTAATACTCCACCCACCAGCCACACCCCCAAGAACACAACCTAAAACAAAACAACATTTCAGATGGACCCTCCTTGGCCATCATTTATTCAGTTACACAATGAGGTATCAGCAGGTCTTGAAATTACCTAAAAATTTTCCGTAATTCCCCAGCCATGCCCTACCCACGAGCATGACCCCAGCAACACCACCAGTGTCCCTCTTTGGCCTTTTGAAATGTTAGAAGGTATTCTAAATTATAGACCTCTCCACCATACTAAGGGTTAAGAACTTTGTTGTGTTTGTATGTCATAGGCTAACAGGTTTTACTTTACCAGAAAACAGTGGACGGGCTTGTGACCAATAAGGATGTTGCTATGGGTTGGGCTTTTGGTTCCTGCGGTTCCTTACGAAAGAGCACCTGAGATGTAAATCCAGACTTGTGTATGGTAGTCAGAGATTCTGTTGACGTACATTTTGCAGCGGTAAACTGTAATTACTAGGAAAAATATGCAGTCATGCAGTCAAATGTTGCGTATTAAATTTTGACTGTTTTTTAGGAAATCATGGGAATAATGGAAACAATGGAGCTACTGGCCAAGAAGGAGTAAAAGGCGAGAAGGGGGACAAAGGTGACATGGGACCAAGGGGTGAACGAGGTAACAGTGGACTAAAAGGAGAGAAGGGTCACCCTGGAATCCCACCAGAACTTCAGGTAATACACATCTCCTGTACTTGGTTTTGAAAGTGAGCCTTATTCATGAAGTTTAACCCCTTATGTGCCAGAAGGGTGTGCAACGCATCGCTTCGCCATGCGTTGCACACCCCTCTGGCACTCAAAGGTTAAAAAGTGCATTTTTGGAGCAAACCAACTGCATCACAGGGGAGGTAAATTAAAATGCTCTTTGATTTAAGTTAGGCTTTTAACCCCACTGAATGCTAGAGAAGTTCCCAATATGTTACTTTGCACTATGTTGGAGATGTCTATAACATTTAAAGGAGCAGTAAACTTTTTTTATGAAAAATATATATTGAATAGGGATGGGCGAAAATTTTCACCTCAAACTGAAATCGGCAAAAATGATGCTTTCCACTTGGCAAAAAATTACCAGCGAAAAGTACAGTTTTCCCGCTTTTTTCACCTATCTCATTGCATTGAAATCAATGGATAGAAATAATTTTCTCCATCACACGAAAGTTTTCTACAGCCATATAAAAGGGTGTCAGGCTCTCACAGCAGCCATTTTGTGTTTGTGAGAGGAGAGAGCAGCACGTTTTTTAGCTAGAGGATATAGGCAAATAAAGGGGAATTGAAGTTTAGTTTAGGGAATCTTTTAGGTAAGACATTTGTTCTCTGTATTAGGGGAGTCTGGGGGCACAATGGAGAGAAGAAGGAAGGAAGGAGGGTGACCCAAAATACCCCAAAATTTGGTGTGACTGACTGGTAAGACACAGGCAGCTGGGGTCCAAATTGCTTGGTGATTTAACTTTTATCGTCTCTGTGCTGGGGAAGTCTGGAGAAATAAGTTGTTGATTTTGTTTTTTAATTATATATTTTTTGGACTGACTGTGACAAGATAGGGTAGACAACTTAAAAAAAAATAATAATAATAATTAAACAAATAAATATATTAGACAGCCCACTGGGAGCTCTGTGACTGAGGCACACTTGATAGACAGCAGACGAAACTGAGAATTTTGTTGAGGGCCAAGGCATGACATCACACTCACAAGTGTTAGTACAAAAACTGACTGCAGCAATGGTTGCTGAAGCATAGGCCATAAATGATGATGACCCCTCTCCTCCCAGGTGGATGCAGTTTGTCATGGTCCCATACCTCCCAAGTGTCTCTCTTTAGGAGGGACAGCCCCTCTTTGAGACCCAAATCCCCTTGTCCCTCTTTTCTACCCTGCAGTCCCTCTTTTTAGGACATCAGAGTGAGTGGTGTATATATTAGTTTATCACATTGCTCCACAGCAATGAAATTCACATAAATGTTTAGTTAATCTTCAGTATATGTTTGTAATTGAATCTACGTAAATAAAATACTTTGGTCTTGCTCTAAATCATTTATTCAGTTACATAAAGAGGTGTCAATAGGTGACAAAGTAACCTAAAAATTCCCCGCCCACCAGCCACGCCCCTAGAAACACCACCTAAAACACAAGTGTCCCTCTTTGGCCATTTGAAATGTTGGGAGGTATGTGGTCCCACCAATCACATCACGCCAGTCCCCCACCACCACTACCATACACATCTGCCACATTGTAGGCTGTACTTTATTTTTTTTTTAATCACTAGACATCAACATGAATATGTGCCAGTGTCCCTTAAGCAGGAAGTAAGTGTTGTGGGCAAAGGACAAATGCACTCTGCATGCTAACACATTTTTCACGGTATGTATTGCTGTAGGGCTCACAACTATGACTTCTATCTACTTATTTCTACATCTCCAGCCCTCAGAAGAAGTAATATTGTGCTGGGAAATGTTGCACCATATTTAATATAGGAGAAAATGTGTTGGAATAGGAGAAAAATGTGTTGAATAGGCGAAAAATAATTTGTTGGAATATGCAAACAATGTGTCTGTACAGGAGAAAAATGTGTTTGAATAGGCAAAAAATTTGCTGGAATAGGTGAAAAGGAGGAAAATTTTACATTTGAGAAATGACAAAAACGTTCGCAAAAAAAGAGAAAAATCATAAATTTTTCATGAAAAGTCATGCAGGAAATTTTTCTCACTTTTCTTCCACCCCTAATATTGAAGGACTTTTCCTGTTGTGTAAAATAAGGTTATTCCCACTGCCGATAGATCAATATTTGCAGAGTTGTTACAGTTTAAACCCATGTTTTTTCCATTAGCAGTGTCCTCTAGTGGTCAAATTCCAATTAGTTTTTCTGTTACATTCTAATGGAGGGGAAAGTCAGTGACATAAAGTTCTCCACAGAATGTGATAGAAACTGCCTGCCACTTCCTGTCAGTTAGAACACAGTAAATTCACTTCCTGTTATAACTTGTGAATAAAACAACTGACAACAGTATGAGGGCCCTTGTTTTACTCAGCAGGAAAAGCTCTATAACATATAGGTTTTCATAAAAAAGCTTACTGCTCCTTTAAGGGGTTAAAAGCACTATTTAAATAAATGTGATTTGGAATTTGTATTTGTCACCTGTGGTGCAGTTGGTTTCCTCCAGAACTGTTCCTCTTAAACCTTGTGAATAAAGCCCAGGGATGTATTAATCCGCCTTATCATAACTTTGCATAGGGAGAATTTGCATAATGTACATCTTCTTTTGCCCTTTTTACCAGAATTAATACAGTTATGTAGGAATTACTTTCCTTTGTATCTGAAGAACATAGATTATTACAAAGCAAGGGAACAATATAAATGAAAATGAAGACTTTCGTTTCATGCTTTCTTTGCTTCTAAAAATCTCAGCAGTTCCAAGACACATTTTTAAAATATATATTAACAATGTTTTCCATATTACTGCCCATCAAGCACCAGAAACATCCTTTATAATAATTCACTAGGATGTTTGTCAGAAACCATCATGTGCAGTAGAGACTGCACGAATGCACAGAATTCTGGGACTTTTGTGCTGGGAGCATTCTATGCTTTCGGGCAGTCTCTACAGTGCATGACTGCGTCGGCGGCAGGATGCACAGCAGGACCGACCTCTTATCCCTTTGACTGCCAGAGGGGTATGCAACGCATTGCAAAGCAATGTGTTGTGTACACCTCTGACACTCAAAGGGTTAACATCACCCAGACTTGTACACGGGCTTTTACACTAGTCTCTAATACACTTTAAAGCTTTAGGGATTACTCTAGTTCCTGGAGGGTTTAGGGCAAGTAACAATGACACTGATTTAAATGAGGCCTTTAACCCTTTCAGTGCCAGAGGGGTACACAACGCATTGCTCTGCAATGCATTGCATACCCCTCTGGCACTGAAAGGGTTCCCTTCCTGATTGATAGACAGGTCTTCAACTCACTGAAAAAGAATGGGACTTCACTTTGCGACAAAGACCTCTTTAGATTTCAAAAGGTTAAAAACCCTACTTAAATCAAAGTGATTTTTATATGTTTTCTATGTTGCAGTTAATTTGCTCCAAATTGCTCCAAATGTATTCTCAAGAAAATGCAGGGGCAGTAAACTTTTTTAATGAAAAATATATATATTGTAGGGCTTTTACTGAGTAAAATAAGGATACTCCCACTGCTACAAGATGATAATTTTCAGAGTTATTACAGTTTAAACTCATTTCTTTTTACATTAACAGTGCCCCCTATTGGTCAAGTTCCAATTAGGTTTTTCTGTTTGAGACGAAAGTCAGCGGCAAACATTTCTCCATAGAATGTGATAGAAACTGCTGAATCACTTCCTGTCAATAATATCAGGAAGTAATCACACTGTAATTCACTTCCTGATTATTTGAACTGTTATATCTTTTGAAGAAAACTACTGACAGCAATCAGAGTACCCGTGTTTTACGCCACAGGAAAAGCTCTATAACATATAGGGGGTTATGCCCTAAAGCGTGATAAAGAGGTGATAAAGTGGAGATGACTTCTCCAGTGCTGTCACTTCTACAGTTCCTATATTATTATGTGGAGCCTATGCACTAAGATTTCTCCAACTTTGGAGACTGGAACTGGAGACGTGATGTCACTGGAGAAGTTATCGCCACATTATCATCGCTTTATCATGCCTTAGTGTATAACTGCCATAGTCTTAAAAAAAATTGCTGCTGTTTTAATGTGTTATCCTGCTCTTGAGTGTTTGCTTTATGTAAGAAATGTAAAACTTGATAACTGGGACATTATTCAGACATGAAAAGCAAAGTAAAAGAGAATCTTTTTTATTTTATTTTTGCATCACACAATGTCACATTGAGTGTCTTCCAGAGTTGAAAGACACAAATGGAAAAAAAAAATCAATCTGTCTATAGCATTTTTAGAGGACACAAGAAAAAAGAAAGAAAAAATTTAAATAACCGTTTCTTGTTTTGTCTCTACAAATGCCCAGCTTTGCCTTTTATTTCTGTATCTTCATGTATTTGAATAATAGATTCATGTCCGTAGAATATTTTGTGTCTTTACATTTCCCATTCTACAGCAGAAGTTGGAGCAGATCTTCATAGTTATCTCTCTTTGTTCCATTTTGCATCTTTTTCATCCACTTTTTCCATATAACATGAATTAGGATTGCATTGCATAGTATTATTTTAGTCATCTGGGGAGACCATGCATGTCTCTAATCCAGTGAACTGGAGACTAGTCTGTCATCAACTGGAAATAACCTCTGTAGAGGATGTGTTTACCTCTAGTGCCAGAGGGACATGCAATACATTGCTCTGAACTCAAAGGGTTAATAAGATGAGAAGCTGGAGAAATTCTAGAGCATACCAATTACACATCAAAGGGGACAAATAAAGTTTCCAATTGATTTAACTGGGGCTTTAAAGAGATAGTATTATTTCAAAATTACTATCCCTCATATTGTATCCCTTAATAAACTGAGTTAAATGACACCAGCAGCATCTCTCAGACCTTTATGGTTTAAGAGATAGCCGCTAAAAAGTTTCCTCTCCCCTGCTGTCAGCGTTCTGCTGCCAGCAGGGGAATCCGGTCCCGGGACAGGCAGAGGCTCTTAAACAGAGCCGATATCTCATTATGGAAGGTAAAATGATTAATTGAAACAGTCTTCTACGTGTGCTTGGTTACCAACTATGTTCAAACAAGGAGGCCTCTGTCATCCACCACCTACTAAGAACCAAGGATATTTTTTTACTAAGTTAGAGCAAGACATCAGATTATGGGCAGTTAAAATATCCCCAAATTTTTATTGATTTAAAGGAACTTTGAATCCCTTGAAAGCTAGAGGTATTCAATACATTGTAAATCATTAGTTTAACAGATTAAAATACCCAGGCAGGTGTCCTACATACAGCAGTCAAGTGTATCTGTCTGTGGGCTAGACTCTGTTGCTAAATGTTAACACCCATTTTATCAAACATTTTCCTATTGAAGTCTATGGGGAAAACTAGGTCACACCTCCTTGCAGCAAACATTGGGCTTCAGTTGTCACAAATGACTCTTATGGGTCAAACGTTATCAGATTGTAAATGCATTCAATTAGTCATAGACTACAGAGGTCAAAACAACTAAAGTCGTGTGAAAAAGAAAGTACGCTCTCTTTGAATTGTATGGTTTTACATATCAGGACATAATAAAAATCTTCTGTTCCTTAGCAGGTCTAAAAATTAGGTAAATACAACCTCAGATGAACAACAACACATGACATATTACACCGTGTCATGATTTATTTAACAAAAATAAAGCCAAAACGGAGAATCCATGTGTGGAAAAACTAATTACACCTTATGATTCAACAGCTTGTAGAACCACCTTTAGTAGCAATAACTTGAAGTAATTGTTTTCTGTATGACTTTATCACAGCATTTCAATCAGGTTGAGGTCTGGACTTTGACTGGGACATTGCAATGCCTTGATTCTTTTCTTTTTCAGCCATTCTGTTGTAGATTTGCTGGTGTGCTTGGGATCATTGTCCTGTTGCATGATCCAATTTCGGCCAAGCTTTACCTGTCTGATAGATGGCCTCACATTTGACTCTAGAACACTTTGATATACAGAGGAGTTCATGACTCAATGACTGCAAGGTTCCCAGGTCCTGTGGCTGCAAAACAAGCCCAAATCGTCACCCCTCTACCACAGTGCTTGACAGCTGGTATGAGGTGTTAGTGCTGATATGCTGTGTTTGGTTTTCACCAAACGTGGTGCTGTGCATTATGGCCAATCATCTCCACTTTGGTCTAGTCTGTCCAAAGGACATTGTTCTAGATGTCTTGTGATTTGTTCAGATGCAGCTTTGCAAACCTAAGCCGTGATGCCATGTTCGTTTTAGAGAGAAGAAGCTTTCTTCTGGCAACCCTTCCAAACAAACCATACTTGTTCAGTCTTTTTCTAATTGTACTGTCATTTAACATGCTAACTGAGGCCTGTAGAGTCTGAGATGTCGCATACCCCTCTGGCAGTCAAAGGGTTAAACAAATTAATTATTCAGAAAGTATAATTCCCCTTTAACCCTTTGACTGCCAGAGGGGTATGCAATGCTTTTGACCCCATGAATGCTCCAGTATATTGCATCTCTTGCCTTCAAGGTTTTAACCCTCTGAGTGCTAGAGACATATGCAATGCACTGTATTGTAATGTGTTGGATATGTCACTGAGACAGTTAGAACCCCTTTTAAATTAAACGGAATACCCTTCCATGGTGCAGTTGGTTTGCTTCAGAATTGCTCATTTTGTACTTCAGTCCTTTACCAGTCCCCCTGTACTTGCCACATTTGCATTAATATTTTTAAGGATAGCCCTTAATCCTTCTATGATGTTTACCAATTTGCATAATGGAGTGCACTGAATTATTGCTTGTATTATTCTCATTAGTGTGTATTGTGCATTTCAAGGACCATTATTTTACAATGGAAAATAAGTGTTTTCCAATTGGATTTCAGAAATGTCTTCTGAGTCAGACAACTAGAAACAGACGCTAAAGTACAGTAGCTCCTTCAGATCCATTTTGCACAAAAATCGCCCAGAAATTGGAGGTATGACTTGTCTGGGAAGGAATCTCTCCTTACACTGTATTATCAACGTGATAAACTCTTGTCAGTGCTTCCAGTGGCTGATCCACACTGGGGTCAAAGGATCTAACACATACACACACTCCACATTACATTCTACAGATTACATTATACACATGCACAACCAAATACACATTACATTCCATACACACAAACACATCACATTTCATTATATACACACATACACATCACATTACACACACATATACACATCACATTATACACATAAAAATCAAATTATACACACACACTCCACATTACATTATACACATACCACTGCACACCAATCAGATTACATTGAAAACACACACACACATTACATTATACATACACATTACATTCCATACACACAAACACATGACATTATATTACACACACACACACACATCCCACTGTGCACACACATCACATTACACGTACACACACACACACACGTTTACACATACATCACATTACATTATACAAATAAAAATCACATTATACACATGCGTGCATATACACACCATTACATTATACACATACACATCCCACTGTGCATACACATCACATTACACACACATACCCACATCACATTATACACATTTACACACGCACACACAATTCTACAATGTAAAAGTCTCAGTGACTAGAGACTTGAGGTTTATATCTGTGTTCAGATTCAGTAGTGGTGCCAAGTTCATATAACTTCATAATGCATCTCTAATTTCCCTAAGCGCTCATTTCATTAGCTCATAACTATGCAGAACACAGAATTTGAAATATAGAAAAACAAATCCAATCATGTGGACTGTTTGTTTCACTGGTTACACAGTACAAGATCAATCAATCTCCTAAGTAAAATGTACATTTGGTGTTTATATGTAACCTGCAGTGAGGCATCTGTTTTGTGCAATAGAGGAGCAGAGAAGGGCACCACTTGCACTTTTTTGATGCCATGGACATTTGTCCTACATCCTACGATGATCTGAGTGGTGCCAGTTTCCTAGCTCAGGTTTAAAGTCTTGATTCCTACAGCAGGGATGAGCAATGTGAGGTCCTCTGGAATACACCTCCCATCATCCCCCACCAGCCAGTGGTACAACATACGTCAACTACAAAACTGTTTGCAAATTATGAGTCCACTAGTGTAAAAGCCGTGTACACAGGTTTAGGTCCAGGTGATGTTAACCCTTTGAGTGCCAGAGGATTAAGGGGCCGGTCCTGCCCTGTGCCTCCTCACTGGCAGCGCATGCGATGCAGTAATGCGCCGTAGAGCATTTCGGCAGTCTCTACGGCTCATGACTGCATCGCACACAGGAAGCTTCGCATTCTAGCATTTTATATAAAGAGAAGATAATATGCAGGTAAAACTAAATACTGGATTCTGATGTAAATAAGAAATAATTAAAAAAATACCCCAAGATTAAAGTTAATTAATTCCAACAGCCATGGGTCAGAAGTCACACATTAACCATCAAACATCCTAAAACTGCTAAGGACATCCCCCAGACATCCTTGGGGGGAAGCTGAAATGTAACCCAAAGCACTTACCTGTAGATGATCCCGGCATGCTAATGTACTGATTGTGTTGTTTCTGCTCCAACCCCCCATATCATATGAGTGAAAGAGAAGTCAGATAATGCTAGGTGGAGGGTACAGTCAGGACCCCTATATAATTTGCAATACTTCTACTGGCCTCCCCGTTCTCTGGATATTGCTCACGTTTATGAAATATGTTTGTATTTTTGAAGTAACAAATTATTGGAATTTCAATTAACTCTTTGAATGCCAGAGTGGTGTGTTGCGTACCCCTCTGGCATTCAAAGGGTTAAAACAATATATTGGGCATTTTGTGTAGATTTGTTTTGCTCATATTAGGGGGTTTCCACAAAACAATGCTATTTTTTGAAAGAACAGCATCTGCCGAATAAGAAATACAAACATATGTGTGTTGGGAACAGGAAAAATGACTGGAACATTGATTTGATTGTAAACAGCAGCAAAAAGTACTAAACAATGCTTAGCACAGAGGAGAGGAATGCTTTAGCAGCAGAGTGAATAAAGGAGCAGTGATGGTTATCAAGAAAACATATATATATTGCCGAGTAAAATAAGGTATTCCTACTGTTGAAATATTTTAAATGAAAAGCTGTTAAAGCTCAAATTATTTTTTAAAATTTAATATCAGTTTTCAGTTGTGGCCACCAGGTGGTACTGTTGCTATTACTTATTATAGAGAGCCATAGTCTTTGGACACCAGCTTGCACTGTTGTTAACCCTTTTTTTCACTGAAAAGTTTTCTGCGCCTTTAACTGTTTCTAATCCAGTTCTAGTTGGTAATGAACAGGGAGGCTGGCTGTAGTTCACTAACCTTCAGACATCAATCACAGGATAAGAAAGAAGGGATGCTAGTGGTGCTTCAATAAATCCAGTATTAAATCCTGAATTTTATATAAAATAATTATTCACAACATGCGGAATCACTTAACAAAGTTGCAGATAAAACCAACAAAATGGTGATGATAAATACTGTTTAACAGGATATCAGGGTATGTATTCGAATAGTCTCCCTGTATTTATGATAAATAGTTATTTCAGATCTTCAAGAATGTGTCAAGGATTCTTCTACTTGTACACTCCCATTAATGGATATTGTTATTCAAGTAAAGTGTATCACTCTTTCAATCAGACAGACTGGTCCCAATTTGTAGTTTGGACGTCATCATGTAAAAAGGATAGTATTTTCTCAATACTCAATATATGCAGCAAAATATAAAAAAATGATCTCACATTTCAGTTACGTGAGATTCAGTCCACCGATTTCAATATGTCTCCTTGATTGTGGTGCCACATCTATTTCTCCCCCTTGCCATCAACATAAAAGGAAGGAGATCATTTCCTCAATTACAGATGTTTATAATCAATTACAAATGTAACATCTATACTTATATGTAGGTTTAGTATGACCGTCTGTTACAGCTTACCTTGGTTTCAGCGTCATCTACAGGCGTGAGGCTTCAAGCATGCAGCAGGCCTCTGTTTTATATGTTTGCTTCCTGTAGTCTCCTCCTACCTACTTCCTCCATCTGAGCTGCTCCTCCTACCTACTTCCTGTGGAGGGGTTTAAAGTACAGTCTGAGTCCTGAATCAGTTGCCCTTGTGTTGTTGTTCATAGTAATTCTAACCTTGGGCTCTGTGTATGACCTGGCTAGTCTTCCATCCAACCTAGTGCTGACCTGTGGCTCTGTCTGACTATTCTTTTGCTTATCTCTATATTGGACACCCAACCTGGTGCAGACCTGTGGCTCTGGCTGACTACCTGAACTGAGTATGACCTGGCTTGTCTGACTACCCTCTCTGGTGCTGACTTGTGGCTCTGTCTTACTACTCTTATGTTTGTTCCTTGTATCTAGCAGACACCCAATCTAGTGCAGACCTGGGGCTTGGGAGACCAGCTCTGATTCTGACTGCAAGCGTGAGTCAGAGTTTGCTCCATTCTGACTGCAGACGTGAGTCAGAGTTCGCTCCATTCTGACTGCAGGCGTGAGTCAGATATCGCTCCCTACTGACTGCAGGTTTGAGTCGTACTCCCGCTACGTTGGATCAGGATCTTGTGTTCCTGCTCCTGTTCCTGGCTCCTGCTGAGACTACCAGTGGCTAAGGCCTAGTCTCTAGCACTGAGGTTTAGCCTTGCATCCTATTATTTTTGATAGCAGGGTTGCTGGCTTTAACCCTTTGCCTGTTCCTTTGTATGTATATATATTTTCTTTGTTTATTTTGTCAATAAAATTGCATTAACTATACCATACTGATTCTGACTCTGAAGTTGGGTATCAACTCTGAACTGGGTATCTGTGACAACTAGTGTTGAGCGAGCACCCCGATGCTCGGGTGCTCGGGTGCTCTGACCGAGCACCCCCTGAGACTCGAGTGCTCGGCCGAGCACCCGAGCCCCATTGACTTCAATGGGGCGACACCAGGCACCCCCTGCTCTGATGAGGGGAGGGTGCCTGGTCAATGCCCCCTTCATCTCCGCTATGCCCCCTTCATCTCCGAATGCCCCCTTCAGCTCCGCAATGTCCCCCTTCATCTCCGCAATGTCCCCCTTCATCTCCGCTATGCCCCTCTTCCACAATGTGCCCCTTCATCTCCGCTATGCCCCTCTTCCACAATGTGCCCCTTCATCTCCGCTATGCCCCTCTTCCACAATGTCCCCCTTCATCTCCTCTATGGCATAGAGGAGATGAAGGGGGACATTGTGGAAGAGGGGCATAGCGGAGATGAAGGGGCACATTGTGGAAGAGGGGCATAGCGGAGATGAAGGGGGACATTGTGGAAGACGGGCATAGCGGAGATGAAGGGGGACATTGTGGAAGAGGGGCATAGAGTCTATGCCCCTCTTCCACAATGTCCCCCTTCATCTCCGCAATGCCCCCTTCATCTCCGCAATGCCCCCGTACCTCCAGTCCCTGGTGGTCCAGCGGAGCGTCTTCGGATCTGTGCCTCTTCCGGCACAGATCCCCGCCACCCGAACATGGCGGGAGAGCACATGGCGGTACTCGACGAGTACCGCCATGTGCCGAGCAGAGCGATGCTCGAGCCGATCCGAGCATCGGCCGAGCACGCTCGCTCATCACTAGTGACAACGTCTCATGCTTAATTCTTGTTGGTGTCTCCAAATGGTTATTTGGACTCAAGGAAGAACTGGAGAAGGAGCTCTGTGGGTCCTCATGAAGCCAATTCTTAATTCAACTCCTGACAGCATCCACAAGTTGATGTTTAAACCAACAATAAGGATGATCTGAATCCCAACAGGAAAATGCAGAGATTCCTTTAGAATGAACTAAGCCAAGTCTCTCACATCTTTTGCTCTCGGACTGTTATCCAATATCAGTCAATGGAAGTTCATATTAATAATCACAGTGGTCTCATCAAAACAGTCGAGCGTGTGAGTTTTGCCTGCCTCTGATGCAAATTTACATTGAAAGATATAAGATAAAATATAAATTAAAGTCAAATCTTACATTCATGTAATCTGCTGCTATATTTGTCAAGGCAATAAGGCAATATGTGACAGTATCAAAAGTGACATAAACTGTTACAGAAATACACTTATTTAGTGAGTTTTAATGGTGGCTAAGCTCCCTCAGAGACTTCGCTCACAGCTATTTATACTAACACTCTTTCATAACACAACTATCCATTAGTAATTCCACATTCCCTCATCTACCAAAAGTCACAAGTTCAGTTGTTTTGATGACATTTTAATTGATTTTAAACATTATGTGAGTCATGATGGCTTCCCAAGACTCTCCTGAACTCCTGTAAGCGTTATACAAATTTTCCCAAATGACAATCCTGTACAGAGCATATATTATACCAATGTATAGCTTGGAAGAGAGAAGAGAGAGAGGGGATATGATAGAAACATTCAAATACATGAAGGGATGCAGGAGGGAAGTACATTTCAAAGGAGTAAAAATGTTAGGACAAGAAGCCATAGTCTAAAACTAGAGGGGTTTAGAGAGGTTTAGACTAGTGTTGAGCGAGCATGCTCGGCCGATGCTCGGATCGGCTCGAGCATCGCTCTGCTCGGCACATGGTGGTACTCGTACGAGTACCGCATGTGCTCGCCCGCCATGTTCGGGTCTCCTCCCCGCACGTTTTGCGGCTGCTGCGCAGCCAATAAATGTGCAGGGAGGCTCTGACATCGGTGTAATGCCAGCAGCCATGTTTGCTGCTGGCATTACACTGATTGGCTGGCCAGAACCCGTGGTCGGGTGCTGTATAGCACCTGACCATCAAGTTCGGCTCAGTCTGAGCCAGGGAGAGCTGAGGATAGGAAGGGAAAGGCAGTGTAGGGAGGAAAAAAACAAAAATTGTGAAAAAAAAGAACCAAAAGTCCTTTTTAGGACTACTGTGTGTGGGGGCAGCAGGTTATTTTGTGTGGGGGGAAAAAAACAAAAACAAAAAAAAAAAAATATTCTGTTTAGTGTGAAAAGTTGCAGATTAGAGCACATTCTGTTTAGAGTGCACAGTTGCAGATTAGAGCACATTCTGTTTAGTGTGCAAAGTTGCAGATTAGAGCACATTCTGTTTAGTGTGCAAAGTTGCAGATTAGAGCACATTCTGTTTAGTGTGCAAAGTTGCAGATTAGAGCACATTCTCTTAAGTCTTCAAACTAAAATATCAAAGTCACATATTCCATTCAGTGTGCGTCGCCGCAGTTTAGCAGCACATTCTGTGTACTGTGCAGAGTTGCAGAATAGGAAGAAATACTGTTAAGTCTTCAAACTAAAATATCAAAGTCACATATTCCATTCAGTGTGCTTCGCCGCAGTTTAGCAGCACATTCTGTGTACTGTGCAGAGTTGCAGAATAGGAAGAAATACTGTTAAGTCTTCAAACTAAAATATCAAAGTCACATATTCCATTCAGTGTGCTTCGCCGCAGTTTAGCAGCACATTCTGTGTACTGAGCAGAGTTGCAGAATAGTAAGAAATAGTGTTAAGTTTTCAAACTCAAATATTAAAGTCACATATTCCATTCAGTGTGTTTCACCGCCGTTTAGCAGCCTATTCTGTGTACTCTGCAGAGTTGCAGAATAGTAAGAAATACTGTTAAGTTTTCAAACTCAAATATTAAAGTCACATATTCCATTCAGTGTGTATCACCGCCGTTTAGCAGCCTATTCTGTGTACTCTGCACAGTTGCAGAATAGGAAGAAATACTGTTAAGTTTTCAAACTCAAATATTAAAGTCACTTATTCCATTCAGTGTGTGTCACCGCAGTTTAGCAGCCTATTCTGTGTACTCTGCACAGTTGCAGAATAGTAAGAAATACTGTTAAGTTTTCAAACTCAAATATTAAAGTCACATATTCCATTCAGTGTGTTTCACCGCCGTTTAGCAGCCTATTCTGTGTACTCTGCAGAGTTGCAGAATAGTAAGAAATACTGTTAAGTTTTCAAACTCAAATATTAAAGTCACATATTCCATTCAGTGTGTTTCACCGCCGTTTAGCAGCCTATTCTGTGTACTCTGCACAGTTGCAGAATAGTAAGAAATAGTGTTAAGTTTTCAAACTCAAATATCAAAGTCACATATTCCATTCAGTGTGTATCACCGCCGTTTAGCAGCCTATTCTGTGTACTCTGCAGAGTTGCAGAATAGTAAGAAATAGTGTTAAGTTTTCAAACTCAAATATTAAAGTCACATATTCCATTCAGTGTGTATCACCGCCGTTTAGCAGCCTATTCTGTGTACTCTGCACAGTTGCAGAATAGGAAGAAATACTGTTAAGTTTTCAAACTCAAATATTAAAGTCACTTATTCCATTCAGTGTGTGTCACCGCAGTTTAGCAGCCTATTCTGTGTACTCTGCACAGTTGCAGAATAATAAGAAATACTGTTAAGTTTTCAAACTCAAATATTAAAGTCACATATTCCATTCAGTGTGTTTCACCGCCGTTTAGCAGCCTATTCTGTGTACTCTGCAGAGATGCAGAATAGTAAGAAATACTGTTAAGTTTTCAAACTCAAATATTAAAGTCACATATTCCATTCAGTGTGTTTCACCGCCGTTTAGCAGCCTATTCTGTGTACTCTGCACAGTTGCAGAATAGTAAGAAATAGTGTTAAGTTTTCAAACTCAAATATCAAAGTCACATATTCCATTCAGTGTGTATCACCGCCGTTTAGCAGCCTATTCTGTGTACTCTGCAGAGTTGCAGAATAGTAAGAAATAGTGTTAAGTTTTCAAACTCAAATATTAAAGTCACATATTCCATTCAGTGTGTATCACCGCCGTTTAGCAGCCTATTCTGTGTACTCTGCACAGTTGCAGAATAGGAAGAAATACTGTTAAGTTTTCAAACTCAAATATTAAAGTCACTTATTCCATTCAGTGTGTGTCACCGCAGTTTAGCAGCCTATTCTGTGTACTCTGCACAGTTGCAGAATAGTAAGAAATACTGTTAAGTTTTCAAACTCAAATATTAAAGTCACATATTCCATTCAGTGTGTTTCACCGCCGTTTAGCAGCCTATTCTGTGTACTCTGCAGAGTTGCAGAATAGTAAGAAATAGTGTTAAGTTTTCAAACTCAAATATCAAAGTCACATATTCCATTCAGTGTGTTTCACCGCCGTTTAGCAGCCTATTCTGTGTACTCTGCAGAGTTGCAGAATAGTAAGAAATAGTGTTAAGTTTTCAAACTCAAATATTAAAGTCACATATTCCATTCAGTGTGTTTCACCGCCGTTTAGCAGCCTATTCTGTGTACTCTGCAGAGATGCAGAATAGTAAGAAATAGTGTTAAGTTTTCAAACTCAAATATTAAAGTCACATATTCCATTCAGTGTGTTTCACCGCCGTTTAGCAGCCTATTCTGTGTACTCTGCACAGTTGCAGAATAGGAAGAAATACTGTTAAGTTTTCAAACTCAAATATTAAAGTCACATATTCCATTCAGTGTGTTTCACCGCCGTTTAGCAGCCTATTCTGTGTACTCTGCACAGTTGCAGAATAGTAAGAAATAGTGTTAAGTTTTCAAACTCAAATATCAAAGTCACATATTCCATTCAGTGTGTATCACCGCCGTTTAGCAGCCTATTCTGTGTACTCTGCAGAGTTGCAGAATAGTAAGAAATAGTGTTAAGTTTTCAAACTCAAATATTAAAGTCACATATTCCATTCAGTGTGTATCACCGCCGTTTAGCAGCCTATTCTGTGTACTCTGCACAGTTGCAGAATAGGAAGAAATACTGTTAAGTTTTCAAACTCAAATATTAAAGTCACTTATTCCATTCAGTGTGTGTCACCGCAGTTTAGCAGCCTATTCTGTGTACTCTGCACAGTTGCAGAATAGTAAGAAATACTGTTAAGTTTTCAAACTCAAATATTAAAGTCACATATTCCATTCAGTGTGTTTCACCGCCGTTTAGCAGCCTATTCTGTGTACTCTGCAGAGTTGCAGAATAGTAAGAAATAGTGTTAAGTTTTCAAACTCAAATATCAAAGTCACATATTCCATTCAGTGTGTTTCACCGCCGTTTAGCAGCCTATTCTGTGTACTCTGCAGAGTTGCAGAATAGTAAGAAATAGTGTTAAGTTTTCAAACTCAAATATTAAAGTCACATATTCCATTCAGTGTGTTTCACCGCCGTTTAGCAGCCTATTCTGTGTACTCTGCAGAGATGCAGAATAGTAAGAAATAGTGTTAAGTTTTCAAACTCAAATATTAAAGTCACATATTCCATTCAGTGTGTTTCACCGCCGTTTAGCAGCCTATTCTGTGTACTCTGCACAGTTGCAGAATAGGAAGAAATACTGTTAAGTTTTCAAACTCAAATATTAAAGTCACTTATTCCATTCTGTGTGTGTCACCGCAGTTTAGCAGCCTATTCTGTGTACTCTGCAGAGTTGCAGAATAGGAAGAAATACTGTTAAGTTTTCAAACTCAAATATTAAAGTCACATATTCTGTGTAAGATGAAGAAGGCGGGTAAAAAGGGACGGGGAAGTGGACGTGATCCTGAAAGTTCAGGGCGCGGGTCAGGACGCGGAGAAACTGTGCCTGGTGCCAGAGCACAAGAAAGAAAGACATCCACCATACCTAGCTTCATGTGTAATTTTACAGGGCGTCGCAGGACATCACTCTAGAGGTCCGACCACTGCGAACAGGTGGTCGGTTGGATGACAGCTGATACTGCTTCCAGTCGGTTAAGCACCACCCTGTCTTCCACCAAGTCCACTCTCAGTAGCCAAGAGTCTGGTCAAAATAATCCTCACTCTGATCATCCTTCCTCCCACCATACACGGTCTGGTCAAAGAAGTGATCCCATACTGGGATATAGTGAGGAGCTCGTCTCATCACCAATCCTTCATTTGACCCTCTCTCCAAGCACGCTTGCAGAGGAACATGACATCTTGTGCCCTGATTCACAACCTCTAGAGGCTACCCAATCACAAGAAGATGACAGATGTGAACGGCATTTAAGGTCAAAGGAAGTAGTGGATGATGATAATGATGATGAGACACAGTTGCCATTAAATCAACCACTATTTCCGTCTCAAGACCTTGTTGAGGAGAATGTTATACAGTTGTCAATGACTGAGTATGTGGTGGGATCAAGACTTGAGGAGGATGATCAGAGTGAGGAAGTGGAGGAGGACTTGGTGGACGATGAGGTGACTGACCCCACCTGGGAAGGTGTAGAGCCGAGCGATGTCAGCAGTCCTGAGGGTGAGCCATCTGCAGCACCGCAACAGGCTGGAAGAGGCAGTGGTGTGGCTACAGAAAGAAGGCGGACCGCACCAAACCGGCCCGCAAATGTTCCACGGAGCACCCCCTTGCGTAAATCTACCTTGCCAAAGGGTAGGTGTTCCGCGGTATGGCGTTTTTTTAAGGAAAGTGCGGACGACAAAAGAATTGTAGTTTGCAACCTGTGCCACACCAGAATGAGCCGAGGCATGAACACTAGAAACCTCACCACCACCAGCATGATCCGACACATGGCATCCAAGCACCGTAGTAAGTGGGAGGAACGCCTGGATCGCCCATCTGTGTCTGCAGGCCACACCACTGCCTCCTCTTCCCCTGTTTTCGGTGCCGGCCAATCGCCTGTCGAAGGCGCAGGCCCGCATACCTCCCGCCCTGCACCTGTACCATCTGAAGCACCATCAACGACCACATCCACTTCCCTGTCCCAGCACAGCGTCCAAATATCGTTACCCCAGGCATTTGAGCGCAAGAGAAAGTACCCAGCCACCCACCCACAGGCCATAGCACTAACCTCACACCTTTCAAAATTACTGGCCATCGAAATGCTGCCATTTAGGCTTGTGGACACTGAGTCCTTCCGCAGCCTGATGGCAGCAGCTGTCCCTCGGTACGCGGTCCCCAGCCGCCACTACTTTTCCCGGTGTGCCATCCCCACATTACACCACCATGTGTCCCGTAACATCACCCGTGCCCTGACCAACGCAGTTACTGGGAAGGTCCACTTAACGACTGACACATGGACAAGTGCTTGTGGCCAGGGACGCTACATTTCCCTGACGGCACACTGGGTGAATGTCGTGGAGGCTGGGAGCGACTCGGACCCTGGGATGGCACGGGTGCTACCCACGCCGAGGATTGCGGGCCCTACCTCCATCAGGGTTTCCACCAGCACCTACGTTATTGGCTCCGCCTCCTCCGTTTCCACCTCCGAATTCTCTACACGCAGCGCCACTCCCCCATCAGCCAGTAGCTGGAAGCAGTGTAGCACTGCAGTGGGGAAGCGTCAACAGGCCGTGCTGAAGCTGATCTGCCTTGGGGACAAACAGCACACGGCCTCAGAGCTGTTGCAGGGGATTAGTCACCAGACCGAGCAGTGGCTCTCGCCACTCAACCTGCAACCAGGCATGGTTGTGTGTGATAATGGGCGTAACTTGGTGGCGGCTTTGGAGCTCGGCAAGCTCACACACGTACCATGCCTAGCGCATGTATTTAATTTAGTGGTGCAGCGATTTCTAAAAACCTACCCCAATGTGCATGATCTCTTGACCAAGGTGCGCCGCGTGTGTGCACATTTCCGTAAGTCATCAACAGCTTCAGCCGGCCTGTTGAAGCTGCAGCAGCGCTTACAATTGCCAGCTCACCGGCTGCTGTGTGACGTGAGCACGCGCTGGAACTCCACCTTCCACATGTTGGCCCGGCTTTGTGAGCAGCAGAGGGCAGTAGTGGAGTACCAGCTGTTACACGGTCGTCGCCTCTCCGTTCAACTTCCTGTAATCAGAAGTGAGGAGTGGGAATGGATGTCAGACCTCTGTGAGGTTTTACGCAATTTTGAGGAATCGACACAGATGGTGAGCGGCGATAACGCTATTATCAGTGTAACCATCCCACTTCTGTGTCTACTGAAACGCTCGCTGCTCACAATTAAAACCGACGCTTTGCATGTGGAAGAGGTGGAAATGGGGGAGGAAGAGCTTACACAAGGTGATAGCCAGAGCACCCTCACTTCGTCTTCTCAGCGACAATTGGAGGAGGCGGAGGAGGAGGAGGAGGAGGAGGAGGAGGAGGAAGACACGGTTGCCTCCGCTACAGAGGGTAGCCATGGAACTTTAGTTCCATCTCTTCAGCGTGGGTGGGCAGAAGAGGAGGAAGAGGATGAGGATATTGAGAGTCATCCTCCTGGTGAGGACAGCGAAATCTTGACTGTTGGTACTCTGGCACACATGGCTGACTTTATGTTAGGCTGCCTTTCCCGTGACCCACGCGTTATACGCATTTTAAACAACACGGATTACTGGGTGTTCACCCTTCTGGACCCCCGCTACAAAGAGAATTTCTCATCTCTCATTCCTCCGGTGGAGAGGACAAGCAAAATGGTGCAATACCAGAAGGTTCTTGTTGAAAAATTGCTCCAAAATTTTCCATCTGACAACGCTGGCGGCAGAGTACGTGCTACCTTGGCCAACCGAGAAGGGGAGAAAAGGGGAGCACACAGCAGTTCCGAGAAAGGCAGGGCAACACTCTCCAAGGCGTGGGACACCTTCATGACACCCCGCCAGCACCCTCACCCTGATGCGCAGCCTAGTGTCACAAGGAGGGAAAAGTTTTGGAAGATGGTGAAGGAGTACGTAGCAGACCGTGTCAGCGTCCTCAATGATCCCTCTGTGCCTTACAACTACTGGGTGTCCAAGCTGGACACGTGGTATGAACTGGCACTCTACGCCTTGGAGGTGCTGGCCTGCCCTGCCGCCAGCGTTCTGTCTGAGCGGGTATTTAGTGCTGCTGGTGGCATCATAACAGATAAGCGTATCCGCCTTTCCACCGACAATGCTGATAGGTTGACACTTATAAAAATGAACAAGGCCTGGATTTCCCCTGACTTCTCCACTCCACTGGAGGAAAGCCCCGGGGGAACATAAACTCACTTTATATATGTTATTTACAATGATGGGAATACTCTGTATTCCCATTCACCCCTTCCACCCAAAAAACGGGTATATGGTTGACTCTTAATCTTCTCATCCTCCTCCTCCTCTTCCATATGCCCTGTGCTATAATTTTTATATAGGGCCAGCTCACCAGCGGGCCCTGTGATATAATTTTTATATAGGGTCAGCTCACCAGCGGGCCCTGTTTGCCAATTTTTATATAGGTCAGCTCACCAGCGGGCCTTCTCATATAATGTTTTATTGGGTCAGCTCTCTAGCGGGCCCTCTCATATAATGTTTTATAGCGTCAGCTCACTAGCGGGCCTTCGCATATAATGTTTAGGATGGTCAGCTCTGCAGCAGACCCTCACCCATAATGTTTTAGATGGTCAGCTCAGCGCACGTTTCCCTCTTAATCATGGCCTCAGTTCTGAAAATCAAGGAAATTTTTGGGAGAATTTGCCTCTGCGCACGTTTCCCTCTTAATCATGGCCTCAGTTCTGAAAATCAAGGAAATTTTTGGGAGAATTTGCCTCTGCGCACGTTTCCCTCTTAATCATGGCCTCACTTCCGAAAACCAAGGAAATTTTTGGGATAATTTGCAGATGATATACAAGTAAATATACAGCAAATATTGTTTGGTAACAATTTTTCGCCTAAAGTCGTTTTTATTTTCCTTTTTGTGTGTTTTATGGTCAGTCTGTAAAAATGGCGTACTATGGGCGAAAGATCGTTCCCAGCAGCGATGTTGGAGTCCAAGATGCATCCAGACATCCTCCCTATGCTGTCCCTGAACCATTTCTGTAGTGTTTCCATCTTTTTCTGCCCTTTTCCTATGGACCAGGCACCCTCCCCTCATCAGAGCAGGGGGTGCCTGGTGTAATGCTCGAGTCCTCCCATTGACTTCAATGGGGCTCGGGTGCTCGGCCGAGCACTCGAGCCTCAGGGGGTGCTCGGTCAGAGCACCCGAACACCCGAGCATTGGGGTGCTCGCTCATCACTAGTTTAGACCAAATGTAAAAAAGTTTTACTTCACTGAGAGGGTAGTAGATAAGTGGAATAGCCTACAGAAGAAGTGGTAAAGGTTAATACAGTGACAGAATGTAAGCATGCATAGAATAGGCATAAAGCTGTCCTGAACATAAGATAAGACCAAGGACCAAATAAGGTTTGAGGTTTTTACAGTAGGAAAATGGCAGACTAAATGGGCCGAATGGTTCTTATCTGCTGTCAGATTCCATGTTTCTATGTTTCAATGTTTTAATTTACATAATTAAAAAAATGAGGGTTTTGTTGCATAGTTTGGCCAAAGTATGTTTAAGCTTGCTTACCCTGCGAAGGTACCCCATTTTAAATGAGTCCTATCTAATACTTATTGCCATTTTTATGTCTTAACCCTATAAGTGCCAGAGTTGGTATGCAACGCATTGCAAAGCAATGTCTGGTGCTCAAAGGGTTAAACAAAAACATACTTAGATTAAAAATTGCCCGAGAAGAAATAACTTTTGTGGAAAAGTGTTGCATTTACAAAACACCTAATTAAAGGGATAGTAATACTTAAGTATTACTAATCCCTATAGTAAAGTCCTTTTAAAATACATGTATTGCCCCCAGTTTCATCTCTCAAACCTTTTTTCTTTGTGTACTTGGTTTGTGCTTGATTTGCAAGTACACGTAGAAGACCTTTTAGTGAAAGATTTTTTTTTATTAACATGATCACGGCTCTGCTGCAGAGCCGCCTGATGATCTAAGACCGGATTTCCCTTCAGTCAGCTACAACGCTGATTTTGGGGAAGGGGGAGGGAGAGGGCAACTTTAGGAGCGATTATCTCTCAAACCATAAAGGTTTGAGAGATGAAACTGGGGCAATACATGTATTTTTAAAAAGATTTTACTATAGTGATTAGTAATACTTAAGTATTACTATCCCTTTAAATCCCTTAGAGTGCCAGAGTGGTACGCAACGCATTGCAAAGCAATGCGTTGCGTACCACTCTGGCACTCAAAGGGTTAAAAACACTTAAACTATTAGACCCGGTGGTGCATCTAGTTTGCAGCAGAATTATACCAGTTTTATAACTCATTTCTAGCACCCTTTTTCCAGTTTAAATCTGAGCTGTGTGAAAATGAATCTGCTCAGTGACCTTTTTTTTAGTTGTAGGCAAAATGTGCTTCAGGTTCATATCCAGGTGAAGGTTTGCTGTTAAATTATTTCCTGGAAGAATATATAGTACTTTTAGACATGGATGACCCTTCGAGGATTAATACGCTAGTCTCATCTTAGCATATAATACATTAATAAATAATGGATAATGTTGAAATACATAAGCACACCACTATTAATCTATTTCTATCCATTAGTATGGCTATAGAACACAATGCATTAACATTTTAACATATTACTAAAAATGAATAACATGCATATTTACAGTATAATTTCTCCTATGACATTTGTTATTATTAACTATTCATGTTAAATCGTCAATAGGAATTTAGGGCAAGATTGTGTTTTCCGAGTCAGCATTCACTGTATAACTGTTGCTTCAATCCCTTGGCATCTAGAAATCTCTCCAATCCATTCCTCCCTGATGCACAGAGGACATCTTTAGTATCCAAAGACGTAACCCTTTGAGTGCAAGAGAGGTATCCAACGCATACCTCTCTGGCAGTCAATGAGTTAAAGGAAAAAATAACATCTCCTAATAATATCCCACCAGCTTAAATTGTTAGTAATGTCCAAAAAAGTTTTTTGCATATAGAAGGGCTTAAAAAGCTGAGATATATGCAAAAAAACGTATCTCTCAAACTGCTATGGTTTAAGAGATACAGGCGTTTAAAGTTTGCTGTCTCCTACTGACAGCTGTAAAGCTGTCAGCAGGAGATTCGTGTCGGTCGACAGTTGGTGCTTGAGAAGTGCCGCGATCTCGTTACTTACAAGGAATCCCGTCATTGGAATGGTCTAAAACGTGTGCTTGAATACCAGGCACACGTTTTAGACTATTCCAATCAAGGGATTTGTGGTAAATAACAAGATCGCGGCACTTCTCAAGCGCCTCAGTGTCAGCCGACACGGATCTCCTGCTGATAGCTTTACAGCTGTCAGTAGGAGACAGCGAACTTTAAACGCATGTATCTCTTAAACCATAGCGGTTTGAGAGATACGTTTTTTTGCATATAGCTCAGCTTCTTAAGCTCTTCTATATGCAATTTTTTGGACATTACTAACACTTTTATCTATTATAACCACATAATCCTAACATCCCCTATGAATTTGGCCCATTTACCTTTGTTCAAGAGATACTATCTTTAATCAGTCCTGGAAGTCATGTCCATGGAGGCAGACATGACAGTTGCTGGTAGGACCACAGGACGCAAACTCCGCCCACTGAACATGGTAAGCTTAAGTAAGATCATGCATTCTTCCTACTTCAGTTTGAAAAACCTGCAAGCAACAGTCATTTTCGCCTCCATGGACATGACATCCAGGACTCGTTAATGATGCTATCCCTGGAAAAAAGGAGCAAAAGTCATTAGGGGCCATTAGGATTTTCTGACCTAGTAAGCTTATGGCTAATGGGACCTTATTATTAAGAGGTGTTGCATCTCTGTTAAGGGGTACAGACTCTGCCTGACATGTTATATACTGTATGTTATGTCTAGACTCTGGCCAGTTGTCTTATTATGCAGACCAAATTCACATTGGTCAGATGGGCCTTCATAAAGTAGGAATACCCATGTGCTTCATACACCTTCATAATGTCCCATGCCATAACCCTAAAAATATATATACACTGAACTCGAATCCTGTCTAACCCCTTTTAGTAAGCAGCCACATTACTGTGAAAGCCCAGGAACACTGTAAAGATGCAGTGGGGTTGGAACACATGGCAGCCTGTTATAAAGGGTGACGTGTCCTGGATTGACCAGGACAGTCCTGGATTTTAAATGTGTGTCCCATGTCCCAGACAGCCCCCTTCTGGGACAACGCAAAGTCTAAACACCAGAAACAGAACTGCCTTTTGCCTACGGTGACAGAAAGTGATGCCTCTGTTAGGTCACACAAAATGGCTTCCAGACAGAGCTCCAAACACTAGAGAGAGAACTGAGCCTTGACACTGACATCAAACAGGAGATGCATTTCAATTTTGTCGTAGTGTAATGCTAATCTAAGGCTTTGAACGTGAAATATATTTTTTGTAATCCACCACAGACATTGATCTCTGTCACAGCAGTCAATGGGCAGTTCTCCCACTAGTGTTTAGACCTTTGTAGTGTGCCAGAGAAAGAGCAGGTTGTGCACTGATGTCCAGTGATGAAAATGACCCCTCCTACATATCAGCACCATAGCCTAGTCCAGGTCCTCCGCTTTTCTTGTCTCCCTAAATGGCAGGATGGAAATGTGGTTATACTATGGGACCACTGGCAGACCTATCACATGAGTGGTACTGGAGGTTGCAGTGCTCATCACAACCTCCATGAATGGCTGACCCTCATTTGAATTAGCAAATTATATTCACCTGACACTATGGTGGACCAATCAGTCACATATTTATTTTATTACCCCTCTCGATTGGCCCAGGTGGGCATTCTCCAACACTCCATCTACTTTGATACTCTATCTGACAACAATGTATCTCTTGTACTTTGACCTTCACATTCATGTCCTGTATACTGTTAAGGGAGGGTACCTTATCCTATTTAAGTCTTATGTACAGGACTTGAGCATACAAGCTGATACCGTTTCTTTTATCACACAGATGTGAACAGGCACTGATATTCATTTACAAATAGCATTTGATGGTAATGCTCATCCATATATTTAATGTTTGAGTAGAATCACTGCTTCTGATGGCACATCTCACATATATGCTGTACAGTCATGAACAATAGACTTATACATCCTTTGTAAGCCCTTATGACTCCTTTGTTTAATAGGCTACTCAGCCTCTCACCAGAATTTAACTTGAACTTTTATTCTTTGTATTTATTATACATCATCTAAGTGTAACAGTTTTAAGGACACTCAGACAAGTTAGGTTTAGGTTAAAATGCAACTTTATTAAACAATCACAGTAACAGAATAACCCACACGGGTCCAGTAGATATGAAGACAGAATACTACTGACACAGGTCAGGTTAAAGTATAAGTACCCACACAGGTCCAGTATATACAATACACAATATGATACTGACACAGGGCAGGCACAGTTCGTGTGAATCCAAACTAGAAAGATAAATGTGGTTACTATTAGGCCGGAAGGATAGATAGGCCCTAATAGTGCAATGCCCTTAGTACACTCTCTACGCAGGGAGTGACACAATGGCGACTAAGGCCACGAAAGCAACGGAGGCCCTGGACAAATGGTAGACTACCTGAGCTGCCAAAGGAGGACTGCCACGGAGGCACAGAATAATGCCAATCAGGAGCTGTAACGACTGTACCCAACGTGCCAGGCACAAACCTACAATGGGGTAACGAACGCTCAGACCTGCCAGAGTTGACTGCCAGAATAGATAACGCCTGAGGCGCCCAAGATAACCCAACCTCAGCTAGGGCAGTATAGGTCAAGTGTACCGTGGTGCTACCGAATGGGTGCTACGAGCACCGGATGAGTAATGAGGCACAATACTGGTCATGTAACAGTACAAGACTGCTGGAGCAGCAACGGACGCAACAACGGATCTGTCCGTGGACAGAAAGATCAGAGACAGGCCCTTACCCGGATACCGGATGGAACAGTAAGCAGGCTGGGTTGTCACACAGAGCAGGAGCGACAGCCAGGCCGGGTCGGTACACAGAGCAGGAACGTCAGCCAGGCCGGGTTGGTACACAGAGCAGGAATGTCAGCTGGGCCGGGTCGGTACACAGAGCAGGAACATCAGCCAATCCGAGTCGGTACACAGAGCAGGAACGTCAGCCAGGCTGGGTCGGTACACAGAGCAGGAACGTCAGCCAATCCGAGTCGGTACACAGAGCAGGAATGTCAGTCAATCTGGTTCAGTACACAGGGCAGGAACAATACAGGCAGAGTAGTCAGGCAGTCCGGGTCATACACGGGAAACACACGAATACTGGAGTCAGCGCTTAGTAATGGGAACACCACGAAAGGGCAAAGCTGCAATGACAGTGCTCAGTATTTAAGAGTTATCACTGGGCAGAGCAATACCACGTTAGCCAATAAAACTGAATCAGGAAGAAGCACTGTCAAAATGTCGCCAGTAATAACACGGGCACCGTGATACTAAGTCTCAATGTAATTTGGGATGGAGAGAAGACACTAGGTAACCGGGCACTAGTCAGCAAGGTCATTCAGCAGGGATTGTTGCTCTGCACCCCAGCACCTCCAGATGAAGGTGTGTAAAACACCCAAATGGATTGAGCAGTTTTGGCCAATGTGAGGCCCTCCTTCTGGTGGCAGACATCTCCCATCATCCTCCATCAGCCCCTAAAGGCCTCACCTTGGCCAGTCCTGCTGTTGAGGATCTAGGGGAGAGACAGGCCTATACACACATAAACACGCATGCTCATTTTTGCTGAATGTAAAGTAAAGGTCCATCTATTACATATACCTATTTTACTGTTCTGGTATTGTAATATAGGTGAAGGGTGGAACGGAGTCAGCTGTGGACAAAGCAGGATATTAATAGAGTGAAAGTGATACATCACAATCACCGCCCTCACCACCTCTTTTGTGCACTGTACCTTCTCTCTCTCTCTCTCTCACACTCTTCTTCCACACCTGTCTGCTTCCCACCTCCGTGGACCATTGCAAAAAGATTCAGATGGACACAGAATTTTCTCAGGTCCTCCAAACTGATAATGAATCTCAAAGGTTTTACTGACTGTAAGAAAAATCTTGCAATGGAATTGATCTAAAATGTAATTAGACTCTCAGAACAGCTATTTAATGAAAGTGACTGACAGCTTAACAAAGTTTAGTAAAAATGGTTTGATTATGAAATTAGTCAGAGCAAAATACTGTATATATCTTAATCCCTTTGATAAATCTTTATTCCAAGGCTGTAAGGTTTTGATTTGTAGTCACCAAGCATCGATCTTGTGCAAGCTAAAACATCCATAGCCATCTGGTGACCGCTGAAAATGATGAGAGTTGTAGCGCAAACAGTTGGAGAGCCTCAGCTTATCCCTTACTACAGAAATATTTTGAAACAAGCTGTATGCTATTTCTGTCATTCTAAGCCATACTAATAATTCTTTCATAGCGATAACCTGATTAAAATGTTGCTCTCCCCTTCTCTGCAAGCTCCACTCCACCCTGTCATTCTGCACACAGAGAAAGGGAGAGAGAGCCCAGAGCAGTGCTCAGCAACATTGTGATCAGGTTATCGCTAGGAAAGAATTATTAGTATGACTTAGAATGCCAGAAATAGCATATGGCTTGCTTCAAACTGTACATGTAGTAAGGGATAACCTGAGGCTCTCCAACAGTTTACGCTACAACTCAGCAGCCACCAGATGGCTAAGGATGATGGGAGTTGTAGTAATTCATTGAAACCTGTTTCTGAACACAGCAGCAATCAATTGGACTTGAAGGCATCGTTTCATGCCGCTACATGAGAATCTTGTCCTTTCCAGCAGAGAGACAGAGATTCTCATGTCGCCCTTTTAATCATGGCGACATGGTTAATGAGTCATGTAGCCTTACGCTCTTTTGAGTGTGACATTTTTAAAGTGAAGCTTTAACAGTTATCCTCATTGCTGGAAAAACGCAATGCGTTGGATACCTCCCTGGCACTCAGACGGTTAATGACTGTTTTATTAGCATCAGAAAAAAGCTGAAATCACACAGTGGTGTTCTGAAAGTTAATAAACATTCAATATTCTCATTAGCTTGATTAAACAAGAATAAATTGATTCTGATTCATTTGTGTGGGTACAGTCAACCTTTCTGTTAGCAATGCTTATATTGATATTTTTATACATATTATATAATGCCACAGATAGGTTGCATCCATCTGTTTTTCAGTCTTATGATTATACTGATTGTATTTTTCCAAGTGAAATGGTTTTGTTTGCTTGTCAGTGATATTTGATGAAATATGCAGTAAGATCATTATATGAATTAAATATAATGGCACCAGTATTATCTGGAATAGAGACAAATATTCATGGAAACGATCGGTGCCTGCCTGCATGTATTCATGTCAGTTATTTGAGTAATAATTTGTATCTTGTCAGAACTGATAAAAAAAAAAGTGAAATCCTTATTCCAAATCAGTGGGAGGGAAACAGATTGTCTCAAATGGCATCAAATATGGCTCTCAAGTCCACCAAGGAGCTGAGCTGCACGCGGTGGTGGATTTACATACCAGTTGCCCCTAGACAAGGCACTCTAAGCACCTTAAGCCCCACCCATGACCACACCTTCACTAATCATGTAACCCCGCCCCCATTTCATCCACTGTTTCCTGGCACAGAAAACACACTTTGTCTATAATAACCATGGATAAAAAAGGCTTTAACCCCTTGGCTGCTAGAGAGAGATCTCCAACACAATTCTCAGCAATGTGTGGAGACCTCTCTAGCATCCAAGTGTTAAGGGGGTGTTTCACTATAAAAGCAGCTCCAATTAATCTTCAAAGTACTTTATTTGGGCCATGGAGAGTTTTATATCAATACTGTCAGAGTTGTAGTTCAAGAGTAATTAAATGATAAATTATTCCCCTGCCCCTTTTACTGATGTAACACTGCTCGCCTCAGAGCAGCAAGACTGTCCAGATGGATCACAGAGTGGGACAATCTTCAGTGAGCATAAGGAAAAACCTGTCAAGGGGGGCAGGGTTTTCCTTATACTCACAGTAAGAAGATTGTCCCTTGTTGTGAGCTGTTTGGTCATGAGACCAGATTCCACATCTGAGGGGAGGTGACTTACACTAGGAAAAAGGGGTAGGAGGGAGATACTTTATCATTCAATTACTTGAACTACAACTCTGACAGTATTGAAATATTGATATTGGGATTGCTCTGGCCATGCTCGTGATTCATAATGTGGGTGTGGCCAGTACAGCTGAGGAACCCCTCAAAATTTGGACCTCTAGGCTGCTGCCTACTCTCCTTATTGGGAAATCCGGCTCTGACTGCATGTAATGGTTACACATTCATTCATGGTGAGTTGGATACCTTTCCACTCAAAGGGTTAAAGACGTAACACCTGCTAATAACATCCTCCCACCACTTATCAAACTATGACCTGAAAATCCTAATGGATTCTATAAATGTTTTCCTTATGCTTTTGTTCAATAGATAACACAGTCAATCAGTCCTGAATGTCATGTCCAGGGAGGCAGACATGACAGTTTCTGGTAGTTTTTTTTAACTGAAGCAGGCAGAATACATGAGTTTACATGAAGTAATACTTCATTTTATCTTTATTTTATTTTGTAGGCATTAAAAAAACATGAAGAATGATATAAGTCTTATCTCTCAAACCTTTATGGTTTGAGAGATATTCACAAGCAAAGTTTCCCCCTCCCGCCCCTTTTACCTAGTGTAAGCCATCTCTTCTCAGATGTGAAATCCAGTCCATAGACCAGACAGATAACAGCAGGGGACAATCTTCTTCCTATGAGAACAATGAAAGCCCTGCCCCCCTTGACAAGTTTTTCAGCTTTTTCCCTTAACTTAATTGAAGATTGTCCCTCTCTGCAATCTACCCGGGCACCTCCCTTCTGCTCTGGCTGAGCAGTGTTACGTCAGTAAAAGGGGCGGGAGGGGGATACTTTGTCATTGAATTACTCTTGAACTACAACTCTGACAGAACTGAAATAACACTCTCCAAGGTCCAAATACTATGATGATTAATTAGAGCTGCTTTTATTATGAAACATTACTATCCCTTTAAGAACCGAAGACTGTGCAGTGCATACCATGCAATGGGTGGAGTTTGTGTCCTGCAGTCTATTTAGCATCTGTCATGTCTTCCTTCATGGACCCACCTAGCATCCAGGACTGACTACAGAATAAACTTCTTATCTCTTGAACAAACGTATGAGGACAATATTCATAGGGGACATTAGGATTTTCTAATTATAGTTAGGTAAGTGACGAGTATTATTAAGAGGTGCTGCTTTTCCTTTAAGGTACACATTATGGCAGAGCCGGATTAATCCTCCATAGGGCCCTAGGCAGGATCCCAAATTGGGCCCCCCTGCCAGTTTGCCCCTCCCCACACTCTTGCCGCAATAGTTTTTTGATTTGCCCATTGCCTATAGTGACACCACAGATCTCATAATTGTTTGCCACTCTTTTTCTGTCCCCCCTAGTCTGTTCTTCACTATTTTCGTTCCCCCCTAGTCTGTTCTCCACTCTTTTCCTTCTCCCTAGTCTGTTCTCCACTCTTTTCCTTCTCCCTAGTCTGTTCTTCACTATTTTCCTTCCCCCCTGGTCTGTTCTCCACTCTTTTCCTTCCTCTAGTCTATTCTCTACTATTTTTTCTGGTCCCTAGTCTTTTCTCCACTCTTTTTCTGCCCCCCTAGTCTATTCTTCACTATTTTCCTTCCCCCTAGTCTGTTCTCCACTCTTTTTCTGCCCCCCTAGTCTGTTCTCCACTATTTTCCTTCCCCCTAGTCTGTTCTTCACTCTTTTTCTGCCCCCTAGTCTGTTTGCCACTTTTTTCCTGCTTGTATTACTAAACAGAATGTCACAGCCAGGGTCAGCACTCAGCTCAATACATCATGATCTGCTGAGCATAGTAGGCCTGGGCCCTTACCGTGTGCATGTGGCCGTCTGCCCCCAAACCCTGCTGCCAGTGTGCATCTGCTGCCACAAGTCGCATTTCCTCCCAAGAGAGCGAGCGGGAGCTCTTCTATACACGCCCCGCCGAGGTGTGACCATCGGTGTGCTGCGTAAGGTAACCCGTACCCCTCCCCCATTACTCCATATGCGCATGTTCCACTGTGCCAGGACTCAAATCCTGACACATGCGCACTGCTGGAAATGACATGCAGCATCCAAACTCAGCAGAGGCAACATCTTCATCATGGCACTGCCACTGAGAGTGAGCTCAGCTGAGCACTGATGAGGTTTCCACCAGGCCCCCAGCCTCATTTGACTGGGCAAGTGGCCCCAAAGAAAGTCAATGCGGCATAAATAACTTAGGGGGAGCTGGGAGGGACTCAGGGAGCACTGAAAGCAGAGTCCAGAACAGAGGCGTAACTATAAGCCACCGGGCCCTGGTGCAAGAATTGCCATGGGCCCCCCCAACCACATTGGCCCCCTCATCCACATTGACCACCTCCATATTGCCCCCCAATCTCCACATTGCCCCTTCATCTCCACAATGCTCCCCCTTCATCTCCACTTACCTCTTCCACAATGCCCCCTTCATCTCCACAATACCCCTACCTCCAGTCCCTGGTGGTCTAGCGGCGTGGCTTGACAGATCTGTGCCTCCTTCAGCACAGGTCTCTTGAACTGAAGCTCCCGCGCGCCCCTCTAGTAATGCAGAGGCTGGGAGATGATGTCATCTCCCAGGGCTCTGTAGTAGTAGAGCGGCACGCCGAGTGGGAGAACAGGAAAGCGACTGCTGCGGGCGAGGGTAGCGAGGGGGTTGTTACGCCACTGGTCCAGAATGAGGCTTTCTGGGCCCCCCTCATTTGGCTGGGCCCTAGGCAGGCGCCTTGTGCACCTTGCCTGTGATCTGGCTCTGCATTATGGTTAAAAACTCCCACTTGGGTGCTGGAGAGGTTTTTAATGCATTGTTTCACATTGAATAGGTGACCTTTCTACTATTTGAGGGGTTAAAAGCCAAACTGGAAACAATGGGAATGTGAATTTGTCCCCATGTTGCATTTAGTTTTGCTCCATTATGTCTGGTGTACTGCACACTATTTATACTTTTATTCATAAATTTGTCTTTTTTAATCTTCTTGAACATCCTTTTAACTTATTTCTCTCTTTTGAGTGGATGGCATTTAAAATGGTCTGCTCTTATGTATATTTCCCTAGTAGTCTAAAATGTAAATTATAAATCTCCTGTTAGGTTTTATGGTTGACTGCATACAGATGGTAAACTGACAGTCCAATCAAATCAGTGCTGTATTTCTAGATTGGTTGCCATCTGGTTAAAAATTATTTGCCGTCATTACATAGAACATGACTGTGTCCAGTTCTCACTGCTCTTAGGATATGCACATTCTTAAAGAAGAAGTACCTCACTATTAACCCTTTGCATGCCAGAGAGGTACCCAATGCATTGCAATGCAATGCTTTGGATACCTCTCTGGCACTCAAAGGGGTTAATAATCCTCTACTTGCCTTACTACAGATAGAAAATCCTAATGGTCCTTTTGCCCTTGCTCCATGGTTTAAAGGGATAGTAATGTTCAGGTATAAAGGCAGATACGAATATTCATTATACCCTTTTATAATGCTCTGTAGCATTCTAAACGTCCATATCAGTGTAGATTGATGGAGATTTTATTGTAAAGTTCCGTCCCCTTTTCCAAACATCACTCCTCTTCCCTTCAGATCTGAAATCAGGTCGATTGACCAGGCGGATCGCAACATGAAATAATCTTGTCTCTGTCTGTATAAGGAAACCATGTCCCTGGATCAGGGTTTTCCTTATGCTCACACAAGATTATCCCTCATTGTGATCCGTCTTCACCAGCTTTCTGATCTGAAGGGAAGAAGAGTGATGTATGGAAAAGGGGCAGGAGGGGGAAACTTTACAATAAAATTACCATAAAATTACACCATTAGCAGGTGCTAATTTTATCTCTGATTTTATCTCCAGTTTTCCCCATAGACTTCAATAGGAAAATATTTGCTAAAACAGGTGTTAACATTTTTCACCTGCAATAGAATCCAGCCCATGGACGTTTAGAACACTACAGAGCATTATAAAAAGGTATTATAGAGAATCAGATTTGCCTTTTCATCTAAACATTACTATCCCTTTAACCCCTTAAAGACCGGGAAAATCTGAGGTGGATTTCACTTAAGGACCGGAGCAATTCTGACCTTTTTGACTATGTCTTTGTTCAACAGTATTTTCCCTCAAAAGCTTTTATTCCAGCCACATAAATTTTATAATTATATACTGTTTTTTTACACACAAATAGGGCTTTCTTTTGATACCACACTTGTATGGATAGCTCAGCATTTATTTTAGTAAAATTAAGGAAAACGGTAAAAAAATGTAAAAAAACACAATTTTTTTCTCTTGTGATCATTTGGGCGCAAAGGTATGACCGGTCAGTCATACATACAAAACGGGCAGTTTTAAGTGGGCACTGTTCCCCCTGGGTGAAAATCCACATGTCCCTCTTTCCCTCCCTATTTTCCCACTTTTTTTGGCTGTGTGTGTAAGAGTATCACATGGCTCCACAACCATCACACTACCAATTTTGTTTCTTGACATGTTTGTTTTTTTAAATAAAAGACCCCAGTGATGGGGTTAATACCTCCAGCTGCTGCATTTTTTTTCCCACTAGGTGTCTCTTCTCTGCTTCTCTGTCCCTTACTTGGATTGTAAGGGACAGAGAGGCATAGAGGAGACACAGAGGCAGAATGCATTTCATACTGCCTCATTCATTCAAAATGCCGGTACATGTGATTGCTGCTGCAGCGATCACATGACCCGGCACAAGTGAGAAGGGCTGAGACTGAACGATCCAGTACAGGAGAGCTCAGTCTCAGCCTGGAATGAATGATAGCAGCGTGCACGGAGGCGCGCTGCTATCATTTAACTCATGACAGTCTAGGACTGTCATTGGTCCTTAGTGGGTTTCTACCCATGACGGTCCTACACTGTCATCGGTCGTTAAGGGGTTAAATGGATAGTAATAGCTGAATAAAAATGCAGCTCTGGTGGATCCTCATATAACGAGGGTAATGTAGCACTGTATTTCAATAGTTTATATTTTGCAGTTCAAGAGTAATTCAATTCTAAAGGATCCCCTTCCCCCCTTTTACCTACCCTTAGCCGCCTCCCCTCAGATGTGGCATCCGGTCCTGGAACCAGACAGTGCGCAGCGAGGTACAATCTTCATCCACCAAGTATAAGGAAAACCCTGCCCCCCTTGACAAAGGAGTGCAGGATTTTCCTGATGCTCAGTGAAGATTGTCCTTCGATGCACTCCATCCGGCCAACTAAGAGAGGCAGCATGACATAAGTGAAAGGAGAGGGAGGGCGATACTTTAGAATTGAATTACTCTTGTAAACTGTAATGTAAACTATCGAAATACAGTGCAACATGGCCCTCGTTATCTGAGGATCAATTGGAGCTGCATTTTTATCCCTTTAAGAGATAACATCTTCAATCAGTGCTGAATTTCCTGTTCATGGGGGTGGACATGACAGTTGCAAGCAGGAACAAAGGACAACTTCCATTTACATGATAATCTTAAACCTTTAAGAACCAGAGAAGCTTGCAACGCATTGTGTCCACGCACTCTGACTGCTTCAGTTTAGAGAACTGCCGGCAACTGTCATGTCCACCTCCATGGACATGATATCCATGACTGACTGAAGTTGTTGATGTTACCTCTTGAACCAAGGCACAAGACAGAATTCATAGGGGCCATTCGAATTTTCTGGCCATAGTGTTTGTATGTATCTAGCTTTATTTATATGGTGCTATATGGTGTACAAAGCGCCTTACAACAGTAGTATGTTACAATAAATATAAGGGGATAAAATAAGTGTCCCAGTCATAGAAAAAATAGTGCTGAGTTTGCCAAAAGGTAGTGCATGGTACTAGTGCTCCAGAAGATAGGATTTCAGGGTAGACGTAAGACAGAAGAGGATTATTCTAGAAGTAAGGAGAGAAGAATGGAGTTCCATAGGTTGGGAGCAGAAAGTGTAAAAGGTTTGAGGTGGGAGAGTGGAGAAAGTGTGGATGGTGTAACAAGAAAGGTGTTGTGTGCTGAGTGAAGGAGGTAGCTGGGAACATAAGCAGAAATGAGGGAGAGATGTAGGGTGGCAACAATGTGGAAAGATTTAAAGTGGTACAGTGTTGAATAGGGAGTCATGTCAAATGTATAAGAATAATGTGAGCATGTTCAGTTTTTGGAGACAGTGTGGTGATTCGTGCACCGGAGCTAAGGACAGATTGCATAGAGGAAATGTGGGAGTCTGGGAATCCAGATCATTAGCTCTAGCTGACTGCAGGGGAATCTGGTCCCTGGACAAGCAGAGGCTCTTTAGCAGAGCTAAGATCATGTAATTGAAAAAGAAATCCTTCACTGGAACGGTCTACAAAGTGTGCTTGGTTTGCAAGAACACTTTGTAGACCCTTTCAGTGAAGGATTTAATTTTCATTAATGCAATCTCAGCTCTGCTGAAGAGCCTCCACTTGTCCAGGGACTGGATTCCCCTGCAGTCAGCTAAAGCGCTGACATCTGGGAAAGAGGAGCTTTAACTACCATTATCTCTCAAACCATAATGGTTTGAGAGATGGCACTGGCCTCATTTAATTTCTTTTTTACATAGCTACAAGATGCATATTTTTAAATATAATCCCTTACTAATCCTTTAAAAGGTATCACCTGTACAACCTGTTCTTTATTAGAAATGTTCTTTGATTCCCATCTACTTTACACGGTATAGCCTTTTATCACTGGAACTCAAAGGGTTAATGCTGTCATACTTATGTTAACTAGGGATTTATGCTTATACTTATTTACGGAAACCCCTTCTGATGTAAGCAGAAACAATGACATAGATTTATGTAACGGTAATTAAAACTAGTAAGAAAAAGAAATCTCCAGAGAATTTGTTTTTCTAAGCAACTGTGTTATTAAGGTTTGGAGAACATTTGTCAAAAGTTGCTGACTTTGCATTGTGAAATTCCACCCTTACTACTCTAAGCCTAATTTAGAGACAGTAAGCGTCTATTTTATCATGTTTTTGTCGTGTTTTTTTTAACCATTTGAGTGCCAGAGGGGTATGCAACACATTGCAAAGCAATGCTTTGCGTACCCCTCTGGCAATCAAAGGGTTACCATCACCCAGACCTTGGCCCGTGTACAATGGCTTTTACACTAGTATATAGATATTGACATAGCAACCAACTGACTTGCCTATTCTCAAACTGAGATAATTAACCCTTTGAGTGCCAGAGGGGTATGCAACACATTTTTACCCATCTGGCACTCAAAGGGTTAAGCCCAAAGGAATGTACTAAGAACTGCATTAATTCTGGAGCAACTCAAATGTACCATAAGGGACAAATAAAAATTCCCGTTAAAATAAATGTCAATATTTT
Organism: Rhinophrynus dorsalis; assembly: GCA_037306005.1. Classification (NCBI taxonomy): domain Eukaryota; kingdom Metazoa; phylum Chordata; class Amphibia; order Anura; family Rhinophrynidae; genus Rhinophrynus; species Rhinophrynus dorsalis. The sequence goes on from CM074718.1 coordinate 651,296,110, forward strand.
TTACCTCCTTGAATCCTAAACAGGTCTTTACAATGCATTGCAGAGCAATGTGTTGTAGACCTCCCTAGGATTCAAGGAGTTAAGAATTTTTTGAAGTTTAATCCAATGTACACGGGCTTTTACACTAGTATATAGATATTGATATAGCAACCAACTGACTTGCCTAGTCTCAAACTGAGATCATTAACCCTTTGAGTGCCAGAGGGGTATGCAACACATTTTTACCCATCTGGCACTCAAAGGGTTAAGCCCAAAGAAATGTACTAAGAACTGCATTAATTCTGGAGACTTGCCTAGTCTCATTAATTCTTGAGACTTGCCTAGTCTCAAACTGAGATCATTAACCCTTTGAGTGTCAGAGGGGTATGCAACACATTTTTACCCATCTGCCACTCAAAGGGTTAAGCCCAAAGAAATGTACTAAGAACTGCATTAATTCTGGAGCAATTCAAATGTACTATAAGGGACAAATAAAAATTCCCGTTAAAATAAATGTCAATATTTTTTACCTCCTTGAATCCTAAACAGGTCTTTACAATGCATTGCAGAGCAATGTGTTGTAGACCTCCCTAGGATGCAAGGGGTTAAGAATTTTTTGAAGTTTAATCCAATGGTGCAAACACCAGCATCAGTCTGTTTACAGCCTTTGTGGAATGGATTTGTGCACTTCTGAATTAGACCATAACTGAGGTTTTGTCTCAGTATACAATTGTGTACATTCTATATCAGGGGGAGCCAATCCTGGACCTCAAGCACTAGCAATACTGCATGCTCTCAGGATATCCCAGATGGAACACAGAGGGACTAATTAGTGGCTCAGTCACTTTAATTGGTCCACCTGTGCTCATTCAGGGATATACTGAAAACGTGTCCTGTGGGTAGCTCTTGAGGAAGATGGATGGTTAGTTCTGTTCTATATTCTTCAACATTTATGAAACCTACAAGAAACCTACTAGAAAGCCCAGTTCATAGAACATTATTAGTAAAAAAAATTCTGTGCAAGATTTTATCTTCCAATCTACTTCAGTAAATCACAAGCAAATGAAATAGGTGCCTGTAACTCAGCTCACAATTAACGTTCACTGTACATTGCCAGAACTGTAAATTGCCATGCTAGATATATTGATTATGTGCATCCCCTAGCACTCAGTTAATGTACTTGAGTCTAAAAAAGATTATAGCTTTTCACATAGTAGTTACTTACTTTATATGATTGGGCCCTTTCCTTGCCTAACAAATACACTGTACCAGATAATTCATCACATACTGTAATTATGTAAAGTAGTGGAAAAAAGACAAGAGTCCACCAGGTTCAACCATTACCTGATCTCCGTTTCTGATCCAGGAAGGAAAATAAATCCACAGTGAAGGCATTTACAATTTTGTCTGAAATGGGTAAAAAAGAAATTCTTCCTGATTCCAAAGGGCATTTGGATTTCTCCCTTGATCAACATCCTACATGTTTTGAAACCAATTGTGATCATTCTCAATATTGTTCTTAGCTAAGAAGATATAATATATCCAGTGCATTTTCGATCATATCTTTAGTACCTACAGACTGAACCTCCAAGGGTAAAGGAATTACACAACCTTTCTTCCCTTACTGTAAAAAATAATCCTTGTCTTTGCTGTGGTCATAAACTAATTTCCTTTTAATCCTAATGAGCACTGCTGTATTTTTTGAAAATAACTTTGAATATATGTCTAAGACTCTGATTTAACCATTTGATTGCCAGGGAGGCATTGTTACATAATGTGTTGGATCCCCCTGCAGCATTCAAAGTGTTAATAAGAATGGCGAAAGTTGTTGCCGTGTTCCCGCGAGAAATTTTTCGAAAACCAGGTTGTTATCCTCTTTTTCGCAGGAAAATCCGCTTTAAAACTAGCTGTTAAAATTTTCGCATCTTTCGCCCATTGGCCAAAATCTTTCACCATTTTTTCAATGGCTAAAGAGTTTTTACCCATTGTCCAGTCCCCCTAAATCACCCCAAGGGATCTTGGGGAATTTAATAAGGGAGGGAGAAAAGGGAAGGGGAAGGAAGGGAGAAAAGGATAGCGAGAGCAGGACAGGTCAGCTGCTTGTACCTGTTGCCAGACGTGCTGCCTCTGCTGCCAGTGCCACCATTTCTGTAATTGCAGCCATCAGTGTTGTACCGTTGCCAGATGTGCTGCCCCTGCTGCCAGTGCCACCATTTCTGATTCTGCACCCACTAGTGCTGCCCCTGCTGCCAGTGCCACCATTTCTGTAATTGCAGCCTCTAGTGTTGTACCTGTTGCTAGACGTGCTGCCCCTGCTGCCAGTGTTACCATTTCTGATCCTGCAGCCACTAGTGTTTTACCTGTTGCCAGACGTGCTGTGCCTGCTGCCAGTGCCACCATTTCTGATCCTGTAGCCACTAGTGTTGTACCAGTTGCCAGACGTGCTGTCCCTGCTGCCAGTGCCACCATTTCTGTAACTGCAGCCACTAGTGTTGTCCCTGTTGCCAGACGTGCTGTGCCTGCTGCCAGTGCCACCATTTCCGATCCTGCAGCCACTAGTGTTTTACCTGCTGCTAGTACTGAACCTGCTGCCAGTGCTGAACCTGCTGCCACCAATACTTTTCCTGCTGCTAGTGTTTCTTGTAGTACTGGGGGGGGGGGGTGATGCCAATTGTGACAGCAAGTGACCTGAAATCACACTTGCCATTCCCAAACAGTCCTGTCACTGCTAGTACTACTGCTAGTAAGGTCCAGCAGCTTGTTAGCCTTAGGAGTGAAGGAGAGAGTAATCAACAATATCCTGATATTACTAGTGACTGTGAGACTGAGGAGGAAGACTCTGTGTCTGAACTTGATGTGGTTGGTGTTACTAGTAGCAGTAATGGTGAAGCAGCCGGAGTGGTAGGGGAAACATTGGAGAGTGTCCAGACTAGCGGTCAAGGTAGCCCACACTATTCTCCTGACCCTTCTCCTCCCCTTCTCTTCAGTACAGTGTCCAGGTGGTACATGAACCTGAAGAGGCCAGAACTGGTGTTGGGGGAGGAGAGCAGGCTGAGAATTAATACCACCACCACCACCAGTGGGAGCACAGATCAGCTGCCTGTGCCTGCTGCTATTTCTGCTAGTGCTAGTCTGCCTTCTTCTTCAGGTCAAAAGGCAATGGCAAATGTGGCAATAGGGGACTCTCTGTCACATTGCTCGTCACCTCCTCCAAGCAGCAGTGAGATGTCTGGAACAGAGCAGCAGCAGCAACAACAGCATGTAGGGACTAGTGGTGGTGGTGGTGATGATGCCGGAGAAGCTGGGGTGGAAGAGACATTGATGGCCTTTTTAGCAGAAACTGAGAAGGAATGGGAGATAGGAATGAGGTGAAACTGAGAAGGAATGGGAGATAGGAATGAGGATGGACATCACCACCACCACTAGCAAGGACATCTTGGAATTAGAGGAATTTACAACTGCTCTAATTCCTTCTGATGCTGAGATGCAAGGGCAGCAGGATGCTGAGGAGTAGGTCAGTGTGCCACAGACCACCGTGGACACAGTGGGAATAGGGTCAACAAGCGATGCGGGACTAGGACAGGTTCCACTTGCCAGCAGTAGCAATACTCTTGATCCTAGTTGCAGTGCTGACTCTGAGGCAGTAGCAGCAACAGCAGCAACATTATCCACTGTCACAGACAATGAAGGGGAATGTGGAGGACAAGAAGAAAGAGGCCATTCTTCTCCACCTTTCCCCTTCCCACTGAAGTCATCATGGGTGTGGGACTATTTTTCTGTTGGGGCAGGCACAGTACAGTCATCAGCAATGGCACTGTGCACAAGTTGTGACAAGTCAGTGAAAAGAGGAAAGGAGGGAACAACCCAGGCAGAGACTGGAAGTTCCAGGACGAGTGAAACTAGCTCGCCATCACCTTCTAGGGTAACTACATCTTCTGCCAATACACCTCGTTCATTACCTCCCCCGCCAAATGATAGCCACTCTGTTGAGGTTAGGATATGGCAGTTTGCCTCTACCCATTGCACATTGTGTGGTGCACTTACCACACATGCCAGTGTGGTGGAGGAGAATCGCAATCAGTGCATCAAGCGGCATCTGAAGAGATTCCATCCTGCAGAATATGCTAAGATGGTGGCAGGGAGGGTTCATCACTACTATTAAACTGTCAGCAAGTTGTCATGTGCCCTTAGTGGGTGTGGAAAAGGGGTACAATGACAGCGGCAGTACTTGGCTTCGGGTGTCATGGTGTTTGGATACAGTTGTGCCCCCAGATGTTATTTACCAAACACAAACTGTGCACATTGCCGTTGCTGAGGAGACCCACTGATCCTGCTCTCAAGGGAACAAATATTTTCTAATAACAACACACACAAGATGATTTTGGAGGAGGGGCAGGTGGAGAAGATTTAATGGCCAACTTGTTCTTTTCTCCACAAATACTGGGGGCTACTTATTCTGCTCCTACTGCCTCAGGCGCATCACTGGAGCCAGTCGTGGCAAATGGAACCTTCATCATCCATCTTCCATGTTACTGCTGTTGTTGATCACTCCCTTTCAGGTGCCTAATCATCCTGCTGCAGCAGTACGAACAGCAGTTGCAACTCAGGACTCAGGAGGACATTTGACAGTGGCCACTGGCCAACATGACTTGTTGGCATTAGGCCAGTAGGGCATTTTTATTTTTTTCTCAGGGCTTGTGTTTTAAATAAATAAAATAAACAAATAAAAACTAGTCCTACAAAAAAATTAACAATTTTTTGGGGGTTTGTTTCAAACAAGTGTAGTTCCTACAAATCAATGTTTACTTAGGGTTTGTGCCAAACAAGCTTAAGTCCTACAAATCAATCTTTCTTCGGGGATTAGGCCTCTAATAAGTCTAAGTCCTACAAAGGCCTCTAACAACAAATCAAACAAATCATCCTCTACAAAATACTCTATCAAGTCAAGTATCAGTCCACCCCAGTGGCAGCTTATAACAGGGGGTTCCTGTCACTTTAAATACAAATGTCTTATTTTATTTTATTGATTTATTTTTTTATTAACTGTCCCCCCAATAGCAGTCAAGAAACCCCCCAAAACAAATTCCCTGTTCAAATGATTCATTCATTCACCAACACAGGCACCCTCCTCAGACCCCTTTATACCATGTCTTATGGTTTTTATTTTATTTAGGATTTCTTTTTTATTAAGTGTCCCACAATCCCAGTAAACAAACCCCCAAAAATCATCCCCTGTTCAACTGATTCTTTCCCCACACCCCACCAACACAGGCACCCTCATTCTCATTTTATACTGTGCCTTTGGGAAATATTATTTGTAATGTGTTGTGTGTAACTCCTATGTTCCCATTGATTTCAATGGGCGAAAAAAGCGGAAAAAAAGAGGAAAATCGTCACTTTTCACTGGAAATTTTTCGCCAAGAGGAAAATCGGCACTTTTCATTGGAAATTTTTCGCCAAGTGGAAAGTGACATTTTTTCGCAGATTTCCGTTTGAGGCGGAAAGTTTCATTCATCCCTAGTTAAAAGCTCCTTTTAACTAATGAAAATTTGGGAATTTTTATTTGTCCCCTGTGGTGAAGCTGGTTTCCTCAAGAATTGCTCCAATTTGTCTTACTAAAGCCTGGATTACACTGCAGTTGATAAATGTTTCAAAGGATTTTTTTAAATTTGTTTTATATTTTTCTGAAGGACAGCTTTGAGATATAGCACAGAGCAAGACCATGCATGAAATAATACAATGTGGTCAACACAGTACCATTCCAGGAATGCATAACAGATGAGAAAATCTAGAGGACAGTTGGATGTACAGTTCAATCATCCCAAAGTGCCCAGGAAGATTTTTTTCTATTGTGTAAACAAACCCCCCCAACAACAACGGAAAAAAAAAAAAGGGGGTGGGATCTCTTTCCACCCGAGGATGCTGCCCCAGAACACCACCACCCCCAGCGCCGAAGCTAGGGAGAAGGGTTCAGCCCAAATCAAGATATCCAAACTCCCCAAATTACATGAAACCTATGAGGGGTCCCTCTATGATTGTATACTAAACGTTGTGTGGAAGATTCTGGGCCCCCAGATGTACTCAATAATAATGCGAGGTGGGGAGGCAGACAGGTAACAATCTTAAGCGCCATAATCAAAGTCTCTCTCAGAAAAGATTTAACAGGGTGAGTGTCCAGTTTGTCAGCAGCTTCAGAGTCGGGGGAATTAGTCTGCTCAGGACCCCTGATACAGAGGAGAAGACCCACTCCCAAAACCAGAGAACTTCTGGACAGTCCCATACAAGGTACAGAAAAGTACCAGTATCATGACTGCCTCAAATGGAGGTTGTGTATGGGCTTAAGTGTCTAACCACCATGGCATTAAATAATCCCTGATGAACACAGTGGGGAAGCCAGAGACCAAATCCCCAGATATTTGAAGAAGTCTGAGATTAACATGTTATCGGTGGACAGATGGACGACATCCGGCATCTAGACAATGAATGGGGAGGATTTTGACCAGTTAATGAAGAGTCCTGAATAAAGCCCAAAAGTGTCCACACACTCTAATAAGGCTGCTAAGGATGAACATGTAAAAAATTAGCATGTTGTCTGCATAGAGAGCGAGCTTCTCAACCTGACCTCCCTGACAAAGGCCAATGATGTTAGGATAATCCCGTATACTGGCAGCCAGTGGCTCCATTGCCAAAATGAAAGGCCGCTGCGATAATCGGCAACCCTGCCTGGTGCTCCTGCTCAGGACAAAATCTGGGGAAGAGACAGACTGAACCCAAAGGTCTCATGTGGAGAGTGTGGATCCTGCGAATAAAGGTCAGCCCTAAGCCGAATTTATCAAGTACAGCCCACAAGTATTCCCACTCCATAGAATCAAAGGCCTTGGCTGCAGCAAGAGAGGCAATAGCCCTGTGACCCTGGTTATCATATAAAATCTGTAGATGGGTGTACAACTACCAGAGATTTTGGGCTGTCGATTTACCTGGGATAAACCCAGTCTGACCTGGATGTACAAGTTTGGTGATAATGGAGTTCAACCTAGTTGCCAGAATTTTAGCCAGTATCTTGACATCCAAGGTCAGGGATTAGATGGGACTAAACAACTCACAGAGAGTTACATTCTTCCCTGATTTTGGGGAATACAATGATGGAGGCCTTGTTCATCGATGGAGGAAAGGCACAAGAGTCTAGAGCCGATAGAAAGCAATGTGAAGTTGAGGTGCAGGGACATCAATGTATTTCTTATACCATTCTATAGGTAGGCTTCAAGGGTTTAACTTACATATTTCGCCACAGACTTCAGTGCAAATCTGCTACATAAAACCAGGGCTAATTCTTATCATCTGCAATACAATCCAGGCCTAAATCAGCATTTATATATCTGAAATCAGGCCCCTTTTAAAGAACCATAATAATAATAATAATAATCTTTTTGGGTTTTGGGTAAAGGTGCCTGTTCCCTTGAGTACCCCTACAAAGATAACCCTGTCCAAAATGTATAACCCTCTCAGTGCCAGAAGGACAGCCAACACATTGAACATATCTTAATTACTTTTGGATATTATGGAACCCTGTAGTATGAGTGGCCGCTGGTGCCCAGAGACAGGGAGACACAAACCCGTAGAGGAATACATATGTACTAAGTGCAAAGATGCGGCTGAGGGAGAGAGATAGAGAGCACCTGTGGTCAGCATTGAAGGGGTCATGAATGCCAGAGTTATGGGATAGAGAAGTCAGCGTAGTCGAAGTCACAGATGCCAAAGGTCAGGATTGGAGGGGTCAGAATGGTCAGGGTCACGAATGCCAGAGGTCAGGGATGGAGATACTAGTGTAGTAGGGCTTTCAGAAACTAAGGTCCAGGGATACAGAAGTCAGCAAGATCAGAGTACAGGCCAGGTAATCACAGGTAATAACAGAGTGGAAATCCACACTGCTATGAAGCTAAAGGGCAAATACAAACAAGCCCTGAGCATAGGTTCACCCAGGATTTATATAGAAGTGCTGCTGCTTAAAAGCACCTCAACTGATTGGACCTAGCCCAGCAGCCCCCGCCCCTCCACATGTCATATATGTGTAAAAGGCACGCCCTCAATGCGGTGCACCCCCAGTCATACCCTCCCCAGCCTGCAGTGCTTATACTCGCGCCAGAGTGCCTGTACCACTCAGGGACGTGGCGCACTACAAATAGCAGGAGCAGGGACCAGGAAGCAACTAGCACGTCCGATGGAGGCCCCTGAGCTGACACACCAGAGAGGTACAAGCCTGACAGATATCCAATTCACATTAAGCAAGATATATTAGAATTATTGTTTCCAGTTGCTAAAGCCAATCTATTGAGATAAATATACAGAAAGAAAGCAGAGTCTTCCTTAACTTTCCTCTTTCTCTATCTTAGACTTGACATTTGAGATGGCATTTGCAAAATATCAACCTCTGCGGTACTGCTTTAACTAGATATTGCATAAGTTTAACCTTTTGCGTGTCAGAGGGGCATCTCGAGCATTGTTGTGCGATACCTGGGACACGCTCTGTCGCTCAAAGGGTTCATTTATGTCTCCAAAGTAACCAATGTAAAGCAGTATATAAAGACCATGTAGAGTTGAAGTACATTACATGAATGTTTAAGTGCTCAGTACTCGGTTGGTATTACACTCATTTAACCCAGTAAACATCAGAGAGGGATATGTAATGCATCTCTGGTCCTTATAGGATTTACATGTATAGAGAAGACATTATATATGACGTTATGAGCTGTGAGCAAAAAACACTAGCAATTTGAAAGCAAACCAACTACTTTCCAACTCATTGTTTTTAAAGGGGTATTAAACCCTTGGATGCTAGAGGTCTTTAACATATTGCTCAGCAATGCATTGAGACCTCTTTAGCACTCAAAATATTAAAAATCCCATTTACATCAATAGGAACATAGTGAAATTTTATTTGACCACTGTAGTGCTGTTGGATTGCTGACAATTTACTCATCTTTTTCTTTCTGTATAAGACCCACTGGCCAGTGGACTAAGTTGTGACTGGGCCCACAACCAAGGGAACTCATTGGCTGTGCGTTATCCTGAAGCCATTAGAATCAGATTACTTTCCTATTTTAGCTGGTTGCACTTGCTGACATCATCACACACAGCAGCTACTAGCCAAAAAAATAAGAATAGCATTACTTAGCGCCTTCCTTTGTCTTCATTAGCCAGCTGTGCACCAGAGCTGTATCCAGTTAATTGTGATGCAGTGCTTTGGACACCCCTCTGGTGTAGGGGGTTATCTATAAGCAGGCGTGTCATGAATCGTGATGCAGCAGAGGTAGTTGCACTAAGGTGTGATAAAAAGGTGATAAAAGGATATAACTTCTCAGGTGATATCACTTCTCCAATTACTGTTTTGTTCTATGGTGCCTATGCACTAAGACTCCTCTGGCTTATGCACCAAAGTGTGATAAAGAGGCAGAGATGATTTCTCCAATGATATCACTTCTCAAGTTCCTATATTATTCTACTAGTGTAAAATCCCATGTACACGGGCCAAAGTACCACCCAGCGGCCTCGGCTGCTGCCCCAGAGCCGGGAGTGGAGACAGGCAGTGAGCCCTGGAGCCTATGTACTAAGATCTCGCTCACTTGAGAAATCTTAGTGAATCGGTTGCATAGAATAACATAGGGATTGGAGAAGTGATATCACTAGAGACGTTATCTCCTCTTTATGACTGCTTTATCATCCCTTGTGCATCTCTCCCTCAAGTTAGAAAGCTCTTAATGCATAGGTTCCATAGACTAACATAGGAACTGGAGAAGTGATATGACTGGAGAATGTATCTCCTCTTTAGCAATCATTAGTGCATAACCTTATATACTTGAGTCTCTGGTGGCAAGGGAATCAAACTTGCTCTGGGACTTTAAATAAGGTCTGTGCTGACATATGTTATTCAGATTGCTTCACAGTCTAGTAGGTTCTAATTGTAGGCACTTGCCTTTTGCTGTTGTATATTTGTTTCACAAATGTAGATGCAACATTTTATATAAATGCATAACCACATCTGGATTGTTCACAGGGAAAAGGCACACAATATTCTGTCGTACTCTTTTAGTGATGGAGGGTTGTACAAAGAATTTAATATAAATCATCCATGAAACAAACAGGAGTCCCTAATGTAGTTCATTTATTGGGCTGCTTGAGTATCTCCCTGACTTAATAGAAGATCCTGTGTTGGAGGACTCCTGATCCTGTGAATCCCCTAGGGAGGCAGGGGATCTAGGCCTGGGTGAGGCAAATGCCCAGGATCTCCTCAAGGGGCCCTTGGTGGATTTCCTGGAAGGAGTTGAATTGAAATCCCCTAAGGGAAAAGTGCAAGAGGGGACCTGCTGATTAGGGTGAGCTTAGATACAGAGAGGATTCTCTAAAGAGAAGAAAAGGTGAATATGCAAGTGAAACATGAGAGTGAAACAGATCGAGTTATTTTAGGACCCCACTTGGTAAAAAGAGTATTACATTTGGTGCCCAACATGGGGCATGACTGGAATCCAACCTCAGAGATAGTGCATGTGCAATATGAGACCTGGACTTGGACAATCATTCTGCATTTGGGGTTTTCGGTAGTGGGTTGTGCCAAGAAGACAATGTAGAGAAAACTGGGGAAGTGGAGGCAGGAGTATTAGTTTCCTTCCTCTTAGAAGCCTTCAAGAGCAAGGATGTGTTCCTGATGCAGGAGATATTTCTAGGAGAAGACAGTCTAGCCAACATGTGGAATATGTTGATTGAGGAGCTGTGGAAGAGGAATTGAGAGCTACAGATGTTCAGTATGAGCTCACAGAGAGTTAGAGCCAAGGATGGCTATCTAAGGAGGGGTAAACAGTGGTGGACTGCTATTTTATGGTAAATTCCTTTGTAGCGGAACAGATAGTAGTATAGTTTATGAAACTGAAAAAAGACATGTGTCCATCAAGTCCAGCCCATGCCAAATCACCCATGTTGATCCAGGGAAAGGCAAAAAAAAGACCAAAACATTGAAGCCATTTCCAATTAAGCCCCAAGTGGGTAAAAAAAATCCTTCCTGTCTCCAAATGGCAGTCAGACATTTCCCTGGATCAACATCCTATCTGCTTTGAAGCCAACTGTAATAATTCTCAATATTGTGATGTGCTACATAGGTATTCATTACTTTGTTGAAAGCAGTTATAGTTTCTGCAAGCTGAAGAACCCAAGGCAAAGAATTCCATAACTTTATTGTCCTTACTGTAAAACAACCCATGCCTTTTTTATTTGAAAGTGCCTTTCTTCTAGTCTTAATTGATGAACTCTTGTTCTTAGCTCAGCTCTTTAATTAGTTCCTTGAAGAGTTCTTTGTATTGACCTTGAATGTAATTGTAAATGGTAGTCATATCACCCCTTAGACATCTCTTCTATAATGTAAACAAACCCAGCTTGGCTAGTCTCTCTTTATGACTTAGATCCTCTTATCCCTGTATCAGTTTTGTTGCATGTCTCTGCAGTTCAATAATGTCTTTTTTAAGAACTCCATTTTCTAGATGAGGCCTTACCAAGGATTTATATAGGGGTATGCAACCCATGCATCTGTATCACTTTTTATGCAGGATAGTACCCTATTTACATTACAGAAATTTTGATAAGGAGCCTGCCTCAATGAGGACCCTGCCAAGAAAGCCTGACTTGGACTCCCTGGACTCCATTTCATTGGTTGTATCAGAGAGGAGCCACTACAATGCAGTTCCATCTGTTGATGAGGGTCACCATTAACAGGAGGAGAGTTGTAGAGAAGGACTTTCTGTATGTACAAAATGTAGTTCCTTCCCCAGGAATAACAAAACAAGGAACTAAGACTGCATAAGGTGGTGGAGATTAATGATTTCCATGTTAATACATTAGTCACAGGAAAGCTGTTTTTTTAATGTAAGTACTTTAAAAGATATACTATGTTCTGTGCTGTGCACTTCCGCATAATGTGCATGGCACAGCTCGTCTTCTCCTCCCACCTCCCTCCCAGCTGCCCCAGGGAGCGCGTTCACGCTTCCCTTCGATGTGCTGTGAACGGCTTCTGTCATTACATTAAGCTCCAGTTAGCATTATACAGAGGTTGCAACCTCAGTATAATTCTAACTGGAGCTTGATATAATGATAGAAGCCATTCACAGCACACAAGGGAAGCGTGAATGCGCTCCCTGGGGCAGCTGGGAGGGAAGTGGGAGGAGAATTAGGCAGTCAAGCAGAGCTGTGCAGGTGATTCAACGTGCTGCATTATGCTGACTGGCACAGCTTGAAGATAGTATATCTTTTAACCCTTTGAGTGCCAGAGGGGTACAGAATGCATTGCTTTGCAAAGCGGTGCGTACCCCTCTGGCACTCAAAGGGTTAAACTACTTACATTAAAAAAACAGCTTTCCTATGATTACTGTATTTACAAAAGCTATGGTAAAAAATATTTATAAGGTGATACATCCCCCTTTAACATGCTTATCATTTAAGCTCATGAATTCCATTATAATTTATGGATTTACATCCCATGTGCCCTAGCTCTGCCTATGGCTCAACACCCACTCCTCACATCACCCACACCCCAGTCCCATCTACTGTTTCCTGGCACAGAAAATAACCTTTGGGCTATAATAAGCAAGGACAAAAATTTTGTTTAACTGCATGGTTGCCAGACATCTCTCCAGTACGTTGCTTCAAAATTCATTGGAGATCTCTGTAAGCTTTTAAATACTAGCCAGTTAAGGGGTATGTAAACTGGTGCAGAGACACTGAGATTGTGTTAGCCACACCCATAATTCAGAATGTGGGTGTGGCCTGCACAGCTGAGGCTCTCCTCAAAAATTGGAGCTCTAGGCAATTCCCTGCTCTGCCTACTGGGATATCTGGGCCAGGCCTCACTTTTGGACTGCTGGGGCTCTATAAATACAATTGTATAAAAATAACAAGAAATGTAGTTCCTGACATTGCTTGTAAATTCCAATAAAGTGAAACAATAAAAGACTGGATGTAATACTTCTACTATGTAAACCAGAATAGCACCAACCTTCAAGTTGCATACACTTGTCTTGAGGCAAATTCATGTAGACCTCTGCGTTGCGTTCCGGTGATTAGAGTGCTGTATTATTGTGAGTGCATTTTCAGATGTTTATTGAAAGTGAAACATTATTATGCTGTAGGGATACCTCTGTATGTTCAGTCCGTGATGCTGAACGATGAGTCAGCAAATTTCATTGACTAGCGAGATTAGAGATCAATCACATGCGATGGAAGAAAATGAACAACCTTGGAATTTGAAAGCGAATTGAGCAGGAGTCTCTGTATATCATTGTCAGTCAGAATATGTGTAAAACATGCATCACCAACGGGGTCATTGTTTCTTACAAACTCTATAGTTCATCTTAAAAAAATAACAGCAAAAATGTATCTATTGTAGAGAAAAACTGCTGTTCCATATGTATCAAAGAAAATCCCCATCAATTTGAATGGGGTATTAACCTTTTGAGTGCCAGAGGGGTACGCAATGCATTGCAAAGTAATGCGTTGCGTTCCCCTCTGGCACTCAAAGGGTTAACTCCATGCATACTAAAGAGTTCATCGAGCACTGCAATGCAAAGTCTCTAGCATTCAAAGGGTTAAATTGGAATTCTCACTCCATAACAAGTAGGCGGTTTTGAAAGAGCGTTCAAAATCACCTGTGTTGATGCGAGTCACTTTTTATTTCAAACAATCATTTCTGTGATATTTACTTTTCTCTGTTTGTCATTATATATAAATGAGTTAGCAGAGAGAGGCAGTTAGAAGGTTAATCAGTTTAGAGCAGTGATTCCCAACCTTTTTTTTGCTCAAGGTACCCCTAACACACAAGCTGGAACTTTGGGGGCACTCCTAGCATGTGTAATGTATTTTATCAAGGGCATAATAAAAGGTACAATTCATAAATATACAGATATTATTAGGTCTCACAATCATAGCAATAAAAATAAACATATTGTGCATAAAAATTTCCACATTTAGAAGACAATATTTCCCTTTTTTTTGTCAGTCTTTATTGAAAATATGGGGCACCCTAATTTATGTCTGCGGCACACCAAAGTGCCATGGCACCCTTGTTGAGAATCACTGGTTTAGAATGTTAGTGTCTGTCTGACATGCCAGACCAAATGACCGCTTTGGTCTTGCAGCTGTCAATTTCAGACCCCGCTACTACTCACAGCGCTCCCGCAGGACCACTGTGAGCAAAAAGTATGTGACTTACCAGTACCGTCACCGGTCCTTTAGGCAAGGGCAGCAGTGACAGTCCTGTCATGCAACTGATTCATAAGGGGTTAAATGAAAAAGGCTTACAAAAATATAGGTGAATTTGAATGCTCTTTCAAAAGCTCCTCTTTGTTTCAAAGTGACTTTTTCACTTTAAATGCCCATTCAATGGGAATTTTGATAATTTTTCACAGTCGTCTATGTGCGGTTGGCCGTAGAACTGCACCTCTGTAACACCTTTGTGACAAGGGCTCTTTTTACAGTAGAGGAGAAGAACAATTTTGGCCTTTTTAGAATACCTTTGTTCAACCATATTTTCTCTCTAATTCATTTAGCACATTCACACAAATTATATACTGTTTTTTAAACGGGAACTTTCAAATGCAAAAAACTTTTGGCCAGGTACTTAAGTTATTAAAACTATATTAGGATTCATATTTTTTTATTTTACTTATGTACTTCTTAATGCATGCAGACTTCATATTGGGCACTTCCGCACTTTGCAGCATACTTACAAGCTTAGTATAATGGTAAACGGAGCTTGCTGTAATGATAGACCAGATAAATACCACTACTAAGGGAAGTGTGAATGCTCTCCCTTGGACAGCTGGAAGGAAGGTGGAAGAAGATCATAGGAGAAGATCTTAGTGAGGAGGAGATCTTAGTGATTAGGCTCCATAGAATAACACAGGAACTGAAGAAGTCATCTTTGCTTTATTACCTCTTTATCAAGCCTTAAAGTGTTAGTAATGTCCAAAAAAAAGTTTTTTTTGCATTTAGAAGAGCTTAAAAAGCTGAGCTAAATGCAAAAAAAACCGTATCTCTCAAACCGCTATGGTTTAAGAGATACGGACGTTTAAAGTTTGTTGTTTCCTACTGACAGCTGTAAAGCTGTCAGCAAGAGATTTGTGTCGGTCGACACAGAGGCGCTTGAGAAGTGCCGAGATCTCGTTACTTACAAGGAATCCCTTAATTGGAATGGTCTAAAATGTGTGCCTGAACACCAGGCAAACCAAGTTTGTCTAGTCGTTCCTCATACATCAAGTCCTCCACTCCCTTAATTAATTTTGTTGCTCTTCACTGTACCCGCTCTAGTTCTAGTATATCCTTTTTCAGAACCGGTGGCCAAAATTGCACTGCATACTCAAGGTGAGGTCTTACCAATGATTTGTATAAAGGCAAAATAATGTTATCCTCTTTTTATGTAAGACAGGATTTTGTTTGGCTTTGCTACTGCTATTTGACACTGGTCACTGTTTCCAAGTTTGTAGTTGACAAGGATACCCAGGTCTTTCTCTAGCAATGAGTCCTTGTGATTATTTCCTCCAAAATGCATGACTTTACACTTTCCCACGTTAAACTTCATATTCCATTTGTTTTCCCAGTCTGACATTGTATGTAAGTCCCTCAGTAGAGAAAAAATATCCTGTTCTGAATTAATGATCTTGCATAATTTAGTGTAACTGCAAATATTGATATTTTGCTTTCTATATCTATTTCCAGGTCATTTATAAACATGTTAAAAAGCAGCGGACCTAATACTGAATCCTGAGGTACTCCACTCTCCACTTTAACTATATTGGAGAATTTTCCATTTACAACCACACACTGTTCCCTATCCTTCAACCAGTTTTGTATCCAATTGCAAAGGTTATTTTATACATTGTTCCTCATTGATCTGCAGTTGATGAACCAGTCCTGTTCCTGACCATGGTATTGTTAGCTTCTTGTTCCTGTATTGATCAGCAGTTACTAAACTGAAACTGTCCCTGTCTTTGCTGCATCATTGCACTTGTGCTTGTTGCACTTTTGCTGGTGACTGCTGAACTGCACCTGTTTGAATCCCTCGTATCTGTTTCCTTGTTAGTTCCATCCTGGCAATTGTCTCTGGTGTAGCTCACTCTTGGACTTGTTCCAAACATGTTTATTTGCACAAGCTTCTGATTTTCTGTTGGAAGCTTGGGTATTATGGAACTCTTTACTTTTAAGCACTTTCTGCACAGAGTTCTGTTCAGGTAGCTCTCCAGTTGTGCTGCTGCTCTTGCTGGTTCATGCTACACTGTAAACAGTGTTTTATGTCTGTAATGCAGCCAGTTTCCAGTGACTCCACCTTGTGTCCAGTCATGATTAGTCATGATCACCTTTGCCATATCACCCTTGTTGAACTGATTAAAGTCATTTTAATGCATCTATAAGGCAGTCAGATATTTTCCTGGATTAACATTCTATCTGCATTAAAAAGAAGAATGTTCATTATTTATTTTTGCTCAGGTTTTTGAGGAAATAGTTCCCCAGATAGCTATTTGTATTGACTTCAAATATAATAGGTTAGTCTCTCTTGATAACTAACTAAAATCTTCCAAACTCTTTATCAGTTGTGTTGCCCATCTCTGTACTTTTTCCAGTTCAGTAATGACTTTTTAAGAACTGGTACCAAAAACTGTACTCCATATTCTAGATGTGGCCTTACCAAAGGTTTGTAAAGAGGCAGAATTATATTCCCATCCCTTGCATCTGTACCACTTTTTATACATGATAGTACCCTATTGGCTCTTGTAATAGTCCAATACAATGATACAAAGAGAATTTGACAGAGCAGCAGAAGTGCAGGATGATTAGCTAAAGGCTGGGGTTCTTAATCTTTTTTCATTCATGGCACCCTTGACATGCAATATGGAATTTTCAGGGTACCCCTCCGATTTTAAAGGTACTTTTTCAAAGGCTTAATGAAGGACATATACATTTGTAGATATTCACAGATTTCACAATAAGAATGACAGTATGGAGCATATTGTGCATAATAATTTCCAGAAATATACATTAGATTGTCAACTTTAACCTTTTCTTCCAAATCCTAATGAGAAAAAGTGGGGCATCCCGAGCTGGTGCCCGTGGCGCAAAACAGGATCACAGTATCTTGGTTGAGAAACAGTAAAAGTAGAGGGACTCAGAAGTCAGAAGGGGTAATGGGGACACAAAGCAAGCACAGGCAAAATTGATACATTGTGGTTGAGTTGAGGGCAGAAGGATTCATGTGCTCACAACATCATGTGTCAACATAGACAAGGGAACTGAATGGGGCTGTTAGGCTCATATGCAGTGATAATGAATTCAGTGAATGAGGACTGAGTGCACAGACCTACATTCACATTGCACATCCATGTTTGTAGTCATGTTACAATAAGTCCTGTGGATTTGTTACTAACACATTCTATTGATAACTGTAATAACTGACTCAATCTCCCATTTAATGCAGTACAATAACTTTCTGGACACAAAGGGGACTGTGGGTGAATTGACACCAAATGGTACTGTTAAAGGGATAGTAATGTTTAGGTTTATTGTAAGAGCAATTCTTCTACATATATTTATAGAATGATGTGTAGCTTTGTAACCATCCATAACTTTGCCATTTTCATTTCATTCTATAATAATGCCCTTTATCCATACATCACAAATCATCCCCTCAGATCTGGAATCCGATCAGCTGACCAGACAGATTTCACTGAGGAACAATCTTCTTTCTATCAGTATAAGGAACACCCTGCTCCCCCTTGAGGAGGAGGGCAGGTTTTTCCTTATGCTGAAAGAAGATTGTCCCTTCTCGCAATCCATCATGACTGTCATGCTGCTCTTATGGGAAGATTTGTTACATATGGTAAAGGGGTGGGAGGGGGACACTTTATTATAGAATAAAACAAAAACGGCATAGTTATGGACGGATACAAAGCTACATATAGTCATACAAATGTATGTAAAAGAGTTGATCTTATTATTATCTTAATAATTACCTAAACATTACGATCTCTTTAATGTAGAAAACAACAAGTTTAAACTGGAATAAGTTTGCAATTATGCATAATTTAGCAATGATAGCCACTTTGTTTTACTCAGTCCTAAAATGTATGTTTTTTTCTCCATAATAAAGGTTTACTAGTATAAGGGGTTATTGAAAGTGAAACATTATTATCCTGTTGGAGTACCTCTGTATGTACATCTTGTGCTCTTAATCTATGAGCCAGCAAATGTAATTGAATAGAGTAGGAGTAGCCAAACCTTGTCCCAAGTTGCTACCAACAGTGCATGTTTTCCGGACATCTCAGCTGGAGCACAGGTGGACTAATTAGAGGATCAATCATTTTAATTAATCCACCTGTGCTCATTCATGGGAATCCTGAAAACATGCACTGCTGATAGCTCTTGAGGACCAGAGTTGGCTAACCCATGGACTAGAGAAATTAGCAATCAGTATCATGAGATGGAAGCAAATGAATGAGATTGGACATTGGAATGGAACTGAGCACAATTCTCTGTATATCATTATGAGTCTAAAAACATACACCAGAACATCACCATAGTGATAATTACAATAGCTCTCGATCGCGTTCTGCCTAAGGCACCCTTACTCACATCCTGGAGTGTTCGGAGCATACCTAACATTTTCCAAGGTCATTTGTCAAGGATGTAATAAAGGTACAAATAAAACGGGATAAATAAATACAGGTTTTTTGGGAGGTATTTTTTAGATTTCACAAATAGAATAAGAAAAAAACAAACATATTGTAGAAATAAACTTAACATTCACTTTTTGTCAGTTTTTTTTTTTTTTTTGAGAAATCTAAAAAGGAACAATTCTGGAACAAACCAACTGTTCATTAAACTTCTGAGTTCCAGAGGGGTGTTCAATGCATTTCTCATCGCTCTAGCACTCAAAGTTTTTAATCAGAGAAATAAAATGTCCCTCCACTTTTCTAGAGTGTAATAAAACAGAAGATTGAAAGTCTCTTCGACTTTTATGGTTATATCATGTTCTGTTGGAGCAGAATAAATATAAGATGAATCAACATCACATAAATCTAAAGGTTATACCAGGGCTAGTTAATTGATGGACTTCTATCTGGTCAGGGATGATGGGAGTGTAGTCCCCAACAGTGAGCTTTCGGTCCTTTGGAATGATGTGCTCACCTCTTCATTCAGTACATTAGAAGTCTTTCAGGAGAATTCAATAGCACTATTATACATTAACGTAGATGCAATTGGTCTGTTGTTAGCGCTGCAACATTTACACACAAAACTTTTTACACTGAAATGGTTGCACCAAGAGAATGAATGGGCCTTTTGGGATGCACTGTTCTTCTGCTTCTTATTTTATTGATAGAACCATATATTTTGATGATAGATAATAAGCAACTGGCTCATCTGCCCATTTTCCTATCTAATTAAAATGTACAATCTAACATACTTACATCCCTATTCCAGGCATTTTTAATTCCTTCACTTCTGCAAGGGTAACCATGATAACACTAAACACAGGAACGTTCTATACTTACGACATAATCCAATCAATAGGGAAGTGTGTCTGTAACTCTGAAACTGACAATGATGCAGACAAGTAATAAACAAGACAATCTCTTTTAAGAGGACATTTTGTAATGACCTAATTAGCAGCTTAGACACATTAAAAAAATGCTGATGTACTCAAACTCTAGGCAGTTGCCACAAAAGAAGCAAAATGTGTACCGTTCAAGGGAAAAGCTAAATACATTGTTTGCACAACAGTGTTAAAGGGATAGTAATGTTTCACAAAAACAGCAGCTCCAAATACTCTTAATAGTATTTGAGCCATAGAGAGTGCTATATCAATACTGTCAGAGTTGTGGCTTCCCCCTCCTGCCCCTTTTACCTAGTGTAAGCCATCTCTTCTCAGATGTGGAATCTGGTTGTAAGACCAGACAGATAACAGCAGAGGACAATCTTCTTACTGTGAGAACAATGAAAGCCCTGTCCCCCTTGAGGAAGGAGGGCAGGTTTTTCCTTATGCTGAAAGAAGATTGTCCCTTCTCGCAATCCATCATGACTGTCATGCTGCTCTTATGGGAAGATTTGTGACATATGGTAAAGGGGTGGGAGGGGGACACTTTATTATAGAATAAAACAAAAACGGCATAGTTATGGATGGATACAAAGCTACACACAGTCATACAAATGTATGTAAAAGAGTCACTCTTATTATTATCTTAATAATTACCTAAACATTACTATACCTTTAATGTAGAAAACAAGTTTAAACTGGAATAAGTTTGCAATTATCAATAATTTAGCAATGATAACCACTTTGTTTTACTCAGTCTTAAAATGTATGTTTTTTTTTCTCCATAATAAAGGTTTACTACTATAAGGGGTTATTGCAAGTGAAACATTATTATCCTGTTGGAGTACCTCTGTATGTGCATTCTGTACTCTTAATCTATGAGCCAACAAATGTAATTGAATAGAGGAGGCGTAGCCAAACCTTGTCCCAAGTTGCTACCAACAGTGCATGTTTTCCGGACATCTCAGCTGGAGCACAGGTGGACTAATTAGTGGATCAATCATTTTAATTAATCCACCTGTGCTCATTCATGGGAATCCTGAAAACATGCACTGCTGATAGCTCTTGAGGACCAGAGTTGGCTAAACCATGGACTAGAGAAATTAGCAATCAGTAGCATGAGATGGAAGCAAATGATTGAGATTGCACATTGGAATGGAATTGAGCACAATTCTCTGTATATCATTATGAGTCTAAAAACATACACCAGAACATCACCATAGTGATAATTACAATAGCTCTCGATCGTGTTCTGCCTAAGGCACCCTTACACACATCCTGGAGTGTTCGGAGCATACCTAACATTTGTCAAGGATGTAATAAAGGTACAAATACAACGGGATGAATAAATACAGGTTTTTTGGGAGGCATTTTTTAGATTTCACAAACAGAATAAGAAAAAAACAAACGTATTGTAGAAATAAACTTGGAAACTTAACATTCACTTTTTGTCAGTTTTTTTTTTGAGAAATCTAAAAAAAGGAACAGTTCTGGAACAAACCAACTGTTCATTAAACTTCTGAGTTCCAGAGGGGTGTTCAATGCATTTCTCATCGCTCTAGCACTCAAAGTTTTTAATCAGAGAAATAAAATGTCCCTCCACTGTTCTAGAGTGAAATAAAACAGAAGACTGAAAGTCTCTTCGACTTTTATGGTTATAACATGTTCTGTTGGAGCAGAATAACTATAAGATGAATCAAAATCACATAAATCTAAAGGTTATACCAGGGCTAGTTAATTGATGGACTTCTATCTGGTCAGGGATGATGGGAGTGTAGTCCCCAACAGTAAGCTTTCGGTCCTTTGGAATGATGTGCTCACCTCTTCATTCAGTACATTAGAAGTCTTTCAGGAGAATTCAATAACACGATTATACATTAACGTAGGTGCAATTGGTCTGTTGTTAGCGCTGCAACATTTACACACAAAGCTTTTTACACTGAAATGGTTGCACCAAGAGAATGAATGGGCCTTTTGGGATGCACTGTTCTTCTGCTTCTTATTTTATTGATAGAACCATATATTTTGATGATGGATAATAAGCAACTGGCTCATCTGCCCATTTTCCTATCTAATTAAAATGTACAATCTAACATACTTACATCCCTATTCCAGGCATTTTTAATTAATTCACTTTTGCAAGGGTAACCATGATAACACTAACCACACAAATGTGCTATACTTACGACATAATCCAATCAATAGGGAAGTGTGTCTGTAACTCTGAAACTGACAATGATGCAGACAAGTAATAAACAAGACAATCTCTTTTAAGAGGACATTTTGTAATGACCTAATTAGCAGCTTAGCCACATTAAAAAAATGCTGATGTACTCAAACTCTAGTAAGTTGCCACAGAAGAAGCAAAATGTGCACCGTTCAAGGGAAAGGCTAAAGACATTGTTTGCACAACAGTGTTAAAGGTATAGTAATGTTTCACAAAAACAGCAGCTACAAATAATCTTAATAGTATTTGATCCATAGAGAGTGATATCTCAATACTGTCAGAGTTGTGGTTTCCCCCTCCTGCCCTTTTTACCTAGTGTAAGCCATCTCTTCTCAGATGTGAAATGCAGTCCATAGACAAGACAGATAACAGAAGGGGACAATCTTCTTCCTATGAGAACAATGAAAACCCTGCCCCCTTTGACAAGTTTTTCAGGTTTTTCCCTTATCTTAATTGAAGATTGTCCCTCTCTGCAGTCTACCTGGGCACCTCCCTTCTGATCTGGCTGAGCAGTGTTCCATCAGTAAAAGGGGCGGGAGGGGGATACTTTGTCATTGAATTACTCTTGAACTACAACTCATTGAATTACTCTTGAACTACAACTATAACTCGTTGGATATCTGGGGAAGGACCTGTTTTAACGCTAAAAGCCCAAAAAGGGCCATTGTAAGTGCATTACTTTTATTGTTCATATTTGAAATTATTAAAACTACTACACTTAGATGTTCTTCTCCTCTTTGTGTTTGTGCTGTTTTTGAGGTAATCTGGACCAAGTACATGACCTTTACTATTTTGCAGAAAATATATTTATGTAATAATCTATTTGTACTGGTAGTCTGTGCTCTTGTACTGAACTCTGTGGACATAGACCTTATGATTCTTACAGTATGACCATTGAACAGAATATGGAAAGTTACTAATTACAACTGGTGCATTTGATATGTATGTTGTTGTATATGTATTTGATATGTTGTTGTTCCTGTAGCTGTGCTGTATAACATAGGCTGATATGATCAAAACGGGAACATTTCTGGAGCAAACCAACTGCGCCATGGTAGACCTAAAAATTCCACCAATATCTTTTTGGTTAAAGGGACATTGTATGCTTGGGCAAAAATGAGATAAGCAGAGTAGAATGTTAATGGGAGAAAATATATCAGATCCTTGCTTTTATTTTTCTTTGAACATTTTCTTTTCCATGTAAAATATTAGCAAAGGTTTAGTAAGCTATATATGTTGCTATGGCAACCATGAGAGCCTTTATTTTCATTTTATTTTTCCTCACGTGATGTCACAAGGGCTGCTCTTTGCTGATCAGTGGAACTTTAAAAAAAAAAAAAAAAGGGATGAGCTGAATTTAGAGGCCCTGGAAAAACTGAGATAATTGAGAACATAAAAGTAAATATTTTTGTGGGACCAGGAATAAGCACCCACATTCTATAGTTAAGATATTTTTTTATTCTAAGTAGCATTGATTTATTAATGGGACTTTTAATTCATTGAGTGCTAGGGAGGTCTCCAAGCACCGCATTCAGGTGATTTAACCTTTTGAGTGCCAGAAGGGTACGCAACACATTGCAAAGAGTTAAACTTCCATTTAAATAAATAGGGTTGTTACTCTGTGGTGTAGTTAATTTGTTCCACCTTTACTCCAGTTCTACTTGATACATCAGACTCAGTAAGCTTACTTTATTAGACTAAATAGAGTTTTAAACCTCTATACAATCTAAATAAATATATATTTTTTCCTTTTCAGGTTGCTTTCATGGCTTCCATGGCAACCCACTTTAGCAACATAAACAGTGGGATAATATTTAGCAGCGTTGAAACTAATGTCGGAAACTTTTTCGATGTGATGACTGGAAGATTTTCAGCACCGGTTACAGGTGAGCAATTACACATAAATGTGAGAAGTAAAAAAACAGGCCTTATAGACAGGGCCGGATTTCCCATTAGACAGAGTAAGCAACTGTCTAGAGCTTCACATTTTTGAGGGTCCCCTCAGATATGCTGGCCACACCCACATTCTGAATTGCAGCAAATCAACTACATCCCACAAAACAAACAAACAAAAAATAAACCCTTTCAGAATTTTGAGTAATTGCAATTGTTTTTTTTTTAATGAGGCTCATATAATAAAAAGCATAAGAGCAATTCTGGGTGAAAACGTTTGCGTCAAAGGGAACACATAAACCTCCACAAAATTTCCATTGATTAATCCTTTGAGTGCCAGAGGGGTATGCAACGCATGACTCAAGCAAGAGGCTTGTATGATTCATGTGAGTAACTTTTAAGTTTAAAGGGACACTAATGTCCCATAAAAAAATGTTCTTGTTTTGTAGAGTTTAAAAAAATAAATTAAATGGCAAAAACCTATCTCTCAAACCTTAATGGTTTGAGAGATATCCACATGTAAAGTTCTCCCCTCCCTCCCCTTCTCGTGACATCAGCGTCTAGCTGACAGCTGGAGATCCCGGTCCTGGGACCAGCCGGCGGCTCTTCAGCAGAGCCGAAATTGCGACATTGTAAAATAATTACTTTATTGGAAAGGTCTACAAAATGCGCCTGATTTACAAGCACACTTTGTAGACTGTTCCAATGAAGTATTTGTTTTCCAATATCGCTATTGCGGCTCTGCTGAAGAGCCTCCTTGTGCTAGCTGACACAATCTCCTGCCGTCAGCATTAGAGCTGACATCAGGAGTAGGGAAATTTTACATGTGAATATCTCTCAAACCATAAAGGTTTGAGAGATAGGATTTGTGCCATATAATTTATTTTTTTAAACACTACAAAACAATAATTTTTTTTATGGGATATTACTCTATAAGTAAACTATACATTTTTTTTCTTAACAAATTCAGATATTTTTTGCATGAAGGGAAAAAATTAAGATTTAGTATTTTTTTAATACAGTACTTTTGAATGAAGTACTTTTTTACATTTTTTTTTCATAAAAGTACACAGTTCTAAATTTACAGTAGAACATCTGATGCAAGCCTAGTCTAAGAAACAAAAAAAGTATGAAATATGAATGTTACATATCTACTACTTAAACCAATACCCAATATTTAGAGCTGCACAAATACTCTTTACCCCTTTGAGTGTCAGAGGGGTACACAACGCATTGCTCTGCAATGCGTTGCGTACCCCTCTGGAACTCAAAGAGATATATATATATTGTGTGTCTGTCCAAGGTGGAGTTGTGCACTTCAGAGAGAGGGATGGTCCATGCTGACCAGCCAGTGATTGAATTGATGCAATAAGCATTGCAAAAATTCAGTTACTTCTGAATGGTCTGGACGGTGCCACATGGGCAGTAACAAGCCTTCACTAATGCATCTCCCCAATGAATTTCGCTAATTGGCAGTAAGGTTCAGCATGAGCTGATGCTGTTCCCCATGTGCACTACTCCACAGGGTACACAGTGCAGCCACTCAAAAATAGGGTGCACTCGCTCTTTTTGAGTGACTACTTTTAATTTGTATTACAATTATTATGTCAGCCAGCCACTTACAGGCATGACAATTTCCTCTATACCTTGTTTAGTACACACAGGGCTATATTTCACAATAGGCAGAGTAGGCAACTGCCCAGAGCTCCAAATTTTGAGGGGGAGAGTCTCAGCTCTGCTGGCCATATCCATATTTGGAAATGTGGGTGTGGACAGATGACTCTCAATGTCCCTGCACCAGTTTTATACCCTTTTACAGGCTATTACTTAACTCCTTGGATGCTATGGAAATTTCCAATACATTGAGGAAACAATGCGTCGGAGATCTTTCTAGCAACCAAGGGTTAAGGATTTTTTATTCTTCTTTATTGTTATGGGCCAAGAGTACTTTCTGTACTTAGAAACCGTGAATGGGACTGGGGTGTGTGGTCATGTGATGAGTGGGGGTGTGACCATGGGTGGAGCTAAAGGTGACTATGGTGCCTTGACTATGGGCACCTCAGATGTAATTCTGGCCAAGTATGTAGCTGTATGTAGACTGACCCTTTAGCACATGCTGAGTTAAGAGAAGAATTTTTGGTGTAAGCAGTTTAGTAAATTGCCATTAGGACAGCTTAGGGCTAGAAAATCAGTTCTATCATCTAATGTATCACTGGGATCAGATTTTTACTTTTAGCTCAGTATCGTTCAGTTTTTTGATGACAAAACGATATCAAGGAGCCATTGAAAAGGTTCTGTCTGTAACACTCATTGACTTGGAGAGCTTGGCAGAATGATTGAGTTCGTTTATTTGGAAGGTTCATGGATCAGTCCCAGATGAATTTTTGTGGCAAAGCTAAATGTACTTCAAAATTTTTAAAGGGGACAACCTTGTGGGTTCATAAACAGTCATGTAGTATAATATGACATATTTGTTTAATTTGTTCTTTTATTCTATAATTTATAAAGTAGACCGGTCACCCTAAGATAAGTTTAAATTGTTTTGCAGGTATTTAAAGTCTGTGTATTGTAGTAGTTTATCTGTGAGAAAAATAAACCTTAATGTTTTAATTGCACAGTATGGAACTTTATGCAGGTTCCGTGCACAGTATGCTAATTAGTTCAGTTTGAGGTCAGACTTATTGCCTGCTGTTCTATTAGAAATGCACCCAGTCTGTGGGCTCTAAAGTTTTTAATGCAATAAAATTAAGGACTACTGACCTAACTGAGTTATGCTATTCCTATAATCAATATACCCTAGTTTGCAGGCACATTCAGGTGATTATGAAAATCTGGCCTATAATGAGTGAAGCCTTACTGTTTCTATTCCCCCATCTAAATACTTAAGGTTTCTCTGACACCCTGCCATGTAGGTTTATGGAGCAATGGAACTATCAGTATGCTTGTGCATTGACACATAGGCTCCCACTGGAATTCAATGTGAGTTGTAGCACGTAAAAGCTGGTATTGGACAATTACAGGATTCTTTATTGAGGGAATTGCTGCCAAACTACACAGCACATTAATTAAGAAAGCATAGAGGAGTATACAGTATATTAAATCATGCTGTTTTAGACCTGACACAGTTCAGCTTTTGTTTCTATTAGTTTTCCTGAAAACACACTATTTCAAGAGAGGAAAGTGGGTAAGAAGTCAGTGATTCAACACATGTATAAATATATAAGGTTCTCTTATCTTCCTAGACCTGAATCCTTAAAATATTTTATATATATATCTATATATATATATCTATATCTATATATATATATATATGTGTGTGTGTGTGTGTATATATATTTATAGTAGCGAATGCTGCATGACATTGCTCATAATGATTGGGAGCTCCGTGCATGTCAGGGATTGCTGGACCACTGCAGCCCTGGGGGTGGATGGAGGTGAGTCTTGCTGCAGTGATTTTAACAGGAGTGTGAAAATCCCCATCCCTGTGAATCTCCTTATACCAGTTTTGCTGGTCCGGAGGACCCGATGGACCTCTGCAGCACTGGACATGGATGGCGATGAGCCCTACTGCAGAGATTTTAACAGGCATGGGGAAAATCACCACACTTGTGGATCTCCTTGCATCAATTTTGCTAGGCGTGGCCAGGGGCCAAAATCACTGCGCCATGATAATTCACTGGGTTCAGGTGATCTCTGCCCCCCTGCCTCCCCCAGGATTGGTGGACCGCAAACCAGAAAGTTAGATTTATATACATATAAAATATATAAATATATTTAAGAATAACAGATTTTTGAACAGATAATATTCACACATTCATGACAGTGAGAATTACAACTCTGTCAGTTAGCCAATAAAGCAATCGCTCTTACTATACTAGTGTCCTGCTTTATTTATAGCAGACATGGCACCACCTATTCTATTTATTGGGAACATAATTATTTATCATTTGTTTTCATGATCGTTTATCTTCCAGTTAGGATGACCAAAAACGTGGCTGATATTTTGAAGATAACTGTTCAGAATAAGACCTCTATACAAGGTCAGATGATACAAAGTGCCATGAATGTGCACTCTGTAGCTGGTTCCTTATTGGGCCTGGAATGCTTCTTTGCTTGGGAAGCCAAACATACCCCAATGCTGTGCTGGATAGTACCACCATTTAAGATTTTATTTTATTTTAAGTTAAGGGTGTTAAGTGTTAATCATCAATAAAGCAGGAGACAAGCGAAAAAATGTGTTATTAGATGAAGGAGTAGCTTTGGAGAGAAAGCTTTCAGGAGCACTTAAATCTCTTCATCAGGCATGCTATAGAATGAGTACTGAAAATATATTGTACGTATAGGAAGCTAAATACTTTACATAGACAGCACAATAGATAATTGTCACACATTCATTCTAATGGGAAATGCAAATTTGTAATTAAATGTCAAGTAGCGTTTTATTATGAAAAAACATTTTGTTGGGATTTTCTAAGTACTACTTCAGCTGGCCGTTGTTTCATACAGAAGCTATAACAATTCAAAAAGAAAAGAAGCTGTAGGCATCAGATTCTATGGAGAACTGTGGACATTGTGTCCCATGGAATCCAATAGGAAAATTGTATACACCAGGTGAACTGTCTGAACACAAGGTATAATACTTAAGTGATAGACAAGGGTAGAGACGTAGGTATAGCTTATTTGGATTTTCATAAAACTGTTGATACTGTCCCACATCGAAAGAGGATTCATATGATGCATACAGATGTAGCTGTCCTTAACACCATATTTAAGCCATCTAGATCTGATAAGCAGTTTCCGTTGACTTCCATTCACATATGGTTCCCTTATCTTCCTAGACATGGATCCTTAAATTGTTATATATGTGTGTGTATATATATATTTATAGTAGTGAATGCTGCATGACATTGCTCATATGACTGGGCGCTCTGTGCATGTCAGGAATTTCTGGACCACTGCAGCTCTGGAGGTGGACGGAGGTGAGTCTTGCTGCAGTGATTTTAACAGGACTGTGAAAATCCCAATCCCTGTGAATCTCCTTGTAGCAATTTTGCCAAAAGTGGCCTTGCTGGTCCGGGGGACCCGATGGACCCCTGCAGCACTGGACATGGATGGCGATGAGTCCTGCTGCAGAGATTTTAACAGGCATGGGGAAAATCACCACACTTGTGGATCTCCTTGCATCAATTTTACTAGGAGTTTCCAGGGACCAAAATCACTGCGCCATGATAATTCACTGGGTTCAAGTGATCTCTGCCCCTCTGCCTCCACCAGGATTGGTGGACCACAAACCAGAAAGTTAGATTTATATACATATAAAATATATATATATTTAAGAATAACATAGATTTTTCAGCAGATAATATTCACACATTCATGACAGTGAGAATTACAACTTTGTCAGTCAGCCAATAAAGCAATCGCTCTTACTATACTAGTGTCCTACTTTATTTGTAGCGGACATGGCACCACCTTTTCTGCTTATTGGGAACATTATTATTTATCAGTTGTTTTCATGATCTTTTATCTTCCAGTTAGGATGACCAAGAACGTGGCTGATATCTTGAAGATGACTGTTCAGATTAAGACCTCAAAGGTCAGATGATACAAAGTGCCATGAATGTGCACTCTGTAGCTGGTTCCTTATTGGGCCTGGAATGCTTCTTTGCTTGGGAAGCCAAACATACCCCAAGGCTGAGCTGGATATTACCACCATTTAAGATTTTATTTTATTTTAAGTTAAGGGTGTTAAGTGTTAATCATCAATAAAGCAGGAGACAAGCGAAAAAATGTGTTATTAGATGAAGGAGTAGCTTTGGAGAGAAAGCTTTCAGGAGCACTTAAATCTCTTCATCAGGCATGCTATAGAATGAGTACTGAAAATATATTGTACGTATAGGAAGCTAAATACTTTACATAGACAGCACAATAGATAATTGTCACACATTCATTCTAATGGGAAATGCAAATTTGTAATTAAATGTCAAGTAGCGTTTTATTATGAAAAAACATTTTGTTGGGATTTTCTAAGTACTACTTCAGCTGGCCGTTGTTTCATACAGAAGCTATAACAATTCAAAAAGAAAAGAAGCTGTAGGCATCAGATTCTATGGAGAACTGTGGACATTGTGTCCCATGGAATCCAATAGGAAAATTGTATACACCAGGTGAACTGTCTGAACACAAGGTATAATACTTAAGTGATAGACAAGGGTAGAGACGTAGGTATAGCTTATTTGGATTTTCATAAAACTGTTGATACTGTCCCACATCGAAAGAGGATTCATATGATGCATACAGATGTAGCTGTCCTTAACACCATATTTAAGCCATCTAGATCTGATAAGCAGTTTCCGTTGACTTCCATTCACATATGGTTCCCTTATCTTCCTAGACATGGATCCTTAAATTGTTATATATGTGTGTGTATATATATTTATAGTAGTGAATGCTGCATGACATTGCTCATATGACTGGGCGCTCTGTGCATGTCAGGAATTTCTGGACCACTGCAGCTCTGGAGGTGGACGGAGGTGAGTCTTGCTGCAGTGATTTTAACAGGACTGTGAAAATCCCAATCCCTGTGAATCTCCTTGTAGCAATTTTGCCAAAAGTGGCCTTGCTGGTCCGGGGGACCCGATGGACCCCTGCAGCACTGGACATGGATGGCGATGAGTCCTGCTGCAGAGATTTTAACAGGCATGGGGAAAATCACCACACTTGTGGATCTCCTTGCATCAATTTTACTAGGAGTTTCCAGGGACCAAAATCACTGCGCCATGATAATTCACTGGGTTCAGGTGATCTCTGCCCCTCTGCCTCCACCAGGATTGGTGGACCACAAACCAGAAAGTTAGATTTATATACATATAAAATATATATATATTTAAGAATAACATAGATTTTTCAGCAGATAATATTCACACATTCATGACATTGAGAATTACAACTTTGTCAGTCAGCCAATAAAGCAATCGCTCTTACTATACTAGTGTCCTACTTTATTTGTAGCGGACATGGCACCACCTTTTCTGCTTATTGGGAACATTATTATTTATCAGTTGTTTTCATGATCTTTTATCTTCCAGTTAGGATGACCAAGAACGTGGCTGATATCTTGAAGATGACTGTTCAGATTAAGACCTCAAAGGTCAGATGATACAAAGTGCCATGAATGTGCACTCTGTAGCTGGTTCCTTATTGGGCCTGGAATGCTTCTTTGCTTGGGAAGCCAAACATACCCCAAGGCTGAGCTGGATATTACCACCATTTAAGATTTTATTTATTTTTTTAAGTTAACGGTGTTAAGTGTTAATCATCAATAAAACAGGAGACAAGCAGAGAAAATGTGTTATTAGATAAAGGAGTAGCTTTGGAGAGCAAGCTTTCAGGAGCACTTAAATCTCTTCATCAGGCATGCTATAGAATGAGTACTGAAAATATATTGTACGTATAGTAAGCTAAATACATTACATAGACAGCACAATAGATAATTGTCACACATTCATTCTAATGGGAAATGCAAATTTGTGATTAAATGTCAAGTAGCGTTTTATTATGAAAAAACATTTTGTTGGGGTTTTCTAAGTACTACTTCAGCTGACCGTTGTTTCATACAGAAGCTATAACAATTCAAAAAGAAGAGAAGCTGTAGGCCTCAGATTCTATGGAGAACTGTAGACAGTGTGTCCCATGGAATCCAATAGGAAAAGTGTATACAGCAGGTGAACTGTCTGAATACAAGGTTTAATACGTAAGTGATAGACAAGGGTAGAGACGTAGGTATAACTTATTTGGATTTTCGTAAAACTGTTGATACTGTCCCACATAGGAAGAGGATTCATATGATGCATACAGATGTAGCTGTCCATAACACCATATTTAAGCCATCTAGATCTGATAAGCAGTTTCCGTTGACTTGCATTCAGGTCTTTATTTATTTAACACAGGAAGTTACAGATAGTGAGGAGAAATCTGTACAATGAGTTGTGCTACATGTGCCATTTAAGACAGGGCTCAGGGGGTAGTTGACATTGAGAAGAAATAGGTTGAAGGGCGGGTGACAGTGTGTCATACTCACTGGTATTCATTCAGAGGAAGGACATGTGGAGTGCTATAAGGATCAGTGTTAGGGGCTGTTCTCTTCAATATCTTTATTAATGATAATAATAGTGGTATTCAAAGTAAGGTGTGCCATTTTTTTTTCAGTTGATAAAAAAGTCTGTAACAGAATTGACACACTGAGACGCATAAACCAAATGCATGAGGATTTGTGAAAACTCTTAGAATGGATAGGAGTACGGTATCTAAAGTGTAAAGTGGATCTGGTAGACTAAGAAAAGTTTAGTTCATTTTACAGATAATTAACATCTATATGTTGTACTAGCCATTGTTCTGTAAAATAAACCTTTTTTGAGAATTTAACATTTGTGTTTTGGTGGCACAATGTGGTACTTTATTCGAATTCCCTTCACACTATGTTAATTAGTTACATTTGAAGCCAAACTTATCAATCTCTGTGCTATTAGAAATGCCACCAATGTGTGGGCTCTTCCAAGATTTATTTATTGTACAATGTATAAAAATATTGGCCCAGCACATTCACTGATTAGCATAACATTCCACTCTGTGCTACCAACAATAGCAATAAAAATTAATTTCACAAAAATGATTTAGATTACATGCAAATATCTAGTAAGACATATAGGCAGTTTTAAATTCTCTTTAAAATGAGCCAATATGTGGAGGCGACAGGTCCACTTTAACAAAGTGCAAGAAAATTCATTTAGGACACATAAAGCCAGAGGTGGAACACTATTGTAAGAGTGCATTGCTGAAAAACAACATTAGAGGAAAGGGATTTTGGGAATTATTATTTCAGATAACGTAAAGGCAGGCAAGCGATTTAGTAATGCAGTGTGAAAAGTTAACCTGGGTAGCATAAGGAAAGGCATTAGCAGCAAGAAGAAACAGTTACTAATGCCACTCACAGACAAACAGTCATCTGGAGTATACAGTTTTGGAGACCACCTCCTGATGGACATTACTAAATTCAAAGGCATAACTAGAAATCACCAGGCCCAGGTGCAAAAATTGCCACGGGTTCCCCCTGACCACATTGCCCCCATTGGGTATCTTTACATTGCCCCCAACTCTCCACATAGCCCCCACTGACCCCCAGTGTCCATCTCCTACCTCCCTGATGGTCCATCCGTGTGGCAGGAGAGGTCTGTGCCTCCTTCTGCACTGACGTCTATTAAGAGCTTAAGCTCCTGCTCGGACCTCTCTCCCGTAATGCAGAGAGCTGGGAGATGATGTCATCTCCCAGTGTTCTGCATTATTAGAGTGCTGAAGAGGGAGCTCAGCTGCTAGAGGTTTCTGGCGCTGGGCAGAGGGGGTCGCAGGGGGAGGCCAGGCCCCTGGAGTGACAGGCCCGGTCACAAGTGCAACCCCTATTGTTGCGCCACTGACTACATTTGAGGCAGTTTAAACTATAGCCAGTAAAATAATGCAGTTCTTTATGACACAGGTTACCAGGATATACTCAAAAACTTAATATGTATAGCTTGAAAGAGTGGAGGATAGTGAGTATTGTGATACAAACTTTTAAATGTTTTAAGGTATTTAATACCTTAAGGACCAGTGACTTGCCAGAACCTGACACGTTATATAATACTGGGATGGCATTGAGGATGCACATTGCTCTGCCATCCCAGAATTCATCACGGAAAAAAAAACACCATGGTCCTTGAAGGCATAGTAATGTTTCATAATAAAAGCAGCGCTAATGAATCATCATAGTATTTGGACCTTGGAAAGTGTTATATCAATACTGTCAGAGTTGTAGTTCAAGAGTAATTCAATGACAAAGTATCCCCCTCCCGCCCCTTTTACTGATGTAACACTGTTCAGCCAGATCAGAAGGGAGGTGCCCAGGTAGATTGCAGAGAGGAACAATTGTCAATTAAGATAAGGGAAAAACCTAAAAAACTTGTCAAGGGGGGCAGGGTTTTCATTGTTCTCATAGGAAGAAGATTGTCCTTTGCTGTTATCTGTCTGGTCTATGGACTGCATTCCACATCTGAGAAGAGATGTCTTACACTAGGTAAAAGGGGCGGGAGGGGAAACTTTGCTTGTTTTATGGTTTGAGAGATAAGATTTATATCATTCTTCAAGTTTTATTAATGACTACAAAATAAAATAAAGCTATAACGAAGTATTACTATCCCTTTAATGGCTGACCCCCAACGGATCGGCCTGTTGATAAGAGGTTAATATAGTTTTTCAGAAAGTTCCAGTACCACCAGCAGAAAGTGAATCTGCATATATGACAATGGTTCTCAACTCCTGTCCTCAGGACCCACTAAAAGGCCAGGATTTGATGATTTCCTTGTTAGAGCACAGGTGAGTTAATCAATGTGAATGAGCCTATGATCACCACACCTGTGCTCTAGCAGAGAAATTCCTAAGTCCTGGCCTGTTAGTGGTTCTTGAGGACCAGAGTTGAGAATCACTGATATTAGAGTATCTAGAAATAAGTCTCCACACATTGCACATTGTGTGGTGCAATGACCACATATGGCAATAATATGGAGATCACACATCATACTCTCCACTCTGTAGAATACACCAGGCTCATTGCAGGGAGAGTCAGTTACTTTTATTGAGTGTAATGATCAAGGGAAATGTCAGTCATCCACCACCACTCAGTGACTTGTATTTTGTGGAATGGGCAAGGACCACAGTTACTGACAGCATCTGATTTCTAGGGGGTTGGTTTAGAATTGTCAACATAAACCTCAATGTGGGGGCTATGTTGAATGTGCTTAATGAGAGTAGCCGAACCAAGTGTGATACCAGTCCTTCCCCCTTTTCACAACATTTTCATACTTTGTGCACATTGCATTTGTTGATAACTGCACAGTCCCTCCCTGCTCCTGAGGAAAAAAATATTAAAAAACTGATGATTTTAGAGGAGTTGTAGAAGGAGAAGGATTTTGGTGACTGGATGGTTATTCTTAAACAGAACCAGAAGCAGTAGTGGCTTGTTGTGTTGTTGCTGCTGTTCCAGCACTAGGGTTATTAGGATCCATCACTACCACCTGTACTTTGTTACTGCTGGTGCTGGTTCTGCCAACACTGCAGTCTCTGGGGATTATGAAGATCCCAGTCAAACTCCCCAAACCATTGCTGCTACCCATGGGCATGATGGATACCACAGCCTGAGCCTGTGGCATTTGATGACCAAATGACTATGAAGCAGGTGGTGAGGAATATATCATGATTTCAATCAAGGCTGAACTTGATGGACTCGAGTCAGTTTTCAAACCTAATTTACAATGTAAAATTCACTATGCATGGTAAGGGAGGAAAGTTACAGGAATTATATGCAGTATCTTTTATGAGTCCAATATAGCCTTGCAGTATTATTTGTCAAAGATATATCAATGTTCATAGCACTGGTCCCAAATGCTTTTTTTTTGGTTGCTAAGGTACAAATCACTCTTTCTCAGTGCTGTTACCATGACTACATATGCATTTCTGTCTTGTGTTTTTTCCAATTCTGTTTATTCTTGGTATTAGACGTTGTTTTTTTTTTTTTTTTAAAGTTAGTCTCCCAACATTGCTGTTAGATAGATATGTTCTATGGTGATTCATTATTATAACCAGCTGCACTGAAAACCTGGTCTAACTGTACCTTGCTAGTGGGAAACTAAGGGTTTCCTTAGCAGTACTGCTGGCCCAATGTTCGTTGTGGTTTCTGTTGGTAGGGCAATTGAATACCTCCGGTGACAAAGTGTGTGCGCTGGTCAGTAGCCATTTTTGCCCTACCAGTTGTTTTAACGTCCACAATTGAAACTGAGGCCTTAAAGGGATAGTAATACTTAAAATGTAAAAAAAAATATGTTGTAGGGTTTATCCCCCTGAGTAAAACAAGGGTACTCCCACTGCTGAGAGGTCTTTCATTCAAAAGTTATTAATTTTCAAAGTTTAATTTTTTAGGTGCAATATCACAGTGGCCTGAAATTGTACAGTGGCGCTGTTGCTGCACCATCCTATGGAGATTTATGGTCAACTGACCAGAGTTGTCCATAGGATTGTGTAGCAACAGCGCCACTGTACAATTTCAGGCTATTGTGATATTGCACCTAAAAAATTCAACTTTGAAAATTAATAACTTTTGAATAAAACACCTCTCAGCAGTGGGAGTACTCTTGTTTTACTCAGGGGGATAAACCCTACAACATATTTTTTTTAACATTTAAAGTATTACTATCCCTTTAATGTCTTGGAACTATGTGCCCCTATTTAAAGTCATCCCTAATTTGTATCCTATGAACTTAGATTATTGACCATCATGCATCACTATTTAAGATTGTTTTCATCGTGTTTTTAGTATAGTTTTTTATACAAACAATAAAAGTTACATCTCAAGTGCACTTCAAATATAGTATTCCATTCTAAATGGCAAAGGTGGCTTAATGTACCATACTACAATGGGGGAATGACTTGTGAGTCCTGTGCTTACCTGAATCAGCTGATCGGTGGATAGCCAGTTCAGCTGGTTCAGGCAGTACTGAAGGGCAGAGAAGCTGTGATATATAGCTCCTGTGCCATGCTCAGTTTTGAACTCTTTCAGTGCCACACAGTGTGCAATCCACATCCCTATGGAACTGAGACAGAGGCAGCAAACTGTCCTCTGGCTCCAGAGGGAGGTATAGGAAGATCCCAACATTGCCAACCTCAGGAAGTTGTGACAGTGAACTCTAACAGCAAAGGTAGCTATCGCAGCTTAGTGCATGTGGGGAACAGCTACATTAATATATATGAATACAGAAATGGCTAATGAAACTGCATTTACATATGCAAATGAGCCATTGTCATGCCACTTCCCAGCCACTTTATTACAAAACCCGTTAAGCCCCACCCCTTTTGGGATGCAAATTGCTTCATTTATATCCTCCCACTGGCACCACATGAGACTCTACAAGAAAAAGGTCCCAGGCATGGCCATTGTGAAGCCTGTCGAAGGCATGGTGGATTCATGGTGATGTTGGAGGATTGTGATGGGTTGATAGCAGATTCACAGGGATATGATGGCAAACACACCTTAGTGCATGCTGTCAACAGGCCACAGCATATGCCACTATATCACCACCTTGGCCCCTTATTGCCCTATAGTGCATGTCCCTCAAATTGTCTTGTGTGAATAGCACGCTAAGACTTCCTTGGGGGCTGCCTGAACATCTCTGGGTTAAAGCAAGCAGGGACATATCACCTAGAATCCTGAGGAACTTTAAGGGTTAACCCTCTGAGAGCCAGAGGGCTACGCAATGCATTGCTCTGCAATGCGTTGCAAACCCCTCTGGCACTCAAAGGGTTAATATTCCAACAGTCTCGGAGTGAGCACAATTTGAAAGTTCTCAGGTGCATCTAACGTGTTTCCAGTCCAGAGCCCTTTTCTTTGCTAGCAGTGAAATCTTATTTCCTCTAAGCCCGAAGGATGATGTCGCCCCCTACAGTGTAAATGGTTTGCACCAGAATTGCCCTATTCCGTGTTAACACACAGGCCCTTATATATCAGTGCAAAGTGGGGCAATTACTGGACAAACCAGCTGCATAGTAGGCATTGCGAAGCAATGTGTCGAAGACCTCTCACATTCAGTGGGTTGAAAGCACCATTCCATTCAATGAGGCATTTTATTTCTCCCCCATGATGCTGTTGCTTTCCCCTAGAGTTTCTTGTTTGTATTGAAACATAATCCCCATAATGCTCATTGGGTCTTATAGATAAATGCAAAGTGGAGAGAAGAAATGGAGCTTTTAAGCACTTGAATGCTAGATAGGTCTCTCTGACATACAAGGAGTTAAATGCACATTTAAATTAATGGAAATTTTGGGACTTTTTATTTGTCCCATGCTGTAGTGATATGCACTATAAGAGCTCCACTTTGACTTTATACATAAAGTAACCACCAACCAATCTGCTTTTCTGTTAGGTGAATAATTAATGACTTTGGAAGTGTGTTATATTAATGATTTGATCCCGACTGTCTTCTTACAGGTGTATATTTCTTCACGTTCAGTATGCTGAAGCATGAAGAAGTTGAAGACGTTTATGTGTATCTGATGCATAATGGAAATACCATTGTGAGCATGTACAGGTGAGATTTAAGACTGGGGAGAAGATTCATCTTGACAATATTTTGTTATGCCTTTGGAACAAAGACCATGGGGAGATACATTAAGGTGTGATAAAGAGGTGATAAAGTGGAGATGACTTATCCAGTGATATCACTTCTACAGTTCCTATGTTATTTGGAGATAATGCACTAAGATTTCTCCAACTTTGGAGACCTTAGTGCATTGGCTTTATATAATAACACTAGTTTAGAAGCCCGTGTACACGGGCCACAGTGCCACCCAGCAGCCTCGGCTGGTGCCCGGAGCCTCTCTGCTCACTGCCCGCTCTGCAGTCATGCGCAGTACAGAGTACCTGAATGCTCCACGGCTGATATGGAGCAGGGCGCTCCGAATTTGGACAGTAGTCCTCTCTGCACACCTTCCTGGAACCAAGGTCCTTGGACTGTAGCCCTATCTGCACACTTTCCTGGGCCCAAGGTCCCTGAATTTGGAGCGCCCCACTCTGTATCAGTCGTGGTGCGTTCGGGCACTCTCTACTGCACATGACTGCAGAGCGGGCAGTCTGTACTGCGCATGACGGCTTCTGACAAACATCCTAGCGAATTATTATATAGGATAAGGAAATGGAGAAGTGATATCACTGGAGAAGTCCTCTCAGCTTTATCACCACTTTATCACACCTTATTGCATAACTTCCCCCATTCAGTAGCTAAAGATGTACAGTTCTGGAGCAAATCAGCCACACCACAGGGAGTAAATAAAATTCCCTGGACCTATAACCTTGAATTTTTTTTTTACGTGTTTGAAAACTTAATTTAAAGCTGTCTAACATTCAAGCAGATGTATAGTTCAGCAGATATACATTTTTATTTCTTAGGAAAGTGAAAGTGAAAATTTCCTGGTACTGCACAGTGCTTCCTTGAAAACCTTAATTGGTATATGCCATGTCACTGAAAGTGCCTCATTAGCATATGGAACCTCACTGACAGGCATCATTAGCATATGAAATGTCACTGGTACCACACAGGTACCACACTTAGCATTTCTCTGTCGTCCAATATAGGTAACTTTGAGTAGGCGACCTCCCCTTTAAGCAGGCAGGAACAATTCTTGAAGAGAATGCTGGCATTGCGGAAACTGCATCTGGAGCTTTCTCCAGTCCTTCTGATTGCTCCGTACTGGCCTCGTCAGGCTTGGTTTTCGAAACCTCTGGATCTCTCCATGGCGGAGCCCTTCCAGCTGCCCTGCTGTCCAGATCTTCTTCTACAGGGGTACCTGTGGAAGAAGGATGTGGACCGTCTGGGTTTGACAGCATGGAAATTGAATCCTCAATACTGATGAATAAGGGTTTATCGGCTGGTGTGGTGGTCACTATGCTTAGTGCCCGCAAGCCTGTTTTCCTTTAAGGCCTACCATAGAGTCTGGTCTATCTTTCTCTCTTGGTGCACTGATAAGGATCTTTCCCAGGAATTTGATCTTCCAACAGTCCTGTCCTTCCTGCAGGATGAGATGGATAAGGGCCTCAGTTTGAGTTCCCTCAAGGTTCAGACTTCTGCACTCTCTGTTTTCTTTCAGAGACGCATCTTATCAAAAAAGCAATGGATGCCTATTTAGCACAGAACAATATTGAAAATTAAGACAGATGGCTTCAAAGCAGATAGGATGTTGATCCAGGGAACTATCTGACTGCCATTTGGAGTCAGGGAGGAATTTTTCTACCCACTTGGGGCTTAGTCCAGTGGTGTAGAGGCCAAATGAATGAGTATTGCAGTATGCAATAATACCTTTTTATTGGATTAATATTCAATTATACAGACAAGCTTTTGAGTGCTTCCTTTGAAAAATGTAATGTGAGTCCAGTAAAAAAGGCATTATTACATTACATTCTTTACATTCTGCAATACTGATTCATTTGGCTTAGTATATATATATATATATATATATATATATATATATATATATATATATATATCAGTGTGGGCAGTATGAGACAGCGTTGCCCATCTGTTTTTTTGTTTTTTTTGTAATCCTTGTGCAATTAAAGGCTTGATGAGTACAAGATTCATTGCTGTGCACCTGTTGGCCATACAAGGGGTTACATTATGTCTGTGTAGCAGAATTCATTAGTGTTTAACCCCTTATATGTGAGTGTGTAGTTGTGTGCAACTGTGTGCCATGAAAGGATTAATGACTGCCAAATGATGCCTGTGTTGCATTGAAGAGGTTAATGGCAATAGAACATATTGCTGTACATGTGTGTTACAATGAAGGGGTTAATAAATGTACATGTGCCAGTGATCCCCCATTCCTTTCCTTGTGCCATGTTTGTCTTCTGTGCACAAAAGAACCTTGTTTCATCCTGACTGTATTTGCTTTTACTACCTGGTAATCAGACTTCCACTCCGTTTCATTATGCCTGCACTTAACTTCTGGTTGCGACTCCTACTCAGCATGACTATATATAACAGTTGCTTTCTGGTAAAAAAGACCTCTGCTCCATTTGTCTTTGAGTGCTTTCTTCTTTATGCTTATTTCAAACAGGCTCTTCCATTGTGTTCCATAATATAAGTGCGCAGTATGTGCTGCTCTTTTGTTTTTTAAATGCCCCTCTCTGAGTAAAAACCTGACTTAAGTGGCATACCCTACATTAGAGACTGAAATCACATCAGAAACCTACTGAATTTCCTGGTGTGTCTCCAGTTTGACCTATAGTAATTGGACCCCAATAACACTGTTGAAGAAAAATATGTTTTTTGTTTCAAAATCAAAGTGGTCCATGATGCATTAAGACTGATTGAGATAATTTTGGTAAGTGCAGAACATCAATTCTTTCCAGCAACATAAGAAATATTTGATTAGTTTAACATCAGATGAAATAAGAGAAAAATAATCTGATGCAGTCCTTGTATTTTTAATGTTTTACAGTTGTACTCTGCCTTGTGTGCAGAGAGGTACAGAAGACACATGGAAAAATGTCAGCATAAGGGGCTGATTCACAAGAAGAACTGTAGCAATGTGGAGTTAACCAGGGGACAAATAAAATACCCAACATTCCATTTGATTTCAGTAGGGCTTACTATAGTAGGGATAGGTGAAAAATTTTGCCTCAAACTGAAATCGGCGAATAATGGCACTTCCTGCTTTGCGAATAATTTCCAGAGAAAAGTGCAGATTTTCTCATTTTTCGCCTACCTCATTCCATTGAAATCAATAGGAACTTTGAATTTACACATAACACATAACAAATATTATTTTATTTCCTGAAGGCGTAGTATAACAGGGGAATGAGGGTGCCTGTGTTGGTGGGGTGTGGGGAAAGAATCAGTCAATTTTTTGGGGGGGTTGTTTACTGGTATGGGGGGCAGTTAATAAAAAAATAAATCCAAAATACAATTAAACCCCCCATAAGATATGGTATAAAAGGTGTCTGAGGAGGGTGGAGTCTGGAGAATGAATCAGTTGAACAGGGAATTTGTTTTGGGGGGTTTCTTGACTTGTATTGGGGGGACAGTTAATAAAAAAATAAATCAATAAAAAAATAAGACATTTGTAAAGTGATAGAGACAGGAACCCCCTGTTATAAGCTGCCACTGGGGATGGAGATACAGTGGGAGTGATTTTGATAGGAGTGGCCAGGGGTCCTCTGCAATGACATTGTCCTCCCTCAAATTGCCTTCTCCCAAAGAAACAAGAATGGCGGAGTCACATTCCCTACACACATGCCCCACTCACACAAAACACACATTACATATCCACTCTGTTCAAACCACTACCTACATCGCTGTACTTTCACAATAACACTCCTTCAAGAAAAGAACGGCAACTCCATACGCCTCCGGAACACATACAACACACTTTGAAAACAGCTCTTCATCTCACACCACAACTCCTAAGCCCACACCGCCGTTCTGTTTCCCTTCATTGTGTCTGCAATCTGCCCAGAAATACAGTTTGCCTTCCTTAACCATTTGAGTGCCAGAGGGATATGCAAATCATTGCTTTGCAATGCTTTGCCACTCAAAGGGTTAAAGAGGAACTACCACCCCCTGAATAAATTTGGCCCAAATAAATACCCATCTGGAAACTAGCTGCTCAGTAGCACTAGTCACCAGAAATATTACGTGGTGTTTGAGAATTATACACCACTCCCGGACTGACAGGCAGGAAACAGCGCAGACATCTTTCCATAGTGACGTCTGCGCACCTGCGTTGTCAGTCCCAGTCTGCTCTAGAAGTAGTTGGTAGGAGCCATTTGGCTCCAAAAGGGACTGACAGCGCAGGTGCACAGACCTCACTATGGAAAGATGTCTGCGCTGTTTCCTGCCTGTCAGTCCGGGAGTGGTGTATTATTCTTAAAAACCAGGTAATAATTCTGGCGACTAGCGCTATTGAGCAGCTAGTCACGAGATATGTATTTATTTAGGCCAGATTTATTCAGGGGTGGTAGTTCCACTCTAACACCAGTTCACAAGGGCCACATCTCTTCAACATACCACGGACTTCTCTTTCACTCTCTCTTTACCGCCCAACACAGTTGCTACCCCACACAATTGTTACCCACCATTTCAACAACAACAACACACTTCATCTCTCCCCACAACTGTTGAATGGTCACCTAGCGGATCTCAGACCACCGGACAAACAGTGTACAACATGACTGAAATAGTCACCATGTGACTGTAAAGGGAAACAGCACTCCACAACAATGCTCCACAATGCATCCTCTAGGCACCATGGCCATATCACACTGTCATTACTCCACCGCAAATAACCGCATCATACACCAACAAAGTCAGCAGCATCACAGTAAAAACATGTAAGACAAAATACAGCACTTACAGAGATTTTACAAATATCACTTTTTTGCTCAAACTTTCATTCAATAGAAAACAATGACACTGAGCCTCTGATTGTGTGCTCAGTACTGGCCCGGTCAGTATTCATGGCAATTCTGCTCTGCTTTATATTGAGCTGTAGTTGGACTTGACCTTTTCCTAATAAGACCCTGCACATTGCCCCATGTGAATGCCAGAGGGGTAGGCAAAGCATTGCACCCCTCTGGCCCTTAAAGGGACATTTCAATCAATGTGATGGTAGTTTTTTCCCCTTGCAGTACACAGCAGTACCACAATAGCTTCACTTCACTTTTATACATCACAGTCAAGGTGTATTATATTCATGATTTACTTCTGATTATTTCTGCAGTGGCATTTCTAATTTCCACAGCTCTCACACATACCTGCAAATATGTATCAGTGTGTGTGTGTGTGTGTGTGTGTGTGTGTGTGTGTGTGTATGTGTGTGTGTCTGTTTTCTGTCTCTTCTGCCTCCATTACTTATGCATTAGATGAACCCCCTTCTACTGCCTTCAGCCCACTGTCCCAGTGCCTCTCAGTCTTAGCTTGTTGCCACACATACAGCCAGTGGAGACATCAACAGGGGGTGAGCAGAGACACCTCAAAATGATTCCTTTACTACTGTCCACCAATGTCATCTATTCACTGCGTCAACATTTCCTCACTTAACCCTTTCAGTGCTAGAGGGGTGGCAATGCATATTGCTCACTCCTCTGCCACTCAGAGGGTTAATGGCAGCCTTCAAAATGCCTGTGTCTATTTCTCTTTCTTTCTGTTTCCCTGTAGTTGTGTATTTGTTGCTCTACCCCTGTATATTAGATGTACTTTTGTGTCTATTTCTATGTGTAAACATTTCTGTCTGTTTAGGGGTATGTGTGTTTATAAACATATATTTATTGATACCTCTTTGGCACTCAAAGGGTTAAACCTTTAAGTGCCACAGTACTACCCAAAACATTGCCCCCCCCCTCTTTTTTAAACTTTTTCAGTGCCACTGAGGCATACTATAAATTGGATACCTGTTTTCAAATCAGCATACCTCCCAAGTGTCCTTCTTTAGACGGGACAGTCCCTCTTTGAGACCCAAATCCCTCTGTCCCTCTTTCCCACCCTGGTGTCCCTGTGTTTAGGTGATCAGACTGTGTGG
This sequence comes from Rhinophrynus dorsalis, assembly GCA_037306005.1. Classification (NCBI taxonomy): domain Eukaryota; kingdom Metazoa; phylum Chordata; class Amphibia; order Anura; family Rhinophrynidae; genus Rhinophrynus; species Rhinophrynus dorsalis. Next base: position 651,339,975 of record CM074718.1, read on the forward strand.
TGTGCATATAAATGTATCACCCTGGTGTCCCTGTGTTTAGGAGATCAGACTGTGTGATGTGTATATAAGTGTATCACCCTGGTGTCCCTGTGTTTAGGAGATCAGACTGTGTGATGTGTATATAAGTGTATCACCCTGGTGTCTCTGTGTTTAGGAGATCAGACTGTGCGGTGTGTATAGAAGTGTACCACCCTGGTGTCCCTGTGTTTAGGAGATCAGACTGTGTGATGTGTATATAAGTGTATAATCCTGTTGTCCCTGTGTGTAGGAGATCAGACTGTGTGGTGTGTATATAAATGTATCACCCTGGTGTCCCTGTGTTTAGGAGATCAGACTGTGTGGTGGGTATATACATGTATCACCCTGGTGTCCCTGTGTTTAGGAGATCAAACTGTGTGATGTGTATATAAGTGTATCACCCTGGTGTCTCTGTGTTTAGGAGATCAGACTGTGCGGTGTGTATAGAAGTGTACCACCCTGGTGTCCCTGTGTTTAGGAGATCAGACTGTGTGATGTATATATAAGTGTATAATCCTGTTGTCCCTGTGTTTAGGAGATCAGACTGTGTGGTGTGTATATAAATGTATCACCCTGGTGTCCCTGTGTTTAGGAGATCAGACTAGGTGGTGTATGTAAGTGTACCACCCTGTTGTCTCTGTGCTTAGGAGATCAGACTGTGTGGTGTGTATAGAAGTGTACCACCCTGGTGTCCCTGTGTTTAGGAGATCAGACTGTGTGATGTGTATATAAGTGTATAATCCTGTTGTCCCTGTGTTTAGGAGATCAGACTGTGTGGTGTGTATATAAATGTATCACCCTGGTGTCCCTGTGTTTAGGAGATCAGACTAGGTGGTGTATGTAAGTGTACCACCCTGATGTCCCTGTGCTTAGGAGATCAGACTGTGTGATGTGTATATAAGTGTATCACCCTGGTGTCCCTGTGTTTAGGATATCAGACTGTGTGGTGTGTATATAAGTGTATCACCCTGGTGTCCCTGTGTTTAGGAGATCAGACTGTGTTATGTGTATATAAGTGTATCACCCTGGTGTCCCTGTGTTTAGGAGATCAGACTGTATAGTGTGTATAAGTGTATCACCCTGGTGTCCCTGTGTTTAGGATATCAGACTGTGTGGTGTGTATATAAGTGTATCACCCTGGTGTCCCTGTGTTTAGGAGATCAGACTGTGTGGGGTGTATATAAGTGTACCACCCTGATGTCCCTGTGCTTAGGAGATCAGACTGTGTGGTGTCTATATAAGTGTATCACCCTGGTGTCACTGTGTTTAGGAGATCAGACTGTATAGTGTGTATATAAGTGTATCACCCTGGTGTCCCTGTGTTTAGGATATCAGACTGTGCGGTGTGTATATAAGTGTATCACCCTGGTGTCCCTGTGTTTAGGAGATCAGACTGTGTGGTGTGTATATAAGTGTATCACCCTGGTGTCCCTGTGTTTAGGAGATCAGACTGTGTGGGGTGTATATAAGTGTACCACCCTGATGTCCCTGTGCTTAGGAGATCAGACTGTGTGGTGTCTATATAAGTGTATCACCCTGGTGTCACTGTGTTTAGGAGATCAGACTGTATAGTGTGTATATAAGTGTATCACCCTGGTGTCACTGTGTTTAGGAGATCAGACTGTATAGTGTGTATATAAGTGTATCACCCTGGTGTCCCTGTGTTTAGGATATCAGACTGTGCGGTGTGTATATAAGTGTATCACCCTGGTGTCCCTGTGTTTAGGAGATCAGACTGTGTGGGGTGTATATAAGTGTATCACCCTGGTGTCCCTGTGTTTAGGAGATCAGACTGTGTGGTGTATGTGTTACGGTTTTCAGACACTCAGACAGTGGTAGATAAAATAAATGGAGTTTTATTAAGTAAATGAAGAACAAGGTCGCCACTGGGGCGGTACTGGTAGAACAGACTACAACAGAGATCCCTGGCGCAGCAGGTAATATTAAACAAGTAAGGAAGCACAAAACAGAACTCAAGAGGTTAATAGTACTGGTTATCAGTCTCAAATGTGGTGTTAGGCACGCCCCTGGTGCTGCTTATAGCTCTGTGTGCTGTAAGGTAGCACCCAAGTCCATTCACTGTGCAGAGCTGTAGCATAAAGTCCTGGCTGAACGGGAACTGCAAGTGATAAGGAGATAGCCCCCACGGGCGTAACCGGAGACTACAGTATAATGATAGCGTGAGCCAATAGCCCCCACGGGCGTAACCGGAGACTTCTACTGGCACAGTCGCTTAAGCCAATAGCCCCCATGGGCGTAACCGGTGACTACAGTATCGTGATTGCTCGAGTCAATAGCCCCCTCGGGCGTAACCGGAGACTACAGTATAGTGATCACTTGTGCTGATGGCCCTAGTGCGGGCGTAACCGGAGACTACTGGGTACTGCTTTGCCAAAAGCCACGGGCGTAACAGAACCACTTCTCGGTCACGGAGAGCCGCCAACTACTATGGCCCGCAAGCGGCCGGCTCGCAGAGACAGCGGACAGGCTTAGGCAATAGGTGGAGAAGCAGCAGTATCGGATGGACAATACCAGTGTCTCTAGAGCAGGAATCGACTCAGCACAGTAAGGTCTGGACTCAGCACACGAAAGGCAGATAATGGAAGACTCAGCAATGGCTCAGCAACTGACAAGCGGAGGCTCAATCACACTATGCAGTATCAGAATGTCGCCGAGGCGACAGTGGAGTGTTCCGTCAGCAATGCAGGAGCAGGACAAGAGTACTCGGTAGTCAGCCAGGCCAGATAAGGATACACAGGAGATTCGCAGACAAGCCGGTTCGGTAACGGAGAAGGGTCGTCAGCCAGGCCGGGTCAGATGCCGTAGGAGATTCGCAGACAAGCCGGATCAGGAACAAGCAGGTAGTCAGCCAGGCCGGGTCAAACACGGAACAGGAACACAGGAACGTCGTCGGTGAAGCCTAGTCGGTACACGGTGGATCAGGATACAGAAACAGCAACGCTAGCAGGAAACACCACGAAAGGGCACCTGACAGGTGCCAGTGACCGGATTATAACGGATAACCAGGGGTGGGCCAACACAGCTCAACCAATCTGGGAGCAGCACAGTTGAGAGTGACAGAAAGGATCACGGGGACCGTGATAGTACGTAAGTGTACCACCCTGGTGTCTCTGTGTTTAGGAGATCAGACTGTGTGATGTGTATATAAGTGTATCACCCTGGTGTCCCTGTGTTTAGGAGATCAGACTGTGTGGTGTGTATATAAATGTATCATCCTGGTGTCCCTGTGTTTAGGAGATCAGACTGTGTGGTGTGTATATAAGTGTATCACCCTTGTGTCCCTTTGTTTAGGAGATCACACTGGGTGGGGTGTATATAAGTGTATCACCCTGGTGTCCCTGTGTTTATGAGATCAGACTGTGTGGTTTGTATAGAAGTGTATCACCCTGGTGTCCCTGTGTTTAGGAAATCAAACTGTGTGGTGTGTATATAAGTGTATCGCCCTGGTGTCCCTGTGTTTAGGAGATCAGACTGTGTGGTATGTATAGAAGTGTATCACCCTGGTGTCCCTGTGTTTAGGAGATCAGACTGTGTGGTGTGTGTATATAAGTGTATCACCCTGGTGTCCCTGTGTTTAGGAGATCAGACAGTGTGGTGTGTATATAAGTGTATCACCCTGGTGTCCATGTGTTTAGGAGATCAGACTATGTGGTGTGTATAGAAGTACATAACCCTGGTGTCCCTGTGTTTAGGAGATCAGACTATGTGGTGTGTATATAAGTGTATCACCCTGGTGTACCTGTGTTTAGGAGATCAGACTGTGTGGTGTGTATATAAGTGTATCACCCTAGTGTCCCTGTGTTTAGGAGATCAGACTGTGTGGTGTGTATATAAGTGTATCGCCCTGGTGTCCCTGTGTTTACGAGATCAGACTGTGTGGTGTGTGTATATAAGTGTATCACCATGGTGTTCCCGTGTTTAGGAAATCAAACTGTGTGGTGTGTATATAAGTGTTTCACCCTGGTGTCCCTGTGTTTAGGAGATCAGACTGTGCGGTGTGTATAGAAGTGTATCACCCTGGTGTCCCTGTGTTTAGGAGATCAGACTGTGTGGTGTGTATATAAGTGTATCACCCTGGTGTCCATGTGTTTAGGAGACCAGACTGTGTGGTGTGTATATAAGTGTATCACCCCGGTGTCCCTGTGTTTAGGAGATCAGACTGTGTGGTGTGTATATAAGTGTATCACCCTGGTGTCCCTGTGTTTGGGAGATCAGAGAGTGTGGTGTGTATATAAGTGTATCACCCTGGTGTCCATGTGTTTATGAGATCAGACTGTGTGGTGTGCATATAAGTGTATCACCCTGGTATCCCTGTGTTTAGGAGATCAGACGGTGTGGTGTGTATATAAGCGAATCACCCTGGTGTCCCTGTGTTTAGGAGATCAGACTGTGTGGTGTGTATATAAGTGTATCACCCTGGTGTCCCTGTGTTTAGGAGATCAGACTGTGTGGTGTGTATAGAAGTGTATCACCCTGGTGTCCCTGTGTTTAGGAGATCAGACTGTGTGGTGTGTATATAAGTGTATCACCCTGGTGTTCCTGTGTTTAGGAGATCAGACAGTGTGGTATGTATAGAAGTGTATCACCCTGGTGTCCCTGTGTTTAGGAGATCAGACTGTGTGGTGTGTATAGAAGTGTATCACCCTGGTGTCCCTGTGTTTAGGAGATCAGACTGTGTGGTGTGTATATAAGTGTATCACCCTGGTGTCCCAGTGTTTAGGAGATTAGACTGTGTGGTGTGTACAGAAGTGTATCACCCTGGTATCCCTGTGATTAGGAGATCAGACTGTGTGGTGTGTATATAAGTGTATGACCCTGGTATCCCTGTGTTTAGGAGATCAGACGGTGTGGTGTGTATGTAAGTGTATCACCCTGGTGTCCCTGTGTTTAGGAGATCAGACTGTGTGGTGTGTATATAAGTGTATCACCCTGGTGTCCCTGTGTTTAGGAGATCAGACTGTGTTATGTGTATATAAGTGTATCACCCTGGTGTCCCTGTGTTTAGGAGATCAGACTGTGTGGTGTGTATAGAAGTGTATCACCCTGGTGTCCCTGTGTTTAGGAGATCAGACTGTGTGGTGTGTATATAAGTGTATCACCCTGGTGTCCCAGTGTTTAGGAGATCAGACTGTGTGGTGTGTATAGAAGTGTATCACCCTGGTATCCCTGTGATTAGGAGATCAGACTGTGTGATGTGTATATAAGTGTATCACTCTGGTGTCCCTGTGTTTAGGAGATCAGACTGTGTGGTGTGTATAGAAGTGTATCACCCTGGTGTCCCTGTGTTTAGGAGATCAGACTGTGTGGTGTGTATATAAGTGTATCACCCTGGTATCCCAGTGTTTAGGAGATCAGACTGTGTGGTGTGTATATAAGTGTATCACCCTGGTGTCCCTGTGTTTAGGAGATCAGACTGTGTGGTGTGTATATAAGTGTATCACCCTGGTATCCCTGTGTTTAGGAGATCAGACTGTGTGGTGTGTATATAAGTGTATCACCCTGGTGTCCCTGTGTTTAGGAGATCAGACTGTGTATTGTGTATATAAGTGTATCACCCTGGTGTCCCTGTGTTTAGGAGATTAGACTGTGTGGTGTGTATAGAAGTGTATCACCCTGGTGTTCCTGTGTTTAGGAGATCAGACTGTGTGGTGTGTATATAAGTGTATCACCCTGGTATCCCTGTGTTTAGGAGATCAGACTGTGTGGTGTGTATATAAGTGTATCACCCTGGTGTCCCTGTGTTTAGGAGATCAGACTGTGTGGTGTGTATATAAGTGTATCACATTAGTCCACAGCAATTAAACGCACATTAATGTTTGTATAAACATCAGTATATTTGTTTATACATTAGTCTGTGCAAATTAAATACTTTGGTCTGGTCTAAATCATTTATTCAGTTATACAAAGAGGTGTCAATAGGTCATGAAATATACTAAAAATTCTCAGAAACGCCGCTCCCACCCTCCACACCCCCAGAAACAGCATGTAAAACACCAGTGTACCTCTTTTGCCATTTAAATTGTTGGGAGGTGTAAAACACTACAGCGTTTCAGTGCAACAGGGGTACCTAACACATTGTAAATGAATGTGTTACATAGCCCTGTGCCTTTGAAAGGGTTCAACTGCATGGGCACAGCCATGCCACTATTGCTAATATCTATATCTGTATTTATATATATTTAGCAAAAACAGTTAAAACAAAGAGTATGTCAAGTAACTGAATATGGTTTATTTAAAAGTTATAACAGAGTATATGTGCAGTATATTCAGCACCCGTGCAATTATAATGGAGTTGTTTCTGTTGTAGTCTATTGATTCATCCATAAATAGATGGAATAAGATTGTTATCTGCTCTGAACAAGGCAGGAGATCTTCTTCAGTGGATGGAAAGACAACTGAATGACAAGCCCCCAGTGCTCCCCATGCTCTTTGCTGCACCCTCCTCTCCCCCCAGGCCACCATATGCCGCCTCCCGTCCCTAGTAATGTCTCTAGTTTCCCCATATCCTCTTCCACCAACTCTGTTCTTTAGAGTCTCCCTGTACCTGTCTTCTCTCCCCAAACGCCCCACTCCTACCTTCCCTCTTCCCTGTGCTGTCTGTCCTTATCTTTCCTATGTGACTGTTGATCCTATCGCCTATGCCTGGCACCTTCTGTCTCCCTCTTTATCCCATTTCCGCTTTCTACCCCTCACGTTCACGATCCATTCCAAATACATTTGGATGGAACAGGAATTTTCTCTGCATCCTCTAAATTGTTCCTCAAAAAGAATCATGGAGGTTCCTCTCATCTTTCAATCAAGGAGTTAAACACTTACACTTTCTACTTGCACTATTGCTGATTTAATTTTCATCTTTTTATGTATGTTTTTAGCAAGTAAATCTCATCTCCATTCTCTAAAATTCGACAACGTTCTGATGTGTAGGGGAATTTGATTATTTAATTTCACATATATGAAAATGAGGACTTAAACAATCAGATATGATTCTTTTTTTCCCAAAGTAATGGCTTCATATAAAGCCCAAGCTTGTAGCTTGCATTGTGTTGAATATATGGATGGATTACCAGAAAGTATTTTACATATTTTAAATCAATGAAGACATGTATTCTTTAAAAAAAAATTGCTCTGTAGATTTTCCATTTTTATGTAGTAATATTGTCTTCTATGAAATTCTAGTAGGATAAATTGGTTTCTTTCTCCGTGTTACCCTTTGAGTGCCAGAGAGATATCCAATGCATTGAGCTGCAATGTGTTGGATAACTCTCCGGCACTCAAAGGGTTAATATATTATAGTGAAGGATTCCTGCAGCTTAGTGATTCCACTTTCTTCTAATTCATTCATATTCTATGAGGCTGATTTAGTAAGACATTGAAGCAATTCTGGAGTAAACCAACTGCACCATAGCTAACAAGCAAACATCTTCAAAATTCCCATTCATTTCAAAAGGGCATTTAACACCTTGAACGCTGAGAGGTCTCCAATGCATTCTTTTTGTTTTTTTCATCCCTGTGGAGCACTTGATTTGCATTAGATTTACTCAAGCGCCCATTTTCCTAGCTTTATTTGTATTTTTTAAATTATAATTATTTCAGCACTCTTGAAATTGATTGGATTCAACACATAATTGCTTTTACAAGCATGCATGCCATTAGAGGTATTTGTTTGAGAAATTCAACCTTACTTCAGATTATTCCTGTACATATGAACAATGTAAATTTTGATCTATCACCTCACAATTTTAAGTTCTGTTTACAATCTATATAAATATAGACGAAAATCACATGCAGGCTCCGACATTTTTGGGTCTGTGCTGCCGGCACCCCTGGTCTGGCAATGGGTACATTGAGATATGCAGGACAGCCCCCACGTGTGTAACTTTGGCCACTGCCAGAGGGAATTCTTCCACTTCTTAACCCCCTCCCCTGTGTCGTGCTCTCTCCATACCCTGATTTCCTCTGTGTCCTGTCTGCTCCAGAACCTGCTTTCACCTATATCCTGTTCACTCCAGTGTCCCAGCTCTCCCCTATACCTCCTCTACACCAATCTCTTCTGTGTTCTACCTACTACATAGTGATCAACACATCCCCTTCTCACATACTCTATGTCAAGGCAGAGGTGTCATGCAATGCATGTGTGGGTCTTTGACTACATGTGGATAGTGGTTTTGGGATTCTGTGTATTTTGTTTTACTTTTAAGAACTTGCAACAAAAAAAACATTAACAGCATTTTCTCTTAAAAAAAACAAATTACTAATTTCATCTGACACTGAATATTAAAAAAGCTATTTACATATACAATCTATATCACTTTGAGTGCCAGAGAGATATCAAACACATTACTTTGCATTGGATTCCTCTCTGGCGCTCAACATAACCTCAACAAGTAACTATTTACAGTGCACCAAGAAAATCTGAGAAAATGTTACTTTCTTATAACTGAAAACTCCCCATAAAATTTTTGTCTTTTTAAGAAAAATTAAGGGAGTGAAAGATACAGAAAAAGCCCATCCAATGGAATAGCACATAATGTGAGACAAATGATGGGGGGGGGGAATCTTAATGTTCCATCGCATGACACCAATCAGAGCTCCTCAATTAATGTTTTTCACAGCCAGGAGAGCTCCTGTACCAGAAATTTCCATTAACCTAGAGCTTCTCATGTGACGTGACACCCTCCTAGAACCTAAACTGGCCAACTCTAACTTCAAAACATTATTTGTACAAACTCTCAGGGACAATAGAGCCTAGAACTGAAAAGAGAAGAATTTCTAATCTAAAATCTTCCTAGTACTTTTCTCTTCAGCTATCAGGTCCCACTGCATCAGAATCCTCAAGCCCTGGGTGACGTAGGGTGGGAGATGGCCATATGGCACTCTGATGTTCTCCACAATATACCACCCTCCATCAGAGACTCAAGAAAGGGAGCAACCCAATTCCTTAAGATATATTTCCAACCAGGTGGTACTTCAAGGTATATGTCACTGAAGTTTTGTTTCAAAAAGGTATTTACCAAAAATAACAAGAGTTTATTTACAGCCAACCCACCTTCTTTCCTGGGTAGATATGTTACATTCCTCTTCAGAGGGTTAGGTCTATTCCCCATTAACAGCTGTAACAACACACTCTCTCATAAAAGCACTCTGGCAAAAGACACACTTTATTGACATCCAAGATGATAGCAGGAAAAAGGTCATGATCAAGTCAACCCAATCCCTGAAAGGCAGTTTTCACCTCTTCCACCACTCCACCCTGGCAAGCCACAGCTTCAGCTCCTCCTCCTCCCAATATCATGCAATATAATTGCCACAGCCAAATTTAATCCCTAAAATCTTAATTTCTGTGAGGGCCTCTGGGAAACAATCTAGGAGAGGAAAAAACTCACCCTCTTTCCACATCCAGAAAACATTAATCTTTTCCTTGTTCACTCTGGATCCTGAAGCTTCATTGTACTGACACACTAGCATGTTTGCCTCATATTACATCACATTACATTGTCTGTGTAAGTGTCAGGGTACCTGTGCGGCGGCTGCTCGAGCCGATTCCATCTATCTCCAGCTGCTCCAGCCGCATTTTCCTCCCCACGTTGTTTGCCTCCATTAAGGCTGGTTCCCCTTCCTTTTTGGTGGAGCAGCCATGGGAGGTTTTCTATTGCGGCTCCAGCCACCTCTGCTGCTGGCGCGCCGACAGCAGGTTACATCATTATTGGGCGCACGTCCAAAGGCATGGACGTGCGCTCCATTTAAAGAGACAGCCACCTGTTGGCTGCTCCTCCTCTTCCTCTCTTTTCCACTATTTAAACTGCCTTGACACAGAGCTCAGTCGCCCTTTCGTTGGTGTCCAATGCAGTTCTTCAGTTTGGGCTCTGTGTATGATCTGGCTTGTCTAACTAACCGGCCTGGTGCTGACTTGTGTCTCTGTCTGATTATCCACTCCGTGTATGACCCTTGGCTTTGTCTGACATCCATCCTGGTATAGACCTGTGGCTCTGGCAGACTACCCGTTCCGTGTGTGACTCCTGGCGCTGGCTGACTACCTGCTCCGTGTGTGACTTCTGGTTTGTCTGACTACCCATTCTGGTGTTGACCTGGGGCTCTGTCCAATGCGCATCCAGAATACCAACGCTATCTGGTGCAAACCTGTGGCTCTGGCTGATGACCCGCTCCGTGCATGACCCCTGGCTTGTCTGTCCACCCAATCTGGCGCTGACCTGTGGCTCTATCTAACTATCTTTAGTGTGGCCTTCCGTTCAGTTAGATAACAAATCTGGTGCAGGCTTGTGGCTCTGGCAGACTCTCTCCTGGTTACTTCCCAGTTGCCGGCTATCCCAAGTGTGGACTTGGGGCCTTGGTTACCCTCATCTCTGTCTGGCTTCACCCAGGTGCGGACCTGTGGTATTGCAAACTCTCCTAGTCCCATTGCTGGGATATAGTTCTAGAGAATCACATGGTAGCAGTCTTCTATTCCTGGTAGTTGTCACTTGCTCCGTTGTGTGCTTCTCTTTAGTCTTGTATATTTATATACTGTCTTTATGATATTTCTGTTTTGTTGCTGCCTTAATAAAGTTGGTGTTACCTTTAAGTACTTGTCCTGTGATTCCTTGCTGGGACCATGATAGTAAGATACCATCTTCAAAGTCTGCACCAGCCCTAGGTACTCCCTACAAAGTGCTGCCTTCAGTACCTCTCAGTAAGGGATCCAATGCAATCACGTATAGCACAGGACTCCTGGAACAACCTTGATTGACACCAGAACAGACATCAAAGGCTTTATTCCTTCACCCATTCACAAAAGGAAATCTTTCAGCCCCTTTTAACAAATCTGACAACCAATAAACAAATGTCTCTGGCATGTCATGTCTTGATAAGTTTAACCACATGTGCTCATGATTAACTCTATCAAAAGCCTTTGCCTGATCCAGTGCCAGTAAATAATTTCCCAATCCCTCAGCACCACACTTTTTCAGGACCATATGGACATCAAAGAGGGCAGATAATATGCTCTGCCCTTTCAGTGCAAAGAACTGAGACAGGGAAGGCAACTGAACTTAGTCAACTAAAAACAAAAAAAGCTTTGCCAGAATATTCCTATCAGCATTGCAGAAGGCAATAAGATGCTGGTTCCCAACTGTATGAGAGTCTTCCACTGTGGACAACATTCTGTGGCTACCAGTGAACAGTGGAACAAGGCTGACTTATCAGGCAGGGTGTGATTCTGTGGTTACCAGTAGACTCTGGAATTAGACTTGGGTGACATACTGTGTATGTTTCACAAGTGTTTTCCATTTTATCTAATCTGTTTCTGGTTCGCTGTCCACTCTGCCCCAGGGTGGCAGGGGAGTGGTGGAGATTTATTTATTTATTTTAGAAATCTTTATTAAGTCTTTGGGTGTAGATATTTTTGAAATATCTTTTTGGATTCAGTATCATTTATCTTAGGTGCTAGAGAGGAGCCCTGCACATTGTTTAGCAATGAATATTAAATGTTTCCTGCATCTAAAAAGTTAGCCCTTTAAGGACCAGAGGGGTTTCATTGTTTTCATGCCCTTAAATTATTCTATTCCATAAAGTGTATTCCTACAGAAACAGCCTAGGGTAGTTCTATGTAGGTACAAAATAGAAGCCAATTTTTTTTGGTGGGGGGAAGGGCTACCCTTCAACCAGTTGGCAGGGGCCTGAACATGACCAGGCTTAAAGACCAGGATGTGTTGGTTGTGTACACAGTCACCATAGACTGCTAAGGGTAGATTAGAAAATCTGCCCCCTGATAAGGCTGATCATTTCGGCCCTCATCACTGAACTGCAAGACTTCAAAATCTTCAATCACCATTGGTGGATCTGTGGGAGAGTACCAGAGTCACTTTTATGATGCCCATTACGACCTCAAGCTTCTCTGTGAGGGTTCTCGATACAGCTCCATCTTCCTGAGGAGTTCTGCTCCCATCGGAACAAACCTACCAAGCAGTTGTGGATGAAAACTTCCAGAATGGGGAAATAGAAGTATAAAATTACAGTTTTCATATTTGATCTGTTTTCATCCCATTGAAATCAAATGGAATTGTAAAGAAAGTTTCAGTCCACAAGTTTTCACCCCAGAAACCGATGGGAATTGTGATTTCCACCCAAGTCCTTAATACCGGAGAAACTTCCTACCACAACTGCAAAAAGTTCTTGTTGGACAAACAAAAATTCCCACTAGAATGAGGAAAATTAGTTAAATAGTAGGAAACCGAATTAGGTCTCTTCATCAGTCATGTAATAGATATTTTTGATTACTTTGGACAATGTTATCACTAGTCTCTCTCTAAATTAATCTTTAGACTTCAGTAGTGACAGCTTTTATAGTCTGCAGGTATTTAGCTCTCATTCTATTACATGCCAGTGAAGAGATCTAAGTGGTCTTGAAAGCTTACATTGAAAAACTACTGTATTAGTCCCCTGCTTGATCCACGGCTAACATGGTACTTTTCTTTACCTATCCAAAAATTGTAGAAATTCCCTTGTGGAGAAAATGGGAGTGCTTCTTCATCCCTACGGTCAAGAGGGCAACTATACCATGATAACTGTCCTTCAAACCCTTTAGGACCATAGGATGTGCAACACATTGTAAAGCAATGCATTAAACACTCTTCTGCTCCTCAAGGTCTTAAAGGCATTGTAATGTTTCACAATAAAAGCAGCTCCAATTAATCTTCATAGTATTTGGGTCATGAAGATTGTTATTTCAACACTGTCAGAGTTGTAGTTTGAGAACAATTGAATCATAAAGTATCCCCCTCCCGCCCCTTTTACTGATGTAACACTGATCACCTCAGAGCAGCAAGACTGTCCGGATGGATCACAGAGAGGGACCATCTTCAGTGAGCAAAAGGAAAAACCTGTCAAGAGGGCAGGGTTTTCCTTATGTTCACAGGAAGAAGATTGTCCGTTGATGAGACCTGTTCTGTCCACATCTGAGGGGAGGTGGCTTACACTAGGTAAAAGGGGTGAGAGGGGGATACTTTATCATTCAATTACTCGTGAACTACACCTCTGACAGTATTGAAATAACACTCTCCATGGCCCAAATACTATGAAGATTAGATGGAGCTGCTGTTTTTGTGAAACATTACTATCCCTTTAAGCAACAAGTAATTTAAAAATGCAACGGATTTCCTAGTCCTCTCGTTTGAACATTTATATTGTGTTGTGTTATATTTTTATTGAATTATAATAAGTGTTATATTTAATCAGTCAGCATGTTGTGCCTCATATTGTCCCATCGCATTCAAGCTGTTTTTAAAGAAAGCTAAGCTCTGTATGTCGCTGCTGCAACTGGGAATGTCCATTCTCATTCACAGCTTGCAGCAGTGCACATTTCTCATTCATTCAATGAAAAGCATGGAACAGTCTCAAGCACATGTTGCTGTTTAATGCCGAACACGGCTGTTGAGGTTAACATTTTGAGCCCTAATTTCAATTTAATATACAGCTGTGTGCCCAATTTAAATAAAAGTACTAGGGTATAATGAAAAAAAATACACAGAAGCCGCAAACAACTACACAAAACTGAATATTGCTGCACATATCAGGCGACTTCACTGATTTCACGTTCCTATATCATTTGAAAGAATTGTTATTATTTTGAATATTTGTTTTTCATACATGATATAAAACTGCATATATGGTTTATTCAATGTTATAGCCTTGTATATCATATACATTTCTAACAGTTTACATGTTACATTCAAACATATCTTAATTAATAGCTATGCTCTAACATAAGTGGTTAAATGGCAACTGCTTCCCCTGAGAACAGACCTGTCAGTGAGGCTCGGGCTGCATTTTGAACCTTAGTAAACTCAGTAGGGGATCAGGACAGGTATTTGAAAAGAGACCACCATTGCTCCCTTGTGTGTCGTGTGAGAAGAGACTGAAGTCTCACAGTTCAGTCTCTTGTCCTACTTGATGCAATCCACATAGACCAGGTATAGCCATCTCCAGTACTCAATAGCTACTAACTGTGCATGTTTTTCAGATATTCCAGCTGGACCACAGGCCAACTAATTAGTGGCTCATCCACTTTAACTTGTCTACCTGTGCTCATTCATGGGTATCCTGAAAACATGTACTGTTGATAGCTTTTGAGGACCAGGACTGGTTATCCCTGCCATTAGACCCTGTGCTTCAGGCTTGAAACCTCCAACACAGAGGGTCAATGGACACTGTTCATTCAACTCTTAATACCTGTAGTTGGGACATACACACATGTGTTTTGCATTCCAACCAATGGGATCAGCTTTGTGACTCCACCTAATGGCTGATTGGAGCTGTTTTGGAACATGCAAGAGCAGACCTAGTAGAACACAAATGCCAACAACTAAAGTGGATCAATGGAATGTAGATATCACCCTACAGCCAGGTGTCTGATTTGTGAAGTAATAATAGGCAAAACGATAAAACCATACTTTTGTTACTACTGTATAAGGTCATTAAGGCTTATGGATGGAGACACATCATATTCGGTACCATAGGTGGTAATGGAATTTTAACTTTTTGAATGCTAAAGAGGTCTCCAATACATCAAGGAACTCTGTGTCTTTCAAGGGGTTAAAAGTCCCGTTGGAAGTGGACCTGCCACCTTGAATTTACATTTCCATATTTGAAAATGTAATTAAAAACTGACTGTTAAGTTAGACAAAACAGATACATAGTTAAGCACATACTCATACTTTTATTTTGTATGTTGAGCTCCATACGGGCTCGATTCAATTACCAGCGCTAAAAAAACACAGGCTTTGTGTTTTTTAAGTGAGGTATTGGTATCCTATTACCTGACTTGTGAAAGCAAAATCAGCGGTAATTATACGCACCGCTAGTCAAAAAAAAGCCTATAGGAAACAACTAAAAAAATGTGCAAGTTGCATTCTATTATCCATGCTCAGTATTACTGCCTGTTTTGTGGTTACATTTTCTGTCGGTAACCCTGCGCCTCGGAGTTGAGGCATAGAAGCCACAACGATGGTTTCAAAACCATCGTTGTTTGAACAAAAGCAGCGCAGAATACAATATACAGCATAGAAATCTGACATAGTGTGTCCCTCTTCGACATATTAACCCCCCCTTTGAAATTTGAATTACAGTGTTTTCTTTCACCACTTTAATTCGACAAATATTGTTCACATTCGGCATTTTAAACCCCCCCTCCCTTTAAAATTTGACTTACGGTGCTCCCATGACTTTCTTTCTCCATGTAAATTCGACATTGTTCTCCTCCATTTTTTTACGACATGCCCTTGTTGTATTTGTATTGTATAATTAACCCTATGAGTACCAGAGACGTAGCAACGCATAGCAATGTGTTTGCTACCTCTCTGGTAGTCATAGGGTTAATAGGCAAGGTATGCAGCTGCATACCTTGCCTGTAAATGTGTATGAAATGCATTTTTTTAAATTATATGTTTAAAAAAAAAGTTCAGACCTCAAAAGGGGCATCAGCACCTGGATCAGGCCGGGTGAATGATTCATTGATGAAAGCGCAGTGCTGCGCTTTCTAAGAATGACCAGGTGACAGGGTTCATTCATTGAAGCACTTGTACTGCAGCGGCTTATGCAGCTGCTCCAGTACAAAGGAAAGCAGAAAATGCCTTCAGGGTCGCCCCGTGGATCATCTATCCTTTTGGATAGATGATCCATGATAGGAAGGATATCGCCCATGTGAAAGCACTCTTATGGTTTATGGGTTACCCCCAAATAGTTCTACTTTTGTCTTTGATTTGCTGATATCTGGGGAATTAAAGTTTTACATTTTTCTTGCAGTTATGAGAGTAAAGGAAAACAAGACACTTCAGGAAACAATGCTGTGTTAAAACTAACGAAAGAAGATGAAGTTTGGCTTCGAATGGGAACCGGTGCTTTACACGGAGATCATCAGCGCTACTGCACCTTTTGTGGATTTCTACTCTTTGAAACCAAATGAAAACACAGGGAATGTGAAGACTTCCTTATTTTACTATTGTGGTTTGTGGATTCACTGATGTGGCTGTTCTAAGAGTACCTGAAGCAAACCAACTGCTCCACAAGGGACATATAAAAATTTCCTGAATTACCACCAATTTAAATGGGGCTTTTAACATATTCCATGCTAAATAAGTGTCCAGTGCATTGCTTCTCAATTCCTTGGAAACCTTTCTAGCATTCTAAGGGTTAAAATCCCTTTAAAATCCATATTCGTATCTGTGCTACAGTTGGTTTGCTCCAGAATTACTGCAATTCTTAGTACATCAGCCTCACAGATTTAGCAGGTGGTAGAATTAATGATATTGAAGGAATCTTGTGTATGTACAAAAATCATGTTTTGTGTAATAAAATTGGAAATTCTGCAAATCCAAATGGAATGTGTTTCTTGTAATCATTTCAATGTTTAATTTGTCTCCAGAGGAACATTTACCAGCCATGCACAGGCAGTCATAAAACTCAGCGGAATGCACTTGTAAGGACAGGGGAGGAGAAATATCCAGTATTTTTCCAAGACCAAGGATACAGTATTGGGCTTCGTGTGTACAGCTAAAAGGAATCTATACATATGGTATATCTGTCTCTTAAAGGGACCCTATAACTGCCTACTTACCATAACCTGGGCAGAAGATTATAATAGCTTCTATGACTCCATCCTGCATGGATTTGGTTTTTCAAACTTTATGTTTATTTAACTGAATCAGGAGTTTAGAGAGAAAATACTGGACCCCAGGACAAAAATGTAAGATTGCCCCTGCCTAAAAAATAGCCACCTTAACACATTCCAATAAGACAAGTATTAATCAAAGTGAATAATAAAGTCACCATACTGTCATTTTTAACCCCTTAAGGACCGTCAGTGCACGCAGGCGATGGTCATTTAAAGACCACAAAGCATTTTTTTTTGTTGTTGTTGAATCGGATTCTGGACTTCCAGGACGGCGTGCAGCTGCGCGGGGAGCCCAGAATTCCATGATGGTCCTGGTACGTCATCAGTCCTTAAAGCAAATCCAGCCATGACGTACCAGGACCATCAAGGGTCCTTAATGGGTTAATATCCCTCGAAGTCCACAGAGCACATCATCATCATCATTTAAGGGGCATCAAAATACTTTTCATAAATGCATATATTAATGGGGAAAAGCAATAAGGAAAAAGTAAGTATTACATTGTGGGAAGGACAAAGTTTCAGATTACAGGAGAAGAACTCAAACATTCCCTGTAACCGAGAGTGAGATGACCAATTTTTGTCTCCAGAGACTGGACCCTTCCTACAGACTGGAGGATATAGTTACCACTCACTCTGCACTCAAGCCAAGAGGATATAGTTACCACTCACTCTGCACTCAAGCCAAGACTGCAAGTACTGAGACCCAGTGTCATGCAAAGCATTATAAGACATAAGGGATAACTTGTGCTTCACACAAAAGACTACTGACAACCAATGTAGCTCATGCAGGATGGGCTCGGATTTAGAGATACCTCTCAACATCTGGGCTTCTGCATCTTTTACCATTTGAACCTTCAGAGGGAGGTACAATAGAAGATTTGCATGAAGAGTATTACCATAATCCAAACACGTTAATATAAAGGCATGCACAAATGATTCCGGGTCTGTGGAGGAGACCAAGGGACACAAATCTCCAAATTATAATATGATATTGAAATCTTGCTTTCTATGGGCCAAAATCTAAGCTTGCATGAAAAGGTTGTTTTCAAAAGAGAATCACATGGCTGCACACTACAGGGACAGGCAGAGGGCTCACCCTATTTATCAGTGTAATAAGAACCTACCTTGCCTCAGTCTATATCTGACCCTAAAATGTCAGTCTTGCCTGGATTCAACATCAGCCAGTTGGACTCCAGCCTTGTGGAAACATCAGACAAACAATTAGTCAGTGCCTTCATGGCTGCTACTGAGCTACCCTGGAATAAGACACTAATCTGGGTAGCATCTGCATACTGATGATACTCCAGCCCGTGCAGGCAGATGACATTCCCTAGTGGCCTCATTTACAAATTGAGTAGTAGGAGGAAACAGGATGGAACCATATGGAATTCCAAATGGAATGAAACCTCCCTGTGACAAATGGGGACACATCACCACCTGCTTGACCTTTCCCTGCAGGTAAGACCTGAAAGTTCCCCCAATACCTGCTAAGCTCTGCAGGCAATGCACTAATATACTATGGCAAATGATGTCAAAGCCTGTGACAAGATAAAGCATAACAATGCCTGAAATACAAACAATTTCCATAGCTACTAGTGAGTTATCTTCAACGCACACCAAGGCTAATTCAGTCCCAAACTAGCCTTAAGCCATCCTGAGTAGGCTTGAAGAAGCCACACCACTCTTTCAAATACTCCAGCTGGGAGAGTACCACCCTCTGCAACACCTTCCCAAGAAAAGGAACGTTGGAGATAGGGAGGTAATTGGACAGCTGGTCAACATCAAGGCCAACATGTTTCATAAGTGGTTTATCCAAAACCCTTTTCAAAGATCCTGAGACCACTTCCTCAGCAAGTGATCTCTCTACCAGCTCCATCAGCAATGGACCCACTATCGCCATAGGCTCAGAGTCATGAAGAGCTGGGATCCAGGTCACAAGTTGCCCAATTCACCTAAACCATAAGCTCCTGGAGGTTGCTGACTTTGGTCCAGGACGAGACTCACCTCTTGATCCAGACTAGGTTCAGGATACTGTAACAGTAGTTGAATTATCAAATAATCAATGAAAATCACTTTAGCACTCTTTATACAAAACTGCTGCACTGTTGGTACAATTGGAATGAATCAGGCTGTTTATAATCCTGAACATAACTGCAGGAAGATTCCTTGAGGAGTCAATTCTCCATGTGACAAAACTATTTTTCCATGAACACTTTGTTCTTAAATCCTTGCTGGCAGAGTCTAAAAGTTAGGAAGTCCACCTGGATCCAACACCTTCAACTGCAGCACTCTTTCCTGCAGATCTACAGCCTCAGACCCAGACGTTCCCCGGAATACTGAAACCAATTGTAGCTGAAGACAACCTCATGGGAGCAATCTCATTGACTGTTGTGTGAAGCACCCTGACATAGTTCTCCATCCAGCATTAACTGTGACTTTAGTAAGAAAGGAGGAAAGATTAGCCTCCAAAGCTGAACTGCTCTTAAATTACTGCATCAGTCATTTTGGCTATACCTAGGAAGCCTCCACACCTCTTGATGGAAGCAGAAACATCACCAACTGTTGTCTGCATCAACCTATGGTCCATCCATGAGGGAGCGGGGAAGAGAAAAATGTCAACAACCTGGGCAAATAGAAGTCTGGGTGTATAACTGTGAGCATATGGCTCCCATGATATTCAAAAGTTCCATATGCATTCTGCCATCGGGGTCCACAGCCCACATGTTGAAGTCACTCAGCATAATAGCATAAGGAAACTCCAGCAATATAGGTGAGACAACCTGTGTCATTTTTGGCCAGTGATTTCACGAGTTACTGAATAACCCAAGAGAGTGCACAACAGTTAGCTTTTCAAGTCATGGGTTTTGGGGAATGTACACTTTAAAGGAACAAATAGAATTTACAGGATAAAGTAAACTGAATATGTCAGTAGCTGTGTCACACATGGCCTCTCTCACAGACACACACAGAGGATGATGTTCTTAACCCTTTGAGTGCCAGAGAGGTGTCTGGCACTCAAAGGGTTAAAAGAACTGGAGCTGTTATGGAGCAAACCAGCTGCACTATAGGGGATAAATATACATTACCATTATATTAACCCTTTGAGTGTGAGAGGTGAAGCAGTGCATTGGATACCCATCTGGCACTCAAAGAGTTAAATGAAGCTTTAAATCTCTTCAATGTTAGAGGTCTCCAGGCCTCTTTATCATTTAAAGAGTTAAAATCCCCATTTAAATCAATGGACATGTTGAAAATTTTTATTTGCGCCCTAAGGGACAGATAGTTTGATTCAGAATGACTCTAGGATTTTTTAGTAATCGGCCTCACTCATTGTATCAAACACACTTTTTTTCATTGTCTAATGTATAATACATAGTAATAATTCATACACATCTACAGTATTTACATGTAATGGGCTCAATGTACATTTGTAGAGAGACAAAAAATGTAGATGGTTATACATGTCTAGCTGCCTGTTTCTCTGTGAATATATATGCAGAACTCTTCCCTGCTGAGTTGGCAGAGATCATTGTACCTATTTGCTATGAATTCATTATTCAACTTCTATTCTGCTTTCTATATACAAGTGCTGTGCTGCTTTACATTTACCTCCTGCCAGCAAGCAGGCGGTAATAGCAAGCCAGTGCGGATGGATAAACCTGGGTCTTGCTAATTGCTGGTAGAAATGGTACCAGTCACAGCGAATGAGAGGTTGGTGATTGCTATTTTTGACACTGATGTTACCTTTAAATGAGTCAGCACTAGGGATGGGTGAAAAATTTCACCTCAAACTAAAATCAACGAATAATGGCACTTTCTGCTTGACAAATAATTTCCTGCAAAAAGTGCAGTTTTTCCACTTTTTCCCTCCTTTTCCACCCATTGAAATCAATGGGAAGAAAAATATTTCTCCACAACAGGAAAGTTTTCTACAGCCATATAAAAGGCTGTCAGGCTCTCACAGCAGCCATTTTGTGTTTGTGAGAGGAGAGAGCAGCATGTTTTTGAGCTAGAGGAGATAAGCAAATAATGGGGAATTGAAGCTTAGTTTAGGGAGTCGTTTAGGTAGGACATTTGTTCTCTGTATTAGGGGAGTATGGGGGCACTCTAGGGGATAAGAAGGGAGGAAGGAGGTTGTCCCCTAAATACTCCAAAATTCCATGTGACTGACAGGCAAGACACAGGCAGCTAGGGACCTATTTGCTTTCTGATCTTGCGGTTATTATGGCTGTACTGGGTGGGGAAGTCAGGGGAAAGACATTGTTGATTTTGATTTTTAATTATAATTTTTTTGGACAGATTGTGATAAGACAACAGGGTGGACAACTTAAAAAAAAAATAAAATAAAAATAGAAATAAAATAGAATAAAAAGTTAAATGTCTTAGGTGACAGTTGTGTTGTATACCTTACATTAAAATTACACAGTGTAGTTGTGTAATGTCCAGCAAATGCACAAGGGGGAGGGGTGGAGGCGGAGCAGTGCAGGGAAGTGAGAATAAAGTAGTAATTCAAAAACTGACTGCAGCAATGGTTGCTGCAGTGTGTGCAATCAATGATGATGATCTCATTACTCCAAGGGAGGATGCAGTTTGTCAAGGTCCCAGTAAAACTAGTTCCAGCACCACCAGTGCCAGCAGAAATAAAGAACCATATAAGAAGAACACTGAAGACGACAACAAGTGACATTCAAGTGTTGATGATGCTGGCAACAGCATAATAGAGGAAGGTGTAGCAGCTGAACCGCCTGCTGCATCAGATGGTGAGACAAACAAGCACCAAAACACCCATAGTAGGGAACTTTGTTACAGTAAAAGTAAAAAGAAATTGTTTGAGACCTCCAAAAGCTTAGAGGAATATAAGGGTAGTGGGCAAGAATTATGAAGTGATGCTTATGCTGCTGAGGATGACCTACTGATGACTGATGATGATGCAGATCTAGAATATATCCCTCCAGCATCCTTGTCTTGTTCAGATACAGATGAAGTTGAGAGTGAGGATGGTGACAGGGCTATAAGGTTATCAGAAAGTCAAAGGCTGAATCTTCTACCACTTTTAAGGAGCACTGTGCCTGTCTATAAAGTGTTTGAGAAAGCCATTGTAAAGTCTGACTCTGGACAAGCACAGATGTCAAAAAGCACACAGTCACCCTATCAGTCATCATCGGCATCACTGCCTCTTCAAAGTCCAAGTCCCACTTAGCCACGCACACCTGTTTTGAGTACCCAGCAACAGCAACACAGGTTAACATCGACAGTGTTGGATATGAAGAGTACCTCTTGTGCTGCTGCAGTAAGTGCTGCACCTTTGACACCTAGTAGTTGTGGCAGTAGAATTACATCAACATCTAGATCCAGTAGTAGTAGTAGCAGAACCCACACATGACAGACAAAGCCAGGATAAAAATATTAACAGCAGCACAGATGTGGAGGTGGAGGACAGATGGGACCACTGCTATGACTGATAAGTAATGTATGTCAATAATCTGAGAAGGAGGGTAGAGTATGACAATGGTAAAAATATATACACAGATCACACCATGCCAGTCCCCTACCACCATCACTACACTACACATCTGTCATATTGTAGGTTGTACTTTATTTTTTTTATTACTTGATATCATCATGAATAAATGTTTGATGATTGTATTTACCAGACTTTGTCTGATTGTATGGTACAGAGATCAGTGTATACGTGGATATATTGTGGATTTGGGAAATCTTTAGTTCACATTGCACCACTTTTTAGATTCATCCATATCATTAGCACCCCTTACTGAGATTTTTTTTTACCATGGATCCCTAGAGCCACTCAATTTGTTCTCCAGACGCCTTGATCCTTTGAGTGCCAGGGGAGTATTCGGATCCCCTTACCCTAAGCAAGAACCCCTTAATACTCCTAGGTTCCCCTACGGACATACCTTCATTCCTCTCTTGATCCCATCCCCTTTTTAAACTCAGAAAAGTGTAAGGGCGAGATGTTCAAAAAGTTGTCATAATGAAAAACTTGTCGGATCATGAGTTGGTGGCAAAAGAAGGACAATATTTTCAGAAGTAAATCCGTCACGTTTGAAAATTCATCTAAAGAATTAAAAATGACGGTAAGATCTCATTGAACACTGCCGTTAAAAATTCTGATCTTAAAAACTGTCTTTCATTTTATCTTTGAAACGAAAATTTTCAAAGAAACAAAGACTTTTTTTGTCTTTGAAACAAATTTTCTTCTCCAAGGTTAGACAATTTTTATTATGTCAGGAAAAAATAATGTTTTTTTCTGAAAATACCTTACATTATGATGTAAAATTAAACCACACCCACTTTTAAGACGCCTTTTTCCCTTTTTATGGAGATGGCGGAATTGGATGTAAAATATGATGGAAACATGTCTGAGAATTGACGGATCATGGTGTATGAACTTTTTTATTCTAATTATAGAAAATTTCAGCTACCACCACTTTCTGAACATCTCGCCCTAAGAGATGCCATCACCCAGTTACCATGTCAAACCAATTATGTTGAAGGTATCCAAGGGGTTAAAACAAGGGAACCAATCAGGTTGGATATCTTCACATAAATAGATAAATGACAATATTAAATAATTTTGAGAACTTTACACTATATTAGGTATTGACACATTACTTCACAGTAAAGAATTGATAAAATAATCAATCCTGCATATTTGTGAAAAAATATAATTTATTTAAGTGAAATATACTATATATAAAATGTAAACAACAATGATATAAAGGAGTGATCCTCATTTACAATAGATATATAGTAAATAAAACCACAACTATCACCATAAGGATTACCAGCAATTGAAGGGTTAACCACATATAGGTATATTCAGAGGTATTAGATAACAATAATTGCACTCAGCAGCATAGAAAAGGATAATTGATCCTTACAATTAATAAAATACAGTTGGCAGCAGTGTAACAACCCCTGCCCCAGAAACTGTATAAACTATGCTAATTGAGGTTTAAGGTAGGTTGTCAGGTGAATTAGATTTAATATTAAACCAGGTCCTCTGACAATTCCCTTGTACCATAAATAATAGCCAAATTTAGAAACTAACTGGAATAGAATCCCAGATTTAAATAACTATAATTTAATTATCTACCGATTACAAATATTGCATTCCTTATGAATAAAACATGTACATTGTATTTAATATAGTCAATAACAGATTACATCAAATAATACTTAAAATCAATTCAATAATATATGTCTAGACAGTATATTAAACTTCATGCAACATATTTCACACATATGACTATAGCAATATTATGTGAAACCTATAGGGTACTTCAAGGGTTAATCCACTTATTAAGATAAGGTACCCCACCCAAGCTGGCAGCTTCTTTTGTCTAGTGAAAGTTTAAAAGAAACCTTCACTTTACAAAAGTTTAGATCCAAAACCAGCTCAAAGAAATCCAAGAAACACCTTAAAGTAACTAGACAAATAGCAGTTAAAGGGTTAATAAATGAATTCAAAGAATTCCCCAGATCAAATATTAACTATTACAACATTTCCAGAAACAAAAAATATTTTTCTAGAAATACCAAGAATTTTATTAACTAATATATAAACCAAGCTATTTATATATCTACGGCTATAAACAATATTATTCTTTTCTGGCAAAATATGACAATTTACCAATGAATAAATAAATTCTGCTTAATTTCAGAATTTATATAGCTAATATAGCTTATTATAATTAATCCTAGATGGTTGGCCAGGTCAATTAAGACAAATTATAAGAAAAATTAATTTTCTTCAAATAAGAAATAAATATTTGACTCTGAATTTTGCAGAATTATAGTAAGGATAGATATAGTTACCAGCCCAATAAGTGTGAATTTCTTAGGATTTCTAGGGCAGTCAGCAAGAATGTGAGCAGGAATGGAACCAGGAGCCAAGAGCCAAAAGCCCTCCCAAAACCTTACTTTTTAAAGTAAAAGATTTTCTTATCAGAACTCCACCCAACCTACTCTGGTTGGATAAAGATCCATCTCATTAAACAGTGGCATAATCAGTATTATCTGATTGGATGCTCCTAATCCCTAATTTAACTAGGAATGTGAGTAACCCCTAGTAATGACGCTATATAAACTGTAGATGGCACCCTTACTCCACATTAAAATTTTACATATAATCAATTTTTATGTCATCAATGATTTATGTAAGAGGTCATCAAAAGTCATATAAATATGCCATCCTCTCAGACGTTCTCATACGGGAGTATCACTCTGTTTTAGACTTTGAGATTTTCTCATAAAATAGTAACACTGCTTGAGACTGTGGTTGTCTGCAATTAGATATCAATCATCATAAAAGTCTCCCAAATATTTTCCCCCTCCACTGAGGAAGAGAAGCTCATTGTCGCTGTTACATGAGGTAATTTAAATACATTTTAAAACACAGATTTTTATAGAACTAGGTTTAAAAGGAAAATTAACCCTTTCCTCCCCATCATGGCAATGTCTCTGACAACCAGTATTGATCAAGTGTATTTATTCAGATACCAATAAGGTACAATGCATATTAATAGTGCAGAAGTTTCAGTCCACACAGGCTGCTCAGAGGAGGGGGGTGTAGCTTGTTGGAAGCAGAGTACATACCGTAAAATCTCAGGTATAATACGCACGTGTGTATAATACGCAGGTGCATATTATACCAAAGATTTTGGGGGAAAACAAGAGTGCCTATGTATAATACTCACCCTTGGTTTCCCCCCTTGCTAAAAAAATATAAAGGTTGGCTGATCCCTTCCCTCCCTCCCCCGGCTCAAACCCGCTGTCACAACAAGCCTTAATTGCTTGAAGTTTAACTCCCCACTTGAATTCCGCATCTTCTGCTGTGTGGAGAAGGCAAAATACAGCGTTATGCACAGTTTCCCTGCGGGCGGCATGCTTCCCTTTGCCGCCTGCTTTCATCAATGGGCTTACAGGTCCTTCCGCCTCCAGGCAATGGTAATGCCCTGTGTATCAAAGTGTATTGGTTTTAGAACAAAATCAAACTACTAATAAATGTGGCATTGCTTCTAAAAATTAGCAATGCTGATAAAAATTTGCATTGTTTATTAGGAAAGCTAACAAACCTAGCAATGCTAATAAAAAAATTGCATTTGTAAAAAAAAATTGCTAATAAATATTTACATTTCTGCTATTAAAAATTTTCATTGCTTCTAAGAAAAGTTAGCAATTCTAATAAAATATAAGAGACTGGTAGAGTAAGTGTGATACATTTATTGGCTAAGGGGCTCTACCATGCAAGCTTTTTAGACACTTTGGCCTTGAGTCAGTTGGCCTAGGTGGTATTTTCTTCAAGCACAGTAAGCCATTCAGTTACCTGTGCTATGAAAAAATACCGGTGGAAAAAAAAATGCACATCAGGCATTAAAATTTTCTCCCATTTAAATTCATTAAAATGAGTTTGCATTTCCCATTTCATTACATGGTTTGGGGCCCACTTTAATGGCTGAAAATCTGCACCCAATGTTTTCGGGAACAAGAATTGAAGTGGACAAAAAGTGCATACCCAACTGGCACTCACAGGGTTAATCCAACCGAAGTTAACAACATCCCCTGAAAATAAACACTTACCTGTAATCCAGATATCCAGCGGGGTCTTCAGCACCCTGGTCAGCAACTGTCGGTCTCCTTCCGTCATCTTCTATTCTCCTTCTTCTTCTTTCTCTTCATCTTCTTTTCTTCTGTCTTCTTTTCTTCTTCTGCGTACCAAAAGATGTCTCTGCAAAGAAGAAAAAATAAGTCAAAATATAACATGCTCCCAAAAAAGTATGACTAAAAGATATGCTGGGCTAAACCCTTTGAGTGCCGGAGGGTATGCAATGCATTTCATTTTTATCTTCATCAGGGCAGAAAATCCCAATGGCCAATATTCACTTCTGCTGGAATGGCTCTCCAAAATGAATACCTAACTGGTTAACAATGGGTGATGTGCCAGGACCGTCACAATGGTCCTGACATTAAGGACTGGTGACGGTCCTTGCATGTCATGTGATCATAGCACGCCTGCACCCTATCACAAAAAAAATGCATTGGTCCTCCCGTGCACCCCACCCCTGGGCAGCGTGGTCCTGAAGGGGTTAATTAGTTCTGGATATTATGTTCACAGAGATGGACATGATTCATTGTGGTCATACTCTAGGACAACAAACTCCTCTCACTGAGTTCTTCTTTATTTACTACAAATAATTTACTTGGAGGAGTTTGGAACCCTGAGGCGAGTGTTAAACCTTTGAGTGCTCTGCAATGAGTTGCATTCGCCTCTGATACTCAAAGGGATAAAGAGGACTTACCTTCTCCAGTGAGATAAACTCTCCAAGTACAAGCTGTTCTACAGAGCCCATGCACTAACATCTCTCCAACTTAATAGATCTTAGTGAAAAGGCTCCATAGATGGTTTATCACACTACAGAAGTTACGTCTTCTTTATCACACCTTTATCACACTGTAATGCATCTGGCAGTAAATAATCATGTCTGCCTCCTCCATTGACCTGATATCCAGGACCAGGACAAGTTAAAGATTAATTTTGTGGAACCACACAGAACTGGTTCATAGTGATGAGGGATTAGGACAGATTCCACTTGCTAGCACCAATACTCTTGGTCCTAGTTGCAGTGGTGATTCTGAAGCAGTAGCAGCAACAGCAGTAACATCATCCTCTGGCCAAGAAGCCATTTTTCTCCACCTTCCCGCTTCCCCCTGAGGTCCAGGTAGTAGAGAGATCTCCAATGCATTGATCAGCAGTCTCTCTAGCAACCAAGAGGTTAAAGCTTTTTTTGTTCTTGATTGTTATAGGCCAATAGTATTTTCTGTGCCAGGAAAGAGTAGATGTAATTAGGGGTGGGGTCATGTGAGGGTGTGGCCATGGGCAGAGCTTGTGCACCTAGAGTGCCTTGCCTAGGTTCTCCAGGAATATAAATCTGCCTTTGGTAATTGGAGAATTTCACACCACTGTTTTTTCCCTTGTCTCATTGATGGGGTGTCAACTCAGCTGTAACTATCACTCTTTATTACACCAAGGGCTATATGTTCAAAGAAGTAGCAAAACAGCTTTTGTCGTTTGTAACGATTTTTCAAAGTACAGTGTCGTTGGGATCATTAATATTTTCAGAGAGTGTCGGTTGTGATTGGAAATATGTCATTTGTCCTGACTGAAATTGTCATATGTAAAAACAAAAATTGTCATATGTAAAGACAAAAAAAGTTCTTACCTAATGACAAAAATGTCTTAACTAAAGACAAAAAGTCTCACATTCAGAACGTCACGTTTCCTCCACTTTTTTCTTAACGTACAAATGTTGTCTTTTGCAAGACATTTTTTTGTCGTTAGTTTTCCTCTATACGACACTGGAGAATAGTTTAAACACACCCTTTCCCTGCCCCTTTGACCAGCAATTCTAGAGTTGTGTCATACACAATGGACATTACTAGTTTTTTGTTGTATACTCTACAGAAAATATGTTGTTCATGCATACAATTACTTATTTTTGTCATTCATACAACATTTGTTGTCATTATCCCTTTGAACACATGGCCCTATGTGTACCACCGGTATCTAAATAGGGATAGACAAAACTTTTTACCTCTAAATGAAGCAGGAGAAAAATGGAACTTCCTGTCAAGCTGGAAATTTTCCACAAGAAGTGCAGATTTTCTGCTTTTGTCTGCCTTTGTCATTGCATTGAAATCAATGGTAAGAATAAATTTCCCGAACATGTAAAGTTTCCTGCTGGGATAGTATAAAAGGGGTGTCAGGTTCCTGCAGCATGTGTTTGTTAGAGAGAGAGAGAAAGCAGCACATGTTTGGAGCTAAATAAGATAACTTTGAACTGGAGTTTAGTTTATAGAGTCTACTGGCCAGGCAATTTGTTCTGTGTGTGAGTGTCACTATAGGGAGTGTGTGTGTGTGTCACTATGGGGAGTGTGTGTCACTATGATGAGTGTGTGTGTGTGTGAATGTCACTATGGGAAGTGTGTGTTTGTCACTAGGGGGAGTGTGTGTATGTGTGTGTGTGTGTGTGTGTGTATGTATGGGTTGCAGCATTATCTCCTTCACAGGTGAAGATGGCAGGAAGGAGCTCAGAAGCAGAGTTAGGAAGCACTGCAAGTCTGAAAGCGTCAAAGCCAAAAGGGGGAGAGGCAAACTCGTGGTCAAGAAAGGTCAGGGAAAGAGACAAAGGATCATAAATGATGGTACAGGCCAGAAAGTCACGGCAGGCAGAAGAGGTTTAATAATGATGGTATAATCCAAAGGGTCAGGGCAGGCACCAAAGGTTCAAGCCAAGCTGTGTGATGGCATAATGATGCGTAGGACGGAGCAACTGAGGACTGTGCATGCACTCTGAAGGAACACTGCTGTGCATGAGCGAGCATTCTGACGAATGCGTGGTAATGGAAACAATAAACCCGTGAAGTAGGAGCCTACCGCCAGTAACACAGTGTGACAGTGTGTGTGTATATGTTTGTGTGTGTGAGATAGAGGAAATTGACCCAAAATACACCAACATCATGTGCGACTGATGAGAGACAGGCAGGTGATCCAAGTTCCTTCCTGATCTTGCTGATTCTATAAGACTAACAGATATTCTTTACAGACATACAGTAACACCTTACACTGACTCTTTAAACAGCCAGAGGAAAAGGTTTATCTTTATCCTGAACTGTAACCCCTTAACGACCGGCTGCGCACGCACCTTGCGGTCCGTTAAGGACCATGAAGCATTTTCTTTTTTTTTCATGGCTGGGTTCCGGACTCCCCGAACGGTGTGCAGCTGCGAGGGGAGCCCAGAATTCCATGATGGTCCAGTTCCATCATGGGTCCTTAAGGATATAACAACCCATGATGGAACAGGACCATCATGGGTCCTTAAGGGAGTAAAAAAATAAGACTGCAGTGACAATGAGAGAGAGAGAGAGAGAGAGAGAGATGCTAAAATACTGTTTACACTAGCTACAGGCAAAGAGGGGCAGGAGCAGCTGCACTTGCAGGGACTGTGTTATTATATTTTTTGTAGATAGCGACAGATGGGGACAGTTAAAAAAGAAATAAAATATATTTTTACTGGTAGGTGACAGAGAGGCAACTTGACATGAGCTGTGACTGAAGCTGACCGCAACAGATAACATAGACAGAGACTTATATGATACAGTATTTTGTAAAAAGGGCAAGAGATCATCACAAACAGTTCTGTTGTGTACTTTACTGTTAAAATCCACACTACTTTGATAATGTCGAGGAAACAGAGTAGGGTTAAAGGAAGAGGAGTAGGAGCAGTGCAGGAGAGTGGTAGGTAAGTGTCAGTGCAACAATTGACTGCAGTCATGGTTGCTCCAGTGCATGCAATAAACAAAGATGATCCTTCTCCTCCTGAGGAGGCTGTTTGTGAAAGTGACATAAAATGTTCCTCCACCTCCAGAAGAATAAATAAACCATGTAAAATCACTAAAGACAACAAGTCGCATTCTAGTGTTGTTGGCATAGCAGAGGAAGGTATAGCAGTTCAACAAACTGCTGCATCTAGTAGATACTCAAGTAAGAGTAAAAAGTACAACACCCACCCTAAAAGTAGCAATGAGTGTTCTGAAAAAGCGGAACAGTAAAAATAAATTGTTTGAGACTTCAAAAAGCCTAGAAGAATAAAAAAGTAGTGGGGAAGAAGCAGCAGACGAGGCTGAAAATAATCTAATTATTAATGATGATGTCGATGATAATCTAGACTATACCCCTCCAGCATCCTCCTCATTTTCTGATACTGAAGAAGTTGAGAGTAAGAGAGATGATGACATGGACAGAAAATTAGCTGAATGAAACAGCCCAATGTTACACCACTGAAAAGGAGCACTTTCCCGGTTTATAAACCGTTTGAGAAATCATTTGGAAAGTCTGACTCTGGCCAAGTAAAGATTACTAAAAATATGCAATCATCCTGTCAGTCAGCATCAGCATTGTTACCACTTCCAAATCGAACCCCTATCCAGCCACACTACTGTTGAGTAATCAGAAACACGGGTCATCAACATCCTCAACCCTAGCTATGATGAGTGCAGCTGCTGTTGGAAGTGTAGTATCTTTGACACCCAGTAGTACAATTGCACCATCTTTCCCCAGCAGTAGTATTAGTAGTAGTAAACCCTGAGGAACCCCTCAGTCTATGAAGTTTAGAGTCTAGATAGACACTCAAAATCCCAAAGCTAAACATGTTGCTATCTGTGTGTGTAAGAAGCATGTGAGTAGGGGGGGGAAGCAGGATCACACCTAGGCACATCCTCATTGAGATCCCACCTGAAGCACAATCACAGGTTTGATTTGGGGACACACCATCAGTATATTGTAGATGCCACAACTAGCAGCAGTAGAAGCACTCCTAAAAGCTCTTGGGGCTCTGGAGGACATAATAGTAGTCCTGTGGATGTGTTCGAGTGTACCAAGATGTTCTTCATTTACACTAACACAATGGTTCCTGCTATGGTTCTGCAGATGCCAAACATGGAGGAGTATGACTGAGTTTGTTGGATGTGATGAAAAGAGTCATAGTGTCGACACCTGCCGCTGCCATCACAACCACCTCCACTGCCACAAATCATGTTGTTAAAGCAATAAAGTATATACGGCAGTGCCATATAACATTTTCTGAGTTCTGTACAAAAATAATCCAAAACTACCCCTGTGGAATAGTAAACTTGCCAAAATGTTGGATCCTGAAATGCTGCCCTTTTCTTTTGTTTATAAAAGAGATTTTAAAGAACTGATATGATATGTTGCACCCTGCTAGCATATCCCATGCCACAGTTATTTTTCAAAGATTCTTGTGCCAGAGTTGTACAAGCAGGTGTTTAGTGTTGTGGGCAAAAGGACCCAGTCTGCTAACAATTTTTTCAAGGACTCTGTCTGCTCACAACTTTTACTTTCAGCTGTGGAATTCTCCACTTCAGCCTTCAGCAGCAGTAGTACTGAAAAGGGAAATACTGCAGCCATAGAAAGCATAGGTGAAAAATGGCAAAGTCCATATGGGAAATGTATTGGCATTGGCAAGAAATCAGAAATTGTATGTATTTTCTATGGGTGGGAATTTTCATGGGAAATGAAGGAAATTGCTAGTTTTCTGCAAAAATTCCCATGAAAACATTTTTTTGCTTTTCGCCCATTCCCATAAAGAGGATGTATAAATCCATCAGTACAGCTTCTTTGACATTAGCCTACAACTCATACTCCTGCACCTTGGTGTATATATCAGAGTGTATTACCACTGTTGCTAAAGGGATAGAATCATCTAATAACAGATAATTTTGGAAAAGCTTTAAAAGTCTTTTGCATATTGTATTAGTCATTTCTGATTTCTAGTTTTTTTTATTTATTTAGATTTGTAGATCATGCTAATAAAGGCATGCAGAGCAGGTACTTCCTGTCTTAGCCCTTCATTACCTACCTCAATTATTGGCACTGAAAGAGGTTAAAGGGATAGTAATACTTCGTTTTAACTTTATTTTATTTTGTAGGCATTAAAAAAACATGAAGAATGATATAAGTCTTATCTCTAAAACCTTTATGGTTTGAGAGATATTCACAAGCAAAGTTTCCCCTCCCGCCCCTTTTACCTAGTGTAAGCCATCTCTTCTCAGATGTGGAATGCAGTCTATAGACCAGACAGATAACAGCAGGGGACAATCTTCTTCCTATGAGAACAATGAAATCCCTGCCCCCCTTGACAAGTTTTTCAGGTTTTTCCCTTATCTTAATTGAAGATTGTCCCTCCCTGCAATCTACCTGGGCACCTCCCTTCTGCTCTGGCTGAACAGTGTGACATCAGTAAAAGGAGCGGGAGGGGGATACTTTGTCATTGAATTACTCTGGAACTACAACTCTGACAGAATTGAAATAACACTCTCCAAAGTCCAAATACTATGATGATTAATTAGAGCTACTTTTATTATGAAACATTACTATCCCTTTAAGTGTCAATGAGTCCTCTGTAAGGGCTTTCATTCTGCAATGTCATACAATAGCTTAACAAGACAATAAAACAATGTACAAGGGAGTAAACTAGTTACAGTGCAAGGATATTTACAATCAACAATAAAAGAAAATTGAAAAAGTAGGACTGGAGGGCCCTACTTACTAGATCTTATTATCTACAGGGCCATCCATGCTTTAGAGAAAAAATAGGGAAACTGAACTCAAGCAATAACAATGGCCTGTGCAATGTGAAAACATTAGCGAACATCTGGCTTGTTCTGACCTGACAGCACTCACACTATAAAACTAATATTTCTAAGAGAATGGAACACAATAGCGTACCTAATCAGCCTTATTCTGTAGTAAAATGATGGGGTCATTAAACTAGTAAAAGTCCTTAAGACATGTTTTTAAATTCTTTCTGGTATGGTAGAATTGCTAGCGTATTTTTTTTAACATTTTGCACACCCTACAGTAGAGGTTTTCAGATCATGTTCCATGGAAGCCCAAGGTTACCCATAGAAGTACAAGAGTTTCATGCAATAAAAGGAATGGTGGACAATGCAATAGGACTGGAGTGGCCAACAGTGTGTAAGTGGCTCTGACTGTGACTACTTATGGATTTGTGAAAGACTGAATCATTCTAACAGTGCAATTTTGTTATTCTGTTACATGTAAAACCCAGGGGTAGGCAACTGTGATGGGTACAGGGGTTACTGCTTGGTAGACTGAGGGCTAAGCGAGTTATCCAGCAAGACAAAAAGATAATAAATTGCATGTATTAGAGCGGTCATGGCACACAAACATAGGACAACAATTTGAGGCAAACAAACGGGTAAAGTATAAAAACTACACGCTTCTACTGTTCTCTTCTTGGTGTGTAAACAAAGTTGCACAGGTTGCCAGGGGTTACATATACTCACAGTCCATTTTAGCATTATGCTGGATCTTACCCATAGTCCCACTAGAGGCAAAAGTGGGCATCCACCCACTGCGCCTGGTGCTGGATTGCATGATGTTTCCTTGTATTTTTTAGTCCTGACAGAGGATTTGGAGAAGGCATCCTAAGAGATTATCCCCAGCCACTTTCCTTAGTCTTGGGCCATAGCCACTGAAGTTTAGCTTCCTGGCTACAATCCTTGTAATGGGAACATCAGGGAACCTTCTGTGGCTGCAGCTGTCTTGACTTACAGCTCACAACTGAAGAGGGCACCTGGCCACTGCAGTGCCCACTCACTATAACTCTTAAAGTGAGGGCACTCACCAGTCCCAGTTCCCCCAGTACTCCTTTAGAAAGCATATGGACCAGTCCAACTCCAGAGTGGCCCCAGGCCACCCTCTATTCTAGGGAGGCCTCCTCTCCTGCTCCTACATTCCCATCTCTCTCCTCTCTCTCCTGTGCTTCCTTCTACCCCCCCCTACAGGATCTGATGTCACAGGTACCATATACCAGATCTATTTTTGCTTAGCCTGATGTAAGGGGGAAGGGACACACATTCCACTCACAGATTTGCCCTACCCCGTCTATCTGACCAACACTGGGCTATCTCATAACACAATCTCTTTCGTCAGCTAAAATGGATGGCAACATCCCTTTGTACATCAAACATACACACTAACCAACTCATTCAATGCTGGTAAATGACCAACACTCTCTAGTACATGCACACACAGGGGACATTAATGTTTTCAAGAATGGGAACACATGTGAAACAATGGAGATCCCTGAAAACAGACAGGGTTCATTCTCAGGGTGACAACCGTTCCGTCACAGAGACCTCTGACTACTCAGCTGTTGGAGACTACAACCCCCATCGCTGGAGACCCAAAAGTTGTTTATCCCTGTTACATCACCTTTTAGCCCTTTGAGTGCCAGAGTGTTTTGCAATGCATTGCATACCCTCTGGCACTTAAAGGGTTAACTAATTCTGCTTATAATTGCTTGGTAGCTATCACTTGATTACTTTTATTATACCATTTTATTATCTTACTATTGCCAGTAGCATTCAAATACTCTTCATATTGATTATATTTTAACTCATTGAACTGTAGTACCTTGGAGGCCTTTCTAGCAGATTAAAGTAAGAGGCAATGACTGTTACAATTCCAACATGAAGCATAATCTCAGAGTTATGTCAAAGATACAATGAGTATGTTTAGTAAGACTGATGATCACTGTATGCACTATGCTCAGTGGCAAAGCTTAATCATTTCCAATCACAATTAGATATAATAAATCTTCCAATAATTCAGGATTCAGCTGACTGGAATTCAGCCAAATGAATATTATCACGCTTATTGGAAAAGAAACATGTAGTAAATCTCTATGGGAACTGTATGACGAATGATTAATTATTTGCATCATTAATACATGGCACAGGTTAAACTGAAGACAATGTAAGGCAGTTTGCAGTAATGTGTACTATATATTCAAAGAGTCAATCTCTTTTAATGTCTTATAAATCTAAACAATAAAAGGTTCTGCTAAATAACTAGACACAGTGTATCAGGACCATATAATTTTTAAAAAATATAAAATGTATACTCACAAATGTAATAGATCACAGAAGAAAAAATGTATACCGCTAAAATCATGTATGCATGTGACGCATAAAGTACTAGGATTCGCCCTACCAATGCTCTATTAGGTACCATACTGAACAATTGAGGGCAAGTCACATATACATATGTTTATACATTCCTACAGATATCCGTATACTTCTTGTATTAAAAATAACTGTAACTAGTAACTAAGTGGATTGTCTATCCATAGTCAAATGAAATCCTAAAAAGAATCTGATTAATCACACATAAATCATGTACTAGAGAAAGATCCCTCTTAAATGTGATAAAGATGAAGTTAATCAAAAAGTAAAAAAAAAAACACAATTATTCTCCAAGTGATAACTGTATTGAATGGATCAATATAAAATGTATCCAAATCATTGAATGACGACATTGTGAATTGATGAATTCATTAACAAAATGTAATCATTATGATATTGGTATATGTGGAATATGAATTTATGTCCATATAGTAAACAGTGATGAATCAATATCCAAATGATGAATTGTTAAAAAAACAATTATATTACATATGATAGTGATGGTAAATTAATTGATGGAAATTGTATCAAAGCAGATGAATGATGAAATCATGAATTAGTAGATTAGATGGAATGTCCATATTATTAATGTGTATGGTGAATTGTATTGAAACAACAACAATTGATATTCAAATGATAAATTCCAATATTCCAGAAAAAGTCCCCCACTGTTAATAAAATATGTATATATCATATCCACTTAGGTATTCATGAAAAACACCATTATGTAATGGTATTATTATGTCAATAGCAGAATATATACTGACTATAGATATTGAAGCACGAATGTCTTCTATAGAATTATAAAATCTTGCACCGTGTCTTGCTCATGGCCAGATAGCAAATTATAGACTGGACTTAATGATCCTCAATGCTGTTATTGGCTTTATTCTCTTGTAAAGGTAATCAGGGACCATAGACTGTTATTAGTAATGGCACAACATACCCTTCTCGTATGTGTTCTCTCCGGTTTTCCCTATCTTTTGATATTGAGGCAAAGAGACTGAGGCAGACACAAACAATAAAGACAGACATGCACATCGAGAGAGGTATACTGACACATCAAGAGAATAAGAGAGAGAATACCTACTGGCATGTGTGAAGAAAAAGTGGAGTTATTCAGGAGCAAGCCAACTGCAAACAATGGGTCTTATATATGCAAAGTGATCTTGAGGCAACAGATGACTGAACAGAATGTTCTCATTTAAAAGGTTAGAAGTGACCACTTGCCTGCAAGTTGATTGTGCTAGATACTTATCAGTTTATCATTGAACGCCTATTCTTGGGCTCACTCAATGATCAGGATACACCACTCAGATATGCCAAAAGCCTTTGCTAGGGGTAAGCAGGAAAGGTCAATGCCTACCTGTAATAACTTTTTGACATTTTCTGGAGTAGTGCAGTCCAGGGTACATACACTACCAGGAGCTAAAATCTTCCATGGATAAATATTGGAATGATGCCAAGCTGAAGAGCGTAGTCCACCATATCTGAAATTTAAATGTTCCTACTCTGATAAAGTGTAAAGTTTAAATATATTAAAAATATTATTTTAGATTAAATGTTTTTATTCCTGATTTGATTTCACATTCTGGATGTAGATTTCTGTCCAACATTGGTTAAAGAGGATGTTTGTATGTGGCAGGCGTGTCATCTAGATTTACATTAACTGAAAAATAATGGCAATATTTCATAAACTACTGATATAGATAAAAAAAAATTATATATAAAAAGATAACACCTTCTCCTCTTCAATCAATCTTAGGTAATCCAAATTTCCCACAAGGCATCAGTGGGGGGCTATTTAAGACCTGGCATGAGCACAACCTCTCTACAATTCATACTTTGACTAGAGACGACAATTTTATATCATTTGATGCTTTACGTGAGGAATTGGGTGCCTCAAGCACCCCTTGGTGGGCTCTTTTGTGGGTCAGACACTGGCACTTCAGCGAAAAATCCAAGGGTCCTATTGATAAAAAAATGTACACCCTTCTACTAGATTTAGATCTCTTTCATTCTGTTACTTCTACTGAGAGACTTATCCGCTAGCACCAAACCATACTTTTTAAGGATTTGGGAAAAAGGTCTATCTCTTCAATTTGAGATGTCCCAATGGTCAGACATATTATGCAATAATCTTGACAAAGCCTGAGACATTAGAAGGAAATCATTAAATTATCAAGTCATCTTGCGCTGGTATCTAACTCCTCTTCGCCTCCGACATTTTTATCCTAATTCTTCTGGAAATTGCTGGATATGTAACGAAAGCAAAGGATCTATGCCTCACATTAGGTGGACCTGTAACATAGCTCCTTTCTGGGTACAAATTCTTGAACACATTTATACATTTCTTAAAATCCGAGTCCCTCTAGATCCCATGATTTGTCTGTTCTCGTATAAAGGCCATCTACAATGGCACCTTCCTTCTGGTAAATGGCATATGATCTGTATACTCCTATCGCAAATGAAGGCCCTCATTCCTGGCTGCTGGAAATAATCTGAAGCTCCATCTTTATTTCTTTGGTTCTCAGGTATTTTCCAATTGGAGAATTTGCATGCCAAAGCTAAGCATTCACAGCAAAAATTTCTGATCCAATGGTTTTGGTGGAAGGACAACAGATTATCTTTCTTAGGCACAAGGGCTCCTATTTCATAGGCAAATACTGTCTTGCTTCCCCCCTTGCTCAGCGTGACTACATCCAACATACAACTTCTTTTTTTCCTTCAGAATAATAGACATATGTGCATGGCCCATTCATATGGTTGTTATTATAATTTTTTTTTCTTTCTTTCCCCCTCCTTATTTTTCTATTACATTCCTTACCCCATCTATTTTATCTAATTCTTCATGATAATGACACTATATAGCGTGAGAGCAAGATCTAACCTACTATAGCTGTTTTACTTGTTTTTCTTTGTCTCTTTCTAACTACATAAATGTTTGACTTCGTTCTACTTATTATCATGTATGTACATGCTTTAAAAGGATAGAAATACTTACAATGTAAAAAAAAATATATGTTGTAGGGTTTATCCCCCTGAGTAAAACAAGGGTACTCTCTCTGCTTTAAGGTGTTTTATTCAAAGGTTATTACAGCTCAAAGATTAATTTTTTAGGTGCAATATCACAGTGGCCTGAAATTGTACAGTGGTGCTGTTGCTACACCATCCTATGGAGATTTATGGTCCCGGGACCAGAGCTGTCCATAGGATGGAGTAGCAACAGCGTCACGGTACAATTTCAGGCCACTGTGATATTGCACCTAAAAAATTTTACTTTGAGCTGTAATAACTTTTGAATAAAACACCTTTCAGCAGTGGGAGTACCCTTGTTTTACTCAGGGGGGATAAACTTATTGTGTTACTCTTTTCGAAGATTTTTGATATACTCTGTTCTTCATACCTTGATACAGTGTATTTCACTATTAAACCTCAATAAAAATTGATTTAAAAAAAAAAGATAAATATCCTATATAATAATTTGCTAATGTATGTTTGTCAGAAGCTGTCATGCTCATTACAGACAGCTGCGGGTGCTGTAGTCATGAGCAGTACAGACTGCACGCGCCGCGGCTGATAACGGAGCGGGGCACTCCAATTCTTTCGAAGAGCCCCACTCCATTATCAGCCACTGCACGGGCAGGCTCTACTGTGCATGACTACACCGCGGCTGTTGCTGTCTGACACTGCGGCCCGTGTACACAGACTGTTCAACTAGTTTGATAATAAATGAGCCATTGTTGAAGTAGACACTACAACATTGTAACCTGGAAAATGTATGGTGAAAGCATGCTATGATCATGGTTGGGCGTGGATCATGTGAACGCGTTGATGAGCTTAAGGAGCAATTCTTCACATCTTGGAGGTCGTGAGTGATTAGAGCATTTGTTATGTTTTCAAAACTGCTTAAAGTAATTTTTTTATACATTGGAAAGACTTCTCTTCATGGTGCCACTTACTTGTTCAAGGAGAAAGCATGGCTATGTCAGCTTACTTGAGGCTTATTCACATGGATATGATGGAAAAGAAAGTCACCTTAGTGCATATACCAAAATGCAATCAATATAAATGTGACAGAATATCTCCAACCTGGACCCTTACTGAACTATAGAGAACCTCCCCCCTGGAGTAATTCTTATTTTGGAAAAAAACATCTACACCATAGGGAACAAATAAACATTCTGATTTAACCCCTTAAAGACCAAAGAGGTCTGCAACCCATTGGTTCTGGTCCTTAAGGGGATAAATGATCTTTCAACCCCTTTAATGCTAGAGATTGGCTTCCAAAACATCGCAAAAGCAATCTGTTGGAGATCTCTCCTGCAATCGTGGAATTAAAAAGCTGATTTAAAGGGACCTATCACCTAAAATAACTGGTTATTTTGACAAGAGCTTTTAAAATCACCTATATGTTGTATTAGCAATTTTCGCTTTAACCTTTTGAATGCCAGAGGGGTACAGAACAAGGGTTATGAGATTTATAGCTAATGCTCATTAACTTGTAACTCAGTCCCTACATGCATTGCCTTAACTCTTTCGCGACCACTGACATGCCAGGACGGTCACGGCAGTCTGGCACTTAAGGACCAGTGACGGTCCTAGCATGTTATGGAGTTCAGGGGGGACTGCCCCTGAATTGGAAGTACAAAAAAAAGAAAAAACCTTGTGGTCATCAAGTGCCGGCCGTGAGTGTGCGCGGCGGTCCTTAAGGGGTTAATTAGCATAATCTATAAATGTAAATAACTCAGAAACTAGTTTTCTAAATAAAAAATGGCTAATAAAATATATGGATGATTTTAAAGCTCTTTCAAAATAACCAAAGTTGCTTTTAAGGCGAACAGGTTCCTTTTAATCTCTAGTGCTGTCAATTTTCATCAGAATTATTGCAGTCCTTGCTAGAACATATGATTCACCAACTTTATAGCAAGCATTCTTTTTTAGTTGAGGTATTGGGAAAATAATTACAAAGAGTGTCTGCAATGTTGCATTCACTTCTCTGCCACTTAAAGGGCTAAGCAGATGAATCAATAAGCTCTACTCAGCCACAAAAGGACAATCCATTACAGTGTAGGAGGAATTACAACTCTTACAGAAAGATGTAATTAAGCCATTGAGGCTGCATTGCTAAGCAGAACTGTATAATGTCTGGAGCAAATCATTTGCACTATAGGAACACATAAAATACTTAATAGGTTTAACTGGGGCTTCTAACCGCTTGAATGCTAGGGAGGTCTTCAAAATTAAAAATATTCAAAACCCCTTTTAAAAAAATGTCAGTGTTGATTTGTCCGCTGTGGTGAAGGTGGTTTTCCGCTGAATCGATCCATCTCTAACAGCATCAACTTCAGTATCTAGATACAATTCATAGGTGTCCATCCCATTGCCTGTTTCAAAAACAAAATATTAAATCAAAGTAAGAGTTTGTGTCGAGACTTGACTACCAAATACTACCATTTGTCATATGAAGGGTTTGTGAGTCACATCTGCATTGCACAGCAATATTGTCTTTAAAGGGATAGTAACACTTAAAATGTAAAAAAAAAAATATATATATGTTGAAAGGTTTTTCCCCCTGAGTAAATCATGGGTACTCTCACTGCTGAAAGGTGTTTTATTCAAAAGTAATTACAGTTCAAACTTGATTTTTTTAGGTGCAGTATCACAATGCCCTGAAATTGTACAGTGGCGCTGTTGCTACACCAGCCTATGGACAGATCTGGTCAGTTGAACATAAACCTCCATAGGATGGTGTAGCAACAGCACCACTGTAAAATTTCAGGCCACTGTGATACTGCACATCCAAATTTCAAGTTCCAGATAGCATAAATTTTGAATAAACTCAGCAGTGGGATTACCTTTGTTTTACTCAGGGGAATAAACACTACAACATATATTTTTTTACATATAAGT
The DNA here is from genome assembly GCA_037306005.1 of Rhinophrynus dorsalis. Lineage (NCBI taxonomy): Eukaryota > Metazoa > Chordata > Amphibia > Anura > Rhinophrynidae > Rhinophrynus > Rhinophrynus dorsalis. Next base: position 651,381,184 of record CM074718.1, read on the forward strand.
ATGTTTCTTTAAATGTTTGAGTGCCAGAGAGGTATCCAATGCATTGCATTGTAATGCACTGGAAATCTTTCTGGAACTCAAAGGGTTATGGAAAAATATAGGATCTTTCCTGTTGATAGTCCTGCTGGGAGATGTATAGTACCAAATTTATTACAGCTTAAACTTCTGTTTTTCTACATTAACAGTGCCATCTGGGGGAGATGCACTTAGGTGTGACTAACAGCTGATAAAGTGGAGATGACGTCTCCAGAACTCTCCAGTCCCTATGTGATTCCCTGTATCCAATGCACTAAGATCACTCTAAAATGAGAGATTTTAGTGCATAGGCTCCATACAATAACATAGGAAATGGAGAAGTGTTATCAATGGAGAAGTCATCTTTGTTTTATAACCAAGCCTCAGTGCATAACCACACATGGCGTGATCCCTTCTTTATTACCTATTTCTCATCTTTTTATCACAGCTTAGTGCTTAACCCCCACCCCCATAGTGTCCATACAGTTCACAGAGGGGAATGCTCTAATGTTACATAAGGGTCTTGTTTGGCAACATTGTGGTGAATTCATCATATGCACTAACATGTCTTTACCATCTCTGTGATTACTCTTCAGATATGCATATAGCACCATCTTTTGCAGTGCGTCTGCCTCATTTACAATGTTTCAGTGTCACCTTTGACTTAGTGAGTCATTTTCATAATCCTGAGACCACAGTTATATGTCAATGTAATTATTCTTCAGTAGTATTCAGAAACAATAGCTGGAGAAGCTATCAGAGATCATACAAATAAATGTGCCTCCCTGAGACTGGTAAATTGTGGATTTTCTAGAGCAGTGATTCTCAACCAGGGTGCCGTGGCACTTTGGTGTGCCATGGACATCAACTTAGGGTGCCCCATGTTTTCTCTCCAAAAATGGACTTTTAAATAAAGATTTATAGAAATTGTTATGCACATTATGTTTCCTTTTGTTATTATGATTGTAAGACCTAATAATAACTGTATATTTATGCACTGCATCTTCATTATGACCTTGATAAAGTACATTAAATATGTTAGGGGTGCCCCGAATGTTCTATAGTATGTGCTAGGGGTGCCCCGAACAAAAAAAGATTGAGAACCACTGTTCTAGAGTTACGGCTATTGACGTATACCACCTCACAAATAACAAGTATTTAGTTGTAAATGGGCTTCCATGTGTGTGCTTCGGGGGGGGGGGAGACACAGCAGATTTTTCCAAACTTCTCCATATAGAAATATATTCCAGTTGTCTCCATTGCTAATGGGAAACCTCACATAAAACTGAAAGGGTGACTTTTAACACGAGACGGATATGGATAACTTTGAATGATGGTAATACTGAGTGGTTTGACATTTTATTGGTTATTAACCTGATTGCAGACATGCCATTAAAACACACCAGCAAACCTTACAACAACACCATATGCTAATGATCAATCTCTCCCTGTATCTGCTGGCATATAGAATTCTTAATGCATATGACAAAGTGTCTTATTCGCTAAGGTGAAGTGCTCGCAGCATAAAAAGTATGGTATTTGCATTATTACTAGGGCTGATGTTCTAAGGAAAGTATTGTTGTACGGGGGCAAACTATTGTACCATATGGAAAAAAAACAAATTCCAATTGATTTCAATGGGGCATTTTACCGATTGATTGCTAGAGAGGTATCCAACGCATTTATTTGCAATGCTTTGGAGACCTTTCTAGTATTCAAAGGTTTTTTTTTAAATTAATGGTACTGTTGGAAATGTTTATGTCTACCCTGTGGTGCAAACAATTCCAGAATCACAACAACAATTTTATAAAGTACATAAACCTCAGTGACTACATTTCTTAATAGAATGTAATTGTAAGAGCGTCATCCCTTAATGACAGCTTGAACTATTAAAACATTGGAAAAATTCAACTTCCACCAGTTTATGTCATTAAAAATGTATGTGTTATTTAACTGGAGCAGTCCTTAAAAAAGATTCTAAAGAAAACATTCTATTCACATTGGTTTTCAATTGAAGAATTGCTTTTAGGTTTGTTTGGCAGCTGACATAATAATATCATGGTCTGAAAAGAGATGGATCAATTCTGGGGCTAAATTACTTCACCATAAGGGGCATATAAAAATGCCAATTGCTTTAAATGGGGATTTTAAACTAATGAATGCTATACATGCATGTGTTGTAGACTTCTCTACCGAAAACAAGGGACTGCATTACCGCACTGCTTAGTTAAAGTAGAACTGTAATTTTGTAACAAATAAATGATATCAGAAGCAATCGTATGTTATTGAATTTTCATGCAAATCTGCCAGACATACCCAGCAGACACTTACATTCTACACTGTTCTGCATTTCCAACTGCCACTTCCTACTAGGAAGTACTAGCTGAGCTACATATACTGACCAATAAATAAATCAAAGATGTTTCACATACTATTGTTTGAAATGAAAAATGACTACCATAAATATAGGTTGAAGGGCTTTCAAAATACCCTGTTCGTTACAACTGTTCTTGTTTAATTAAAAATAAGTACCGGTAATGGACTCACACCCTTTCCATGCAGTTTAAAATATTCAAGTTGTCAAGAACACGATGAAGACTATAAATACATAGATAGTAATTCTCAGGTCCAATAACCAGAATAACAAAACCAAGAATATTTTCCCCATAACAAAGGCAAAAAAAATTACGGAATTTGTATGTCAAGAAAAAAATTGGAGGAAATGTGAAGTTCTGCATGTGAGAAACCTATAATAATTGAAGGTAATACTAAAATTCTTTATTGCTATCACCAACACAAGCACAATTACCATACCTATATTCTTGACACTTCTCTGAAACATTACACTAGAGCAGTCCCTCCACACTTTTGTCATTATATATGACAATTTTGGTCAGGAATCATACAAAACAACATATTTCAGATCACAACCGACACTCTCTGAAAATATTACTGAGCCCAACGACACCGTACTTTGAAATGTCCTTACAAATGACAAAAGCTATTTTGCTACTTTTTTAAACATATGGCCTTTCTCATTAGAGAAAGATTTAGGAGTATTGATAGACGATAGACTTCACAGCAGTGTGCAGAGTCACTCAGCTGCTGCAAGAGCAAATCAGGAATTATCCTGTATAAAAAGAGGTGTAGATGCAAGGTATGCTAATATTATCCTGCATCTGTATAAATCCTTGGTTAGGCCTCATGTAGAATATGGAGTACAATGTTGGGTGGCAGTTCTTAAAAAAACATTGTTCAACTGGAAAAGGTACAGAGACGTCAACAAATCTGATAAAGGGATTGGAGGATCTGAGTTATAAAGAGAGACTAGCCAAACTGGGTTTGTTTACATTAGAGAAGAGATGTCTAAGGGGTGATATGATTACTATTTACAAATACATTCAAGGTCAATACAAGCTAGCTAAGAACAAGAGGTCATCCATTAAGACTAGAGGAAAACAAAGGTAGGGATTCTTTACAGTAAGGGAGATTAAGCTATGGAATTATTTGCCTCGGCATGCTGTACTTGCAGATAATACAACTGCTTTCAAAACAGCAATGGATGCCTGTCTAGCACAGAACAATATTCAAAATTATGACAGATGCTTCAATCTAGATAGGTTGTTGATCCAGGGAACTATCTGACTGCCATTTGGAGTCAGGAAGGAATTTTTTAACCACTTGGGGATAAATTGGAAATTACTTCAGAGGGCTTTTTTTTTTTGTTGTTTTTAGAGCGGCTCTAAGAATATTTAGATATAGTGTCCCATCATGCATAATGCAAGAAAAAACATGTCTCAAAATGTGCCCGCTAGACGAAAGACCTCCTTTGGTCTAAAATTGATACAAACAATCTGCAAACTGCTGCACCATATTAAGAGACATGATATTAATAAAACATCAAATCTTTATTGATTCAAAAAGTAAAAATCATAATAGTACTTATCTATTGAAAAGACTTGTGTCAACGACATCCCTAATGTCTGGAGGCATAAAACATCAACGCGTTTCGCGTAATAAACGCTTAATCATGATGACTAGATCCGGAATACTCAACGGCTATCATTTAAAAAGCTCACCTAACCAATCCACACAGAGAGGTAAATGACCTCACTATGCAGGTGCTCAATAATACCCGTGCTGCAGACAAAACTTAAATCGACATCTTAACCCTTTATATGACAACCAAAATTCTACAACCAGGCACATTGCCCCTTAATGGATAAACATTGTACCAATAATATTATCTCAACAAGATTTAAACAAGGGAAGAAATCGAAAAGTTTATCAATTTGAAAAGCAACACGGAAAACGAGTACACCTAGCTTTAGATAAATCTTTGCATCGATTTATACCAATCTATAGTGATTGCAACAATCTAACCCAAAGATGGATATAAAGTGAACTTCCAAAATGAAGCCGCTAATCCTGATCATCATAATCTATCTAAATATGTCAATCCGTTATATAACAATCTCAAAAATAAACATTCATCTTACATACAGAAAGACAATAAAGAAGATAGAGTCCATTTTTACAAAAACAAATAAATAAACATCTAAAATTATGAGAAACTCATAAATAAAACAGCGATACACTAAATCGCTGAAAAGGAACCAGAGTGCATATTATATCCAAAAAATCAAAATGCATATTGCACTAAAAAACTAAATAATGATATAAATAAAATAATACAATAACTTAATAGAGTTGTTATCTATACAGCACATATCTGTTGATTATACCATATTGCAAAAATCCGATATAGCAAGAAACATCATACTCACGATTCAGACCCTCTGGAGACCTAGTTCTTAACCAGAACATCCAAAATACTTCTCTTTTTGATAATAATTCTCCCAAATTGCCTCCTCTAACACCTAAACAGACTTTCTCAATACCTTGAATACGTAAAGAATCACTATTCTTACCATGATGAACCTCAAAGTGATTGGCTACCGTCGATTTAAAGGCTCCACATCGTATATCACTAAGATGTTCATTCATACGTTCCCTCAACGGTCGAGTGGTCTTCCCAACATACTGCACATTACATAACACACACGTGAGTACATAAATAACATTTCTAGTATTGCAATTAATGTAATGCCGCATTTCGTATGAGAGACCAGTGACCGCTGAGGAAAAAGTATTGGAAATCACTATCCTAGAACATAATTTACATCTAGTGCCACCACATTTATACATTCCAACTGTTGAAAGCCAAGATCTATTATCCTGAGTATTCCCAGCTCTATATAAACTTGGAGATAAATAATTGCCAATAGTTTTGGCTCTCTTTGGTACACACTTGATATTATTATTAGAAACAAGATCTCGTAACTTCTCATCTGCAGCCAACATTGGAACATGTTTCAACAGAATGTTTTTAATCCGATAGAAATCTTTACTATAATTAGTAGTAAAGATAACCGATTCTTGAACATTATCCTCCTTTACAGTATCCTTTATTTTAATGTCATCATATTTCTTTAAATCACTTGATCTCATATCAGAATCAATACATTCTGTGATCCCCAAGAGATCAGCTCTTTTGCGTTTTCTCGCTAAATTCAGAGCATGTTCCAATTCAGCTTCTAAGTATCCTCTAGCTTGAAATTTCTTATATAAATCTTTTGCTTGTCACTCAAACAGATGATCAGTAGAACAGTTTCGTCTCAAACGAACAAACTGTCCATAAGGAATACCTCTAACAGCATGTGGTGGATGACAACTTTTGGACATTAAAAGTGCATTAACTGAAGTAGGTTTTCTATATACATCTGTAATGATCTTATTTCCTCCAGCTGTGAGTGTAAGATCCAAAAACGAAATACTCAAAACCTGGTGTTCTGCTGTAAAATGGAGATTAAGATTATTACTAATAATATAATCCACAAAATGTGAGGCTTTTACCTCTCCTGCACACCAGACTATGAGCACATCATCAATGAATCTCCTATACTCAACAATATCATCCCGATGGGGGTTACTACCTCCAAAGATGTGGACCTCTTCCCACCAACCCATGTACAGGTTGGCGAAAGAGGGGGCAAACTTGGCCCCCATTGAGGTCCCACATCTCTGGAGATAATAAGCCCCATCAAAAAGAAAAAAGTTATGTGTCAAAAGATATTCAATTACTTCAAGAATATATGATTTCAAAGATGTGGAATAATTGCTATATCGATCTAAATGGTAGCTTATAGCAATAAGCCCTAAGTGATGAGGAATGCATGAATAAAGAGAGCTAACATCACAGCTCAACCAAGAGCACTGTGTGCTCCATTCGAACTGTTCCAAAATCTGTAAGAGATGCTTAGTATCTTTGAGATAACTGAACAATCTTATTACTAAGGGTTGGAGATAGGCATCAACCCATTCTCCTAAATTCTCATTCAGAGATCCTATACCTGAAACTATGGGTCTCCCCTTGGGTGTAGTCAGAGATTTGTGTATCTTAGGCAAATGATGGAAAATAGGAACAATAGGTTCCTTAACCAAAAGACACTCAGACTCAAATTTCGACAAAACACCCAAGGAGAGACCACGTTCCACCAGTGTTTCAACAATGCCTCTATATTGCTTCGTAGGATCACCCTTCAATCTAATATATACGGCAGTATCATTAAGTTGGCGCATCGCCTCTGCATGGCAATCAACTGTATTCAAGACTACAACCCCTCCACCCTTGTCTGCCTTCTTAATTGTTATGCACTCTAGTTCCTTAAGATGTTGTAAAGCTAATCTTTCAGAACCAGTGAGATTAGATGTATAATTTTTCTCTCTCTTAACCTTCTCATGTAAAGCAATGAGATCTTTTTCTACCGCTCTCTGGAAAGTATCCAAAATCATACCCCTACAATTAATGGGGTAGAAATCAGAACTCCTAGAGAGATCAGTATCAATTTTATTAACTTCCTCAATTCCCGCAACAACATTACTTTCATGTTGGATGTTTACCATATCAGTAATACAGCATGAATCCCTGTATGTTTGAATGGAAGCATCCTTTTCATCTACGATACCGTGAATCTCTTTTAAAACAGACTTGTTGAGCCCTTGTGAATTGTGCTCTATTGTGCTCTGGATCAACGAGTGTTTTTGGCATGGGCTGGACTTGATGGACGCATGTCTTTTTTCAGCCTCGTCAACTATGTTACTAAGTTACTATGTATGTATATATACCCAGACATACTAAAATAATGGAGATGTGAATTTAACCCTTTGAGTGCCAGAAGGGTATCCAATGCATTGCGCTGCAATGTATTGGATACCTTTCTGCCACTCAAAGGGTTAAATGTTCTCTGCTGAGTTCTAGTGGAGCAAAAGCTCTAAATAAGTTGTTCCTATTATTATTATTACCACCATCCTTATCGTGAACTCTTGACCTTCCTTCTAGTCCTCAAGGTGTTAAACATTTCAGTTCAACTCCAAACATTTCAGAGATTAAATTAAAATGTAAAAAATAGACCAGTCATCAAGACTCATGGATGGATTTTTCAAATGATCCCTCACCTCCCCAAGAACTGACAAAAGCAGATGATAAGTGGCCTCCCCCAGTCCAATAGCAAATGAATGATTTTTTGTACTTTATGCACCAGAGGACACATTGTACTAGGTCTCACAATGTAATGCAAATCCACCAAAGTCTGCACACATAACCAAACAGAACAACATATGAACTGAAGAAGCATGGCAACACAGAGCTACACATTTAATATTACAGTTTAGAGAAACAGCAGATGTTATTTTACCTTTTTCACATTTCTTCACATTTTACTGGTCACAAAACCATATTCATTTTAATAGGTCCAAGGAAGAGGTCTTCTGATCTTTCCCTCTCCTAACCTGAGAATGGAGGCTAAAGTTGAATAAACAGAATCCTATATAATAATTCGCTAGAATGTTTGTCAGAAGCCATCATGCGAAGTAGAGACTGCCCAAACGCACAGAATGCTGGGAGCATTCTGTGCTTTCAGTCTCTACAGTGCATGACTGCTTTGGCAGCAGGACAAAGAGCAGGACCGGCCTCTTAATCCTTTGAGTGGCACTCAAAGTGTCAGCATTGCCTGGACCTTGGCCAGTGTACACAGGCTTTTATACTAGTAATCTTATATTTGAACAGAAGTCCCGTGGCTGCTCTGCAAAGCCCTGGAATCATGATATCAGGTGTGACCCCATTACTCCTAGCTATTGATTGGCTATGAGTTAAAGTTCCCATACTTTTGGAATGAGTTCAGTTGTCACTGGCGATTGGGCCAGGAAGGAATGAATTTCTTATGTGCTGGTTTATTATTACTTTTTAATAGGGCAGTAAAGAGTAGTAGAACATGGCCTTCTCCCTAGTATAAAATGCTCCATTTCATTCACTGACTGCTCTGCAGGTCTCTGTGATCTGCCAGCCTGGATGATGTCAGACCCTCATGGAGTAAATTGAAGATATATCTATAAGCTAATTGTTGTCAGAGTTACAGTCAACACTAGGCGTCTGTGGAGGGAATAACAATGTTGCCACCTTTCCCATAAGAACAGAGTGATACCACTCATCTCTGCAGGTCATGGACATCTGCAGGACAATTGGTCAGTGAAAGGGAGAGTTAATGTAAAGATCTTACAGATTAAGCGGCCAATGTAAGCTACCTGGTAGACTGCCCCATTAATACAGATGGGACTGGTATTAGGAGGGCAGACCAGCACTTATTTATTTAACCACACTGCTTTTATATACTTCCAGAGACTCAAGATAAGAAATCGAATTTGGTACACGGTTTAAACAAACACAGTAACCAGTCAGAATTCCACACAGCCTGCACAATAAGGAAACATGACATAAAAAACAGTGAGCATGATGTACTAAGATAGTGGTGCAATTCTGATGCAAACCCACTGCATTATATGGAATAAACAAAATGTGACTTCTCTATCGTTCAGTGTGTTGAAAGCCCTATTTAAATCAATAGGAGTTGTGCTTACTACTGAGATAGCTCAGTGGTAGATGCCCTAACTACAGAACCTGTACAAACTTCAAGGTTGCAGGTTCAGATCCTGGCAGGGTCAACTCAGCCTTTTGTCCTTCTGAGGTTGACAAATGAGCCATTGATTGGATGATAACAACATCTGTTATTTAGTTACCAATTTGGTTAATTCCAAGAGCGTGTGCTGAAAGCACTTTGCATCCTGCTGGGAGAAAGGCACTATATAATTACTGGTTATTTGTTCCCTATACTTCAGCTAGTTTGACCCAGAATTTTGACCAGTTTCTTAGTACAACAGCCTCACTGTACCATTGTAGGACAATACACACAAGGATGTTGACAATTAAGATAAAACAATTGCACAGAAGAGCTCTTTTGTAGAGCAACCATTTTGTAGCACAACTTTTTTGTAGCAACTGAAAATGTGGCATGTTTTTAGTAATATAGCATAACAAGATTTCTCAGCATCCCATTTTCAATATAAACAGAAAGTATACAATTGCTGCTACTTGGGAGGGTTGTATGATTTCAACCAAATTCCACTGAAATCAACACTACAACTTGTAGCTGAGTTATCACACAATCAGAGGAAAGTTGCATCAAGCTGTGTCTCTGTGTGACAATCACAGTGCATGTCGACTCTGCAAAATGCCCCACTGGACACAATGATACGCAGATAATTTTTTTTAATGTGTTGCTATAGCAAATATACAAAATCATCCATGTGAAAGTGGCCTAAGAGGTCCAGTCTCAATATCACAATTATTGCTAGTCTGTAGATGTGCAAAAGCGCCTCCCTCCTCCAACTGCTTGAGCTATAAAAACATTGCACTGAGGATAATAATATACAATTGAAATGGCATTTGATTAAATTTATTAGCCTTGATTAGTTATGATAATTTTGTTAAAGGGCACCTTTATCAAAACAGCCTTGCCGATGAGTCAGTTCTGTTCCTTCAATAAATATTGTACTAATGATTTTTTCTCTTGAGAGAGAGTTCACATTGTTTCTGAGCTGGCTTAAATGCTTTAAATAATACTTTGTCCCAAATTATTTTTGTTCAGTTTTCTACTTCTTTAAAGGGATAGTAATATTTAATTGTCACGGTTGTCAGGCAAAGAAGGACAGACACAAATATAGGAAATAAAATCACCTTTATTGAGAATGAACAGAGTAATAATAATGCCCACATACACCCCAGAACCCCAGTAGTAGTGCAATGTCTACCACCCAGAACTGCACACTGTACTAAGCACTGCACTTCTGTACCAGAGGAACCTTGGTAGGTGCCGGAGGTTCTAGCAGCGATAAGAACCAGGCTACTTGGTATCAGAAACTCCCAACCAGGAACAGGAAACCGGAGGCAACCGGGAGCAAGTGCAAGCCCATACAATGGAGGCCCAAAAGCGTATGGTAGGCTAGAGAAGTTAAACACGGATAGAGTAGTCAGCCAAGGCCACAGGTCAGGACAGATGTGGGTAGTCTGATAAACCGAAGGCAACAAGGAGTGAGTAATCAACCAGAGCCACAGGTCTGAGCCTATGTGTGTAATCGGACAAACTGGCGGCAACACAGAGAGAAAGAAGTTAGGCCCATGGGTCAAGACCGATGTGGGTAGTCACACAAAGCGGGGCCATGCACAGAGCGAGTAGTCAGCCAGAGCCACCGGTCAGAACCGAAGTGGGTAGTCAGACAAGCTGGGGTCATACACGGAGTGAGTCAGAACCCGGAGGAATGGGAGGCGAGGGAGCACTGGCTGGGCTTTGAAAGCTAGAAGCCAGACGAGACCAGGGTTTATGTAAGTTTTCCTTGAAAGAAGGTCTCTCACGAAGTCTGGTATCTAGCAAAATGGTGACTGAAATCAACTCTTCCAGGTCACCAGGTAACTCACGGGCTGCTGTCTAATCCTTAATAGCATCGCTCAGCCCTTGAGAGAATGCGACTAATATAGCAACAAGGCTATATAGATCTAACTGCTATCAACTATTTCTAAAATTATCTGGATATAATTTACCAGTTAATTAATTAATTCTGCGTAATTTCAGAATTACTACAAATATAGCTTATTATAATATTTTGCTATATACAACTGTCCAGGCTTATATCTAGCAAATCTATTATAAATATTTTCCTCAAATATCAAGGAAAGATATCTCTTATTCTGAATTTTTGCAGAATTAAAATAAGGCAAAATATAGTTACCATCCAATAAGTGTGTTTCTTAGAATTTCCTTAACAACCAGCAGGAATACTTTCATGAAGCAGAATCAGGAAGCCAAGGTTTAGATGATCAGGAACTCAGCAACAAGCCCCTTTCCCTCTCAAAACTCACATATTCATCATGTAAATTCCTGTTATCAAAAAATCCAGCCCATCTTCTTTGACTGGAAAAAGAGCCATTTCATTATACGGTGATGTCAGAATATATTATCTGTATTTTTGGGAATTTCTCAAAACACTAGTAATAACGCTATGCACTCTAAAGATGAAGCTTACTCCACATTAAAATTTTACATATGACACCTGGATCTGTCTCATATCATCAGATAAGAATGGCCAAGAGGTCATTCGACTTGAACAAACATGTCTCCCTACTAGACCTTCCCACATGGGAGTATCCTTTATCCCAGGCCTGTTGTCTACATGAGAGGCAAAAAATGACATTCAGTTATTTACAGCCCCTGGAAGCAAAGGGCCATTGTTTTAACATGAGATAATTAACACACATTTAGGATAGAAAAGGGATTTTTATAAAGTCCATACTGGTTCCAAAATTTTAAAGGGATAGTAATATTTCATAATAAAAGCAGCTCTAATTAATCATAATAGTATTTGGACCTTGGAGAGTGTTATTTCAGTTCTGTCATAGTTGTAGTTCAAGAGTAATTCAATGACAAATTATCCCTCTCCCGCCCCTTTTAGTGATATAACACTGTTCAGCCAGAGCAAAAGGGAGGTGCCCAGGTAGATTGCAGAGAAGGACAATCTTCAATTAAGATAAGGGAAAAACCTGAAAAGTTTGTCAAGGGGGGCATTGTTCTCATAGAAAGAAGATTGTCTCCTGCTGTTATTTGTCTGGTCTATGGGCTGGACTCCACATCTGAGAAGAGATGGCTTACACTAGGTAAAAGGGACGGGAGGGGAAACTTTGCTTGTGAATATCTCTCAAACCATAAATGTTTGAGCGATAAGACTTATGTTGTTCTTCATGTTTTTTTAATGCCTACAAAACAAAATAAAGATAAAACAAAATATTACTATCCCTTTAACCCTCTACTCTCCACCAGGACAAAGTATCTGACAATTATACACTTATGACCACAAACTAACTGCACCATGTGCATTTATGTTTGTATATGTATACATATACATGTGCCATACATGTACATAGCGTTAATATTGTTACTGAGGGGTTTTTAGGAGATGCTTGAAAGTGAGGAGTGTGGACAGTTGACATATAGGGGGTTTATAGTAAAGGACTCCTGGATCATGGATGAACTCAGCAGTGATGCAATGTTTATTGCTGAAAGAAATTTTGACTGATCTCAAGTAGTAGGGTTTGTTGATTAAGGCTACCAGGACGGTGATATGGCATCAGCTTCAGTTGATCCTGAGCAAGATTACTTTTCCTTGCAGCATCACTTCAATGGGCACTTTTTGGTTCATCACTTAGTACTAGGACTTCCTGGGGTTAAGCTGCTTCACTATTTTATCAGGTTCATGAATGGAATGAAGAAGAATCTTGTGGTTTGGCTTGCTTTTCTAGGTTGTTACAAGGATATTGTGGCAGAAGAACTGGAGCTATTTATCAATGCTTCTGGTAGCTGTGATTTTGGGGAACTTTGAGTACAGGTGGTGAGTGGGATCATGGCCTCTCAATTAGTTGTGGTTGGTCAGGAACCTAGCCTTTCTGGAACTGTTTCTGATTGTGGTGGCAGTTCTTCTTTGGAGAGATGAGCTGCAGAAAAGGAAGGTTTGTTTTGTTCAACAGCTTGGACATGTCCAGGCAATCCATTATGTGTCAGTATTGTCTATTCCTGTGCTGTGTTGCTTTGGTGGAATTGGTTGGGAGTGTGGACTTGGAAGAGGGAAGGTTGGATGTTTTGTTATGATACCTGACTTTACTTAGTGAAAATTATCTGTTGCGATGTCAGAGTTGGTATTTTTACATAAATTTCAGGGCTGGCAGTATCATGTAATCAAGGATTTCTTGGAAAAGCAGGTACTGAATAGTTTGCAGATAGCTAGATTAGTTAGGGATATAAAAAGGACAGAGTCAATGGAATATCTGATAAGCCTTTCGGGTGCCCTCAGGTGTCATATAGTTATTTATTGTTTTGTTTATGAAGTGGCCCTTTTTCCATGGCAACTTTTTCTCTGCTGTTTTTTGTTGCTTTTCACATCAGTGAACTTGTGAGTAATATTAAGCACAAGGCAGGAGGGCTTGCCTGGAACAATGTGGAGCTGAGGCAGAATGGGATAGTAATGCATTTGTGGATCTGTTGGGTAATGGTGCTTTGAATTCTTTATTTGGGATGGGTATAGTTGAATGTCCAATAGCCTGTGTGATGACATATTTGGTGGATCGAGTTGTCACAGCTTACCTTGACTCCAGCATGATTACAGGCGCGAGGCTTCAAGCAGGCTGCAGGCCTCTGTTTTATCTGTTTGCTTACTGTAGTCTCCTCCTACCTACTTCCTCCCTCTGAGCTGCTCCTCCTACTTCCTGTGGAGGGGTTTATAAGGCAGACTGAGGCCTGACTCAGATGCCCTTGCGTTGTTGTTATTAAGTGATGTACTTGGGCTCTGTGTGTGACCTGGCTATCTACGAAAACCCACTCTGTGTATGACCTGTCTATTTATGAGAACCCGCACTGTGTATGACCCGGCTAAGTAAGAGAACCCTCTCTGTGTATGACCCTGATAAGTACGAGAACCCTCTCTGTGTATGACCCAGCTAAGTACGAGAACCCTCTCTGTGTATGACCCAGTGATCACGAGTATCCCTTACTGTGATCAATTTGTGCTATTGGCTTAAGACAGACCACTGTTGTGGACAGGGTCTGATTGGTGACTGCAGGCGTGAGTCACAGGGTCTCGATATAGTGACTGCAGGAGTGAGTCACAGGGTCTGGTGTAGTGACTGCAGGCGTGAGTCACAGGGTCTTGTGTGGTGACTGCAGGAGTGAGTCACAGGGGTCCGATATAGTGACTGCAGGCAGAGTCACAGGGTCTCTTAGCGGTGACTGCAGGCGTGGGTCACCAGATTGCGGCTAAGGTGTGGTGTTGCTGGTTTGACTGACTGCAGGCGTGGGTCAGTTCTCCAGTCCAGCAGTCCTTGTGTTCCTGTTCGTCGGATCAAGATTGCCGAGCCAGTGTTCAGTGGTCGCCTGTTCCAGTGTTCCAGTCAACGGATCAAGAGTTGGCGTTCCTGTATCTTGCTGAGACTAACAGAGGCATCGGCCCAGTCTCTCGCATTGTGGTCTAGCAAGAGGCCTACTATTTCTGGTAGTAGTGTCGCCAGCTAGTCACCCTTTGCTTGTTGTACCACTTATTTACCGCTGTGTTTATTCAAATAAATATTTTGCATTCTATTACCGTACTGAGTTCTGAGCATTCCTGGGTTTCCGTGACACGAGTCCATGACGATGCTATGAGATTGTCCAAGTTTCATTTCATCTGGGTGTTTAAAAAAGGGATTGTACAGTTAAGATTGCCAGAGATGGAGCTTGGTTCACATTCTTTCCAGATTAGTTTAGAGACCAAAGCAGTTAGGTGGGATCTAGGAGATGAAGCAGTTATGAGGATTGGCCAGTAGGAATAAAAAGACCTACATTATTGTTTTGAGTTACAGTTTTTGTGTTTTCTTGCTCCAGGTTAAAAAATGTGTTTGGTTGGCCTTTCCTACATTTGCTGGACACAGAGGAGACCTTAAATCTGGGAAGCCAGAACAGAGCTGGATTTTTCCAAAGTTTAGATACATGAGCATTGGTTGAGGATTGGGAATATGATCTGAGCAAGCTTAGTTCACTTCTCCCCCTCCAGATATTTTGGTATTGGGTTGGTTTAGGGGAACGGGGTACATTATTATGTGGTTGGAGATTACTCAAGGGTTGAAATGAAGGAGTGCAAGGTGAGCAGGAAGAATTGAATATGGTGGGTGCCTATTTCGCCAAGAAACAGGGTGGGTTGGTGAGTAAGCAAGCACAGTAAGCTGGATAATTGATTGTTTCTAGGTTCCTCTAACAGATATTGGGTTGTACATCTTCCTGATGGGTCTGAAGGATGGTGTTGAAAAGGCCCTGACATTTGTGGTTGGTGGAGTACAGCTAGCTTAAGGAGTTGGTAGCGTGCTTGCTGGATGAATTTATAGTCCAGAATCATGATTCTTGGGCATGGTCTAAAGAGTCATAGGTATAGGTGTTGGACTACCATTTGCTACATTCAACTAAAGTATGGATGGATGATGTCATGACAAGCAGTCATGTAGTGTTTTTAAGAAGTTTGATATTTTAAACATGGTTGGGTTGTGCTAGTTAGGTAATGATGACTGATCTTGCCTTAAGAAAAATATATTTTATTTAAATTAGTGTTAATTGTTTATAAACTTTAATAAAATGTTTGTGAACCTATGTTCATACTGTTAAAATAAATGATGGGACTTGACAAATGACAATACCCCAGTCATGGGTCTCCCAGAGCCTGGTGGACTCAGGGGGAAGGTATTTGAAGGAAGAAGGTATGAGGAAGTGGGGCTGCTAAGGTCTTTTATGGTTTGATTGTAATTGGACCCAAAAAAATCAAGGAGGTGGTCCTGGAGTTTAGTGGCTGCAGGCGACAGTGCGTCTTACAGAAATATTACAGGAGCAGGTGGAACTGTGAGGAGCTTCCCACCAATCCAACTCTGGGTATATATAGTTGAGTGTATCTGAGTTGTATTTAGACAGATGCATGCAGGTGTAAGGCCCTGGTAGAAGTGGATTGGGATCTTGTGTGAGTCTTGAATTGCTGAAAGCTTGTGGTGACAATACAGGCTCCCGTAGAACTCGGAAGTAAATAAAGTTAATAACTTTATTGGCTAACTAAGCAGATTTAGGATGCAAGCTTTCAAGACCTCTTAGGTCTCTTCCTCAGGCATGTTATCAGGCATGAGGAAGAGATCTAAGAGGTCTTGAAAGATTACATCCTAAATCTGCTTAGTTAGCCAATAAAGTTATCAACTTGACTATACTTGCAAACTATTTTGTGTCACTGAGTTTTTTTCAGAACTACTAAACCAGGTATGAAGGGCACAATTTTCTACTACCTATACCATAAGCCCATTTCAGAAATTGTAATCAAGAAAAGTTAATTTTAAGTGATAAACTTAATGTATCCCATAAACGCTAAATACTTGCCTGAAGCACAAAGAAAGAGTTTAAATATATAATAAAGATGTCATTTTTACTGGAATCTGTTGAGTCTCAGCTGGTGTGTTATGATGAGGAGAGTGCATCAACTAAGCTTGATGATCTATAAATTTGTAATTACTGATAGCACATTAAAATGTAATAATTTTAAAAATCATTCCAACATAATTCGCTGCATAATAAAACATTCTAGTACTTGTATTTTCAAGTCAGAAGCGTTTAAAGGGACACTGTCACCTAAAAACAGCATTAGTGATTTGGATAGAAGTTTAGTTAGAGGATTAGTTGTTTGAGTGATTTAGATTTATAGATTACGCTACTGAAAGCATGCTGTGCAGGCACTTCCTGTCTTGGCCCTACATCATGGCAGAATAGTAGTTCACTGGGCTGCCTCTTACCTGATACTTCCAGGTTGCACTAAGGTGACCTTGAGAAACTGCTCCTCCAACATGACACTCACAGTGCACAAGACAAAGTGTAAAACAAAAGAACAGTGGGCAATGCACTTAAGTTCTCCACTCCTATTGGTACAGGGGTCAGACAATGTGGGAACTGTGACTACCAGTGGAATTGGGGTTGAAGGCAGGCAGACAGTGTATGTGAGGGGGGCTGTAACTGCCCCTTAACCTAGAATATTTATACACTTGTGTGAAATCACTGGTGTAGCCCCATATCAGTTGTGTTCTGTGGTATTACTAATGTAGAAACATTTAAATGTGAACTCTGTGGTATCGCTTATGTGGCTCCATTTTAAGTGTAAGCTCTGTGGTATAACTAATACAGCCCCATTTCAACAGTGAGCTCTGTTGTATCTCTTATGTACTCCCATATCAACTGTAAGCTCTGTGATATAACTAGGATAGCCCCATTTCAGTTGCAAGCTCTGTGGTATCACTCGTGTAGCCCCATTTTGATTGTAAGCTCTGTGGTATCACTTATGTAGCCCCATTTCAGTTGCAAGCTATGAAGCATTACTTGTGTAGCTACATTTCCGTTGCAGGCTCTGTTTTATCACTTGTGTATCTCCATTTTAATTGTAAGTGCAGTGGAATCACTAGTGTAGAACCATTTCAAATGTAAGCTCTGTGGCATCACTTATGCAGCCCCATTTTAATTGTCTACTCTGTGGTATCACTAACGTGGCCCCATTTCAGTTGCAAGCTCTGTTTTATCATTTGTGTAGCTCCATTTCAATTGTAAACTCTGTGTAATCACTTGTCTACCCACATATCAATTGTAAGCTTTATGGTATAATTTTGTAGCCTCATTTCAGTTGTAAGCTCCGTAGAATCATAGCAATATTTCAGTTATAAGTTCTGCAGTATATTTTAATATATTTAACCTCTTGGATGCCAAGGAGGTGCCTAATGCATCACTTTTTAATGCTTTGGTGAGCTCTCTGGCATACAATGAGTTAAAACAATAATTTTGTCTTTTATTAAGTTGGTACTAGTGATGAGCGAGCACCCCAATGCTCGGATGTTCGGGTGCTCTGACCGAGCACCCCCTGAGGCTCGAGTGCTCGGCCGAGCACCCGAGCCCCATTGAAGTCAATGGGAGGACTCGAGCATTACACCAGGCACCCCCTGCTCTGATGAGGGGAGGGTGCCTGGTCCATAGGAAAAGGGCAGAAAAAGATGGAAACACTACAGAAATGGTTCAGGGACAGCATAGGGAGGATGTCTGGATGCACCTTGGACTCCAACATCGCTGCTGGGAACGATCTTTCGCCCGTAGTACGCCATTTTTACAGACTGACCGTAAAACACACAAAAAGGAAAATAAAAACGACTTTAGGCGAAAAATTGTTACCAAACAGTATTTGCTGTATATTTACTTGTATATCATCTGCAAATTCTCCCAAAAATTTCATCGATTTTCTGAAGTGAGGCCATGATTAAGAGGGAAACGTGCGCAGAGGCAAATTATCCCAAAAATTTCCTTGATTTTCAGAACTGAGGCCATGATTAAGAGGGAAACGTGCGCAGAGGCAAATTCTCCCAAAAATTTCCTTGATTTTCAGAACTGAGGCCATGATTAAGAGGGAAACGTGCGCTGAGCTGACCATCTAAAACATTATGGGTGAGGGTCTGCTGCAGAGCTGACCATCCTAAACATTATATGCGAAGGCCCGCTAGTGAGCTGACGCTATAAAACATTATATGAGAGGGCCCGCTAGAGAGCTGACCCAATAAAACATTATATGAGAAGGCCCGCTGGTGAGCTGACCTATATAAAAATTGGCAAACAGGGCCCGCTGGTGAGCTGGCCCTATATAAAAATTATATCACAGGGCCCGCTGGTGAGCTGGCCCTATATAAAAATTATAGCACAGGGCATATGGAAGAGGAGGAGGAGGATGAGAAGATTAAGAGTCAACCATATACCCGTTTTTTGGGTGGAAGGGGTGAATGGGAATACAGAGTATTCACATCATTGTAAATAACATATATAAAGTGAGTTTATGTTCCCCCGGGGCTTTCCTCCAGTGGAGTGGAGAAGTCAGGGGAAATCCAGGCCTTGTTCATTTTTATAAGTGTCAACCTATCAGCATTGTCGGTGGAAAGGCGGATACGCTTATCTGTTATGATGCCACCAGCAGCACTAAATACCCGCTCAGACAGAACGCTGGCGGCAGGGCAGGCCAGCACCTCCAAGGCGTAGAGTGCCAGTTCATACCACGTGTCCAGCTTGGACACCCAGTAGTTGTAAGGCACAGAGGGATCATTGAGGACGCTGACACGGTCTGCTACGTACTCCTTCACCATCTTCCAAAACTTTTCCCTCCTTGTGACACTAGGCTGCGCATCAGGGTGAGGGTGCTGGCGGGGTGTCATGAAGGTGTCCCACGCCTTGGAGAGTGTTGCCCTGCCTTTGTCGGAACTGCTGTGTGCTCCCCTTTTCTCCCCTTCTCGGTTGGCCAAGGTAGCACGTACTCTGCCGCCAGCGTTGTCAGATGGAAAATTTTGGAGCAATTTTTCAACAAGAACCTTCTGGTATTGCACCATTTTGCTTGTCCTCTCCACCGGAGGAATGAGAGATGAGAAATTCTCTTTGTAGCGGGGGTCCAGAAGGGTGAACACCCAGTAATCCGTGTTGTCTAAAATGCGTACAACGCGTGGGTCACGGGAAAGGCAGCCTAACATAAAGTCAGCCATGTGTGCCAGAGTACCAACAGTCAAGATTTCGCTGTCCTCACCAGGAGGCTGACTCTCAATATCCTCATCCTCTTCCTCCTCTTCTGCCCACCCACGCTGAAGAGATGGAACTAAAGTTCCATGGCTACCCTCTGTAGCGGAGGCAACCGTGTCTTCCTCCTCCTCCTCCTCCTCCTCCTCCTCCGCCTCCTCCAATTGTCGCTGAGAAGACGAAGTGAGGGTGCTCTGGCTATCACCTTGTGTAAGCTCTTCCTCCCCCATTTCCACCTCTTCCACATGCAAAGCGTCGGTTTTAATTGTGAGCAGCGAGCGTTTCAGTAGACACAGAAGTGGGATGGTTACACTGATAATAGCGTTATCGCCGCTCACCATCTGTGTCGATTCCTCAAAATTGCGTAAAACCTCGCAGAGGTCTGACATCCATTCCCACTCCTCACTTCTGATTACAGGAAGTTGAACGGAGAGGCGACGACCGTGTAACAGCTGGTACTCCACTACTGCCCTCTGCTGCTCACAAAGCCGGGCCAACATGTGGAAGGTGGAGTTCCAGCGCGTGCTCACGTCACACAGCAGCCGGTGAGCTGGCAATTGTAAGCGCTGCTGCAGCTTCAACAGGCCGGCCGAAGCTGTAGATGACTTACGGAAATGTGCACACACGCGGCGCACCTTGGTCAAGAGATCATGCACATTGGGGTAGGTTTTTAGAAATCGCTGCACCACTAAATTAAATACATGCGCTAGGCATGGTACGTGTGTGAGCTTGCCGAGCTCCAAAGCCGCCACCAAGTTACGCCCATTATCACACACAACCATGCCTGCTTGCAGGTTGAGTGGCGAGAGCCACTGCTCGGTCTGGTGACTAATCCCCTGCAACAGCTCTGAGGCCGTGTGCTGTTTGTCCCCAAGGCAGATCAGCTTCAGCACGGCCTGTTGACGCTTCCCCACTGCAGTGCTACACTGCTTCCAGCTACTGGCTGATGGGGGAGTGGCGGTGTGTGTAGAGAATTCGGAGGTGGAAACGGAGGAGGAGGAGCCAATAACGTAGGTGCTGGTGGAAACCCTGATGGAGGTAGGGCCCGCAATCCTCGGCGTGGGTAGCACCCGTGCCATCCCAGGGTCCGAGTCGCTCCCAGCCTCCACGACATTCACCCAGTGTGCCGTCAGGGAAATGTAGCGTCCCTGGCCACAAGCACTTGTCCATGTGTCAGTCGTTAAGTGGACCTTCCCAGTAACTGCGTTGGTCAGGGCACGGGTGATGTTACGGGACACATGGTGGTGTAATGCGGGGATGGCACACCGGGAAAAGTAGTGGCGGCTGGGGACCGCGTACCGAGGGACAGCTGCTGCCATCAGGCTGCGGAAGGACTCAGTGTCCACAAGCCTAAATGGCAGCATTTCGATGGCCAGTAATTTTGAAAGGTGTGAGGTTAGTGCTATGGCCTGTGGGTGGGTGGCTGGGTATTTTCTCTTGCGCTCAAATGCCTGGGGTAACGACATTTGGACGCTGTGCTGGGACAGGGAAGTGGATGTGGTCGCTGATGGTGCTTCAGATGCTACAGGTGCAGGGCGGGAGGTATGCGGGCCTGCGCCTTCGACAGGCGATTGGCCGGCACCGAAAACAGGGGAAGAGGAGGCAGTGGTGTGGCCTGCAGACACAGATGGGCGATCCAGGCGTTCCTCCCACTTACTACGGTGCTTGGATGCCATGTGTCGGATCATGCTGGTGGTGGTGAGGTTTCTAGTGTTCATGCCTCGGCTCATTCTGGTGTGGCACAGGTTGCAAACTACAAATCTTTTGTCGTCCGCACTTTCCTTAAAAAAACGCCATACCGCGGAACACCTACCCCTTGGCAAGGTAGATTTACGCAAGGGGGTGCTCCGTGGAACATTTGCGGGCCGGTTTGGTGCGGTCCGCCTTCTTTCTGTAGCCACACCACTGCCTCTTCCAGCCTGTTGCGGTGCTGCAGATGGCTCACCCTCAGGACTGCTGTCATCGCTCGGCTCTACACCTTCCCAGGTGGGGTCAGTCACCTCATCGTCCACCAAGTCCTCCTCCACTTCCTCACTCTGATCATCCTCCTCAAGTCTTGATCCCACCACATACTCGGTCATTGACAACTGTATAACATTCTCCTCAACAAGGTCTTGAGAAGGAAATAGTGGTTGATTTAATGGCAACTGTGTCTCATCATCATCATCATCATCCACTACTTCCTTTGACCTTAAATGCCGTTCACATCTGTCATCTTCTTGTGATTGGGTAGCCTCTAGAGGTTGTGAATCAGGGCACAAGATGTCATGTTCCTCTGCAAGCGTGCTTGGAGAGAGGGTCAAATGAAGGATTGGTGATGAGACGAGCTCATCACTATATCCCAGTGTGGGATCACTTCTTTGACCAGACCGTGTATGGTGGGAGGAAGGATGATCAGAGTGAGGATTATGTTGACCAGACTCTTGGCTACTGAGAGTGGACTTGGTGGAAGACAGGGTGGTGCTTAACCGACTGGAAGCAGTATCAGCTGTCATCCAACCGACCACCTGTTCGCACTGGTCGGACCTCGAGAGTGATGTCCTGCGACGCCCTGTGAAATCAGACATGAAGCTAGGTATGGTGGATGTCTTTCTTTCTTGTGCTCTGGCACCAGGCACAGTTTCTCCGCGTCCTGACCCGCGCCCTGAACTTTCAGGATCACGTCCACTTCCCCGTCCCTTTTTACCCGCCTTCTTCATCTTACACGATATATATGACTTTAATATATATGAGTTTGAAAACTTAACAGTATTTCTTACTATTCTGCAACTCTGCAGAGTACACAGAATAGGCTGCTAAACTGCGGTGACACACACTGAATGGAATAAGTGACTTTAATATTTGAGTTTGAAAAATTAACAGTATTTCTTACTATTCTGCAACTCTGCAGAGTACACAGAATAGGCTGCTAAACTGCGGTGACACACACTGAATGGAATATGTGACTTTAATATTTGAGTTTGAAAACTTAACAGTATTTCTTATAATTCTGGAACTGTACAGAGTACACAGAATAGGCTGTTAAACGGCGGTGAAAGACACTGAATGGAATATGTGACTTTAATATTTGAGTTTGAAAACTTAACAGTATTTCTTATAATTCTGGAACTGTACAGAGTACACAGAATAGGCTGTTAAACGGCGGTGAAAGACACTGAATGGAATATGTGACTTTAATATTTGAGTTTGAAAACTTAACAGTATTTCTTATAATTCTGCAACTCTGCAGAGTACACAGAATAGGCTGTTAAACGGCGGTGAAAGACACTGAATGGAATATGTGACTTTGATATTTTAGTTTGAAGACTTAACAGTATTTCTTCCTATTCTGCAACTCTGCACAGTACACAGAATGTGCTGCTACACTGCGGCGAAGCACACTGAATGGAATATGTGACTTTGATATTTGAGTTTGAAAACTTAACAGTATTTCTTATAATTCTGCAACTCTGCACAGTACACAGAATAGGCTGCTAAACGGCGGTGAAACACACTGAATGGAATATGTGACTTTAATATTTGAGTTTGAAAACTTAACAGTATTTCTTACTATTCTGCAACTCTGCAGAGTACACAGAATAGGCTGTTAAACGGCGTTGAAACACACTGAATGGAATATGTGACTTTAATATTTGAGTTTGAAAACTTAACAGTATTTCTTATAATTCTGGAACTGTACAGAGTACACAGAATAGGCTGTTAAACGGCGGTGAAAGACACTGAATGGAATATGTGACTTTAATATTTGAGTTTGAAAACTTAACAGTATTTCTTATAATTCTGCAACTGTACAGAGTACACAGAATAGGCTGTTAAACGGCGGTGAAAGACACTGAATGGAATATGTGACTTTAATATTTGAGTTTGAAAACTTAACAGTATTTCTTATAATTCTGCAACTCTGCAGAGTACACAGAATAGGCTGTTAAACGGCGGTGAAAGACACTGAATGGAATATGTGACTTTGATATTTTAGTTTGAAGACTTAACAGTATTTCTTCCTATTCTGCAACTCTGCACAGTACACAGAATGTGCTGCTACACTGCGGCGAAGCACACTGAATGGAATATGTGACTTTGATATTTTAGTTTGAAGACTTAACAGTATTTCTTCCTATTCTGCAACTCTGCACAGTACACAGAATGTGCTGCTAAACTGCGGCGAAGCACACTGAATGGAATATGTGACTTTGATATTTGAGTTTGAAGACTTAACAGTATTTCTTCCTATTCTGCAACTCTGCACAGTACACAGAATGTGCTGCTACACTGCGGCGAAGCACACTGAATGGAATATGTGACTTTGATATTTTAGTTTGAAGACTTAACAGTATTTCTTCCTATTCTGCAACTCTGCACAGTACACAGAATGTGCTGCTAAACTGCGGCGAAGCACACTGAATGGAATATGTGACTTTGATATTTGAGTTTGAAGACTTAACAGTATTTCTTCCTATTCTGCAACTCTGCACAGTACACAGAATGTGCTGCTAAACTGCGGTGACGCACACTGAATGGAATATGTGACTTTGATATTTTAGTTTGAAGACTTAACAGTATTTCTTCCTATTCTGCAACTGTGCAGAGTACACAGAATATGCTGCTAAACTGCGGTGACGCACACTGAATGGAATATGTGACTTTGATATTTTAGTTTGAAGACTTAACAGTATTTCTTCCTATTCTGCAACTGTGCAGAGTACACAGAATATGCTGCTAAACTGCGGCGAAGCACACTGAATGGAATATGTGACTTTGATATTTTAGTTTGAAGACTTAACAGTATTTCTTCCTATTCTGCAACTGTGCAGAGTACACAGAATGTGCTGCTAAACTGCGGCGAAGCACACTGAATGGAATATGTGACTTTGATATTTTAGTTTGAAGACTTAACAGTATTTCTTCCTATTCTGCAACTCTGCACAGTACACAGAATGTGCTGCTAAACTGCGGCGACGCACACTGAATGGAATATGTGACTTTGATATTTTAGTTTGAAGACTTAACAGTATTTCTTCCTATTCTGCAACTCTGCACAGTACACAGAATGTGCTGCTAAACTGCGGCGAAGCACACTGAATGGAATATGTGACTTTGATATTTGAGTTTGAAGACTTAACAGTATTTCTTCCTATTCTGCAACTCTGCACAGTACACAGAATGTGCTGCTAAACTGCGGCGAAGCACACTGAATGGAATATGTGACTTTGATATTTTAGTTTGAAGACTTAACAGTATTTCTTCCTATTCTGCAACTCTGCACAGTACTCAGAATGTGCTGCTAAACTGCGGCGACGCACACTGAATGGAATACGTGACTTTGATATTTTAGTTTGAAGACTTAACAGAATGTGCTCTAATCTGCAACTTTGCACACTAAACAGAATGTGCTCTAATCTGCAACTTTGCACACTAAACAGAATGTGCTCTAATCTGCAACTTTGCACACTAAACAGAATGTGCTCTAATCTGCAACTGTGCACACTAAACAGAATGTGCTCTAATCTGCAACTTTGCACACTAAACAGAATATATATATTTTTTTTTTTTTTTTTTTGTTTTTTTCCCCCCACACCAAATAACCTGCTGCCCCCACACACAGTAGTCCTAAAAAGGACTTTTGGTTCTTTTTTTTTCACAATTTTTGTTTTTTTCCTCCCTACACTGCCTTTCCCTTCCTATCCTCAGCTCTCCCTGGCTCAGACTGAGCCGAACTCGCTGGTCAGGTGCTATACAGCACCTGACCACGGGTTCTGGCCAGCCAATCAGTGTAATGCCAGCAGCCAACATGGCTGCTGGCATTACACCGATGTCAGAGCCTCCCTGCACGTTTATTGGCTGCGCAGCAGCCGCAAAACGTGCGGGGAGGAGACCCGAACATGGCGGGCGAGCACATGCGGTACTCGTACGAGTACCGCCATGTGCCGAGCAGAGCGATGCTCGAGCCGATCCGAGCATCGGCCGAGCATGCTCGCTCAACACTAGTTGGTACTAGTAGAACAATCGGCTAAGAGAGGTTTGTAGGAGGGAAGGGATGGGGGCCCCAGTTTTGCATCCTGCCTAGGGCCCTGCGGTGTCTTAATTTGGCTCTGAGTGGGGGAGGTAATGTGGGGCTAAGAAAGCAAGTGCCTATATGGCATGCTTTAATTAGCATAGTCTATATAAATCTAATTGACTCAAAAATGATTTTTTGAAATACAAAATGACTCATATAATACAAAGGGATTTTAAAAGGTTTTTCAAAATTACCAAAGTTGTCTTTAGGCGATAGTGCCCTTTAAAGACATACCTCTGCAAACTCTAGAGAGGGTATTCATGAATTACTATGTAATGTGTTGGAGATATGCAGTTTGATGTTTCCAACTTTGAAGATTTTGGTGCATAGGTTCTATAGAATAACATAAGAACTGGAGAAGTGATATCACTGAAGAAGTTATCTCCACATTATCACCTCTTGATCACTCCTTAATGCATAACCCTCTGGTTAGGTGATACACATGACTGAATAGGAAGGAATAGGGTTAATAAAAAAGGTGGGGGAACGTCTTAATAAAATATTCTTTAAAACCAAGTATAAGAGATAACATTAATGAAGTGTATAGTTAAAATTCAGAGGCTCTGTGGGTCTGAATACATGTTGGGGGCATATATAATAAAAATATGTAAAAGGGGATTTGCTAAAAGCCTCCTAGTATTGTAGAATCTGCAGAAGCTCAACTGTTTGACAATATAAATGGAAAAAGCTTCTCAGTTAGGAAATTACATTTTAATGGGCGATTTGAACTACCCTGAAATTGAGTAGAGAAATGAGACTTCAAGCACAACAAAGGGAAATAATGTCTAAGTATGTTTAATAACAATTTCATTACAGGAGCCAACTATAAATAAGGTCTTGTTGGACCTAGGGGTCTCAAACAATTATAAAATGTTAACAATATACAGGTAAAGGAACACTGAGGCAACTGTGACCACAACATGATATCCTTTGACATATGTTATAGGAAACTCATTAACAAGGGTTTAACAAAAAAAAAAATCAACTTTAAAAAGGATGATTTTACAATGCTAAAAGCAGTATTAAAGGACATTCAATAGTATGCAATGTTTAAAGATAAAAATTTCCAAGAAAGATGGAATTTGTTTAAAATGCTCTTAAATAAATATACTTGTCAATATATACCACTGGGTATCAAATACATGAGGAGCAAATTAAGACCAATGTGACTGAATAAAGAGGTGTGCAGGGGAATGAGGAATAAGAAGCAGCTCTAAACATTTTATGTCAGAAGGGTCAGATGCATCATTTAAAAAAAGAATGTCAATCTGCAAACAAGCAATTAGGCTGGCTAAAATTGAATATGAGAAAAGTATTGCAAAGAAGAGGAAGATAAATTCTAAACAAATTTACAAGTATGTAAATGGCAAAAATATTAAGGTTATTGGATATTGGTCCTCTTAAAACTGAGACAAGCAAATAAATCACTGAGTGTAAGGCATAGCTGGCACCTTAAACACATTTTTTCTTCCGTATATACAAAGGAAGCAACAATGGCAGGCTATGGGCAAATAGAATAATACAATATATTCCAATGTGTACATGGCTGAATGAGGACAAAGTCCAAAATAGACAGGAAAAGCTTATGGTGAATAAAGCACCTGGACCTGATGGCAAGGGTACATAAGGAACTTAATTTAGAAATACTAAGACTTTTATAATGAATATTTATTGTTTCGCTATTTTCAGGCATAGTACACTGTGACTGAATGAAAGCCAATGTATTTAAAAAGGGGGCAAGTCTTAAACAAGGAAATTATAGACCTGTGAGTTTGATTTCCATAGTGAGTGAGAAGGTTTTCTAGTTGATAGTATTCAGAACTATGTGACAACCAAGATCATTATTAGTAGGAGGCAGCATGGTTTTATGAAGAAAAGATCAAGTGAAACTACTTTACTTAAACTTTACAAAAGGGTAGATAGAAACATAGACAAGGCCTTTGACAGTGTCTCACAACAGGTTATTGCATAAATTAAAAGACTTTGTTTTGGGAGGTGATGTCTGTGCATGGGTATACAACTGGTTAAACGATAGACTGCAGAGAGTAGTTGTAAATTAAACTTTTTTATTTTATTTTTTTTTAAGTTGTAAGTGGGGTGCCACAGGGTTCAGTCGTGGGTCCATTGCATTTCAGTTTGTTTATTAATGATCTGAGTGTTTTGACAGTGATGTCTCAGTATTTTCTGATGACACTTATATGTGTAAATAAACACATACAGAGTAACTTGAGTGAATTGTAGGGATGGGTGGAAGTCCTGAGGAAAATTGATTTGTAGGTTTTTTGGGTGTGCTGTTAGAATAAACTTTTTTCCCTTGAGAGCAGGAAAGAACTGTGCCTTTCATCAGCAACTGCAATGTGTGCAGTATGTGTAGGAAAGCTGTGAAATAGGGGAAGGTCTAGGAACAATGGACACATCTGTGCTCATATCAAACACCTGGAACAACTGCAGTCAAACACCTTGACATTTAGGTCCACAATGTCAAATCAATCATCACCCCAGAAGCTGTCACTATGCACTTTGCCCATTCTGCTAAGGACAGGTGACTGACAACTAGCAGACTTAGTAATAATGATAAATCTTCTCTGCCACCAGCTTAGCATATTCTGTGGGATGGAATCTCCTCAGATGCTGCTTGATTCCCAACTTGTGATTATTCTGCACCACATTGCCATGCGTAATCAGCGCACCACACAGTGTGCAATGAATGGACATGAACTGCCACATCCTCACATCTAGAGAAATGCTATCAGCTGTTGGGGGTGGTAACAATAATAGAGGTGGTACGCCAGACGTGGTGGAGGTAAAGGACCCTGAGGGTGTAGGGGTGGGGACAGTTGCTCCATCTTCCAGCACCCGGACCCTTGTACAAAAAGCTGATGATCAGGCAAGTATTTCATTTTCCATCAAACTTTCAAGCTCAGACTTTCTATTCTTCTTCCTCTTAGATTTCCACCTACATTCTTAATGTCCTTGGGGAGAAACAGGGGTTACAGCAACAGTGACTCCTGATTTCTTTTGTGGGGGTTTGGCTTTAACCTGCTTCTCATAAATGTCATTGTGTCTGTATTTCATGTGTGCCACAAGGGCAGTTGTGCCAAGGTGTGTTCCCTCCTCTCCTCTTCTCACAGACTTGTCACAAATTGTGCACAGTGACATTGCTGATGACTGCACTGTGCCTGTCCCAAGACAAAAATAGTTTCACACCTATGACTTCAGAGGGGAGGGGAAAGGTGAAGAAGAATGGCCTCTTATGTCTTCTCCACAATCCACTTCACTGGCTGGGGTAGAGGATACTGCTGCTGCCCCCTCAGAATCAGCACTTATTGCTGGCTAGTGTAAACGCTCCTAGTCCTGCATAACAACTGCTGGAATCAAGTCCTACTATGGCAAACTTGGTATTTGGCACACTAGCCTGCTCATAATCAGCCTGCTGCTGAGACAGATCAACATCTGGCCCTTGTGACTCAACAACAGCAGGAATTGCAGCAGCAGCAAACTTAGCAATGTTACTGCTGGTAGTGGTGGTGATGCCCATTCCCATTTGCATATCTGTCTCCCATTCTTTTTCACCTTCTGCTAAAAAGGCCCTCATTCTCTCCTCCACCCCATCTGCTCCACCATCACCCTCACTCTCATCACTACCACCATCGCTCTCTTGCTGCTGCTATATGTGAGTGGGATGGGTTGGCAATGATGACAAATGTGACAGAGGGTCCCTTACTGTTACACTTGACATCTCTTCAGGTAAAGAAGGCAGATTGGCATCACTAGCAGCAGGCACAAGCAACCGATGTGTGCTGATACTAATACTGCTAGCCAGTTCTGCCTTCTAAAGCATCATGTCCCAGATGGACAATGCCAGAGGAATGGGAATAACAGGATCAGGGGGACATTGTGGGCTCCCTTGACTGTAGTTTGGCTGCTCTATTCCCCTATCACCTCAGCATCAGGGTCCATACTGGAGCTTGTCCCAGCAGCTGCTTCAAAATCACCAACACCCCAACTGCTCTCTAGCTGCTGCGTGGTAGTAGGGAAATGCTTGTGGATCCCCTGTTGTCACACTTGCTATCATCTCCTCCTCAAAATCAGAAGGCATACTGGCAGCAGTAGCAACAGGCACAGGCAGTTGACTTCATCCTGTGCCTGCTTTGATGATGATGACACTATTTTCCCCCAGACCTTATAGGACAATGTAGGGGAACTGGGCAGCATTAGGTCTGGGGAATCAGTGCTCCCATCCCTTCCATGCAGGTGGTTGTCACTTCCTCCTCCACTGACTTACTGGACGCATCACGGTCCTTCCAGCTCCTCCTTTTTTTTATCTGGGTGCTTATTGTGTTAGCCGACACTATGAACCTCTGCTAGCCTTATTTTGATAAATAAATCAATAAGAAATTACCTCTCTCCCTCTCTGTCTCTCTAGCTGCTTATTTTTCTGTTTCACTTCCTGGTAACATCGCGTTTTTGGCACAAAAATGTAAAGAACACATAGTAAACAGGTAGCAAGTTTGTAGCCACTGAAAACCATAGCAAAATATTTTTTTGGTGTTGGCCAAAAGGAGATATTTTTATTGTTTTGCTGAGGGCAGATTTTCCAGTGAAAAAAAGGACAGTCACATGGTTTTCACAGCATTTCTCATGGAAGCATAACAGGACCTTTCATCCAACCCTAGTGAATAGGCAGAAAAGTGTTAGATGAAGTTTAAACTAGGTAACTGTAAGGTTATGCATTTGGGCTCCAGAAACAAACATGCAACAGATACACTAAATGGAAAACTGTATTTTTATGTTAGAGAAGACACGTCTACAAGATGATATGACTATTACATATATATATTTCAAGTAAATACAAAGTTCTCAGTAAGAAACTATTTACTCTAAAAGCTGACAGAAACAAGAGGTCATCCACTGAGATTAGACGAAAGGTACTTTTGACTAAAACAAAGCCCAAGACTATTTACAGTAAGGGCGGTAAAGATGTGAAATTCTTTGGCATGCTGTGTTTGCAGATACTATAGTTGCTTCTTAAAAGTAATGAATACCATTCTAGTTTAAAACATAGTAACATAGTAAATTAGGTTGAAAAAAGACCATCAAGTTCAACCTTTGCTTCATAACCCAAAGAAATGAGAATTATATAAGATGTCCTGCTGCCAAATAAGTTATTCTTTATTGGAACTTCCTGTTTTGCCTATAATAATACAGTATAACCCTGTATGTTCCCTCTTGAAATAAATTAATCTAATATTCTCTTAAATTCATCCATTGTATCTGCCATAACAACATCCTTGTCAAGGAATTCCACACTTTAACAGACCTTACTGGAAAAAAACCCTTTCCTCTGCTGAAGCTGAAACTTTCTTTCCTCTAATCTCAAGGTGTGGCCCCTTGTTATTTGATCAAGTTTTGGAATGAATAGCTCACCAGAGAGATCCTTGTATTGACCTCTCATATAGTTGTACATTGTGATAATAGCTCGTCTTAGTCCTCTTTTCTCTAGAAAAGAGAAAAACAATATTGATAATTATGAGAGTTAGTATCAAAGCAGATAGGATGTGGATCCAGAGAAATATCTGACTGCCTTCTGCAGTCAGCACAGATTTGTTTTACCCACTTGGGGCTTAACTGGATATGGCTTCAGTAGGGTTTTTTGGCTTTCCTCTGGATCAACAAGGTTGCATTTGGATAGACCGAACTTGATTGACATGTGTTTTTTCAGTCTTTCTGATCATAGACTAGTAAGATTGAGGGATTTGTTAGTTCACCTTTAAAAGCAGAAGGGCAAGGGGAGAGAACAAATCCATATATCATGTTACTTTTATTACAGGAAGAGAATACATTTAACCCTTTGAGTGACACAGGGGTACGTTACAAAGCAATGTGTTGCACACCCCTCTGGTACTCAAAGGGTTGATTTTTAGGAAATATCCATTTCTTGTATTTATTTGCAAAAAAAATCCTGCAGTGTTAGTTAAATGTCAGCCGTGAAACTAAATGCTAAAGAGAGAATGTGTTATAAATTAAATCAAATTCAGTCACAAAGAAATGTGGCTTAAATATAAGCTGTCGCTTCACATTTATAGTAATATGCCAGGAAAGGAGGAACTGGAATTCTGGATGTGTTCGGTACAGATAAACACCTAGGGCTGAGATTCACTAAGCGGAGATAAAGAGGTGATAAAGAGGTGAGAAACTGGAGATGACTTCTCCAGTTTATCACCTCTCCAGTTCCTATGTTATTCTATACAGCCTGTGCACTAAGAGCTCCAATCTGAAGACATCTTAATGAATAAGCTCCATAGACTAACATAGGAACTGGAGAAGTGATATCACTGGAGATGTCATCTCCACTTTATCACCTCTTTATCACCGCTTAGTGAATCTCCCCCCTGGGGCTTTATTCAGCTAAAGAGGAGCAAATCCTTGCTAAACCAACTGCTTCATAGGAAACAAATAAAAATTCCCCAAAACCCATTGAAATAAATGGGGCTTTTAACCCTTTGAGTGCCAGAGGGGTTCTCAATGCATTGCTTTGGAGAAAACCAGCTACACAGTAGGGGAATAAATATTTAAATGAGGATGTTTAACCCCTTGAATGTTAGAGAGGTCTCCAAAGCAATGTGTTGGGGCCCTCTCTAGCATTTAATGGGTTAAAAATGCCCCATTTAAATCGATGGCCATTTTGTGAATTGTTATTGGCTCCCTGTGGTGCAATTAGCTTAATTTGAAATTTCTCCACTTAGTAATTATACATACCGCTATCATTGTTCTTTTTATTAAAGCGTAAAAAGTGATTTTCTAAATGAGAACACCGCTGCTGTATTCATTATGAGGTTACTGCACTGGATAATGGGAGTGTGCAGGCATTGCGGCTTTTATTGTACTATCTCTGCAACACTTACATATTAACCCTTTGAGTGCCAGAGAGATACACAATGCATTAAATTAAAAAAAATTGTTTTTTTCAAAAATTAGTCATTTAGATGACAAACTCCTTATCTTAATCCTTTGAACGCCAGAGGGACACTGCATTGTAACATACATAGTAACATAGTTGATGAGACTGAAAAAGACATGAAAAAGCATTGCGTACTCCTTTGACACTCAAAGGGTTAAAGCAATACTACCACCTGTTTTAAACTTTGTCAAATAATTCCCCATCTGGTGACTAGCTGATCAGTAGTGCTAGTAGCCAGAATAATTACCTGGTTACTGAGAATTATACCTTGCTCTGGGGCTGACAGGCAGAAGAGAGAACAGACATCTTTCCATAGTGACGTCTGTGCTGTGCTCTAGGAGGAGGGACTGACAGAGCAGACGTCACTATGGAAAGATGTCTGCGCTCTCTACTTCCTGTCAGCACTGGAGCAGTATAGAATACTCATTAATCAGGTAATAATTCTGGAGACTAGCACTACTGAGCAGCTAGTCACCAGATGGGTAATTATTTGCCATAAAGTCTAAAATAGGTGGTAGCTCCGCTTTACGATAAGGAGTTTATCATCTAAATGACTCATTTTTGAAGAAACAAATATATTTTTTAATTTAATAGTAGAGACACTATCACATACATTTTTTAATATTTTGTTATGGTTTAAAATTTTAAATGGTGGTGGGCTAAATGTAAGAATCTACCAGCACAGCAACACTGTGGAATTACCGTCCAACACTAACAATTACACTTCGGAGTATGTGTTAGAGCAGGGCTGCTCATAGAAACCAACAAGGTATCCCCACAAGAGAATTCTACCCTATTCCAAGTCCATATTGGGATATCTGGAAACTCTTCGGATCTGCCCATGAGACTCTGTTTTATACTGGGACTCCAGGGACAGAAGCTGATTCTCTGGTGGAGGTAAGTTTCATCTGAATCTCTGCTCCCTTCTCCTCCTTCTTCCCACACTGTTCTGTCCACTTCCTCTCCTTCCCACCCTGTTCTATTTTCACCCACTTCTCCTCCTTCTTCCCACACTGTTCTATCCACTTCCTCTCCTTCCCACCCTGTTCTGCCCATTTTCACCCACTTCTCCTCCTTCTTCCCAGTCCCACACTGTTCTATCCACTTCCTCCCCTTCTCATCCTGTTCTGCTCATTTTCACCCACTTCTTCTTCTTCCCACACTGTTCTGTCCACTTCCTCTCCTTCCCACCCTGTTCTGCCCATTTTCACCCACTTCTCCTCCTTCTTCCCAGTCCCACACTGTTCTATCCACTTCCTCCCCTTCTCATCCTGTTCTGCTCATTTTCACCCACTTCTCCTCCTTCTTCCCACACTGTTCTGTCCACTTCCTCTCCTTCACACCCTGTTCTGCCCATTTTCACCCACTTCTCCTCCTTCTTCCCAGTCCCACACTGTTCTATCCACTTCCTCCCCTTCTCATCCTGTTCTGCTCATTTTCACCCACTTCTCCTTCTTCCCACACTGTTCTGTCCACTTCCTCTCCTTCCCACCCTGTTCTGCCCATTTTCACCCACTTCTCCTCCTTCTTCTCACACTGTTCTGTCCACTTCCTCTCCTTCCCACCCTGTTCTGCCCATTTTCACCCACTTCTCCTCCTTCTTCTCACACTGTTCTGTCCACTTCCCACACACTTCTCCTCCTTCCCAGTCTGTTCTGTCCACTTCCCCTCCTTCCCACCCTGCTCTGCCCACTTCCCACCCACTTCTTCTCTTTCCCTCCAGGTTCTGCCCACTTCCCCTCCTTCTGACCCTTAACTGCCCACTTTACAGCAACTTCCCACCCAGTTTATGAAACAAGACCTGTAAGCCCCACCCACCCATTTAAGCCACATACCCTTTATGATCAAATCGGGTCAGTTACATACCCTTGGTCTGCAGAACATGTGCCCTCAAAGGGGGCTCAATGGAAGGAGGTTCCTATGTATGTATATTGGACAAAATGTACTGGAACTTTTGACAGGGACTCCTTAGCAGTATCAGTTTTATAAAGGAGTTTAGTCTGAGGAACATGCACAAAAACTGAGGCACTGGAAGCATTGTTTGTCTGAATCCTACCTATATAACATGGAGAGCCAATCAATTTGCTTTCCATTTTACTATTATTTGTCACCAAGGTTACAGGCCAGGGAGTCTTACCTCCTGTCCTTGCCCTAAACACACAGGGAGGTATAGAGAAAACATCTTCCTATTTGTACAGTTTGTCAGAAATAAAGTTGTTTGGGTTTTTTTTTTGTATGCAATGCTATAATCTGTGCAAGAAATAACAAAAAATAGAAAGCCACCTAAAAAAACAGAAAAAAACATTAAAATTCATGAAGGGATTCAATAAAGTGCAGGAGGAACATATATTTCAAATGAGTAAAAATGTGAGGGCAAAAGGGCATAGTCTAAACTAGAGGGACAGAGGTTTAGATGTAACATAAGAAAGTTTTACTTCACTGAGGGGGTAGAAGATAAGTGGAATAGCCTACCAGCAGAAGTGGTAGAAGTTAATACAGTGAGGATAGGCATAAGGCATAAGACAAGACCAAGGACCAAATAAAGTTTGAAGTTCTTACAGAAGGAAAAATAGCCAGACTAGATGGACAGAATGGTTTTTATCTGCCGTCAAATTCTATGTTTCTTTGTTTCAATTAACTGTGTTCATGTGAAGAGATGAATACCTGCACTGGTAGTGGCCTGAGGACAAGTCTTAGAGCCCCAACACTAGAGTGAATGATCTCTGTAGTGCATAACAGAGCACAAATCAAAATGTTGATGCCAGCAAGCCATTTACTCCTGCCCATATCATAGCATACCCAGGAAAATGGTCTAAAGTGACACCATTCCCTCTGCTCCTTGTTAAACATGTGGTATTAAACAATGTATAAAGGAACACCCACAAAATAACCATAGACTGCTCCACTGCCATCCCCTTAGTGCAAACAGCATTAAACAAGCAGTAAACTTTTTCAATGAAAAAACTAAACTGCAGTACTTTTCTTGCTGAGTAAAACTGCTGAGATATGCATATTTCCAGTGTTATTACAGTTTAAACTTGTTTTACTACATTACTAGTGTGATAAAGAGGGGATATAGTTGAGATGACTTCTCCAGTGTATCACTTCTCCAGTTCCTGTGTTATTATATAGAGCTTATGCACTAACATCTCCAATCTGAAGACATCTTAGTGCATAGGCTCCATAGACTAACACAGGAACCGGAGAAGTGATATCACTGAAGAAGTCATCTCCACATTATCACCTCTTTAGCACCGCTTAACCCTTTGAATGCCAGAGGGGTACGCAACGCATTGCAAAGCAATGTGTCTCGTACCCCTCTGGCACACAAAGGGTTAATGAATCTACCCCCTGGGGCTTTATTCATCTAAAGACGAGCAAATCCTTGCTAAACCAACTGCTCCATAGGAGACAAAAATTCCCCAAATCCCATTGATATAAATGGGGCTTTTAACCCTCTGAGTGCCAGAGGGGTACTCAATGCATTGCTTTGGAGAAAACCAGCTACACAGTAGGGGATAAATATTTAAATGAGAATGTTTAACCCCTTGAATGTTAGAGAGGTCTCCAAAGCAATGTGTTGGGGCCCTCTCTAGCATTTAATGGGTTAAAAATGTCCCATTTAAATGGATGGCCATTTTGTGAATTGTTATTGGCTCCCTGTGGTGCAATTAGCTTAATTTGAAATTTCTCCATTTAGTAATTATACATACCGCTATCATTGTTCTTTTTATTAAAGCGTAAAAAGTGATTTTCTAAATGAGAACACCGCTGCTGTATTCATTATGAGGTTACTGCACTGGATAATGGGAGTGTGCAGGCATTGCGGCTTTTATTGTACTATCTCTGCAACACTTACATATTAACCCTTTGAGTGCCAGAGGGATACACAATGCAATAAATTAAAAAAAAAATTGTTTCTTCAAAAATGAGTCATTTAGATGACAAACTCCTTATCTTAATCATTTGAGTGCCAGAGGGGCACTGCATTGTAACATACATAGTAATGCAGTTGATGAGACTGAAAAAGACATGAAAAAGCATTGCGTACCCCTTTGACACTCAAAGGGTTAAAGCAAAACTACCACCTGTTTTAAACTTTATGTCAAATAATTCCCTATCTGGAGTCTAGCTGCTCAGTAGTGCTAGTCGCCAGAATAATTACCTGGTTACTGAGAATTATACCTTGCTCCAGGGCTGACAGGCAGTAGGGAGCACAGACATCTTTCCATAGTGACGTCTGTGCTGTGCTCTAGGAGGAGTTGCTGGAAGCTGTTCGGCTCCAAAAGGGACTGACAGCGCAGACGTCACTATGGAAAGATGTCTGCGCTCTCTACTTCCTGTCAGTCCAGGAGCAGTATAGAATACTCATTAATCAGGTAATAATTCTGGAGACTAGCACTACTGAGCAGCTAGTTGCCAGATGGGTAATTATTTACCATAAAGTCTAAAATAGGTGGTCGTTCCGCTTTAAGATAAATGACTCATTTTTGAAGAAACAAATAGTGTCTCTACTATTAAATTAAAAAAATATTTGTTTGAATGATCTCTGTAGTGCATAACAGAGCACAAATTAAAATGTTGATGCCAGCAAGCCATTTACTCCTGCCCATAGCATAGCATACTCAGGAAAATGGTCTAAAGTGACACCATTCCCTCTGCTCCTTGTTAAACATGTGGTATTTAACAATGTATAAAGGAACACCCACAAAATAACCATAGACTTCTCCACTGCCATCCCCTTAGTGCAAACAGCATTAAAGAAGCAGTAAACGTTTTCAGTGAAAAACTGAACTGCAGTACTTTTCTTGCTGAGTAAAATTGCTGAGATATGCTTATTTCCAGTGTTATTACAGTTTAAACTTATTTTACTACATTATTAGTGTACTGTAGTCAGATATCAATTAGATATTTTGTTGCATTCTATGGGAGAGGTGAGTCACTGACAAGCAGTTCTCCATAGAATGTGATCGGCACTGCTGAGTCATGCTGTCATTCTGGACTTTCTGGTAGTAATCGCACTGTCACTGTACTGGTATAACATTTGAATAATACGACTGAGTGAAGTGGGAGCACCTTGATTTACTCAGCAGAAAATGCCCTATAACGTATGTTTATGTTTACTTAGTAAATTGGTTATAGACAAGAATAGGGATAGAAAATAGATTCCAACATCTGATTTGGTGCAGAATTATATTTGTACATTCACCTCACTGTGTGATCCATCCTATTGTTGATTTATGTTTAATGTATAAGACAACTTCTGTGCAGCTAGGACAGCAGATCTTTTGACCCAAGTCTCAGCATGTGTGCTCGTTCCCACCCCCCCACCCCCGATCTACCAGTTCTCGGATTAGCAGTTCTGCAGTATGGAGGAGAGGCCACTGTTTGTATAGGGCGGGTGTGTGGGACAGCTCTCTCTCCTGCTGTGTACAAACATAACATGATTTGTCCACCGAGGAACATTGCACTCTCTTGTATCAGTGGTTCTCAAGCTGAACTCCCAAGGGTCCCTGAAAAAGTACACAGAACAGATCTTTGGAGTGAGAGACAATTAAACAAAACCGGGGCAAAAGACAACGAGGCCATCATATTAACCCTTAGTGTCCCAAAGGGGTGTAGAACGCATTGCTTTTGCAATGTGTTGCTCGCCCCTACTCTATGGTACTCAAAGGGTTAAGCAAAAGTGGTGAAATTCCTTCTAGTGTTTAGAACTCTGTGCTCAGAAGGCGACTGCCAAGGAAAAGGGACACACATTTAAAATCAGGGACTGCCCTGGGCAATCAGGGACGCGTGGTCACCCTAGGGCATGGCAAGTCATAATTAGCACTCTATAAATTTAAATAACACCAGATCTTATTTTTTTTTCAAGGCTTTATTAAAGTATTATGCATTACAGAACAAGGGCAACAGACGAAAAGCTATACAGACATATATATCACAGCATGGCATATTAGTACAACTCAACGTAGTAATGCAAAACATTCTGTGAGAACCAGGAGAGTAAAGAATTATAAAGACCACTGCATAAGAAGAGAAATGCAACTTAAATGAATTGATGCCAGGATACATCAGACCCTTGAGCAGTCAAGTAATATGCGATAAAAGAATAGGAAGACAAGGGTGAAATCAGAGGAGATCAAGGAGGACAGGAAGCAGACAGTAAGTAAGGGAGACATAGGAAAAATATTGATAAGAACAGTAGCGAGAAATCATGAAATCAAAGGAAGTGCAAGACAAGAGGAAGTAATGAGTAGGTGAGGGAGTCATAGAAAAAGTATGAAGATCAGCTGAATCATAAAAGCTTGACTCCGTAAGAAGTGTGTACACATATGTATGAACATGTGTATGACAATGAATCTCCACTTATCAAAACAACCAGACTAATAAGTCAGTATAATTATCATAAAAGCCATAGGCAAGAAATCTAAGTACTATGCCTGCAATGCCTGGACCCCTATGGGCAAGCACGTAGTGGCCAAAGGCCGTGGGGGGGACATTTGGCAGATAATAAAGATGAACAAATTAGTAGCTCTAACCACTGATTGGGAGTGGGACTATAAGTAACAGACAATAGTGGGAAAGCATTTTGTAAATTGCATAGGCCCAAAAAAGGGAAATAACCGCTAAAATATGTATAACATGGTCAAAGGTTACTGAATCTAATTGAAGCTATACTAATCCAGGTCTGCAGTGTCACAGCAGCTCACATATGCAAGGTGAAATAACAAAAACACAAATGTATCAACAGGCAGTATAATAACGTAGAATTATAGAACCATCCTGCATATTACAAACGCAGAATCCCACCAGCGTCAGATAGCCCCCGGGGCTGGTCCTGAACCACGCGCTGGATCGGAAGCAGCCCTGGGGAACCACCGACACCACCTAGGATTGTATAATGAGAACCAAACTTTGTGAAACAGAACCTCTCAGATCTGGAAGCATAGTTCTCAGAAGAGACAGAGCATCCAGCTAATTGCCTCTGGAAGAAGCTAGATGCGAAACGTGCGTCAGGCTTAGCAAAAGGGGAATCAATATTTTCCCTTTGTTTCTTTTAATTATGTCTGTTGTGTTTATTGTTTTTTAACTATTTAGTTATTTTTCGGATGATGTTTTTTGATAAGCCGGACTATGTTCCGATATGGATATAGTATTGTCTATTATAGTTAGTTAGATGGCAAGCTGGATTGTGCCCTGGTAACACTAGCATTAGAGAGTCAGTTGGCAAGCCGGTTAATGCCCCGGTATTCTTTATAGTTAGTTACTTTAGGTACTAGTGAGGCAGTTGGCAAGCCGGATGATGCCCTGGTACTCTATTTAGATAGATGTATTGGAGACGAGTGAGTTTAGCTGTTTTTTGTTTATGGTGGCTTTATTTCCACTGATCGTCAGCTTTACAGAGTTTTCTCAGGGGAAATGGGAATTTATTTTGCAATCGCAACAAGTGTTTGCATATATTGTTGTGATTGGATGATATATATTATATCTATTCCTTGTAGTCTATGTGGTATGAGTTTAGGATAAGATCGAGAGAGTAAGCCGTCGATTTCAAATTTTGTTGTAGCAACGAGAGCCCCTTCAGCTTTTCTCACGTATCCACTACATATGATTCAGTGCTAACTATTTTCTTTTTTTGGATACTTAAGGCAAGCCGGTTAGTGCCCCGGCAGTACATCATCCACTGTGTGTTTTAAACTAAACAATAAAGGTTATATTTTACATATTTTCATTTGGTTTATATAGGTCCGATGATAGAAAATGTGAAGCCGCGACTCAGTTTAAATTATGAGCAGAGTGCTAGTACAGCAGGGTTCTTTTTTGTTTTTGTTTAATAGTATAGTCCTCCATGGTAGTACAAAATAAATGCCTAGTATTATGGAATAGAAGCGAAGTAAAGTGGTTCCCCTCAGGCCCCAGGGGTACCACTCATCCAGGTGATGTGCAAACACATAGACCCAGAAAAAGCTGGGCCCCACTCTGTGGTAGCAGAAGTCAAGTTATTGCCAATATATACAGGCATCAAGACAGGATAGTGACCAACCAACAAACAGGTTCCGGATCATATATAAGAGTACATAATATAAAGAGGAGTACACAGAGTCTTGCAGAATGAACCACCGACTACCACTTGATCGAGGCTAGGATGCACGCCTCAATGTTCTACATCTTTATTGCAGTCAGTAGGCCAAGGAGAGAGACCAGAGGTTGCGATTGCAGATCCACATCTGCTGTCTGGCAATGCAGCTCAACCGGGTAATTCCTGGGTCCCAAGGGGAGACATCCCAGCCACAGCCAATGACCCATGATAGGGAGAGGAGAATCACTCGAGTAGGTAGCTCATCAACAAGGTTGAATTCCAGACCCGAACCTGCCAGCAGCAACTGTTTGAGGAGTGGGCGCAGTACTTCCCTATCGTAGGGGGCAACAGCTGACCCCAACTGCTGCAGAGAGTCCACCATATCCATCAAAGACTGAAGCAAGGGTAGGACTGAGCTATCCATCAGCGGGCTCACAGCTCCAGAAAAGGAAAAGGTAGGTACATATATAGCAGCTCTCCAACTCCCTTGCTCGGTAATGTTAGCAGAAAGAAGATCAAGTGCCATTACTTGCCATTCCTCAGCAGATTCGGCGTGCACCAAACTAGGCACCAGGTCTGCCCTTCCACCGTCCACCACATCTAGACTCCGGATCGAGCCTCCCTCATCAGACTCCAAGTCCAGTAATGCATCTCTGATTGTAGCTCGGAAGTCCTCCACGAGGGCCTGGAGATCAGCTCTGGTCGGTAAATGTTGAATATCTTCCCTCGTCAGAGGCGAATCAGCCTCCATAACTGTACCGATAATGTCCGTATGCAATGTGGCGCACAAACAGAAAAGGGAGAACTCTTGTCACTCCAGTTAAATTGCAGAATCTTCGACCGGGTTGTTCTAAGTAGTCGTTCTAAGTAGTAAAGATAGGAGTTATCACCTAAGTTAGTAAATTTAAGCAAAGTAGGAGCAGTTATGCCATAAAAAGTAGAGTTTCAGCCTAAGAGCAACTCAGGATGCGTCCATCTCCTCTGACTGTTCGCTCCGCTCCCCTAGATCTTATTTTCTAAATAAAATAAGGCCTAATACAACATATAGGTGATTTTGAAAGTTGTTTCAAACTCACCAAAGTTGTTTTGCACGTGATAGTGTCGCTTTAACAATTTAAGGACCAGGGGTATGCAACACATTTCTAGCGTTGGTCCTTAAGCAGTTAAATATTCAAATTCATGCATATTGGACATGCCTTTTTGATTAGGCCTGATTCCAGTGCAGCTATATCCAATCTTTTCACCTTGATGTTGTAACATTTGCAAAGGGCACAGTAATTAATTTCACAGTACAACCAATATAAGAATTATTAAGCGCAAGAATATGGACAACTTAGACACAGATTCAAAGGTTATATTTTACATGCTTGTAGCAGAAGATGATACAAATCTATTAAGCTGCTTAGTTATTTCAGGCTAAAAGGTTGTTTTCCCTCTGTCTTCTCTCTTTGTAATGCTTTATTAATTCCGCTGTGGTTTGAAGTTCATGGCTTTTTACAGCAAATGCATTATTCTTAAACCCAGTGGTGTAACTACAGGGTGTGCAATTGCAAATGGGCCTGGTGTCCAGGGGGCCTGCAAACACTCCTGCAGCCCCTGTATATTTGAGTTTGGCCAGCAGCTAAGAATGTAAAAAAGCAGTTATATTATTGTATTCCTCATTCATCAGTGTGCATGAGCAAAACTAGTAAGAGCGAATAACACAGTGGCAAAAGTACAAAGCCATGTATATAATCCAGCTCCATTCTCAATATTCACCTCTATCCTGCTGCATTATCCTGCAGTGATCGGGACAAGTCCCAGGGATTCAGATCTCCCACCAAGAAGGAGATGTCCCTGACTGGCTGGTCCCCAGCCACTAACTGCTGCTGCCTCTGACCTGGAGCAGTGAGTGGTTAAGAGAGGTAAGTACTTAAG
The DNA here is from genome assembly GCA_037306005.1 of Rhinophrynus dorsalis. NCBI lineage: Eukaryota > Metazoa > Chordata > Amphibia > Anura > Rhinophrynidae > Rhinophrynus > Rhinophrynus dorsalis. The sequence goes on from CM074718.1 coordinate 651,423,789, forward strand.
TTAGAGAGTGCGCGTGTGATGGTGTATATATGTGTGTGTGATGATGTGTGTGTGTGTCCTGGTGCAAACTTTTTTTGACCCGTTAATAAAAAAAATATGTTCACAGATGTGAACCTATTGGATCCTGGCAGATGGTGCACCCATGAAAGGCAAAGCAAAACTATCGTATGGCAATCCAACTGCACCGTAGGGGAAAAAATCATCACTCCCATTGATTTAAAATAAATTTTAACCCCTTCAGTCCTAGATATGCCTCCAACAAATTGCTTTCAAATGCATTGGAGACCTGTCACAAAACAAGTATGATCCTACAGGAGATCGAGTGCTAGGAGGTAGACACCAGAGAGTGGAGCTGGTGACCACGAGCTACAACTACTTAACAGTGCTGCAGATTTGGCTGTGTAAAGGTGTCAGCCAGGAAGCTGTAGGGGAGAGTGCTTTCTGGGGTGCGAGGCTAGGGAGGGAGGTTAGCTAGCACCAGGAAATGGACAACGCTCCAAGGATAAGAATTATACCTCAAGTGCCCAGCTGGGATACAAAGAGGATACAACTAGCTCAAAGGTCAGGAACATGTAAAGGGAGGTAGGAAGTAGGATATGAGGCACCTACCAGGAAACAGATGGAAAGGGTAGTCATACAGGCCGGATCAAACACAGAGCGACAGCAGGGTTAGTTGTACTGGCTGGGTCAAACACAAGAGACAACTGGTTAGTCGTACAAGTTGGGTTGAACACAGAGAGACTTCTCTGTAGTTGTTCAAGCCAAGTTGAATGCAGAGAGATATCTGTGTTAGTTGTACAGGGCAGGTCGAGCACAAAAAAGCAATCCAAACAGCAAAAACAAGTAACTCTAGCATGAAGCATGGGCACACAAGACTGGGAACACAGAAATGCCAGATTTTGCCCCAGCAGAAGTGAAAGAGAGGCTTATAAGAACACGGAGGTATGAGTGACAAGAGGAAAAACAAAAGGGATGCCACACACAGGTACACCACTGACACTACCTTTCTAGCATTCAAATTGTTAAAAGCTCCATTTAAATCAAATTTTGTCCCCCTACAGCATACATGGTTTATCCCACAACTGCTCCACTTTGTTTTATGCATAATGTATGTTTTTTGTTAATCATTAACTGGCAAAGGAGCATGTCCCATCAGTCTAAATCATAGCAAGTACCACCAGGTCATGTGACAATCTGAAGAGGAATTGTCCAGTTAGAAATGTTACATATTGATTGATTGATAAAATGTTTTACCAAGTAGAATGCATTGAGATGTCCTGGAGAGTTTTACAGTAAAGGGTCACATATTTACATAAAGAAACATTATATATACACACATAAACATGCATACATACTACAAATGTATATACAGTTACATATAGTTTTTAGATATAAAGAAGCAGTCATTTTAAGGATAGAAGAGCTGATTTTTTTCATTTAGGTTATTCCAGACTTTCAGAGCTCTGAAGAAGAAGGCAGATTGACTGGCTTTTTCCTTGTAATGTGGTATACACAGTGAGTTGTTAGCAGCGGAGTGGAGGTTCTAGTTGGTATGGAGAGGTGGAATGAGCATACTGCTCTGGTAGTCTGGTAGCTTTTCAAAGAAGTGGTTATATACTAAGCAAGGAAGGTAAAGGGCACATCTAGACTTGAGTGTTAGCCAATTTAGTTCTTTAAACATATCACAGTGATGGGGAGTGTAATTACAATGGAGGGTGAATGGCATTATCAGTTATACAAAGTGTCCAGTTTACCAAGATGGATTTATGGCAGAGGAGCATATACTATGAACTCATAGTCTATGACTGGCATTAACATCTGTTGAACAATTTGTTATCTTACCAGGTGACTTAAAGGGAAACTATCATCCCTATAAAAGTTTACCTCATTGTTATCCTCATATAGCAATACGCTTCAATCGTTGTTGTTTTATTTATAAAATGAATGCTCTTGCAAAATTTACAGCCTGACCTGGCTGTTATTATCTCCGTGCTGGGGGAGGGCATCATGTCAAAATGTCGCCATCTATTTGGTGACCAACAATACGGTGCATTATGAATGTTGCTCACATGAAACAGGTGGCATTATGATGTTGCAGTTATGAGTAACCTCCAGCAATCAGAATATTGCAATATGCTTCATTATGAATTCCTATGATGTTTTAGTATGTTGAATATTTGAACAGTCTCCTGTGCATTGCTTTGACATTCAAGGTGCATTCAGTGTCTCATGACAATTTCATCATGGAAATCTCATCATGGAAAGCCCACAGCAATCTTAAACTTAATATGGCTACAACAGAACTAGTTGTATAGTCCCTCCTAAAGGAGGACCCTCCAACTGTTACGCAGGGCTGACCAGATGAGTATGGATGAGGAATACATTTGCTGTTTTGACTGATCCTTCAGTAAAGTTCATACTTTTTTATGCATTGGTTGGTATGTTTTTAGACTAGGCCCGTTGAGCACTCCCCTCTTGTGTCATCAAGTCTGTTGAAATCTGCTGAGATTGTGGGGGGCTGTACCAGACCGTTGATACATACCAGGGTGAGCTATTATATTGATATGATATTTTAAGTAGATTGAGCAACTTACATAGTTACATAGTAATTTAGGTTGAAAAAAGACTTGCGTCCATCCAGTTCAACCCTTTTCCTATTCCTGTTTACCATCGCTGACCCAAAAGAAGGCATCTGACTCCAAATGGCAATCAGATTTCTCCCTGGATCAACAAGCCCTAACTAACTATTAATCCCAATACTAACGTGCATAGCCCTCTATATTATGCTCTTTTAAATAAGTATCCAGGCCCCTTTTAAAGGCATCTAATGTATTTGATAGCACCACCTCCTCCGGAAGTGCATTCCATACCTTTATTGTCCTTACTGTAAAGAAACCCTTCTGCTGTTGTAGATTAAATCTCCTTTCCTCAAGTCTAAGCAGGTGGCCCCTTGTCCTGTGTACTGTTCTGTTAATGAACAGGTCTTTTGAAAGCCCTTTATATGGGCCTTGAACATATTTATATAGTGTTATCATATCCCCTCTAAGACGCCGTTTCTCTAGTGTGTACAAGTTTAACTTTTCTAGCCTCTCTTCATAACTAAAACTTTCCATTCCCCTTACTAGTTTTGTAACCCTCCTCTGAACTCTCTCTAGTTCCATAATGTCCTTCTTCAGAAAGGGCACCCAGAATTGAACAGCATATTCTAGGTGGGGTCTTACCATGGACCTGTAAAGAGGCATAATTATATCTTCCTCCCTTGAGTCAATACCCCTTTTAATACATGCCAATATCTTATTGGCCTTTGCAGCTGCCAGCTGGCACTGCATGCTACTGCTAAGTCTATTGTCTACCATTACTCCTAAATCCTTTTCATTAGTAGATTTCCCCAGAGAAACACCATTTAAACTATATGTTGCATTTTTATTATTATACCCAAAATGCATAACTTTACACTTGTCTATATTGAATCTCATTTGCCATTTGCCTGCCCAGTTACTCAGTTTGTCCAAATCCTCTTGTAATGAAGACACATGCAGTTCAGACTTTATTACCTTACTTAATTTTGTGTCATCGGCAAACACTGATACATGGCTTCCTATGCCCTCTGGGAGGTCATTAATAAACAAATTAAAAAGAAGAGGACCCTGTTTGTATTTTTGTGGATTGCTGGGCAGTGCTGACAGGAATGAGTGTGACTGAGATACACTCAGGCTGTAGGGCAGTTCTGATAAGAAGAGAAATAGAAGGAAGGGTCCTTAGGCTGCTGGGCAGTACAGGCCAGAAGACTACTGAAGAAGAAGGCTCTGACTGCTGACTATGCTGATCAGAAGCACTGGAGGTCCAAGAAAGCTTAGACAGCTGGACAGAGCAATAAGAGGAAAACCCATCTGAAATGAAGCTAACTCTGACTGCTGAGCTTGTGATGAACAGATTACCAGGAAAACTAAAGGCCAGTGCATCAAAGCCAAATCTGAGCTATAAAAGAGAATACTGGGAGACAAACTGAGTCCAAAACCAAATAGTCAAACAAATCCGAGAAGTTGCACAGATGGAGACATCATGAAAATCAAGTTAGAAGTCAAAAAACACCAGGAGAGTCAAAAGGCAAAAACGTAGGAATAATGGAGACTAGCAAAAGCACAAAATTGGGAATGTGCCAGAAGTTTGAATGTAGAACCTCCAAACAGGTGAAGAGGGCTGTCTGACAGCAGCCTGGAAGAGTGATAGCTGACAAGGTGTGACAGACAGCTGCCACAGTATGGCACATACTCAATTCTATCATGACATTCTACCCCCATATTCAAACTGTCAACAAAACCTGTGATTTCCTACAAAAAATATTGCCAAAATATGATCATTCCTCTGTATGTCAACTGTGAAAACTTTCACTCAGGTCCTCATTCTGTCTAGACTAGATTATTACAATTTTCTACTCTGGTTTTCCTGCCTCTTATCTTTCACTGCTTCAGTCTGTTCTCATTTCAGCTGAATGAATAACATTGCTCCCAGATACCTTCACTCTCATCTGCTCCTGAAATCCCCCTCTTGGCTACCCATAAGAGCTTGTATATCTAAAAAATTATTCTCCTCTCCGTTAAGTCACTTTCTTATTTGACATCCTTTTATAGTTCTGATCTTATCTTCTGCTACATCCCTTCCCTTCACCTGTGCTCTTCTTTAGGGTTCTTTCAGTTCTCTCCTAACACAACCTGAGACATCTCTCAGCTGCACTGGATGTCCCATAACTTTGGAGTGCCCTTCCTATCATCATTCACCAATCATCAACACTCATCACTTTCAAGCATCTCCTAAAAGCCCATCTGCACTTCATTTTCTGAAGCTTTGTACTTGCACTTACGACCCTCCTCCTATTGTATCTGTATGTTGTCATGATTACTAAGTACAAAGCAAAAGAGAGTAAAGTAACTCCCCGCAAAAGCAAGCTCATCTAATGAGGCACACAACCCAAATACAAAAACTATATAACGTGTTATTAAGTATGTATCAAAAGCAAATACAGAAAAATGGTTAGTGATATGGCATGGGCTGTACTGATGGACGCATGTCTTTTTCGGTATCATCACCTATGTTACTTTGTTATTGTTGTCAGAATTTCTAGGTATCTTGCAAGCATCAGAGTGAGTTCATCAACTTACTCACAGGTGTATAGTGAGAGTACTCTCATTGGTCTTTACCAGTGATGTGTTTCTTCAGCTTTGCCTGTCAGATTCCTTTAGCCTTCTTCTGCTGACCTTTGCCAGATTATTTTGTTGTATGGGGGGCGGGGGTTATACATTAAGAGAGACAGCTGACAGAACTCTTTTCAATTCCTGTTATTATATGGATCCTCCTTTTCAAGCTGCAGACACCTTAATGCAGGCATATCAAGCATGTGGCCTGTTTGTTGCATGCAGTCCTCTATTTGTTAAATTGTGGCCTTCAGTCCATATTTCATTTTGATTATCAGAGGATTCTTCAAAACATTGTCAATAAATACATTGGGCACTCTCTGTTGCTCTGTGATTAGAGGGATTTACAATGCATTTTAGTCCTTAAATGGGTTACAGTGGTGATCAGGGAGCATTACATGGCTCCTACTCAGCAGTGCAGTGTAGACTCAGGTTTACTTTCATGGCCATTGTCTGTTATTAGGGAGAACACAATTCTCTGTCTTTCTGCTTCTATAAGGCCCTATTGCATGTTCAAAACCAAAGTGGTACAATTAATTTTAATTGGTTCTTTTGACATCACACCCACCTTCACCTAGTGATAACTAATAACACAGAAATGGTATCCAATGTTAAGGTAAAAGAACATTATGGAAACAGTGATCACAACATGGTTACATTTGAGATTAGTCTGGCAAAGCAAAACTGTATAGGTTCAACCAAAACTCTTAATTTTAAAAAAGCTAACTTCAAATTGTTAAGGGCCTCAATGCAACACATAGACTGGGATATTTTATTTACAGGCAAAAATACTGAGGAAAAATGATCAGAATTCAAATTTAGGTTGCAGAAATGTACCCAACAGTATATACCAATGGGGAACAAATGCAAAAGAAGTAAGTCACAGCCAATGTGGTTAACTACACATGTAAAGAAGGAAATGGCAAGGAAAAAAAAGCATTCAAATTATTTAAGTCAGAAGGAACTGAACAATCTTTCTTAAAATACAGGGAGTGCAACAAAGATTGCAAAAAGGCAATTAGGGTAGCAAAAATAGATAATGAAACTCGAATTGCAAGGGAAAGCAAGACTAATCCAAAAACCTTTTTCAAATATATAAATAGCAAAAAACTTAAGAGGGAGCGCATTGGACCATTCAAAAATGAGATAGGTGAGTTGATTAGTGAGGATAAGGAAAAGGCCAATGTTTTGAACACTTTCTTTGCATCAGTATATACAAGGGAGCAAGGAATGGTAGAAGAGCCTCCACAAGTAACAAATAAAACAATACAATTATCAGATATTGGGTTAATTCAAGAAGATGTCATGGGAAGACTGAACAAAATTAAAACCAAAAAAGCACCGGGTCCTGATGGTATACATCCAAGGGTTCTTCAGGAGCTTAGTGCAGTGTTAGCAAAACCCCTATATTTGATCTTTAAAGATTCTATCACAACAGGCTCATTGCCACATGATTGGCGAAAAGCTAACATAGTGCCTCTATTTAAGAAGGGAACTAAAACAGAACCTGGATATTATAGACCTGTGAGTTTGACCTCTGTAGTGGGAAAACTGCTAGAAGGGATAATAAGGGACTATATTCAAGATTACAACACAAAAAATAAGATAATTAGCACAAATCAACATGGTTTTATGAAGAATAGATCATGCCAAACTAATCTTTTCAGCTTCTATGAGGAAGTAAACAGCAACCTTGACAATGACAAGGCAGTAGATGTAGTATATCTAGACTTTGCAAAGGCATTTGATACAGTGCCACACAGAAGGCTGGTGTATAAAATAAGGAAATTGGGGCTAGGAGATAACCTTTGCAATTGGATACAAAACTGGTTGAAGGATAGGGAACAGTGTGTGGTTGTAAATGGACAATTCTCCAATACAGTTAAAGTGGAGAGTGGAGTACCTCAGGGTTCAGTATTAGGTCCGCTGCTTTTTAACATGTTTATAAATGACCTAGAAATAGATATATAAAGCAAAATATCAATATTTGCAGATTATACTAAATTATGCAAGGTCATTAATTCAGAACAGGATATTATCTCTCTACAGAGGGACTTATATACAATGTCAGTTTGGGCAAACAAATGGAATATGAAGTTTAATGTGGGGAAGTGTAAAGTCATGCATTTGGGAGGAAACAATCCCAAGACAACTTATGAACTTAATGGAATCATTTTAGGGGACTCATTGCTAGAGAAAGACCTGGGTATCCTTGTCAACTACAAACTTGTAAACTGACCAGTGTCAAACAGCAGTAGCAAAGGCAAACTGAATCCTGTCTTACATAAAAAGAGGTATTGAAGCAAGAGTGGATAACATTATTTTGCCATTATACAAATCATTGGTAAGACCTCACCTTGAGTATGCAGTGCAGTTTTGGGTACCGGTTCTGAAAAAGGATATATTAGAACTAGAGAGGGTACAGTGAAGAGTAACAAAATTAATTAAGGGAATGGAGGACTTGACATATGAGGAACGACTAGACAAACCTGGTTTATTTACTGTAGAGAAAAGACGACTAAGAGAAGACCTTATTATATGAGAGGTCAATACAAGGATCTCTGTGGTGAGCTATTTATTCCAAGGCCTGATCATGTGACCAGGGGACACCCCTTGAGATTAGAGGAAAGGAGGTTTAGACTTCAGCAGAGGAAGGGTTTTTTTACAGTAAGGTCTTTTAAATTGTGGAATTCATTGCCTAGGGAGGTGGTTATGGCAGATACAATGGATACATTTAAAGGGATATTAATACTTCATTTTAACTTTATTTTATTTTGTAGGCATTAAAAAAACACGAAGAATGATATAAGTCTTATCTCTCAAACCTTTATGGTTTATGAGATATTCACAAGCAAAGTTCCCCTCCCCGCCCCTTTTACCTAGTGTAAGCCATCTCTTCTCAGATGTGAGTCTGATTGTATGACAGGACATATAACAGAAGGGGACAATTTTCTTTGTATGAAAACAATGAAAGCCCTTCCCCCCTTGACAAGTTTTTCAGCTTTTTCCATTATCTTAATTGAAGATTGTCCCTCTCTGCAGTCTACCTGGGCATCTCCCTTCTGATCTGGTTGAACGGGGGGGGGATACTTTGTTTGTGAATATCTCTTAAACCATAAAGGTTTCAGAGGTAAGACTTATATCATTCTTCATGTTTTTTTTAATGCCTACAAAATAAAATAAAGTTAAAATGAAGTATTACTATCCCTTTAAGAGAAGATTAGACACATTTATTTCAAAATGGAACATACAGTTATACTGTTTATCAGTAGGCAGATCGGGAAGGTCTGATAAAGACTAAATTAATTGGTAGCAGGAAAACCATAAAATTCTCAGTTACTGGGGTATGAGGAGAAGGTTGAACTTGATGGACTTGTGTCTTTATTCAACCTAATTTACTGTTACTATGTTTACAGTGAATAGAAAATGAGTCTGAAACTGGCTACTTCAGCTCCATACTAGACGGGATAAGAAGTTTACTTCAGGCCTGTACAAATAGGATTACATAACATATATATAGCATAGATATTTGTAGGATATAGTTAGTTAGTTACCTTATAAAGATGCATGGATGGGACTGATATCTATTGGATTTCTCATTCAGGCTTCTGAAGACTGTCAGTTGTGAGCAGCACAATAAGGCAAATTACAATGCAAAGGACTCCTACCTAAACAAATCCTTCTGTTAAACAAATGAACCACGTATCTGCTCAGCAAAGAAAGAGGGAGATATCAAAGCTGCATCCCAGTTTTAGGGGATTGGAGACTGATGATTGGCTGAGAGGGAGGAGTGTCATGCCAGCAAGTTTTCTTCTGTTAAACTTATTTGAATAAAGTTTTCCTTTGCTGCTGAAGGAGCAGTAAGGAAGGTTTAATGCATAATATGAAGCGTCCGGTCTGACATAAAATTCACAATTTAGGACAAACTTTTGCTTTGCATAACATTACGTAAATTTACTGAAGCTTTAGGTGTCATGGCTTGTCTTTTCCACACTGTAACACCATGGATTATTGAACTGCACAAACACTCTTTGTTGCTATTAATCGTCTGGATTTTGCAAATGATTTTGATCACTTGGTCATCTTTTTGCTAAGATGCATTATCCTATCTATACATATTAAACCACATGAAGCCATTGGGACAGATCATTTAATCCTCTTCAAATAGTCATGTTGCTTTTCATTAAAGGTTAGATCTCTGCTTTCATTACTTTTTACTAATTACTTTACATTTTTGCTCATATATAATCTCTCCGTGTGCAGTATATATATTTTTCTATATTGATAATTAAATACCCATCTGTCTTATATGCTACTCACATCCAGTTGGTTGAACATATGACTTATGAACAGCTGTTCTTTATCACTCCGGTCCGTATCAGTACTAACTCTTCTCATTTTATTTTTCTCCTTTGCTGTTTCTCTTATCCTAAATCTGGAACTCTTATCATCTCGTTGCATTCTCTGCTTTCCTCCTGCCCTTTAAATCTTTCACTTTCCACATCTAACCATCTGCAGCCTTTGAATTTGTCCGATACTAATCTTTATCTTTTTCTGCTATCGTGAACATTTAGCACATTAATCTTGATCTTTTCCCGGTTGTCTGTCTTGATTCACCTGAAATGTTACATCTTTAATTCAGTTTGTATTTTCTGTGCAAGATCATTTACATAAATGGAATTGGTAAAATGACAAGAGATTTTATCTCTATGGGACATATTCATCAAGCCAGCTTCACTATAGGGAACAAATTAAATTTCACATTAATTTAAATGGGGCTTTTAAAGGGGAACTATCACCCCAAATAAAGTCCCCCTCCATAATTAGCCATTTAGTGATAAGCATACCATTAGTACTGTTATCTGGAATAATTACCATGTTAGCCCAAAATCCTACTTGTGCAGAGACACATGGCCAGGCTTCTTTCTTTAGAGGAATCTGCGCGCCTGCGCCGTCAGTCCCTTCTGGCACCTTTAGTTACCATGCAACGCCCCCTAGAGGAGACTGGGACTGACGGAGCAGGTGTGCAAATGTCTGTAAGGAAAGATGTCTGCACCTTTGCCTGGCCGTCAGTCTCTGCAAAAGAAGGATTTTGGACTAGAACGGTAAATATTCAGGATAACAGAACTAATTGTAAGCTTATCGCTAAATGGCTAATTATGGTGGGGGGACATTATTTGGGGCATTCCCCTTTAAGTCAGTTTAAATCAATGGAAATCTACTTTGCATTTAGCTTGCTCAAGAATTACATCACTTTTTCTTCTTAAAACATTCTTATTGTTATGTTCAAGAACATTCATAGCAATAGTTCAGCTATATAAAGACGTAAAGCCATATTCATGAATACGTTGCTATCTGAGAAAATTCACTACATTTCTATCACTTGCCTCACTTAGCTCTCAAAGTGTTAGAATAGGTTATACCTAACACTAAGACTGAACTGCTAAAACTGCCTTTATTATTGTTACAATTAGCAAATGTATTTATAACACAATTCTTATCTGGACCATTCCCATTTCTATTTGACTTTTCAAAACTCAACCAGTTGGCATTAGTACATTAATGAAAATGCAAAATGTTTATATGTATCCTTATGTCACTTTGTGAACTTTTACAGACATTTTATCCCCCTATATTCCTTAGTAACAAAGTTGATGAGGCTGAAAAAAGACATGCGTCCATTAAGTACAGCCTATGTCAAATCCCCCCTGTTAATCCAGAGGAAGGCAAAAAAAAAAAAATTAAAGCCATTTCCAGTTAAGTCTCATGTGGGTAAAAAGCATTCCTTACTGACTCCAAATGGCAGTCAGATATTCCTCAGTATCAACATTCTGCATGTTTTGAAGCCAGCTGTCATAATTCTCAATAATGTTCTGTGATAGATAGGTACCCATTACTTTTCTGAATGTAGTTAAAGGATCTGCAAGCACGGTATCAGGAGGCAAAGAATGCCATAACTTTACTGCCCTTATTGTAAAAAAATCCATGTCTTTGTTTTAGTTGGAAGAGTCTTTCCTCTAGTCTTAATGGATGACTTATCGGTTCTTAGCTCAGCTTCTAGTCAGTGAGTCTAGACTCTGTAATAATAGTAGTAATCCTTCAGGAACCCCTCTGTCTATGAAATCTACAGTATGGAGACACTTCACTCACGATCCAAAAGGTAAACATCCTGCTTTCTGTTGTCTATGTATAAATCATGCGAGCAGGGAAAAAGCAGTGAATAGAGGTAGTTATATATAGGTAGACAGCTTAGATCCTCTTTGATTTAGTCATAGCATTCTTTTTTACCTACTTAAAGGGATAGTAATGCTTTGTTTTATCTTTATTTTGTAGGCATTAAAAAAACAAGAAGAACTATATGTCTTATCTCTCAAACCTTTATGGTTTGAGAGATATTCACAAGCAAAGGTTCCCCTCCCGCCCCTTTTACCTAGTGTAAGCCATCTCTTCTCAGATGTGGAATGCAGTCCATAGACCAAACAGATAACAGAAGGGGACAATCTTCTTCCTATGAGAACAATGAAAACCCTGCCCCCCTTGACAATTTTTTCAGGTTTTTCCATTATATTAATTGAAGATTGTCCCTCTCTGCAGTCTACCTGGGCACCTCTCTTCTGCTCTGGCTGAGCAGTGTTACATCAGTAAAAGGGGCGGGAGGGGGATACTTTGTCATTGAATTACTCCTAAACTACAACTCTGACAGCATTGAAATAACACTCTCCATGGCCCAAATACTATGAAGATTAATTAGATCTGCTTTTAATATGAAACATTACTATCCCTTTAATTGTGGGGAAAACAGACACATTTAAGTTTTGTACACCAAGGACAGCCTCACTTGTCCCTGACCACATAGCTAAATAGGGTCTTTTGTGTAAAACTGGGACTGCTGAGAACCCAAGGAGAGGTTCCCTGAACACTGGATATGCCATGCATTAAATGCCTCTGCTCCTTATCACTCGTTATGTGCTTGGACTCTTATAACTTGCTTCTGAAAAACATATTAATTTATCAGAACCCATCCTCCCTTAGGAAAACAGAAAAAGACACCTTGATAAAGCAACTATAGACCCCATATCAATCTTTTACTATCTTGGCCAGTGTATGAATCAATACGGGGCCCCCAGACCCCATACTCATTTCAATTGCTGGATTTCATTTTTTTACTAAAATGGAAAAAATAATGGCTGGTTTATACTTAGCTATATTTATTGTTTGATAATAAAACCAACATGTTTGGTTTTTAGGAACAATATGAGAAAACAGAATAGTAAAGCACAGTTTCAAATATTTGATTATAATTTAAGAATAAAAAATAAATCCTTCCAAGCATGTATTAGGGCCTTATGTTCAACAGATAAGTGGAGTCATGCTGCATGATATGTGGGAAATAAATTGTTGCTATTCATTTAACCCTTTCAGTGATAAAGGGGTATTCAATGCATTGCATATCTCTCTGGGGCACTAGAGACAACTCTACCATTCAAGGGTTTACAAATCCCATTTAAATCATGGGGAATTTTTACTTCTCCCCCCATGTTAATGATGGTCTGCCCCACTTATTCTTTGAAAATAAGGTCTTTAGTTTACATAAATTTGCCCTTTTTTACTATTATGTTGAAAATGGATCAAAATGAAGAGAACTGGAATTCTGAGATGTTTTCTGAATGAGTCCCATGAAACAAATGAATTGATGGGTCAAGTACTTGTTCTTTTATCTTCCCATTTTAATGCTACCAGTTTATCCAGGCCCCAGTGACATCCCACAAAAGGGAAGGCTATTAAGCAATCAAAATAATGAGAGTAGAAGAGTGCAAGTTTAACCATTGTACAGACTACACCAGAAAAAAAAGAAGCAGAGAGCAAAGGTTACGCTTCAGATGAGTGTTGATTCCATGAAAGAACTAAGCCTTCAAAAAGTCTGCACTGTTTAACTTATGTTGAGCTAAAGGAATTATGAAAATTACTAGCAAGACTTTTTAGTCTACTGACATGCCTTTTCAGAGTTAGTCAGGTTGTACTCTGAGCACATAAAAATGTCTATACTTGTGAATTTAACACACTCTGAGCAAATTATCGGTATATATATATATATATATATATATATATATATATAGTACTGTGCAAAAGTCTTAGGCAGGTGTGAAAAAATGCTGTAAAGTAGGAATGCTTTCAAAAATAGACATGTTAATAGTTTATTTTTTTATCAATTAACAAAATGATAATGAGTGAACATAACAAAATCTAAATCAAATCAATTTTTAGTGTGACCACCCTTTGCCTTCAAAACAGCACCAATTCTTCTAGGTACACTTGCACACTGTGTTCAGGAACTTAGCAGGGAGGTTGTGCCAAACATCTTGGACACCTAATCACAGTTCTTCTGTGGATTTAGGCAGCCTCAGTTGCTTCTCTCTCTTAATTTAATCCCAGTCAAACTCAATTATGTTGAGATAAGGACTCTGTGGGGGCCATACCATCACTTCCAGGACTCCTTGTTCTTCTTTATGTTGAAGATAGTTCTTAATGTCTTTAGCTGTATGTTTGGGGTCGTTGTCATGCTGCAGAATAAATTTGGGGCCAATAAGATACCTCCTCAACGGTATTACATGATGGATAAGTATATGCCTGTACTTCTCAGCAATGAGGAGACCATTAATGCTGATCAAATCCCCAACTCCATTTGCAGAAATGCAGCCCCAAACTTGCAAGGAATCTCCACCATGCTTCCCTGTTGCCTGCAACACTCATTCGTGTACCGCTCTCCAGCCCTTCTGTGAATAAACTGCCTTCTGCTACATCCAAATATTTCAAATTTTGACTCATCAGTCCAGGGTGCCTGCTGCCACTTTTCTGCACCCCAGTTCCTGTGTTTTCATGCATAGTTGAGCAGCTTGGCCTTGTTTCCACGTTGGAGGTTTGGTTTTTTGGACGCAAGTCTTCCATGAAGTCCACTTCAGATCAGATTTCTCCAGACAGTAGATGAGTGTACCAGTATACCATTGTTTTCTGCCAATTTTGAGCTGATGGCACTGCTGGGCATCTTCCGATTGCAAAGGGAAGTAAACATGATGTGTCTTTCATCGGCTGCACTAAGTTTCCTTGGCTGATCACTGCATCTACGTTCCTCAACATTGCCTGTTTCTTTGTACTTCTTCAATAGAGCTTGGACAGCACATCCAAGGGACTAATGAACGACTAATCTGTTCTAGACTCTGGATAATTCTGTCCGTTTGCATCGATAATTTAGGGTTAGATTGTTGACTTGGATAGCAATCATTTGAACTTTATTAGGTCTGAGTCAAGTCCAATACACCACCTTTCCCTCTCTCTTTCATGTTTTTATTTTCTTTTGTTTCCTTTTCCTTCTTTGTTTTTAATGGATACCAATAAAGAGATGTTTTTAGTCTAACATTGTCCTATTATCAAAGGGTCTTTGAATATAATAGAAGTTAAGTTTTGAGTGCCCTTGAGAGTGGTTTCCTTTTTCCCCCTTTTTTTTGTGTAACACTATTATTATCCACTAGGCACCGACACCTATTGTGGTGTTCTAACTCTTATGATTTTTTCAACTGTTGCTGAAATATAGTTATCTTCCTCAAGTTTTATTTTGAACCGAGACTGGTATATATAGTAGAAGCTCGAGTCAGTCTGCCAGAATTCTGAACCGAGACTTTTATATGCTAGTCTCAGTTCAAAATAAATTGTCATTCTCCTATTGGCTGGGAAGTGCTTATGCACCACCTGTCACCACGCGGGGAGTAGAGACTCGTGTGGTGCTGGCACTGGTTCAGTAGCTGGAGAGCGATGCTGGGGAGCGATGCTTGAGATCGGAGACGGCTTGCCAGGTACTCCCTTGCTGCAAGCGAAGCTGAGTAAAGGTGCTGGTCGCAAAACCAGATTATTCCACCCCAGTTGAGCCTGGGTGCAACCAGGATGGGAGTGCCCTGGATACCGTTAGGAACCAGGTCGACTAGACAAGCTGGAATCTGGACAGGAGGCACTAGCATAGTCAGAAACAGAGCCGGAGGTCAAGCCAGGGACTGCAGACAAGCCGGAGGTCAGGAACAGAGCCAAAGATCAAGCCAGGGACTGGAGACAAGCCGCACGTCAGGAACAGAGCCAAAGGTCAAACCAGGGACTGGAGACAAGTCGGAGGTCAGGAACAGAGCCAAAGGTCAAGCCAGGGACTGGAGACAAGCCGGAGGTCAGGAACAAAGCCAAAGGTCAAGCCAGGGGCTGGAGACAAGCCGCAGGTCAGGAACAGAGCCAAAGGTCAAGCCAGGGACTGGAGACAAGCCAGGGGTCAGGAACAGAGCCAAGGGTCAGTAACTTAAGCAGAGCAGAATCCAGAATAAGCACAATAGAAGCTTGTGGAACGGGCACCCTATGCCTGGGGTAGCCCGTTTAAATATGGAAGGCAGCCAATGGACAGGGCAGAGAGGGGGGCTCGCCAGGGAGCCGTGTGGGATAGGGGAAGCCAGTCCAACTGCAAGCCGGACCGGGCGCATGCGCAGCCGTCAAGCAGAAGAAGGCAATGTACTGGGAATGCGCGGCCCGGGAAGAAGTGGCGGGGATACACGGGGAACCAGGCAAGAGGTGACACCTCCCAGCCAAACAACTTCTAGTGGGGATGACAGGTAAGTGTTACATTTCTGACTAGTTTTAGTGCACTCTTGTTGTTTGTCACTGTCAAACAATGACAGTTTGTTTGTTTTTTCCCTTTGATGTTCCCACAGTTCGCTCTGTTTAAAAAACTGTAACGAGCATTTTGGTAAAACATGAGTTTTGGACAACAACGCTCTAACCTCTCCAGCAATAAAATAGCTGGGGTACATGGTTGATTTTTTTTTTGGCGCTATTGTTTTTGCTATTCCCACCTACAAAATCCCTGACTTGGTGCAAGTGTACCTAGAAGAATTTATGTTGTTTTGAAGGCAAAGGGTGGTCACACCAAATATTGATTAGATTTTTCTTCTGTTCACTCACTATGCATTTTGTTAATTGATAAAAATAAGCTATTAACTTGTCTATTATTGAAAGCATTCTTACTTTACAGCATGTTTTCACACCTGTCTAAGACTTTTGCACAGCAATGTATATATATATATATATATAATTTTTTATTTATTTATTTATTTATTTATTTTTCTATTTTGGAGGCATGGGGACAAAGCATCTTCAAGTACTTGGTGAGTTTTGCTCTGCATGAAAAGTCCTGCAGTATATGTTTTCTTTTTTCAAAGTGAAGGCTTACTAGTCCATTCACTTACCTGAATACTCTATGTATAATTATTACACATATTTATAGACTAGTTTTTTACGCAAACTGGTCAGTTCCTACATATGACTTTGCTAAAACAACTGAACGGAGTGGCTGGCAATGTGTCCCTATCCTAGTTGGTAACTCAAGGATTAATACTTACTGAGTCGCTCACCTGATCCAAGCATAATTTCTACAGGGTTAGGTGAATGCTTCCTCTACTTCCAGTTTGTCAGGCACATGGGTAATAGGGTGTCTGAGGATACAAACTTGGAGATTGGGGGCAATGTGGAGGTGGGGGCAATTTTGAGGCAGCCAGTGGAGATGGCCAATAGGGAGGCCAATGTGGTTGGGGGGGAAGTTGCAATTCGAGCACCAGTGCCCGGTGGCTTCTAGTTACGCCTCTGCCCTTCTACGCCTACTACTGCAGTTGCAAAGATCAGGGATTTTAACCCTTTGAGTGCCATGCGTTTGCAATGCATTGGATATCACCCTGGCACTCAAAGGGTTAAACCTACAGTAATTCACACTACCTGAAACATCTCCTTTGACCACAAAGGAAAAGCCTTATACTGCTTAACTGTGGTGGGTTGAAAAGGATTATGGGAAGTTACATGTAAGCACTCAGTCACTGCTAGTTAAGAATAAAGATAATGAAACTCGATGTGAGTTGATTTCTCCATAGGGTGTAACAGAATTCATTATGTCCTAGGCTTTTTATACTGAACTTAATGGAAAAGTTGTCCGACCACCAGCCTTCTGGCAATAGATTAAATTTCAAATAATGGAATAAAAAGGCTTCATGGGAAATGTTCATTTTTTATGGTAGAAGTTATTCATGCAGAGGAATTCATTTTTCTAGAAACATACTTAAAAAATATTTATATAGTAAGAATATTTGCTAATTAAATTACTTTAACTCTTGGATAATACATAGGTCTCCAATGTATTGATTCACAATAACCTTTTGTTTTTATTCCAATACTTTATAATTGTTTTCAATTCCCAGTGGGGAATATTTATTACTAAATATTAATACATTTGAATATTTTAATCACAGTTATATATGATGTCACAGACAACACACATAAACATTGAAATTTCATGCAGTTACTGGGCCACGAGTAATGTGACCAGGCTGTGGGTTAAAAACCCTTAAGGACCCTTGACATGCCAGGACCGTCTGAGTAAACTTGCATTAAGGACTAGTGACAGCCCTGGAACGTAATGGCATTCAGGGGTCCCCGAGGGATGTACAGCAGAATTTTAATTGAGAAAAAAAAATGCTCTGTGGTTTTTAACTGCTCGACGCGCAGCTGGTTAATTCAGGACACTTTTTGTTACATTTTCCTTATGTAGGCCTGCACAGGAACCAGAGTAACCCTTCAGTGTTTCTTTTCCATAGCATCCCTCATTAAAATGACAATCTGGTCACATTATCCATAGATATCATTCTGGAAGCTAAAGAGGAACAATTCTGCAGCAAATTACCGTAGCTATACCTTAGGGGTGAAAAGAACATCCCCATGGATTTCATTAAGGTATTTAGGGCTCGACCCAAATGTTGGAGACGGCTGGTTTTTCTGCCGATGGTATTTTTACCAGCACAGTAAGCTATTCAAATGCCTGTGCTGTGAAAATATACAGACAAAAAAAAGAGCCGTTGTGTGTTAAAGTTAAGAGGTGTTTTCATTCATTTAAAATGATGAAAACACTGTAAATTGCAATTCAAATGTCTG